>CM060888.1:80625467-81977967 GCA_030762935.1 Hymenopus coronatus | reverse complement strand
AGGACAATTCACTCCCGTCGCTTCGATCGGTCGTGAATTATCGACAAGATGGATACACTCTTGGTATCACTTATGAAAATTACTGCTTTATGCATAAGTGACCGTTGATAGCTCCTAAGGGGACACTCTGGTACTAAATTGAACTTCTGTTAAATAGAACCTGATGATTATAATAGAAAACAACTTATATTGTACTAAGCCCTACATGGTACGTTTTCAAATATTTTAATAATTTTTTTTTCAAAATATAAGCCTTTAAGTTTTCAATTTTGTTATAAGTTTTGAGTATATTTTTTAAAATTAAAATTTTGGACTAGGTAACTGAGATTTTGGATGTTTACAACAGAAATAACCAGTTAAGAAACCTGTGCATGAAATTCCTTCATATATTTGGATATATTAAGTTTCCAATAAAATAAAATGAAGAATTGAAATAATTAAAATATCAAGAAGTTTATGCATAGTTTGTTTTATCATGTTCTGTTACACACATAGGAAAAATGTCATCCCGATGCGTTAAATGTTAATTGGAAGAAGCTCAATTTTGTGGGAATACCCAATTAAAGTTTAATATTCAAAGAATATTACTACGGTTATTTAAAATTATCCAGCACATTTCTAGTCCTTTTTGTTTTTTTTATTTGCATTTTCAGTCATCTTAACTACTTCTGTATCAGTTTGCTAACATAGAAAATATATTTGAGAACATGTTGGCACAGTATTTTTCTTGTTTTTTAAATGTGATTTAATTTTAAGTTTTAAAAGAATTGACGGCGCAGTTGTGACATGACCACTTTCCGATCAGGCACCAGTTCTTTTTTTTTTTTGTGTGATAAAATAGTTATTTATCCTCCATAAATTGTATCATATTACTTTAAAAATTGCAGATGATTTATTACAAGAGACCAAAATTGTTGATTATTTATCATTCTTATAACTTAAAATAAGAGTAGGAACATGTTTGAAAATTTACAAACAAAGCTATTATAAATTATGGTCGTGATATATGTTTCTACTGATTTCATAAAGAAAAAAAACATTTTTAGCATATAATAGTGAAGTTGAAAAACATTGAGAGAAAATACAATGAAAAGTGTAAGGTTTTGAGTAGAGAAAAGCTGCCTTCCAGCAGAAATTTGACAAAATATATCTGAATAAATTATTTATATACAAAGGATTCAATTTACAAAAAATAAATATCCCTCCAAATCTCTTTTTGCCATTTTGATGTCAGTGTGTCGGCATAAATGTTCCACTAAAGCGTGGCAACACATTGTAATTGCGTATTTTTTAGTGATTCTCACGTTGCCTTGTTATGAGTCATCGCAGTTGACCTTGAGAAACAATATCATGGATAACCGGTGTGGTGCAAAGAAGTCTTCAGAACGAGAATACATCGACGTCTAGTAAACTTGAGATTTGTTTAGAAGGGTCCAGTATGTTTGCCAAGTTTCCAGAAAGTTTGGTGACGTCACTTTCTCACTATAAAAGGAAAAAAAAAACTGCATTGGGTGTTGTGTTCTGAATATCACTGAGTCGTGAGTGTCAGGAGCGTTATCGTGCAGTGGGGCGCAAGTCATGGACGACGTGCAATCATAAATTATCAACTGAGGTAACGTCCAGTGAACTATATGCAGCAGTGACTTTAAGACTTTTTCTGTAACTAATTGTTGAGTCAATAAAGACATTTGTTTCATCATTGAACATGTGATTGATTGGCTGGAGAGCACTGTCAACCTTATAAGTGTGAGTTTTGAGTTTAGACCGCGGACGAGCAGCTTGCTGGTTCTTAGTCTAGGTTTCAGGGATAGACACGGAAAGATAAGGCATAATGTTATACAACAATGTATTTACATAAACATGACAAATTTATTACACAGATTATAAATTATAGGATATGATCGGAAAGGACTTGGCATCTAACCTGAGGTTATTGTACCTACACCACACAAGAGGGCGTCCTCCGGAGGGAAAGTTGAGAGGATATACCAAGCGGCCGGAACCAGGAACGATGGCACAACGACAGGGTCCCTGCAGCTTCCAAATTGAAGCCGTTTGACAGTCAGATAGGCAGGCCAGGACCCCGCCCCACATAGGCCCAACGCCCCCGCCGAGAGCGGCCCTCGTTCCGAGGGACAGAAACAGTCACTTTGAGCATCCTTATTTCCTGCCACGCTGAACGGACCACCATCGCAGACACTTTCAACCCTGAAAGAAACGGGATGAAGGATGAATAAAATGGCAATGAATCGACGTGGAGGGACAGAAAATTCGGAGGATGGAAGAAACCTACCCAGCATTCACCTGGTGATACAAGAAATCCCTGAAAAACCCATCAGTCAGGTAGGCCGGCCACTGAAAGCATATCCGCGACCTCCCGAAAATGCGAACCATTGATGAAACCGCCTAGACAATCCCGCTCGGTTTGAATTTTATAATTGCACAGATTTCGTTAGCTACTGATGTATGCTCCTTTAGTACTGTGCGTATTGAGCCCGCCTGGTCGGAATCGGGATGGATGAGTCTGGCGAATAAATGATGTTCATCTTCACGTACCTTCTACCTCACTTTCATCCCTCTGCTGGTCTCTGGAGCATGAGATCTCGAACGTCGTACTTCTCAGGGCACGGTGCACATCCCGTTCACGTAAGCTGTAAGTTTATTTTGGGATTTGGGTTTTCCACATACAGACACTGTGAACACAATTTCCAGTAATCGCTGTTTATTTTGATCCTTATTGAGACCGACAGTCCGTTGCCAGGGCAGAGCCACACTTTTAAGGTCTATGTTTCTGGGTGAAACTCCGCGAATATAAAAATACTAGTTTCCATTTAGAAATGTTGTTACCGTAGCGTGGTGAACGTGTTTTAAAACTGCACTAACTTTTGTAAGCGACAACTGCACTGTCCTGCCTCAGCACTGTTCTGCCGAGTACTGCCCGGGACATTCATACAATATCCAGGTATGCAGGTAAAACCCTGTTATTAACAGTCAATCACACCTACACCTGGCGAGGCGTGAAAATTGTTGGTCTGACCATTCCCTTCCTTTGCACAACTCCTTATTTACTGCATTTCCATCTTTTTGTTCCACAGCATACTTGCCGAAATATAAACTTTTAGTTTTCCCCTCTAACCCTATAATCATGTGTTTCACTTAAATAATAGTATTTAATATTATTAATTTAATTATATTGATTATTATCTTTGATTATTAGTTCTAGTTTTTATCATGCTTTTCTGATTGATAAAAACTGGTTCAGTATTATGGGTAGGACACAATTCTGTTAACAAACACCTTATATATTTCACTCACATAAATTTCTCTACCTGTTCCAGATACAAACTATTCTTACAACACATTCTTTTATCTACAGCTTGCTAATCGAGATTAACATTAGAAAAACTGGTATTTTTCATTGCTTCTTAGAAGAGAAATATGAGAATACATTATGCTGAAGCGATAGTCAAATATTTTAAAAGCTGGTCGCTATACAAACAATGAGGTGAAATGGTCCCGTTTGAGAAAAGTTAGGCAGTTTATAACTGAAGATAATAAATATGAATATATAAAAAACGGCCAACTCTCAAATGTGTATGACAAATTGTGTGTTTTAATGAGATCTATATTTTTTGTTTTTAGTTGTGTTCTTCTTATAGTTTAACAGCTTTACAAAATTAAGCAAACCTCATCCAGAATAAAGACGTCTTCATAGGATATTCCCAGAGTATTCAAAATATACACTTTATTTGTGATGTAAATAGCTTTAATATAAGTACGGTATTTTAATCAAAATCATTATAGCCAGTTTTGAGAAAATCAAAATATTAAAAAAAAAAAAAAAAAAAAGTCCTTTTAAAGGGTAGTTAGGTACCACAGAAAGGGACACAGAGGTGCTTTTTAGCGATTTTTTAAAACTGACTTTTCATTTCTGGTAGAAAATATTAA
The DNA here is from genome assembly GCA_030762935.1 of Hymenopus coronatus. Taxonomy (NCBI): domain Eukaryota; kingdom Metazoa; phylum Arthropoda; class Insecta; order Mantodea; family Hymenopodidae; genus Hymenopus; species Hymenopus coronatus. The sequence continues at coordinate 81,974,019 of CM060888.1, read as the reverse complement.
CCATACTTAAGAGTATATTTGCGGTATTTGAGTCCCCTAAAGCGGATGCAATTTTAAAGGCTTACTCAATTTCCTAGACGCAATTTTAAAGCCTTACGCTGTTTAAATGAATGTCAACTTTTAAAGCTGTTTTTCTTAGTGTAAATGTTTTTGTTATTTTCCCTATTGAAAATCTATATTCTCCCACAAAAATACAGCGAGAGGTCTGAGAATGTTTCCCAACGTACTGGAGAATACGTGTGATAAAATGTTTAGTTGGATTATTTTATACTGGTCATAGATTATATTTCAAACTTAATTAATATAATCATGAGCTATTTTTGCAGTTTTTCCCACTTTATGCTTCAATATATTTTTTAAGCACAAACTGTCCTATCTTTACAACCTTCTTTGTTTCTTTATCTGTTTATCCCCCTCATTTTAAGACACCGCTTAAGACTTAAAAGTTATTGTCTGGGGGTCAGACTCTTTTTAAGGAACAGAGAGTAGTCAGGATGGGTGATAGGCCGGATCCTGGAATAAAAGGATATGAAATGACGGTGAAATGGATTATAAGAATGGTGATTAGGGAGCAGATAGCGAAATGAAAATCGGGGGGAAACGGAGAATCCGGAGACACCCGTCCACCAATCAGTTAACCTCACTGCCGCAGCGCTGCCTATCTGTTTTAGGAAAATTTCAAGGGATAATTTCTTACAAAAGTATTACGAAATGTGATTTTAAAAAATGGTGCATACTTGTTAATCTGCAGGAGAATATAGATTTTGATTTTAGTTAATTAAATGGATAACTTATTAATATAACTAGAATGAAACGAAATATTTGAATGAAAATTGGTATGTATACTTCTTCCGTTGCCGGTATAAAAATTAAAGCTCCAGGTTTAATACTTTAGAAAACCTCTTTTTTCACTTCGGTGTCCCTTTAACACAACTCATTATAGGTACTAAAATGTAAATTTTTACATCTGTGCTGGCCATCCATACATGCTTGTTCTGAAAACTAAAATAAATTATGAACCATTATCGATATGTGTATCACGAATTCTGCGAAGTGATATGTATATTAAACTCACTCAAAATACTTTTAGGATTCAACATCCCTATTATTAATTGCGAGATATTTTACCATTAGTAGAGATAAATGATTTCTGTACTATTTGTGTAATATTTGATGTACCTAAAATATCTTGATGAGAAATTGCAATAGTTCTTCTAATTTCTGATACTTAATTTCATATTTGATTTCACGGAGCACCAAATTCATTGTTTTGCTTCAATAGTGTTGTGTGAACCCCACGGTTCTCTCTCATATTGGATTGCCTTCCACTTTCCCTATCCTCCATTCAGTAGCAGCGATGTCCAACGACCTAGAGAGTATTTCTTATGACATTTAGTTTGCTAAACTATCAAACGTTTGCTAAATTAAAATCTCTTTTAAAGTTCTCCATGGTTGAATTCTTTAAGCGGCATGTTCATGTACTGCAACTTCTCTCACCAACTCTGAACAACATCACCTAAGGAGAAAAGCCTTGCATGAAACATTAGCATATGGCGTGACGTCACACTATTAGGCATGAGTTGGATTGCAGCGCAAAATTGCAACAATATTAAGAAGCCGCTTTGGCTGCTATGACTGGGCCTGTAGCTCTGATAGAGCATCTATCTGCTGTGCGGGAGATCCTGGATTGGAGTCCTGCCTGGGCACAGAAAGTTTTTATGGTATGCTCAGAATGTGGCATTTTTATCGATTATGTAATAACCAACTCTCCCATAAACACTTAAGTCACACAATTACATTACAGTTATTTCTAGAATCAGACAACCAGGTTGGTGCAACAACGTTAACAAGATTAAACAAATCACCGTCTATATTTTTGTTACTTTAATGCTAGATTAAATTATATTCTAATAATGCATCATTCACAATAAATATGTTCAACTACCTTGGTAGATACATTATGTAAGCGCCTCTCACTATAAGTATGAACACAAAGTTTGCTGATATTGAAGCATAGACATGACTTACCCTTTGTTTTAAAAGTTTTAGATTCTTTAGTTCCTTCCGCAAATACTTCACACCAGTATGGAATGAAGTGCCAGTATACTGAAATCAGTGATTTAGGGTTGACTAAAGTGGGACTCTTCTAGAAGGTTTCTCAATATCAGTCCACTTCTGGAGTAACTGCAAATAAAAATGCCTAAGATACCTAGGAGCCAAAATAAGCTGGTTCAACGATGTCTCCCAAGCAGACGTCATAATAGAAAACATTTAGAATGCAGTCTTCAAGGCCCAGCTGTTTTCCGATGAGTTTTGCAATAGATTATAACAATATCCGTGTATTCGTTGTTGGTAAAATATTACATGTTACCTGATACCTGTTTGCTTGAATGACATGGCTCGAACAGAAGCGGGCGACAACAGTTTATCTGTACGAAACCAGGAAGTAAACTCATAAATAGCCCAAACATTTTCTTAATAATTTCGTTTCGTAAGTGTACTTCCTCTTTGAAAAATAGTAACACGGTAATTTCGTTTGCACTTACTTATGTGGAGGCTTAAATCTTCAAATAACGGACTGTTTGGGTTACCTTGTACATTTTACTAGTCATTGTCAAGATTTAGTTGCTTCTGTGTGACTAACTGTTTATCTTATTAACGATAAACACATGAATGTTTGGTTCAACTTGTGCACTTTAATTGTCATTGTCAAGACTTAGTTGCTTCTGTGTGTTGATCTTATTTATGACGCATACATGAATTACGTGATTGCAGCAATTTGAACACCATGACATATTTTTGAAATTGCCCACGTCCACATAAGTCTAATATTATCTAAAAGCACGGTTACTTATCGTAAGGAAAACAAATGCTGCATGTTTTATGTTCACTTCTTTTGCTACACTTTCTCGTCGCACGCTTTTGTTCGATTCCCTTGGGCTCTTTTTTCCCTTATATTTTCTTCTGTTATTTATCACTCTCATTTCTCATCTATTTTTTCCTGTTTTTTTCCTCCCTGTTGCCTCTCCCCTATTCTTCTTCAGGTAGTCAGCTGAGACGCCTGCAGACATGAAACACGCTTCGCCAGTGTATAACACAAAACCAATATACATCACTCCATCAATTTTTGTAGTGTATTATTCCCGTTCAGATTCTTACTGCCATTGGCGATTTTCAGAATACATTAGGAAATAGATGCGGCATAAGAAATGCGGAAGCGCTTTCCGTAGCGAAAAGAGCTAAAGGATGTATTTCATTCTTGATAGTTTAACCATATATTTTAAAGTTATCATTTTTGTTATGCCTATTACACACGTACGACACTTTAATTGAGACTTTGGATCTCATTAGGAAATTTAAATACACAGGCTACATTGTTGCACAAAGAAAAATGAAAATGAATATAAAATACAAATATCAGTTTAATGGATTCTCACGATTTGTTTTATTAATTACAAATTTACATACATTATATTATTTCCCTATTCAAAGTGGATATTTATTAAGTAATTTACGATATATTGTTTTCTAAGACATACCTACAGTAAGTTTGAAGTTTTATGGAAACCAAATTCCAGGAAAGAAAAGGAAAAGGGGTAAAAAAATAAAGATAAAGCATGTCGGTATAGTAACACTTAAGAAAGATCTAAATTTTCAAAGGCAACACTAAAAAATTGTGTATTTTAACTAGATTCGAGTGTTTTCCTTAGTTTAAAGAAAACATATAAAATTAAATCAAATAAAGAGGATTTCGTAGAGGATACAGAGAATATTAAAAATATGCATTTTATTGATCATACAATATATTAAATAATAATCTGTTAAGGAAATAAATAATAAAAAAAAAACTTAGGTGTTCCATTCAGCTGACTTCCCGAACTCCACAAAAAATATATTGGTATGACATAATTTGTGCATTTTAACGAGATCTACATTTTTGTGTAATAAGTTATGGTCTTTCTCTTACGATTTACAGTTATGCTACGGGCACCCATAATGAAGAGTTCTTCAGGGACTATTCTCAGAAAATTCAAAACACACATTAAATTTGTCATGTAAATATATTTAATATACGGCATTTTAATCAAAATTGTCAGTGTTTTTTTTTTAGAAAAATGTAAAGCTATTTAACCAACCTTTCGTTTTTGTGTTAAGGTGTTCACAGATACACTGGCGCATATATGTACACAATTTTGTCTAAAAAAAAGCCTTGTTTTGAATTCAAGAGCTTCAAACCCCGAGGAGGGCGTACAAACTCTTTGCATGTATTCCTTCGGAAGGGAAGTAAAGCCAGTGATCACGTATCATAAATTTATAGTACGAAAAAAAAAACTCAAGCCTGATAAAAAGGCCTCTGAGCTAAATTAAGTGGCCTTTGACGCACAGTATAGAATGGGACGCTGAGAACCACAACAGTTAAAGATCGTCCCAAAAAAAACTCAATTTCAGTCTCAACTATATTAAAATGCAATAGCTTATCTTCCTATGTACTATGTGCTAAGGGCATCAACTTGTGAAAATGTCAAATTGAATGTTTCTTAAGCAATTATTTCAATTGTTAACCATATACATCTACTGTTATGTCTAATTTTGAAATTTTGAGAAAAATTCATCAAGAAGTTTTCGACAAAAAAAAATTTACTTTTGTATAAAAAAAAGCTCCTTGCACTTCTGTTTTAAAAATAGAGTAACAAAACAAATATTTACATTCCAGCAATATAATTTTTAAAATTATTGTATTAGTTTTAAATTAATTAAATATTACTGTAGCAAAAGGCATGCTAAATTATTTATTCATACTTTTTTCGTTATTTTTGTGGAGTAATTAATTTTGTTAATATATACATATAATTAAATTTACTTAGAAAATTAATTCAATGAATTTTATTTATTATGGTATTAAGGTTCTCTGGTAGAAAAATTAAACTAATTGGTTGAAATGTGCACTGCAAGGAGCATTTTTAATATATGCATGCGTTTGACAATTCATTTAGAGAAACACGTCATTTAATATTTGAACCATTAAACTTCCATTTAAAAGGCTATGCAAGAAGTGTTTAAATTGCATGGGCATATTAGTCTAAACTGACGTTATATTAATGTGTTAAAAACCAAAAATTTGGGTCACTTTTCACAGGTTGGTAAAAGAAAGTAAAACATGATGTGTTTTATCCACATAACTTTCTGTACATTGCTGTAACACATTTACTTTTCTATTTACTTCATGCTAATCGAGATAAACATTAGCAGAAATTGTCTTATTACCTTCTTCTTTTCTTGTAAGTAGAAGGGAAATAAGGCTAAAGCGATAGTCAAAAAGCTGGTTGCCATGTGGTTAAAGTTGCCAGAAGTTGACAAATCCACATATGAGAAAAGTTTTACGTATTTTAAAACTGAAACTAATAACAAGGAATACCTAAAAATGGTCATCTCCACGAAATATGTATATAACGTAAATTGCATGTTTTAATGAAATCTACGTTTTTGTGTAGTAAGTTTTTGTCTATCTCCTACGGTTTCCCAGCTACGCAAAATTCAGAAAAATTTATTCTGAAGAAGAGCTCTTATGAGCCTATTCCCAGAAAATTAAAAATATACATTTTATGTGGCCTGTAAATATGTTTAATAAATGATATTTTAATCAAAATCGTTAGAACCATTTTTGAGAAAATGAAATTTTCGAAAATTGTTTCAGGTAAATGTTAGCTTGATGTGTGTGTGTGTGTGTGTGTGTGTTGGGGGGGGGGATTTTCTTGAAAATCTTCGTGTCACATCATTGGAAGATACTTAACTTAAATACCAAGTTTGGTATCTTACCGACTTTTCGTTTTTGAGCTATCGTGTTCAAAGCACACGGACACACTGACACACATACCTTTTTTCTAAACGTGTTCTTTTTTAGATACATGGAACTCTAAAACGTGCATTTCCTGTAAAATCTCGGTATCTTATTTTTCGGTGCAGTGCTATGCCTTCTCTAAGTATGACTATGTACTATTTAGAGAAAGTAAAAGATAATAATTTTGAAGTTTTTAAGCTCTATCAAGGTACCTGGTCAGGTCGACGACGATGAAAAAGAAAAGAAAGTCGTGGAGGATTGAGAGAATGAGGTAGAAGAAGAACATTGAGGCAGCGTGGTGCAGGTGTCAATGGTTGCATGGTACGTACGCAAGACGGTCGTATGAAGTCTCGACAGGCGTCGTAATACGCATAGAGTGGTAGAAAGTTTGAGTGCATCCCCCTGCCAACGCAAAACCCGGTTAGGTTTCGATTAAACTGCCACATCCTCCTCCGCCTCTCCCCCTTCACTCCCTGCTGGCGCGTACATAGCAACGCAAATAATTGAATTACAACTTGAGAGATTAACTTTCAACTCAATTACCATAAGGTATCACGGCGTTAAAATCATCCTAATGAAAATAGCACCTTATTAATTAATATTTTGTTTTTACACTAAAAGAGAGCGCTAGCATGAAAAAAAGTGAAAACGGTGGTTAAATGAAAAAACACACGGAGGGTAATAACAGCGTAATGGGAGGTTTTTAAGATGATAAATTGTTTTAGCTTCCTCTTTTCGGTGTTAGGAGCAGAATGAGCCACCTTTTTGGCGGGCTAATTTCATTGCTACCACCGCTTGTTGAACATGCTGAATGGGGGCTTTGGCATTTCTTTCACCGCTCAGAATTTCTTTCAAACTTTGGCGAAATATCAAGATGACCTCGGAACCTTCTGATACGTTTACTTCAGAAAAACCCTCAGTTGTCATCACATGATGACAGCGTAATGGGAAGTTTTTAAGATGACCATTTCTTTCATGACACGTGATCGTAGGAAGTGGCCAATCCAGTACATTGGCGCGTAAAATTCCAACCAATTGGAACTCATTATCTCTGCATTTTAATAATTGTTTATCAGACCCGCCGTCACCGTAACACCAAATCCAGTAATATTAGAAACAATGATAGTGCCTAAAAATAAGAATTATAAATTTGTTACACAATTCGTCACTCACCCAGTATTGTAAAGATGTTGAATTTCTTAGTCTCCGATAGTTAACAGCAATATGAGGTTCCCAGATGGTGATGAAGGGGTAAAGTCCTTTGATATAGTTCATGCGAAGAACGGTATTTACAATAAATGGTATTTATATTGTTTGAATTATGCAATGGACACCAAAGTTATTTGTACAGAAACTCCACACGTCTGTTTTTCAAGTGTGCAAAATTTTCTATCACTCGGTGATTAAAGTCTTTTATGCTGTTGACCAGTTTCTTCTCAATAGCAAGCATTGCCAATGCTGAGAGTCGGTTTTCAGCCATCGTATTCCTCGTAAAGGTTTTAATTCTTTTCAATGTGGAAAAGCATCTTTCTGGTTCTGATGTAGTCATGGCCGTAGTGATAACAATCTTCAGTAGCTCGGTTAATTGCGGAAAAGTTTCTTCGTTGAGGTTGGTTTCTGTTATGAACTGCAACATAGATGATGCTCCTTCAGCGTTCATCATATCACGCCAGTTATACAGTACTTGAAGTTTTGTTTTAAGCTGTGACTTGAGCAACCATGGGTAGATTTCAACAGTAGTGACGAGATCTTTGTCTGGAAAATCTTCGGAGAATGTCTGGAAAGAAGCGACATCAACTAGCCTCGAAGCCACTAAATGATCGGTAAATGAAAATCTGTCATTTACGTGACTAGGTAACGCGTCGCACACTTCCTTTCCTTCTGCCACTCGATTTTCTTGCCGCTTTCTCTTTCGATTTTCGGAAACTTCACATCAGTTAAGTGTAGTGTCTCTAATTTCCTGCACAGCAGACGAGAACCGATCTAAGTAGCGTTTTGCTTTTACAGCATCGATTTGTCTGTGTTGCAGTACTTTAAATAAGAGATCCGCCTAAGGCATTATTCTATAAAAGAATTCCAACCAGAAGGTGAATGCAGAATCCTCCAAAGCTGCTAAGAGGCCGCTTGACTCACGTCTTGTTTTGTCATCAATATTATCAAGCAGACTTATTTCTTCTAGACACTGGATGAGACGTTCTTTATTTTCATACACAACATTCACTGAACGAATGTTGCAAATCCAGCGTGTAGCTGCTAGCCTCGGAACTCTGTTTTGCACAATTCTGTCAAGTATTTTGGTTATTAGACAAGATCTTGAAAAAAATGCAGGAAATCCTGATAGTGTTGAAAAGAAAATCCTGGATGAGCTGTTTATGGCAGCAGCCTTCTGCAGGACCAAATTGCATTGATGGGCGTAACAGTGTATATAATATGTATGAGGGTACATAGCTCGTATTCTCGCCTGAACTCCACTTGCACTGCCACTCATAACAGCTGCACCATCGTAACATTGACCTATTCATTTATGTTTCTGCTCTCCTATAAGCTCTAGCAATGCAGTGTTTATTACCCCAGATATAGCATCAGCATCTTGGGCTACAGGATTGAAAAAACCCCAAAAACGCTCAACAGCCGACCCTTGCATCTCGTATCTGTCCAGTTACTCGTCGCATTGGAGCTAAACATAAGACAAGGAAAGCAAAACAGCCAGTTTCTGATACTGCAACCGCAAAGCCATTTGCATGTTGCGTATAAATTGTTATTAAATTTACGTCTATAGTCCCGCTTTTGAGTTTGTGTCACATGCTTAATTACCAAATCGGGCTGTGGATGTCCCAGTCGTTTTATTTCTATTTGTTCCTCATATGTAAGTTTTTCATGGCTTCTTAATATCGAGTCCACCGAATTCATGGCTACCTTTGAAAAGTCACAAGAATTGAGAACCACGAAGTCACTTGCTCAACGCAGAGAACATTGTTGTTAAAATAATAAGCTATGTTTAAAACATGTTAGAAAATCCACACTAGTCTCAGCTGTACTTCATTAAGTATTGTCACAGTAAGTTAATCACATTATACCAGAAATAACTTAGTAAAACTGCAGCATACGCTAGTCTTAAGCAAGCTCTTGCATAAACTGCAAATTATTAAGAAAAATAGCGCCTCATCAAATGCAGTTGCATTTCCGGATAGTTGCAGCTAAATCTCAAAGTAGCAGCTCATCCCGATAATAAACAGAACCCTGGTGATGTTAATGAGAACTAAAGTGCACGATTGCAATGTGCTCTTTTCTGGCTGTAAAATTCTAAGGTGTTTTGTTGGCCGCGCAAGCGCAGAGCTGCTAAACGTTAGTAATACGCTAGCACACGAGGCCTGTGCTACAAGCGTTGTTGCCACATACTCGGGTTCTCGGCTGTGTTCAGTCTGAAGAGCAGAGCGCGGTATATTTAAACAAGTGGCACCGGATAGCGCATTTTATTAAATGTTTCCTGATAGAGAAAAAGGAGATCCACTAAGAAATATTGGAGGTTCACGTGCTCTTGTGCTCCTATACAGCAGCCGCCGCTGTCTCTGAATATCAGTGTGTAGTGATATTCCCGTACATAATGGCGGAAGTTCCAATAGACATATTAATTGCAATCATACTTTACTAAGCCAAAACAATAGAGTGTAGCAATAGAAAGAGGTTGTGTTTATTTTACGCCACAATAATATAATGTAGCAATACAAAGATATCTGAAATTTATGATATGGACATCAGGTTGCAGTGATTTCGGTGCAAATATACAAGACAAATGGGATTTTAAGAATATCATTCTTCATATTTATATAGGCTAATCATTATTATTTTATTCATGAAATAGTGTTATTAAATATGATTCGAGCTACAATTTTTCTCTAGATAAATTTGCTCGTTGTTTAAGCTTCCTCCTCTCGGCGTTTTGAATAGAATGGTCTACCTTTTCGAGGACTAATTTTATTGTTGTCATCGCTTGTTGAGTGTCTTGAATGAAGGCTTTGGCATTTATTTCACAGTTCAAAATTTCTTACAAAGATTGGCGAAGTGTCGAGATGACCACGGAACCACATGACACGTTTACTTCTTAGAAACCCTCCAGAAATTGTCCAGTTTCAGTTATCACCATATGATTCATTTGGGACTTCAACGGTGAGGCTTCAGTAGGAAAAATCTGATGTGTTCCATTCACATGACTTTCTCTACCTGTTCTGCGAACAAATGTTATAAAATATTATTCTTTTATTCACATCATGCTAATCATTGACATAATTGGTGTTATAAGTAGAAAGAAAATAAAAGAGTACATCAGGCAAATCTGTTAAAAAGTGATCACTATGTGAAGCAATTGGCACTCAGTTCTCATTGTTTATCAGGAGTAAAACAAAAGAGGGATTAAATAAAAGATAACTTTCCGTTTTGGAAAAGCTTAAGTAGTTTAAAATTAAAACAAATAACAGAATACCTCGGAAACGTATAACTACAAAAATGCACTGTATGTTTAAGGAGCTTATATTTTTGTGTAGTAAGTTTTTATCTGTCTCTTATGGTTTATCGCCTATACAAAAGTCATCCAGAATGAAGCGCTCTTCAGAATCTATTCCTAGAAATACCAAGATATAAATTTCGTTTATCATGAAAATATCTTAAGCACATGACATTTTAAACAAAATCGTTGGAGCCATTTTTGAGAAAATAAAGTTTTTCGATAAAGTTCCATGTAAAGTGTAGTTGGGGTGGCGGGAATTTCTTAAAATCTTTGTGTCATACCGTTGGAAGATACTGAACTTAAATATAAGTTTGCTGTTTTTCATTTTTCGATTTTTGCTGCCTACAGACAACACACACACGCGCACACGCACACAGGCTTGATCCAGTTCGAATTAGAACTCTTACAAATGTTTCTAATATATCTGCTCCTGCACCAAAGATGAAATATAATGTCCCAATATCTTTACGATTTATTGAGAATAATGATTGTTGCAACCAAGAAAGGGTAAGATGGCTGAGATTAAGTAGGTGATAGATTGGAAGGAGATTTTTCTCTTACTCAAATGAAGTGTATTTCCGATGATATCTCGGTATGAAACCTTCTCTATCTACTATGTACATTGGACATACGTATTAGAGACGTATGTTGATGTGATTAACAATGTAAAGGGAAAAAAAGCGTTTAACTTAACTTACTTAGCTGTCAACACATTAAAATGGAATACTTCATACGAAACAAGACTATCAAAGACTGAAAGATCAAAACTTAATGTATGAAAATTTAGAATAGTAATTGTCATTTAAAAACTATTAAGATTGCATCAAGAAAAAGGATAAAAATCTCATGATCTAACAATATTTATTTACTCGTATTTAATATCACTAACCGTTCTTAACAAAAGTAAAAATAAAGTATTCTTATTTAAAAGGATAAAACTCTCGAAATGTAAAGGGAAGATTTTGTTGTATGTAAATATTGTAAAAACCGTCTTTGACAAAGAATATATATCATAAGTGGATACAATACAACAAAATATAAGTTGATGAAGATGTAAAATAAAGGAAGAAGAATAAGAAAGAAAGAATATCTATCCATTGAGTTAAGATAATTAAAATGATTAATGAGTAATTAAATATATATATACTTAAAATGAAGCAGAAATAGAATCATTTTCTGTATTCAATAATAAAATATTGTTAAATAGCAGATGGCCCAACTGATCTGTATTTGATGTGTTCATATATTCCATCGCGCGTCAAAAGAGTTGCACAACTCAAAGGGGCAGTTTCAATGTAAAGTCCTCCAGTTCTACACTGGCCGATTTTAACTTGAAATTTCTCCATTGGTTATGCAACTCTTTTAACGCTCGAAGGGGTATCTGGGAATCTGTACACGTTAAATACGCGACAGTAAGGTCATTTGGTATAAAGGTTAAAGATGTGGTTCAAATCTCGGTACATCATTAAATAACGATAAGTAGGAGGAAGAATAATTTAAATAAAAGAAAAAGAATAAGGCGCTGATGAAGGTTTTCAATGGTCGAGGCTTTGTAACATCCCAAAACATTCCTGCTAAAAATATTTGCTTAACCTATTGCGCAGTGATAAAAGCACGTGTTTTAGGAGAAAAATACTTCTTACTATTTTAACAATTACGGATCGTTTCAAATAGTTATAGATAATAATTGAATAAGTATATTAGTACAACTACGGTATAAACTACATTAAACACTTTTTACTCTCTCTAACGCATATGCACAATGTACATCGCAGGTGGAGAAGGTATTGTCTTCCATCCAACAATTCTATACCAAGTTTTCAACGGAAATATATGTTTTGAGACCCCTAATTAAAAATACACTATTTTGTGTGCGTGTGTGTGCGTGTGTGTGTGTGTGTGTCTGCTGCCAGAATCACTCAAAATCGAAAATTCCGTTAAATAATACATTTGGTATTTAAGTTTAGTACCTACCAAGGATAAAGGATGAAGATTTTCAAGAAACTCCCCGGCCCAAATTACCTTTGCATGTAAACATTTTCGAAAATGTGTATTTTCTCAAAAATGGCTAATGATTTTGCTTAAAATACTGTGTATTAAAAATATTTATATGACAAATAAAATCTATATCTTGATTTTCCTGGGAATACCTGTTCCTGTTCATTCTGCTTTTTTTTTTTTTTCATATCTCGTAAACCGTAAGAGGTAGACAAAAACTTATTAACGAAAAAATATAGATCTCGTCAAAACACACAGTTTATGTTCTCTATATTTTCATTGCAGAGCTAACCTTTCACGAGATATTCCTAATTCTCCAATTCTAAAATACTTACACTTTTCTCAAACTGGAAGTCATCCGTGTTTCTTTGGCTTTACTCCGGGCCGTGGAAAGAAACGAATTTTAACGACAATCGCAATGTGATAGCTTTTAAAATATTTGCCTGTCGCTTTAGCCTAGTGTATTCCTTATTCCCCTTTTACTTTAAGGCACTAAGTAATAAGACCATTCTGATAATGCTTATCTCGATTAAAGTGGATGGAAATAAGAATATCTTTCGTAATTGGATGCGAGTTAGTAATTTTTGTTGCGATGCTGCCGGTTTCGTTGCTGACTCTTCTTATCTAAAAGTCCTCACGGAAGCTGATCCGAAGTCCCCTCGAAATTCCGCCTAGAATCTGTTCATCTGTCCTCTGGATGTTGTCGCGTGAACTAAAACAGGTGTTGGTTATGAAACACTTACGGATCTTATGCCGCCAGAATTCCAAGTTGGTACGCCTGTAAAGGTCTCCGCTAACCCGCCTGTATTGTTGATAGGTTAACAGAGATTGCCTCGTCGTGTATGTATAATTTAAATTTGTTTTAATTATGTCCTCTGTGATACAGTAAATACCGTAATCAGCTAACTTCTAGTTGGTGAGTATGTTTTCCTATCTCAGTAATAGAATGTTGCAGAACAGAAGGATTTTAGAAGTGTAACTAACCCCAAATTTTTCAATGAAATTAATGTTATATTGAAATTATGAATTCGCGTCTTTTGCTTTGTGAAGATAAATGTTCTGTACTTATTTCTCTTTCACAATTAATTCTTACAGAGTTTAATCTGATACTGCTCTTCCAATGATTATTATTATGAACATATTATAGTTACAGTAACATTATATTCAAGAAATATTACTGCCTGTATTCGTTACCACGACAATAGCAAAGAAATGAAATGGAGTGTTATTTATGGACGCTCTTTAACTGCTGTGGTTCTCAGCGTCCCATTCTATACTGGGCGTGAAATACCGCTTAATTTTGATCAGAGGTCTGTTTATCAGGAGTGTGGTTCTTTTCCGTGCCGTAAATCTATGATATGGGACCAACGACTTTGGAAGCCATGCTAAGGATTTTTACGCCCGAAAAAAATTCATCCTCCTCCGCCGGATTTGAACCCGCGACCTTGGGCATGGCTAGCATGGTAACCGCTAAACCAAGGAAAGTGATTATGACAATACACAGGTTACATATAAAAGATATTACATGAAATCAATGCACCTTTTAAATACATTACAAATTATTTGCAAACCTTCTTTTACAATGATGTGCTTAGAAATAATAGCTTTATAGTTAGGTAATTGAAATATAAATATTTACAAAATTATTCAAAGGCAGATGTTGCTAAATAAAGTGTGGTGAACATCCGGTTACAAATTGTTGCTTCTTGTTTTCTTGTGCATACTCAATACGAAATATGTTTACAATATTTCTGGCAATGCTTCCTTTCCCTGTTTACAATTTCCTTGTCAGGTAATTATTAATCTTTAAAGAATACATGAATTCCAGATAAATATAACCTCTTAGCAAGTTAATACAGTATGGTTTGCAACATTGTCTTGCATTTAACACATCGTAATATTTTCTCTCGATGACGTTACAAAATTCTTTTTACGTACAAACCTGTAACTTGGTTAAACACAGCGCGAGTAAAAGGTTTGTTTGCTGGAGAATGTGTTTATATATTGGAATACAGTAAACTTTTTTTGTCGGTTCCCGAGATTATAAGCTTAAATATAACATAATAATATATATGTATATATATATATATATATATATAATCTTAATACATGAAAATAGTTATGTGAACACACAATAAAATACTCAATAACATCAGAATTAATATATGGAAAAACAGTAAAAGCATTTTGAGTAGGTACTAAGACTATTAAAATCAATGTCAAATTAAGTTTTGTTAGTGTTGTATACATGCTTTGTAAAAAGCATTATTGAATCTTTAAAATATTTACTTATTCTTTCTGCGTCAACTATAGGTTTCATTTAGACAAATAATAATAATAATAATAATAATAATAATAATAATAAAAGAGATGAAAATAAAACCAAAGATAACATATCTAATACTCAGGTTGTGCAAAACTTAAGAACGAGATTACTAACTTAACATAACATATGAACTATTGAGTGGAAATAAATGAAAGTACGGAAGCATGTTGCCTGAAATCTTTCACACGTGCGCAGAAAGATGGACGACCTATGGGTGAGCGTATGGAGATTATAGCGCCAAATAGGTCTGGTCTCGCAACTCGGGGCAGTTGAAGAAATAGGACAAGACAGTGTGTGGCTATTAGCGAGCTGTTACAGCGCACTATAGTGTTATTCTTCTTTATATCATGACCCTTGGACAATATTTGGATGACTTGAACGGGGAAGAATCATCGGGAACTGGAAGAAGGGCGAAGTGTGACGGAGTTTGGTATTGCTCACAGCATTGTGAGGAGACTTCCAAACTACAGGCGCGCTCTTCCCTTAGAGCAGCAGATGACCGCTACATTGTGCAAGAAGGCGTCCACGTCAAACAGCGGGTGCAGTTCAACCACCTTTAAGAGCACTGGTAGGCACACATTCTCGCGTTACACAGTGACACGGCGACTAGATAGGAGTGGTATCTTTGGCGAAGAGCAATACGTTGTATTCCATTGACACCCGCACATTGTACACCGTCGATATCGTTGGCGATGGTCCCAGGAGCATCATAATTGGACCAACGAGAACTGGCGTCGCGCCCTTTTTTCGGGGGAGAGTAGATTCACTCTTGAGTAGTGATTTTTTATGTACCCTCCCCAGCTTGCGAGAGGTGGGAACACGTAATGTACAGAGCAACATCCTTGAAAATATTCGGTTTGGTGGTACTGGTGATATGGTGTTGGAAGGCATAATATTGCATGGCCATACTGACCTCCAAATCTTTGATCACGATACACTCACTGATCAACGTTATTGTGCTACTTTACTCATTTCCCATGCGCGTTTTTTCAGGGATGCAATCGGCCCTATCTTCATTTTTACTTTGGTACTGGTGATATGGTGTTGGGAGGCATAATATTGCATGGCCATACTGACCTCCAAATCTTTGATCACGATACACTCACTGACGTTATTGTGCTGTTTTACTCATTTCCCATGCGCGTTTTTTCAGGGATGCAATCGGCCCTATCTTTATTTTTACTTTCTCTACACGTAATATGTACATAGTGTATAGAGGTATTGCACCCCCACCCAAAAATGCGATACCGAGATTTCATCGGAAATACACGTTTTAGGATCTCCTGTATCCAAAAAGGTATTTTCGGAAAATGTGTGTCCGTGAGCCAGTGTGTTCGTATTTCTGTGAACTCAATAACTCAAAAACGAAAAGTTGATATTTAAGCTTAGTTTCTTCCAGGCATGCGACACGAAGATTTTGAGAAGAATCCCCCCCCAAACTACTCTTTACATGGCAAAAATTTCGAAAAGTTTGATTTTCTCAAAAATGGCTGTAGCAATTTTGATTAAAATAGCGTATATTAAAGATATATATATATATATATATATATATATATATCAAATAAAATGTATATCTTGAATTTTCTGGGAATAGCCTCTGAAGACCTCTTTATTCTGAGTGAATTTTGCTGAATTTTGCGTAACTGGTAAACCGTAAGAGGCAAAAACTTAGTACACAAAAAATATAGATCACGTTAAAACACACAATTTATGTCATATACGATTTTTTCTTGGGATTGACCATTTCTGAGTTATTCCTTGTTATTTGCTTCAGATTCAAAATACTTAAAATGTTTCTCACACGGGAAGCTGTAAACTCCTGGCCCTGCATAGAAACGGATTTTAAGCCCATATAACCAGCTTTTAAAGAATTTGACTATCGTTTTAGCCTAGTATATTCCCTGCTACTTAAAGGAAGCACGTAATTAAGACAATTTATGTTAATGTTTATCTCGAGTATCATAAAGTAGAGAGAAAAATATGTTTTTAATAATAATTTGTTGCACCGATGTAGAGATTACATGTGAATGGAACAAATAAGATGTTTATGTTTGACAATGCACGACCGCATCGAAAAGCGGAAGTGAAGGACCTCTTGTAACGAGAGGATATTCGTGAATGGATTGACCTGCCGTTCCTTCGATTTAATTCCCACTGAACACGTGTGAGATGTTTCGGGGAGACATTGAAGAACATTCACATGCACCAACGACCATTCAACAGTTGTCAACAGCGCTGTTGGAGGAATATAACGCCCTTACACAACAGTTCCTTATCAGCCTGGAGCATGATGCAGAGCATGCATTACTGTCCGTGATGATACACCCTTTTAAACACCATACTGTAAATCTAGAGGATAATAATATTACGTAATTACTTTAGTGAAGCTTATTTCCTAATGAATCAAAATTGGCATTTCTGTTCGTCTCATTGCATATTTCGTTTAGTTGACTAGTGTAGCATCTCTATGTACGATTGCAAGTTTCATTGAGTAATTGGCAGTGCAAGTATGCGAGTGTTCTGTGAGGCTACGTTGTCAGCGGGAGGTTCTCCGTCTTTAATTTCTATTGAATCCGTTTCACAACTGTTGCTGAGTCTTTTGTTTCAGTTCTTAAGTTTCATTAACAAGTCTGTGGAAAAAGAAAGTGTACTTAGGTTTTACGCACCAGGTATATCATAACAGTAGGTAATTATACATACGGTAATACAACGATAGAAGGGGATGAATATTTAAAGCTATACTTAAGATTTGTGAACATTGCAATAGAATGTTTAATTGTGTTAATAGCAGTGTTACTAAAACCAAATTTCTTACAAAACCTTACAAATTACCGGAGGATGATTCCTTCGGTGCCACTCACTAACTCTGTTGTGTCAATGGATTGGAGGGGGTCACATTTGAATACTTTTGTTTATTTGTTATGTTTCCCGCCAATTTATAAAGTCCTTGGTTATCGTTCCACTTGATATAAACGGAAGATCTATCATAGGAATTTTATTGCATTGTACAACACTGTTGACACATTGGGTTTATAAATTGGTTGTTTTGTTTTGTTTACTTCTTGTGTTTGGTTTTTAAAACATTAATACAACTTGGAATGCTTTTGAGCATTATTATATTGATAATTCTTTATTAATAAGTAATAACAATTTATTCCTGTTTCTTTTACAAACTTCTCTTGAATCACTTTGTTTAGAAACCCAATGATAAGGTAAGCAAACATTTTCGTTAACATCTTTCCCTCAATAGTTTAACTCCATGGCACGACAGCTCACGGGGAACCTTGGCCTACCGCCCGGCCGCTGCGTCCCCCATCTCGGTCCACTACAGACGTCATGGATGGGGTGCAGTATTGGAGGGTGAGTCGTGGTCAGCGCCTCGAGTCCCTCCCGGCCGGTTAATGCGGTCCTCATGACCTGGAGCCGCTACTTCTCCATCAAGTAGCTCCTCAATTGGCCCCCAGGGACCTTACGAGGCTGAGTGCACCCCGGGCCAGGTCTCCCAGCGGGGGAAAAATCCCCACGCCGGTACTGGGGATCGAACCCAGGTCTCCCGCTTGGTAAGCAGCTGCGCTACCACCGCGCCCCTCAATAGTTTACAGTGCAATAATCTAGAACACTACAAAATTACAAAATGTTTGTGTTGTTCAGGTTCGAGCTAATGGGAAGGGACCATTACATTAATATAAAGTTTCTCATGAGAAAAAGAGACTCAAGAAGTAGACGAAATTTGTCATGGAGACTTATGCTAATAAGAGATCAGAAGAAAGTGAAACGACGTGAAAACGTACTGGATCAGCTGAGCGGGAGAGATAATGATATGCAATTGCAGTTTAGGCACAACAAGATTGAGAATTGCTAAGAATATAAAATAGGACAATCAATTTATCGCAGTACCTGAGCAGAAGAGGACACAAGCTAAATGAAAAAGTGATAGTGAGATTCAGACGCATAAATGAAGATCTGAGCAAATATGTCTACTGGGAAAAAGAAGATAAAAAATGAAATCCAGAATCTGCAGGAAAAAATCTGATTCATCCCATTCTGTACGACTTACTCTACTGTTCTGTAAATAAAATATTCTTACAAAATATAATTGCTAATCAAATTAACATTCCCAGAATTGGTCATACGTTCGATATAGGCAAAAGGGAAATAAGAGAATACAGTAGAGTAAAGCGACAATCAACTCTTTTAAAAGCTCTGCTATGCGATTTTCATACCAGGAGAAACACAAAGTATTTTCAGGGAATATCTCTGATATCGCTAGCTTTAAAATACCAAAACAAACTGTATTAACTTAAATTGTGTATACTTTAACGAGATCTACATCTCGTCTATCTCTTACATTTGTCAATCTCTTACGGTTTACCTGTTATGAAAAAGTCATTCAATAAAGAAGACTTTGGGGGCCTTTCCCAAGAAATTCAGAATAAACTTTTTGTTTACCATGTAAATATCTTTAGTTTACGTCATTCAATCAGAATAATTGGAGCCATTTTTTAGAAAATGAAAATGTTGAAATATATTCCAAATAAAGTGTAGCTTGGAGTGAGGGGATTTTCCTGAAAATCTTAAGATACCTTACTTAAACATCAAGTTTGGCATTTAACCGACTTTTCGTTTTTGAGTTATGTTTTACAGGCATACACACACGGATCTTTTTAAAAAAAATTAGACTCAGGGATTCTCAAAACTTTATTTCCGAGATATCTCAGTATCGAAGTTTTTGGTAGAATACAGTATCTTCTCTACCTACTGTGTACGAGACATTTCTGATAGAGAAGGTAAAAAGAAGACAATGGAGCACCTGATAGATGAGTGTGACAAGATTGGGTATGGCACACCCCAAGGGCATCATAGAGAAATAATGATGGAAAGAAGTATTAAAGCAAAGAACCGTGTAAATTCTAGAAGGTAGATGTATTTGTAATATGTAATAAACATGTGAGTTTCAAGAAATACAAATAGTGCTACTGTACTTTGACTTGTGGACTAACTTAGATCTCAGTATACAGCGAGCGCTAAATATTAGAACACATCCACACCAACAACCTTGTTGGGTGCATTATTAAACTCAGAGTGATGTTTTGTTTTCGCTCTTTGCAGCAACCAAAGATAATTGGTAGGTTTGATGTGTCTGTATTTTCTGTGCCATGGGAGTTGATTACATACATTTAGAACTAATTTTAAAACATTCAAGGCTGTGCTGATGACAACTGCACTAGACGACATATTAATTTCCAAGGACACCAACCTGTTTGAAAGGAAATGCGTTGAAATTCTAGAACTTTCTTAATCTTATAATTGAACAATTGCAGAACCTCATTTATGGTACATTTCTGAATTTACGAGGAAACGCCCGATTTAGGAAACATTTCCAGATGTATGTTTCACATGAAAATAATTTATCATCAAGGCTGGGTGGACGAAACGTTCTTCTCGCTAAATATGTAGTTTAAACTATACCGTGCTCTTAAGGACAAATATATCATTGTTTACTTGAATGTTGACAATGTAAGTTCCTGAACAAAGTAAAATGTACACTTATGGAAAGTCATTACCAATGTTAAAACAATTTTAAATATTCTATGTGTTCTTTAAATTCAGACATACTATACGCCTGAAGAGTATCATCAATTTCAAATCTATGAATAGTCACTTTTATCTCAGGAACTACATATCAAGTCCGAAATTATATACAGTTTTTCACGTAAAATTTCCTCTGAGAAGTACACGTTTGAAGTTCAGAACTTATTAAGCATTTATAGAAGTTTATACTGTTTAAAAGATAGATAATTTTAAACATCAGTAAATGTTGTGTTAACTCTAATGGTAAGTATTCACTATTATTCTTCTCAGAACTGATAATATGTTCAGATAATGCACGAGTTCTGTGTTGCAAATAATTTCAGATAAGATTTCCATGATAAAAGGGTTAAAAGAATGATACAAAGTAAAACATTTCTGAAACGGTAAACACCTCCTAATTTTATTAAAACAAAATTTAAGTTCTTTGTATAAAATTTTTTTCTTAAACCAAAGAAAAAAAGATATACAAGGGGCACTATTTATATATTGATCCTAATGATAAAAAACAGTAGAAATGGAAAATTGCTTTACTACACTTTTGCATGCGTTCGAACTATTTATCACAGCATTTTTGCCAACCTGCTCCAAAACATACTTTTTGAACAAATTAATGGCTTCTTCTACCGACGAAAATCGATCGGGAAGAATAAAATTAGTAATTGTGTTCCAAATCAGGATTATGGCACAGTAGAGTCATCAATTATTCATTTTGAGCGTTCAAATTGTCGGTTGCTAAACGAGAAGTGTAACCGCTCGCATGTTTTGATGAACCATGCAACGGAACTTGTTTGTTTTCCTTATTTCACCGAAGACTTCGAGCAAACAAATGAATGAATGAATAAGTGTATTTATTGATATAACAATATCATACATAGAATTTCAACAATCGCACGGATCCACAGACCATACGTGCTTTTGTAATACACACTAAAGGCAATATTAAAACATCAACAATTAAAAGAGTAATCTCAAAAATAAAAAGTCAGAGGTAATACACAATCAAAAGCAATATTAAAACAAAACAAAGAATTAAAAGAGTAAACCCGAATACAAAGATATTTAAATACAGCAATTGACATTTTCAGCATAGAGTACACCTTCATAAATGCATCCTCTTATAATAGAAACTTATACTTAAAAGAAATATATTCACATAATATATACACAATATATAAAACCATAACACAACAGTGACCTAAGTATGACATAAAATATATGTGTTTTCATGTGTAAAACATTGTAGTCACTTTTGTTTAGATGTTGTTATCCCCCTCCCCCTTCTCTATTGGCAGCCTCCTCAGATCTCAGCTGTCTTGCCTTAAGTATAAATTTACCTAGTCCGTCCACGTCTTCCGTGCCTGCCAGTAGTGTCCAACATGCTTCTAGCTCTACATTCGCGGTGGTAAAGAATCGCGGTAAATATTTTTCTCGCCGTTCCTCCGTACCCCTACACCTTGCCACGACTGTGTTTGTGCTGCTCCATGCCCCTAGTCTAATCCACGCGAGCCCCTCTCTAATGAGTTTGGTACCTGTTTTGATGTATTGCTCCATACCCCACTCCGATTGTAGCCCAGACTGTACTTCTAATGAAACCTTCTCTGTGGATTGCGCAATTATTTGCTGTCTGTCAATATCACAGAGGCGGTTCTTAATTTTTTGCCAAATACTCCGCCTGTTGGCAAACAAATGGTTGTGTACCATTCCCAATAAATCGTTTTATGTTCATCTAAAGGTACTATTGCCACACTACCATTTTGTTGAAGAAGAAAAAAAAAAAAACAACAAAAAAACAGTTGACCATTTGTTTCGAAATGCGCCAAGTGCGCAGCTTTTGTTGAATTTGGTTCATCTTGAGACATCCATACAATCGACTGCTCTTTATATTCTGGTTCATATACATAGATCCATGACTCGTCATCTATTATAATCTTACGTGCGTCTTCTGAAGCCCCATCATTATATTTGTTCAGCATTTGTGTGCACCAATCGGCACGAGCATGCTTTCAAGATTTTGTCAAATTATGTGGAATCCAAGAGAGCTAAAAGAACATGCAATATTTTATATTCATGCTGGTGAAACTAATGCCTGGGATTACCTCTATCTCATAGTATGCACGATGATGATCTTGCACTATTAGTTTATGCACATCAATTCTTTCTGGCCCAACAGCTGATTTTGGACGACCTTCACGAATTTCGTCGGTAAGGAACGACGGCTACGATTAAACTCGTGGCGTTCCGCAGTGGCTTTATCGCCAATTGTAATAGTAAGTTGGCCAATGCACCCTTTTTTTGATAATCCACGTCGATAATCATAACACATCATCGCAGGAAAATGTCCACAATTAATTCCATCCTATCGCTGAGACATAATTATAAAGTAACTGTAGACAATACAAATAACTACTATTGACAAAATATATGAAGTAGGTTGTCAACAATGTCAAACATTGCAGTGAAAATACTAGATGTCGTCTACAACATCAGTGTTGCCAAGCCTCGTATAACAGGTTCCCAACTCACCTGTATTTGACGTGTGCAGATATGCCCTTTTGTATTAAAAGAGTTGCAGAAACTTATCGGGGCTATTTCAAGTTAAAATTGCCAGTGGAGAACCGACTAAGCGATTCGCTCACCGTCTCCGCTGATAAGCAAGGGCGGTAAAACGAAGGTTTCCAGGCCGGTTTCAGTGACGAACTAGGGATAAAGTAACAATACCCTTATACAGTAAAATGACGACACTTAAACAAATTATGAAATGCGTAACCAACACACCCAAGGAGACACATTTATATACGCAAAGATGGAATTTTACCAAAAATAAACTAATTCCCGTAGCCGTTAAGATGCATCTTAAATTCACACAAAATTTCAAAAAGCCCGCGTGGGTAGTGTGGTGGTAGCGTGTGTGCCTCTTGTTCAACAGGTCGTGAGTTCGAATCTCGCTTAGAGTGAGTTACCCGAATAAGGTTTTTCCGGAGTTTTCCCTTATCCTGAGAAGACGAATGTCCAGTAACTTTAAGCTCCACGAACCCAGAGATCATTTGAGCATCATTTCACCAATTTCATTCATCGTCCGATATGACCCACCAGGTTAAAGGACATTAAGCTACAAAAAAAAAAAAAATCAAAAGTTTCATGTTCAAATATATTTAAAAATAACAAAAGGTTTGTGTTCAGGCCATGGATGAAATGATAAACAGGCAATTAAACCATTTCAACTAATCACATTAATAGGTTTAGTAATGTTCGTAAATATAACCGTGGTAACACTCCTTCAATGTTTGCGATGAGTGCGATTTGTGGAAATGGAAAGATACTGACCCTTAATTATTATTATAAATAAAGTTACAGTGAAATCATAACCAAAGTTTCTATAAACAACATACTGTAATATGTAATGTTTACTTTATTGCAAAATACATTTTATATTATCTCTGTATGCAAATACCCGTGCAAAAATGTGATAAATAAACAAATGCTAAAAGTCAAGTTTTGGGCAAAATTTGATTATTTAAGGAGGATAAGCAAATCCTTAAAGAAATGACAGTAAAACTAGATTGAATAGTTTGGTTATATAGATGTATTAATTGAAGAAAAAAAAATTACATAAATGTAAGCATTTCTAAACTTTCAAGAAAAGTTACTGACCTCGTGTTACATTTATTTCTTTGAGCCTAAAGATCAATAATAATTAAAATGGTAGTATTAGTATTGTGGCCTATACTTTAATGGAGCTGTATATGTTGGTACTGACCAAGTTTAGTACCATTTTCTAGAAACCTCTATTTTTCTGAGCATAATTCTAACCACCGAATTTGCTATCTACCCCAAAATAGGCCGACAATTGCGGGGACAATTGAAACTAAAACTGTGTTTTCATGAAACTACGTTTTTGTTTTTTTGTTTGTTTTTTTAATATCAGCTTAGTTAATTATCTTCCATACTGTGAATTACTTTAACCTTCACTAAATGCCGCTGATGAAAGGTCTCATATATGTAAATGAGCTGCAGTCCATTTTAACGACTCGTGCAACTGAGCCCTTACTCTAGAAAGCCGAATTATGTCGCAATTTGTTTAGCCTTTCCTTATGTATCAGTCGTAGCGAAACTCTTTCAAAGAAACGGAATACGACCCGCTCTGCCATTTTATAACGGTTATAACATCACCTTTAGTTGTATTGGTCCCTTAGTTATTTTTCAGACCAGTCACACAGAACTGTTACCAGCTTGGAGGATTCCAAGTTAGGTTACTAGAAGATGGAAATCTTACGTAGAGAATAACACTATTGCAAAGTAAGGTGATGGACCGCTTTTTATGCACGCAAGTGTGCGTGCTTTGCTTTGCGGTTGTCTGGCGCTTTAGTTAAGTCTAGAAAAGTTGGGATACAAGGTCCAGATATCAATATACATGGCTGCTTTTCGGCTTAATTTGTAATATGTTAATTTATATTTAAAAGCAGAGAACTTCTAATATGCTTTCTTACGTGCTTAAGGATGCGGATAGAATTGATATGGTATAACATTTAATTTTTATTATTCTTGCAAATTCATTTTATTAAATTTATTAAATTTTTTATTATTCTTGCTATTTATTTTATTATTCTTTTATTGTTATTCTTTTAATTATAAGTTTGAATGTTGTATTGTTATTTTTGAATTACCATTTGAAACAATATGGTTAAGTACGTTCATTGCTAGTTTTCAAACATTACAATATACACAAGTTGTAAAGAGATTAATAATGAGAGAGAACAGAAGGTACATAAGAGAGAAGACGGGAGTGACAGAGAAAAGTTGAAAGAGAGAAGAGGTATTGAAAGGGAACTCTAGATTTGAGGGAGAACGAGAGAAATATCTTGGAAAATAAAGGAATAACGTAAGTGGAGTTACGATTCCTGTTAATTATTATGCTGTTATATTGCTATAGCTAATAGTACAGATCGACTTTTACTTTCTCTATATGAACTATGTACACAGTGTATAGAGAAGGTATTGTATTGCACCCAAAAATTCGATACCGAGATTTCACCGGAAATATATGTTTTGAGATTCCCTGAATCCAAAAAATGCATTTTTAGATAAATGTCCGTGTGTGTTTGTCTGTCTGTGTATATGTGTGTGTGTCTGTGGGCAGCAGAGCTCAAAAACGAAAGGACCGTTAAATACCAAACTTGGTATTTAAATTTGGTATCTTCCAAGGCTACGACACGAAGATTTTCAAGAATATCCCCCCATCCCAAACTACCCTTTACATAAAAAAAATCGAAAATTTTTATTTTCTCAAAAATGACTAAACGATTTTGATTAAAATCTCTTATATTTAAGAAATTTACTTGCAAAATAAAATGTATATCTTGAATTTTCTGGGAATAGCCTCTGAAGGGTACTTTATTCTCGATTAAATTAACGGAATTTTGAATAACTGCTAACTCGTAAGAGATCGACAAAAACTTCAAACACAAAAAATGTAGAGCACGTTAAAACACACAATCTATGTAATATATATATATATTTTTTTCGTGGAGTTGATCGTTTTTGAGATATTCCTTGATTTTGGTGTCAGCTTTGAAAAACACTATTCTCATACAGGAATTTGTCAACTCCTGTCCATAAAAATAAAGAAACTTGAGTCACATAGCAACCGACTTTTGGCTATTACTTTAACCTATGGCACTCCCTTATTTAGCTTCTACTTACAAGGAAACAAGTAATAAGACTATTTCTGCTAACTTTTTCTCGTTTAGCATGAAGTAAATAGAAGCATGAGCTTCTTAACAATATATTTTTGCAGAGAGGCAGAGAAAGTCATGTGAATGGAACACATCAGATTGTTTTAAACAAAATGACCATTCCTTTAAACATATTTCTGCAAAATATGGACATTTAGACTCCTTTGTAAAGCTCTGTGTCAGTTTAAATGCACTGTATGGCAAACTTAATGACCGTTGTTTCTTTACTCGAGTTTCCCATTTTGAAATAACTGCCCAAATGTTCCACCTTAAAAATAACTGCAGTAAAACATCTGATTAGAAATTAATCTTGAGCTGTATGTCAAAAGTGATTGCATAATTATTGCTCAATTGGTCAATTAATTTTGACTTTGCAGGATATAATACTTTTCTTTAAAATAACTGTCTACTATATAATACACTTTGTAAAATATTTTCTTATATAGGTGATAAAATCCAAACTTTAAAAACGTGGCATTGATGGTTTAATGTCATTGGTTGAATATTATTTTGATTTTAATAAATTAAATGTATATTTTAGTCTGGAAAACATCATTATATACATTTTTCATTTACTTTATAATCAGCTGTAAAAAGTAAATTGTAATTCATAGCATTTTCGATTAGTATAAGATATGAAACCTAAAATAGATTTTAGATGAAAATACTCACAATATTAATTTACATTTAATACAGAAGCTAAAGTGTTGTTAGGTAACAAACCATCTATATATTAATCTATTAACATGTTATATAAAACCAAAGAAACATATTTACTCAGGTATAATGAATATATTATAATATAATAGCAGTATTGGCAAGAGCGTCTTTTGTTCCTAATGTTCCCAAAAGTAGTGCTTATGAACATGGTGATTTATAATTTATATGCTGTGTAAAATTAAAAAGTCAGCTGTAGGACAGCGGCTCAATGACACAGGAAGAAACGGAAATAACATTTCTAGAGAATGGCTAAGACCTTGCAGTTAGGCGACTTAAAATAAATGCATAAAAAAAACATACAATAATATTAGCACAAACCATGAGAAACAACAACAGAAAAGTCGAGACAAGAATGCAACGAGGCTTGAAGAGAATCAGAGCCCACTCTGTTACAAGAAGGAAAAAATATGAAAAAACAAAGGATATTCTGCTATACTCCAAAAAACATCCAAATCCTTTTGTTTAGAGCTCTGCATTCCATTCCATGTAAAGCATCATTTAACTTGCGAATGTATGGAAATCAGCATATAGCACTGTCAGCCAATTCATCAGATTACAGGGGCACTAAGTGTGAAATTTTGACCACATTCAGTCAAAATATCGAAAATTGCGTAGAGATTTCTATTTGCACACTATTTTATAAAACATCGTTTTTCTAACAATTATAGTTTCACACTTTCAAAATGTTCTATGCGTCTCTGTTTTTGAACGTCAACTAAAATGTCCCAGATTGTACAGATATATCTATTGTAATATTACAAATTTTTCAGGCACCATTACTAATTTTGATTATGAAAAATTGATTGATTTTAGATATTACATTTTTCAGACATTATAATCCAGTGGTCCAAGTTATTGATATATCCCCGTGTAAAGTCTCTGTGTGTAGATCAAAACTCCAGTTCACAATATGCCAACCAATTTTTAACATTTTTAGGTGCGTGGAACATTTTGATTACCAATATATTTACAGACTAAATTTGTATCTTGAAATCTATTTATCTAATTTCAACGCAATTTGGTATTCATATTAATGGAAAAGAAATTTAATCCTAGAAACATTTTCAGAAAGATCTTATATTCATTTGTCTTCTTCAAATGAACTCAATTCGCTGGTTCTCAAACTTTTTCGGACCGAATCCGCTTGCTAAATTTACTCTTCATAAGCGTCTCCCCCCCCTCATAGTTTTTTTTATCCAATAAAATCCAAACACAAAAAAGTGAATCAGATTACCTACAAGGATTGTGAATAGCTACTTTAATATAAGAGCATGTTTAACTAAACCACTAACTTCTCGCTGAAATGCGCTTAAATTTTCTGAGCTGACATTAAGCTTATGTGATTTAATAGAGAGAGATGAGTTTTCCATTAGTCTTAAATCTCCACGCTGAGTTATCTGGAATCTACTTCTTTGCTTTGCTATAAATCGCATCACCACACTAAAACCACATTCTACCAAATAAGAGTCACTCTCCACACTGCAGAATAGGGATCAGGATATTAGATACACCCAATCTGGAATTTCCATAAAAAGCTTTTCCTTAATTTGTTCTATCATATATTTAGCATATTTAAGTGGTCACAAACTTGCAGATCATCAAAGTGAATTCTACTCTCTTCATATAATTTGGAACGATAGTTCAAGGCATGGATGGGGAGGAAACAGTGGTGGAGAGAGTTGAATGCCGGGATCTTCAATGGTATGGACACACTAGAAGAATGGAGGATGATAGTTGGCACAAGACGTTTTTTGAATGGTCACCTTGTGGAAGAAGGAAGCGGGGCAGACGTGGAAAGGATATTCACAGAATTATGAGCGACCGGCGCCTTTAGGAATATGGCTTGTTCATTCGGGAAAAATGGATATTGGGAATACAGACCACTGCTGAGGGTGGAAACACCTTTAAAAGTAAGTATTTCAAGACAGATGTCAGCACCAACCAGCGGCGACATCTCAAAATGGGAATAATATTTCGTTTTGCTTGATAGAACTTGCTAGGGCATATCTTTCCACCCAACGGTTCAAGTCGCGCTAAGCAGCTACTGTACTTCTCTCACTGCCCCCAGGAGGCAGCAGTGACAAGTTTGAGAAGCATTAACCTAATACCTACACACTGCCAAATGTACACAGAATATTGTGAGGTGTACTAAGAATATAAAATCGGTCATGCAAGCAATGCTCAAACAAGCGTTCTGAGCATATCACAAAATGCCAATGTATTATTAATCCCAATGCCAGCATGGAAAACATTCAAGCACTGAAATTTAAATGAGTATTTTCAATTATAGCTTTCGTAATAACGTGAGGACATGGAAAGTGAAATTATCTGAGTTTTCTTGCCTCCGTTGTATAAATAATGGAGTGAACGGAATTGATCGAATGATCTTCACTAGATAAGATAATTCAGGAACAATGGATAGTTGGTTTCCCGGTTGTTTTTGTACATGAACTATCATATGCACCATTAGTATCTTTTGTAAGTTGATATATCTACTTTAAACGTCAGATTATATTCAGAAACGCATGTTTAAAATCTTGATGTTATTATTCAGTATAAATATATTACAGCTCATTGTATTTAGTGTCACGGTTCACTGAAAACCCAATAAGGCCAAAGTTCGAACCGATCAAGATCTTTAGCTAAGTAGTTTATTGTTTATTCAAGCTGTAACGTTCTCCTAAGTATATGCCCGTGGGTAATTCATAGGATTTTGAAATCAGAGATCATTAGTTAAAGAATTGTTAAAATCTTCAATTTTAAATTTGAGTATTTATAAATTCCTTAGAAGCCACAATAGCACAAGAAATTCAATAGATCAATAAGTAAATGCATAATTGGTGAATAGGATAGAAAAGAGGCACAAATATAGATAGCTTATTTAGCACGAATACATTGCTTTGTCTCAATGTAGCTATGGCGATGATAAAATGACAATCTCATATGTTTCTTTACTCACTCTATTACAAGCTATTGTTAAAAACGTATAATCTTCCATCTACTTTATGTTGTTCAAGATAAATATTTTCAGAAATGGTATTGTTACACAGTTCTTTATAGTTACAACTAGGTTACAGGAATCCATAGACTTTAAGCGATAGCAAATCTTTTAAGAGTGGGTCACGATTCAATATCTTTGGGGGTGGTTTTTGTTTATCAATGGCAAATAAACCATCCGTATGTTCTATTAAATACTACTCACACATTTACTCTCTCATTCATACTTCCAGCCTCCAAAGAGGATGGGAATAATTCTTAGAGAAAAAACCCATCCTCCAACCGGGAATCCAACCCATGATCCGTGGAATTGGAAATTAGTAGGCTAACCACCAATCCACAGAGATAATCCATAATGCCTTTGAAATCCCGTTTTCTTTACATGGCCGAGAGTGAAGGGGGGCGACTACCCAAAACTTTGTGTGAGAAAATGAAATTGTTCAAACAACTAAATAAGTTACACACCTTTCAGAAAAAATAATATTTTGTCACTTAAAACTATTGTTGACGTCTTATCCAGGGCAATAACCGCTGAAAATTGTTTCTTTTTTGTAACATTTGCGTTTAAAAATATTAAATTTGACGTCTTCAAATATTTTTTAAACATTAGTTAATTTAGTTTTATTTGCATTATTCGTTAATTACGAAACACCTTTTATATTATAGCACTTATTAAAAAGTTATTCTTCTGCTAGAGAAGAGCAATACTTGCAAGGTATCCGTTGTACATTTTTGCCAAAAACTGTAAAAAAATGGAATCTATGAGTATAAAAAAAACTAAAAAGTATATAAATGTAACCAATGTTTTCATCCGTTCTTAAAAGTTTGAATTTTAGGCAAAATTCTTTTTTTTTGGGGGGGGGGGGAGGAAGCACCTTTGTTTATTTTTACTTATTTTCATTGACCGAATATCTATCTACATACGGAATCAACGTTCTAATACTGATCAGAAGTTGGAGAAATAAGTTTAAAAATCTGATGTGTTAGATTCGTATGACTTTCGCCACATCTCTGTAACAAATTATTTTTAAAATCCTATTTTTCTATCTACTGCATGCATAAACACTAGCAGAAATGATCTTATTACTCGCTTTCTTGTAATTAGAAAGGAAATAAGGATATATACTAGGCTAAAGCAATAGTCAGATATTTTAAAAACTGTAGATGGAATTCGTTCTTCATGTATGACTACCAGGTGACAATAGTTTCATAGAAAAAATTAAGTATTTTAAAACTGAAGCTAATAACAACAAATACGTAAGGGACATAAACTGTGTGTTTTGACGAGATCTACATTTTTGTGTAGTAGGTCCATCTCTTACGATTAGCACTTAAGCAAAATTCGGCAAAATGCATCCAGAATAAAGAGATCTTCAGAGGCTATTCTCAGAAAATTCAAGATTTTTATTTGGAATGTAAATAGCTTAAATACACGACATTTATTCAAAGTCGTTAGAGCCATTTTTAATAAAATCAAACTTTTCGAAATTTTTTTCATGTAAAGGGTAGTTTGTGGTGGGTGGATTTTGTTGAAAATCTTCGTATCACATCCTTGGAAGATACCAAACCTAAATACCAAGTTTGGTATTTAAAGGTCTTTTCATTTTTGAGCTATGCTGTCCATAGGCGTGCGCGCACACACACACACACATACACACACGCACACACAGACGCATGGACATTTTACTAAAATGCTTTTTTTTGGATTCAGGGGGTCCCAAAACATGTATTTCCGGTGAAATCTCGGTATCGAATTTTTGGGTGTAATACAATATCTTCTCTATTCAATATATACATAGTACGTGTAGAGAAAGTAAAAAGAGACTATTTACTGGACATATGAACAAGATTTATTTATGTGGCCATACGTGTTTAAATATACATTGGAAATAATTGAATAAAGATATCCATTACAATTTTATGATCTATTGTGAATTATGAATTACTTTGTTTGGTTACTTGTATTAGTAAGCATTGACTAAATAAATAAATTAAATACGTGGCTTTAGAAGCACTTTTGGTTAAGCAAAAAAAAAAAAAAGAATGCGTAACATAACTTCTTGTAGGGGAACTGAACTTCTTTGCTATTGCTACACTTACGTATTACAAAACATCATTTTGCACCCTGATAACAATGCACTATCCTTAATATTGTTTAATAGTAATCAAAATCCCATTATGAAAGGGATTTATTTGTAAAATAACTTAACTTTGTGTTTTAAGATGTATAGATACAAGAACGAATCAACACATATGCAGCAAAACATACATTTAAATGCTTTGGGTTTTGAAAAATTCAGCACTAAGTTCTCTTAAAGACAGCAAGTAATTAAAACACTATTTTCTGTTCCTCATGTCTGTTTTTACACCGTAATAAATTTTCAATGTAAAACGTGTCAGTTAGAAATCTTTCACACATGACTTAGTTCAAGAGGGCGCAACTGTCGTCACTTGCATTAGCAAAATGTCACTCGTCAGCCGAGCAGCTGTCACACCGGCATTGTTACCAACATTTTCCCCAAAGTTGTCTCGTGGTGCACAGAACCATCCTTCTGCCGCATACTTCCTACATTGTATTTTTTGACGCTTTATTTTCCTATTATGAAAACGATATGAAACGCACAAAAAAGTATTCGTCTTCCATATGTTTCATCCCTTTATAAAAACCCTTTTTTCTATCCCCTTGTAGTGTTTGTGTAAAAATTAGTTTTCAACACCTATCAACTACCTTTACAAATCATCTCTCCCTCTCGCAAGTTTTTTAACGGGCCGTAACCGACACTGCTTGTTCATCTACGGGGGGACGGATCACGCTCTGTTCTTTTGTTTCTGTCGCCACTACCACGTCCATTCTTTTTCACCGGCAATTTTCGTGTCGATATCATGGGTCCCTTTTTGGAGAAGAGAGGCATAAGACCACCTTACCTACCGCATGCAGTTCCCTTTCAATGTTTCCGTTTCATTTCACTGACACCTACCGCTCCAAAATTGAAAACCGTTTGAAAACAATTTGCCTCAATTGTGTTTCACTTTCTCGGCTTCCTATTCAGAGTAACTAAAAGTGTTTTGTATTCCGCCCAAAAATTACGTAATAGATATTTTGAGGTCACCTTAATAAAACTTCTAGTTTATTAGATTCACATGATGTTTTTCTATCCTATATTGTTTATTATCAGTATACAAATTATTCTTACAAAAGTTTATTATACCTATATTTTTACTTTATCTGCGTGTACTATGTATATAGCATATAGAGAAGGTACTGTACTGCACCCAAACATTTCACCTGAATATATGTTTTAAGAACCCCTGAATCCAAAAAGAGGATTTTAGAAATAGGTCATTGTGTCTGTGGACAGCATAACTAAAAAAATCTTATGTGTTACACTCACATGACTTTCTCTAGCTGTTCTACAAACTTCTTACATAAGTTAATTCTTCTTTCTGCACCTTGCTAATCGAGGTACTCGTTAGCACAATGTTCTTATTACTTAGTTCCGTATAAGTAAGAAGAAAATAAGGGAATACACAAGGCTTAAAGGAATAGTCAAATGTTTTAAAAGCTGTCGTTATGCGACTGTCATTACATATCGCTTCTTTTCTTGGCCAGGAGCAGAACAAAAGAAAAACGGACACTCTCGTCTGAGAAAACTATAGGTACTTCACAACTGAAACTAATAACAATGAGTACCTCGAAAACGGTAAGTTCCACGATAAAGTTATATATGACATAACTTGTGTATTTTAAAACAACATACATTTTTTGTATAGTAAGTTTTTGTCTATCTCTTACGGTTTACTAGTTATGCCAAATTAAGCAAAATTCTACCAGAATAA
Organism: Hymenopus coronatus; assembly: GCA_030762935.1. Classification (NCBI taxonomy): domain Eukaryota; kingdom Metazoa; phylum Arthropoda; class Insecta; order Mantodea; family Hymenopodidae; genus Hymenopus; species Hymenopus coronatus. Next base: position 81,940,474 of record CM060888.1, on the reverse strand, counting down.
ACAGGTCTTCAGAATCTATTCCCAGAAAATTCAAGATATAAATTGTATTTGTCAGGTAAATATCTTTAATATACGATATTTTAATCAAAATCGTTAGAGCCATTTTTAAGAAAATCAAAATTTTCGAAAAAAGTTCCATGTAAAGGGTAGTTTGTGGTGGGGGGAATCTTTCTCAAAATCTTCGAGTCGCATCCCTGGAAGATACTAAACTTAAATACCAAGTTTGGTATTTTAGCTACTATTCGTTTTTGAGTTATCGTGTTCACAGACACACCGACCCACGGACACACGGACACACACACGGACCTTTTTCTGAAAATGCTTTTTTTTTTGGATACAGGTGGTCCTAAAACATGTATTTCCGGTGAAATCTCGGTATCGGTGGGTGGAATACAATACTTCTGTATCCCTATGTACATTGTACATACGGGGCTAGAGAAAGTAAAAACGAAAAGTCCGTTAAATACCAAACTTGGTATTTAAGTTTAGATTATTCCAAGGATGTGCCACGAATATTTTCAACAATCCCCCCATCCCAAACTACGCTTTACATGGAAGAAGTTTCCGAATTTTGAATCTCTCAATGCTGACGCTAATGATTTTGTTTAAAATACCGCATATTAAAATATTTAAATGACAAATAAAATGTATTTCTTCAATTTTCCAGGCATATCCTCTGAATATCTTTTCATTCTGGATGAGTTTTGCGTAACTGATAAATCGTAAGAGTAGACACACAAAAAAATGAAGAACCCGTTGAAACACACAATTAGTGTAATATGATTTTTTTCGTGGATTTGACCATTTCCGAGATATTCCTTATTATTAGTTTTAGTTTTAAATATTTAAATGTTTCTCATATGGCAATTTTTCAACTCCTGACCATGCAAATACATGAATTTCAATCACATAGCAACCAAGTGTTAACAGATTTGACTACCGTTTTTACCCAGTGTATTCCCTTATTTCGCTTCTGCTTTCAAGGAAGCAAGTAATAAGACCATCTCTGCTAATTTTATCTTGTGCAGATTGAAACAGATAGAAGCATAAGCTTTTTAATAATAATTTGTTAGAAAGGTGCATAGAAAGTCATGTGAATGGAATACATAAGATATTTTTACACTTATTAGACTTCAGGTGTGATCTAATTGGCCATTAAGGGCTAGGGAATAACTAAGAATGGGAAACAGAGAAACACACCAGACACTTCATGCTCAAGATGGAACTCGAACCTGCGATCCCCTATGCCACGAAGAACCAAGGCTAGTCACTTTAGCGAGCGCAACCATTGGGACCGGTGATTTAGTATTTCATTTTAATTGAGATAAACATTTCACTACACATTTCGTTAGTGATACGAAATGCTCTAGAACTCAACGTTATGTGGTACCATTGTAATGCTATACTCGTTCCATTAAAATCGCGATAAACAACTCAAAATAGCAGAACTTTAAACGAATTACTTAAGTATTGAAACATTAAACCTTTAACGGATTTAAATTCTATTTTTTTTTTTTTTTTTTTTTTTTGCTGTATCTGCTACAGGTTATCATTTAGACAAAGTGCACCAAAAGCATAATAATGATATAAAATAATAGAGGCTAAGAAAACTGAAGACAGTTCACAAAAAAGTGTATTGGAATAAACTTTTTATACTCATATACTGAAACGTGTCCATTTACTGTTAAAAATCTATATCAAATTGAAAACTATTTGCATACAGATTTTCATTTATATATAGATTTTCACGCTTACGTGCTGCCCTACTAGTGGCTGTTCACTGTCTGCTAATCTGCATAAAATTACAATAACATCTTACGTGTACAATGACTTCCAAGAATATTTAATTATATATATATATGAATTTTAAGAGTATATAGTTATTTCCCGAATCTAAACTAATAATATTACGTAAGCAAAGCAAAGTAGGCCATGACATAGGCATCACAGAGACGAGGAAATCAATAATCCAGAACATGCGCGCTAGCTCTACTTCCAACCAAAATATTTATGTTTACGAGAATAGTTATATTTACACACATTTATCAGTAGATATGTGCTTCATTAATGAAGCTTTTTAGATCTGGAAAATATTGTCGCTTTTTTCCCACTGTACCCTACCATTTCTGTTTTAACAGGGAGTACAACTTATTTTGGGATATATCCATTCCATGTTTCACGTTTAGAGTAGTTTTCAATACTGATTAATTTGTCCACACGGTTGGGGATTTCATTGTTTTTTACATTTCTTCAAACTATACTATGAGGACATTTTCCGAGAATGAAGTTACATTTTTTGTTATTCTCCATGCCATGAATTTATCATGTGACTTTTCGCAGATCTTTTTTGATTTCCGTGGAAGTAAATTGTGAACATTACTTGTCTTCTCTGATATATCAGTGGCGTGGAACTGAATTCCATATCATTATCACTAGGCTAGTCTCCATCTTGCAAATTACCAATCACCATGATCGAATTTCATTTGTTATCGACACATGTATACAATACGCATAGAGGTCGGCGGAGTTCATCTTTCATATATAGGATATCTAAATGTTAAATATTTATTGTATATCTACATGAATGCAAATTTCATATAATGGTCATTACAATACTCTCTCACTCGTATCCTAATAACTACCATTATAGGACATTGAATAAATTACTATTTTGGTTTAAAGAGATCTGCTTTTTGTGCTTCGTCTATGACTTAAAGTTATGCGACGTTGCACAAACTTCCTTATAAATGAAGAGTGTTTCAAACACTACTTCCAGAAAATCTAAGATAAACATTTTATTTGTCGTATAAATCATTTTTACTATCTGGTATTGTCTGGGCCTGTAGCTCAGTTGGTAGAGCACCTGCCTGCTATGCGAGGGCTCCCGAGTTCAATTTCCGGCTGCGTGGAATTTTTCTCTAGTCAAGATTATTCCCTATCCTTCCCCGAGTTTAGAAATAGGAATCAGAGTGTGAATGTGGTACCACATGATGAATGTAATCCAAAGATAAACCGAAATCAAAATACAGAATTAAACGGTTTAACACCATTGTCAATAGGCAATACGTTCCAAAGGTAAATTCCGTCGATATGAATTGTGCAGTTAAAGGAGGGGTACAAATGGAACAAAATACGTTAGCTTATTAGATTAATATATAATCTTAATGGTATATATGGTATTTAAATCAAAATTACTCGAGTTGTTCATCAAAACGTGTAATTTTGAAACAAATTTTCGGTTGGGGTGTTCTTTAAAATCCTTGTGTCGCACCTTTAAATCTTAAATACTAAATTTGGTATCCATCCTACATTTCAGTTTTGGGTTATGTTATTTACAACACACATATACACACACTCATACACACATGGAATTTTCTAAAAATGCAATTTTTGGGGTTCAGAGACCCCCCCTATATTTTATATTAAGAGATTTTATGTTAACTTGACTATAGACTTTTTTAAGGATCTTGACTGAATAGAAATTATGATTTGTGGCGTCATAAATATAAGAAATTTATGTTAGATTATGATATATTTGTTATATTTTGTTAGATTTTTATTAATATTTATTTCTTTATTAAGACTAATATATAACATTTCTTGGGAAATCTCGACATCAAATTTTTGGGTGGAAAACAATATTTCCCCTTCTTACACAGATTTACGAGTTATACAAAAGTCATCACTAACGAAGAGAAGACCGCGCCATGGCCGAACACCACTCTCCTCTCACCTAGACGGCCTGGCTTTGGTCCCAAACCCGCAATGAGATTTGTGGTAAAGAAAGCGCCGCAGGGGCCGAGGTTCTCCGATTTCCCACGCCATCGCATTCCACGTATCATCAGTGTCATCTCCGGCGGTGCCACAAGCACTAAAAGCGGGCGTAAAACACTATACAAACAAAAACAAAAACAAAAAAACCAAGAGGACTTTAGAGATGAGCTGTTTATCTGCAACCTTTTGTGACTGGAGATTTTATTCTATTCTAATAGTTACAATTCCTCCAAGTATAAAATAAGTTTTCGAAAAACTTTCCAAATAAAGTGTAGTTTAGAGGTGATTTTCTTTCAATAAAATCCACCACAAACTACCCTTTACATGAAAAAGTTTCGAACATTTTAATTTTCTCAAAAATAGCTATAACGATTTTGAGTAAAGTACGCCTTATATTAAAGATGCTTAACTGACAAATACATTTTATAAACTGAATGTACTGAAAATAGTTTCTGAAGTCCTCTTTATTATGAATGACGTGCACATTTTAAACCGATAGACATAGAAGTAATGTTACTACACAAAGATGTAGATCTCGTTAAAACATTCAATTTGTGTCTTGTATCCTTTTCTCGCGAATTTGACAACTTCCGAAACGTTCCTTATCATAAGTTGCAATTTTAAAGTACTTCTTTTCTCAAACGGAAATTTGCTGTTCATATTCTTTATCTTTTTATTTCTGGGCATCCAAAGAGAACCGAATTCCGAACAAATAGCAGCCAGTTTTTAAAACGTTTGCCTATCGCTTTATCTCAGTGTATTCCCTTATTTCCCTCCCAGCTATAAGGAAGTAGTAATAAAACCATTTCTGCTAATATTTATCTTGATTAGCATGAAGTTGAAGGGTAAGCTTCTGAAAGAATAATTTGTTACTATATAAGTAGAGAAAGGTATATGACAAGATTTTTTTAAAGTGTTATCGTTCTATACTTTTTTATCAGGATGTAACGGAAAGGGTATGAAATTTTAAGGCCTGTATATTATAACGATTAGCATTTAAATATCTGACTGTCAATTTGGTTTCCTCTACCCCTCTTGTATATTTATGAAATGAATCTAGTTCTACAAACGCATCTCGAATATCATGAAGTAGATAGAAAATAATCTTTAGTAGCTTTATCAAATAAAGGATAATGGGTAGATAAACTGATGTAAATCTAAGAAAGTGATATTTTTTTCTTATTTTACACTCAAGTACTTTTGAAGTTTTTACCATTTATACGAACTTTTACAGACCTTACTTGTCTCATTTGAGTTTTCGAATATGAGTGAAAACGCTGCACATTGATGACATGACTCCCATTGGCTTTCTGTGATTGTGGGATGGCACAAAAAGGAAATCCACAGCGCATTGCGTCGTTGCACCATTGCTGGTGCAATGTATGCAGCAATAAGAGGATTGCGTATGAATGAAGCCATAGAATAAAATGGTTTAATTAAAATGTTTTTTGTCAGGCATTCAAAGTAAAAACCAAATAGGCATATATTAGATTAAATAATGTTCATGTTGTTGTTGAACCATTTAGTGAAAACAAACGAATATATGTGTTTTTATTTATCGATTCAAGGAAAAGCAGCAAAAGAAAATAAATGTTTAAATAAAACCCTTAATAATAGATACTGACAACTAGGAATATTCATTTTATTTAAGCATTCAGTTATTATATAGGTTTCAGTTACGACGAAGTAACTCCACAATAATTTACCATTTGTACAAAAGAAACATTCTAAGTTAAGGCTGCGAGTCCTTTTTTTTTTTTTTTCTCAGGTTATGCATGGGTGGGACGAGAATAGATAACACCAGAAGTTGCTAATAATATTTAATGTAAGCTAATAATGCAGCCGTAACTGGTACAATTGGTACAATTTATAGCAAGAATAACTTGAATTGCAAAAGCGCAAACGAGTGCATCTTAAAACGCAAGAAGCTCCAGAAAGCAACTCTATTTTATCGATGCATAGCCTTTTATTAGCCTAAGTCCTTCCTACTACCGATTAACCTACCATATTTCCTATGCTCTACATTGCCAATTTTTCACTTCATATTAGTGTCTGAGTTACATTCTTCATTCTCTTTGTTTGCTCAAGCGTAACTATTCTGTCCCTTTGCTAATTTAGAAATGATCTACGTGCGATTTTTCTACAACCACTGATCCAGAAATTAAATATTGAATTTGAGTTCTTGCTTACTGAGTCATTACTGCTACTTTCTACGTAGTTGCTTCGCTGCAACCTTTGCTTCACCTATATACAGCAGCAGCAGCTTGTGTTTTAACATATTATTCATAAAAGTTAATAAATTATTTTATTTATAGCATTTACTTCTCTGTATCGCCTTATATATATATATATACTAATTATTAATTTAACACAATAATGACAGTATCAAAACAATATGAAACTTAGTGTAAATATACTTTGCACTGCCTTTAGAAAGTAAAATGGAATCACCACATAAGAGAACGATATGTATACCTCTTCTATATGCACAGAAAATATTTTATTTATGAAACTAAGACCATCTTTTGAAAGGTATATTTTGAAATTTATACACTGAAAACCAATATCTTATCTTTTGGACTTTATAGCATAACTCGAATATGAACTCCTACGTTAAAGGACATTAAATCTAAAAGCAAAGAAAACAAACAAAAATAAAATCAGGAGAGGTTGGAAGAGAGGCACATGCATCACGAAGGTTGGTTTTAAAGGTGTTGAATCCACACACACTCTCTCTTCTATAAGCTGATTTCACAAAAACGTATCCTTCTAAATGCTTATTTTCAGTCGAAATAAAGTTAAATTGCGTATTTACACACTTTGTTATACGTATGCGAAACATTTTGAAACTCCATGTGATGATTTTGAACTTCATATTGCTTTGAATGGCCACGGTTAAAGAAAAATATAAACGGCTTACCACTTACAAAGGTACTTTAAGGGACTCTGTGGATGAAATTTTGACTACAATCAAAATTGTTTTTATAGCTAATAGTTTGTTGGAAACTATTATTTTTTTCCCCTTGAACGTCTATAGAGATTCAACATTTAGTTATCATCCACTTACTCTGGCTCTATAGTCGTTTAAGGATCGTACAATACACGTATTTTCTAGCATATTATTTCATAAACAGCGTTTTTCAAAAAAAAACAAACACATTTTCAATTTAAAAATGTTTCACGCTTCTCAGTTGTTGTTTAAATGCAATTAAGTATACTGATTATTAACAGTAATTTTTCAAAAAATATACGATTGTAAAAAAATGATAATTTTAGATATTAAAGTTTCTAACACTTAAAAAATATATAATTTAGTAATCAAATGTATTGGAATATCACTGTTCAAAAAATAACAAACAGTTTTCTGAAATTCATAAAAAAGTCTAATTTTGTATATTATATTATATATATATATATATATATATATTTACATAGTACAATTTATGAATTCATTTAATAACATAATAGAGTGCAATTACATAAAATTTAGAGAAAATCTATACAGAAATATAGAATTTGCAATTTCATTGTCAGTGTTCCTTAAGTAACAGACAATTCAGATCAATAATATGCAGCTTCCTCGAAATGGTTCAAGATAGGATATTTTCGGAGGAGACTTGTCACCTATTCAATGAGAATATATTATCAACACACCCCCGACGCCTTCGGGGCGCCCCTGACAGATGAGGACCGAGCCGCTGGAACCAAAAAGGACGGCACTGCAATGACGGCGTCCCTAGTATCGGACAGGCAGATCACAAATCGCCGCTTGACCTAGCGCATCTAACCCCCTTCCCCACCCCTGTGTTAGTCCGACTATATTCTGTCAACTATACAAAGTCTGAAGAAGAGAGATAATTCCACGGAGAACAGTGCCACACTGCACCGAAACACCATCAGCGACACTTCCAATGCTGAAACAGACCAAACTAGGTGAAGAATGACTGAAAGATTAATGAAACGATACCTATGTGGGGCAGAAAATTAGGGGAATGAAGATAAACACTCTAACATTCACCTGACACCCGGGAAAACCATCGATAAAAGTACGTAGGTCAGAGAGAGCAGTCGCCTGGTATGGAACCCGGGACCATCCAACAACTCTTTGTTTCGGAAAATGTTAAAAGCGTCATAAACAGTTTTATTTGACATTAACTGTGTGGATTAGTATAGTAGTAAGGGATTTTCTCTCCCTTACCGATTGAAAACAACTCCAGAAGCTATTCTCAAAAAAAGTGATGTGTTCCTTTCACATACTTTCTCTATATCTCTGTAACATTTATTGTTATAAAGCTTATGCTTCTATCTACTTAATGCCAGTTGAGATAAAAAGAGCAGAAATGCTTTCTTGTAAATAGAGGAGAAATATGGGAATACCCAAGGCTAATATGATAGTCACATTTTTTAAAAGTTGGTTGCCATGTGGTTGAAAGCAGTTTCTTTGCATAACCAGGAGTTGATAAATTCTCGTATGTGAAAAGTTTTAAGTATTTTAAAACTTAAACCAATAACAATGAATATCTCAAAAATGGTCAACTCCATGAAAAAAATGTATATGACTTAAATTGTGCTTTTAACGATATCTAAATGTTTTGCGTTGTAAGTTTTTGCCTATCTCTTATGATTTACTAGTTACGCAAAACCAGCAAAATTCACCCAGAATAAAGAGGTATTCAGAGCTATTTCCAGAAAATTCAAATTACAAATTTTATTTCATATGGAAATATCTTTAGTATGCGATATTTTAATCATAATCGTTAGAGCCATTTTTGAGAAAATCAAATTTTGGATTGTTTTTCCATGTAAAGGGTAGTTTGAAGTGGGGGATTTTTCTCAAAATCTTCGTGTCACATCCTCGGAAGATACTTAACTTAAAAACCAAGTTAGGTATTTTACCGATTTTGCGTTTTTGAGTATTCGTGTTCACACACCACGGACACACTGACACATTAACACGCGGACATATGGACACATGGAACTTTTCTAACTTTTTTTATTCATAGGACCCTAAAATGTGTATTTAAGGTTAAATCTTGGTATCGAATTTTTGGGGTGGAATGCAATATTATCTTCTCTATACACTGTGTGCATAGTATGCGTAGAGAAAGTAAAATTCAAGGTATACATTTTACTTGTCTCTAACGATGTTATAATCGATAGAGTCGTTTATGATAAAATAAGGTAATCTTTTGAAAATATTGAACTTATACACTAAGATCGTATTTAACTGACTTTGCTCTCCAATTATTAATTCGAAAACTCGCACTTATGCGCAAGGTCTTTTTGGTTTCAGGAGAACGTGCATCCCTGATGCATCGTATTTTTGAGTTGAAGGGAATGCTTCCTATACGTCCTAAGGATACGTTTTTGAGAAAGCGCACCATACAGTATTATAATTATTATTATTATTATTATTATTACTATTATTATAAAACAGTCATATTGTATTACATTTTGTTGAATTACATTTTGAGATATATTTTTATAAACACACAACCTATGAGCGCCAAGTTAAGGAAAAATACAAAATTAAAAAATATTATTTTAGTTAATCATTTCACATAGCAATGATATTGCATGGATACGAATGAACAGCTGCAAAACTCACTTAAGCACACATAAGGCTTATTATTAAATCTGTTTCCATAACAACATAAGCTACATGCTTCATTCGTTTTGGCATATAATTTCCATGCTTCAAGGAACAACCCATACTTAACCATGTCTCTGTAACACATAATCTTATAAATTTCGAATAAAAAGTGTGGGACGCAGAAACCTTTAACCTTTCTAGAGAAATTGCGTTTTCTTGCATGCAGAGCACAGAAAGGAAAGAAAACTAATGCGCACGTGGAAAGGAAAATGAGCGGAGTGAGGAGTGGGAGGGGCGTGGAAGATAAGAGAAGGGTTGCCATAATTTTGATACGCAACGAGTGTAGAAGCTCAATTCTATACAAGTCCTTTGTCACATTAGACTGACATATATATGTAAGGTGATTTAGTATCTTTAATATTGCATACTGAAATGTTGTACTTAATGTAGATGCATGCCTTTTAACTTCCCTGCACTACTTTTATACAGTGAGTTTGTTTATTAAGAAACATAAACTTTTCTTAAATATATCACCGTGTTTGAAATTTACCAGCAATTACTACTTTCTCTACAACGCATACTGTAGGTACAAAAATCATTGGATTTCATCCAAAAATTCCACACCGAAATTTCATCGAGAAATACAAGTTTGTGTGTATGTATATATATAAACATCTTTAGAAAAAGATTCGTGTATGTATCTTTGACCAGCATAACTGAAAAACGAATATTTGAAGTATCAAATTTGGTATTTTGGGTGTCTGCCACGAATATTCGTTTTTTTTTTAGTTATGCTGTTTAAAGATACACACACACTCACACACACACACAATGTAATAAATCTTTATGATAATCTTCGTCCTCGTAAAGGTTAATTTGATTTTCTCAAAATTGGTTCAAAAAGGGTGTTTCTAAAATAAAGGATTTTAATTAAAATAACACACATTAAAGATAGTAACAATTGAATGTATAAATAACATAGAATCTGATAAAATAACTATTACATAAAATTTAAAAACTTGAAATGATATAAACTGTACTTAAAATGCTTCCTAATCATAATTCTAATAATCAGTTTAAATTAGTATAATTGTTATTATTAACGGTAAACAAATAAAATAGTATAAAAATAAAACGTATGTCTGGATTTTCTGAAAATAGCCTGTGATATGAATCTCATTCAGAAAGAATTTTGGGTTATGTTCGTGTCAAGCGACACGAAAACGTAATACCCAAGTGATGTATATCTTTTTAAAGCACACAATTTATTCCGAATATTATTTTTGTGACACTAGCTATTTCCGAGATATCTGTAATTAATTGTTCTCATTATTTAGTATTTCAGACACTCGATTTTTATTTTGCTCGCTTATATCGCTATTCTCTTTATGCAAACTAAAGCGAAATGTGCAGAGTAACTATTTGTGCAAAGGCTTACCTCTATTAAAATGAAGTATATGAAAACAAATCTCATGTTTTCCTTTCACATTACTGTCACTACCTATTCTGTAAACAAATGATTATCTTGATTAACAAAGTAAATCGAATAATAAATATTACTGAGTTCTTTGTAATTAGAAGGGAAATAAAGGTATACACGAGGTAAACTGATTGTCGAATCTATTGGTTACAGTCATCCAGAACAAAATTCCAACGAAAAGCCACAGAATCTCCTTGGTTCATTAGAAATAGTCATCTTCATCAGGGACTTGGAATTCTCCCTCTACAGGAGTACGTCAAATCCCTCTCAAAATCCTTCTTCAACAAGTTGCTTACAGTGCCTGGAGTTCGTAGTTACAACTTTGGAACCAGAAGCTTGAAAAGAAAATTTCCTCAAGATCTGCTCAGCGACTCCAAAGGCAGTGATTTTACATACCTCTAACATCGTACTTTAACCATAAAATGTTTCATACCCATTGTTTCAGTACATTTAACTATTATCATTGTAAATAATTGTATATTCTTATGTTATATATGTATTTCATTCTAACTTACATTAGAGCAGCCAAAGGCAAAGCTCAGCTTGTTCATATTATGTTAACTTATGAATAGCCTGTAAAGCAATATTTGTATGCTGATCGGTTAATAATAAATAAAAAGAAATAGTAATATTTCAACAGCTGGTCGCTATGTGATATACGTTTAAATCCGTTCTCTTTGCATGACAGGAAAGAGAAAGAAAGAGAGGGGAGTGGAGGGTATAACGAATATCAACTTTCTATTTGGGAAAAGTATAAATATCAATAACATGGAATATCTTGGAAATGGTTAACTTCACAAAAAATATCTGACTTAAATGGTGTTTTAACGAGATCTCTATTTATTATATACCTACTGAGGTTTCGTCTATCTATTACGGTTTATCAGTTATGCAAAACTCGTCCAAAATAAGAGGATTTCAGAGGATACTCCCAAATCAATCTGGATATACATTTCATTTGTCATGAGATGTTTTACACATATGATATTTAATCAAAATGAGAAAATCAAACTTTTTTAAGAATGTTCCATGTAAAGGGTAGTTTGGGATTTCTTGAAAATCTTCGTATCGCATGCTTAGAAAATAATGAATTTAAAATCAGGTTTGACATTTAACGAACTTTTGAGTTATGTTTTTCATAAACACACATACACCTACACATATACGTACGGTCCCGTTTCTAAATTTGTTTATTCATGGGACCTCAAAGCATGTATTTTCGGTGAAATCTCGGTATCTGCCTACAATGTACATTTTACGAGGTAGGGAAAGTAATAAGGCTTTCAGCTTTTAGCATTGTGATTTAGGAGAAAGTAAAAAGTTTTAATTAATTCCAATACTATTTCGCACTAAAAGAAATTGTTGCGCACCAAAGAGCGGTGTGTTACTCATGACTCATAGCAGTGTGCCTCCAGTATGCAATGCAGCTCAGTTTTGAGAGTAAGCTGTGTTTAGAATGGTGTATTGAAATGGGATGGTATGAAGCTAAAGCACTCTTGACCTCCTAGTGACCTCCGGCCTCCTAGATCTGTTGTTGAGTATGCTCGAGTATTAGTCGATCACAATGTAAATGCAATTGGAGGGCGCCATTATTTTGTGACATCGTCAATACTTGGGATTCAAGGGGAATGAAGATAGTAAGAATGTACAATTGTACAATTAAAATGACTAACCTGCTGATGTGTTCATATTCGTTCTCGGAAGTAGAATCTCAATGGAGAGTTTTTTACCTGCGATTTTAATGCCCCGCCACTTGTTCAGTAACTGTTTAGTTCCTCTTCCCTCCGAACACACTCATATCTTGTTCGAATAATACTCGGACTCAGCCGAGTAGATTTGGGTATAATGTAGATAAGAAGGATACCTCGCAGTCTGCAACGAACTTAGAACTATAGTAACTGCAACTCCCCAGGGGGAAGGGATGAAGTAAAGAAACCCCAGGATGTTACCGGCCGCAGTCAGACAGAACACGGAGACGAACGGAAGCTCTAACAGTTCCAATCACGAACACCCGTCCCACTGCTAGAGGGACTAGGTCAGCCCTCTAGTGTCCAAGGAAAACAGTTTTTCTTATGAGTAAACATCCATGCCATACACAGGAAACCTGCACGATAAAAAGGAAATGGAATGTAAGGGAAATTATTGAAAGGAAATCGTGTTAGATGAGAAAATATCCCAGTGTTTACCTACCGACTACGAAAAACTACGAAATACACAAGGTCGGATTGGGCGTTGGACGGGAATTGAACCTGGATCCTCACACCTTATCAGAGTCTCGGTAGACTACAATTATCAGCAAGGAACAAATGAAAGATAAAAAGTGAAATGAAAGTTTATGAAGCAAAGGCTCTGTTATACAGGAGCAAGAATGAAGATTGGAATATGAATATTTTGAAAAGCGTAACGGTTATACGCTTCTTTACAGAAAATGGAGTGAAGATATACTAAAATATCTGATGTGTTCTATTCACATAACTTTCTCTACATATCTACAATAAATTATTCTTAAAATCTTATTCTCCTATCTATTTATTGTAATCAAGGAAAAATTAGCAGAAAGGGTCTCATTACTTGCTTCCTTGTAAGTAGGTGAGAAATAAGGGAGTACCATAGGCTAAAGCGATAGGCAAATCTTTTAAAATCTGGTTGCTATGTGATTGAAGTTCCTTTCTTTGTATGAACAGGAGTTGACAAATTCGCGTATAAGAAAAGTAAAAATATTTCAAAGCTGAAATCAATAACAAGGAATATCTCAAGAACGTCAACTTCACGAAAAATAACGTAAGTTGTGTGTTTTAACGAGTTCGTCGCCCTCCGTGGTGTAATGGTAACCATGCTAACTTCATATACCCAAGGTCGCGGGTTCAAACCCGCGGAGAACGATGTATTTTTTCGGGCGTAAAAATCCTTAGCATGGCTTCCTTCGGAAGGGAAGTAAAGTTCTGTGTCGTAGATTTACGGCACGTAAAAGAACCTCAAGCCTGATAGAGAGGCCTCGGAGCAAAATTAAGTGGTCTTTCACGCCCAGTATAGAATGGAACGCTGAGAACTACAGCAGTTAAAGAACGTCCATAAATAATACGCCATTTACATTTTTACTTTCTCTATTCATACTATGTAGACATAGTGTATAGAGAAGATATTGTACTCCACCAAAAAATTCGATACCGAGATTTCACCGGAAATATATGTTTTAGGGTCCCCTGTATCCAAAAAAAGTATTTTCAAAAAAAGGTCCGCGCGCGTGTGTGTGTGTCCATGTGTCCGTGTGTCAGTCCGTGTGTCAATCCGTGTGTCCGTGTGCCTGTGAACACGATAACTCAAAAACGGAAAGTCGGTAAAATACCAAACCTGGTATTTACGTTAAGTGTCTTCCAGGGATGCGACACGAAGATTTTGATAAAAATCCCCCCTCCCCAAACTACCCTTTACATGGAGCTTTTTTCGAAAATTTTGATTTTCTAAAAAGTGGCTCTAACGATTTTGATTAAAATATCATATACTAAAGATATTTACCTGACAAATAAAATGTATATTTTGAATTTTTTGGGAATAGCCTCTGAAGACTACTTTATTCTGGATGAATTTTGCATAACTACTAAACCGTAAGAGATGTACAAAAACTTAACACACAAAAAATGTAGAGCACGTTAAAACACACAATTTGTCATATTTTTTTTTTTTTTTTTTTTTTTTTTTTTGGTGGAGTGGATCGTTTTTGAGATATTCCTTTTTCTTGGTTTTAGCTTTGAAAAACTTACACTTTTCTCATACAGGAATTTGTCAACTCCTGTCCATACATACAAAGGAACATCAGTCACATAGCAACCAGCTGTTGGCTTTCACTTTAACCTATGGTACTCCCTTATTTCGTTTCTACTTACAATAAAGCAAGAAATAAAACTATTTCTGCTAATATTTCTCGATTAGTATGAAATAAATAAAAGATAAGCTTATTAACAATAATTTGTTACAGAGATATAGAGAAAGTCATGTGAATGGAACACATCATATTTTTTTTTTAACAAGTTCCACATGTTTTGTTAGGTAAGCTTTTGTCTATGTCTTACGGTTTACCAGTTATGCAAAATTCCGCAAGGTTCATTCAGAATAAACATTTCTTCGCAAAATTTAATTTAATTACTTGTCATGTAAATATTTTAAGTATAAGAGATTTTAATCAGTCATTAGAGCTATTTTTAAGCAAAGCAAAATATTCGAAAAGGGTAGAGGGTTTTTTTGTTTTTTTTTTGTTTGTTTGTTTCATTTGTATAGCCCCCTTTAACATCTAAGGCCATATCGGGGGCTTTGCACTTGAAACAACTCGTTGTCTGTAGTTATTTTACGTTTCGTTTTAAATCAGTTTAAACACACATACACACACATTTACTCGCACAAACATGCTTCCAGACTCTGTGGGGGATAGGGAATAATTCTAGCTAAAGAAAAATTCCCAGCCGGGAATCGAACCCGGGACCTCCGGATGAGAAGTCAGCTCACTGACCACTCAACCACGGAGGCAGTCCAAGGCTTTTCTTGAAAATCTTCGTGTCACATCCATTGAAGATACTGAACTTAAAGACCAAGTTTTCTGCTTAACGAAGTTTTCGTTTTGAGCTATTCTGTCCATAGACACACACACTCGGACCGTTTCGAAATTACTTTAACTTCCTCTTATTTCCCTTCTACTTACAAGGAAGCAAGTAATAAGACGATTTCTGCTAAATTTTATCGATTAGCATTAAGTAAATAAAAGAATAAGTTTTTTAGCAGAGAAAGTCATGTGAATGGAACACATTAGATTTTTTTTTTTGATTCAGGAGATCTCAAAACATGAATTTCCGGTGAAATCTCAGTATCGAATTTTTGGGTTCAATACAATATCTTCTCATTACACTATGTACATAATATGTATAGAGAAAGTAAACAATCAACGTGAGAAAAGTATATTTGAAGCTTCATATTTGCAATAAGTAAGAAAAAAGAGTATTTCACACAACATTTGAGTGTAAACGACATAAACATTCCTTGTGTTGTAAGATATTTTTTCAATCTCTTACAGTTTACCAATTACAAAAAACTCTTTCAGAATAAGAGGACTTCAAACGCTGTACACAGAAAATTGTAAATACTCTATAAAATTCATTTGTCATACACGTATCATATACTATAGCAGGCATGTCAATAAAAATTCTTAAGAACCAGTGTGGAAAACACACTCAGTGAAAAGTTTTCCATGCAAAAGGGTACTTGGGATATGAAGATTTTCTTAAAAATCTTCGTGTTCAATCCTTGGTAAATGCTGATCTAAATAAAAATATTTAATTGATTTTTCGTTTTTTAGTTATACTGATCACAAACACCCACCCACCCACACTCATACACACACTCATAATACTTTTTCAGAGTGTCTCAAAACGTCTAATTCCAACGAAATCTTAGTATGAAGTTCTTCGTGAAATGCAATACTCACTCTACTAACTATAATAAATAATACTTATTAAATGTGCAATAAAAATGTTGGTGCCATTAAATACATCCAGAATACTGAATATTGTTATTTGTATGTTTCAAAATATTAAGCAAAATTTTGAAGCTTTAAGTGATTTTCCTTCTCATTAGTTTATGAACTGTGATCTGTTTATTAGTCTCTTCTGTGCTAATGTTTCTAGCGACATTCTCAGTAACAAAAATCTTATGTGCTCCATTCACATGACTTTCTAAACATATCTGCAATAAATTATTGTTAAAATGTTTATTCTTCTATTTATTTCATATTAATCGAGAAAAAATTAGCGGAATGATCTTATTACTTGCTTCCTTGTAAGTAGAAGGGAATAAGGGAGTACCATAGATTAAAGCGGTAGTCAAATCTTTCAAAAGCTGGTTGCTATGTGATTGAATTTCCTTTGTTTGTATGGCCAGGAATTAGCAAATTCCCTTATAAGAAAATTATATTTTAAAACTGAGGCCAATAACAAGGAATATCTGAAAAAACTGTCAAATCGACTAAAAAATGTATATAACATAAATTGTGTGTTAAGTAAGTTTTTGTCTATCTCTTACGGTTTACCAGCTATGCAAAATTCATCCAAAATGAAGTTGTCTTTAGAGGCTATTCACCGAAAATTCAAGATATATGTATATTACCATATAAGTGTCTTTAATATACGATATTCTAAATGGAAATGACGTGTTATTTATGGACGCTCTTTAACTGCTGCGGTTCTCAGCGTCCCATTCTATACTGGGCGTGAACGACCGCTTAATTTTGCTCAGAGGCCTGTCTATCAGGCTTGAGGTTCTTTTGCGTGACGTAAATCTACGTCACGGGACGGCTTTACTTCCCTTCCAAAGGAACCATGCTAAGGATTTTTACACCCGAAAAAATCCATCGTTCTCCACCGGGTTTGAACCCACGACCTTGGGTATATGAAGTCAGAATGGTAACCATTACACCACGGAAGGTGACTACGATATTCTAATCAAATCATTAGAGCCATTTTGAAAAAATTAAAATTCTCGAAAGGTTTTCCATGTAAAGGTCAGTTAGGGGTTAAGGATTTTATTGAAAACCTTCATGTCGCATCCTTGGAAAACACTGAACTTAAATACCAAGTTTGGTATTTAACCAACTTTTCGTTTATCAGGTATGCGGTCCCCCCCCCCACACACACACTGACAGATAGGCACACACACGGACATTTTTCTAATTTTTTTATTCAGGGGGTCTCAAAACACATAATTCCGTTGAAATCTCGGTATTGAATTTTTTGGGTGCATCGCAATACTTTCTCTATGTAAATATAAACCTACATAGTACGAGTAGAGAAAGTAAAAACAACTGCAGAAAAGTAATTGTATGTGTGTTTACAATAGCAATGAAAATGATACCTTCATTTTGTATATTTTATATATAAATATTTAAGTACTGCATATAGTAAGTTGGAGAATTATTGTATTCAACAAAAATTCCAAGTCGTGTTTTCACCGAAAATATTTATTTTGAGGCCGCTGACACCAAAAGAGCAATTTTAGATAAAGTACCATATGTGTCTCCTTCAGTGTATCTATGGACGAGTTACTCAAAAACGAAGTCAGTTAAATAACTTACTTGGTATTTACGTTAAGCATTTTGAGACACAAAGTTTTAAAGAATGTCACTTACCCCAAGCTATCCTTTATATGGAAGGGGATAATGTTGATTTCCTCTAAAAGTCCTAAAGAATTTATCAAAGTAGCTCACATATGGGAGAGTTTCATTGAAATGTATATCTTCAAATTTCTGATAATGATCTCATTCTGAAAAACCATTTGGAACTGATAACCTACTGTAGATGGACATTTGGACTGGGTGGCTTAGTTAGATGGGAACTTGCTTGTGATTACAATGACGCGAGTTCAAACCCAGTCCAGACCGATCATTTTTAAGCGTGCTTAAAGGCTTCAGACCTAAGCAATAGATTTATTGGTATATAAAGCAAATCCTGCTGAACGAAATTCTGGCACACGATCGCCGCTGATATATCTTGGCAGTTGGCAGTGTCGGTAATAATAATAATAATAATAATAATAATAATAATAATAATAATAATGCAAGAGATAGACGAAATCCTTACTGCAAAAATGTAGACCTAGTTAAAGTACCACTATTTTATATAAATACCTTTCTTTGTTATTCTTTATTATTGGCTTATATTTTCAAAAACCTTCTTTTCCAAGAGAAAAGTCTTATTGTTTTTTCTCTTAACCACGCAAACAGAACGGAATTTATAAAAGTTATTATCAGAGCTAGGAAGTTCGTGACGTTCGCTGTTCCGTATACAGGTTGCGACCGACCGTCTCGCCGCATGAAAACAAATCATTGATAAGAACGCAGGGAGGGAGAGGTAAACAGACCTGTTGTTAGGTAAACAATACTGTTACCAGAGAACAAAAAATTACTTATGAGACAATCGTAAAAGCACACTTATGTAGAGCATTAATTATGTTCAACATATAAATTGTTACATATATAAATCTGACTCTGACTATTTTCTCCTTTACACATGTACATTATGAAAATACCCAAGCAATTATAACACATATTTTAATATTTGTTGATTGAATGTAAAATAATATCCAGATAATATTATTAATTTCTTATATATCTTCACACTCTTACTAAGTAAAAAGAAAGTAGAAATTACACTAAATCTTGACTCATCTGCAGCCGTATAACTGAAAACCGTATGTACTTCTGAAGCCTTTCTAATGAAAACCTCATTCTGCAGTCCGACAAAATAGATTTATAGTGTGAAAAAGTTCGTTCCACTTCCTATGATATGATCGGGCCATATTTGAAACATTTTACCTGTTCCGTATCAGTATCATCAAGCAAATAACACTTGTTGGGATATAAAAGTGTAGCTTGTATGTGATACATCTTCTTTATTTCAGGAAAGATGCCCGTGGATCGAAAGTCTGTATCCTAAAACTGCCATTGGTTTCTAAATAGTGCACGAATAAGTAGACTGCTAAAACTTACTATGGTTGTAAAACAAATTAATGTTGCTCACATTTGAGTAGAACAAAGATGTTATTCGAACTCCTTCATTCTTACCGACGTGGTCCTGTGTTATGCAGTAATGGGTTGCACTCCACGCTGAACTTTGCTCGCGCAAGTAGGGTCGCATGATATTGTCCAGGTGACCGCTCTTACTCTGCATAAGGAGATTGTTACGAACTCCCTAACTCTGGTTATTATATAGCTTATAAACGATGTCGCTTAAGCTATTCCCATTGCATCTACAAGAAAACACTAGTAAAACCATTTGTACACAATATGTTTATCTTGGTTTACCTGAAGTTTGTGTAAGATCAGTTTGTTGAAGAATGAATAGAGAGCATCATGAGAATGTAACGTAAGTTATTTATTACTTTCCCTACACGTACTATGCACGTGTATAGAGAAGGAATTGCTTTCCACTCAAAAATTCGATACCGAGATTTCACAGGAAATAGACGTTTTAGGGTCCCCTGTAACCAAAAAAAGCTGTTTTAGAAAAAGATCCGAGTGTGTCTGTGAACACGATATTTCAAAAGCGAAGTCGGTAAACTACCCAACTTGGTATATAAGCTTAGTATTCTCCAAGGATGCGACACGAAGATTTAAGGAAAATCGCATCCCAAACTATTCTTTACATGGGAAAATTTTCGAAAATTTTTATTTTCTCAAAAATGACTCTAACGATTTTGATTAATATATGTTAAAGATATTTACACGACAAATAAAATGTTTATATTGAAACTTCTGGGAATAACCTCTGATGACCTCTTCATTGTGAATGAATCTGGATTTTAAATAACTAGTAAACCGAAAGTGATAGACAAAAGCTTACTATACAAAATATGTAAATCTCGTTGAAAGACACAATTTATGTCACATATATTTTCTTCGTGGAATTGGCCATTTTAAGATATCCCTTTTACTTTTAAAATACTTGAATTTGTCAACTCCTAGCAATGCAAAAAAAAAAAAACAAAAAAAAAACGGACTTCATCCATATGGCATCTAGCTTTTAAAAGACTATCGTTTTTGCCAGGTGTATTCCATTATTTCCCTTCTACTTACAAGAAAGCATTTCTGCTAACGTTTATCTCAATTAACATGAAGTATATAGAAGAATAAACCTTTTTAATGATAATTTATTACAGAGATATAGAGAAAGTCATGTGAATGGAACAAATCATATTTTTTAAGTTGTATTTTAATATCGTTATATTTTCTTACAACTCATTGCTTTTTAGAAGGCCATTTTTACTCTTAAATGTATAGTATACAGCACTGGTCCTACCCTTATTTGTCCAAGTCTCATAAGACCGGATAGCAAACGTGTACGTGTATATATACTCAGGAAATCGGCAATTAAACTCACTATTGGGGATAAATATAGTTAATGATATATTTGAAAGCTCTCAGGTGTCTTTCACCCGTCAGAAGCATTTGCACCATGACAGAAATGAATTAATGTTGACATATATGAGCGTACAGGTGACGGTAGCTACCTGGCATTTGAGTGGGCGGAAGACATGTTGAAAACTTACGTAGGCAATTTGTCCCCATTTGTCAAAACCGTACCAGGTGCTTTGTAAGCAGGAACACTTACAAGCAGAGGGAATGTGTCGGGCGACAGCTATCGGTGGTCGTAAAGAGCCAATATCAATAGCAGGTGCAAGACTTCTGTGATAAAATGTTCAAAAGAATTATACGAGGGCCGTTTTCTTTTCAACCTCCGATAGGCTATAAATAAAAGACAAGTTCATAGAAAACAATTATTTTATTACTAAAAGTGTTGTACAATTATGGTTATTTTTCAATATAATAACCGAAAAGATTGAGACATTTATCGTACATGTGCACAAGCTTTGTAATATCCGCTTCAAAAAATGCCGCCTGGAACCACTATCCATGCAGCTGTTTATTGTGAAACTTTACAACGTTTGCGGAAAGCCATTCAAAACAAACGAAGAGGAATGCTGACTTCAGGGATTGTGTTGATCCATGTCAATGCTCGTCCACACACTGCTGGCACAACCCATCGGCTCCTTGAACAATTTCAATGGGACATTTTCGATTATCCGCCGTACCGTCCTGATCTGGCAAAAATGTCTCAATCTTTTCGGTGATTATGTTGAAAAGTAACCATAAAGGTACAAACTTTTAGTAATAAAATAATTGTTTCTTATGAACTTGTCTTTTATTTATAGGCTATCGGAGGTTGAAAAAAATCGGCCCTTGACTTCCGAAACAATAAAACTCTGATGTGTTCCATTCACATGACTTTTTCTACATCTGTGCTATAAATTATTGTTAAAAAGCTTATTCTTCTATATACTTAATGCTAATAGAGAAAAAAACTTGTTTATTACTTGTTTTCTTATAATTAGAAGGGAAGTGAGGGGATACCCTAGGCTAAACCAACAGTCAAATGCTTTAAAATGTAGTTGCTATGGGATTGAAATCCGTTTCTTTGCCTGGCCAGGAGTCGACAAGCTCCCGTATGAAAAAAGTGTAAATACTTTAAAACTGAAATCAATAACAAGGAATATGTGAAAAACAGTCAACTTACGAAAAAAATGTATGGGACATAAATTGTGTGTTTTAACGAGACCTACATTTTTTGTGTAGTAAGTTTTATACAAAATTTCATCCATAATAAACATGTCTTCAGAGGCTATTCCCAGAAAATTCATAATATACATTTTATTTGTGATGGAAATGGCTTTAATATGTGGTATTTTAATCAAAATCGTTAGCCGTTTTTCAGGAAATCAAAATTTTCGAAACTGTTTCCATATAAAGGGTAGTTTGGAGTGGGGATTTTCTTGAAAATCTTCGTGCCACATCCTCGGAAGATACCAAACTTAAATACCAAGTTGGGTATTTAACGGTCTATCGTTTTTGAGCTATGCTGTCAACACACACACACGCACACACACACACACACACACACACACTCACACTCACGAATCCTCTTCTAAAAAAGTTTTTTTTATATCAGGGGGTCCTAAAACATGTATTTCCGGTGAATCTGGGTATCAAATATTTTGGTGGAATACAATACTTACTCTATACATTATGTACATAGTACGTGTAGAGAAAGTAAAAAGGACTATTCCTCATTGTAATCCTGTTATTACTTCTGAAGTATGTCATTCTTAGTAAGGTTTTTCTCGTACTACATCTCGTAGCTTTCTTTGCTGGAATTTATCACACGCTAAGAAATACTTTAATTAAATTAAACTAAAAAATCTAATGTGTTCTATTTACATTACTTTCTCTACCTGTTTCAAAAACAAACTGGATAATGTTACATACAGATAAACATTGGCAGAATAGGTCGTATTACTTGCTTCTTTGTAAGTAGAAGGGAAATAAGAAAATGCATAAGCGATAGTAAAATATTTTAAAAACTGGTCCAGTTCTATTTGCATTGCCAAAAGTAAAATAAAAGAGATGAAACAAAAGATCACTTATGTTTTGAAAGAATGCCTCGGAAACAATTTACTCTACAAAAATGTAAATGACATAGATTGACAAGATTTATATTTTTTAGTAAGTTTTGTCTATCTCTTATGATTGACAAGCTATATAAAAGGATCCAGAACGTAGAAATCTTCAGAGGAAATCTTCAAGAAAAGTCAGGTAAATATTTTGTTTGCCACAAAAATATCTTAAGCATATGGAATTTTAATAAGAATCATTAGTGCCATTTTTGAGAAAATCCAAATTTTCCAAAAATGTGTTGTGTTACTGAAAATTTACCTATCGCATCCTTGGAAGATGCTGAACTTAAATATCAAGTTTGGTATTTAACCGACTTTCGTTTTTGAATTATCGTGTTCACAGACACTCATGAACTTTATTCCAAAAATGCTGTTTCTTTTTTTTTTTTTTTTTAATTCATGGTACCCTAAAAATTTAATTTCTATAAAATATCGGTATCAAATTTTTGGATGGAATAAAATACCTTCCCTACCTACTATATCATTGTACATACAAGCTAAAGAAGGTTCAAATTTGTGTTATTTTCACATGCCTTTCTCTACCTGCTCTTTAACAAGTTATTAAATAAGCTAATATCAAACTAACAAGGATAAAGATTTTCAAAGTATTTTTCCATTTAGGAACACGTTGAAGAAGGGAAACAGAAGGCTTAAGCGGTGGAAGTGGATAAAGTAATAATCTTACTTTAATTAATTATCATAAGTAGTTCATATTCCTAATATAAATATTGTTAAAACATAAATCACCAATAAAAAGTTTAATGACCTATTTGTAATTCTTATTATAAATGTTAAACAAATAAAATGAGTTAAAGTTATTCCATTTAATACACCAAATATCACAAAAATTGTTGAAATTAGCTATATGATGCCTTTGGAATTCTATTGACAGTATCTCACAATTCTGACCCATAAAAGAAATTGTTTCGAATAATTTAACATCGCAAACATTTTATCAGACATAAATTATATGATTTAAGGATATCAACATCTATCAGATAGTTACACAAATTCATTCAGAATGAAGAAAACTTCTTTCGTAATTATTTTTCTTTTATATTCGGTTTACCCTCCCCTTATGTAGAGTGACAACCCCCTAGGACTTACAAGCGAGCGCCTACGGGTCAAAAGCCTGTCGAGGAACTTTGTTAGTTATAGGGTTGAACCTTTAAGAAATATCTTCCGTTCTAATTCACGCTATCCCTCCCCTCTTCTGTCTATTGCAATCATCAATATACACCTCTCTTAACATTCTCTTTTTACGATCCTATAAACAGGCATATCTAAAGATAACTCTTGCGAGTTACTAACATCACAGTCTCCGTTTCCCCGACTCCAGCAGTGGATGGGAAGTGTTGTGAATCACACATACTGTCCCACATACGTACATAAGTTTGCGCGTTTATCTGTGAACACGAAGCTCAAAAACAACTGGGTATTTTAAGTTTATTACCTTTCATGGATGCAACACGAAGATTTTGAGGAAAATCCCCCATAGCAAACTAACCTTTACATGGAAAAAGTTTGTAAAATTTTTATTTTCTCAGAAATGCTCTACAATTTTGATTAAAACTATATTAAAGCTATTTACATCACAGATAAAATATATATTTTGAATTTTCTGGAATTAGCCTGTAAAGAGCTCTATATTCTGGATGAGTTTAGCAGAATTTTGCATAACGGCTAAACAGTAAGAGAGGCAAAAACTTACAAAACAATGTAGATCTAGTTAAGACGCATAATTTATGTCATATACCTTTTTTATGTACAGCTAGCTGACCGTTTCTGTTCTATTCCATGTTATTGGTTTCAATTTCAAACTACTTTAATTTTTCTCAAACCGGAAATGACGTATTGTTTCATCTCTAGTTTTACTGTAGGCCATGTAAAGTGAACCGCACTTCAAATGTTTCACATAGGACCAGCATTTAAAATATTTTAATATCGATTTAACCTAGTGTATTTCCGTATGTCCCTTCTACTTACAAGGAAGTAAATAATAAGACGGTCTCTGTTAATGTTTACCTTGATTAGCATGCCATAAACAAAAGAATAATCTTTTGTAAGGAAAGTTGTTTGTTTAACAGATAAAGAAAATCATATGAATGGTACACATCAGGTTTGTTTTTCATTTAATTCAAATAACCTAAGTGGGTACAATATATACAAAATACTTTTATAACGCTTGGGGGTGGATTCCTGACATCAAAACTAGAAAATAGTTCATATAAATATATGCTCTAAAACGCTTTGTTTTCGCGCTATCAAATTTTTAATGAAAGTCACCTTCAATAACTTTCCGGATCCAAGCTAATAACTTCACTTATGTATGCACTCGTTCATTGAAGACTTTGGTGCATTTTACTCTGTGAGTTGGCCTTGTGTTGCCATGGCTACTTGTTAACATTTGTCATTTATCAGATTTGTAATACATTCAGCCAGAGCTGCCTACGGAGACTTCATTCAAAACACTCTCCCAGACTAGAAAATATGTTTCTGCAAATAAGAAGAAGCATGTGTTTTATGCATGATACTACCCCATTTTAGTCTCATTATTTGAGATGCACTGGATGGTATCTAGCATAACAAATGGATAGGTAGAGAAGTACCAGTTCCATGGCCTGCACGTTCCCCCCGATTTCATCCGTTTTGAATTCTTTTGCGGCGCCTTAAACCATTGGTTTATGCAGCAGCCATCCAGGATGAAGAAACTCTTAATCTGCCTGTCATGGAAACCTGAGATATTATGCGACACCGACTGGGAGTATTTGATATTCCATGGTTCGATGAGTACATGCGTGTCTAGACGCAACAGGAGGACTTTTGGATAATTTGCTGTAAGTGGTGTTTGTATGGAACACCTAAATAAGCTGAAAACGTTAAAAATATAATAATGTGTCACTTTAAAATGTTTTGATTTATAACATTTTGAACCTAAATAAATCCAGAACGAAGGGTTCTCGGACATGTGTTTATATGACCAGTTTTCTTGTTTTCATGTAAGGAATCTGTCCTGTATATAAAGTTTATTTTATTACCAAAATAACTTAATTTGTCTCAATTTTTCGTCAAATTTCAGAGATGTATCACCTTGAATATTATATATAAGACCTAGTATATTTTATTATGAAAAATATCTTATTACTTTCTCTACATGTTCTATGTACATAGTGTATAGAGAAGGTATTGCACTGCACCAAATATTTCGATATTGAGATTTCACCGGAAATGTATGTTTTAGCGTCCCCTGTATCCAAAAAAAAAGCATTTTCAGAAAAAGATCCGTGTGTGTGTCCGCGTGTCTCTGAACACGATAACTCAAAAACGAAAAGTCGATAAATACAAAACCTGGTATTTAAGTTTAGTACCTTCCAGGGATACGACACGAAGATTTTGAGAAAAATCCCCCACCCCAAACTACCCTTTACATGGAACTTTTTTCGAAAGTTTTGATTTTCTAAAAAATGGCTCTAACGATTTTGATTAAAATGTTGTATATTAAAGATATTTACCTGGCAAATAAAATGTATATTTTAATTTTCAGGGAATATCCTCTGAAGACTACTTTATTCTGAGTGTATTTTACGAAACTTTGCATAACTGCTAAACCGTAAGAAATGGACAAAAGCTTACCAATCAAAAATGTAGAGCACATTAAAACACACGATTTATGTTATATAAATTTTTTCGAGGAGTTTATCGTTTTTTTTTTAGATATTCCTTGTTTTTGGTTTCAGCTTTGAAAAACTTCACTTTTCTCATACAAGAATTTGTCAACTCGTGTCCATATAAACAAAGGAACTTCAGTCACATAGCAATCAGCTTTTGACTATAACTTTAACCTGTGGTACTCCCTTATTTCGCTTCTTCTTACAAGGAAGCAAGTAATAATACTATTTCTGCTAGTTTTCTGCCGATTAGGATGAAATAAATAGAAGCATAAGCTTTTTAACAACAATTTGATGCAGAGATGTAGAGAAAGTCATGTGAATAGAACACATCAGATTTTTTTTTTCCAACTTTTCCGTCAAACTTCAGAGATTTATCACCTTAAATGGTTCTGCTTAGTGAGGAAGATCTGCTATCTGGAGCTGTTTTCAGGAGAAACAATTGGTTATTCTCCCGCACGCGCTTTGCGCCGCTTTTTTTCTTACCCACGCGCTTGAGTCTCTGAAGCAGAATGACCATTCATCAATCACAATGCTGCTCGAATATCGACTGCAATCGAAAAAGGAATTTCTCACCTCCCCTGCACCTCTTCTCATGTTGCTCTTCCTAGCAATTATATCTAATAGTAGCAAGTCCAGGAGAAATAATAACGGGGAGGTTCAGCATCACTTACCAGCACCCCTTCCCCCCTAGTACTCCAGGGTGGGGATATGTTGTCGCATCCAAACAATCGATATCCACTAAAGTCGACTTGGACATTGTTTCTACTTCAAAATCAATTATTATAGAAGACTGAGATGTGCATCACGGAAATGCAGAACAAGGAACGAAAGAAAGAAGTGAGATACTATTATAAATGGACATAAATGTGTTCCTCCACCTGTTCTACAAACAAACTTCTTGCAAAGGACTGTTCCTCTTTCTACTCTATGTTAATTGAGATAAGTATTAGCAGAATGTCTTATTAGTTCCTTATAATAAAAGGAAACTTAGGGAATACACTAGGCTTAAGTAATAGCCAATTTTACTTTCTCCATACGCTATATGTACATAGTGTATAGGAAAGGTATTGCACTCCACCAAAAATTCGATACCGAGATTTCACCGGAAATAAATGTTTTAGGGTACCCAATATCCAAAAAAAGCATTTTCACAAAAAGGTCCGTGTGTGTGTGTGTGTCCGTGTGACTGTGAACACGATAACTCAAAAACGAAAAGTCGGTAAAATACCAAACTTGGTATTTAAGTTTAGCATCTTCCAGGAATGCGGCACGAAGATTTTGAGAAAATCCCCCACCCCAACTACCCTTTACATGGAACTTTTTTCGAAAATTTTGATTTTCTCAAAAATGGCTCTAACGATTTTGATTAAAATTTCGTATATTAAACTTATTTACCTGACAAATAAAATGTATATCTTGAATTTTCTGGGAATAGCCTCTGAAGAGTAGTTTATTCTGGATGAATTTTATTAAATTTTGAATAACTGCTAAACCGTAAGGGATGGACAAAAGCTTACTAAACAAAAAATGTAGAGCACTTTAAAACAGACAATTTATATTATATACACTTTGTTCGTGGAGTTTGTCGTTTTTGAGACATTCCTTATTTTTGGTTTCTGCTATGAAAAACGTACCTTTCTCATACAGGAACTTGTCAACTCCTATCCATATAAACAAAGGAACTTCATTGACATAGCAAGCAGCTTCTGACTATCACTTTAACCTACGGTTGTCCTTTATTTCGCTTCTACTTACAAGGAAGCGAGTAATTAGACTATTTCTGCTAATTTTTTCTGATTAGCATAAAGTAAATAGAAGTATAAGTTTTTTAAGAATTATTTGTTGCAGGGATATGGAGAAAGTCATGTGAATGGTACACATCAGATTTTTTAAAAGCTGTTGCTAAGAGATTATTGCTTATTTGCATAGACGGGTGTAAAACAATAAACAAAAAACAGTGAGGGGCTTCCAGTTTGTGAAAAGTATAAATATTTTAATATATATGAAAATCGTTAGGGCCAGTTTTGAGAAAGTCAATTTTTTTTAGAATTCTTCCATTTAAAGCAAGGATAATTTGGAGTAGGGGGATTTTGCTAAACATTTTCTTGTCTTATACTCGGGAGATTCTTAACTTAAAAAGCAGGGTTTAAAGTTATGCTGTCTACACACACAAACACAACACACACTGAGAGGCATATTCACACTAACTTTTTTTTTCAAAATGCCTCTTTTTTTTATTCAGAGGCTCTCAAAAGATACACTTCCACTGAAATCTCTGTATCGAATTTTTGAGTGCAGTACAATACCTTCTTTAGCTACTATATAAGCTGTACATACGTGCTAGAGAAAGTAAAATAAATGTATATTAAGAAAGTTACTTTAATGTAAACATTGAAAGAAATAAGTAAGCTTTATTTTACTATTAACAATTTGAACATTGAAAATATTTGCTTACATATTATGAGCTTCCCAAATGATGCAGTATTCCAATAAGGTAAGTATCCGCAGTGTGAAATGCTCTACCCCTACCATCGCCCCTTCCTTTTCCTTGCCACCTGCGGAGAGGTTACATGTGCAGCAGCGGCGGTTTTTGTTACTATTTTTTATAGCGTTTAACGCCCACTTTTACTAATTGTGGCACCGCCGGCGATGACACTGGTGATACATGGAAGGAAGATGGATCACCGATGGAATGCGATGGCGGGGGAAACCGGAGTACCACTCTCTAACCACACTCGGCCACAGCGCGGCCCGACGGTTGTTTAGGATTTGGCTGGTTCGTCTTTTGGCGACGTAATCAAATACATATTTTTGAACTCAAGAGTTTGTTAGCAAAGCACAAAGCTAGGTAATGGCAACCTGAGAATATAGATGAAAGACGAAGTGGTAATGGTAGACGGCTCATATTACGCAGTGTGTGCGAACTGCTCCCCCAGCACTTTTCTAACTTCTTAAGCTGATGAAAGCAGGTCTTTGAATCAACATCTTTATTATCTTTGTTTTGTTTTGGTTGTTATACAGAGCCAACCATTCCCCTTATGCTTCTAAGCACATCTAGACGGTTACTATAAATAAACGTCACAATTTAGCTGAATAGTTAATAGTTTATTGATATTATTTACAAATGTATACTGCCAGATACTGACGCAATCATTGGCATCTAGATGGTTTCTTGTAGATATTAACGTTTCAATGTCCGGCTGTAAATTAGACGAACTTAAACGTAGAAAATGTTCATCCGAAATGCTATTGCGTAGCAAGCTCTTGTTCAATATCAGTACGTTAAATAGTTGTTCACATTGACAGGCAGTGCCAAACATGACCAGTAATTTGCGCAGGTTGGGAAATGTTCTCGGTAGTGATGTGTACAAATCCAAATCAAGTTTTCCTAAACAACGCTGTGTTGCTTTGAAGGTTAATTAATTCCGAATGCAGTTCAACTAGGGCCAGCAGAGGATTATATGATTTTCAAAAAGTCTGCAGTTCTTGTCTAACCCTGCACGACTGCAAATTTCCCTGAGAACTCTTCAGATAACTTCTCTAATATAGTAATGTATTTTTTTTTTTTTTTTCGTATTAAGCAGTTCAACTTTCATAACAGAAGGATGAACTGCAATGCCTCTTTAGGTTGAATTTTGTAATGTAACTAATGCTAGAAGGACATATCAAACTCTGCGCTTTACCATCTTGAAGAACAAAATAAATATTTGTTCTCCTGGTTCCGATTAAACATTCGTTGTTCACTCATATTGCACACATAAATCAATCACCACTGCACTGATAAGGCTACCACGGGGCTAGTACCGGAATGAATCGGTTTCTTTGTCTCTACGTGACTGTTGAAAGAGAAGGGAGATGAGAGCCTGCAGTATTCTGTTAAATACTAAATGTTCTTTAGATAATAAGTAGAGCTTTTTTTTTTTTTATTTTCTTTCTTATTTCTCCTTCGCTGTTTGACTTAATGTGGACTCTACTTGCAGCGTGTAGACAGGAACTGGGAAGGCTGTTTTACAGGTTCAGAAAGTCATATGAATTGAGGACATGAGCTAATTGTGACGGTGGTAGCAGGGCGGCGGTGGTGGTGGTTTTGTATAATAAGGGAAACTTTTTTAAAGGCACCGCTCTGGTAAGTTGTATTTTGACCAACTAAAAACATCTTACGGCTTATCATCTGCAACTGCAACAATACATCACATTAGTCTAACGGCTCTCTCTTCCTTTCATCCTACTTGAAATGACCCCAAAGAAAATTAGTCTAGAGTTCTCCTTTCATTTCCTTGGTTTCCAGTATATACCTATTGTTTTACAATATTCCAAGCCCCTGTACCCTTGATCATGGTGGTACTTAAGTTTCCCACTGTCATTTCGACTTCCAATTTGATATGAGTTTCCCTTCTTTTTGCATTCCATCTTGGACAATGGAAAAAAGTAAACTCTACCGAGTCTTCTGCATTGCAGTATGTTCAACTAGTACCTTTTAATCTTCCCAATTTCAAGGCATAAGTCTTAAACCTCCCATTGGCTACGAAATGGTCAATTTGACCATGTTTACACCGCATCAATGGTCTCACTTCTAAGGTTATTTGTTCCATTGTCCGTCTATAGTTGTTTCACTCCATCTTATTTTATATTAATTGATTATTTTGTCTTTGATCGCTTCTTTGTCTTCTGAGGAATTTAAAGCTCTATGCATTGTCTTTATACTACCAATAGGTCGATCTGGATGGCTTCAACTGTTACTTGCTGTGCCCTATTTCAAACAGTTCTGTAAGCATTGACCATTCACAGTAATACTATCCTTTGCACCTTCTCCATCTCTTTTGCGTGTTTTTTCTTCTTTAGAACCGTGTGCCAGATTGTTGCAGCGTATAGAATTATAGAATAAACTACCCCACATAGTATCAGTCGTGGACCATCAATATTTTGCATTATTCTGGCAAGTTGTGACACTTTTTGTTCTCCTTTTTTGTCACGGTTTTTATATGTTCTCCGAAAGTAGTATTCTCATCTAACATAATTCCAAGGTATCTGATAGACTTTTTAGGAACTATCATAATGTCCCTCAACGTAAAATAAGTATGAATCCGCATTCTAGGATTCTTCATAATATCAGCTGGTGTTTTTGTGGTGCCAACCCTAGCTTGTTATAAGATATCCATCTGTCAAAATGTCTTGGCGATTAATTTGCTCTATACATGAATTCTTCTATATTATTAGCAGTAACAAATAGGGCTAGGCAAAAGCAATTCAATCTGTGAATTTCAATTTGAGGGCTCCATCGTAAAATATATTCCATGGTGTTGACCCAAAAATGGATCCCTGTACATGCCTGCCGTTATTTCTAGCTATTCCTTACCAATCTTTTATTTTCCTCCCTTGAAAGTAAGATGTTAATATATTTATTATATACCTAGAGATGCCTCGTTGTCTGAGACATCTAATATTATTCTAAGAAGCATTTCTAACATATAATGAAAATAATGCAGCCCATTTTCCTCTCGATTCATTCTTAATTTTCAGTATGGCGTCCAGGGTTTGTATTCTAGATTTTCTTATAGGAAATCCGTATTGTTGGTTGGATGATACTCCATCCTCTGAAACCTCTCTTTCTAATCTCTACTTTATCATTCCTTCATATATCTTACTAAAAGTGTTCAATAGGCATAATGGTTTACATGCTGATGCCTCTGGCGGTGATTTGTCTCCTGTCAAGTACACAACCTTAGCGATTTTAATTTGTCCGGAAAATTTTGCTGCCTTAGTAAACTTACAACATTTCCAGAATCCAATCAAATGCTATTAACACAATTTTTACTATGGTCGAGTTGATATCACTAATTCCAGGTGTTTTCCCTAAATTATTTTTGGGTTGCCTCATTTAGTTCCTCTTTAGCACCAGCCAAAGAAAGTATTGTATTCACTTTTAAAATTTGATATCAAGAATTTAACATATAAACGTATTTTGTGGCTGCCTAAATATAAAAAAGCTGATGTGTTCCATTCACATGACTTTCTCTACCCTTTTTAAAACAAACCACTCTTATAAATAGAGTATTTTTATCTACATCATTCCAATCAAGATAAACATCAGCAGAAATGGTCTTATTACTTGCTCCCTTGATAATGCGGTAATCAAGGATTGAACATGAACATGTTTAAGAAAATCTGCTCTCCCCAAACTAACCTTTATATTAAGCTGTTCCAACACTGCTCAGTTGAAACAAAGCACTCGCGCATACTTAGTCACACTTTGTTAGCTTGGCTGAAGGGGGAACAAGATAGGTAATGCTTTACTAGGACACAGTCTCAGCAATAGTGCTTCTCCTTCTTGCCACTTCAGTCGTCCGCGATATTAGCTAACCCTTAATGTTGGGCTGTGCTGCATACTGCAAGCAGTTACCTGTGAGTCCACGAATGACTCGCTTGTTCGTTGATGTGCACCAAAGCTGAAATAACCTGCTTTACAGTCAACTTGTTTTTATGCTTTCAACGATTTTTATGAAGACTGCAAATGTTCAAAATATTGACATAACTAATCTATATTTTGATTTTTCAACACAAAGAGACCATGATTTCTCTATTTTGAAATTATATAATTTCGTATGACTAGTAACCATAAGAGATACACAAAAACTTTCATAAACACGGGTCACAAAACATGTATGTATACTATTATTGGTTTGAATGCTCCAATAATTTTAACAACTGTCAATAATAATTGCTCTTCACGAAGTCTAGCAAAGTGAATGGATTTTTCACAGCAGTGTATAGCGGTTTGACTATCCTCTCAGCTCTTGTATCCATGCTGATGGCTTGAGAAAGTGTGTTCAAAATTCTGTTTCCATAGTTTGCAATGTTATGTCTGGATTATTCAATTACATTTTGCTAATTCTGATTCTTTGCAAGGTTAGATATCATATACAGCCAATAAATATTTAAATTAATCATGTGACTTATACGTTGTAGTGAACTTTTGGGGTCAGATTCTAATTCGGCACGTTTGGATTGAATGCAAATATTAGATATGTATTTCCTCTAAAGTGCAAAAGAAAACGTTAACGTTTCTTGCTGATTTGCATCAAAACACCTTCAGGAAACAGCGTTTTTCGAAAGCACCTACAAAGCTACCAGATGGCAAAACGGTAGCGTTCCGCACCAAGAGTTTCGTGCACATACTGCTGCCGGAATGCAGTTCCAATGATTACGCATGACGCTTCAGTATTCACATGTGGCCGCAAGGGGTAAATTAATGGCTTTTTTACAGGTTCGCCGATGTTCGGAATCCGTCATGGATTTACAATCCAAAAACGTCCAGATGCAGCGTATCTACGTTTATTACCATCGTAAGAAGTGGGGTCTAAAATCCTTACGTATTTATTTTGGACATGTTGGTAGTAGTAAAGTATTCTATAAACATCCTGTGAAATCCTTTTCGCTCATACTTAATTACCCTTATACACTTTTTTAACCTGCTAAACCCTAAGAGATAGTTAAAAAAACAGTAAATATTTTAAAATTGGCTTTTTTCCATTCATATGACTTTTTCTACATATCTGTAACAAATTATTGTTAAAATCGTATTCTTCTATCTCCTTCATGCTAAACGAGACAAAAATTAAGCAGAAATGGTCTTGTTACTTTCTTCCTTGTAAGTAAAAGGAAAATTAGGGAGTGTACTAGGCTAAAATGATAGCCAATTATTTTAAAATCTGGTTGCTATGTGTTTGAAATTCGTTTCTTTGCATGGCCTGGAGTGGACTAATTCCCATACGAGAAAAGTTTTTAAGTATTTTAAACCTGAAACAAGTTACAAGGAACACCTTGGAAGTGGCCAATTCCACGAAAAAAATGCATATGACATAAATTGTGTGTGTTAACAAATTCACATTTTTTGTGCATTTTTGTGTTATCTCTTACACTTTACTAATTATGCTAAAGTCATCCAAAATGAACAGGTATTCAAAGGCTATTCCCAGAAAATTGAATATACACCTTCATTTTATTTTCCATGTAAATATCTTTAGTATACATTATCGTAATCCCAATTTATAGAGCCATTTTTTAATAAATCAAAATTTTCGAAATATTTTCCATGTAAAGAGTAGTTTGAGATGAGGGAAATTTCCTCAAAAACTTTGTCGTATTCTTGGAATGTACTAGGTAAACTCAAATGCTAAGTTTGGTGTTTTACCGAGTTTTCGTTTTTGAGTTATTGTTTACACAGAAACACACACACAGACACATGCATGGTCATTTTTATAAAAATGTTATTTTGGATTCAGAGGATATCAAAACATATATTTACGGTGAAATATTGAAATAGAATTTGTAATGGCTTTTAAAATATGCTACTATCACTTTGGCTTAGTGTATCCCCTAATTTCCCTTTTGTATTCAAGGACCCTAGTAGGAAGGCATAAAATGTTTATTTTGATTAGCATGGTATATATAAATGAATAAGCTTTTGTAAGAATAGTTTATTGCAGAACAGGTAGAGAAGGTCATGTGAATGAATGTACAGAAAAAGTTGGGTTGTAGTAACTCATCTTTCCTTCTTTTTCTCACATCGCATGTAGGTCTTACACCCCCTAGGACATAAGCCAGCGTCTGGGGTCAGACGCCTGTTGAGGAGTAGGGGTTCTGGCTCAGAGGCTAGGATGGGTGATCAGCCCGATGTGAGGAAGTGGATGATGTCGAATGTTGATAAAAGGATGACAGGAAAGATTATAATGGAGAAATTTTTGGAATGAATGGCGAGGGAAACAGGAAGACCTGGATAAATGCCACATGCAGTCCCATAGTATCGATAGATCGAAGAAAGTACAACCCACACCCTACACGACCAAACAGGATATTTTGAGAGCACTACAAGAAACCCTTCTGGAACTTCTCAAAGACATATGATCATCCATAGAAGATCTGAAGAAAACCACAAGAGAAAAAAATAGCAGAAATCGTCTTATTATTTGTTTCCATGTAAGGGTAATAAAGGAGCATCATAGGCTAAAATGATAGTCAAAAATTGGTTGCTATCTGACTGAAGTTCCTTTGTTTCTATGGACAGGAGTTGGCAAATTTCCGTATGAGAAAAGTTTAAGTGTTTTAAACAAGGAATATCTGAGAAACAGTCTATTGCGCGAAAAAAAAAGTATACAAAATAAATTGTGCGCTTTAACGAACTATATATATATATATTCGTTAAGAAGCTTCTGCCTATCTATTACGGTTTGCCTGTTATACAAAACAGCATTTGCCATTTGTAAAATTTACCCAGAATAAAGTAGTCTTCAGAGGCTATTCCCAGAAAGTTCAAGATATACATTACTTATATTTGCCATATAAATATCGGTATTTTAATCAAAATCTTAGTCATTTATGAGAAAGTCATAATTGTCAAACTTTTTTCTATGTAAAGGGTAGTTTGGGGTGGGAGGGATTTTTCTCAAAATCTTCTTGTCGCATCCCTGGAGGATAGTAAACTTAAATACCAAGTTTGGTATTTTACCGAATTTTCGTTTTTCAGTTATCGTGTTCACACACTCGTACCTTTTTCTGAAAATGCTTTTCTTGGATACAGGGGACCCTAAAATATATATTTCTGTTGAAATCTCGGTATCTAGAGAAATGTAAAAATGTGAGGTCGAGTCGGGAAAATGGGGAAAACCCCTACAAGGGCCCTGTTCGGAACTCTAAATCCCGGTCTCTATCCATGGGATCGATGAAAGGCGAGCGATCTAACCACTAGGCCACGGCGCCGCCTTAGTAACTCATCACGGTTTTTGAATAAAGTATAATTAATTGAGGTTATTTCCCTTGCACCAAAAGAACTCTGATAGTGCAGTATAAATAATTGGGGCGTAACAGTCTTACTAATATGGAGTTACATTCTGGTTGATTACCTCCGGGGACTTCAGTAAAACCTTATTATAAATGTATAATGAAACGAGAAACATTATTAACGGCGTTCAATAAATCTCATGAATCTCTTGCCTATGTATGTAAATGGGTTTGGGAGAAAGTTTTTAATTTTGATGCAACATCCACATTATTATGCTCGAGACCCACCTATGGATCTGAAACTACATAATGTGGAATACTTGGCCCAAAGAAGAGAAGCAAGAATTTCATTTGTCTTTATTCTGAAGCTATCCAATTTTTCACATGTACAAGGGTGGTAATAACCCGGACCAATAACACAACCAAACGCAGGCCCATATAAAAATGATTACCTATCAAAATTACTGAAGACAGATTTGATTGGTGACGCTATCGTTGCCCCACCTTGCAGCCAATTCCCTCTCAAACTCATTTCACTCACCCTACCCTCCTCCCCATTTCTATCCTTCTCCTTTTCTCTTCAATCATTCCATTGTCCCGTATAATTAATATTGATTAGTTTTTTCCTGATTAGAAGCCCGCTCATCAATAATAACCTACGTTGGTTGTCCGTATTCGGATACTGATCGATTACATTCGCCAGGTGCAGGGAAATCATTTAGGAAATGAGAATCCGCGGTGACCGCGGGGTCATACCTTTTTGCGATTATCGTAACTTTCTCTGGCTTTTCCTGATTCCCTGTGAAAGATAGGCTTTGTTTTAATGACTTTCAGTTTAATTTGAACTGCTTCCTGGAAAGGAACACTGTAATTATTACTCTGTAAAGTAACATTAATATTTTGGCACACTTTATACTTGCTATCTAAATACGGCATAACACTAGCCTGTATCATTTATCATCTCTAAGGTTATAAATGAAGTGCAATACAGGGTGTGCCACTCGCACCTTTTTCGTATGAGACGAGACACTGCTTGTAATTAGAGTCTCTTAGAAGTCCTACAGGACGAAGGGCTTCGGCCCAGCCCGCTCTGAACCAACCTGAGAATAGATTATGTTGATCAAAGAGTACGTTTGCACATTTACCTTTAGACTCAAGCAGCGCGTAATCTCCAATCACAGCACGTATTTTGAACAGAAAATACAAAACCAGGACACAAGACCGATCGAGATGAATCAGGCTGTAACATATGAGGCTTAGGAGGTCTCGTGTACTGCCAATTTTTTTTTTTTTTCGTCGTGGTTTCTCTTAGTCACCAAGGTAAATACCGAATTGAATGGTAAATATCACAACCCATAATTCTGTCTTCAGTCTTAAAAATAGTAAAACTGAAAATAGGATAACAGCGATTGTGCTGCTATCTATTCACAGATATGTAGCTTAAGAAGTTAAATTGGATCGTACACCTTTGTCGTAGAGCAAATAAACTGATTAATATTATTTTCATTATTCTCAATTATATTAATTCTGCTTAATGTATTAGATTACTTACTATCTGTACTTCAATAAAAATATCTCTCTTCCATCAACCAAAGTATATTTTCAGCATTTGATCCTTCATCGGTATAGTTGTGAGGATGTGATCTCAAAGAACTCGCTGATTATGTAATATGGAGACTAGATGTATAACTCTGGTGTGCTTGCCATCTGACTACGGATGTGAAAGCAGCTAGACTGTGGTAATCTATCGCCATCTGCTTGTCAGTAAGCGAAAGTGTTATGTTACGGAGATAGTGGTGGTTACTGTCCACCACATACGTCAATGGGGTATACTACGCAACAGTTTCGTCGCGATATCAGCTAGAATTTAAGGCGACTTAAATAAAATAGATTTTTAAAATAAGGATACGGGAGCCATAGCCTGACAGACTTGAATGGACAGTGAATTTACAAACACCACCCGATGTGTCATCCCCGTAGCGCTGTTGACTTGCAATCCTTGAAACGATACCCCGTCAGGGCCCTCTAATATTAATAAAGATGGTGATAATGGAATCTAAGGCTCCAATAAAAAAACCTGTATATAAGATTTTGACACTCTCTGTGCCTCTTATTCTGGGTTTTTTCTTAAAACTGATGGTCCGTATAAATCGGAGCATAACATTGTTATCAGAGCTTCTTAAGCTTGGGTTCCACGAAAAAGGAACTTAGGAATACATTCTAAAGGCGCAACTATGGGGTTTAGGTTAAAAAAAAAATGTAAAAGGTAGTATAACAATATATTTTAAATCTCCAATTGTTGCAACTTAATTTTTTTCGTAGTCGGCTTACCATCCCCTTATTTAGTATTGATACCCTCCTAGGACTTACAAGCGGATGCCT
Source organism: Hymenopus coronatus (assembly GCA_030762935.1). NCBI lineage: Eukaryota > Metazoa > Arthropoda > Insecta > Mantodea > Hymenopodidae > Hymenopus > Hymenopus coronatus. Next base: position 81,901,749 of record CM060888.1, on the reverse strand, counting down.
AGAGGTCAGAATCCTGTCGGGAGCCAACGACACGAAATCCCAGAATGGAGAGCCTGGAACGAATGGCCGGTTCGTAGCCAGGAATGAGCGTGAGGAAGTGGTTGATATGAAATGTAAGCGACATGGATCATAGTAAACGTGATGATGCAGCAATTGGTGGAAACCGGAGGACCCAGAGAAAGTCTGTCCAGACGCCGCTTCGTCCATCACAAATTCCACATGCGGGCGGATCGAACCCGGGCCACCTAGATAGGAGGTGAGCGGCTTAACCACTCAGCCACGGTGCCACCTTTAACATGCTTATATGACAAATAAAATGCTATGATAAGATAGGATATTGCAGCGGAGGCTGCACAATATGAAGGATCTATTTTGGTTACACCTCCCTGATGGCATAGAGAAATGAAGAAACTGCAGGAGACCACGGACCGCATTGGATGCCCCATTGAGACGTGCAGAGGTTCCTAATATTTCCAATCTTGAACACTCGAGCACCATTAGGGAGCTATCTCAATAGGGCACACCGTGGCTGTGAGTCTCGACAGCTATCTCTGGTGTTCACGAGAAGAGCTTATTCTAAAGCCCAAGTATCTGCGAGATCTGTTTGGCACCGGCTGACACTGCATGATCTGAAAGCACACGTAAAATATGAAAGGGAAATTAAATTGTAGGGAATGAGAGACACGATAGTCGTGGAAAAGAAACCTCTTGAGCAATCGCATTATCGACCAGGAAACTCCACTAAAAGATCCAAAGCCAGGATAGGCGGTCGCTGGAACTCCTGAATGGGAGTCCCACACGTTTTGTGAACTATCTCGCTGGATAATAGTTTGCTAATTTGAATGCGAGAGATTACTTTCGTTCGTCTTTATTTTCAAGCCCGACACCTACCCAAATCCAATTTTTTCAAATTAAGTCCATACTTGGCCTTCGGGTTAGACATAGGTCCGGAGTCTTGGCTCAAGACCATGAAACAATTTTCTGTCTCTTCTGGAAAACGAATAATGTGTTTTCACTCAATCCTCAGCGTGTCTAACACCGTTTTGACTTTGTCACATTTTATTGTTGGTTGTGGTATATAATCAGCCATAATTCTGAAGCAATATACGTGTCTTGATTGTGGATTAAGTATTCCTATGCGGTATTCACAAGGCTCACTTAACTTTCTCTAGTTCTTAGGTGGATACGTGACTAGAATCCTGAGTATTTCAAAAAAGGTTTAAGTATCGATTTAAGGTACTTTTATTCTTTTAACTTTTCATAGCAATTTGTTGCATATAATATTAATTTCTATAAATTTAATCCCTCAATAATTAACAATAAATATATTATATACACATATACCGGGAATTCAGATTTACTCGGTCTATAGCGTCAGTGAGTTTAAATACATGCCCTCATGATTAGATCAACAAGACTAAAAGGGGAGATGCGAAATTGAACTTTAGATGCATGCATTGCCCACTTCTTAAATAGGATGAACTATTGTGCAGAACTGTTTTTCACCAGAATACCTGCGTTAGATGGAAATGACCACTTATCAAGCTTACGAAACGCAAGCAAATATGGAAAGATACGACACAAGTCCCGTTTCATTGAAGTGACCTCGAAACTGTTGACATCCACTCCATCTTCCTACTACTCGCTAGTCCTCTGCAAGAGGCAATGCATGATAAACTGTCAAGGTTTAAATACAGTTCATATTTTCGTCCGCACACCTCACGCCTTCAACGGCTTCTCTTCCCACTTTAGCTGACGCTGTTCGGATGGAGCATTGTTACAATTCGCGCATTCATGGCTGAGTAGATGAGAAAAGGTACGGGTTTTCGCAAGCAAGTGGCAACATTGCGAACAATCTCCCTAGGCTGTTCTCTAAGGGAATCACCAGAGGAGAACTTAGATGCTGAAGCTCCCAATATTACTGCTCATAGTTCTCAATTTATAATATGTATACTGTTACAATAAACGGTACACTATGATTTTTGGGATCACTCGCTGCCACTTACAATGCCTTCTCTCCCACCATTGACAAAAACCTCTCAATGCGCATGCGTGTCTGATATCACAAGGGCATGCGGGAGAAGGGAGAATTATGTAATTGGCAATAGTTGCGCCCACAGCTTTCTGCGCTGTTTTTTTCATTACCTTGGCAGGGTATACCTGGAATTGACGTCATGTGGAGAAACAACTGATGGCAAAGGTCGAATAAATCTGAAGGTATATATATATAAGTTGGTATAGAGGTTGCTCCTAAATATGTCGGTCGTTAGATAGTGTTATGTTTATACGTAAAAAAAACAATTTTTGACTTGTAGGGATTCAGGATTATTCTCCATTTGGAGAATGTTCAATTCGTTGCTAAATTTCTAAAGCTTGCTGTAAAATGTAGGAATATCATAAACTGTGCTACTTTTAAAATCATTATGTTCGGAAAAATCAGAAGTATAGAGAGGCTTTATTAGCGGGCCCATTGCGGTGCCCTGTGGAACTCCAGAGAAAATTGGGCTGAATTTAAGTAGGCTGTGCATTTAAGTTAAAGCTTCGAATTGTTAACCTATGTGTAGCAATAATACGTGTCAAAATATTGTAACCTCGCTGCGAGTATGTAGAAAGGATATAGTTTGCAGAAACCATGCATAATTAACACCAAACATGGCATAATACAACGTATAAATGAATAAATAAATACGTTATGTACCAGTAGACCAGAAAAATATTATGCTTAAATAAAAAAAATCTTGTAATTGAGCTAAATATTAAGACAAAATTCAGTGCCGAAATTTTTTTACATACATCCAAGAGCAACATAGAGGTAAGTAATGTATATGGAAATTTTAACTACACACAATATACAGTTTTAAAAATGTTTAAGCTTCCCCAGGTGAATGTTACTTTAGTGCGTTTTTATTTAACGCGTTTGAGAAGGTCTCGCCTTTTTTAAAAATTCTATTTAAATAAAGTCGCTTACCTGCTCGGCCATATTGCGATGGTTCTGTTCCTAAAACTAGTATGACCTAAAGTCTAATTGGTCTTTCCCTTGAGTCCGTGCCACTTTCGCCTCGTGCCAATCATATGGAGCAAAGGTGTCATCCAATCGCAGTGTTATCACAGTATACAGCCAGCCTTCTAGGTCTCATACCTTATACACTACACTACTTTGTTCAAGTAGATGTCCTGGAGTATCGTCCGCTCTAGATGCTTTCATTATATGTGGATAGATGTCAGCGGAAACACAATTGCCACGTCTTTTTCTTTCTTTTAGACTGACGGTGGAAATTTTGGTCGTGATATTAAATATTCAATCCAACTGAGGGAAACCAAGAAATAGCCTTGATCAGTCCACGGGATTTGAGCCGAGGGCCTCCCAAATACTAGCCACATACGTTACCGCTCGGTTTCACTGTTTTTATATTTTCAACAAACGTCTACCTACTAGTGATATAAAATGCGCGATGTTTCATATCCATGTTGCATATAGCCAAGACTAATGGTTTGGTCCATTATAACTTTGCCTTGTATCTCCCAACAGAGCCGGTCCCGATGGCCGCGCTCGCCAAAGCGTCTCGCTTTGGTGTTTCGCAGTGCAGGGGATCGTGGGTTCGAGTCCCGCCTTGGGCATGGGTGTTATATGTTTGTGTATGTGTGTGTAAAAAGTAAAACATGAATTCAGTAATCATACAGTAATCAAAGTAAACAAATTAGGTAAATAAAAAAGTAGGGTATTCAGCGCCGGAGTACCGATCAGTCTCCGGAACTGTATTTAAAAAAAAAAAAAAAAAAAAAAAAAAACAGTCACATGGTAGTTTATCTCTCATTGGTTGTTGTCTTGAAATGCGCTGTTTTGGAGGACAAAACAAATTCTTTATTTAGTATGATAATTTTCTGGTGTTGTGGAAAATGACTGTCTCAAATATAACTTTTTCATAACGAATTTCAGACAATTCTTACAAATAGCTAACATATCAATAGCTTTGACACCAAGATTTACGTTGCAATTGCTTACCTATACTTAAGGCAGGGTTGTCCATTGGCGCTTACACTTGTTTAGATATATATATGTGTGTGTGTATTAGCAAGTGTTATAGTATATATGATGATGAATATATAGACACAGCAGTTGTTGAATACAATCTTACATATTTTTAGCTGGAAATGAAAGTATGCTTCAATTAGCAACACAGCAGTTGAAAAAAATAATGAGGCAGTACAATTTAAATACTTCAATAGAAAAAACAAAAATCTTGTCCTTTTTAGAGAAAATCAAATACTAAAAATAATTAAAGATACAATAGTAGAACAAGTACAACATTTTATTTACTTGGGCTGTGATATTAAATTCTATGATGACAGAGATATAAAATAAAAATGATATAAATTTCAAAGCATATGTGTTACTCTTAAATGAACTCTGAATTTTTTTTTTTATTGGTAGTGTTTAACGCCCGCTTTAACTACTAATGGCATCGCAGGCGGTGACACTGATGATACATGAATGATGATGGAGCACCGGTGGAATGCGATGGCGGGGGAAACCGGAGTACCCGGAGAAAACCCGCCCCAGCGCCGCTTTGTCCACCACAAATCTCACATGTGGTCGCTTGGGATCGAACCCCGGCCGTCTAGGTGAGAGGCTAGTGGTCTAACCACTCGGCCACGGCGCGGCCCAACTCTGAAAATAACTCCATGGCACGATAGCTCACAAGGAACCTTGGCCTACCGCCAGCCGCTGCGTCCCCCATCTGCGGACCAAAATATTTTCAAAATACAAACCCGGAGGAATGCACAGTGTGGGGAGATCTTAACGTTGCTGGAGAAGTATTCTTGTTGAGCCGAAACAGGCCAACTTGCTTATCTTGCAGTTAATGATGATACCCCTTTCTACAGGCACTGGAGAATTTATTTAAATATATCGAAATATAATTATAAAAATTACATTCTTTTAACTCAAATATATTATTAAGAAGAGTTATTGCACCTTGTTAACTCTTACGGGTTATCCATTATGCAAATGCCATCCAGAATAGAGGCTATTTCCGAAAATTCAGATATACCTACTTTCATTTGTCATACAAATATCTTAAATGTATACATTTTTATCGGCATATACGTAGGAGGATCTTTCTTTTTAAACCCGCCTCTGAGGATTGACGAAAGTACGTGCATCCACATATTTTAAGAAAAATTATTTAAAATGTCTGACCCGCTCCTACTAATTATTCCATAAAAATCTGAAGTGTTCCACTGCATTACTTTGTCTACCTATTCTGCAATATATAGATATTATTCTTACAAAAGTTGATTCTCCTCTCTGTTTCATACTAATCGAAATAACTTGCTTCCATTAGAAGGCAAGCAAGGGAGCACGCTAGGCTAAAGCGATGGCCAAATCTTTTAAAGCTGTCGCCATGCGATGATGTTAAAATTCGGTTCTCTTTGTATGGCAAGAAGAAAACAAAACCTACGAAACGAATGAGGACTTCCTGTTTGAAACCAATAATTAGGAGTATCCCTAAATGCTTAAATCAAAAAGTTGCATTGCACATAAATTGTGTGCTTTAATGTGATCCAAGTTTTTTTTTTTTTTTTTTTTTTTTTTTTTTTTTTTTTTTTGTGGAGGTACATCTTGTTTTCTCTTACGGCTTATCCGTTATGCAAATGTCCTCCAAAATGAAGAGGCTATTCTCAGAAAATTGAAGATTTGTGATAAAAATACCTTAAACGTATAGTATTTTAATCACGATCGTTAGCAACTTTTGAAAAAAAACTCAAAATTTTGCATTTAAAGGTTATTTGGGGTAGAGATATTTTTAAAATCCCGGTGTCGCATCTTTTTAATGATGTTGAACTTAAATATCAAGTTTGGATTTTTCTTTTTTGAGTTATACTGTTCACAGACACATGGATGCACACACATACATGCAGACTTTTTTCTAAAAATTCTTTTTTTTAATTCAGGGGACTCCAAAATGTTAATTTTCAGTGAAGTCAATTTTTGGATGCAATGCAAAATCTTCTTTACGTACTATGTAAATACTAGACAAAATAAAAACAGATAAAAATCAACCGAACCCATTATAGCTGTTGGTAACAGTGCTCAAAAAGGAATTTCAACTAATTTTGTTATTCATAAAATATTAATAAAAGTATAAAATGCATATAAAATATAATAATAATAATAATAATAATAATAAATATATCTTAGATTTAATTCCATTTATCATTATGACTTGTACTGCATAGGTTTTGTATGTCGCCATTCAAAGGTGTACACAAGCCAATCATGGAAAGAGGAAGGAAATCGTCCGTGGAAGGATACAAGGATGAGAAACAAAGTTTAGAAACCATTTCAACGGTACTAATTCTGGGCACTTTTTCCTTAAATTAACTTTCAAATTTGAATATTCCATTCAACTCTTATTCACCTTAACTCTTATCTGATAATACCATAATACAATATTAAACCTTTTACTATAAACTGAAACTCATTTTGAAATTTATGACTTACTTTGGCCTAACATTGGAAAACATAGGTTATAAATATATAAAATTACTTCCTCTAGCCCGTATTTACAATGAACATAGTGGATAGAAAAGGTATTGTAATCCGTCCAAAAGTAATGTCGAAATTTCACCGAAGAGTGAGGTGCCCTGAGTCCGAAAAAAACATTTTAGAAAAAGATCCGTGTGTATTTTTGGAAGCATAGTTCAAAAATGAAAATACCTTTTTATACAAAATTTAGTATTTATGTTTAATATATTCCAAGAATGTGACAAGAAGGTTTTCAAAAAAATGACCCACCACAAACTTCCCTTTACATGGAAAGGTATTTGAGAATTTTGTTTTTTTCAAAAATGGCTGTTTAAAGACTTTGATCAAAACACCGCATATTAAAGATATTTGCATAGCAATTAAAATTTGTATTTTGAATTTTCTGGGAATAGCCTCAGAAGATTTCTTTATTCTGGATGATTTTGCATTACGGTTACCATAAGAGATAGACAGAAGCTTACTACACAAAAACTAGACCTGTTAAAACATCTAATTTATGTCATACACATTTTTCTTGTAGAGTTGACTTTTTTAAGATTTTCTTTGTTACTGGTTTCAAATTTAAAATACCTTAATTTCTCAAACAGAACCCTGCAAAGCGAACTGAACCTCAGTTATTTCACATTGCAAACAGCCTTTAAAAAGATTTATCTATTGCTTTAGTCTAATGCACCCCCTTCTTTTCCTTCTACTTACAAGGGAACACATAACACGAAACATTCTGCTAATTTTAGTCTTGCTTAGCATGACGTAGATAGAAGAATAACCTTTATTAAGCATAGTTTGTGTGTGAAACAGCTAGAGAAAATTATGTGAATTTAGCACGTTAGATTTTTTGCATCCAATGATAAAATTAGAATTATTACTGTCATATTATAATAGGGGGACCAAAATTTGCTGAAGTCTATTAATTATGGGATTACGGTAAGTCAACACCGTGAATACCATAATTTTAAGAATATCATATTTTAAAATTCTGAACGCCCTTTTAAATGGGAATAAAATTCCTTAAATTTCATATTGGATGGAGACTAAAATAAAAACAGTTTTAGAAATTATAATAATATAGTTTATACGACATCCCATATGAAATATAATAATTCTTATGTTTATGTAATAGGGGCGTTCAAATTCGTATAATCTGGTATTTTTCGGATTATAGTACTCATGGCAGTGTTCATCGTATTCAAATGTCATAATTCTAAAACTATCAGATCTCTCCAGATTTGAGCTCCTTTGTTATGATATAGCAGTAATAATTCCAATTTTCACATTGGATAAAATAAAATAAACTATATAGTATGGCTAGATAGAGTCAGACTGAAAAATTCAATGCCATAACCGGGATTTGAACCACGGATCTCCCGGTCTCTAGCTGGTTGCTCTTCCACTGAGCTACCATGCCAACATGCCGGTATAGCATTGAATTTCTGTATGCGGCCCGGGTTCGATCCCAAGCATATGGGATTTGTGGTGGATGAAGCGGCGTCTAGGCGGTTTTTTTTCGGGTCATCCGGTTTCTCCTGACACTCATTCCACTGATTGCTCCATCCTCACCTTTCCTATCATCAATTTCGCTTAAATTTTATATTATCCTCATAGTCATGCGACCCCTCGTAACAGGTTTACCATTCTGTGGTTTCGTACCGTTGGCTCCCCGGCAGGCTTCACACCCCAGGGCATTGACTTGTAAGTTCTAGGGGGGAGCAGTCCTACAAATACGGGGAGGGTAAACCGATTACGAAACGATAGTATGTTTATAAATTAATTTATATTTCTAATTTTGGGCCAAAGTAACCAATTAAAGAACAGTTAGCTCCAGTTTATGGTAAAAGATCCAATATTCTATTATTCCCTCTATAATTTATCTGCTAAAAGTTATCCTGATATGGAAATTGAAATTTGAAAGCTAATTAAGTAAAATATGTCCAAAATTATGCCACTAGTGTAGATAAACATTTATCTAATAAACATAATTCGGATGAAAACATTGTATGTTAATTGTAAAGTATAATACAACACAGGAACTGGTAATAGTAGAACGAGTCTTTTAAATGTAACTCATTAATTTTGTTTTCTTATCCTGATAATCGTGAAGCACTCCGTTGTAAAACACAAATATTTGTTACTTTTGCGGATTCAAATGTTTAAGCAGTGTTTCTCTTCTCGCAGGTCATTAAAATTCTTGTTAGTCTTTTTTCAAGGCTTGTTCCTGGCTGATAAAGCTAACAAGGCAATTATTCTTTCAAACCCAGTAGCACTCAAATCGTAATTCAGATGCTTGTTGTCGTTTAGAAATGATGATACAGAAACAATGCATTACGTATTCAGTAATGTGAAACGCTCAATAAATCGTGGTGGAGAGCGGCTCCCTGTGCATGCAGTCCGGTAGGAGCAGAGGATGAGTTATCGCCCTTTACTGCATGCATTATCTTACGTAGCCGAGAAGTGACAATTAAAATCCATCCGACCCTCCGTGAAATGGATAGCATAATTACAAATGTCGCCATTTCTCTCTTGTTGCTCCTTTTTCAGTCTCGTTTGGTTTGCTCTAGGGCTCTGGTGTGGTCTTCAAGAACAGATGCCATAGTGTGTGGAAACAAAAGACGACCAAGGTTGCAGCCTATTGGTTATGTATTACTTTCTCTACTCGTACTATGTACATAGTGTATAGAGAAGGTATTGCATTCCACCCAAAAATTCGATACGATATTTCACCGGAAATACATGTTTTGAGGCCCCTTGAATAAAATCTTATATGTTCCATTTACATGACTTTCCCTGCATCTCTGCTACAAATTATTGATAACAAGTTTATGCTTCTTTTTACTGCATCTAAAAGACAAAAAATTAACAGCAATAGTCTTATTACTTTCCTTCTTGTATGTCGAAGGGCAATAAGGGAGTTCCATAGGTTAAAGTGATAGTCAAAAGCTGGTGGCTATGTGACTGAAGTTCCTTTGTTTGTATGGACAGGAGTTGAAAAGTTCCTGTAAGTTTTTTAAAGCTGAAACCAATATCAATGAATATCTAAAAAATGATCTATTCCACCAAAAAAATGTACATAACATAAATAGTGTAATTCAAAATCTTCTCGGGCTTCTAGCCAGGTAAAAACTTAGCTTGACACCAACGTTTCGAAGAAGTGCATCTTCTTCGTCTCACCCTGAAGAACCAAGCCAAGTTTTTACCTGGCCAGAAGCCCGAGAAGATTTTGAATTAATACGTCGCCAGGAAAGCTTCAGTTCTTATTATAAATAGTGTGTCTTAACGTGCTCTACATTTTTGTGTGGTAAGTTTTTGTCCATCCCTTACGGTTTAGCAGTTATGCAAAATTCTGCAAAATTCCTACAGACACGTAGTCTTCAGAGGCTACTCCCTGAAAATTCGAGATATACATTTAATTTATCAGGTAACCATCTTTAATATACTATATTTTAATCCAAATCATTGTAGCCATTTTTGAGAAAATCAAAATTTTCGAAAAATGTTCCATGAAAACAATAGTTGGGGTCGGGGATACTAAGATACCAAAGATACCAAAGATACCAAAAATACGAAACTTAATACCAAGTTTGGTATTTCCAGTGAAATCTCGGTATCGAATTTTTGGGTGTTATACAATACCTTCTGTATACACTATATACATAGTATGTGTAGAGAAAGTAACAATTGGTAAAATGTTTGCGTACATCAACATTCCTTTATCGTTTACTTCTGCACTTAGAACAGCGAGATAGAGGTACAAAATATGAGTTATTTGTGTTTTTACCATTTGTTGCTAAAAAGAGTAGTTTAGGTACAAAACTATATTAAAGAGTTGGATTACAGCATGTCTATCGTGGTTATACGTTTGTTAACTAAGGAGGCGGAAGGTCAGGAATGTTGACAATAATGTTGTGCCTTGCACAACAATTGCTCCTCTCAGTGATTAATGCATTAATTCGTTAAATGCATTCAAAACTCTGGTAGTCTTTACATATCAAGAGTATCTAGACAGGCTTTCTGCTTATGAAAAAACTCAATCCTTTAAATTATTGTTTCTGGGGACATTTGAAGAATAAAGAGTACCATAATGAGGTTGGCCTATGATGATCTTCGCACACATGTGTTTGAAGCAGCCCTAGAGATTGAGCAGAACGCAGGAGCTCTAAGAGGATAGGGCAAAACTGGCTAAAAAGGTGCAATGCCTACTTAGATTCTAACGGAGCACATTTTGACCATGTACTGTAAATGAATATATATTTCTGATGCAGTTATTGATCATTTAAATATTTTCTGTTTAGCTTTGATTTAATTTTTCCACAATACACAAAAAAGAGATATTTCCTTAATCATAATTTTAATTTGTTTTATCTTTGATCACCGGACTAAATCTAATGCGTAGCCTCTTGCGCAGCTTTTAGTTCAGGTCTCGTGAAAACGATCGGATAGCTTGAAGTAAAACCCCTCACCACTCGTTGGTGGCAGTAGCTGATAATACACAGGCACGTGGCGAATCGAATTTCTAGCACAAACCGAAACAAAACATTCAGTTTTCAAGTCCTACTCTGTTGACAGACGCTTCAGACAATGTTCAATTATTTCCGTTGCCTTTCAAGATAAATGAAATTGTTATTGGGCCTTATTATTCGTCACATACAGATTTCCCAGCATGCGAGATCTGCGCGCTCATACCGCTAACACCCTGTATTTACATCTCTAAGGTAGATATCTAAAAGCAAAGGTCATTCTGGTTTTCGAAGACACAAAACATTCTAAACAAAATTAAAATAAAGGACGTAATTATTTGCAACGCATTCTCTATTTATAAAGCATCTCCTACATATCTCCTTACTTACGAACTGGACATAGAAAAAGAGAGAGAGAGGGAGAGAGAGATAGAAAGAGAGAGAGAGAGAGAGAGAGAGAGAGAGAATGAGTCACCCATTTTATTCTATAGCAGCAATGTAAAGGTTTGTACTGAACACATACAAGATAATTTACGATTTAATATGAGTGAAACAGCAGCATTCCTAAGAATGCTACTTGATGAGAAAGCCGCATCATATTTTATTACGAAATCATAAAAGTGTCAATGATGTTTTATAGAGGTAGTCATGAATATGTAATAAAAAGAGAGAAACAGTATTTCGCCTTCTAGTACACCAATTAAAATCAGAACTGCAGACGATGTCTGTAAAACAAACGCAAGGAAAATAAACCTGATTTTCAAATTGTGTATAAAATGTTCAATTCGTTAACATAAAAGGAAGCAACCTTTTCTTTGTTCAAAGAGCATTTTTATTCATGAGTGTACTGTAACATAACTCTTGTCTGATAAAAACCAAGTAACAGAGGAAAACGATGCACCATTTGTAACACAGTCATCATTATATCACCAACATGAGTTAAAACATTTGCGTTGGATTAAAAAAGAAAAGAAAGAAAGAGAAAAGAAAATTCACCTGCTTTTTTGTATATTTGTATATAAATAGTGTATCCAGATGTATCTGCTACATTTATGTAACATTTTTTATCTGCTATTTAATCACTTTTAGGTAAAGGAAGTATTTGAATTCTACACACAAAAAAATTTGATGTGTTCCATTCACATGATTTTCTCTACATCTCTGTAAAAAATTGTTGTTAAAAACTTATGCTTCTATTTACTTCATGGTAATCGAGAAAAAATTAGCAGAAATAGTCTTATTACTTGCTTCCTTGTATATAGAAGCGAAATAAGGGAGTACCATAGGTTAAAGTGATAGTCAAAAACTGGTTGCTATGTGATTGAAGTTCCTTGGTTTGTATGGGCAGGAATTGACAAATTGAAAAATACAAGCTTTTCAAAACTGAAATCAAAAACAAAGAATGTCTAAAAAAACGATCAACTCCACGAAAAAATATATATAACATAAATTTTGTGTTTTAATGTGCTCTAAAATTTTTGTGTGGTACGTTTATTGTCCATCTCTTACGGTTTAGCAGTTATGCAAAATTCCGTAAAATTGATCCAGAATAAAGTCTTCAGAGGCTATTCCCAGAAAATTCAAGATGTACATTTTATTTGTCAGGTAAATATCTCCAGATATTGGAGTTTCTATTTCTTTTGCTTCCACCTTTCGAAGTACCAAGCCGAGTTCGAAGAAAACTGCCGAGTGCATACGATGCTGTGTACAGGGATTTATAACCATTTATTTTATTTTTAGAAAATCAACAGTGCTGAGGCCTTGAGGCTATATACAAGAGTATTATATATATATATATATATATATATATATATATATATATATATAAATAAAATAAAATGTATAAATTGTATATAGATATGTGAAATAAAATTTACAAATTAAATATATTTATATATAATATAAAATATATGTTATATACTTATATATAATATACAATATACATAAGAAAACGAATACTGCCGATCCTTTCCGAAGCTACCTCGAGCGTCTTTATATTGTTTAGCGTTGAATTATTATACACTTGAAAGCAAGCGTTAGAATTTACAACTGTTTTATACACTTTTACTTCCTCTGGCCCCGTATGTACAATGTACATAGGGATAGAGAAGCATTGAATTCCACCCAAAAATTCGATGTCGAGATTTCACCGCAAATACATGTTTTTAGGACCCCCTGAATCCAAAAAAAAAAATATTTCCAGAAAAAGGTTCGTGTGTGTATCCGTGTGTCTGTGAACACGATAACTCAAAAACGAAAAGTAGCTAAAATACCAAACTTGGTATTTAAATTCAGTATCTTCCAGGGATGCGACACAAGGATTCTGAGAAAAATCCCCCCACCCCAAACTACTCTTTACATGGAACTTTTTTCGAAAATTTTGATTTTCTTAAAAATGGCTCTAACGATTTTGATTAAAATGTCGTATATTAAAACTATTTACCTGACAAATGAAATGCATATCTTGAATTTTCTGGGAATAGCTTCTAAATACCTGTTTATTCGGGATGAATTTTGCTTAATTTGGCATAACTAATAAACCGTAAGAGATAGACAAAAAGTTACTATACAAAAAATTTAGGCCTTGTTAAAATACACAATTTACGTCATGTACATTTTTTCGTGGAGCTTATCGTTTTCAAGGTTTCATTGTTATTGGTTTCAGTTGTGAAGTACTTATACTTTTTTCAGATGGGAGTGTCCGTTTTTCTTTTGTTCTACTCCTGGCCAAGAAAAGAAGCGACTTGTAGTGACAATCGCATAACGACAGCTTTTCAAACATTTGACTATCGATTTAGCCTGGTGTATTCCCTTATTTTCTTCCTACTTATAAGGAACTAAATAATAAGAAAATTGTGCTGAATACCTCGATTAACAAGGTGCAGAAAGAAGAATAATCTTATGCAAGAAGTTTGTAGAACGGCTGGAGAAAGTCATGTGAGTGTAACACATCAGATTTTTTTTGCAGTATCTTAAATGTAATATATGCAAGCTGAGTCGTTACTATATTAGCAAGAATTATAACTTCAGAAACGACATTTTACGACAAATAAAGCAATCATGCTCCAACATAATAGGTATAGAAACATACTATTATACTACATTAAAATTACCTCGAATATTCCTGAAGAAAGTAATAATCATTCTGGCGGTAATAGCGTTGCCTTATAATGACGTATTTATAAAAATTACATGACTTAGTGGCGCGCAACCACGACGGTGATGAAAAATAATTACTCTGCATATTAACATTACACAAAAATTGCAGTCGAAACTTAGGTGTTAATTTTAGACTTAAACAAACTTTTTATTTATTGTTTATTTTTCGAATAATGGAGGAAATTTCACCAAATACGTTTGCAATAGATGGAAAGAGTAGGACGTTTTTATATAAATTTCTGTTTTTATGTTAAAGGAGCTACCATATGATTACCACTCCCGTGTATAATGAACGAGTCAGCTTAAATCAAACACAGGAAGCATGATTAATGAATCTTGAAAAAATCGTATGAATCGATTCATATTGCATGAACGAGTCGTATGAATTGGTCACTGTAAATGAAACGCTCGACCCAACTCTAGTTTGAATATATCGACTGAAAACAATAATTTACACGTGAACCTCATATCAAAGGAAAAAATCTTCCCTCGCGCAGCATTTAACAATGCTTCTATAATATATGAGACCAATCCGCCGATAAGGTCTGACAATCTGTGTTTAAAGACAAACGAAGCACTGGAAATTATTATTGCATTTTAAATATTGGGGAAGAAGATGAAATATTGAAATTCTCATTTTGCTTTGCTCAAACATCGTACAAAATGCTGAGTTCTCGTACGTATGCGTGACAAACCTGATTTACAGTTTCTTTCACTGCAGTCATTTCAGGCCAGGCACTTTCTTTTGTAAGCGGCAGTGAAACACGAATTCAAGACTTCCAACTTACATTTTAATTTATATTCTTAAAGTTTAATGCTTTATTTTTAGTCCTCTATTGAAAAAAATCTTCTTAAAATGGAAATATTTTAGTAGCCTGTGTATTGCTGTTCGTCTCGATATAAACCGTTCCCCCCTTCCCCGGGATATTGGGTGGGCGGGAAAGAGGGTATTCTTGGTATAAAATAATTGGCGAGGGAAACCTTACCCATCCCCCGGGATTTCACTCAATGTTCGTCAGTGTTTATTGTCTTAAAAACTTCATTTGTTTGAGATATTGGGCAGTATGTATAAAAAAAAAAACAAAAAAAAAAACAAGAGGGTTTTGACAAAGACCGTAACAGATGATTTTGAACTTTTTTATAATTATATACTCAGCTAAATGATAACATACTCGCTTTTTTGTAAGAAAAAAAAAACATTTAGCCTCATACGATCAAATATTTATCATTACCACCATTTTTTTTCTTTCTGTATCCCCTATTTACATTCCCCCCCTGTATGATTACTGGTTTTTACTGTTCTTTTACACAAACATATACACATTGAATAAACATATAACACCTGTGCCCAAGGCGGGAGTCGAACTCACGATCCCTTGCCCACGAAGCGCCAAAGCGAGACGCCTTAGCGAACGTGGCCATGGGGACCGGCGCATTTTGAGCATTTAAACATGAGTATAATTATACTCCTGTAGTTTTTATTTCTCGAACATACAGCTTCGCTGATCATGAGACGTGATTTTCGACTGTTTGGCATTTTGTTTTAGTGGAGTACCCTTTCCACGTTGCATTGTTGTAAAATTGTCATGAAGTATCCTGTGATATTTAAACAGTGTAGAACTTACGTGGACTGAGAGGTGAAAATTTGTCAAAATTATCAAACGTTACAATTCAGGCTTTTTATCTTCTAATTACTTCCAATTCTCTAGATACGTTTCGTGTAAATATCATTGTATTTTTATATAAAGTGCCATTTAAAACACCGGAGTAACAAATCAACTCAATTTGTTTTCGTAGCAAAAATTAGGGACGAATTAAATAATCCTAAGAGAAGACCGTGGTTGAATATTTTCCCCCAAAATTATAAAATGGTTTTCCAAAATTAGCTACTAATTTGTTGATCTGTTTGTAGATTATGTATTTTAAGAAATAAAAATACATTTTAATAACAAATAGATACATACGAATAATTTTAGACCAATTTTATAAAAAACATTTCTCAGTGCAATTTATCGGTTTTAATAATCTAAATAAATATTTTTCAGCTTTTAAAATGCTCCTGGCAATTCAATTTTTAAGTTATCTTAATGAAACTTGCTATACAGGTATTAATATACAGCAAATTTGTTATACCAAGATTATATCTAAGTTTGCTAAGTACATATTTTTGTAAAAGCCGAAGCTCATCAGTGAAATCCTAATTTATTTTAGAGTATGGTACTTAGCAACTTATTTTGTAGCCCAATAATTAATGAAAAACTACATTTTTAAAAATGAAAATTGCACCATAAGGAAGATGCGTAATGTAGCTTAAATTTGTGTTCTCAAAGGTATAATTCAAATGAATTGAATACAGGTTCCAAACTTTACAAACACACTTTTTATGCAGAAATAAGAAGTGATTAGATATTCAAAACGCTCAGTAGAATACTTTGTGTTTTGTAAAGCTCACAGCTTGGTCCCCTTAATTTAACCAACTACTTAAATTAATTAGTCAAAAATATATCAGTAAATCAGTCAATAAAAATAAAAATCAAGAATGGAACTATTATGATTCAAGAATTTGTGAATCGAGATTCAAATCAGACCATTTTTAGAATCTTAGGATGTTTCCATTGTTTATAGTATAAAGTAGTTTTCTTACAAAGCTATAAGTGATTGAATTTTGAAATAAACCGGATGGTTTATCAATATTACTTAAAGGTTACGTGGCCGCGCCATGGCCGAATGGTTAGACCACTTGCTTCTCACCAAGACGGCCGGGGTTCGATCCCAAGCGACCGCATATGAGATTTGTGGTGGACAAAGCGACGCTGGGTGGGTTTTCTCCGGGTACTCCAGTTTCCCCCGCGATCGCATTCCACCGGTGCTCCATCATCATTCATGTATCACCAGTGTCACCGCCTGCGGTGCCATAAGTAGTTAAGCGAGCGTTAAACACTACCATAAAAGAAATAAAAGTGTGAAGAAGTAGAGGACTTTTATGTTGTTTTAAAGATGAATGTAACATTTGTGTATTTTACCATAGCTGATGTATTATGTCATTTGGTTTAATTTTCTGAAAATTCATTTGTTAACGACGCTGTCAATTGCCGGGATCATATCAGCGCCGCCGTATGTTGGGATTTCGTCCCACAGGAACTCATATATTCCTACTGACATGAAACTGTCGCTTTTAAGACAGCTAAAAACCATCGATCTTGGCCGAGTTTAAACCCAAGATCTTGGGATCAATAGGCCATCGATTTACTCAGTTAAAACAAATGAATATATGTTTAATCTCGTATCTTATTAATAATATAATCTCAATCTTATTCTCAATATAAGAAGAAACGATTTTTAAAACTGAGAATATGGGAGCTTTTATTGTAGTCTACTTACCCTCCCTTATTTAGGACTAACGCAAGTCATCCATCTCATTTACAAATGCGTAAATACAGAACATCAAGAATCCATTCTCATAAAAAAAAAACAAAAAAAAAAACACAAAATGGAGCTGCCTGGCCAGTTAATAATCAAGAACTGATCTGTATACACCATCGAACTTTGGGCAAATATATTAAATCCATAGACATTTAGACTAGAAAAAGCACATCAATATATGCGATTAGTAAGTTATACATGTAACAATATATTATAAGTCGGCTAAACTGTGCCTAATTTATTCTAAGAAAAATTCAAATATGAAACTATTCAGCTATTAAAAATATTTAAATAATGTAAAAACAATGATCAATTAATGTAATCAATACATGTGATGTTACTATGGTAACGGGACATGTAAAACATTCCGATAAAAATTTAAGACTTACGAGCGGATGCTTAGGGGTCAGAAGCTTAGCGGGGAGCCAACGGCACGAAACCACAGCATGGAACGAGTGGTTGGCTCGTAGCCAGGCATGAGCACGTGGAAGTAGATTATATGAAATGCAAGCGATATGGATGATAGAAAAGTGATGATGGAGCAACGATTGAATCAATGGCGGGGGAAACTGGAGGTACCGGAGAAAGCCTGCCCAGACGCAGTTTTGTCCAACACAAGTCGCACATGCGGGCGCTTGGGATCGAATCCGGGCAGCCTAAATGGAAGGCGAAGGGTACAACTACTAAATTTCGACGCCGCCTATTATAATATAATTAACACAAAACATTACCCATAGTAGAATCCGAAGCTTTAACTGACCCCAAAGCTTTGAAAGGTAGAGAGACAGGAAACAAACTGTAAATGACAGAAAGGAAATTGGCTTTTAAAACATGTAAATTAATGTCATCACCAATCAAAAAACCTCTAATTAAATTTCGGTCAACACACTGCCTGCTTAAATGGTAATGATTTATTGAGAAGAGAAATTAAGATTAATGATTGTCATTTCCACTAGACTAAACTGATTAACTCTATGTTAAAGCGGTTTCACAGTCTCGTTTACAAATACTAAAACATTACTCTGTTACTCGGAAATGGAGTTCATCTCAAGCAAACGAATTCTCTTTGGCTCATTGGAAAAACATTAGGGAATAACAATACTGCATGTAGCTTACGAAGTAATTTATCTCCCTTTAAACTGAATTGTTTTCCCTTTCGTTTTTATTTTCTCTAGCACGCACATAGTACGTAGGCAGAGATGATACTGCAATCCATCCAGAAATTCGTTACCAAAATTATATTGGAAATATACGTTGCGGTACATTGAATCAAAAAAAAATAATAATCAACATTTTTAGAAAATGATCTATGTGAGTGCGAGCTTGGTTTTTTAATTCAGTGTCTTCCAAGGATGTAACACGAAGATTTTAAAGAAAGTTCATCTGCCCCAATCCACCCCTTACATGGAAACATTTCCGGAAATTTTGATTTTCTTAAAAATGGTCTAACAATTTATTTAAATCCTGTATATTAAATATATTTATATTACCAACAAAATATATATCTTCAGTTTTCTGTGAACAGCCTCTAAGCCTCTCTTCATTCTGGAAGACGTTGGCATAATCATTAGAGGTGCTACACAAAAATGCATATCTCGTTAAAACAGACAATTTATGTCATTTACCAGTTTTGTAGAATTCCAGTTCCAAGATATTCCTTGTGTTGTTTTTTTTTCAGTGTATTCCCTTATTTTCTTTCTACTTATAAGGAACTAAGTAGTAAGAACATTCTGTTAATGATTATCTCGATTAGCAAGGTGCAGAAAGAAGAATAATTTTAAGTAAGAAGTTTGTAGAAGAGCTAGAGAAAGTCATGTGAGTATAATACATCAGATTTTGTTGTTGTTGCACATGTAGTATGAAATGTTATTTTATTTATATTTGACTTCACATGCGATAATAATGATTATATCTGGCCGCGTTACTGCTGTTGTCCGGATATATATGTTTGGTGGGGCTGCCACCTTTTAGCCTCACAATTTGCTTCAGGTTTATACTGGGATGCCTTCCTGTAACTGTAAATATCTTTGTCAATGAGGTTCTGTCAGAATACGGTCTAAGATTATTGCTAATCACCTGTCAATAGTTCATATTCAGCGATCAACATACATATGTGTTGAATCGCGAATTCAATTCAACACTCCCTTGATTAGAATTCTCGTGTTTCCAAGAACTATAGTAAGATGCGAAAGAGAGCGCGAGAGTCTGTCTGTGTGGTGAGGAAGATGGTTATCTTGCGCCTGAAGATGCCCTAAGTCTCCACACAGCTTTATTGAGCAGTCGCTGGCTCGAAACCTGCTTCTAGCTCTGTCACATAAACAACGCGGCCAAAGTAAAGTATACTCTAGTGGAGTGTCAAGAGAATCCGCACAAATGCTGCAGGCTTCGTGAACACTCTTCATTATAAACATCACTCCCGCAATGAGATTTCTGCTTGCACATACAACTTATTCTGTCATGCTGGAACATGGTTCGGTATACACTGCAGTTTTCTTCCGTTTTTACTTTCCCTGCCACCTTCATAGTAGCTAGAGAAGGTATTGCATCCCACCTGAGTGATAATATTAATATTTCAACTTACACACAAGTTTTAAGGGCAATTAAGTGTTTTTACTTTCTAGTACTATATACATAGGTATATAGGAAGTATTGTATTCCACCCAAAAATTCGATACCGAGATTTCACCGGAAATACATTTTTAAGGACCTCCTGAATCCTAAAAAGTCTTATATGTTACACTCGCATGACTTTCTCTAGCTGGTCTACAAACAAACTTCTTACACAAGATTATTCTTCTTTCTGAACAATGCTAATCGAGATAAACATTAGCAGAATGTTCTTATTACTTCGTTCCTTATAAGTAGAAGGGAACTAAAGGAAGATAGTCAAATGTTTTAACAGCTGTCATTATGCGATTGTTATTGCAAATAGCTTCTTTGCTTCAGCAGGAGTAGAAAACAAGAAAAACGGACACTTCCTATCTGAGAAAAGCATAAGCACTTTACAATTGAAACCAATAGCAAGAAATATCTCGGAAACGGTTCCCTCCATAACAAAAAGTTAATGACAAAAATTGTGTGTTTGGACGAGATCTACATTTTTGTGTAGTAAGTTTTTGTCTATCTCTTACGGTTCACCAGCTATGCAAAATTCCGCAAAATTCAACCAGAATAAACATGTCTTCAGAGGCTACTCCCAGTAAATTGAAGATATACACTTTATATACACTTATTTGGTAAATGTCTTAAACATAAGAGCTTTTAATAAAAATTGATAGAGCCATTTTTGAGGAAGTTACAATTCTCGGACATTTTTCGTTGTAAAGAGTAGTTGGGAATGGGATGATTTTCTTGAAAATATCTGTGTCACATCCTTAGAAGATACCAAACTTGTAACAGCTTCATGTCTGCAGATTCATTGGAATGCGGGACAGCGGCTGCGCTGATATGATCCTGGTAATTGACAGCTTAAAATGAATCTTTCATTCAAGGATACTATACGAATACTTTCCAAAAAAAAAACTCCCACCTCACCATACTATTGAAAGATTTTTAGAAATTCGTAATTTTCTAGCAAATGACTCAACGATTTAGATTAAAATGTCATATGAACAAGATGTTTGCATCATAAATACATCGTAGGCTCTGATAATAGATTTTGTATAACTGATAAACCATACGAGAGGGTTTTTTATTCATAGTATATAAACGATATGTATATGTCTTGACAAGTTCTATGTTCAGTGGCTTCCTGGCCTAAACGAACCTACAGAATGCTTTCTAATCTAATCTAACATTTAGCTGTACAAGATATTGTAAGGTCACACAATTTACGTCAAATAAAAGTCTTTGTAGCATTATACCTTTCTAGATATCCCTTACTATCGTCTGAGATACTTTATACGCTTTCAACTGAAAAATCGTTAATATATTTGGGGGCGGAGGTTATGCATAGAACTGAATTTTAACGAATGTACTTAGCAACCCGTTCTCTGGGGAACATTCACCCATAATTATTATGCATGGGTTAGTATAAATAATGTAATATAAATTTTAATAAACTATAGGAAAAATCTGATGTGTACCATTCACATGACTTTCTCTATATCCCTGCAATAAATTATTCTTAAAAAGCTTATACTTCTATTTACTTTATGGTATTCAGAAGAAAAAAAAGTAGTAGAAATAGTCTTATTAATTGCTTCCTTGTAAGTAGAAGCGAAATAAGGGACTACCATAAGTTAAAGTGATAGTCAAAAGTTGCTTGCTATGTCAATGAAGCTCCTTTGTTTATATGGATAGGAGTTGACAAGTTCCTGTATGAGAAAAGTATACGTTTTTCATAGCAGAAACAAATAAGGAATGTCTCAAAAACGACGAACTCCACGAAAAAATATATATAACATAAGTTGTGTGTTTTAACGTGCTCTACATTTTTTGTGTAGTAAGTTTTTGTCCATCTCTTACGGTTTATCAGTTATTCAAAATTTAGTAAAATTCATCCAGAATAAACTACTCTTCAGAGGCTATTCCCAGAAAATTCAAGATATACATTTTATTTGTCAGGTAAATACCTTTAATATACGAAATTTTAATCAAAATCGTTAGAGCCATTTTGAGAAAATCAAAATTTTCGAAAAAAGTTCCATGTAAAGGGTAGTTGGTGGTGGGGGGATTTTTCTCAAAGTCTTCGTGTTACATCCCTGGAAGATACTAAACTTAAATACCAAGTTTAGTATTTTACCTACTTTTCGTTTTTGAGTTATCGTGTTCACAGACACACGGACACACGGACACACACACACACACACACACACACACACACGGACCTTTTTTCGAAAATGCTCTTTTTAGATAAAGGGGACCCTAAAACATATATTTCAGGTGAAATCTCGGTATCGAATTTTTTGGTGGAGTGCAATACATTCTCTATACACTATATACATAGTGCCTATAGAGAAAGTAAAAATAGAAAGGAATATACATATTAAAAATCTGTTGTGATCCATTGACCTAGCTTTCTCTACCTATTCTAACAAATTTCTAACAAAAGATCATTCTTTTATGTACTTCATGATAATCAGCATTCGCTTTAGCAGGAAGGTCTTATTACTTTAGTTCTTTATAATTACACTATACAAAATAGGTAGCCAAAATTTTAAAAGCTGTCACTATGCTATGTCATTGAAATTTCGTTCTATTTCCGTGGCCAGCAGTAAAATGAGAGAAACAAGGATAGCTTCTGCTTAAGCAAAACAGAGGCACTTTAAAATCGAATCCAATAACCAGGAATATTTTAGAAACGGCTAGCTCCACAACAAAACATGTATAGAACATAAATTGTGTTTTGAAAGATCTATTTTTTTATGTAGAAGCTTTTGTCTACCTCTTGCGGATTACAATTATGTAAAAGTAATGCAAATGAACAAGACTTAAAGAGGCTATTCCCATAAAATTCCAGATATACATTATATTTGCCATGTAATATCTTTAATACATGGTACATTAATCAAAATCATTAGAGCAATTTTTGATAAAATTGTACAGTTTGAAAAATCTTCCATGTAAAGGGTTATTTGGAGATCTTCGAAAAACATCCATGCAAGATACTAAACTTATATACCAAGTTTGGCATTTAACCGACTTTTCGTTTTTGAGCTACGCTGTCTGCACACTCACGCGCGCGCGCGCGCGCGCACACACACACACACTCACACATAGGGACCTTTTCCTTAAATTTTTTTTTTTTTTTTTTTTTTTTTTTTTTTTGGTATCGGAGAACTTCAAAACGTATATTTCCCTTGAAATATTGACGTTGAACTTTTGGTTGGAATGCAGTACCTCTCTACCTACTATGTACTTACATAGTACGTGTTTTTTATAGTGTTTAACATCTACTTTTACTACTTGTGGCACCGTAGCCGATGACACTGATGATACATGGAATGAAGATGGAGCACCGGTGGAATGCGTGGCGGGGGAAACCGGATAAATCGGAGAAAAACTTTGTCCACCACAAATCTCACATGTAGTTGCTTAGGATCAAACCTGTGCCGTCTAGGTGAGAGGCGAGTGGTCTAACCACTCGGCCACAGTGCGGTTAATCGAAAATAAGTAGGAAAGAGGAACAACTGTAAATAGCAGAAGTATTGTAAATAATAGAGAGGGATTTATGTAGAACTGACACATTTCTTTCTTTAATTATTCCGTTGGAAATTCATTGAATGACCCAATTTTAGCACCAAATTAAGAAGAATGTTCTGGAATTTCGATTCCATATCATTGAAATCGGAGATGTTTGTTTTATTCCTAATTGTATTGTTGGCAGTTGTTTCGACATTTTCTTCTTGTAGTTAACGTGAAAATGCAGTACGATGTAGAGCTGAGTCAAGGATATTTTCAGCAAGATGGCGCTACATGTCATACATCAAATGTATCCATGAACCTACCTAATTGCAAGTTTCTTTGCCGACCGGATACATTCCAGAAACCTGTGGCCACCGAGATCTCCGGATTTGACATCGCCAGACTTCTTTCTATGGGGTTACTTAAAAGACAGGTTTACGCCACACGTCCCCAGACATTGGACGATCTGAAGCACATCACAAAGGAGATTCAAGGTATTGACGACAGAGTCCTCCAACGAGTGGCCAGTAACATGGAACGACGTGTTGAGTTGTGCCTTAGGCAGGATGGAGGACATTTTCAACATTTGCTATAGAGGTAAATAATCTCCCAAAATTCCTCTACAATTTAGGTATAATAAGTTGTCGCTAGCATAACACGGTTTGAATCAATTAATGAAAGAAATGTGTCAGCTCTATATAAATCGCCCTATATTTGAAATGAAATGTAATATAAAGTATAATTTTATGAATACATCTTTTAAAAGAGATGGGCAGGAAATGCATGCTAGCAAGTGAAAAAAGGCCAATGGATTTCAGCAGCATAAGTAATTGATAAAAAAAAAAACTTGTATGAGAGAGAGAGAGAGAGAGAGAGAGAGAGAGAGAGAGAGGGAGGACTGATGAGCGAAAGAGACAGGTGAATAAGGAATTCCCTAAGATGCCATTAGCAGCACTGGAAGCTGGAAAATGTGGCAGGTTCTGGAGAGAAAGGATCTACTTAAGAAAGAGACAGATATATTGTTGCAGAAATGCCTTCGGAAAAGTGACGGCAGAAATGGAGCTATTACATTCTCATACAACAAACATCATGTAAAGCACGAATCAAAGTAGATGTTCCGGTTATTGGCGCGAATGAGAGTGTCAGGGCATTTTCATATAAAAAGTATAGGTATCTTTTTCTAAGCAGCCCATTATGATTCTGATTCAGCGTTGCCAACTTCAAAGACATTTCTGTAGATCTACAGAAATATCTGAGAAGTTAAAGAATCAAATAAATATTTAAAAGGATGGGAAGGGCACTCACTATACCCGTTAGTATATATCGTTTTATGGGGGTCATTGAGTGCAACAGTAGAAAGAATTTCCATTGATAAATTTGTAGAAAACGAAACAAAGAAATAAATTAGATAAAATTAATGCTAGTTCACTTCATGCTAAAAGAGCTGACATGGGCTCATCTTGCTGTAATATGTCTGTCACAAAAGGACACATCTCGAAAATGAATTCGTGTACGTACGATTTTAAAGAAAGAGAAATTATTCAACAGTGGCAGTGAATAAAGAACTGAGAAACTTAAAGAAAGGTAAAATTGTAGAAATAATAATAATAATAATAATAATAATAATATACAATTGGTAGACAATTAACCTACCCTAGAACAGAGTAAAATGGAAGAAATATCTTCCGGGTCCAATAAGGTCCTAGCGATGTAGTTGCTTTATATTTAGTTGTATAAAATATGGTTGGTTAATTACATTACAGCAGTCTCAATTGCAAAACGAATTTAATATTGAACGAGCTGATAAAGTAGCCATAAATTGTGAGTTTAGGTTAGAAAATGCTTCATTGAAAAATTCAGATTCAATTATTATGAGGTAGCAGATATGAAACGTAAATACACACGCCACTCTGAAAGGGAAAGTGTAACCAGTTTATTGCGTCCTCAAAGTTTTGAAAGGGAATGTGGCACTCCCGCTACCATGGGTTCAGCAACCCCTGTAACGTTGCCATCATGTTTATTTTAGCCCTCGAAAAACCTAAAATAACTCAACAACACATGGTCAAAGATATAAATAGATGTTACAAAATGTGTCCCAAACAATGAGGTTTGTAGTTGTTTTAAAATAATGTAATAACTTGCATTTCATCCGATATATAAAATATACTTAATATCTGCTCTGCTTATGTACAATCGCAGTATTTACTGTGGAATTTTCAGAATAGACTGCTTTTTTTTTATTGCAAATCTTTGTTTCTTTTCTGGTTTGATAAATACTTTTATAATGTATGTATATTTTACACTTATGACTATGCAATTATCATGACACTAAATCGAACATTAATTAATTCAAGTCGTTGTAGAGTCAGTGATTTATAAATGATTTAATAATATTATACAGAAGAGAGACATTCGCCTTTTCTTACAAATCACGAAGAAGGTAACAGCGATAACAGCAAATAAAATGGGAGCAGCTAAAGATGAGATGTCACAGTGAGAAAGAGTATTGTAGAGGTGGGGTAGAAATTACGCCTACCACTGTGCATCACTAGAAGGCAGTAGGATCAGGGTAGAACTAGTACTCGCACATGCAAAAGGGAAGCAGTGGCCTCAGCAGTGGGGCAGGAGAGTGTACATATGGGAAGAGAACGGAGATTTAAGTTGGTGCACTAAGAGTGCCAGGCGACATCGTGCGTTTACTATTGCTTAAATGAATTAAAGAAACTACATAATCAGATACACGACTCGAAAGCTGTGTTGGAAGCAATGTGTCTAGAATGATACTCCGAAGAATGTATCTGGCGTGCTTAGAGGCAGGAAGGTGGCAGCCGCATCAGTAAGCTTAACCTGCATAGCAACTTGGAATTTACGTGAAATATCCCAGAAAGTTTTTAAAATATGTGGAACAATTAAAAGAACTTTGAAAAATAAAATGAGAAAAGATACAATGAGAAGCTCTATGAATCTATGCCAGTTCCAGTAGTTTTATACATTAGCGAAACTTGGACAATCACAAATAGAGATAAAAGTAGATTACAGGCAGCGGAAATGAGATTTTTAAGAACAGTTTTAGGAGTCATTAGAAGAGATAGAGTAAAGAATGATGACATAAAAGATCAATTAAGGATCTCTAACTTAAATAAAAAATAGATGATAGTAGACAAAATGGCTAGAACACGTAGAGAAAGTAAATGACGAACGTTACCCGAAGAAAATACTATACTACTAGACCCAAAGGAAAACGAAATGTTGGAAGACCCAGAAAATGATAAATAAATCAATGAATTAAGCATTTAGAGCAAGCAACAAGCCTTAGGAAAGGTTTAATGCTTATGGAGAAAAAGAAAAAGGCATACTTTGGGAGCAAAGGGAAGAATACCCAAGGGACTATACTAATTTCACCCAAATCACTTGAGACATTTTGATGTCTTAGAAGCTGACACTGTTAATGACCATTTTACCCTTTCTGTCATTATCTATCTGTACTGTGTCCGACATTTATTCAAAATGACCTCGGGTACACTGCAGTATCAAAAAGCGGTATCGGTATTTTAATTCTCTTACAGTACATTTAAGGAGATACACCTTATCTGTACGTATTTACTGTTCGTACCGCAAAGTCCGTTATAACCATGCATAACTAGTTAGCGAAATATTATGAAAATGTCAAGAACCCGCTTTGGAACTTCAAAACATCAGTTTCACAATCTGTAAACCTGACGCTAAACCAAAAGGTGCACCGCTCTACCAAATGGTCTGTGTCAATAGCAATTATAAGCTATATAAAGTCATTTACTTAGCTCTTGTTACAAATCATGTTCAACTTGAGTAACAAGAAAACGTAAATTCACTCAAAATAAGAGCAAAAGAAAGAGAGAGGTTCGTAACGGAAGGCTGACCGCAAGAACTAATTGGCGATGAATCATCTTCGATGTTGGAGAATTCTTTGGCATACAAATAACCTTTCAAGGTACGAAATAAACACAACAGGTATATACACATATTTATGAGGTTCGCTGTAGCTAGAGGAACCAGGTGTTCTTACTATTTTGTTAATAAACCCATTTTTCGCATTGATGTTAGCGTAGCAAATCTATACTTACCCTCCTCGATAGTGTGGAGGTAGCGTGTCGCATCACATTTAAGGGATTGCAAGCTCGAATCTCCCTTAGGGTTAGTTACTCGGATAAGATTTATTTCGGGAGCATTGTCCTGAGAAGACGAATGTTGAGTAACGTTAAGATCAATGGGCTCCGAGATCATTTGAGCATCGTTTCACGGATTTCATTCATCGTTCGATATGACCAACCTGGTTAAAGGACGTTTAAATAAATACAAATCTATACTTCGACTTAGTATGCAACAAAGTAATTAAACAACAGCTAAGATAGAGTAATTTACTCGTACTGAAATAAATTCTCACAAACTGCTAAGCTAGAGCAATTTCCTTACTCGTATTGAAATAAAAATTTTGCCAACTGCTAAGCTAGAGCAATTTCCTTACTCGTATCGAAATAAAATTCTCACTAACAGCTAAGCTAGAGCAATTTCCTTACTCGTATTGAAATAAAAATTTTGCCAACTGCTAAGCTAGAGCAATTTCCTTACTCGTATCGAAATAAAATTCTCACTAACAGCTAAGCTAGAGCAATTTCCTTACTCGTATTGAAATAAAAATTTTGCCAAATGCTAAGCTAGAGCAATTTCCTTACTCGTATCGAAATAAAATTGTCACCAACTGCTAAGCTAGGGCAATTTCCTTACTCGTATCGAAATAAAATTCTCACTAACAGCTAAGCTAGAGCAATTTCCTTACTCGTATCGAAATAAAATTGTCACCAACTGCTAAGCTAGAGCAATTTCCTTACTCGTATTGAAATGAAAGTCTCACCAACTGCTAAGCTAGAGCAATTTCCTTACTCGTATTGAAATAAAAATCTCACCAACAGCTAAGCTAGAGCAATTTCCTTACTCGTGCTGAAATAAAAGTCTCACCAACAGCTAAGCTAGAGCAATTTCCTTACTCGTATTGAAATAAAAGTCTCACCAAAGGCTAAGATAGAGCAATTTCCTTACTCGTGTTGAAATAAAAGTCTCACCAACAGCTAAGATAGAGCAGTTTACTTAATCGTATTGAAATACAATTCTCACCAATAGCTAAGATAGAGCAATTTCCTTACTCTTGTTGAAATAAAAGTCTCACCAATAGCTAAGATAGAGCAATTTCCTTACTCGTGTTGAAATAAAAGTCTCACCAATAGCTAAGATAGAGCAGTTTACTTAATCGTATTGAAATACAATTCTCACCAATAGCTAAGATAGAGCAATTTCCTTACTCGTGTTGAAATAAAAGTCTCATCAATAGCTAAGATGGAGCAATTTCCTTACTCGTGTTAAAATAAAAGTCTCACCAACAGCTAAGATAGAGCAATTTCCTTACTCGTGTTGAAATAAAAGTCTCACCAATAGCTAAGATAGAGCAATTTCCTTACTCGTGTTGAAATAAAAGTCTCACCAACAGCTAAGATAGAGCAATTTACTTAATCTTATTGAAATAAAAAAGTTTGGGTCGTAAGCGTCTGTAAAGAAAGGCATCACATTTTAGGAGTCGTACTTTATCTACCCTTACACTACACCCAGATGTAAGTAAGAATGCTCACAGTTAGACTCTATATTAATATGACGGTCGGTATACGTTAGAACCATCGTTTAGTGCTTCCACTTATGGAAGTCTTGTTCTTCAGCAGGAATACATCGACCTTGCTCTACAGCGAAAGTTTCTTCACACTGTTACCGTGTTCCATTGTTCTTTAGGGCAAGGATGTTTCATTTTTGCACATGCTAAAACCTGTTAGACCAGCATCAGCGAATCTTTCATCATATAGAGAATGCAAGTTTTCTTCCTGAGTAATAACGATAGAGGAACCCTCTATTCCAGGTTTCAGTAATTAAGGTGCACAAGGAATAAACTCCATTCCGCTTATCATCTGTGACTGAAATTATTTTTCAAACGGGCAATATGGCTCATGCGATTGAAGCTTTTCCTCCCATTAGGGAGGTTATGGTTTCAATTCACTTGTACAAGCAAATATAACTGAGGTTATTTTTACTTTCTCTATACGTGCTATGTACATAGTGTATAGAGAAGGTCCATCAAAAAATTCGATACCGAGATTTCACCGGAAATATATGTTTTACAGTCCCCTATATCCAAAAAGGTAGTTTCAGAAAAAGATCCGTGTGTGTGTCAGTGTGTCCGTGTGTCTGTGAACACGATAACTTAAAAACGAAAAATCGGTAAAATACCAAACTTGGTATTTAAGTTTAGTATTTTCCAGGGATGCGACACGAAGATTTTGAGAAAAATTCCCCACCCCCAACTACCCTTTACATTTTTTTTTCGAAAATTTTGATTTTCTAAAAAATGGCTCTAACGATTTTGATTAAAATATTGTATATTAAAGATGTTTCCCTGACAAATAAAATGTATATTTTGAATTTTCTGGGAATAGCCTCCGAAGACTACTTTATTCTGGGTCAATTTTACAGAATTTTGCATAACTGCATAACTGGACAAAAACTTACCACACAACAAATGTAGAGCACCTTAAAACACACAATTTATGTTACATACTTTTTTTTCGTAGAGTTGATTGTTTTTTTAGATATTCTTTGTTTTTGGTTTCAGCTATAAAAATTTATACTTTTCTCATACAGGACTTTGTGAACTCGTGTCCATACAAACAAAGGAACTTCAGTCGCAGAGCAGCCAGCTTTTGACTATCACTTTAACCTATGGTATCCCCGTATTTCGCTTCTATTAACAAGGAATCAAGTAATAAGACTATTTCTGCTAATTTTTGCTCCATTAGATGAAGTAAATAGAATAATTTGTTGCAGTGATATAGAGAAAGTCATGTGAATGGAACACATCAGATTTTTCTGCTGCTTACCTGAGCTCTAAACAAAAGAACTACTGTATTACACACACATTTCGATAGAGAGATTTCACTGAAAATACGCGTTTTGAGATCCTCCAAATAAAACATGTTCACAAAAAGGTTCATGTAGCCACGTGTCTGTTGATTAATCACCACACTCTTTTATGACTCAGCATCTTCCAAGAATGCGACTTAAAGTTATCAAGAAAATCCCCCACCATAAAACTACGGTTTTCAGAAAATGTTGATTTTTCTCCAAAATGGAACTAACGATTTTTAATATAGTAATTAATATTTAAGATATTTAGTTAAGAAATCAATTAATTGCATGTTTTGAATTTTGTAGTAGCCGCAGAAGTCCTCTTTATTTTGAATGGCCTGCACTTAACTGGTAAATCATATCAGATTCATACCTTACTACATAAAATATATACATGTCGTTAGAGCACATAGTTTATGTAAATTTAAATAAATATATAAATATTTTGTAGTTTAGCATTTCAGAATCAGAGTTAATTATTCATTCACATTTTCAAATATTTAAACTAATCCCAAATGGGAAGCCGTTATTTATATCAGGAGAAAAATCCTAATATGTAAAGAGCACGAATTTCAATGCAGCCATACAGTGACCAGGATTAAAATATCTGACTGCCGTTCAAACCTACTATATTCCTCTGTTCCCATTGTACCTACAAGGTACAAATGTTTACTTGAATAACAGAAATGGATAAAAGAATAACTGTTAGTAAGAATAATGCTTTGAATAAAGGGCGGAGAAAATAATATGAATGTAATCGGTTATGTAATGCACCTATTGATTAATAGAAATGTAAAATATGAGTTGCTGATTATACAACATTTAAAAAAAAAACCGCTTAGTGAGTTCACCTTTACAGGAATCCTTTAGGAAAGTTCTGCCAGCACAATAATGCATATCTTCACAAAGGTCTGGATGTTATGACATCTGAGAACCTAAGCGTGCATCTCCGAATCGCATTGGATACCATTATACCATTGATCCAGAACTGGTGTTCTCAAGACTTATATCTCCCAGCATATCATGCGGAATTTAACGACGGTTTGCCCATCCATCGGAGCGCCCTCGTTAGGGCTGTAGGGCATTATAATCTCAGAAACCGCTGCTTCAGGCGATACCGGCTTCTCCGGATGGCCTGCAGGCATCTCCGGTAACCAAAGAGCATATTTAACAGTTGCTAGGCTAAGATACTGTACAATCCTTCTAAGAGTTACTTGGACATTTAAATTTCAAACCCCAAATAAACCAATTTTGAAATAAACTACACCAGCTGTGTGGAAGTCCCATGACTGGCAGCCATTGAGGAGCAGTCTTGCTGCCTCCTTAACTCCCCAACCTACAAACCTCATATTCCCGTCGGAATGTGGTTAGGTCGCGCCGTGGCCAAGTGGTTAGACTATTCAACTCTCACCTAGACGGCCCAGGTTCGATCCCGAGCGACCGTCTGTGAGATTTAATGGCGCAGGGGTGGATTTTCTTCGGGTTCTCGCCATCGCACTCCACCGGTGCTTCATTCCATGTATCACCAGTGTCACGTGGTTAAGTTCGAGCAAGATTGGGTACACGTCTAACACACCTTTGGGCGGCCCTCGGTCCGCCAACTGCTCAATGCGGATGCTTTACGCGGAATTTGTTTAATAAGGGCGATAATGACGACAATTAAGTGAATTACATTCATTTAATTATGCAAAGTCATGCAAATTGATGGTAATTTTATGGGGAAAAGTTTGTGGAAAATAAACATTTATTCAAACTTATTAATATTGTTGAAATTTGGTATATGTATATTCAGAGAAAATAATGTGTGCCATTATATAATGAATATCCCCCAAAGACGGTACAGGAAGGTGCATATGCAAACAACTTCACCTTTCCAGCGTACGTAATGTAGGAAGCACATTTGAGCTAGGGAAAGTTAAGGTAAGGACACTAGTAATTGAATTAATATTAAACGATTTCTTTAGAATTCAGCAATTACCAGACAGCGAGCTATTAAACATGTGTTTGAGTTTAAAACAAATGAAAAAATCTTATATGTTCCATTCATATGTCTTTCTCTGAAAACTGTTACAAAATATTTTTCCTCTATCTAAATCGTGGTAATCAAGAAACACATTAGCAGAAATGGTTGTATTAGTTCCTTCTAAGTAAAGCAATGCATTAGGTTAAAGTGATTTTAAAATCTTTTAAAAAGCTAGTCGCTGTGTGAAACAATTGAAATTTGCTTAGCTCTACACGGCCAAAATTAAAACAAAAGCTAGATGAAACGGAAGATGATCTCCCATTTGATAAAAGTTTAAAATTGAAACCCATAACAAGGAATGTCTGAGAAAGGGTTAACTCTACAAGAAACATGTATATGACTTAAATTATGTTCTTTATCAAGATCTACATTTTTTGTATAGTAAGTTTTTGTCTCTCTCTCTCTCTCTCTCTCTCTCTCTCTCTCTCTCTCTACGGTCTTCAGAAGCTATTCCCAGAAAATTCAATATACACATTTTATTTATTATGTAAAAGTATTTAATATAGAGAATTTTAATGAAACTTCTTAGAGCTATTTTTTATGAAAACAACATTTTCAAAACATTTTCCATGTAAAGAGTAGTTTGGGGTGGGGGAATTTTCTTGAAATCTTCGTGTCGCATCTAGATACTAAGCTTTGTTCTTTTGTTTTTGTACTATGCTGTCCACACACACATACATACATACATGGACAATTTTCTAAAAATGCTTTTTTATTCAAGGGATCTCAAAACAATCAATGTCGACATGGAATTTTTGGGTGTAATATCATATCTTCTTTATCTACTATATGCATAGTTCGTTTAGAGAAAATTAAAATTGTAAAGTCCAGTCATATTTGATAAGTATTTGAAAATACTTATGGAAGTGGTCAGTGAATAATATAACAGTTGAACAATGCGGCTTTTGTAGCTAACAAGTAAATTTTGTGTATTGTCCGGTGAATATATAGGACCAATACATTAACATCATACTAGCACTTATAAAAATTACTATGTTTACGTATATAAAACAAATCAACAATTAAAAGATACAGAAAGGCGAATAGGATAGAAAACTACCTAATCAAATGGTGCAGGAAGGCGAGTAGGCAACTAAGAACATCTGCCTGGCGCACAGTGAATCATGTGGGGTACCATAGGACTTGCATGTAAAAGCAGCTTTAGGTAGATATTGAAGTGGTGTCAAATTATGAATCCCTCTAAATACTGTGGGATAAATGCATTCATTTCCAGAGAGCGGAGCACAAAATATTCAACTAGTGATATAAATGTATGCACGGTCACCTGATTATTCATTTATCCATCTTAAAAGGCTACTATAAAAGGCAACGACTGTTTTGCATATTTTTACGGTCTAAACACTAACCCTTCCCAATAAATCATCCTTCCTGTATAAAAATAATGTAGATATAAGAAAATAGCGTAACCCAGCTCTTAGCCTGGGGCTTCTTATGTTGTTCCACTCTGTCTAATGATAAAAAGAAAAAATATCTGACGTGTTCTATTCACAAGACTTTCTCTACCTGTTCTGCAAACAACTCTTACAAAATATTATTCTCCTGTCTACTTCATGCTAAGATAACAGAAAAACAGATAAATATTAGCAGAAATGGTCTTGTTACTTAGTACCTTAAAAGTAGCAGGGAAATAACACGCTAGGCTAAAGCGATAGTCAAATCTTTTAAAAGCTGGTAGCTATGTGAGTGAAATTTGGTTAAAAATAATGTTTCAGAAAAGTTGAAACCAATAACAAGAAATATCTCGAAAATGACTAACTCAAAAAAATGGAACATAAATTGTATGTTTTAATGAGATCTTCATTTATTATGTTGTAAGGTTTTGTCTATCATTTATGGTTTACCAGTTATGCAAAAGTCATTCAGAGTGAAGCATGCTTTGGAGACTATTCCTAGGAAATTCAAGATATTCGTTTTATTTCACATATTTTAAATCAACATCATTAGAGAAAATCAACATTTTCGAAAAATGTTCCATGTAAAGGGAAGTTTGATATTGGTTTTTCTTTGAAAATCTTCGTATCCATCCTTGGAAGACATTACATTAAAATACCGGGTTTAGTATTTAATGAACTTTTCGTTTTTGAGCTACGCTGCCCAGACGCACGCGCGCGCACACACAACCTCTCTTTCTTTCTCTCTCTCTCTCCCTCTCCCTCTCTCTCTCCCTCCCTCCTCCCTTACTCACTCACTCATACAAACACTCAGGAATACATACGAACCTTTATCTAAAAATCCTTTTTGGATTCAGGATCCTCAAATCATGTATTTGCAGTGAACTCACGACATGGAATTTTTGGGTGGAATACGATACCTTCGTACAATACCTTCTTTATCTACTGTGCTTAGTAATCAGTGGCGAATGCAAAAATATATAAATACAGAACGGACTGTTGAACCTTTCCTACTGCGTATTGTGTTACGGAGAAGTGATACAGAAAATAAAGGAGTAATACCAGAAGCCTTTTGGGTAATTAGACCCTACAGAAGCCAGATTAAAAATGTTTCAGAATTCCTGAAATCTGCTGTGAAAATATAAATTAATTTAGACAAAGGAAAAAAATAAAAATGTATAGACTTTTGAATAATATTGCTAATATGATCTTTTGAAATGTGTTTCTCTCTCTTTCTCTCTGTCTGTCTGTCTCTCTCTCTCTCTCTCTCTCTCTCTATACCATTCATTTAGAGTAAGTAAACTACGTGTGTTATCCGATGCGACCTAAAAATGAGTGAGTATATGTGATTGTGTGTGTTTGTCTGTTAGAGAGAGAAAAAAAAGACAGAAAGAAAGAAAGAAATGGTTGACAGAAATCTCAAAAAAGTTCAATTAAGCATAGCTATGACTAAAATATTTATATTCTGCACCAAAAATGATGATATTTGAAAAAAAAAGAAACTAATGGGGATTCTTAAGGTGCAGGACACTTCTAAATTGAGTGAATTTTTATTTGAATTTTGCTCATGTTAGTATATTTCAAAACTTTTCTTTGCATTAAGTGACCCTTGAAGTAGTTTTATTCAAATATTTTGAGAATTACAAAGTGCAAGAATTAAAAGCAGTAAGG
This sequence comes from Hymenopus coronatus, assembly GCA_030762935.1. NCBI lineage: Eukaryota > Metazoa > Arthropoda > Insecta > Mantodea > Hymenopodidae > Hymenopus > Hymenopus coronatus. The sequence goes on along the minus strand of CM060888.1, from coordinate 81,865,953 downwards.
GGTTTTTATAAATAATTCTTTTGGACATATCTCTATATGGAAAGTAAGGATTATAGTTTTTTTATAGAGTAACTATACACAAAATATTAAAACCCCAAAATGCTTTGTTTACCTATATCTGAGAAACATTTCCAAAGTTTTTCAGGTAAATCAAGTTAAAATGTTATGTAGGTCAGTTTTTATATCCAGTTATAAATACATTTATTATATTTGGAATTAATATTCCTACATTTTTAAAATTTGGTAAAGTTGTTTATATGAAGCATCTGAACGTATTAAAATAACCGTGATATGTATAGAGACTAAATAAGATTCCTTTTGAAACGCGTTTCTTTTGATGTTTTACAACTCGCCCTATAAAGCACTTAAAAAAAGGAAGTCCTCTTGAATATAAAACTTCGTAAATTAAGGTACATATTTTAAGGGTGCAACCCCAAGGTTAAATAATCCATTATATGTAACAGTTTTTTACATTTAATTTTTCAAACGATATGAATAACATCGTATATTTAAAATGTTTGAATACACTGTATAAATAAAATGTTTTAACTTTTCAAAAATGACATAATTACATTCAGATTGGTTTGACAATAAATGTTATTGAATTTAGATAAATATGTAAGAGTGAAAATCTCTTGAATTTTTTATCCTTGTGAATAAATGAGAAAGCTTTTTGCCACAAATTAATACTCATATTGTTAGCGTTTTAATGTGATTTCAATGCAATGCCCTAGAAAAGGGAGGGACTTATTATTATAGTAAGTGTGATTATATTTTGCGATTGTTTATTTTACAACTACCAAACCCATAATATTATGTATTTGCTCACATCAGAAATATTAATACTAATATAAGAGACATTATACAAGTAGAACAGTTATTCCATTTAGCTTGAACCTAAACTACGTTTAGTAATCAATTAACGGTGGATTTATTTTGATCTCAAAATATTGCTCTCGCCACTGCCTGAATGAATTTTCGAACAGTTGAAGATCACGTAGTGCACATTACATCGTTCAGTGTGAGCAAGGAGCAAAGTTTCTCTCTGCTTTACTCAAAGAGCAAAGCAGAACAGTTACCGACGTCTGATTAATGCCATACTTTTAAAATAACCAAAATAAAAATACACATCCTTCTCACTCGGAGGTCCCGGGTTCGATTCCCGGTTGGGGAGGGGAAGTATTCTTCAATCAGAATTATTCCCTATCCGGCACAGAGTCTGGAAGTAGGTATGTGAGAGTGAATGTGTGTGTGAGTTTGAAGAAAATAAAACGATTAAAAAACAACCATCGTAAAGAACCTACGGACAAAGCAAAGTCCGCGATATCTCCTCAGATGTTAAAGGAGGCTATATAAATGAAACAATTAAAACAAAATACACATTCTATGTTATATTTTACTAGCAACAATTATAACATATGATTCTCTTCATAGGTATGTATTACTTTATTCGTTATTTTTAAAAAATCAATCTCTGGACAATAAGCACTGCATTTTCTATAAGTTGTAGAATTTTATGCCCGCAGGGCTCTGAACCTCTTTAAAAACATTAAAATTATTTTAATTTGGTTTTTCACACATGCCGTGTGTAGGACAAGAGTTGGATAGGTAGAGTCAGATTGGAAAATTCAATACATAGCCGGTATTTGAACCACGGATCTTTCGGTCTCTAACCGATTACTCTAACCACTGAGCTACCTTGGTAAAATGCCTGCACGACATTACATTTATCAACTGACTCTCAGGTTTCCCGGTAAACCACAGGATAATCTCATATAATTATAATGCACTTTAAGTCGCGGGCATCTTAGTTTAGCCAATTAATAAAAATGTAATTTAATTGTTTTTTCACAAAAGCCGCGTGTAGAACAGGAGTTGGACAGGTAGAGCCAGGATGAAAAATTTAATGCCATAGCCAAAAATTATTTTCTTTGTTAACGATGCTGTAAGTTGCCGGTCTGTACGGAATGAAAACCCGCGACCTTGAGAACAAATGGTAAGCGCCTAATCGACTGAGCCAACCACCATCTTGGTTTCCCAAATTCGTTTCCTTTTTTAGGTCTTTATTCAGACATTTCAATAGGTTTCTCTTTAAATTAAGCGTTTTATTGGCTCTTATACATAGGAATTAGGTATATCAAACTGAAGTATTCTAACCAAACTATTTATAATATTAGCATGTGTAAGTAACCTGGAGCTAAAGGACATATAATTAATATTTAAATCTGAAATTAAGGAAATTTGAACTTCCTTTGAAAGGTGGTGTCATGTCTGTTACCATGAGTTTCAACTCGAAGATATGAACAGGAAAAAAGCGCTTTTGACAGGAAAATGGCTCTGACTTAAATTGCCTTTTTGAAGAATAACATAATTTTGGAAACTTTTGGGAATTCCAGGGCACATATCATTAGTTCCCAGAACTTAATGAGCACATTTAGATAACAGTTGCTGAAAATTCTTCATTATATGAGAGTCAGTCTAAAGTTGACCGAAAAGCAAACTGGATATATTTTGCAAGTTTAAACGTTTTTCAAAATATTCCCCTGTAACGTCAGTACATTTTTGGATTGAGTGAAACCGTATTTAAGGCAATTGTACCAACATTCTGAGGCACATGAGCGGGATGGCTCACGCAGTTTCGTCAGTTGCCCGTATTCGGCAGGTCGCGGTTTCGCTTCCCGTGGATGCCTACCTGACACATTCGATTGTTTTCTGCGGTTTCTCCGGGTTGCCAGGAAAATGTGGGTTCCGCAATGTCGTTTCCACTGTCATTTCATTCTCTTTCATCCCTTTGGTTTCTTTTAGGGTCGGCGACGATGCCAATTGCGGCCTGGCAAGGAAAAGTAACTATCTCCGTTCCTCGACCTCGGCTAGTTGCCGGGATGAGGACCGCCCGGCGGAGGCATTGGACTTAATGTGGGCGTGGTCTCCAGTCCCTGTTCGACTGTTACGGTGCTTCAGCTTGAAACTGTAGGGACCTTGTCCTTGTGCCGTCGCTCCTGTTTCCGGCCGCCCGGTGTATCTTCTCATCCCATCCCTCCCTGCCGGGTGCGCCCTCTAATGGGATATACGATTTGGGAAAGTATCCTATCCTATCCTACCCATAGTGGATAGAGAAGATATTGTATTCCACCCAAAAGTTCGATGTAGAGATTTCACTGGAAATACATGTTTTGAGACCCGTGAATAAAAAAAAACATTTTTAGAAACAGGCCCGTGTGTGTGTGTGTGTGTGCGTGTGTGTGTGTCTATGAGCAGCATAGCTCAAAAGCGAAAAATCGGTATTTAACTTTAATGTCTTCCAAGTTAGCGACACAAAGATTTTCAAGAAAATCCCACCCCCCCACAGCTACCCTTTACATGGAAAATTTTTTGAAAATGTTTGTTTTCTCAAAATGGCCCTAACGATTTTTATTAAAATGACATGTTTAAAATAGTTTTATGACAAAAGAAATGTATATCTTGAAGTTTCTGGGAATAGCCTGTGAAGGCCTCTTCATTTATGATGAGTTTTGTATAACTTTTGCATAACTATTAAACCGTAAGAGACAGAAGATAAAAACTTACTAAGCCGAAAATTTAGATCTCATTTATACACACAACTTGTGTCATATACATTATTTTTGTAGAGTTAACCGTTTTCGAGATATTCCGAGTTATTGGTTTGAGTTTCAGTTTTAAGTTTCTCAAACGGGAGAGGTCTTTCTTCTCCTCTCTTTTGTTTACTATTGTAAAGCAAAGAGAACCGAATTTCAATTGTTTCACATAGCGACCGGCTTTTAAAATATGTGAACCACTTTATTTTAACTAGCATTACGTATGCATGAGAGTAATATTTTGCAAGGAGCGTTTGTTTGGAAACAGCCAGGAAAAGGCATGTGAATGGAAATAATCAAATTTTTAATTTTTAAAACTAAAAGGACATCCAAGCTGTTAGGATAGGACCTTATGGTGTAGGGTCCGTAGTGATGACCTTTAGGGATCCCGATAGCCAGTTGTTAAGTTTTCCTGCATGCAATTCATTGTGTAATTTTTTACGCCTTTTTCACGCACTTTCTCAAACATTTGCAGTAAACAGAACACGTGCGTTATACCTATTGACAGTAAAGGTTATCTCATAACGCTATAATAGAATATAAAAAAATCTAATTTGTTCGTTCCTATTCACATGACTTTCTCTAGGTCTGTAACAAATTATTGTTAAAAAGCTTAATGTTTCCATCTACTTCATACTAATCGAGATAAACATTGGCATAAATAGTCTAATTAATTGTTTTTTTTTCAAAGTAGAGGGAAATGAAGGAGTACGCTACGCTAAAGTGTTAGTCAAACATTTTAAAGGCAGGTTGTCTTGTGGTTGAAATTCCTTTGTTTGGATGGCCAGGAGAAAACTCCCGTATGAGAAAACTATAAATATTTTAAAACTGATACCAATAACAATAAATATCTCAAAAATGGTCAACTTTACGAAAAAATGTAGGTATATAATATCACTTGTGTGTTTAAACGAGCCTCTATATTTTTTGTGCAGTAAGTTTTAGTCTATTATGGTTTACCAGTAATAGAAAATTACACAAAATTCATCCAGAATAAAGAGGTTACTTACAGAAAGTTGAAGATATACTTTTTTGTCATGTAATACCTCAAGTACAACAGATTTTAAGCAAAATCATGTCATTTTCGAGAAAATAAAAATTTTCAAACTTTTTTCCAAGTAAAGGGTAGTTGGGGGTGGGGCGAGTTACTTGAAAATCTTCGTGTCGTAACCTTGGAAGATATTTTACTTAAATATCAAGTTTGGTATTTATTTTGTATTTCGTTTTTGAGCTATGCTGCCCACAGACACATACACAGATATTTTTCTAAAGATCTTTTTTCAAGGTGTTCAAAAATTAGTACTTCCGGTGAAATCTTGCTATCGCATTTTTGGCTGCAGTTCAAACCCTTACCTTATTTTACTTTCTTTATACGTACTGTGTACATTGTGTATAGAGAAGGTATTGCACTCCACTCAAAAATTCGACCGTGTCTGTGAACACAATAACTCAAAAACGAAAAGTCGGTAAAACACCAAACTTGGTATTTAAATTTAGTATCTTCCAGGGATGCGACACAAAGATTTGGAGAAAAATCCCCAACCCTAACTACCCTTTACATGTACATTTTTTCGAAAATATTTATTTTCTCAAAAACGGCTCTAAAATTTGTTATTAAAATATCGTATATTAAAGATATTTACCTGAAAAATAAAATGTATTTCTTGAAATTTCTGAAAACTACTTTATTCTGGATGAATTTTACGGAATTTTGCATTACTGCTAAACCGTAAGAGATGAACAAAATTTTGCGGCACAAAAATGTAGAACACGTTAAAACACGCAATTTATGTTAAATGAATTTTTTCGTAGAGTTGATCGTTTTTATGATTTCCTTGTCTTTGGTTTCAGCTTTGAAAAACTTACGCTTTTCTCATACAGGAAGTTGTCAACTCCTATCCATACAAACAAAGGAACTTCAGTCACATAGTTACCATCTTTTGACTATCACTTTAACCTATATTTCGCTTCTGCTTACAAGTAATCAAGTAATAAGTCTATTTCTGCTTTTTTTTCGATTAGCGTGAAATAAATAGAAGCATAAACTTTTTAAAAATAATTTATTGCAGAGATGTAGAGAAAGTCATGTGAAAGAATCACATCAGTTTTTTTCTTTTCTACTTATAATGTGCATGTCCCTAAGGTTCCTTATGAATTGTTCAAATTATTACCTATGATATTTCATTCTTTTTCCTTCATCATTAATAAAGATCCAGAATCAAAATGTGAGATCTGCAACGCACCGCTTATTATTCAGCACATTCTGCTGCAGTGTCCGAAATATACCAAACAGAGACTTCAGGTGGGCTTCAGTGACTTACCAAGGCTCTACACAAGCATCTCACAATTAAGAAGACTATATATTTATAAGAAAATGTAAACTTTTTGATTTTTTGTGAAGTATAAATGTAACCATTTTGTATTTTACCATTATGTAAATAATTATTTTATATACAATTTGAAAGGTTGCGATATAACCATGCTATTAAAGCGACCCAAAATAAATTATTTATATTGTAAAAAAAAACCTTCTCTATCCACTATGTACATAGTGTAGAGAAAGTAAGAAAACAAACAAAAAAAACAACAGGGTCAGGATTAATTATCAGTACTAGCTTGGAATTTTTCCAGAGTTTTTGTACGCAAATCAATTCGTTGTTTTTGGTCGGAAAACGGTTTATGTGAAATCCATCGACAATAGTTGCACATCACGTGTAGCTGTTGTAAAACGTTTTGGATTATAATCATTCCAATGTCCCATAAATAAATTCATGTCTGCCGATCTTCGTCAATCTTTGTTCAAAGCGCGGAAAATGTTCCAGTAACATAGTTCTTGAGCATCCTTCAGGAAATTGTGACGAAAAAGAACTCTAATATGTTACATTCACATGATTTTCTCTATAAGTTGTTGTTACAAAAGATTATTTCTTTATTCATATAGGAGTAATCAGGATAAACATTAGCAAAAATAGTTGTATAGATCCCAGTTCTTTCTAAATAGAAGGAAATAAAGTAATATATCATGTTAAATCCATACTTAAAGCATATAAACAGCCTGTGGTTATGTGAAACAGTTGAAAATCTGTTCGCTTTGCACGGCTAGCAATAAAACAAAAGAACTGAAGTGTAAAATAGTGGTAAAAACTGAAATTTATAACAAGAAATATCTCGGAAAGGTTAACTACAAAACAAAATGTATGGCACTAAGTGTGAATTTTAACTAGATCTAATGTTTTTTTTTTTTTTTTTTTTTTTTTTTTTTTTTTGTATTTTGTGATTTATCTGTCTCTTACAGTTTACCAGTTATGCAAAATTCATCCAGAATGAAGAGATCTTCACAGGCTACTCCCAGAAAATTTATTTTATACATTTTATTTGTCATTTATATATCTTTAATATACGGTATTTTAATCAAAATTGTTAGAGCCATAAGAAAAAGCAAATTAAAGAAAAAATCTATGTAAATGGTAGTTTGGGGTACAGAAACTTTTCTTGAAAATTTTCATGTGACATCCTTGAAAGATACTAAACTTAATACCAATTTTGATATTTAACATTATTTTCGTTTTTAAGCTATGCTGTCCACACACGCATACATACACTGACCTTTTTATTAAAATACTTTTTTTGTATTCAAGTGTCCTAAAAACATGTGTTTTCGGAGAAATCTCAGTATCGAATTTTTGGGTAGAATATAATACCTTTTCTATACACAATGTTCATAGTGCGTGCAGAGAAAATAAAAACGATCTCTTTTGAGTTCGCTGAATGCCCTAGATGGGGCATATTCGTCAATTTTCATATTGTTAGTTGTTAATGACGAATTAAAATTGTAAAAATTCACAGTCCGATAATGTTCTCTACACAAATCATTTTTGGGAGAACACAAATATTTAAATGATGATAATTGAAAAACACATACAAACAAATTAATGACAACTCTCCCAACATTAATTACTTTAGATATGAATAAATATTCCTTAGGACTGCCTCCGTGTTCGAGTGGTCAGCGGTTACTTTTGAACCGGGGGTCCCGAGTTCAATTACCGGCTAAGGCGGGGAAGTTTTCTTTAACCAGAATTATTCCTTATGCCCCACAGAGTCTGGCTATAGAAGTGAAAGAATAAAAAATTTATAAACATGGTATTCAAAGCCTTCAGTGTTTTACTCATATTTAATTAAAATGGGGCCAGAACAGGCAGCAGCATCCAATTTTAAAGCACTCTTTACAAGATTATCAACGCTTTCTCCTCCTCCTCCTCTTCCTTCCTCCTCTTCTTCTTCTTCTTCTTCTTCTTCTTCTTCTTATCCTCCTCTCATAGTTCATATAAGCCGAAGAAAACCCACCCAGACGCGCTTCATCCACCAAAAAATACAAGATGCGGTCTCCTGGGATCGAACTCGTGCAGCTTAGCTGAGGGGTGAATGGTATATTCATTCGGCCAAGGTGACATCTTCAAAAAATCTCTATTAAAATTAATAACGTCGATTAAATAATATTGATATTAAATGTATTTCTATACTATTATAATATAATATTAATATATTAAATAATTAGTGTAACTATACAACACAATGAAACGGGTAGCTTTATTTATTGCAATGAATGAAATATAAATTCCAATATCTATACAAAAATACTATCTCTTGACGTGAAGTAGAACCAGAGGTAAAGATTAATGATAATAACAATAATAATAAATGATGCATAGAGTTATTAATGGTAGAATAGACTATGGAAAAACAGGAATCTATTTTTATTTTCTCTACTCGTATTAGTTGTCTAGTGTACAGAGAAAATATTATATTCCACCCAAAAATTCGATCCCGGGATTTCACCGGGAATACATGTTTTGAGGACCCTCAATACCAAAATAATGTTTAGAAAAATATCGTTGTGTATTTTGTTCAATACCAAATTTGATATTTAAGTTTAGTATCTTCCAAGGATGCGACACCAAGATTTTTAAGAAAATGTCCGCAACACAAACTACTCGTTAACATGGAAGAAATGTTGAAATTTTGTTTTTCTTAAAAATGAATCTAACAATTTTGATTAAAATGTGTATATAAAAGATATTTACTTGACAAGTAAAGTGTATATTTTGAATTTTCTAGCGATAGACTCGAGGACCTCTTCATTTTGGGTGCCTTTTGTTCAACTGGTAACCTGTAAGAGATAAACAAAAAGTTACTACATTAACAAATGTAGCTCTCGTTAAACACACAATTTATGTGACATTTTATATATATATAATTGTATATATATATATATATATATACAATTTTTCCGCACTGAATCATTTTCGAGTTATTTCTTGTTATTGATTTCAATTTTAAGCTTCTTACTTTTCTCAAACGTGAGTTCATTTTACGTTCATCTATCTTTTGTTTTTACTCCTGGCCGTGCAAAGCGAAACCCAATTCAGCTCTTTCACATAGTGCCTAGCTTTTTAAACAATTTGACTATTACTTTATCCTAGTGTATTACTTTATTTCCCTTCTGCTCAGAATGAACTAATACAAATATTTCTGCTAGTGCTAATCTCGATTCCCACAATGCCTTGTAGAGAAAGTCATGTGATTTGAACACATCGGATTTGTTGGCTTATCGTCTCATCTTAAAACTTAAGGAATTATAGATTAGTTTAAAGTGTCAGCTGTTATAGTTAGGATTTTTATTTACGTACAACAGGCTATATATTTTATTACTTTCTCCATACGCACTATGTACATAGTGTATAGAGAAAGTATTGGACTCCACCCAAAAATTCGATACCGAGATTTCACCGGAAATATATGTTTTAGGGTCACCAATATCCAAAGTTTAAGTTTAGTATCTTCCAGGGATGCGACACGACACGAAGATTTTGAGAAAAATCCCCCCAACCCCAACTACCCTTTACATGGAACTTTTTTCGAAAATTTTGATTTTCTCAAAAATGGCTCTAACGATTTTGATTAAAATTTCGTATATTAAACATATTTACCTGACAAATAAAATGTATATCTTGAATTTTCTGGGAATAGCCTCTGAAGAGTAGTTTATTCTGGACGAATTTTACTAAATTTTGAATAACTGCTAAACCGTAAGAGATGGACAAAAATTTACTACACAAAAAATGTAGAGCACATTAAAGCACACAATTTATGTTATATACATTTTTTCGTGGAGTTCGTCGTTTTATGTGACATTCCTTATTTTTGGTTTCTGCTATGAAAAACGTATACTTTTCTCATACAGGAACTTGTCAATTCCTATCCATATAGACAAAGGAACTTCATTGACATAGCAACCAGCTTTTGACTATCACTTTAACCTAAGGTTGTCCCTTATTTCGCTTCTACTTACAAGGAAGCGAGTAATTAGACTTTTTCTGCTATTTTTGTCTGATTAGCGTAAAGTAAATAGAGGTATAAGCTTTTTAAGAATTATTTGTTGCAGGGATATGGAGAAAGTCATGTGAATGGTACACATCAGATTTTATTCCTGCTTGTAAATGAATATTGTTAGATGGTGAATAAATGTAGGTTCCTCAGTATAGCTGCCGGGCAAAGCGGCCTCGATTGCCGGCAGAGTTATCCGGGGCCGCTCGGTGAAAACAGCATCACGATTAACGAGTATATATTAATACTGCAGTAATCACTTGAACTCCAAAATTGCAATTATGTAAATATATACACGTATACACAACTCAAAATGTATTCCTTTGGACTGGAGGCTATAATACCGAATTCAAATATAAATGTTATTAGATATACTAACACTTCTACTAATTTAAAATCGGGAAGCTTCTGTCCCTCTTTCATATATCGTTCTCTACCTCTCTCTCTCTCTCTCTCTCTCTCTCTCTCTCTCTCTCTCGAAATAGCACATAAATGTGTGCCTTAATACTATATTTAACCCCAAAACTGCTATTTTCTGCAGATACTATAACACAAGCGTTCTGGTAGGCGTTTTAGTGCAGATGCCTTGGTACCACAACAATATGTTCCATATTCATACATAACGTAAGATAAACCATTTTCCGCAAACATAAACAAGCTATCTATTAAGAACATGCGATGTGATTAATAAAGCAATGAGGAATGATTATAAACCTAATTTTATGTACTCTATGACATTCTAAATAGCAGGAATGAAGATATTCTATTCCACCCAAAAACTCGATACCAAGATTTCACCGTAAATCCTTATTTTGAGAGCTCCTGAACACGTACTACTACTTTCTCTACACGTACTATGTACATAGTGTATAGCGATGGTATTGCATTGCGCCCAAAAATTCAATAGCCAGATTTCACCGGAAATATATGATTTAGAGTGTCTATATTAAAAAAAAAGCATTTGTAGAAAAAGGTCTATGTATATATGTGTGCGTCTGTGTGTCTGTGAACACGATAACTCAAAAACCAAAAGTCGGTATAGTACCAAATTTGGCATTTAAGTTTTGTATATTACAGGGATGCGACACGAATATTTTCAAGAAAATCCCCTCACTTCAAACTACCTTTTACATGGAAAACATTTCTAAAATTTTGATTTTCTCAAAAATGGCTCTAATGATTTGATTAAAATAGTGTATATTTAAGATATCTGTTTGGCAAATAAAATGTATCTCTTGAATTATCTGGGAATATCCTCTGAAGACCACTTTATTCTGAATGAATTTTGCATAACTGGTAACCCGGAAGAGATAGGCAAAAAGTTACTATACTAAAAATGTAGATCACGTTAAAACACACGATTTATGTCATATGTTTTTTTTCGCTGAATTCACCACTTCTGAGATATTCCTTGCTATCCTCAAACTTAAACTTTTCTCACACAGAAAGTTGTAAACTCCTGGCCCTGCATAGAAACGGATTTTAACCACATGGCAACCAGCTTTTAAAGTATTTGACTATCGTTTTAGCCTAGTGTATTCCTTTATTTTATCTCTACTCACAAGGAAGCAAGTAATTAAGAACATTTCCGCTAACTTTATCTCGATTATCATAAAGTAGACAGACGAATATGTTTTTAACTGTAATTTGTTACAGTGATGTAGAGAAAGTCATGTGAATGGAACACATCAGATTTTTAGACAAAGATTTGTGTGTATGTGTGAGTGCATGTTGGTAAATGAAAATGGAGTTTTGTTTATGGACACCTTTTAACTGCCGTGATTCTCAGCGTCCCATTCTATACTGGGCGTGAATGATCACTTAATTTTGCTCAGAGGTCTCTTTATCAGGTTTGAGGTTCTTTTACGTGCCGTAAGTCTACAACATGGAACCAACGGCTTTGCTTCTCTTCCGAAGGAAGCCATGTTAAGGATTTTTATGCCCGAAAAGATCCATCGCCCTCCGCCGGGTTGTGAGCATGCCGGTGAGAAGCTTAACTCAGAACCGAAAACTGGATTAATACGAAACTTGCTATTTAAGTTCAGTGTTTTCCAAGAATGAGACATGAAGATTTTTAAGAAACTCTCCGCACACCGCACTCTGTATGAAAAATGTTTTGAAATTGTAATATTCTCATAAAAGGCAGTAATGATAACGAATAAAATACCATAAATTGGATATTTTTATGACAAATGAAATAAATGTATATCATAAATTTTCTGGGAATAGCCTCTGAAGTAATTTTGTATAACTGGTATACTGTAAAAGATAGATGAAAATGTACTGACAAAATTACAAATATCATTAAAGCACACAATTACAATATCGACAAATCTTCTTTGTGGAATTAACCATTTTGCGGTATTCCTTGCATTTTAAGACATTTTTTTTACTTTCTCTATACGTACTATGCACATAGTGTATAGAGGAAGTATTGTATTCCACCAAAAAATTCGATACCGAGATTTCACCGGAAGTACATGTTTTAGGACTCTCTGAATCCAAAAAAAGCATTTTCAGAAAAAGGTCCGTGTGTGTGTCTGTCTGTCTATCTGTCTGTCTGTGTGACTGTGGATAGCATAGCTAAAAAACGAAAAGACCGTTAAATACTAAACTTGGTATTTAGGTTTGGTATCTTCTAAGGATGCGACACGAAGATTTCCTTTACATGGAAAAATTTTCGAAAATTTTGATTTCCTAAAATATGGCTCTAACGATTTTGATTAAAGTCCCGTATATTAAAGATATTTACATACCAAATAAAATGTGTATCTTGAATTTTCTGAGAATAGCCTCTGAAGAGCTCTTTATTCTGGATGAATTTTGCTAAATGTTGCTTAACTGCTAAGCGGTAACAGATATACAAAAACTTGTGCACAGAAAATGTTGATCTGATCAAAACACGCAATATATGTCCTTTACAGTTTTGTTGTGGAGGTAACCGTTTCCGAGATATTCCTTGTTTCTAGTTTCAGTTGTGAGTACTTATACTTTTCTCAGGCAGGAAGTGTTTGTTTTTCTTTTGTTCTACTCCTGGCTAAGCAAAGAAGCGATTTGCAATGACAATCGAATAACAACAGGTTTTAAAACATTTGACTATCGGTTTAGCCTAGTGTATTCCCTTATTTTCTTTCTATTTAAAAGGAACTAAGTAATAAGAACATTCTGCTAATGATTATCTCGATTAGCAAGGAAGAATAATCTTATGTAAGAAGTTTGTAGAAGGGCTAGAGAAAGTCATGTGAGTGTAATAAATCAGATTTTTTTTCAGCCGTAATTCGTTTTTAGTTCTGTTTTCTTTCTATACTGCATGCAAAGAGAACGAAATTCAATTTCTATTACATAGGACCCACTTAAGAGTTTTTCCCTAATCCCGTTATACCAACAGACAATTTCTCCAAATTCTTATCTCCATTAACGTGGGTAAACAAGGAATATAGGAGTGCTTTTACAAGAACAGTTTGTGCCAATATAAGTAGAGAAAATTATGCGCAACGCATGAGAGTTTTACTTCTGAAACTTTAGTCATATGCAGTGATGCCAGTCGTTTATATTTGTGTTAATGTTTGGGTTGCTACTGGTTTTGGTTTTCTTGTATAAACATTTAATTCACACGCACTTCCCACTTCCACTATATTAGCACACTCTAAGGAGGATAGAGAATCCTGGGTAAAAAAAAAAATTACCATCCTCCAACTGTGAATCCAACCAGTGCCCTCTGGAGTTGGAGATTTAAAGATAACCATTGATATAATAATTGTTGGATTGATGGTCTCAACATTAAACCACCCAGTCCACAATCTATTTGTATGTATGCAGTGAGTTTGTTTACACCATAAAGCGACACTCGCACTACTTTCTCGTCTGCGGTACCACAAGTAATAAAAGGGGGCGTTAAACCCTGCAACACACACACGCATCTACTTGCTATCTTTCTCTATCCTTCCAATAATCATGTGGCATTTGTCTATTTTCCATGGATTGCCTCACACCATCACTCAAATTCCGCCGTGTTCTTCCTCTTTTCTTCCATCTAAAGGGTTGCCAGTTATATGAGCATAGTTTTAATGTTCACCTCTTAAGGACACTTGGTAGTGTCAGAGTAGCAATTTCCATGTAGAACCTCAATGGAATATATGTTAGTGTTTCTTAAAAACTATGCAATCTATCTTAATGGAACTTTTACCACTTATATGTCAACCTCTTCTAATTCAGAAACCTTAATCAAACCATAAATAAAGTTAATACGTTTTGCTCTATTGATATTCCAATAAACACAAAATGTTAAAAAAATTTCACGCATTTTCTTTTCTTTAGGTGTACTTTTCTCCTAAACAATTAAAGTGACACGTTTTAAACTTTGTAATCACTTTACAAACATGCTATTCAGTATAGCTGGTGAACCAATAAGATATTTTAATCTACAATAGCAATTTAAAAAGTATATAATAATGTATTCTTTATTTTTTTTTTTTATTTTTATGTATGAAAATATTTCTTTGAGGAATTTCATGAAAGTGTAACATATAAAGTTTTTACCGACTGTTTAGAGCAGTATATTCTTCATATTCACTCAAAATTCAAATCTCTATCTATTATAATTTTCTAGAAAAGTGTACCTAAGAAAATGTTTGAACGTTTTGTGTTTATTGGAATATCAATAGAGAAAAAATGAACTTTATTTATGATTTGATTATAGTTTCTAAATCAGAAGAGGCTGATATATAATCGGTAAACGTTTCATTATGACGGTTGCATAGAAACACTAACATATATTGCATTGAAATTGCTACTCTGACACTGCCAAGTGTCATGTGTGGCCACCTCCATGATCACGTTCTTCTGAGATGACCACGTCAACTTAAGGTCAATTGTATGCATAATAGTTATTGATGCCACTTACTTCTCTTCTCATATAAATTCATTTAATAGAATTTTTAAACTCTAAGCACCACAGCTTCTCAATAACCCATTTCATTACTTTAATATATCTTAATTACACTTGAAGATCTCCTAAAGCTCAGAACTATGAAACACAAAGCTTTGCGCGGCTGCTTACGAAGCAGAAGGCTCTAGTTCAATTTCGGTAGCGGCGTGGGGATTTTCTTCTACTGGGAGACTTGGTCAGAGGTGCACTCAGCCTCGTAGGTCCCTTGGAGGCCAATTGAGGAGCTACTTGAAGGAAAAGTAGCGGCCGTGGACCGTATTAACCGACCGGAGATACTCGGTGTGCTAACCATTTCCCACCTCCAATAATGATGCCTGTAATGGGCAGAGGTGGGGGCGGGCGCAAGCGTCCGACGGTAGCTTTTAACCTAGCCTCGGATTGTTGTGCCATTGTATATTATTTTCGTACAGTTTTTAACTGTCTTGTAGTTACACTTTCCGTCTTGCTTATCCGCACTACAACATTTAATATTTGATAATATATACATTTGTTATCACTTCCTCTTTTTCCAACAACCATGTATTTCGAATTTGTAGACCCGAGTTTACATATTCTTCTTCTAGTTTCCTGAGCATTTTAGTCTGTCGTTTTCATCTTCTGAAAAGATAATCTGATCATCTGCAAAGTTTGATGAACACATACGAACACAATTTATATGTACGTCCATCTAGATACTTCTCATGAAAATATGGAAATACGACTTCCTAACAGATGGATTGTTCAAGGGCCAATATCAAAGCCACCACGAAGTCCAAAACTTACAAACTCGGCAATAGCGCATGAAACTCCCGGTATACAGGTACACATTTGGGCAACCGAGCCAGGGGGCCGCGCCCCTCTTACCTAGACGGCCCGGGTTCGATCCCAAGTGACCGCATGTGAGTTTTATGATGGACAAAGCGGGGTGGGTTTTCCCCGGGTTCTCCGGTTTCCCCCGCCATGACATTCCACCGGTGCTCCATCTTCATTCTATGTATCATCAGTGTCATCCACTACGGTGCCATAGCAGTAAAAGCGGGCGCTAGACACTATAAAAAAACGGAGCCAGGTGTCGACTGGGACTGGTATTCGAGAGGTCATGCGATTTGTTCTTCGCGGACTACTCCTCTACCCCACGGGCTTTTTCGGGGGTTTCCCGGGTCACTTGGTGAATGCTGGAAAGGATTCTTGATTCCTTGAACTTCCTGTTCCTTCATTTCATCTTCACTTCATCTCAGCCGATCTCTTTCAGGGTTGTAAGTGTCGATGAGGACTGCGGCAGAGGCGTCATTTCAAGGAGATAACTGTGCTCTGGAATTACAGCTCTCGGCGTGAGTTGGCGTTAGTGGTTGTCTGTGGACTCGTGGTCTACCCACGCCTGACCCACGGACTCCTGGTGCCCTCCGCGTCGAGATGAAGACTGCTTGTAAGCTATTGGGGACCCTCCACGATGGTTCTCTCCCACTCATCTCATCCTTCCTCAGAGGGTCTGACGAACAATAAACCTGCGGTTGCGTTGTGAAATACCCCTCCATAACGAACACATACACTTGGGCACAGATTGAACATATCTAAAATGCGTGCAGATCACCTGAAGAAGCATTTATTGAAGGTTCTAAATGCTCCGAAAGCTTGAATATTTTATCTTTCCTGTGATCATTTTGATTCTGATGTTTCATATAGTTGTCTTAAATTCTGGAGTCGCAATGATTGTGAGGTCATTAAACAAAAACAAAAAAAAAAAAGTCTGTAATAAATTTAGTTACAATACAAAGAGATTCTACATAACATTTGCTGAAATAGAAATATAGATCCCTATTTCACATTTAAAGACATCTTAGGATTTATTATTTTATTTATTATTTTATCTCTATTATCCCTAAAAGATCCTTATATTTTAGGAGATCCAGATAACTTTACGCCCACTAATCCCTTAGTAACTGCAGTACATACCCAACCAGAATGATCTTTTTTATTTGCTTATGCTTTTAGAAGTTGCTTTCTCTAGAGAAGGTAGCAAGCAAGGACGGTTTTTAGCAAAACTGTTGCATAGAGTTGCGAAGGTCAACCACGCTTTTTTTTTCTTCTTCCTTTCGCTGCGCAACTGAACCATACCGGTCAACGTTAGCTAGGTCGGGAGACTCTCGTTCCAAGTTGATTTTGTATTCGACTTTCAAAATAGTAAAGCGATCAAAGTTTTATCTCAGCATAACTGCTCTTCCAATAGCTTGACTTTTTCAAATGTTCATTTTCTATGGTAGGGGAAATATTGCATTTCAGACAAATATTCCGTCTCTAGATTTCACATTTATATACGTTTTGAAGACCTCTGAACTAAAAAGTAATTAAAAGAAGGTCTATATCTGTGCTTATGTACCGTACACTCACAATCAGATACTTTTAATAAACATATACATTTTATTTGCCAGGTAAATATCTTTAATATGATATTTTAATCAATCGTTAGAGCCATTTTTGAGGAAATAAAAGTTTTCGAAAAAAGTTCCACGTAAAGGGTAGTTTGGGGTGGGAGGATGTTTCTCAAAATCTTCGTGTTGCATCCCTATAAGATACTAAACTTAAATGCCAAGTTTGGTATTAAACTTGGCATAACTCATGTTTGAGTTATCGTGTTTAGACACAGGTAAACACACACACACACACACACACACACACACACACACACACACACACAAAAACACGGACCTTTTTTCTGAAAACGCTTTTTTTTTTTTTGATACAGGGGGCCCTAAAACATATATTTTCGGTGAAATCTGTATCGAATTTTTGGGTGGAGTGCAATATCTTCTCTTTACACTATATACATAGTACATATAGAGAAAGTAATTAAAAGGTGCATAAATTCCAAGCTTGATGATCATATTCGGAAGTTCTGAATAAATGACATTTCAAAAAAAGTTATTAATCCTTTTACATGATATATATTTAATTCTCACAAATATGGTGCTAACAATTGATGTATACCTATCATGAGTTTTCTGAGAATATGATGTGAAGTCCTCATCATTTGGAAAGAATTTTGCACAATCTTGTTTAACTGATATACGTTATGCAAAAGACAAAAATGTAGATTTCTTTAAAAGGCCACTTTATTCAAAATATTATTTTTTGTGGTATAAGCCTTTCCGAAATATCCGTTATTAATGGCTTACATTGAACAATATTTTGTCAGTCGTTTAAAGTCCTATTGACTTCAGTTGTTTCTCGCGATCACCATATCGCCCAGTTCTTGAACGTTTTATTGACGCTATTTTCTGTGTCCATAAGAAAATGTATAATGTAGCTATATTTGTAATTGTTTATCTGGATTAAAGTGAAGTATACAGAAAAATAAGCTTTTGTAGGGACATTTTATTGAACCATAATAAATTATGGATGTTAAGATAGTCATGCGAATGTAGCATCAGACTTTTCAGGGACCATGGATCACTGACGGCAGGTAATAGCGCTGCTGTGATACGTTAAAGCACCGTACCGGGATGTGGATGGTTTTGTCGTATGGCGTCACAACAAAGTTCAGTAGTAGCTCAACATAATTTCCTTTCCTCCTGGCTTTAATGCTAGGAAATTTGTTACTTTTCCTCCCCCTCCTCCTTATTTTTCTTCCTCTTCTTGTGTTTGTGTTCACACAGTATCTGATGGCGATGAAAGCACCCTTCTAACCTAGCTTCAGTAGTCTTACAAAACTATTTCCTTCTGGTGTTGGTTTAGTGCTGTAAAATAAATTTTATTTCCTCTACTCTGCTAACATGGTCATTCCAAAGTTTCATTTTTTTTCTTTTACAAATTTTAGTATGCCCATTATATTATTTTACTATATTTACAAAGTTACAGATGGTCAAGGTAATTTAAAATGCCACCATATTTCGGTCAGCGCAGGTCTGCTTTCAACTGCGTCACCTCTTCTCGTTTTTTGCCGGCCGCGTTCGAAGATGGCAAGAAAGGGGGGGGGGTAGAGAGAGTTTGCCTTCACTGCTATTATCATTGTTACAGTATGCTTGTGCATGAGCGAATGTAGGATGAAAAAAGTAATTGTTTTCCCAAGTAACTGGTAACGTTGTAAGCAATCTGACCAGGCTGTCCTCTAAGGGACTTAATTAGAGGAGAACTTAGGTGTTGAAGGTCCCGACATTACTGTTAATAGTTCTAGTGAGTGATCTACCGCCTCTGACAAAAACCTCGCAAACCCTTTGCATGTCTGATGTCACATGGACATGCGAGAGTGTGGAGAGGGCATTAGTTACGTCCATAACGTTCTGCGCAGCTTTTTTATAACACTGACAAAGTACACCTTACTCTATTTGCCAACGTTATGGCCATTGTTGTCAAAACACTTATTGTAATCGGTTACCAGTTTTCAATGCTGATGTTACATCTACTCTTCTACCGCCAGAGATCTGTCGCTATCAGTCTTCATCAATTGGAAACTCTTTTGCACCCAAGAATCATTATAGGTGTACACCATCGGGCACGCCTTGATTAAACATTATGCACCATTTCCTCACTGAAGACACGTTCATTGCTTTCATTACATTCTCACCATATTACTTCCCCATAAAATTCGATTGGCCGAACATTTTGTGCATTCAAAACACTTATCAGGTTTTTAGTAGAAGAATATAACATCGGCATTGAAAAACGGTGCCATGTGTTAATAAATCCTTGACAGGAATGGTGATTATGTTGAGAATTAAAATTATGACATTATAACTGTGTAAACAAAGTTTTGAGTCGATATATTTCGTTATTATTTAGTAATGTTAAATCGTTTCTTTCTGGACGACCCTCATAGTATCCGTAAATAGCGTGAAATTATTGCTGCTCTACGAACTTGATATCTAACTTCCTCAAATATATTTCGAAGACTTTATACAGCTCTTCCCAAACACTTAAACTGAATTATTTGCCCAATGATTTTCTCTTTGTTTTCTCACTGGCACCTTACCAATTTTTATGTACCTATACATACTTATTGATTTCTCTGTCAAAATTTCATCATATACTGTTCCGATGTCACAAATCCACGTAGGAGTTTTGAAGATCACTCTTTGTTTTAACTATAAGAATAGTGTCGTCTGCATAAAGAGCTGCGTATTTTTATTTCCTACTACATGGCCTTGAAGATGTTTTTCTTACTATGTGCAATCACATCGATACTCAAAAGAAATAAAATTAAACTGAGGGGATCACCTTATACTCTTATACCCTTCGTGTAGTCCACATCTTCAGTTCATTTTTCATTTATATTTATTTTAGTTTTATGTTCATGTTTAAACCTCTTATAACTGTGCCACAGATACAGAATGTTCTGTATAGAGATTTTAGAGCTAAGCAGAACAGCATCAAAAGGGTAACAATGGTAGAATTTCGGAAGACAGGAAGAAGTGAGATGATTCTAGAGAGAGAATTGAAATATTGGTATAGGTGCATAAAGGCGAAGATGAGGATCACTAAAATTATGTATGAAAAGCTCAAGATAATTAAAAGCAAATATTGACGAAAAAAGGAATGGGAGAGATACAGAGGAAGGAGGAGGAAAATGTCAAAAGCTTCTGGAAGTCAGTGAGAAATAGGATAGAAGGCATAGACAAAAGGAAAATTTGGGTTGAACTATAAAATAAAAAGTAGCTTTGTTTACACACAAAAATAAAGAAGGAACATAGGTACATGTAATAAACAAGAGGGAAGAATTATTGTAAATGATTACAGGAAAGGAGTGAGAGACAATGAATTAAAGCGTTGTATTTTATGCGGGGAGAAAGACAATATTGTATTGTTTAACAGAATGTAAAGTGCTAAGAAATTGGAGGAAAGAAATCTGGGAACACAGATGGCCAGGAGAGTTCGTAGCAATGAAAATATTGAATGTCAACGGAAAGAGAAGAATTAAATAAATAGGGAAATATTAGGGAAATTAAAAGAAAAGTGGATAAGAGAAATGAAAGAAGAGTACAGGAGAAAAAACGAGAGATTGGGATGGAATAGGTAGCAAAAACTAAAGGTCAGCGAGCTATGGGGATGTAATGCCTAAGCGGTCCTCAAATGATTTACATTAAGATAAGTAACCTAGTTTAAGTAACAGAACATGATTTTGTAAATCTAAATAAAATAAATGATACTTTTAGGTATATTTTAATCATGATTCTTAAAATATTATTCTGGCTCATGCTTGGGATACTTGGAATAGTAATACATTTTGAAAGGAAAACGTTTCAGATCTAACTGGCAGCATTTTTCATTAGGATGAAAAAAAAAATACTTGGACGGTTCTGGCAGGATTTGAACCGCGGATTTTTCGTTCATAAGTCTGTATCGTAACGACTATGACTACCCATACAGAAAATAGAAACATGGGATAAACATTCTATTGAGCATTTATTCAACCGCTGAAAAACGTACACACATGTACTATAATATTTATATAAAACGCAATTCTTCTAAAGGTGATTATTTCGACAGGGTAGGCCTTTGTTCATTTTTACTTAATACACCCCTCACAAACCGATCCAATACACCCTTCACAATATTTTATTATAGAACTTATTTTAAGTAAAACAAGAAGTAATTACATGCAAGGATGTGTGCAGGAACAACATTTGAATGCTTATTTATAGAAATAAGCTCTTATGATGAAATAAAGAAAGCAAAGGCAATGAAGCACAAGCATGTCTGTTAAATGACGTTTGAAGAAAGTCCAAATTTGTACATGGTTACTGCTATGAAATATTTATTGAGCACGAATTCTGTATTTTAATAAGTTCTACGTTCTTACTAGTGTTCTTCTTTTATCTCCATTTTCTGGTTTCTTAATCGTGCAAAATGTATAAAGTTCAATCAAATAATACGGATTTCAAATTACATTCACAAAAACATTCATGATAAACAGTTTATTTCGCATGTCAGTACATAAAACATACAATGATTAATAAACATTATTATTTTTAGATGA
The DNA here is from genome assembly GCA_030762935.1 of Hymenopus coronatus. Lineage (NCBI taxonomy): Eukaryota > Metazoa > Arthropoda > Insecta > Mantodea > Hymenopodidae > Hymenopus > Hymenopus coronatus. The sequence continues at coordinate 81,844,073 of CM060888.1, read as the reverse complement.
TTAAAATAGCAAAAATTTGTCAATTTAAGTTGCACAAGAGACGGTGCAAATACGACTAGACTAGATAAACCCAGTGAGAATTATAGCTCCTTCATTTGTACCAAAATTTCAACTTGATATATTAAACATTTTCTGAAATAATGGTTCATAAATTTAGAAAACTTAACAATGGTAGCATGTCACTTTTAATCTTCCCTTACAACAATAAATACCACTTTGTATACAAATACTGTCACTTTTATCATACCTGATAGTCCTCAGCGTTGTGACTAATCTCCGTATTTATGCTTATACAAGGTTACAAGGCTATCGATTCTTAAACTTAAGGTCTTCTGTTCTTTACGTTAAATACATCGTGTTGAAACCGTATTATCTATTTAGGCGTATAATAATGGTGCAAACTTGCCACTTCCACACAGAAAAAAAAAAAAAAAAAAAACGATGAATTCCATTCGCATAATTTCCTCTACCTGTTCTGCAAACAAACTATTCTTAACAAGAGGTTATTCTTTTAGCCACCTACATCATGGTAATCTATATAAACATTGGTACAAATGATCTTTGTTTCCCCATAAGTAAAGGGAAATGAGAGAATACATTAAGTGACAGTCAGTACTTCTAAAAGTTGTACGATAGAGTTGCAGTTCGCTTCTCTTTGCACGGTCAAGAGTAAAACCAAAGATATATGAACGAAAAGTTTTAAGTATTTTAAAATTGAAACCAATAACTAGGAATATCTTGAAAATTATCAACTTCAATAAAAATGTCTATGATATAAGTTGTATGTTTTAGCGAGATCTACATTTTTTGTGTAGTATGTAGTATGTCTCTTACGTTTACCGGCGCTGGAAAAGTTCTTCAGAATGAAAAGGTCTTCAGAAGTATTTCTAGAAATTTCGAAATATACATTTTATTTTCTATGCAATTATCTGTAATGTGCGGTACTTTAATCAAAATTACTAGAGCCATTTTTGAGATAATCAATTTTTTTTTAAAAATGTTCCATATAAAGGATAGTTAGTGGTGGGGTGTTTTCGTGAAAATATTCGTGTCGTGGAAGATGCTGAACTAAAAATCAATTGGTATATAATGAATGTTCGTTTTTGAGTTATGCTCTCCCTTTCTATTTCTCTCTCTCTCTCACATACATACACGGACCTTTTTCTATTTCCTTAACAGGAGACCCTAAAGCGTGTATTTGCAGTGAAATCTCGGCGTCGAATTTTAGGTGGAGTGCAAAACCTTCTCTACCTATATTAGACTCCGCATTTACAAGGTCACAATCTTGCCGATTCTTAAACACAAGTTTTTCTGTTGGGTTAAATACATCACGTGTTGAAATTCTGTTATATATTTAGGCATGTAATAATGGTGCAAACTTTACGCATGCCACTACCACCCGAAAAAAAAAAAAAGACTGCTGCTTCAAACTCGTGTTGGACGATAAGACTGTTACGGCCATCATTAAAAATTAAACCAAGAAAATGAATTCATAAGTCCGCTGTTTCGAGTGGCCGTATTTCATCTAAAGTTGGCATTTAAATAGCCTTACATTGCACACTCGCATAAGAAGAAAAACCGGATCGTTTTAGAAGCAAATCAAAACGAATTCAATGGACAAACGCAGGCACAGCGATGTTAATATGTTTTAAGGCAGCCTTGTAGATCATGTGTGCTACTGTGTTGCAAGTTACTGCGTAGCGGCCAAGCGCATTAATGTCTTTTAATTACACCAAATTATACGTTTTAAAGTAAAAGATAAAACTCGAGTCTACGTGCCTATAGGAAATGTCGCTGGGTTGATGTGTATGTCTTGAATGAAATATAACTCGACTCTGGATTTAATTATAGTCTGGAAAACCGATAATCCTGTCTGCATTTCTATGAAACATTTGATAAGCTGCGTTGTGGCTCGCTTTGTTCATTTATTGCTACAACGTGCAGGCATGCAGGAGTTTTAAGGCCCAGAAATGGTTTTAGGGGCGTTCGTATTAAACTGATCCCAAACACTTGGCCTCTATTTTTCTGGACGTGTCTACATAGTACATAAGTAAAGATTGTATTGCATTCCATCGAAAATTCTATACTGATATTTCACAGGAAATACCCCTTTAGATTCCTCTGAATAAAAAAAGAAAAATGTCCACGTATGTTTGTTTGTGTGTGTATGTGTGTGCTCGTGTGCCTAAGAACAGCATAAATCAAAAACAAAACCTCAGTTAGATACCAAACTTGGCATCTAAGCTCAGCATCTTCAAGAAAACCCATCTCCACAAACTACTCTTTACTATCAAAATCGTTTCGAATTTTTTATTTAAGTGCAGTATATTGAGGATATTTTCATGAGAAAATGCATATCTTGAATTTACTGGATATAAACTCTAAAGACCTCTTCATTCTGTATGACTTTTGTGTAACTGGTAAACCGTAATATATAGAAAAAGTTTACTACACAACAAATGTGGATCTGGTTTAAACACAATTTACATATACATTTTTTTTTGAAATTAACAACTTAGAGATATTCTTTGTTATTGATTTCAATTTTAATATACTTGAAGCTTTTTTCTAGGTTTGGTATTGTTATTTCTTGTATTTGGAACAGACTGAATATCAATCACATAACAACTAGCTTATAAAAGGTTCGACCACCGCTTTAGGCTAGGGTGTTCCCTCATTTCCCTCCTACCTATAACGCAACAAATAAGAAAATCATTTCCACTAATGTTTATCTTGATTAGCTTGAAGTAGATAAAAGAGTTTACAATAATATTTTGAGTAGAATGGGTAGAGAAATTCATGTGACTAGAGCACATCAGAGTTTTCCTATAGCGTTGTACTTCTTCGTTTATGGAATTTAAACCGAGCTCAATGTATAATAATAATAATAATAATAATAATAACAATATTATTATTATTATTACTATTATTTATGTGATCTAAAGTTGTACACCCAATAGTTTTTCTCAAAATGTTAATTTCACAACCTTGTGTTCTATTCGGGTTCTTTCTAGTCACCCACATTTCAAATTCACTCACTAAAACTGGTATTGCCATTGTTTTCTAGACTTTAATTCTTGTATCTCTTCCTGTTTCATTTCTCAGGATTCCATTAACTGTTTCCCAAATTGATTGGAAGTTTTCGAATTTTAAATGTGTATCTCTGCATATAAATATGTAGCTTAGACAAACGTTTAACGAGCAAATTCGAGCACTTTTAATATACCTATTATTCATAATTATTCACTTTTTGCTATAGTAAATTGAAATGTTCCTTCGCATCTATGATTTAACTATCACTACACAATTTTTACTTTCTCTACACGTACTATATACATAGAGTACAGAGAAAGTATTGAATTGCACTGAAAAATTCGATACCGAGATTTCACCGTAAATGCATGCTTCGAGACCCCCTGAATCCATAGTCAGCATTCATAGAAAAATGTTCGTGTGTGTGCGTGTATATGGGTGGCACAGCTCAAAAGATCGTTAAATACCAAACTTGGTATTAAGTTTGGTATCTTCCAAGGATGTGACACGAAGATTTTCAAGAAAATCCCCCCACCCCAAACTCCCATTTCATGGAACATTTTTCGAAAATGTTGATTTTCTCAAAAACGGCTCAAACGATTTTTATTAAAATATCTTATATTTAAGATATTTTATGACCAACGAAGTGTAGATCTTGGATTACCTGGGAATAGCCTCTGAAGACGTCTTCATTCTGGATGATTTTTGTATAACTTGCAAACCGTAAGAGATATACAAAAACTTATTACACAATTTTTTTTCTCATTAAAACACACAAGTTATGCAATAAAGTTTTTTCTTTTTTTTTTTTTTGTTGAGATAATCCGTATTATTAGTTTCAATGTTAGCCTCTTAAACTTTTTTCAAACGGGAAGACATTTTTCTTCTCGTTTCTCGTTTGTTTATTCCTGGCAAGTAAAGAGATTGGAATTTCAATTGCTTCACATAGTGACCGGCTTTTAAAGGACGAGGCTATCGCTTTAGCCTGTACATTTTGTTATTTCCCTTTTACTTACAAGGTGCTAGTAATAAGACTAATTCTGCTTATGTTATTCTTGATTAGCATGATGTTAATGGCAGAGTAATCTTTTGAATTAAGGGTTTGTTTGCCAACAGTTTTATGACATCATGTGAATGGAATATTGGAATTATTCCCCTCTACTTACAAAGGAACCAAGCAATAAGGCCAATTTCGGCAAATATTTATCTTGATTAGTATGATGTAGATATGGAAATAAGCTTTTTAACAATAAATTGTTACAAAGATGTAGAGAAAGTCATGTGAATGGAACACATCAGATTTTTAATATTACTTTAGTATGTACATAACATAAAACGTTTTCATTAACAAACATTTTTGTTCATATATTATTGAATTTTTCAACTTTACATTTTGATTCATGAAAAATAATTCATTTCAGATGGACTGTTTCATATCCTGCAGTGTACGATAAATGTTTAAAGCCATTTATGTAGCATGATCAAAGTCGAAAATCGTCACAGTTTTATCAAATTTCACTGATTGACTTAAAGCTGAAAATTTAATGCCCAACAACACACGTCCTTATGCATGTATTTACTTCAAATACTTTTCACTCGACTTCGATTTCTTTTACGCTTTTGGATATTATAATGTTCCATTCCTGTTTATGTTGTTTATGACCAAACTTGTGATATCTTCTGAAAAACCATTTTGCTTGTTCTTAGACAGAAAAATTTCTATATGTATACTGAATTTTTCTTTATTCTTTGTTCATGGGGTTAAAGTATTGTATTTTTTACTTTCTCTACTTCGTTTAATAAGTTGAAGTATTATATAGTCCAAAAAGTCGATATCGAAACTGTACCTACAATAATGTTTTAACAAACTCTGAACTAAAAAAAAAAAAAAAAAAAACATTTTTAGAATATTTCCGTGTGTGTTGTGTGTACGAACATCATTTCAACAAAAGCTACACCCCAAACTACTCTTTACAGGAACATCTTTGTTTGAAATATGTATTTCAAATATTTTGATAACAAATAAACTTATACCTTAAATTTTCTGGGAATTGCCTGTGAAATCCCTTTCATTCGAAAGGAATTTGTGTGTGTGAGAGCGCGCGTGTATGTGAAGATGATTATTGGAGTTCATGGTACTCAATTGCTGTGTGTGTGCGTTTTAGTGTGTATTATATGAAGTTACATTGGAAAATGTACAATCTTGAGTAGTGTTAAGCAATAAACGATCCTTTCGATGTTAAGTTTTTCTGCTGTTTGCTTGGAAACAGTATCGAGGTTTAGGGTCGGCATATTGCTTCCACCTCTTAAACATTTAATTATTGTTGTTCCTTTTATATCTGTAACAAAGTGTGCAATATAGTTATTTCTATTAAGGTTTATCTCAATTAAGCTGAACTAGTTGGAAAAATAGATTTTCATATTAATAATAACGACAGAGAGTAGAGCAAATCTTGTGAATGTTTCATTTGTTGCAAAAAACTTTCAGGTTCTTCACAAAATAAATATTCATATTAACACAAGTGCTTTGATTTCTCTTTTCTTCCTATTTTACAATCCTAAAAGCAGTTTCCACCAAAAGTAACCAGAAGACTAATTATGCATTTACTGTTCACAGCAGTAAGGGCAGTTGGAGTATTCTACCTCTGTTTACGATACTAACGAAGAAAAATCTGATGTGTACCATTCACATGACTTTCTCTACATCTCTGCAACAAATTATTCTTAAAAAGCTTATACTTCTATTTACCTCATGCTAATCAGTAACAAATTAGCAGAAATAGCCATATTACGTGCTTCCTTGTAAGTAGAAGCGAAATATTGGACTACCATAGGCTAAAGTGATAGTCAAAAGCTGGTTGCCATGTCACTGAATTCCTTTGTTTGTATGGACAGCAGTTGACAAATTCCTGTATGAGAAAAGTATGTTTTTCATAGCAGAAACCTAAAATAAGGAATGTCTCAAAAACGACAAACTCCACGAAAAAAATGTATATAACAAACTGTGTGTTTTAACGTGCTCTACATTTTTTGTGTAGTAAGTTTTTGTCCATCTCTTACGGATTGGCAGTTATTCAAAATTCAGTAAACTTCATCCAGAATAAACTACTCTTCAGAGGCTATTCCCAGAAAATTCAAGATATACATTTTATTTGTCAGGTAAATATCTTTAATATAGGAAATTTTAATCAAAATCGTTAGAGCCATTTTTTAGAAAATAGCAATTTTCGAAAAAAGTTCCATGTAAAGGGTAGTTGGGGTGGGGAGATTTTTCTCAAAATCATCGTGTCGCATCCCTGGAAGATACTAAACTTAAATACCAAGTTTGGTATTTTACCTACTTTTCGTTTTTGAGTTATCGTGTTCACAGACACACGGACACCTGGACAGACACTCACACACACACACACACACACGGTCCTTTTTCCGAAAATTATATTTTTTGATAAAGGGGACCCTAAAGCATATATTTCCGGTGAAATTTCGGTATCAATTTTTGGGTGGAGCGCAACACCTTCTCTATACACTATGTACATATACATGCGTATAGAGAAAGTAAAAATATTAAACAATAAGCACACTCAATATCCATGCAGGTTAGAATACGCCTTGAGACATTTTCCTCTACAGAATGTAAAACACTAATGACATCGTGGTTGCGTTAGAAGCTCATGACGTGAACAGACAACCAATTAGCACACAAGAAAGGGGCGTGTCACTGCATTGTTGCTGGGATTGGAAAATTAGTGAGCTAGAATTTAAAAAAATCTGATGTGTTCCATTCACATGACTTTCTCTACATCTCTGCAACAAATTATTGTTAAAAAGCTAATGCTTCTATTCACTTCATGCTAATCGAGAAAAAAAAAAAAATAGTAGAAACAGTCTTATTACTTGCTTCCTTGTAAGTAGAAGCGAAATAAGGGACTACGATAGGCTAAAGTGATAGTCAAAAGCTGGTTGGCATGTGACTGAAGCTCCTTTGTTTGCATAGACACGAGTTGACAAATTCCTGTATGAGAAAAGTATAAGTTTTTTTAAAGCTGAAACCAAAAACAAGGAATATATAAAAAACGAACAACTCCACGAATAAAACGTATATAACATAAATTGTGTGTTTTAATGTGCTCTACATTTTTTATTTTTGTAAGTTTTTGTGCTTCTCATACAGTTTAGCAGTTATGCAAAATCCTGCAAAATTCATCCAGAATAAAGCAGTATTTAGAGGCTATTCCCAGAAAATTCAAGATACCCATATTATTTGTCAGGTAAATATCTCTAATATACGATATTTTAATCAAAACCGTTAGAGCCATTTTTGAGGAAATCAAAATTTTGGAAAAAAAGTTCCATGTAAAGGGTAGTTGGAGGTGGGGAATTCTCTTGAAAATCTTCGTGTCGCATCCTGGGAAGAAACCAAACTTAAATACCAAGTTTGGTACTCAACGGTCTTTTCGTTTTTTAGCTATGCTGTCCACAGACACACAGACGCACACACAGACACACACACAGGGACCTTTTTGTAAAAATGCTTTTTTTTTATTCAGAGAGACCCGAAACATGTATTTCCGGTGAAATCTCGGTATCGAATTTTTGGGTGGAATGCAATACCTTCTCTACTATGTACATAGTACGTGTAGAGAAAGTAAAAACGGAACATCATCGGTACCCTCTGAAGCCGTATAGTCATATCTCCCACTCTGTACCAAACCAGTTGCTTGCGCATGCGTGTTATTCACAGAGTTGGTCAACTATTTTAATGGCAAAGTATGGCTACTCTATGGCAGGGAAGAAAAATATGATGTGTTCCATTTACATAACTTTCTCTAGCTGTTACACAAGCAGCTTGCTTTACAAAGGATTTTTCTTTTATCTACGACATGCTAATCGAGATAAAATTTGCAGAAGTGTCTTATTACTCCTTCCTCGTTCGTAGAAGGGAATATAATTACATAATGAATATACAAGGCTAAATCGATAGTCAAATCATTTAAAAGCTGATCCTATGTGAAACAATTGAAGTTTGGCTCGCTTTGATGAGTCGAAACGTCACTTCCCGTTCGAGAAACGTCTAAGTTGTTTAAAATTGAAACCATAACCACAGAGTATCTCAGAAACTCAGAGATCAGTTCCACATACAATACGTATATGACATAAATTATGTTTTCACGAGATCTACATTATATGGGGAAACGCTACCAGGAAACGAATCCACAGAGAAGCACCTGCTAAACACTTTTTGGCCTCCATTTCTATTGATTAAAGTCGTTGACAGTAATTAATAGAATGTTATAATCAATAATGTTGTTTATTATATTTTGTAACATGTATTAAATGAATTGATCGCATTTTATTTCCTCTACCAAGCACGTGCATGACAGGTAGAGAAGGAATTGTATTCCACCCAAAAATTCATACCGAGATCTTACAGGAAATATACGAGGGCCATTTTAATTTCGGCCTTCGATTGACTATAAATAAAAGACAAGTTCATAGAAAGCAATTATTTTATTACCAAAAGTTATGTACACTTATGGTTACTTTTCAACACAATCACCGAAAGGATTGAGGCATTTATAGTACCTATGCACAGGCTTTGCAATAACCCGCTTCAAAATATGTTGCCGTCAATGATTTCAAATGAGCATTGACCTTGTTTTGAAGATCTTCGTACTTTCGACGTTTGCGGAGAGATTTTCAAAACAAACGAAGAGGAATGCTGACTTCAGGATTGTGTTGATCCGTGACAACGCTCGTCCGCACTCTGCTGGCACAATCCATCGGCTCCTTGAACAGTTTCAATGGGACATTTTCGATCATCTGCCGTACAGTCCTGACCTGGCACCCAGCGACTTTCACCTTTTCCCTGAACTGAAGACTAGGAGCGCAGCGTTTTCAAACCAACGAAGATGTTCAAAACAAAGTCAATGCTCATTTGAAATCATTGGTGGCAACATTTTTTGAAGCGGAAATTGCTAAGCTTATGCACAGGCACGATAAATGTTTCAATCTTTTCGGTGATTATGTTGAAAAGTAATCATAAGTGTATAAAACTTTTAGTAATAAAATAATTGTTTTCTATGAACTTGTCTTTTATTTATATCCTATCGGAAGTTGAAAAAAAACGGTCCTCATATGAATCCAAAAACATATTTGAAAGAAGATTCGCACGCGCCTGTGTGTATATGTCTATGTCTGTCTGTGGACAACATGACTCAAAAACGGAAATTCAGTTAAATACCAAACTTAATAATTAATTTTAGGATCTTCCTAATTCAGACCTGGAAAGTTTAATGGCACGAAAGGAACCACAACCAAGATTTTCAGCCCTCCGTTTGAGCAACATGTCATTTTGAACATTACAACTTCTCATTTGTTCAAGTATTCCAGTAAATCTTCAAGATATCTTAAATACTGGAGCTATATCTCAAAGGCGGCTTGTAATTAAATGCTTTAAATTTCACGGAATTTGGTTAACTTTTATTATATTAATTTATATTCGAGTATTTGCAGTTAACATTCAGCATCAACATAACGAATCATAACTTAACCATTGTGTTGTCATTTATAACGACAAGTGCAAACATTAACAGTAACAAGTTGTTTGAAACACGAAGCAGCTGTCCTAATATGGTCATCTGTGAAGTGACCACCAATAAAGAGGTCAACTACATGCAACAAATAAGGTTAAAGGACGTTAAATTCATAAAACAACACTGTCTATAATCGCAATTAGTTTTGTTGTCAGTTTTACTTTCTCTAGCGCGTATGTATGATTTACATAGTAGATAGAGAAAGTATTGTATTCTACTGAAAAATTAGATACTAAAATTTCACTGCAAATACATGCTTTAGGGTCCTCTAAATCAAAGAATAATCTGATGTGCTCCATTCACATGACTTTCTCTATATCTCTATAACAAATTACTTTTAATAAGCTTATTCTTTTATCTACTTCGTGCTAATCGAGATAAACATTAGCAGAAACGGTTTTATTACTTAGCTCCTTATAGGTAGAAGGGAAATGAGGGAATACACTAGGCTAAACCGACAGTCAAATGCTTTAAAATGTTCTTGATATTATATAGAAATCCGATTCTTTGCGTGGCCAGATGTTGACAGGTTCCCATAAGAGAAAAGTATAAGTATTTCAAAATTGAAATCAATAGAAAGGAATACCTTAAAACGGTCAACTCCAGGAAAAAAATGCATATAACAAAAATTGTGTGTTTTAATGAGGTTTTGTGTTTTGTGAGGTAAGGCTTTGTCTGTCTGTTACGGTTTAACAGGTGTGTAAAATTCCGCAAAATTCATTCAAATTAAAGATGGCTTCAGAGGCTATTCCCTAAAATTCAAGATATATATTTTATTTCTCATGTAAATATCTTAAAAATAAGAGATTTTAATCAAAATCGATAGAGCCATTTGTGAGAAAATCAAAAGTTTCAATTGTTTTCCATGTAAAGGGTAGTTTGGGGTGGGAGATATTCTTAAAAATCCTCGTGTCTCATCCTTGGAAGATGCTGAACTTAAAAACCAACTTTGGTATTTAACGGACTTTCGTTTTTGAGCTATGCTGTCACCCCCCCACACACACACCTCACACACACACACACACACACACACACACACATATGGACTGTTTTGAGAAATGCTCTTTTTGGATTCAGAGGGTCCCAAAACATGAAATCTCGGTATCAAATTTTTGGGTGCGATGCAATACCTTCTCTATACAATATGCAATACAAATTACGTATAGATAAAGTAAAACGGGTCTGTGTGTATATGTGGAGAGCATAAATCAAAAACAAAAAGCCCGTTAAATACCAAGCTTGGTATTTAAGTACATTATCTCCCAAAGAAGTGACAAGAAGACTTTCAAGAAAATCCCCTCATCCCAAACGACTCTATACATGGACAAATTTTCGAAAATTTTGATTTTTTCCAAAATGGCCCTAACGATTTAACTAAAATACCATATATTAAAGATTTTTACATGACAAATAAAATGCTCTATGTCTTAAATTTTCTGGAAGTCCTCTTCAATTTGAATCATTTTGTCATAACTGCTAAACTCTAAGAGATACACAAAACCTTTCTACACAAAAAATGTAGAGCTTATCAACACACAGTTTATTTCCTTTGCATTTTTGTTGTGGAGATAACCACTTTCGGGTGGTTTCGGTTATAAAATACTTATACTTTTGACAGGAAGTGGTCCGTGCTTCTTTTGTTTTACTCCTGACCATGCAAAGAAGCGAATTTCAATGACAATGGCATAGCGACAGTTTTCAAAACTTTTGTCTATCGCTTTAGTTCCTTTCTGCTAATAAAAAACTAAATTATTAGACCACTCTTCTAATGCTATCTGTATTAGTTAATAGTGAATTTCCTGTAGCTCCTAGATCGGATTTGAATTTCTAGATCGCGAGTTTGCCGATATGCAAAATGATATATGGTGAAGAGGGATTGGGTCGTCGCTCACAGATGGCACTACAGGACGAAATCACGATTTGAGGATGCGAAATGGCAGGATTTTACCGAGTAATCTTCGTCTTTCAAGGTATGGGGTTTTTTAGTGAGCAAATAAACATTACATCCGAAGGAAGCCACGCTAAGGATTTTTTAACCCGAAAAAATTCACCATGCTAACCACTACACTATGGAGAGCGACCTATCATAGAGTAGAGTAGAAAGAAGAAGAATATTTTGTAACATTAGTTTTTTTGCAGATCAAAAAGAGAAAGCCGTGTGAATGTAACATCAGATTTTTACAGCTGGTCTAACATTCTAGGTTTGTGGTCTTTAAGACAAAAAAGTTTGCGTGTCAGCAGATGGTGAAAAAATCTAATGAGAGATGGCGGAGTAATCACATGATATGAGATTCACTGGTTTCTTATGTTCGACGTAAGCATAAACTTGAAAGCTTGGACTTTGCAAGCTTCTTAGTTTACGTTTAACATATCTTTATTTTTATGTTCTCGTGATTATCCTGAATGGTAACATTACATTGCAAATCATCTAGTTACTTTCTCTATACGCACTATGTACATGGTGTATAGAGAAGGTTTTGCACTCCACCCAAAAATTCGATACCGAGATTTCACCGGAAATATATGTTTTAGGCTCCCCTTTATCTAAAAAAAGCATTTTCGGAAAAAGGTCCGTGTGTGTGTCCGTGTGTCCGTGTGTTCGTGTGTCTGTGAACACGATAACTCAAAAACGAGAAGTAGGTAAAATACCAAACTTGGTATTTAAGTTTAGTATCTTTCAGGGTTGCGACACGAAGATTTTGAGAAAAATACCCCCACCACCTTCTACCCTTTACATGGAACATTTTTCGAAAATGTTGATTTTCTCAAAAATGGCATTAACGATTTTGATAAACTTTCGTATATTAAAGATATTTACCAGACAAATAAAATGTATATCTTGAATTTTCTGGGAATAGCCTCTGAAGAGTAGTTTATTCTGGATGAATTTTACTGAATTTTGAATAACTGCTAAACCGTAAGAGTTGGACAAAAACTTACTACACAAAAAATGTAGAGCACGTTAAAACACACAATTTATGTTATATTCATTTTTTTCGTGGAGTTTGTCGCTTTTGAGACATTCCTTATTTTTGGCTTCTGCTATGAAAAACATACCTTTCTCATACAGAATTTGTCAATTGCTGTCCATACAAACAAAGGAACTTCAGTGACATAGCAACCAGCTTTTGATTATCACTTTAACCTATGGTACATCCTTATTTCGCTTCTATTTACAAGGAAGCAAGTAATATGGCTATTTCTGCTAATTTGTTACTGATTAGCATGAAGTAAATAGAACCTTTTAAGAATAATTTGTTGCAGAGATGTAGAGAAAGTTATGTGAATGGTACCCATTAGATTTTTTTTAAGTTTACGTATGTTTGTTTAATCATCATTCTGAAATGGGTTATACCTGTAAGAAAAGAATAAATTAGAACATTTAATCACACTTAATAATCTATTCTAAGGTTCAAAAATCACATAATGCTCTTAAGGCTTAAGCTTCCAAGACGAGAAGTCTGTGCAGTGTTAAATTTACACTGAGGTATGATTCTTTAAAGCCACTTTGTTTTAATGATGCAGCACGTTAGCTCAAGTGATAAGAGCATCGTCACGTGGTTTGTGTCCTGGGATTGAATTTATAAAATGTGATTCACCGTTCCTGTGGCCTACATAGGACCAGTGTGAGAGAGAACAATTATTATAGAATATAAATTAGAATCGTTATAATGACTAATTTCAAATGCAATAAAACCAGAACTTCCAAAGAGAGCAGCATGCATTTTACTGCGATGTTTTATAATTCATTCTCTTATACATTATTTAGTGAAAGGGGGATACACCATATATTTATACTCGTATTAATATCGAAGAGAGCTCTTTAGGAAGCAAATGTCTCGAGCCGAGGCGAAAGACTATTAAAACCCAGAGGAAGTACTAATATCTATCCAAGCCAGCAAGAGCTGACTCATTTACATCTATTATTAGGCGGATGCTCTTGACATTCAGTCGAGTTTCATTGATTTATTGCGCGCAGTAGAATCTTTTTTTGGTCAAGACAAGTATTTAGCATTATTGTTTTACATCCCAGAAACAATAACGAGGAGATGGTTTTCAGATTGTGGGGCCTGAGAACTGAAATGCGACAAGTCGATACCTCAATAATCGTGGTATCGAAATGTGTTAATATTTTGGGGTAATCCATATACTCTCACGATAGTTCTAATCTTTACTTTCTATAATTACAACATAGACAGTGACGCTACTGAATTCCACCCAAAAAATTCGATACAGAGATTTTAATGAACATACAGTTTCAGAGACCCTGTAAAAAAAAAATAATAAAAAGGTCCCTGTGTGTATGTGTCCGTATGTCTATATATATGCCTATGAACAACATAACTCGAAAACGAAAAGTCGGTTAAATTCCAAACTTGATAATTAAGCAACCAAGTAAAACTTTTCGCAAATGTTGATTTTTTCAAAAATGGATCTTAATGTATACCTTAAATGTTCTGGAATTAGCATTTATTTACTTCATTTTAGATGGATTTTGCATAACTGTTAAATCGTAAGATATAGGCAAACATCTTACTACATAAAATGTAGATCTCGTTAAAACACAGCAATATATATTTGTGCAATTAACCATTTCATTATTGTTTGTATTTTAAAACACTTAAAACTTTTTTTCAAACGGGAATTTGTTTTCCTATTTCTTTAATTTTACTACTGGCCATGCAAAGAGAACAGGATTTCGATCACATTGGAATCAGCTTTCCAAAATGTTGACTATCGCTTTTGCCTGAGGTTTCCCCTATTTCCCTTCTACTTATAAAGAATTAAGTAATAATGTATTTTCTGTTGTTTATCTTGAATAGCATGGTATACATAAAGGAATAATTATAAAATATTTCTTCGCAGTACAGTTACAGAAAATAGAGCGCATCAGATTTTTAACTTCCTTGTTGTTCTATTTCGCTGTAGGAAAGGATGAAAGAAGTTGATCCCGAATTACTGCTAGATTCATTCTCTTGTCTGTTGTAGATGAATTAATGCTGCTTTCCTCTGATTATTAATCCAAATTCTTCTTCTTTTGTTTGAGTTAAGCTTGTTTGTCTTCAGCAGAATTCGATGGCGATGAGCCGCGGTAATGTGTGTAACCGCCGGATTCGATTTCCAGCAACTGTCCCTTTTGACCCTGGGATTTTCCTGGTTTCTCTAGCAAGGCAAGTGAATATTGGGGTGGTTTATCTTCTTCCACGACCTTCCTGTCGATCATTTCCTGTGCTCTTCACTTCTTACTCATTTGTTTCGGGATTGAAGGACTACATAAAAACTGTAGATCTCGTAAAAACACACAATTAATGTTGAATGCATATTGTTTGTTAACTTAAGCATATCCGAGATGTTCCGGATTATTAGTTTCAGTTTTTCTATACCTTCTCTAATGTAAAGTGTTTATTCGTCTTTGTTTCTGCTGGTCAAACAAAGAGAGCGCAATAAAACTTTAAAGTATTGACATAACGACCAATTCCTTAAACATTTGACTATCGCTTAAGTCTCCCGTATTTCCTTAAACCCGTCGTGTCTAAACGGAATTATGTAATAACATATCTCTGCATATTTTAGCTTGATTAGAGCGAAGTAGATGAAATAATTTTTAGTTTTTCTAGTACTAAGTAATACACACATAGTACATAGAGAAAGTCGTGTATTCCACTCTAAAATTCGATACCGAGATTTCACCGGAAGTACATTTTTGAGAATCCTTGAATACAAAAAACAACAACATTTTTAGACAAAGGTCCGCGCGCGTGTGTGTGTGTGTGAGAACAGCATAACTCAACTTGGCATTTAAGATCAGTATCTTCCAGGAATAAGACGCGAAGAGTTTTAATAAATTTTCCCGATCTCAAACTACCTTTTTCCCTCTCTATCTTCTCTCTCCCCTCTCTCTCCCCTCCCCTCTCTACCCTCTCCTCCCTCTCTTCCTCTTTCTCTCGCTCCCCTCTCATCCTCTCTCCCTTCTTCTCTCTCTCTTTAATAGTTGTCATTGTTTTTGCAGTTAAATATGTTACGTCTACCAATTACTATTAAACCAATGAAATATATATATATATATATATATATATATATATATAAAACTCTCTAAGACAAAACTAGTGCATTTTAACAAAACTCTTGAAAAATCTTCCATGAAAACTTCTTGAAACTAAGCGCAAACGCGAGCAAATTTGTACTTCAAATTTACGCGAACGTGAAAAGCATCTTATGCTTCAACCTCCCTGATGCGTGTGGTAGAGAAAGTTTCGTCAGTTTAAAACATACCAAGCCTTGGCAGTGCTATAATGAATCACCCTGTATATAAATACAGTCAAAGGAAGGAGATATGGGAAGAGTAAAGACATGTTGAAAGGATGGAATTAAGTGTTGTGAATTTTAAAATCTGTGAAGCTGGAACCAACCAGCATATTTATGCGTACCAATGTTTGTTAATGACTTTACAGCTTTACATCAGTAGCTTTATACCAATAAAACCTTACGTGTTCCATTCACATGACCTTCTCGACATCTCTATAAAAATGATTGCTAAACAGCTTATTCTTGTTATCTACTTCATTCTAATCAAGATAAACATTAGCAGAAATTGTTTTATTACTTGCTTCCCTGTAAGTGGAAGAGAAATAAGGGAGTAGCACAGGCTAAAGCGTTAGTCAACTTTTTTAACAGCTGGTTGCTGTGCGATAGAAATACTTTTGTTTGTATGGTGAGAAGTTGACAAAGTCCCGTATGAGAAAATTTTAAGTATTTAAAAGCTGAAGCTAATAACGAATACCTCAGAAACCGTCAGCTCTACAAACATATATATGACGTAAATTATGTGTTTTAACGAAACATTTTTTCATGTAAATGATAGTTTGGGGTGGGGGGATTTTTTTGAAAATCTTTGTGTGTCTCCTTGGGAGATACCTAACTTAAACACCAAGTTTGGTATTTATTTCGAAAACTTTGATTTTCTAAAAATTGCTCTAAACTTTTTGATTAAAATATTGTATATTAATGATATTTACTTGACAAATAAAATGTTATATTGAATTTTCTGAAGATCTTTCAATGCTGGATGAATTTTGCTTAATTTTATATAACTGGTAAACTGTAAGAGATGGACAAAACTTTACTATATAAAAATGCAGATTTCGTTAAAACACACAATTTATGTCATTTATGTTTTTGTAGAGCTGGCGGTTTCTAGGATATTCGTTGTTATTGACTTCAGCTTTAATAAAATACCGAGTTTAGTATTCAAGGACTTTTCGTTTTTGAGCTCTGCAGCCCATAGACATACACATGTGAGTATTGCTTCTGTTACTTCTAGTAAGCGAATGCCCTTTTAATTGAATTGACATTCAAGCTTTCGGCACTCATCGAAATATGAAAATAGCTTCGGGATAATAACTGTAGCAATTTTAACAAATATTAAAGTTCATTTATCTAAAGACTTCAGATAGTGGTTATATAAGGCTCAACGCGAATGTAAAATACTGAACAGCATAGGTGTAGATTTTATCTTCAGCTGCGGAGAAAATTCTTCAGATCAAAGGTGAAGAAGAATATCAAAGGAACAGATAGATCGAACCTAATAGTAATAATGTTAAATATATGCCTAAGCTTTCACGGCCGGTGTCCATAGTTTTAAAATTTAAAATTTTCGGTCTGTTTTGCCGTGGTCTGTAGGTTAAAATATGTTTAGTTAAAATATTTCTACCTAACGTTTCGTCCCTGTCCATGAGATCGCTAACTCTTTCCTAGTTAGCGACGTGAACACATTGGCTCTGAAGATGTCCCTCACAGTCAGGGACGAAACGTTAGGTAGAAATATTTTAACTAAACATATTTTAACCTACAGACCACGGTAAACCAGCCCGAAAATTTTAAATTTTATAACTAAGTAATAATGTTGCTTTTTACTTAATTTATAATAAATAAGATATTATCATATCACACTAACAGGTAGAAATAAAAGTATGTTCTTAAACGATAATAGGTATACAAGAAATAATATAAATATAAAACTGATCGATTTGAAATTATACTTTCTTTATTAACATGCTGCTTATTGTAATAATGGATTTAATTAAAGAAGATGTTTCGTAAAATTGCCTTGGCATAATAAAAATGGAGAGCATGCATTACATATGCTTTTTATTTCTAGTAGAGCCGCGTGTGTGGAACTTCAGCATGCATAATTAAACGAACTTGCTGGCGAATCAAACAGTTAGCAAATCGACCACCGACCATGTAATTACAGTTATATGGTCAACCTACATGCAACTTGAAGAAAATTAGTCCATCAAGGAGCAAAAAACACTTCACAACTCCAAGGATAAATGTTAAACAGAACTTTGTATCTGATGTTTAAGGTGCATTATTATATTCAGCATAAATAGTTAGATGAAATTTCTTTCTCCATTTTCAAGTGAAAAAACTGGACTGTTACGGCAGAAATTAAATAGATGCTACATAATTGGTACTAATAAAGATTACGAGTTTCTTCTGGTTAGAAAATCATCTCTGTGATCTGCATTTTCAACTCGGCGACTCTCCAAGAGTAAACCTTGAGGAAAGTTGGAATGTGAGCAAGCATTATAGGCATAATCACCTTTTACTGGATAAACTGTAGAGACTGAATGGTCATCATACAGCAACACAACTTATTTATATACTTGGTCGCGTTACCCTCCCCCTGCTTAGGACAGATACCCCTCTAGGACTTACAAGGGATCAGAATCCTGTTGGGGAGCTAACGGCATGAAACCACAGAATAGGAAACCTGGAACGGGAGGTCGGCATAGCCAGGTATAAGCATGTGGAAGTGGAACATATGAAATGCAAGCGAACGGATGATAGGAAAGGTGATGATGTAATATTAGATGGAATGAGTGGCGGGGGAAACTGGAGGACCCGGAGAAAACCCGCCCAGACGCCGTTCCATTCACAATTCCCACATGCGGACGCTTGAGATCGGACCGGGCTACCTAGATGGGAGGTGAGCGGTCTAACCACTCAGCCACGGTACCGCCGCTAATCATTTACATACGTATTTAAATATCATGTATCTACAAAGTATAGGACGATTTAAAACGGCTGTATTTTCACCAATAATGTGGGAATTTGGGCTTCATAGTGAAACGATAGAGAGCAAAATCAGAGCCGTCCCATATTGGATAACAATTGTTCACAGAAGCCAATTTCCAATTAGAGCAGTCTGCTACCATGAACAGCTGAGAATGGAAAATAATACGACGTTGGAATCGAATTAAAAATATGTTTGGAAACCATTGAGATGGGATACCTTTGGATGGAGGGGCATGGGAAACAGACGGAGTATTTGGAGAAAGATTAAGAACCGCCCCTGACAAAAGCAAATAATTGCGCAATGCACAGAGATTTCGGTGGAAATGTGGTCTGGCCTATATTCGTAGTGGGGAACGGAGCAATGCATCTAAATAAGTAGCAAACACATTAGACGGGAACTCCCGTGGATTAGAGTAGAAGCATGTCGGATGATAAAAATTAAGACAAGAATGGTAAGAGATTCTATTCCATTTGCGTGGAGGAACAGTCGTGGGCTCATATCTTAGGGGTGCGGAGGAATGGAGGGAAAAGTATTTACCGCGATCCTTTACTATTGCAAATGGAGAGTTAGGAGCAGATATGGAAGACGCTGAGTGGATATGTAAATTTCTGCTTAAGGCAATACAACTGAGATCTAAGAAGGCTGCTAGTAGGAAGGGGGGGGCGATAAGAAGAGTTAAAAAGTGATTATAATGTTTTATACCTATATATTTTATGTCATCCTTTTCAGTCATCGATTTGTTGTAATGTTAATATATAATGGAATGTTAATAATATATATAAGGGTATACTAATGCATAGGAGTGCGGTTTATTGTATGTTGCAAATTTAAAATGTTATGTTTAAATATGTTTCTTTTTTGTTTTGTTTTTAATATTGCTTATTATTTAGTGTATTATACAAAAGCGCGTACGGTCTGTGGATCCGTGTAATTGATGGACATCAGTGTATGTATACTAGTATTTAAATAAAACACTTTTTCACTCATTCACAAATATTGGGGATAATTGTCATACCACAATTTCAAGGGCGGAAGTTTGAAATTTTGTGTTGTACCTCTGTTGTTTTTGATAATATGATCATTATCACCTTCCGTAGCACGTATGTACAATGTACATAGCAGAAAAAGAAGGTACCTTTTGTATTCCAGACACAAAATTGAAACCGAAATTTCACCGGAAATGTTTGCTTTGAGACTACTTGAAACCAAAAACGACATTTTTAGAAAAAGGTATGGTGTGTGTCTGTGGGGTGCATAACTCACAAACTAAAAGTCCGTTAAATACCAAACTTAGTAGGTACTTAAGCTAAGCACTTTCCAAGAATATGAAATCGAGATTTTCAGAAAATTCACTCAAACTTCAACTACTCTTTACATGGAAAAGTTTTCAAATATTTTGATTTTCTCAAAATAGCTCTAATAGTTTTGATTAAAATAAGGTATATTTATGATTTATTTATCACAAATAAAATGTTTATTTTGAATTTACTTGGAACAGCTTCAGAAGAACCTCTTCATTCCGGGTAACTGGTGCATAACTGATAAACTGTAAGAATTAAACAAAAACTTATTACACAAAATATGCGTCTTTTAAAGAGTTAACCATTTTCGAGATATTTCTTACTTTGGGTTTCAATTTTAAATTGGTTATACTTGTCTCAAAAAGGAAGTTATCCGTGTTTGTTTTGCTTTACTCTTAGCTGTACAAGAAAGCGAATCTCAATAATAGTCACATAGCAACAGTTTTTTAATACGTTTGACTATCGTAAAACTTATAAGGAACTACTCAATAAGAGCATTTCAGCTAATGCTTATCTGGATTAGCATCAATAGTAAGAATACTTTGTTTGCATACCGGGTGGAGAAAGTCTCGTGTGTGGAACACGGATTTTTTTTTTTTTAAATGGCTGGTGTTGGTGTTTACTTGAATTTTCGCGAGCAGATAGTGTTCGCAGGGCATTTAGACGGCAATTAAGACGTGGTGATAGAATCATTTTGCGACACTTCTCATCAAGGGAAATAACGTCTGAGAAGGGCAAGTGGTTGAAAAGAGTCCTTAAAAACATTAAACGACTCCCTAAAAGTCAGTATGCAGAGCCAGACAATAGTTAAGGATGCCAACGTCAACAGGGTGTACGGAAGCAATGCAGTTGTTCCCGTGGATCTTGCAACTAGTACCAAAACTACACCATGATAATCTAGCAAAGAGGCTAGCATTTTGAAGATTTTATGGCCATGATCGAATGGTTCGAAGGGAAACGTGGATTCGTTTTCCAACAAGACGGGGCCCATTCGCATTCGCATACTATTATCCGTGGGTACCTCAGTCGACATCTGGCAGATAGGCCGTGTAACATAGTCGTTAGAGAGTCAATTCATTAGAGAGGGGCTCGCGTGGATTAGACTAGGAGCATGGAGGAGCACGAAAATTTCTGACGAGAATGGTATAAGAATCTGTCCCATTTGCGAGGAGGAAGAGTCGTGGACTCACATCTTGGCAAGATGTAGGGGTACGGAGGAATGGCGGGAAAAATATTTGCCGCGATTTTTTACCACTGCGAATGTAGGGATAGAAGCATGTTGGACGCTACTGGCAGGCACGGAAAACATGGACGGGCTAGGTAAATTTATACTTAAGGCAAGACAGCTGAGATCTGAGGAGGCTGCCAATAGAGAAGGGGGGGGGATAAGATCAACTAAACAAAAGTGACTAATGTTCTACATACATGTATATTATATCATACTTAGGTCACTGTTGTGCTAGGGTTGTATATATTATGTGTATATATGTCTTTTAAGTGTAATTATCTATTATAAGAGGGTGCATTTATGAAGGTGTACTCTGTGCTGTAAATTTAAATTGATATATTTGAATACCTTTGTATCTTTATTTTCGGATTCACTCTTAATTTTTATTGTTGTTTAATATTGCTTTTGACTGTGTATTTCCTTTGTCTTTTTTTATTTTCGTGTTTACTCTTTTAATTCTTTGTTGTGGTTGTTGTTTTAATATTGCTTGTAATGTGTATTACAAAAGCACGTACGGTCTGTGGACCCGTGCGACTGTTGAAATTCTATGTATGATATTGCTATATTAATAAATACACTTATTCATTCATTCATTCATAGAGAGTCAATTGTAATAAAAAATTCGAAACCGAGATTTCTACCCGAAATATGTTTTCAGGACCTCGGAATAAAAAAAAAAAAATTACAAACGGGGTTGTGCGTGTCTATGGGTACCATAGCCCCAAAACGAAAATTTGGTGTTTAGTTTAATAAAGTATTTTCCAAGAATGCGATCCGAAGATTTTCAAGACGATTCAAACCCAAACCTTCTCTTTGCTTGGAAAATTGTTCGAAGGTTTGTTTTTCTCAAAAATAGCTCTAATGATTTGATTAAAATACCATATATTAAAATGTTTACATTACAAATAGCTATTCTGAGGATATCTTTTGAAGAGGTCTTCACTATCGCCTGCAGTGCCTTAAGTAGCTAAACACTATTAAAAAATGAGCTCTTCATTCATAGTATAACTGGTCAGGGTAAGAGTTGGGCGAAACTTACCACACACCAATTATAGATATCGCTAAAAGACAAAAATTATGCCATATACGTTTGTTTTGTAAAGTTAACATTTTCCGAGATATTCATTGTTATTGGTTTCAATGTTTAATTACTTAAACTTTTCTCAAACAGGAATCATCTTTCAGTTTATATTTCTTTTGTTTTACTCTTGGCCATACAAAAAGAACTGAAATTCAATGGTTTCTCACAGAGACCAACTTTTAAAAGATATGAATATCGCTATCCCTTCTTCCCCTTCAACTTTCAAGGGAGCAAGTAATAAGACCATTTCTGCAACTTTGCATGGTATAGATAAAAGAATAATCCTTTGTAAGAGTAGTTCATTTATACAGCAGTTAGAGAAAGTCCAGTGAATAGAACACAGGATTACTCTTGGGGGGCAACAGAAAAATTTACCTATGTATTCAAGTAAGAGTTCTCCATTACAAAAAATCTTATGTGTTCCATTCACGTGCTTTTCCCTATATATCTGTAACAAATTATTGTTAATAAGCTTATTCTTTTATTTATTTCATGCTGATCGAGAAAAATTAGCAGAAATAGTCTTATTACTTGCTTTATTGTAAGTAGAAGCGAAATAAGGGAGTACCATAGGTTAAAGTGATAGTTAAAAGCTAGTTGCTATGTGACTGAAGTTCGTTTGTTTGTATGGACACGAGTTGGCAAATCCCTATATGAGAAAAGTATAAGTTTCTCAAAGCTGAAACCAAAAACAAGTATTATCTAAAAAACGATCAACTCCACGAAAAAAAAATGTATATAACATAAATTGTGTGTTTTAACTTGCTCTACAAGGTAAGTTTTTGTCCATCACTTACGGTTTAGCAGTTATTCAATATTCCGTAAAATTCATCCAGAATAAAGTCCTCTTCAGAGGCTATTCCCAGAAAATTCAAGATATACATTGTATTTGTCAGGTAAATATCTCTACTATGTGAAATTTTAATCAAAATCGTTAGAGCCATTTTTGAGAAATTCAAAATTTTTGAAAAAAGTTCCATGTAAAGGGTAGTTGAGTTGGGGGTGGAGGGATTTTTCTCAAAATCTTCGTGTCGCATCCCTGGAAGACACTAAACTTAAATATCAAGTTTGTTATTTTACTGACTTTTCGTTTTTGAGTTATCGTGTTCACAGACACACGGACACACGACCACACACAGACCTTTTTGTGAAAATGTTTTTTTTTTTTGGATATTGGGGACCTTAAAACATATACTTCCGGTGAAATCTCGGTATCGAATTTTTGGGTGGAATGCAATACCTTCTCTATACACCAAGTACATAGTGCGTATAGAGAAAGCGAAAAGTGTTCAAAATGTAAAACAGGTATTAGGGATTGACTGATTCCACAAGTAAATAATCATTTGAGAAGTTAAGAAAGAGGTCATGCTTTCCAAAATTTTGGGTATAACACATTGCATAGGAAAAATTGAAATACTCATCGATGTTGTCGATAACAGACCCGAACTTATTTACCCAACCATGTTGACATTACATTTATGGTAGAGTAAACTGTATTGCATATATAGAAATTTAAAAAAACATGTTATAGCATGAAGGTGCATCTATAGAGCAAAATAAAATTAAAAAAAAAAAAAAAAAGGAATGAATTCCAAACCTAGTATGTAAGTCCAGTTTTCATACAAGTAAGAGACACATATGTTTTCAAGACAATTTAGCTCAACTATTAAAGCTCCAATGAAATGGCCGGGATTAGGCAATTTCGACCAATCGCGGTCATTTGACTGGAGCGATAATATCGAAACATCTTATCGCAGCTGTTGTTCATTTCTTTCAAATCTTGTTGCACCTGAGGTTCGCTGTTTTAATCTCCTGTCTTATTAGTAAGAAGTTGACAATCCAGCGAGCCAACCTCCTCTCTTAACAACTGTCAGTTGCACAATTCTAGTTTAAATTAATTCATTTTATATATTTATTTAAAGTTTTATCCAGTTCATAATGTATTTAGTTAAGAAAAGGAGCGAAAATGATCATTATTTGTATTGTTTATGTATGAGATATGTGTAATAACCTCAAATAAAATAATGTTTATTACCATTTTATGTATTAGTTATTAAAGTCTGAAATAAAATAATAGTTCACTATTTTTATTGTTATAGATATTCGTACATTGAGTGTAGGCACGGTCGACCATATCATAATTCAGGAGGCAGTGAAGAAAGAAAAGAAATCGATAAATAAGCACGGTCGAATTCATCATCTACCATTTGAGAACTAATAAAATGATTACTATCATAACCTGATAAAATTTCGTTCCTATATATTATAAATTATTAAGTCTATTTCGCTGAATTATCTTATCAAATGTCGATGAAAACACACATGGTATTACTTATGAAAGTACCCTTCCTCATTCCGCCCTATCCCTTACATGGAAAAATGGTCAATTGTTCTTGATTTTCTGAAAATTAAATTGTTTTTACTAAAATTAAATATGTTGGAGAACTGACTTTATAAATGAAATATATGTACAATGGTGGAATTTTAAAATTATGTCCACACGTAAACTGTGAGCTTTCTAAGAATATCTTGAATCTGGTCTAACTCAGATTATATTGTAAAGAAAAGTAGCACAGGAATCTAAATTGATATAGTTATTCGTAACTGTCTTATTGCAATGTATTTTGACCATATACCGTCAATCTTATAGGTCTCATTCCTGTACCACAGCACCTTGCTTCGTCACGTGTCCACAGAGGCCTAAGAACTAGGCAACTGACCGCTGTTTGTTACACTGAGCCATTGCTCCTCGGTATTTTACTTTCTCTATACGTGCTATGTACGTGCTATTTTCAAGAAAATCCCCCCACTCCCAACTACCCTTTACATGGAACTTTTTTTTAGAAAATTTTGATTTTCTAAAAAATGGTTTAACGATTTTGATTAAAATATCGTATATTAAAGATATTTACCTGATAAATAAAATGTATATCTTGAATTTTCTAGGAATAGCCCCTGAAGACTACTTTATTTTTGATGAACTTTGCATAACTACATAAACCGTAAGAGATGGACAAAAACTTACCACACAAATAATGTACAGCACAATTTATGTTATATACATTTTTTTCGTGGAGTTCACCGTTTTTGAGACATTCCTTGTTTTGGTTTCTACTATTTCTGCTATTTTTTTCTGATTAGCATGAAGTAAATAGAAGTATAAGTTTTTAAGTATTATTTGTTGCAGAGATGTAGAGAAAGTCATGTGAATTGTACACATCAGATTTTTGTTGATTGCCATAGAACATAGCGTATATTTACGTCTTTTAAGATTCAATTGTCAATCTCTGATTAATGTGGGCAAGTCTGGGACACCTCTAAATAGCTTTAACCAGTGCTGATCATATCCTTCAAGACAGGTGTGCTAGTTTATTACAACCTTACACATGGTGTTAATTTTGAAACTCTGGTCATTTCCTGTACGTAATAATTAAAACAATTTTAATAAAAACTAAAAGCAACCAGTAATTACGAATCATAATCTACTCTAAAAATGTTACCCGAAAAGTATATGAAAAAAGGTAAAAACACCTCAATATATGGTCCTCCCACCAAAAGAGGCTACACATAGCTAGATGTGTCGTAATAATTATATTTACCTGTTTTTTAGTAGGCCGTATGCAAAACCTACTGTCAGTACGCATCAGCGAAAATGGGTTTGTTTCCTTTGTTCTATTTTCCAATTTTGCCTTAGTTTCAATTCTCAAAATTAATGAATAGCAAAATACTTTATATTGTTTAAAATACTTCTGCAAATATGAAACTAGTGAAAACTGTATAAATGAAAAGTTCGTTGTTTACTTCTTCTAAAGTAGTTATTTTTAAGTTAAGAAAATTAATGTACTTCGATTTGCAATATCGAATGGATTTCACTCAGGAATAAACAAAGTATATTGCTTAAAGTATTTAAAACGGAACTTGTTCCTGCAGAAGTGTAAACTGTGATATTAATTCATTTCAGAACTATAAAAAACCATTATAGTATGCAAATAAATATAAGAAGACATAATACACATAAACCTTTGTTCTGTAATTTTTCTCATAAAACTGAATAATCAGTAGATATTTAGATGGTATTTGTGTCACATGAAAATCTCCTTTTGAAAGCTAATTAAAATTCAGTATAACTTACTCTCTAATGGGGTCTAAAATATTATATACACTATTTAAAGGAACATTTCAACCCTTCTGTAGGGTGAAGGGTTGGCACACACTAAAAACCAACATTTCAGCAACAATTGTACTTCAGAATCAGCTATCTTCCAAAATCGAAAATTACCGGAAAAACTACATTGTGTTACATTTACTTGATTTGCTCTGCTATTCTTGAACAAACTGTTTTTATAAAAACTTATTCTTCTATGTCAATCAAGATAAATATCCGTATTTTATTACATATTTCCTTGCAGGTACAATAGAAATATGGGAATACAATTCTCGCTTAAGCGATTATAGAATCCTTTAATAACTGTTCACTATATGATAACTGAAATTTCATTCCGTTTTTACAGTCTGGTGGGAAAAGAAGGAATTATTCTTTGAAAATGTTTCACGTTTTTGTAAATTCAAAATAAAACAGTGAATATCTATTAAGTGGTTATCTTTTTGGACATAAATTTTGTGCTTTAATGATATATTATTATTATTATTATTGTAAGAATTTTTTATCTCATACAGTTTACCAGTTATGCAAAAGTTATCCACAATGAAGCGAACTTTAAAGGCTTCCAGAAATTCAAAGATATGTGCTTACGATATTTGTCATGAAAATATCTTAAAGTTATAATCTTTTAATCAAAATCATTATAGCTATTTTTCAGAAAATATTTTTTTTTTTAAATTTCCTACTATAAAGGGGATTTTTAATGAAAATATTGTGTCACATTCTTGGAAGATGCTGAATTTAAATACTTAATTCGTATGTAGCCGAATCTTTGCTTTTGAATTAGTTACTCAGCGAAGCACACAACCACACAGACATACACACGGACCATTCTCTAAAATTGTTTTTGGAGGGGTCCAGAAGGCCTAAAATCGTATATCTTTTATGTAATCTGGAAGTCAACTTATAAGTGGAATGCAATATTTACACAACTTACTATATATGGTGCATAAAGTAAACATCTATAACACATTTATCGGGATTTCTTTAGCATCTATTAATTATATTTGTATAGTAGCTATAAGCTGTTCTTGCAGTACTTTACTTTTCTGTCTCGTACATGTTAATCGGGATAAACGCTTAATGAACTGAGTTCACTACACATTTCATAGAGTAGGTACAAAGGGAGAATCAAGTCTTGGAAACACGAATCGACTCAGCTGGCATTTACAATCCCTATTGTTTCCATGACGTCGCGAGAAATCACTAACTGATACGTAAAAGGACTTAAAATGGTAAATATTAAACCATTCTAAAATTCTAGATGGCATAAAATATTTATTTTTACTTTCTCTACACGTACTATGTACATAGTCGGTAAAATACCAAACTTGGTATTTAAGTATAGTATCTTCCAGGGATGCGATACGAAGATTTTGAGAAAAATACCCCCATCCTTTACATGGAAAAAGTTTCTAAAGTTTTGATTCTCTCAAAAATGACTAACGATTTTGATTAAAATACCGTATATTAAATATATTTATATGGCAAATAAAGTTTATATCTTGAATATCCTGGGAATAGATTCTAAAGATCTCTTTATTCTTATAGAATTTTGTTGACTTTTGCGCAACTGCTAATCCGTAAGACATAGACAAAAAGTTACTGAACAAAAAATGTAAAAACACACAATATATGTCTTTTACGTTTTTGTTGTGTAGCTAACATGTAGAATATTCCTTTTTATTTGTTTCAATTGTAAAGTGCATATACTTTTCTCAGACAGGAAGTGTCCGTTTTTCCTTTTTTTGTTCTCTTGGTCAAGTAAAGAAGCGATTTGCAATGACAATCGCATAACTACAGCTTTTAAAACATTTGACTATCCTTTAGTTTAATGCTATCTCTTAGTTGCCTTCTACTTATAAGGAACTAAGTAATCAGAACAGTCTGCTAATGCTAATCTCGACTAACATGGTGTAGAAAGAATAATAATCTTTTGTAAGACGTTTGTTTGTAGAGCAGTTAGAGAAGTCATGTGAGTGTAACATATCCGCTTTTTCTATTTGCTCTACATTTAGCCATTATTTTAAAGTCTTGCCGATTTTCACATCTTTCCCGATATTGCATTGAAAGAGAATGACATTTAAAGGCCGTCATATAGCAATCAGTTCTTCAAAAGTTGATCCTCTATGCGCTTTTTATCTACAAAAATATATCTGCAAAGAATTATATCGACTAAAATTAAGCAGTTAGAAAAATAAGGTTTCTTAAAAACAGCTAATATAACAACGAATAAACGATATCTGGTACAGAAAGTCGTGTGAATGCAACGCATTAACAAGTTTTTTGAAAAGAGCATTCATTTTCTAACATAAATAATCATTTATTTCAATGTTTTGGCTTAAATCGCTTTCGGAACTTGCCATCATTCGAGTTGAATGAAAAATGAACAAGAGATATGTAGATAAGATATATTTTGGGAAATTCTTTGTATGTAATTAATTCAATTGACATAAATAAATGTTGAAAACGTTTCGTCTTTGAGTTATACTGTTTACAGGCAGATAGATATATTCACCGAACTTTTTCTAAAAGAAATGTTTTTGCTTTAGTTCAGAGGCCCCAAAACATTTTTTTTTTGTTCCAATAAAATGCTCCATTATATTGAATAACATAAAATGATTATATATATATATATATATATATATATATATATATATATATAAATTCTTTAATATACATGCTATAGTTGATATAATAAACAGCATAATAATTGTAAATCAGCTTAACTGCATATTTATGTTATATTAGTGCTCTAAAGTTTAATTGTGATCTTATGTGTTCAAAATTTATATTTTTGATAAAGTGCATAAATGATTTTAAATATGTATTGATTATAGCACGTAATTTACCGGCCTTCCAACTTCAAAACAAATATTTCTGGTGATATCTTGACATTGAACTTTGGGGTGGAATACAATACAATGTTGTGCCTGTGCCTATATTTTATTCTATGTTGCGGATAAGATATAAAACAAAATGTGAGAGAAAATAAATGAGATATAATAATTAACAAAGCTAATGCCATTTGAAATGAGAGTGAGACCATAAATACTCTTATTCCTGGTTTTAAAAGACTCCCATAGAGCCAAAATGGACGTGTTTCGGTTTAGATTAAACAAAATAAAATAAAAAACTCTGATGTGTTCCATTCACATAACTTTTTCAAGCTCTTACTTGCACAAATTATTCTTATAAAAGATCATTTTTACATCATGCTAATCGAGATAACCATAGCAAAATTGGTCTTATTACTTGCTTCTTAGGCGATAGGGAATACACTAGGCTAAAGCGATAGTCAAATCCTTTAAAACCTGGTCGCTATGTGAAACAATAGAACTTCGGTTCGCTTAGTATTGTCCTGATCCACAAAAATTAAAATAGTCTAAAATTGGAACCAAGAACAAGGAATATCTCGAAAACAGTCGACTCTATCAGAAAAACGAATATGACATAAATTATGTGTTTTAACGAGATCTACATTTCCTGTGCAGTAAGTATTTGTCCATCTCTTACGGTTTATCAGTTATGCAAAATTCGGCAACGTTCATGCAGAATAAAGAGATCTTCAGAGGCTATTCTCAGAAAATTCAAAATATGTATTTTGTTTGTGGTGTAAATATCTTTAGTATACGGAATTTTAATCAAAATCGTTAAAGCCATTTTTTAAAGAAAATCAATTTTTTTCGAAACATTTTCCGCGTAAAAGGTAGTTGGGATGGGGGATTTTCTTAAAGAATTTCGTGTCGCACATACACACACACTCGCGCGCCCGCGCAACTTTTTTTTAAAAATGTTTTTTTCCGGACTTGGGTACCTCAGAGCATATATTTCCGGTGAAATCTCGACATCGAATTTTATGGTGGAATACAATACCTTCTCTAGTTATGTACATTGTACATACATAGGTGCTAGAGAAAGTAAACATGTTTTTCTATTGAATCACAGGCCCCAAAACATTAATTTTTTGTTTTAACAACTTGCCCATTACATGGAGTAACATTACATGATAACATATAAAATCTTTAACATTATATACTATAGTTGACTTTATAAATAACATGATAATTCTAGATTAATTATAAATCAATTTAATATCATATTTATTATATATTAGTTTTCTAAAGTTTAATAATGATCTTACAAGTAATCTAAATTTATATTTTTGACAAAGCACATAAACAACTTTAAATATTTATTGACAAAACATTGTTGATTATTGACCATTCAACTCGAAAACAAATATTTCTTGTGAAATCTCACATCGAACTTTGGGGTGAAATACAATACCTCTCATACGTAGCAGAAAAAGTAAAAATTGTTCCATTATTTTATTCGACGCTCTGTGCCTATATTTTATTCAAGTTGCGGAGAAGATAAAAAACAAAATGGGGGAGAAAATAAAAGAGTTGTAATAATTAACAAATAAATGCTTCTTCGAAACTAATGAAATTTGAAATGAAAGTTATAGTGTGAGACATTGAATACAATTTTTCTGGTTTTAAAACGCTCCCATGGTTGATGGGATGGCTCTAAATTGATGTGTTTTGATTTAGATGAAACTAAATAAAATAAAAACTATTTAGAAAATGAGTTTTGAAATGAAGCCCATTTATTTGTATACACAAACAACTTACTTTACGAACATTGTACTTAATTATCTATGTTAAAAATCTGAAACATACTGCAGTATATCACGCAGTGTTTGCTAAGGAAAGAGAAGTACGTTTTCTGCAATATTTTTGCCTCTCTCTCTCTCTCTCTCGTTGTTTTCACCTTGTTCTACCATGAATGGTGACTTGAGTACCCGCCCAGTAACACATGCGTGAGTGCGCTCAGACATGAAATATGTCTTGTCAGCTCTACCTTGTTTGCAAACTGCAAAACTGCTCTAAAGCAAACTTAAAATCCTGAAGTAATTTTCTATACTCGTTTGCAAAAAAGAGAAAATCTTGAACATTTTTTTTTAATTTTCAGTTTTTCTTAATTAATGTTCATAACAGAACAAAGCAACTTGCTGTAATCCCCACAAAAACCTTATCCATTCCATTCCCATGACTTGTTCTACCTATTCTGCAAACAAACTATTTATACAAAAGATTATTCTTCTATCTAGTCCATGCTTATCAAGATGAACATAATCTTATTACTAAGTTACCAAAACATTTAAAAGCTATCGCTATGCGAATACTTTTAAATTGGGTTCTCTTTGTATGGTAGAAATAAAACAAAATAAAAGCAATTGAGAACTTTCCGTTTCAGAAAAATATAAGTATTTTAAAATTTAAGCCAATAACAAGGCACGTCTTGGAAATGCTTAATCCCACAGAAAATGTATATCATAAATTGTGTGTTTTAACAATATCTACATTTCTTTGTGTAGTAAAATTTTGTATATATCTGGATGTTTTAACGAGTTATGCAAAAGTCATCCAGAATCAAAAGTACTTCAGAGGCTGTTCCTAGAAAAGTCAAGATATATACATGTTATTTATCATGAAAGTGTATTAAACATAAAGTATTCTAGTGAAAATCGTTAGAGTCTTTTCTATTAGATATTCTTTTCGAAAAATGTTCTATTTAAAGGGTAGTTTAGGGTTGGGGAATTTTCAAATCTTGGTGTCAAATCCTTAGAATATGCTTAACTAAAATATCAAGTTTGGTAATTAAAGAACACACAGACGTTTTTTCTAAAAAGGAGATTTTATTAAGGGAACATCAAAACACGTATTTACGTTGAAATATCGGCATTACATTTTGGATGGAGTGCAACACCTTCCCCAACTATTATGTATATGACTTACATATTGAAGAAAATATATTGACATAACCCTTCAAACACAGTCTCACTGACTAAACATTGTTAATTACGTTTAAACTTTTACGAATGTAAAAGTGCCGGATGATTGTGCATATTTCGTAACCGTATCTTTAAGTAAAAACATAGATTTTTTATAATTATTTCACTTTTGTCGAAACGTTATTCCCTGGACCATTTCAGGTTACTCGGTACTGAATTTGCTAATCCCTACAAAATTTAAACCAAAAGGTCTAATTTTTGTACCAGATTATTTTTAGTATAATTATAAGAAGGTAATTTTCATAGTCTTAGCCACTTTAATTTAAAGGAAATTCAATTCTAAATTCAGTTCAATTCCATTCAAGTTTAATTATGCCACGTCACGTAAATTGGGCCATCTTTCATGTGGTTTCATGATCAGGGAATTTCTAGTGCATCACTATGTTCATTGTAACGAGGGATCAGCTCATCGCCCAATATTTTCGAGGTGTGGGGTTCTTTTATGTAAAAAAAAAACAAAAAACATGGGACCAACGGCTTTACTTTCCTTCCAAAGAAAGTTAATATAATGCTTTTTATCCAAAAATATCCATCACCCTCCGCCGGCTTTGAACTTACAACCTTGATTATTAGAGGCTTCCGTGGTACCCAATATACATGGAGGAAAACCTGACTTAAAATAAAGTGTAAAATATCTTGATAAAAAATGAGCATTTAAACTTTTAAAATCCACATTTTTCTGAAATATGTAAAAAATAATAACGGGTGTCACCTTTTAGTTTATTAAAAATCAATGAAATGGATAACATTACTGGTAGAAAAAATGTATTTAAGTCTCTTTATCCATTTTAAATACGTATACAATATGGAACAAAATTTGCAGAACTGTCTACTTGAAAAGTGCCAAAATTGTAAGAAAGTAATATCGTTTTCAACGGTATGTTAAACGTTCCATTTTTGTATTTAAGTGCCTAAAGGGGCCAAACTATGTTGCTTTAGAGTTTTGTGTGAAAACATTTAAAAAATTAAATATTTTTTGGAAATGTAATTGAAAATTCATGGCTAATAAACTTTGAAGTGGCCTTGAAAAATTAAAAAAAAATTATTGTAAACATATTGTGCTAGAACATAATAGCATTTGTCTGCTCTACCTTTATTTTCTTATGCGTCTTCCTTAACACCGATGTAATTAAACATTCTTTGTAAACTGTTCCGTCTACTTATGTAAATGTGTCTGGTCATCAACGTTGTAAAATACACCATATAAAATAGATGAAAAAGACGAAAAGTATTATTAAAGAAGGGGAGAACCATAATATGGAAAGCGTTATTCAACAATTTTTATGTCAGCCGTAATAATATAAATAGGGGTGAACCCTTCTTCGAATTAATAATTTATCACATTTAATAAGCTTCCCAATTTGATGCAGTCTACCTGTCTTACCTAGGTATAAGAAAACTCTACTCATTAGCATTTTTATGATTGCATTTTTTTCTTCTGCTGGTAGAAATAACATTCTATATGTACAATTAAATGATAATACTTATATCCAAAAGTTTTCTGTAGAGTTCAGAATGTATAAGACATAACACGCACGAGGGCTTAATAACAATTCATATTCCGCTATTATTGTTTCGTAATTTTGTCATTTGGCGCTTTGGTATTTTCAAAAAATCTTATATTTTCACTTTTGATGTTAATTGAGATAACCATTTACAGAAATGGTCTTATTACATTTTTCTTGTAAATACATAGAAAATAAGGGAATAATTTAGCTGATTGCTATGTAATAACATTGAAAATCCATTCTCTTTTGCATACTCAGGAGCGAAAAATGAAGGCAAGTCTGCCCATATAAGCAAAAAATAAGTATTGTAAAATTGAAACCAATAACAAGGAATATAGTAGCTGCAAAAAAACATATAGGGCATAAATTGCGTTTTTGAACGAGATCTACATGTTTTGTGCAGTAAGATCTTGTCTTGTAGTAATAAAAGGCTCTCTCTTACGATTTACGAATTATGCAAGTCATCCAGAATGAGCGGCAATTCAGAGGCTATTCCAAGAAAATTTAAAATATACATTTTATTTTCAAGAAAATATCTGTCATGCGGTATTTTAATCAAAATCAATAACACGATCTTTTAATAAATTAAAATATCCGGATTTTTTTTTCGTGTAAAGGATGGTTTGGGGTGTGGTAATTCTCTTGAAAAATTTCATGTCACATCTTTGGAAGATGCTTAAATTAAAAACCAAGTTTGATATTTTTCGTTCTTGAGTTATACTGTTCACAAACATACGGACATGCACTCACAAGCACGCACACATACGAATGTTTTCTTCTCCTGGTTATACTTATGTTTTCCGGTTACAACAATGCTCTTAGTAGGTCATATTGCAAAATGTTTATCTTTTTTTCTTTTTTTTCAGGGGATTCCGAAACGTATATTTACAGGAAAGTCTAGGTATCGAATTTTTAGGAGGAAAGCAATGCCTTTTCTACCTACCATGCACATAGTCCTGGTAGAGAAAGAAGAATAGTGCAAGCCTCTTTGTCCCAATAAAATCAAAATACA
Organism: Hymenopus coronatus; assembly: GCA_030762935.1. Lineage (NCBI taxonomy): Eukaryota > Metazoa > Arthropoda > Insecta > Mantodea > Hymenopodidae > Hymenopus > Hymenopus coronatus. The sequence continues at coordinate 81,809,213 of CM060888.1, read as the reverse complement.
TGCAACATTTGAAGGAAAGTTAAATGGTGTTTAGGCTCTAACTTACGAACTATATTTTCCGATTATTTACAGTAAAAGATCATTATCATTTAGTTTCAAATTAATCAGAGTATTAGGATTGATTTTCTTTGCATATTCAGTGAAGATTTCTCGATACACTTGATCAATTTCCCTGTTGTTATAACATTTGAAAACTCTTAATCTTTTAGCCTATACTATAGTTCCAAGTTGAGATCTATTTTAAATATATTGTATATAATTTTCATCGAAGTGTGGCAAATAAGTGTAGTCAATTTAAAATTCTAGCTCTAAAATTGCCTAAGAGCATGGATAATTTAATTTAAAATAATATAAAGGCCTCGCAGAAGTGTAAGTTTAACGTAAGCTAAGCAGTAAACTTCAATAGCTTGGATAAGGTTTAATAAGCAAATTACTTACCAGAATGGATAAACAAGGCTATATAAAGACCAATCTCAGAGAAAGGTTACAAAAATCAACAATACTACAATGCTGCAGCAGAAATGTAGTTGACTCTTCTTTTAAATATATATGCCAAATTTTTAATCGGAGAGGATGCATAATTACATAACTTAATATAAATAATATGATAGCGTTTCTGTGTTTTCCTATATTTATACGTATTTATATATAGACCACGGATATTTCTTTAGGATATTTATAAATTTTGCCAATAATTGAAATCTGACTTACATTTTTACATTCTCTAACACCTATGTATATAGCATATAATAGATAGAGTGCGCATTCATTGATTTCACCCTAAAATTCGATCGAGATATCACCAGTAATACATGTTAGGCTTCTCTGATTCCAAAAGTAGCATTATTACTTTCTCTACGCGTACTATGTACATGATGTATAGAGAAGGTATTGTATAGCATCCAAAAATGATACCGAGATCTCACTGGAGATACATGTGTTATGATCCCCTGAATAATACAAGATTTTTTTAGAAAAATGTGTGAGTATCTATCAATGTGTGTGTCTGTTTCTGTGTCTGTGTTCAGCATAGCTCAAAAACGAAAAGCTCGTTAAATACCATACTTAATATTTAAGTGCTGTATCTTCCAGAGATGCTACACGAATATTTTAAAAAGAAATCCCCCCACCCAACTACCCTTTACATGGACCAATTTCGAAAATTTTAGTTTCCTCAAAAATGGCACCAATGAGTTTGAGTAAAATCTCTTATATATCTTTATAAAATGTACATCTTGAATATTGTAGGAATAGCCTCTAAAGAGCTCTTTATTCTGGATGAATTTTTCTTAATTTTGCATAACTGGTACAGCGTAAGACATAGACAAAAAGTCACTACACAAAAATATATGTATCTCGTTAAATTACACAAGTATGTCATATACATTTTTTTCGTGGAGTTGACCGTTTTCGAGATATTCCTTATTATTTTGAGTTTTAAAATACTTAAACTTTTCTCAAACGGGAACTTGTCAAATGCGGGCCACGAAAATAAACTGACTTCAATCCCATAGGAACCACATTTTAAAGTATTTGACTGTCGGTTTAATCTAGTGTATTCCCTTATTTCCCTCCTACTTATAAGGAGCAAAGTAATAAGATTAGAATGAAGTAAATAGAAGAATAAGCTTATTAACAATAATTTGTTACAGAGATGCAGAGCAAGTCATGAGAATGAAACACATCAGATTTTTAGAAAAAGGTCCCCTGTTTCTGTGTGTGTATGTGTGTGTCTATGGGCGACATAATTCAAAATCGAAAAAATGGTGAATGCTAAACTTGGTGGCTTGGTAATTTATCTGCCAAGGATACGACACGAAGATTTTCAACTACCCAACAACTACCCTTTAAATAGAAATGTTTATTTTCTCATAAATGACTCTAATGGCTTTGATTAAAATACCATATATTTTAGACATTTTCATGACAAACGAAGTGTATACCTTGAATTTTCACAAGCCGTAACACATAGACAAAAATTACTACACAAAAATAAAATAAAGATCTCATTAAAACACACAAGTTATGTCATGACTTTTTGAGTTAACCATTTCCACGATGTTCCTTGTTTTTCGTTTCAATTTTGAGCCATTTAAACTTTTCTCAGGCTAGAAGTCAACTTTCGTCTGATTTCTTTTTTTTTAACTCCCGGGAATGCAAAGGAGAACCGATTATCAATTATTTCACATAGGGATTAGTTTTTAAAAGATGTGACTGTCACTTTTTTCTAATTTATTTCCTTATTTCGTTTCTACCTACAGCAATAGCAAGCTATAAAAACCAATTCTGCTAATGTTTATCTTCATTAATATGATGTTGATAAAAATAATACTTTGTTTAGGTGTGTTGAACAGCTAATGAAATTCATGTGAATGGAACAGACAACCCAGAGCGAATACTGAAGACAGCGAATGTATATTAGATTTAACAAAAAGAGATTTACAAATTTACAATTTATTTGTGGCAAGCTTCATGAACTTTTCCTAAGGCTGTTTTTCGCAACAGAGAAATTTTGTGTACTGAAATGTGGTTTTGCAATAAAAGAATGCTATAATTTAAATGACTATATTGATGTCCATTGTTCACTTTATTAGGAATATAAAATATTTTAATATAAAATGTTAAATAATCTATATACCCGATATAAATTCATTTATTAAAAATGTGATGTGTTCCATTCACATGATTTTTTCTACATCTCTGTAACAAATTATTGAAAAACACCTATTCTTCTACCTACTTCATACTAACTGAGATACAAATTAAAAGAAATTATATTATCATTAGTTTCCTTGTAAGTAGGAGGGAAATAAGGGAATACACTAGGCTATTGCTATGTGAAACAAAATTTGGTTCACTTTGCGTGCATAGAGCATTAAAATTTAAACCAAAAACAAGAATTATCTGAGAACAAGTAACTTTAAAATAGTGAATGACATAATGAATAATTTAGCGAATTTATGCGTGTGTGTGTGTGTGTGGTAAGTTTTTGTCTATCTCTTACGGTTTTCCAGTCACACAAAAGTCACCCAGAACGAAGATCTCTTGAGAGGCTCTTCCCAGAAAATTCAAAATATATATTTCGCTTGTCATGTATATAACTAAAAAATGTTTGAGACATTTTTTTATAAAGTCTAAGTTTTCGAAAATTGTTCCATGTAAAGGTTAATTAGGGGTGAACCAATCATCTTTAAAATCTTGTGTCGCATCCTTGGAAGATACTGAACTTAAATACTAATTCGACGTTTAAACGAAGTTTCTTTATGAGCTATCCTGCCCGCACACACGAACATTTTTTCTAAAAACAATCATTTTAGATTCAGGGTGTCTTATGAATGTATTTACAGTGAAATCTTGACATTGAATTTTTGGGTGGAATACAATACCTTCCATCTACTGTGGACATTGTACATACGTGCTAGAGAAAGTAAAATCACAAGACTGTAAATATATGTGTTACCCCTGTTGAAAGAGGTAGTATTTATGTAGTAGTAGTGACTTTAATATGTGTGGAAACATTAAGATATACTAGAAGTGAAGGTTTTACAACAATAGTTCAAAAAGCAAATGGTTATTGGAGCCTTTGGGCATTTATAAAACAAAATGAACAATTAGCTGCCCCCCTTTGCCTCGCTACTCCGGCTAATACGCTATTTAAAGATCGTACAATGCACCTGTTTCTTTGCATAATATTTGCATAGTTTTTCTCAAAACTATATTTACCCACCTGCGAAACGTTCTACGCGTCTCAATTTTTGTTTAATACAACTAAAATTTCACTGAATGTACAGAAAATTTGTAACATTACGCTGATAAAATTATCGTAGCATAAATAGTAATTTTTTAAAAAACTATGAAAAAATATTAATTTTAGATTTTAAAATATGTAACTCGTCAAAATGTCATCCTATTTCAGTAATAAGGTTAGTATATTATCACTGCGTAAATTATTATGTGGTTCAAAACTCCAATTTAAATTCTTTTAATTATCTTTGAGACGCATATAACATTTTAATTATGCGATATATTTACATAATAAAATGTATTTAATAATTTATATTTATATTTTGAAAGGTTTTTCCAAGTTGATTGTAATTTCATATACAACTAACACAAGTTGGTTGCAACTACAGTAAAATTTTCAGTAAATCTATGCACAAATACAGAAAGTTCAAATTTCACTCATAGTGTCCCTTAAATATAAGAATTTACGAATCAAAGAGCTCAGAGAGCAAAAATTGGAGCAAACATCTGCAATAAAATTTCGTTAATTCTGAACATGAACTGCACCTAAAGCAATGGTTACCCACAAATGTCAGCGGTGCATACAAGGCCAGGAAGAGTTGGTAGCTTAATGTGCATGTCAGCAGGTTCTCGCTGTAGCTTAGTGGTAAGAGCAATCGAATAACTATGTCATGAAATGTTTCAATCTGACTCTATCTTTTTTAATTCTTGTCCTAGGCATGGCTTGTATGGCAACATTTAAAAAACAGTTAATTACCATTGATTGGCTTAAGTCTAGTTGGTTAAACTATGACGCCAGGGACTTAAAATACTTACGAAATTGTAAGTCACCATTGGAACATATCATCTGAAAATAATTTGAGATCTCCTTTTGGTTTCTCAGGAAAGATGTGAGTTGGAGTTTAATGTCATGTCGGTATTTTGCCATAGTAATACAGTGGTATGAGCAACCTGACCGGAGATCGGGAGATCCGTGGTTCAGATCCTGGCTATTGCTTTGAATTTTTCAATCTCCTTTCCATAACAATATTACTTTTCGGAACGTAAACCATTACTAAGCCTGGTGGATCAGGCGTTTCGTCTGGAACTGGCATTCGGGAGGCCGGGGGTTTATGGGTTTATCGGGAGTTTTCCCGGGTCAATAGACGAATACTGGGGAGGATTCTTCATTCCTTGAACTTCCTGGGCCTTCTTTTCATCCTCATTTTATCCCAGCCGTCTCATTCGGGTTGTGAGGGTCGTCGAGGACTGCCACAGAGGCGCCATTTCTTGGACTGGAAGTACTGCTCTGGGCGGCCGGATCAGGATCGTTTATCCGGGATTGAGTGGCGGGCTCCAGGCGCTTCCCGCGTTGAGGTGAAGAACTGCTGGAGATGTTGGAGACTCTCCACGGCGGTTCTCTCTGCCGGATGTCGGCCACCTTCTGAAATTATACTCATCTCATTCATCCTCCAAGGATATGTACAATAAGCCAAAGGTTGCAGTGTGGAATACCCGTCCGTATTACACACACATGAGAGCGCGGTAAACCATTCCATACTTCGAATTTCCGTAAAGGAGTTGTCGAGGAAGTAAGCATTATAACTGAATATACCAAAGAATACACATTTTTTTTATTGAGGACTAATATTTATTACATATCTCAGAATCTTAAACCTTCTGACGAAGTGAAGAGTTAAAGTGTTTAGAAAAATTGGATGTAGATAAAATAACACGGAATAGAATTGCGTGGTACATTAGATTAGATGAACCTGTTTGCTAAAGTACAAACTGTAAGAGTTCGGGTGGGAAAAGTAGATACTAGATGAAAAAATTAAGATAAATAGGTCAATTGCGGAGTTAGAGAATAAAGTTTAAAAGAGGGAGGAATGAAGAGGATGGATTTCAATAAAGGATGTCCCTTGAGCTGTAAACAGTAGATATTTCTCTTATCAAATTTGATTTTTATTTCTTCTTATCTAAATATCCAATTAATTCTCAAATTTATATGACTTTTTGCCACATTTTATGATTTTTATTTGATTGTTTTCGATTCCTTTTGTTTTTCTAAACATAGAGAAACCAGCATTTCATCTAAAAAAAGCCGCAGAAAAATTTAGAATCAAACATCTTGTAAACTCTACTGTTAGATAGTATCATAATAGTCTCGCTCCCAAAAATCATCCATCGATATCCATATCAGTAGTACAAAAGTTATTCAGAATTTAAGAGGACCTCCAAGACTATTCATGGAAATTCAAGACATACATTTCATTTGTCATGAAGTATCTTAAAGGTATGGTATTCTAATCATAATCGTTAGAGCAATTTTGGAGAAAATAAACAATTTCGAAACATATTGCATATAAAGAGTAGTTGAAATGGATGAATTCATTTGATATTTATGGTATAATGTCCTTCGAAGATGCTAAATTGTTATACTATTCACAGATAACTAGGACTCACACGTACATATACACAGACCTTAATAATAAAACTTTTACTCTTTTTGGACTCAGGGATCTCAAAACACATAAGCATGGTGAACTCCCAACATCGAAATTTTTGATGGAATAAAATCCTTCCCCATATATAGTAGAGAAAATAAACATTTCTATTTAAATGCAAAAAGTTCATATACGCAGTGTACTTGAGCAAGTTTTCGCATATAGAAAAGTAAACGTTTGATAAAAAAATCTGATGTGTTCCATATACATGACTTTCTCTATATCACTGCAACAAATTATTCTATTTACTACATCTAATGGAGCAAAAATTAGCAGAAATAGTCTTATTACTTGCTTCCTGGTTAGTAGAAGCGAAATAAGGGGGTACCATAGGTTAAAGTGATAGTCAAAAGCTGGTTGCTCTGCGACTGAAGTGCCTTTGTTTGTATCACGAGTTCACAAAGTCCTGTATGAGAAAAGTATAAGTCTTTATAGCTGTAAAAAAAAGTAATATCTCAAAAACAATCAAATCCACGAAAAAAATGTATATAGCATAAATTGTGTGTTTTAAGGTGCTCTACATTTGTTGTGTGGTAAGTTTTTGTCCATCTCTTACGGTTTAGCAGTTATGCAAAATTCCGTAAAATTGACCGAGAGTAAAGTAGTCTTCAGAGGCTATTCCCAGAAAACTCAAAATATACATTGTATTTGTCATGTAAATATCTTTAATATATGATATTTTAATCAAAATCGTACAGCCATTTTTTAGAAAATGAAAATTTTTTCAAAAAAAGTTCCATGTAAAGGGTAGTTTGGAGAGGGGGGATTTTTCTCAAAATCTTCGTGTCGCATCCCTGGAAGATACTAAACTTAAATACCAAGTTTGGTATTTTACCGACTTTTCGTTTTTGAGTTATCGTGTTCACAGACACACGGACACACGGACAAATGGACACACACGGACCTTTTTCTGAAAATACTTTTTCTGGATACAGGGGACCCTAAAACATATATTTCCGATGAAATCTAGGTATCGAATATTTTGGTGGAGTGCAATACCTTCTCTATACACTATATACATAGCACGTATAGAGAAAGTAAAAATAAACCTTTTTGTCAATTTCGGAATTCCAATGAAAATGTATAGATTATTTTTCGGTGGAGAGGGTCTATGCTTCTTACAAGTTTGCAACGGATTCAGTGCAGGTTCCTTCTACGGGTAATTGGGGGGTTTGGTACTCTAATTATGAAGATTATGGTGGAACAACAAGCTGCAAAGTTATTTAACCTCCAGTGACGCTAATCCAATGAGCTGAAAATGTGTGCCTTCTTTAAAAGAGGGAAAGCAATGAGAACTAATTTCTCCGGATAATTTTTGCAACTCATAGTTTCGAAAGTTAAATTATTTATTTTCCTAGGAGCTGTATATTATTAAATAACTTAATCCTTGGAGTTGTTTGCAATTGTAGAGTAAATAATCGTGCATAATACGTGCCCCATTCCTTTTGATCCTAGTAATGTTGTTTTCATCTATAAGGCTTCACTCTTGAGCTAACTAACCTTTTACTCCCCCAGCGGTATGAGATCACTGTTTGTCTTGGATAACAACAATTCAAGAACAGAAAATGAAGCTATGAAAGATATCATAATCGATGTGAAAATTTTGCTGCAATTGGCGTCCAAGCAAAGCTTTTCGGCCTTCAAGCGGGAGGGGTAAGAAAATATTTCATGTAATGTTAAACTGGTCGATTGCTAAGATATTTACTTATATGAGAGCTTTCATCAGCGACTTGGAGACAAAGGTAACATTATTGATGCTGCTGAACGGCGATAAGAACACAGCAATGTTGCTGTAAAATACAAGATTTAAGTTGTAATGCTACCCTTAAGCAATTCGACCATATTTTGGGGGATGTGAGTATCCCACCAATCCATTAGCTAGAACTATGCTCGAAAAAGGATGTCATCCTGGTAGAGGGTAGTTCTAATTTGTCAGTACCAACATAATGAGATGTATTATGAGGCAGATTTTATGCTCCTCAGTATATTATTCAAATATAGTTTTAAAACCCAATACCTTCCATTCACATGACATACTCTACCAAATGCAAATAAACTATCCTTACAAAAGAAATGATTTTATCTATATCATGCTAATCGAGATAAGCATTAGCATAATTTCTAACTACTTGATTCCTTGTAGCAGAAATAGTTTTACTACTTAATTCCTTGTAAGCGAAAGCCATATCTTTTGAATGCTGAACGCCTTGTGAACAATTGAAGTTCAATTTTCTTTGCGAGGCCAGCAGTAAACAAAAGCGAGATGAAAGGAATGATAACCCCATTTGAGCAAAGTTACTTTGTTTAAACTTGAAACCAATAACTTATCCCTGGAGATGGTTAGCTTTACAATAAAAATGCATATGAAAAAATTGTGTTTTTTTTTTAACCAGATCAACATTTGTTCTATAGAAAGTTTTTGTCTATTTATTACGGTTTACTAGCTATGCAAAATTCGGTAAAATCGTCAAAATGAACAGGTCTTCAGAAGTTATTCCCAGAAAGTCAAGATATACATTTTATTTGTGACATTTTAATCAAAATCTCCTTCTTCCTACTTGGATTAGGTCATTTGATCAAAATCGTTAGAGCTATTTTTGAAAAAAAAAACAAACAAAAAACTAAATTTTAAAAACGTTTTCTATGTAAAGGATTGGGGTATTTCTTGAAAAACTTCATGTCGCATCCTTGGAACATATTAAATATAAATATATATCAAGTTTTGTAGTTACTGGCATTTTAGTTTTTGAGCTATGCTGTCCACATACACACACATACATATTTTTCTAAAAATGTTTTTTTTTTTCGACTCAAAGGACTTCAAACATATATTACCGCTGAAACCTCACTGAAATATCGAATTTTGGGTGGACCACTATGTACATAGTATGAAAGAGAAAGTAAAAATCCATAATACTACTATTGCTGCTGATGATGATCATGGAAATGCAGAAGAAATGAGTGGCCTCTTTGGAGCTTGCATATGCACTCCTAAAGTTTTTGCTTCTTAATCTGAACTTTCAATCAAAATCAACGGTCCCAAAAAAAAAAAACGGACTATCACTGTGATACGTATATGACCATGTTTGAAGAAAGAAAGAAAGAAAGAAAATAAAAACTTAAGGATAAATATCTATTCATGCAAGCCTTGGAACCCCCCAGCGTAGTCGTTCTCTGTGATCTGTGTAAGATGCTAGTCTCTGGTTCCCACGGTCGCTGGTTCAAATCTGGGCATGGCTTCCTTCGGAAGGGAAGTAAAGACAGTGGTCCTGTGCTGTGAATTTACAACACATAGAAGAATCTCAAACCTGAGTAAAACGCTTTGAGCACAATTAAACGGTATTGCTCGCCCAATATATAGGGGAACGCTGAGAACCATAGTTGTTAATGAACGTCTATAAATAAATCTAGTCTAAATTAATTTAGATAAACCGCATATCTGGGGGATTTCAATATCCCTTCCGTATTTCTAATGTAAAAGGTCTTGTGTTAAGTTCCATCATACAGACTGTTAGGATATACACACAGATATGTGTAATGAACAGCATTATTTAAAATATTTGTTTCGTTTGCGGATTTATAATTCTAATTAATAAGAGTAGTATATATTCGGCTTGGTTTGTACATAAAAGTAGATGTGGCACACACAAGATATACTGTTTATTTTCTATGAGACTGCGTGTCGGAAGGCGTAACCCTGAGTGCGTGGACCTCGCTATAACGAATGTTGTAGCGGTACTGAGTTCGAATGCTTTGTGCAAGATCAATGATTCCACATTACCTCCGGCAGTAGATCAAGAATTGAAGAGTGAACAGATAGAAGCAAAACGGATACTTAGTCTATACTGATAGGCGTTGTTCATTTCGCAGCATTATTATGATCATGCAGAAAATACGTGATTACGCGATTGCTTTGAGAGAAAACTGTACGAAGAAGAGAAAAAAACAAACATCACATCAAAGTGTATACCCATTATGTACCATTTATCAGAATATCTGCACCCATGCACTAATATCCTGTATATAGATATCTAATACATTATGACCCGTATAACAGCCTTCAGCACACCAGACTTTAGATTTAGTTATATTCAAAAGAGAATTACTCTGCGTATCTTCGGAAGCCGAAATTAAAATATGAGCTTCCAGATCCAATATTCAAGATTATTGTATCTTCTATTGGAGTTATGCCATACTTGATACTTCTGAGAAACTTTTCTGGATCCCTTAAAATTGCGTACACCTTTTGCGAGCAAGAGTACCTTTTCATTATCTCTAAATCCTGTGTATCCGGGGACCCAAACAAGCATGATCAGGCTGGCACAGTGCCACACCAATTTGGATATTGTTTTCCACGAGTATACTATGATGATGATGATGATGGTGCACATGACTCTGTTTAATCAGCTGTTATTGACTTTGTGATGTATATTAATGTTAGGCCAATATAGCATCTATTCAAGCATCTACCAATCCATACAAAGATTAAATCTATTTATTGTTAAAATATACCTGGATATAAGCAATATTTTTAGAATAGATATAGATGTTTCAAATTTTGAGAGCAGAATATTTGGATTCAACATCAATATATACTACGTTTTATCTTACCTTAGTAGTTCAGAGGAAGATTTATAAAAATGTGAATGGTTCCCTGAAATTCTCCAACCGTGGTAATAATATGTTGCATAGCAGTTAATCAGTTGTGATTTAGAGAACCGTGTCATATAGAACTTATGAAGTTACCGATTTTTTTTTCTTCTTTCTTTTTTTCAACTACAGTCAGACACATCCAGTAAACTATCATCAACTGCATACAATTTGACTGGTCAGCAGACATCTCACCTAGAGGTCCGAGCTCGATTTCCGGTGGATGAGTTGATATTTTTCAAACACTATTTTCTACCCTCTATAAGGATGAAAAGGAAGTGTATCAATATTTCTATTTAAATTTAAAGGTTTATTAGATACAGTTTGAATGGAGCTAGAACTTCATTTACTCTCCTTCTTTTCCTTACTTTCTTCTAACAAAAACATGTTTTACAAGGCGTTCCAACACCGCTCGGCTGAGTCAGAGTACTCGCGCGTATGCACCAAAACTTCTCGGAGCCCGGTTAGAGGGGAGCGTGATACCCAATACGACACTGGTGAAGGTCATAGCACAAGTGACCACTCTTCCTGCCATTTCATTTAGCGTGAACTCAGCTTATCCCCAATCCCCCAAATACTTCATGATCCAGGCAGACTCCCGCCAGTAGTGATTATTTACTGTTCCTTGGCGTGCTCCATAGAGTATGAAAGTTTGGAGGCGGGAATGAATCTGCGTGGAAAAATAAATTAAAAACGACGAAACACACAGTAACCCAAAAGCCAATGAGTAAAAACATCAAATTCTTCATTCAAAGCCTTCTGATATACATATCATCATATGGGGCTATGAAAATGAACACACCCTCCAAAAACTGACATCATTAGGCCGGAGATCTTTTGGCCAATCATGCTGAAATAAAACTATATGATGCGTTCATAAGTAATTAAACCGTTTTAATTGTATTTAAATATTATAACTACATAGGTTTATTCAGAAATTTGAATATCATCTTCAACGGGAAATTAAATTATCAAAAATGACGTTTTTAGTTTATTTGTCCCATAAATTGGAATTTCCTCTATAGTTTAATTTAATATTTTGAAAATGTTAATAAATCTTTAGCTTCTTTTTCTGAAAAAAAAAAAAGAGTAAAACCTTGCTATGGAATAGGGAGTTCATTTTAGAGGAAGTTTTGATTTGCAAATCAGTCACACTAATTAAGTCGTGTGTGCTCTTCTTTTCATATATGTGCTTACTTTACTTTCAACAGTAGAATGATATTTTAATAAAAGTGACTGGGTTTTTTTTTCGAAAACTATTGAAGACAGCTAAAGTAAATTTTAAAACAGTAAGACCAAATAAAGCTACCTATTTAGGTATACTTTGATATTAATGGGATGACTGGTTGTTTACAAATAATTAATTATAAATTTATAAAAATGTACAATAAAGAGAAGTTATATCTTCCTTAATAAACATTATTGTATAGAGGTAGACTTAGCAGATATGCGTATTTTAATAATTTTAATTTTATTTATATTAGGCATAAACAGTTTCTGAGAGAATTGGTCGCGTAGCGGGACAATATTTTTAGTTTACCCTTAACAAATTTTGTTTTTCAACTTTGCCGATATGGTCACTGACCTTCAGGGGTATAGTTATGTAATACTAGACTCACTTCTGAGGCGGAATTTAATTGCTTGCGATGGTAATATGACCATGAGGATGGCGGCGGTGGAGAGGACCTACAGCTTTTACTGTGGACTCCGAACCACCTTGGGCCTTAGGGATACTCACTCCATGTGAGCTAGTTCAGCCCTAGGAAGTAAATAAATGGAGGGGCAATGTGACGTCTTTCCATTCTACCTGAAGCTGTTATCTTGACTATTGCTCCGCATGTAAAGCAGGTGCAACAGCGGCGGAATGGCCGAGTTCCAAAATATTTTTGCAGTATTTCTTCCTCAAATGAAAGTTTATAAACCTATTTTCGGGTGTATAATAGAACGCTGACACTTTTTCAAGTCAGAAATTTGTTAGGTTTATTGTCAGACACTGAGAGCGCAGTATCAGAAAGGTATCTTAACTTAAACTTAGGTTTTTCTGCTGACTAGCATATGCAGAATTAAAATACTGTCCTGATTTTATAATTTTTCACATAACAGATTAATTTAGAACACAATAAAGATTCTACCTTTTTACAATCTGAACGCAGAAATAATCAATTGCTTATTCCTCGAGAAAATTGTATCAACATCGCCCAGTGAACTGTCTGTTGTTATTCGCACATACACAACTAACGCAGCGAGAAATTTTAGATCACTGATTCTACTTATAAAGAAGCCAGTAATAAGATAAATTCTGGTAATGTTTATCTTGACTAGCGTGATGTATTTAAAAGAATAATCTTTTGTAAGAAAGTTTGCTTGTTTGTGAAATTGCTAGAGAAAGTCATGTGAATGGAACACATCAAATATTTACCTTCTCTACACATACTATGTGCATAGTGTATAGAAAAGGTACCTATTGTATTTCGAACAAAAATTTCGATTCCAAGATTTCACCAGAAATATATATTTTGGAACCCCCTGAATAAAAAAGCATTTTTAGAAAAATGTGTGTGCGTCTTTGGGCAGTATATTACAAAAACGAAAAGTCCATTAAATATCAAACTTAAAATTTAAGTTTGGTATCTTCAGAGAATGCCACACAAAGATTTTCAAGAAAATCTCTCCATCCCAACTACCCTATACATGGAAAATATTAAAAAAAATTGATTTTTTCAAAACTGTCTCTAGCGATTTTGATTAAAATCTCTTATATTTAAGATATGTACATTACAAATAAACTGTAATTCTTGAATTTTCTGGGAATAGCCTCTGAAAACCTCTTTACTTTTTATGAATTTTTCTTAATTTTGGATAACGGTAAACCGTAAGAGATAGAAAAAACTTACTCCACAACAAATGTAGATAATCTCCTTAAAACACACAGTTTATGGCCTACACACTTTTTCGCGGAGTTGACCGTTTTGGAGATATTCCTTCTTATTGGTTTCAGTTTTAAAATACTTAAACTTTTCTCATACGGGCAGTTGTCAACTCCTGCCCACGCAAAGAAACGGATTTCAATCCCATTGCAACCTTTTTTTAATACATTTGACTATCGGTTAGCCTAAGTATTTCCTTTTTTCCCTTCTAGTTATAAGAAACTAAGTAATAAGTCCATTTCTGCTAATGCTTATTCCGAATAGTCTGAAGTAGATAGAAGGATAAGCATATTAGCAATTTGTTACAGATATGTTGAGAAAGTCATGCGAATGGAACACATCAGAATTGTTATTATTGTTTCATTTACATAGCCCCTAAACTTCAACTGCTGGTATGTTTCTCGTTGAGTTGTAGGTTTTGTTAATGCAGATTTCTTCATTTTTAAACTATTGAACACACGCATTCACTCCCACATTCATACTTCCAGATAACATGGAGAACAGGACGATCCTTGTTTCCCCAGCCGGGAATCGAATCCGGAACGTATGGAAAGAGAAGCCAGGAAGTTGACCACTTGACCACTGAGCCATTGCAAAATAATTTATTTCATTTGAAAAAATCTGATGTGTTCCATTCACATGACTTTCTCTATATCTCTGCAATACATTATTTTTAAAAAGCTTATGCTTCTATTTACTTCACTCTAATCGAGAAAAAAGTTAGCAGAAATAGTCTTATTTCTTGCTTCCTTGTAAGTAGAAGCGAAATAAGGGAATAACATAGGTTAAAGTAATAGTCAAAAGCTGGTTGCTATGTGACTGAAGTTCTTTTGTTTATATGGCCAGGAGTTGACAAATTCCTATATGAGAAAAGTAATTTTTTCTTAGCTGAAACCAAAAACAATGAATATCTCAAAACCGATTAACTCCACGAAAAAATGTATGTAACATAAATTGTGTGTTTTAACAGCTCTACATTACTTGCGAAGTAAGTTTTTATCTAAGTTTTACGGTTTAGCAGTTATACAAAATTCCGTAAAATTCGTCCAGAATAAAGTAATCTTCAGAGGCTATTCCCAGAAAATTCAAAATATACATTTTATTTGCCAGGTAAATAACTTTAATATACGATATTTTAATCAAACTCGTTAGAGCCTTTTTTTTTTAGAAAATCAAAATTTTAGAAAAAAGTTCCATGTAAAGGGTAGTTTGGTGTGGGGGGATTTTTCTCAAAATCTTCGTGTCCCATCCTTGGAAGATACTAAACTTAAATACCAAGTTTGGTATTTTACCGACTTTTCGTTTTTGAGTTATCGTGTTCACAGACACACGGACACACGGATACACACGGAGCTTTTTCTGAAAATATTTTTTTGGATACAAGGGACCCTAAAACATATATTTCCGGTGAAATCTTGGTATTGAATTTTTTGGTGGAGTGCAATACATTCTCTATACAGTATGTACATATTGAGTATAGAGAAAGTAAAAAGGATGCTTTAAAATAAACACACTTTATTACGCACTAATGTGTGAAGTGTTTCAACAAGAATGTGGCCGGAGCCACTCTGTTGCACAGACGCCAAACATAATGGAGCAGTCACGACGTAATTTTCGTGCCATGATTTATTATTGCTTCAAAAAGGTCTAACAGGAGAGCTGTGTCGCGAATCTTTGGTAGACCATCCAGTGCTTCCATTGGAAACTGGTTTCGGGAGTTCCAAAAAAGTTGAGCATCATAGGCAGAGATGTTTCGCGCATACCGGCAACTGCAGAAGCAGTTCCAACTGCGCAGAAATGTCGTATTGGAAGGTCCCCACATCACCTATGTTGATCTTAAGAGCATCTGTAACACTGGAATGATCATTTGCAAGGCAAGCGCTGTTCTCGTGGAGTGCCGCATTCGTTAACGAAAGTCGAAATGAGATTTTCATAATTTTTATCTGTTTTCATGTTTTAATTGTATATGGATATTTAAAATCTCCCACTCATTTTAGTATAACTTTCATAGAGGTACGCTAATTGCAAACAGTTTAAAAATATTGTAGAAAAATTTCCTACGTAGTAGTTTTTTAGAACATTCTAATACACTCACTTGGTAAAACATCAATAGGTTTGTAAATATTAGCGTTAGAGAAGGGATTCTTTTTATTATCATTTTGATCGGAAAATATTACTTTAGCTATTCGCAACAATGGTATCTCGAAATACTGCGAGTTGTGTTTGGAACGTTAGGTTACATTTTTTTGTTTGAAAGCGATTTCAGAGGTAAGATTATCTATACAAATACCCCATCATCTCAGAAACTAATTGACACTAAGGGCTGAAATGTTTACCACCTTAATAGGCAGTATTTTAACGAAAAAGTGTTAAATATATGAATTAGTTATTTTCTTTAAATTTAAAAATCATCGTTTTTCAATAGAAATTTTAAGAGCTTTATTAAAAAAATCATGCCTTTCCGTCTAACCAACAAAAGTATATCTTATTTTTCATTAATCATCATGCTGAATATACCTTGAAAATTTTGGTTCGTTATCTTAAATATTTGCTGAGATAATGGGTCAAACTTTAACAGAACGTTAGAAAACAGCTCGTATGGAATGATGTTAAATAACGAAAAAACTCAACATTGGGAGAAGTCTACGACGTTTTCATAGGAGGTGAATCCTGCATATACCACTGCGCTCCAGAAACAAAGCAAGATGGTGCTTTCCAGATGACGACCCACAAAATTGCCAAGAAACAATAATGCTGTAAAGAGGATACTTTCTTTTTCTTCTGCTTCTCCTCCTGCTCCTCATTAGGCATCGCTAACCCTGAAGAAAACTATGTCTGAGAGTTATCGGAGTAGTCAGTAGTCCAACAAAGCATCCATGATGCCTCCATCATGACAACGCTTGCACACAGAGTGGCTAGAACGTCAGTAGCTGTGAGAACAAAGAAGCGAGATTATAAATCCAAAATGTATTCCATTTTCTTCTCCATTTCTTCTGAAAATGTACATTCGTATATTCCTAACTGCTAACTGTATTTATAACAATTTTATGTTTCCTCCGCAGCGTGGATTGGGTAACATTTTGACGCTTTAACCAACCCATTTCCTTCGTAAGCACAGCCTCTATGATCATAGTCATGTTTTTTTGCAACCATGATTGTCTGCTTGATTTAATCGTCCTGGAGCAGCATCAGTTTTTACTCCAATACTAAGGACTGTTCATGGATGAATTACATCTTCAGATGTAATTAGAATTCGTGTTAATATCTTTATTGGTAAAGTTGTTCGGTTATCGACTTAAAGTAATCGAATATTGTAAGGATATACTTCATTTTGAGGGATTATATAGGAATCGAATTCAATGTCGTAAAATCTGATGTGTTACACTCACATAACTTTCTCTAGCTCTTCTACAAACTTCTCACATAAGAATATTCTTCTTTCTGCACGTTGCTAATGATATAATCATTAGGAGAATGTTCTTATTACTTAGTTCCTTATAAGTAGAAAGAAAATAAGGAAATACACTATGTTAACCCGATAGTCAAATGTTTTAAAACCTGTCGTTATTCGATTGTCATCGCAAATCGCTTCTTTGCTTGTCTAGGAGTAGATCAAAAGAACAACGGACACTTTCTGTCCCAGAAAAGTATAAGTACTCACAAGTTAAACAAAAAACAAGGAATATCTCGGAAACGGTTACCTAACAACAAAAATGTAACGGACATAAATTGTGTGTTTTGATCAGATCTACATTTTATGTGCAGTAAGTTTTTGTCTATCTCTTACCGTTTAGCACTTAAGCAAAATTTAGCAAAATTCATCCAGAATAAAAAGGATCTTCAGAGGCTATTCCCATAAAATTCAATATATACATTTTATTTTGTATGTAAATATCTTTAATATAGGGATTTTAATCAAAATCGTTAGAGCCATTTTTTAGAAAATAAAAAATTTAGAAAATTTTTCCATGTAAAGGGTAGTAGGAGGTGGGGGAATTTTCTTGAAAATCTTCGTGTCACATCCTTGGAAGATACCAAACCTAAATACCAAGTTTAGTATTTAACGGTCTTTTCGCTTTTGAGCTAAACTGTCCACAGACACACACGCACAGACAGACACAAACGGAACTTTTTCTGAAAATGCATTTTTTGGATTCAGGGGGTCCTAAAACATGTTTTTCCGATGAAATCTCGGTATCGAATTTTTGGGTGGAATACAATACTTCCTCTATACACTATGTGCATAGTACGTATAGAGAAGGTAAAAATTATGAATATTCATAACTTCAGTATCATTGAAGTGCAAGAGTTTCAAATGTTAATGTGGGTTTGATACTTTCATCAATTAAGTAAAGAATTCGAATGGAGGGTAAGGCAATAGAAACTAAGACTACTGCAGGTAATACTGTTCAAAACATTTCTAGGTATTGACCGTCTATTACATATCGATCTATAAATTTATTTGTTATTAATGATAACATTATATAGCCTAGTGATATTACAATTATATTAATAATAACCATTGAATGATCATGGAAATATATAAGTTGTATTATTAAAGGTGAGGCGCTATCTTGTAAATCTAAATTTCCTTGTGAAGACATATTATAAAAAATCTGATGTGTTCCGTCCACATGACTTTCTCTACAACTCAGCAATAAAGTATTGTTAAAAAGCTTATGCTTCTATTTACTTCCTGCCAATCGAGAAAAAATTAGCAGAAATAGTCTTATTATTTGCTTCCCTGTAAGTAGGAGCGAAATAAGGGAGTACTATAGGTTAAAGTGATTTCAAAAGCTGGTTGCTATGTGACTGAAGTTCCTTTGTTTGTATGGACACGAGTTTACAAAGTCCTGTATGAGAAAAGTATGTTTTTTATAGCTGAAACAAAAAACAAGGAATATCTCAAAAAAATCAACTCCACGAAAAAATGTATATAACATAAATTGTATATAACATTTGTAGTGTGGCAAGTTTTTGTCCATCTCTTACAGTTTAGCAGTTATGCAAAATTCCGTAAAATTGACCCAGAATAAAGTAGTCTTTAGAGGATATTCCCAGAAAATTCAAAATACACATTTTATTTGTCCGGTAAATATATTTAATATACGATATTTTAATCAAAATCGTTAGAGCCATTTTTTAAAAATCAAAATGTTCGAAAAAAGTTCCATGTAAAGGGTAGTTTGGGGTGGGGGCATTTTTTTCAAAATCTTCGTGTCGCATCCCTGGAAGATACTAAACTTAAATACCAAGTTTGGTATTTTACCGACTTTTCGTTTTTGAGTTATCGTGTTCACAGACACACGGACATACCAATACACAGACACACACACACGGACCTTATTCTGAAAATACTTTTTTTGGATATAGGGGACCCTAAAACATATATTTCCGGTGAAATCTCGGTATCGAATTTTTTGGTGGCGTGCATTACCTTCTCTATACACTATGTACATACTGCGTATAGAGAAAGTAAAAAAGTGTAAACCATCACAAAGTCTACAGGGAGTTGTGAATACCACTAAAAATACACAAAATGCACAAACATACAAAACACCCATGCCCAAGACGGGACTCGAACCCACAGTCCCCTGCGCCACGAAGCACCAAAGTGAGACACTTTAGAGAGCGCGCCCATGGGGACCGGCAAAAAAACTTAGAATTTTTCACATATGTGAATTTGTAAAGTCCTGGCAATGCAAAGAAACGGATTTTATCCACTGGGCAACCAGCTTTTAGAAGATTTGACTGTCACTTTATCTGATGTATCCCCGTTTTTTTCCTTCTGCTTACAAGAAAACAAGTAATAAGACCACTTCTACTAATGTTTGTCTTGATTAGCATGAAGGACAGAAGAATAAGCTTTTTTAACAATAATTTGATACCGAGATGTAGAAAAAATCATGTGAATGGAATACATCAGATATTATTCTTTTTAACAATTGTAACGTATAAAATTCTGCTTGGTGGATGGCATCTAAATTGGATGGCACATTTGAAACGTTACTCTCATTTTATCTCACTTGAAATTATGAAATACTATGAAGTGTTAATTTTTAGCATTGGAATTTTACAAAAAAGATCTGATGTTTTACGCTCATATGACTTTCTCTAGCTATTCTACAAACGAACTTCTTACGAAAGATAACTCTTCTTCCAACACTATGCTAATCGAGATAAACATTAGCAGAATGTTATTACTTAGTTCCTTATAAGTAGACTGGAACTAAGGGAAAGCACAAGGCCAAAGTGATAGTCAAATGTTTTAAAAGCTGTCTATATGCAATTGTCATTGCAAATCGCTTCTTTGCTTGACCAGGAGTATAACAAAAGAAACATATACACACTTCCGTCTGAGAAAAGTAGAAGTACCTCACAATTAAAACTAATATAAGGAATACCTTGAAAACGGTAAGCTCCACGAAAAAAAATTATATGACATAACTTGTGTATTTTAACAAGATCTACATTTTTTGTAGAGTAAGTTTTTGTCTATCTCTTACTGTTTACTAGTTATGCCAAATTAAGCAAAATTCATTCAGAATAAACAGGTCTTTAGAAGCTATTCCCAGAAAATGCAATATATACATTTTATTTGTAATAGAAATGACTTTAATATGTGGTTTTTAATCAAAATTGTTAGAGCCATTTTTAAGAAAAACAAAGTTTTCAAAATTTTTTCCATGTAAAGGGTAGTTAGGAGTGGGGGGATTTTCTTGAAAATCTTCGTGTCGTATCCTTGGAAGTTTTGTATTTAACCGCCTTTTTGTTTTTGGGATATGCTGTCCACAAGCACACACAGACAGACAGACAGACAGACAGACACACACACACACACAAGAACCTGTTTCTAAAATTCCTTTTTTTGGATTCATAGGGTCCTAAAACATGTATTTCCGGTGAAATCTCGACATCGAATTTTTAGGTGGAATACAATATTTCTCTATTTCTATGTACATACGGGGCTAGAGAAAGTGATACTTAGCCCTGGTTAGCTGGTCCTAGAAACATTGCAGACTCTTTTATCTCGTCGCCTTCGACAAGATCTTTAAGCTCAGTCAATTAATTTCGGAGGGGATACTAGGGAATTGTTTTCTAATGTAAATGATCACATGCTATTTATTCTTTTCAAAAAATTACTATATTTTTACTTTCTCTAGCCCCGTATTTACAATGTACATAGGGATAGAGAAGTATTGCATTCCACCCGAAATTCGATGTCGAGATTTCACCGGAAATACATGTTTTAGGACCCCCTATATCCATAAAAAGCATTTTCAGGAAAAGGTCCGTGTGTGTGTGTGTCCGTGTGTCTGTGAACACGATAACTCAAAAACGAATAGTAGCTAAAATACCAATCCTGGTATTTAAGTTTAGTATCTTCCAGGGATGCGACACGAAGATTTTGAGAAAAATCCCCCCACCCCAAACTACCCTTTACATGGAACTTTTTTAGAAAATTTTGATTTTCTTAAAAATGGCTCTAACGATTTTGGTTAAAATATCTCATATTAAAGATATTTACCTGACAAATAAAATGTATATCTTGAATTTTCTGGGAATGGCTTCCGAAGACCTGTTTATTCTGGATGAATTTTGCTTAATTTGCCATAACTAGTAAACCGTAAGAGATAGACAAAAACTTACTGTACAAAAAATGTAGGTTTTTTTAAAATATACAACTTATGTCATTTACATTTTTCTCGTGGAGCTTACTGTTTTCGAGGTACTCATTGTTATTAGCTTCAGTTGTGAAGTACTTATAGTTTTCTCAGACGGAAGTTTTTCTTTTGTTCTACTCCTAGCCAAGAAAAGAAGCGATTTGTAATGACAATCGCCTATCGACAGCTTTTAAAACATTTGACTATTGGTTTAGCCTAGTGTATTCCCTTATTTTCTTCCTACTTCTACGGAACTAATAATAAGAGCATTGTGCTAATGAGTACCTCGATTAGCAAGGTGCAGAAAGAAGAATAATCTCATGTAAGAAGTTTGTAGAACAGCTAGAGAAAGTCATGTGAGTGTAACACATCAGATTTTTTATAACTCACATAATTATACAGTGTATCGTATATAGAATTTTTCAAAACGACACCAAATGAAGATGTGGATCTTGTTGGTCATACCGTACGTGATACGTGAATATAATTTTCAGCTTAAATTCGGCACATACAAAAACTGCCATAAAATCACCATGGATTAGGTAGTCCCACTCCAAGAGAGATGCCGGTTGTTAGCGAAGGTCCCAATCGCGTATATAGCGTAGTTTGATAGACGGCCGGCGCGGCACAGGTAACGTTAGTAATGGAAAACGTAGCATGTGGGTGTGGCGTATGACAACCGTTGTTTCCTTGCTGCCTAATCCCAAATGTGTGCGATTTTTAAACACACATAAAACTTTAAATAAAGAGTATGAAAATTGCGACATCAAGTTTCAGACAAGTCAAGTGTAAGCTAATCGACTGCAAACTTCATTTGGTGTCGTTTTGAAACGGCCTGTATATGCTAGTCACTAATATCATTATTCTTAAAGCTATTCTTCGCACATGCGAGGAGAAAATTATACGTGCATACACAAGAAACAAGATATAAAGAAACACACACAAGAAGAAACAAGATTTAAACGCTATTCTCTACATTACTCAGCATTCATTACCTTAAAAAATCTGAGCATCTGTTCAATTTAAATTACTTAACAGAACATTTACATTCCTTTTATAATTAGTTGCTATCCTAATTATTTTTATACTTTCTGAGGTGCGGCGTCTCTTCCCATACTCTCGCGCACCTTTTTCTTTCCACCTACACAAATCACACATTAGCCCGCTAGGACAGTGTGGTGGTAGCATGTCTGCCTCGCATTCAACAGTTCGCGAGTTCGAATCTCGTTTAGGGCGAGTTACCCGGAAAAGGGCTCTTTTCGGGGTTTTCCCCTATTCTGAGAAGACGAACGTCGAGTAACTTTAAGCTCCACAGACCCCGAGATCATTTGAGCATAATTCCTTGAATATCATTCATCTTCCGATACGACCAACCAACCAGATTAAAGGAGTTAAGCTACAAAAAAAAAAAAAATAATCTCACATGGTTGACGTGACGAAATTAAAACCTTTTACTGTTACATAAAACCAAACTTTTCCTTCGGCTTATTTATATCGCCTCATAACGAAAGTATATTTGTTATTTATACATACATATATTCAAATAATATTTTAAGTTTAAACTAAAGAGCATCTGTTTAAAAGTGATCACATATTTCATTACTGTTAATTATGATAACAATACGCTCTGCTTATATAATTTCATATTATTATTTACAAGTCTATGTAGTAACTAAAACTGTAAGCAGACATTTTTCAGAGTTCAATGTGCTCCACAGCAAAAACGGAAATATACTTGCTCTTTTTTGTGCCTACTGTAAATTATTTTACATCTCTACCTGAATGCAGGAAAACAGCCGCTACCCCAACTTTGTCATCAAGTTTAGTAACTGTATACCCTATTATTTTTGTTCCTCTCTTAAAAAAAAAGTATAACGGGCAACGCCCGTCGAGTTACAAAGGGTAATGGCTTTAATTTAATTGATGAAGCACGAAGCATTTTGCTGCAGTTTCTAGAATCACAAAAACACAGAAGACTGAGTTTAGCCTTTGAGACACAATATCTTCAGTTCAGAAGAATTTGTGCTGATGTATAGCAACAGCGACGTTAAACTCGCACTCTGATTGCCTTAGAGAAGTGAAGAACTAGTATCACAGTAGGTACTAATTTTTACATCGAGCTGCTTGAGGTATAAGTATCATAAAGCTAAAAAAGCATTTAAATTGTAAAGATATGCCTATTTGAAATGAAGAATGCGATGGCGGGGGAAACCGGAGAACCTGGAGAAAACCCGCCCTGCGCCGCCTGCGGTCGCCTGGGAGCGAACCTGGTGAGAGGAGTGGTTTAATCACTCGGCCAAGACGCGGCCGAAGCGTTTCTTAACAAAGTGTTTTCACTGTTATGTAATTGTCACCTAAACTTTTCAAATCATTTGACGGATAATTGAAATGGTATTGGCCAGTAATCATGCATGTCTCATGTCAGTAGAAATGGATGGATGGACGGACGGACGAACTAATATTTTTCTTCATTAATTACATGATTTAATTTAAACCCACAATTCTATGGTACTGAAATTCTATACCTATATTTTACCTATTACATCTCATTTTCTCACTTAAGTGAGTTGCTGCATTTCTGAGGACCTATAGCATCCAACACCATGGTTACCTAGCTATCGGGCTCTATTTGCTTCGTTTCACCAATCCACATTTCTTCTTATTCATTATTTCTAATTTTTTTTCACCCACCTACTTCATACTGCACTAAAATATTTTCATATTTGTATTAAACTTTCTTTGATTTAACTCTTAACATCGTTTACATATCATTTCATTTGGTAAACTATACAATTGTTTTTTCGGAAGTTTTCTCTCACATTCATTGTTCCTTCGCATTCTAGAATTAAATTCCAATACTTATCAGACTTCTTATTACACAATAGACATTTACCTTGGTTTGCTCCTTCCCTTAAGCCTTTTAACCTCAGCACCCCTGTCTTGGCCAATTCAAAACCCTCTCTTGCTGGTTTGTTACAAATATTAACATAATTTTCTCTCCCCTATATTGTTTTAAGTTCCGAATATATACAGAAATATAATTCCACAATGCATATATTGGCGCCGTGGCCGAACAGCTGACATCTCACCTCTCATTTAGATGACGGGGATCAATCTGAGGGGACCGTATGTGGGTTTCGTAGTGGACGAAGCCGCGTCTGGATGGGTTTTCTCTGGGTTCTCCGGTTTCCCCCACCATTCATTCAGCAAGGCTCCATATTAATCTTTCTCTCTTCATACCTGATATTGATGATCACCCATTCTGGCGTCCTTCTGACTCAGAGTCTCTACCCCTCAATTAGCATCTGACCCCAGGCGTTAGCTAGTAAGCCCTACATACGAGGAGGGTAAATAGAGGAAGGAAGGGAGGGACGGATGGATGGATAGTGGTACGGACGGACGCTGCGCGGAAGAGTTCTCTCAGCAGCCAAGAAAGCTCTTTTTAATTCTTTTAAATATCCGTACCCATAGCGGGATTCACACCCGCCACCCTTTTACGACAGAACATCAACGCCAAATGTGCAAGCAACCACGGCTACCGGGCCGGCTTTCTTTTCTTTTCGTTTTACTGAACTTTACAATTTAATTCAGTATGGATGCAACTCAACGTGCTTCTGGCCTCAGTCATATTAGCATTGCTTTACGATTTTTGAATAACAGCTCCAACTTCATTATCTGTGGGAAAGCCATCGCTTCATCGCTCACCACTCGAAAAAACGAACTCTAGGGTCGTGAAACAGAAACCAACTTAATTGCGTGCACATTATACAATATATTTTATTTTCATCTTAAAAGCTACCATCAGATGGGAAGCAACTGGAAGAAACAGCATATGGAAGAACGTGGACTATATCAATTTTGTATACATAAGATAGAGGTGTTGAGTATTCTACGGAGGGGAATATCTTACCTACGGAAGATATGTTCCGGCTACACCCCCCCCCCAGGAAGCAGGTATATAGTAGGTAAATAAACCACAGGAGGCTTCAAGTCGCTGAGACGCGCGGAAGTACCTGGCTCTAAGACCGTCCTACTAATATTAATACAACTGAATACGGTTTATTCTGTGTTATAAATTTAAGATGCTCATCTGAATATCTTTGTCCTTTTATTTTTGCGTTCACTCTTTTTATTTATTTATTTATTTATTTGTTTATTTATTTTAATTTTGTATATTGCAAAAGCACGTACGGTGTGTGAGTTCGTGAGATTGACGAAGATCAATGTATGTGTACTGGTATTTCAATAAATTTATTTAATAATAGCCGCCATACTGGACTCGCTCATCCAGATAATCATCCAGGGTCTACGCGGACTTCTTTGGAAAAACATCCGTGCCACTCCTGCTTTGGCATTCCTGTCCGGCATCGCCATACACTGCAAAACCTAGAACCACATGAAAAATAAAATAGAACTAAATGTGAGGTAAAGCCACAAAAAAATCAAGATCAAATGTGGATGGTCGACTTGAACCGAATTCGGGACTTAACGAATTTATGCCTCACTTATTACTGCGCAGCTCAGCCGGATTTATGCATTGTTTATGGACATTTGAGAAAATAATATTGATTAGCAATTGAAGTAAATCATAAGATGTAAACAGTTTCTTATAAGGAAAAATGTAAAACAGAGATCTCATAATACGAAACCATGATATGTACAACAAAATAGCAGACTAAAAAGGGAAGTCCGAAAAACCATTTAAACAACATGGACAATCAAAGAATGTTATTGTGTCCCTCATGATCTAGGGGTTACATGCTAACCTCTGGATCCCAAAGTTGCGGGTTCAAACCCGGCGGAAGTAATAGATTTTTTCGAATTAAAAATCCTTAGCATGGCTTTCTTCAAAACGGAAGTAAAGACATTGGCGCCGTGAACAAAAGAACATCCTCTGTCACTGTCGTAGTCATTGAAGGCAGAACTGTAAGACTGTGACAGAGGCTCATGATCGAATAGCAAAATTGAAAGAAGGTAATCGCTATTTTTTCTGTTTAAATAGGGGACAAAATAAAACAAAAACATAAATGCATTTTCAAACTGCAAGATATACTGCAGGAAATATACACCGCAGGAAACATGCGCTCTATAGATGTAGTTAGCTCCACTTTAGTAGGGAATATAGATGTTTTTTTGTCATATTACACCTACAAACTGCTAGTATGAGTTCAAGGTCCTACAGGTTTGAACAAGCTTACTCGTTCTGGATAAAAGAAGTCAGACTAACTTCATTGCCTCTTTATTTATTGATAATCTGTAACTGGAAGTTCTGGACCATCGTGAACTTGAGGTTAGCGTCTTTGAGACAACATGTACAACTTTCGCAGACTTATCACATTCGATATGCTTTCCATATTATCGCATTTGAAAGTGTCTACTCATTTTCTTCGAATCCTGCTCTCCTCCGTGATATACGAAGGCTAATAACCATACGAAAACTTCACTTCGCAGATCCAAACTATGTGACGATCATATCTGTGAAACGTATCATTAAAGCTGATAAATACTAGACCATTTTTAATGATTCTTTTCCAATTCGTCTGTCTTCAACTATGGTATCACTTTCCTTCAAAATGGGCTGGATACTGAGGGAAGCATCCGGGATCACAGAAAACTCCATAGTGGTTAACTATTCAGGACTGCACACTTCGCTATTGCCTGATGATACTGTATGAAGTTTCTGGGATCTGGAAGCGATAGGTATCAACGAAATTCAAATACTTAAGTCCTCTCTGATTCCTTATCATTCCTAATAATGTTTGAGAGGCAGAAAGAAGCTTCCGCTCCTTGGAAGAAAGATTGAGAGAGAGAGAGAGAGAGAGAGAGAGAGAGAGTAACTTTAAGACTTATATCAGACACAAATGTTGCACTATATTTTTAATCTGGCCTCGCTCCACAAAAAATTGCATTATGACGGAGGACAAAATTATACATGGCCTCCCTCGTCTTCCATTTGGTCTCTCTTTGCCACACGATACGAGAATTAGCCACAATGCACAAGATTGCGTTTTCTCATGCTGTATTACTCATTGATAAGCTATATTGTACCTGGATAACTTCGTAGCTGGAACTGAAGGTGACGCCAGTTTGACCAATTTGCACTTGAATTAACATCACTCCTGACAAAAATCAGTTAACTCATGTCCAAGTGGGCTACCAACTCACACCGTTTAACAGAATTTTGGAACGTTGAAGGTATTGCAAACCCCCAGGAAACTTCACAAATAAAGTTCCGACAAACCAGTAAGCAAGAGAATTTTACTTAAATTTACTGCAAAATTCTGTGATACATGATGGATACAGCAGGACGTCAAGAAATGGAAAACGTTTGCATCGAACCGGATGTCAGAAATTCAAAAGTGTTCGCATCCATCACAGTGGAAATATTGCTCAGGAAACGATAATAATCAATCGGATCTCCTTTCCACAGAGTTACGGCCGATAAACTCCGACACTATAGCATATGCTGATAGAGACCTTCCTGGCTAGCTAAGCCATTACGGTATTAGTCAAATCGCGTGCCTAAAGCAAACACTCCTTTAACGGAAGAGAAAATTAAATTATAGCAGATTTTGGTGTTAGAGACTCCAACTTCAGTTGTTGATGCCACAAACTACAGTTCTCATTTGAAATTATTGTATACACAGGATGAATACTACGCTTTAAGAATAAGATGACAGAATTTCCGGAGAACTGACAGATTCACATACATTCTGAATAAAGTTAGTTCAACATAAGAGTTCCCCTTCGTCATTGATGCTCTTCTAATCAGAAGACTTCTGGAGAAGATGACAAAAGGACCTCACGCTTCTTAAAGGTTTCCAGGAAAAAAAAAATCGCCCAGTCTTAGAGTTGGAGACATCGTTCTTCTGCAAAACGGGATACATCCAGGTCACATGTGGAGAGAGGCGCGGATTGTCAATCTGCGTCAGGGAAGAGATGACAGAATCAGAACGGTTGTGTAACGAACGTAGAAGGGTCAACTATTTCTGGTCCTGTACAGTTAGTCATCCCACTTGACATTCACTAGGGTAGGGAGGATGCTACCAAATGTTGTCAAGGAAACTATATTTAATGGGTGTATGTAGTTGATATTCAAGTGTTATCTTGTTGTAATTTGTTCTTTGAAAATAAAGAATAAACACATGAAGGCGTTTTCACGTTATAATTCCACTAACAAACATCTCTCATAAAATTATTTGTCCGTTTTATTTAATTTGTTGATTTTATCTACCAACTACATTAAAATGAGTTCAAATTTCCTGTGTTTTAGCCATTCTAAAAGTGTATTTTTTTTTACTTTCGCTACTTCATACATAGCACATAGGTAGATAAAAATTCCACGCCGAGATTTCACTGAAAACATATGCTTTAGAGTCCCCTGTATAAGAAAAAGCATTTTTGGAGAAGGTCCGCGCGCGCGCGTGTGTGTCTGTGAACAGCATAGCTCTGGGTCGATTAAATACCAAACTCGATATTTAAACTCAAAATATTTTAGTGATGTGACGCAAGGTATTCAAAAAATCCCCCCACACAAAACCACCTATTATATGGAAAATTTTTCGAAAATTTTGATTTTATAAAGTTGACTATCGATTTTGTTTAAAATATAGATTTATTAAAGATATTTGCATGATAAAATGTGTATTTTGAATTTCACAGGAATAGCCTCTGAAGTTCTCTTCATTCTGAATACTTTTTCATGTCAAAACACACAATTGATGTCAAATACATTTCTGTTGAGGACTAACCATTCTGAGATATTGCCTGTTATATGTTTATACTTTTCTCAAATGGAATACTTATACATTTGTTTTCATTTTGGAATTGCAGTACCATGGCGAGTTCACTATCGCGTACTGTATCTCCTTATTCCCCTTTTACGAGGAAATAGTTTCGTAGCAAGCCTATTTCCGCCAATGTTTACCTTAATACTCATCAAGTAGTTTGAATAAGCTTTTGTAACAACATTTTAATGCAGCATAGGTAGAAAAATATATGTTTTTTAAGGTGAATAACTGAATAACTTTGTCTTAACTTGTCCACTAGTTAATTTTATGGCTTACTTAGCTTTAGAAGAAAACGTATTAAACCAGGTAATTATCCCTACTTGTAACACCCAGTCCTACATAAATACAAACTTGATCAATAATTGTTAATTATTATTCAAATGTGCCAATGCGCAAAAACAGGTTTTCAAATGTAATTAGTGTCTCATACTTACATAACAAGAAATTACTGACGTTAATAAAACGAAAATATGTTAGTCGCCTTTAGTAACATTGAAGAATATGTATATGTGGACATAATTAAACGTGAATGCTTAAAACTTGTCTTACCACAAAATTCATCGTTTATTGTGCATAAATACAGACTGTATTAAATTTGGAATTTAAGGCCCTGTGTGTGTTATATATATTAAGTAAAGTGGCAAGTATTAAAGCCAGGAAGACTTTAGAAATTGAATACCATATAAGAAATATGTACACAAAATATCCTTTCGATATGTAATTTGTTTTAATTCAACCAAACAAACCGGGAAGATTGTAGAGGGATCCTAGTTAAACCCTTTGAGATAGAGAACCTATTGTCCCTTTTGTCAAATGTCAAAGTTATAGCATGTTTTCTGGGACCCATATCGGTGGTGGTAATTCAAAGGAACGTGGTCGTGGGTATCTTAATTTCATTCAGAATGTCTCATCTGTATACCAGTAAACTAAGGAACACAGTATTGGTGTACAATCAATACGTTATTTAAAACTACTAGATTTTCATTTGGCAATAATTGCCTATTCCTTGAGGATGTGCACGTCACTAATAACCGTTCGGTTGATTTCAGATCATAAGAAATTATCCAAAATGGTCAGCAATAACATACTGGTGGGTGAGTTGTTATAGCACTGGTCGTCAAATTTCACGATTGCACTGATCCATGAAGTTTCCATTCTTCAATTTTTTTTAATTGTTGTTTTTTCACAAAGAGATATACAATTTGACCTGCACTAATACACTTAGTTTATATGTTTGAAGTCAAGAAGATAAACCCTCCAGCACACATTCCTTTCAAAAGATTGAATGACCATGTAGCGTCCAGTATTCAATGCAGTATTTTTTTTTCAATGAACCTGCGTAGAATAATTTAATAAATCATTAAGGTTTGCTGAAAACATTTATATAATGTGTGCTTAGAAACGTAGAAGCTAAACTATGATTTTAGCGGTGGAATAAAAAAACACTTCTGCTATTGCCGGGATTCAAACAGTGGTACTATAGTTTTGTCTGTATAGATATTATGTCGTTTTGACCACTACATTGGTCCTAGACCGGCGTGCTTCGTAGGTACAATCTCTGCAGAAATATTACGGGTCGTCATATCGAACAATTTCTCTTGTAGCCTGTTACAAGACTATACTACTTATTATTTCTCGAAGTCTTGCTTTATTTGCCTTTTATGTAGAGATGAAAAGATATAATACACTTTTCTTTCTTGCACATACTTCGTAATAGTTTTACATAGGTACATGTTTTACTATAAAGATTGCTGTTCATTTTGCATTTCATTTGAACAATAATGAAATTGTTTCGTAAATTGTGAATTGTGCCTACAATTGTATGTACGTACATAACCCGTCATCGTGTGATACGCTATATTTTAGAAACTCCTTCGGGAGGTACAGCGAAGGTGTTTAATGAAATTGTTATTGAAAGTGTCTCCGTTGCACCTAGATGCTTATCGTACATTACATTTATTTTATTTGTCACTAGGAATAAATCAATTGAGCAACGCGGCAAAATATGAACGGCTTATTATAAAAGTCAATCAAAGAAGACAACATAAAAGAGAGATACTTACGGTGACTTAACTCCATGGCACGACAGCTCACGGGGAACCTTGGCCTACCGCCCGGCCGCTGCGTCCCCCATCTCGGTCCACTACAGATGTCATGGATGGGGTGACTTGAACCTCCAAAATTTTCAACATCTTAATCCGATTCCCAAACGCTAAAAATAGCGCTA
This sequence comes from Hymenopus coronatus, assembly GCA_030762935.1. Taxonomy (NCBI): domain Eukaryota; kingdom Metazoa; phylum Arthropoda; class Insecta; order Mantodea; family Hymenopodidae; genus Hymenopus; species Hymenopus coronatus. The sequence continues at coordinate 81,777,725 of CM060888.1, read as the reverse complement.
AATAATGCCACTTTATCAGCCGTCTCCGAAATTCGAGTGTTCAGATCGCGGCCCTTGATCCTTGGCGTACTAACATTTTATGCTGTAGCAAACAATTTAGAGTCCATAGCCCATAGGTTCCCTATCTAAAACTATTTATCTTGGACTCCTCTACAATCCTGTAATTTCTGCGGCTGAATTCTGGGACATTCTGTGGATATAGGTTGTATAACGGAAGACGACACCTCGCGAATTGGAACTTACGTAGATCTGCTATGGCTAACAGCCCCCAAGAGGAAGGCATGACTTTAAGAAACTACGGGAGGCTATGATCAGCCGACAGATGGGGTATAGAGACGCGCAGAAGTCCTTAACACCTCTGGGCACGAGCTGCCTAGAGAGTGTGATGAAATAACCGTAGACCATGCAGACCTCTGGTGTCCACAGGGAGTGCTCTTTCCTTTGAGCAACCATCCGCTTTATCTACCCGGTACCGCCATAGGATAAGAAACATATACGCACACTTTAAATATAAGAAAGAAGTGACATTATAGGAGATTTATAGAAAGGCAACGTGGTAGATGAGAAATTACCTCAGAATTCGCCTACTTACGTGGGAAAAGACGAGTTTGTGGGTGCTTGACGGGAATCGAACCCAGGTCCTCCCTAATGTGAGCTTTACATGTTGCCGCGGAGTCATTATTCTTGGTTTTAGAGATATTGATTACATATATATATACATATATACATATATAAAATCAAAATATAAAAGCATAACATCTTTTAACCATGTTTCTCAACATCTGCAGAACAAATTGTCCAATGAAAACGAAAATACGGTGTCCATATTTTTTCCGTTAATGCAAATTGTGAAAACGGTACATTAACCTTCTCATTACATCTTCAAAAATTCCCAAAAGTAAGCAATCACATAAAAAGTGATACGTTTAGTCACGTTGCGTTACTATGGACTATAATCCTTCAAATAAGCCATATGGACTTGGTAGCATGCTAGATATAGTGAAACAAACAAACAAACAAACACACACACAATTCTAGCTTTAATCAGTGCTTTAAAAATGCACTCATGCAGAGGAAGAAAATTCGGGTTACATGCTTTCAGATGAGCGGCAACTGATCTCGGGAATAATTCGTAATGTAGGAGGAATAATTCGAAAATGACAAAAATAAATGTTGGGATGTTAGGGGTATAAATACAGATATTTTGATAAATGTTACCATAAAATGTATTAATTTCGGTGTGTTAGTTATTTTTACTTTTTCTACAAATACTGTGCATATAGTAGGCAGAGAATGTGTTGCATTTTACAAAAAATTTCAATGTCGAGATTTCACCGAAAATGTACTTTCCTTAGGTTCCCCGAATCAAAAAAGGCATTTTTAGAAAAGGTTCACTTGTACTTGTTTGTGTATGTGTGTTTATTTGTGAGTACGGATAGCATACTCAAAAATGAAAGGGCCGTTAAACACCAAATTTGGTATTTAAGCTTTGAATCATCCAAAGATGCAATATGATGATTTTCAAGAAAATATCCCTCTACATGAAAATGTTTTTGAAAATGTTTTTTCAACAATGACTCAACGAATTTGATTAAAATACACTAAAATAAAAAATCTTTGGTTGACAAATAAATGGCATGCCTTCAATTCCCTTAAGACCTCTTTCTTCATTCTGGATGAATTTTACATAACTGGTAAAAGGTTATAAACAGAAAAAATCTTACTACATAAAAAATCTAGATTTCGTAAAACACACAGTTTGTCATATACATTTTTGTTTGTCAGTTGATCGTTTCCGATATATTCCTTGCTTATGATTTGCATTTTAAGTTACTTAAAAATTTTCTCAAACAAGGGGATATTTTGTTTCATCTCTCTTTCGTTTTGCTCCTGGACGTACAAAGCTAACGGAATTTCAATTGTTTCACATAGCGAGCGAGTCTTTTTACAGTATTTGACTACCTTTTTAGTCTGGTGTACTACCGTATTTTCTTTCTACTTAGAAGTACGTAAGTAATACAACCATTTCTGCCAATGTATGACTACATTACCTCGTTGTAGATACAGGTATAATCTTTTGTAACAATAGTGATTAGAGAAAGTCATATGAATGGAATACATCAGAATGTTTACTTCGGCTCATATTTCCCCACAAACCATTCACATATTTCAGTAATTACTTTCTCTATACGTACTATGTAATAGTTCACAGAGAAGATATAGCACTCCACCAAAAAATTCGATACCAAGATTTCACCGGAAATATATGGTTTAGGATCCCTGTATCAAAAAAAAAGTATTTTCAGAAAAAGGTTCGTGTGTGTGTGAAATAAATCTTCCGAAACTACCCTTTACTTGGAACTTTTTTCGAAAATTTGTATTTTCTAAAAAATGGCTCTCACGATTTTGATTAAAATATCGTATATTGAAGATATTTACCTGACAAATAAAATGTATATTTTGAATTTTCTGGGAATAGCCTCTGAAGACTAGTTTATTCTGGGTGAATTTTACGGAATTCTGCAAAACTGCTAAACCGTAAGAGATGGACAAAAACTTACCACACAACAAATGTAGAGCACTTTAAAACACACAATTTATGTTATATACTTTTTTTCGTGGAGTTGATTATTTTTTTAGATATTCCTTGTTTTTGGTTTCAGCTATAAAAACATATTTTTCTCCTACAGGACTTTGTGAACTCGTGTCCATACAAACAAAGGAACTTCAGTCACATAGCAACTAGTTTTTGACTATCACTTTAACCTATGGTACTCTCTTATTTCGCTTTATTTGCAAGGAAACAAGTAATAAGACTATTTGTGCTAGTTTGTTCTCGATTAGCAGGAAGTAAATAGAAGCATAAGCAGAGTTGTAGAGAAATTCATGTGAATGGAACACATCAGATTTTGTTTTTTTCATGATAGCAACAGTGCCGCAAAATGAACAACGCCTGCAATATTGAATATCCATTTTGCGTCCACGTGTTCACATTTCAATACTTCACCTGCTGCCCGAGATAGTGTATGGGGGGGGGGGGTCATTGACCATTCTAAAGCATTCAAACTTACTTTCTCTACAACATTCGTTATCGGTAGGAGACAGCTTCTTAGGTTATTCGCAGAAAACACCTTAAATACTCGTTCCTATTATTCAAATTATTACAGAAAATCTGATTAAATACAAAAGTAGTGAAGTAATATTCATGAAAGAATATTTGAGGGCGTGAAAACTTTCGCCTAGCATAAATATGATTTTTTTTCTTTTGAGTTAAAGATATGCAACCCATACACAAATGCATTAACAAGAATATTTTCCAAAAATTGGGATTTTACCGTGTCAGGACACTCAAAACTTACATATTCGATAACACTTCGACAGTCGACTTTTGAAAAGAATGGAGTACTTCCAATACCTACCGAAGGTAAATTGAGGGAAATAAAGTACACTTTATTCTGCATAATGAAAACAAGACCACAGAAATCACTTATAATGGTAAAATAGTTATTTATACGTCTTGAAAATGATGTTCTATGTTGCGAGTAGGAAGAACAATATAAAACCGTTTTAAACGTGTCATAGACACTTTTTTAAAATCGTGAATATTTATAGAAAAAGTATTAATTATTAGATTTATTTTACTTACTTCCTATCTATGATGCGCAGCGTGGCGGCGATATTCACTTGTTTCTTCCTTGTATCAATACAGCTGACCTACCTTCCGCCTTTACATTAATCGATTACTCATTATCAACTCAATGGGTCAACTCTATGTGATCAGGTGCTGATATCTGCGATGAATTAAATATAATATTGTATATTATTAACAGATATTGTGAGCCACAAGAAAAATTAATTATAATGTGCAAAAATTGCATATTTAATAAACAATACAAATACAAAAAATAATTGCAATGTTACTAGTCAAGAAACCAAAGTTGGTGACAATGGAGTGGCAGTAACATTTTATCGCACTGTACGACCTTTAACTCGTGTTGCTTGTGTTAAAAATGCTACTTTTAGTTAGAGCTGTCTAAAATTCTCTTTCTACCTAAATCAAGATTTAGTTTTTACGTTTTATTACAATCTCTCTGTATAGTTTTAGTGAAAAATCTGGTTTTTTTTCCATTCATATGGCTTTCTCTATCTCTAACAAATGCTATCTCTTTAATCTCTCTAGCTATGCTGTTGAAATTCGTTTCTTTATAGATTCCTATATAAGAGAGAGTTTGAAGTATTTTAAAACTGAAACAATAAGCGGTAATATCTCAAAAATAGCCAACTCCACAAAAAATAGTAAGTATATGACATATATAATTTGTGTGTTTTAACGAGATCTATACTTTTTATGTAGTAAGTTTTTGTATATGTCTTATGTTTACCAGTTATACAAAAGTCATCTAGAATGAAGAGGTCTTCAGACAAAATTCAAAACGTATATTTTATTTGCCATATAAAATATCTTTAATATATGGTATTTTAATCAAAATCGTTAGTCATTTTTGAGAAAATCAAAATTTTAGACATTTTTTCCCATGTAAAGATAGTTTTGAATGGGGGTATTTTCCTCAAAATCTTCGCGTCACATTCTTCGCATAAAATGTACCTATATCTTGAATCTTCTGCGAATAGCCTCTGAAGACTACTTTATTCTGGATGAACTTTACGAAATTTAGCATAACTGGTAAACAGTAAGAGATAGACAGAAGCTAACTTAATAGAAAATGTAGAGCTCGTTAAAACACACAATTTATGTCATATACATACTTTTGTTGAGTTGATCGTTTTTGAGATATTCCTTGTTACTAGTGTCAGCTTTAAAATACTTATACATTTCTCATACAGGAATTTGTCAACTCCTGTTCATACAAACAAAGTAATTTCCGTCACAAAGTAACCATCTTTTGACTATCACTTTAACCTAGGTAGGTGCTCCCTTATTTCCCTTCTACTTACAAGGAAGTAAGTAATAAGACTATTTCTGATATTTTTTCTGGATTAGCATGAAGTAAATAGAAGCATAAGCTTTTCAACAATAATTTGTTACAGAGCTGTAGAGAAAGTCATCTGAATGGAACACATCAGAAGAGAGAATTTGTACTGCTAAAGGAAATAAAATTACAAATAAAAATACAACAAAAAATAACTGAAGATTTTTTAAATTTCCAGTCTACAATTCCCTGTAGTGTGCAATAAAACCGGTAGCTAGAATTGCAATTTAAGATACACACAGTGGATTTTTCCATTTCAAGTATAAAATTAATAAAATTGCGCATTGATATGAATGAATTCTTAGGGCCTTTCAGTACAATGATAACGTAACCCTGAGCCAGAGGGATAGATACTAATTTGGCAACACGTTTCAAACGCCAAGTACGCCGTTTCGAGGCTCCAAAAGAATCTCAATTTTTACATTCTGGGTAAGGTGCACAAAACTTTTTGATCTTTCAGGATTACAGTTTAATTCTGTTCACTGGCAACTCTTGACACTGTAGCAGCTGTAGTCAATGCACATGCTAAATAGGTTATTTTACATTAATTAAAGAAAACTGATCTTAGATGGAATTAAAGGATACTAAAATATAGTGAGATATAATCATTATAAAATTAAAACGAGTATTAAAAAATGTATAAGAATATTTAAACAGGAAAATAAAAGAGCTTCAGTAAATAAAGAGTATCTACTTAAATTAAGTAAATCGTTATCATTCAAGATATTTTCAACGCATTTGTTTCTACATTCCGATAACTTATGGTTTTTATTGCAAATAATCCTAAAAATGTTCAACTATTAGCAAATTATGCATCTAAATACCTTATTTTAGAATTTTTACATTATCATCCAACTGTGTATCCTCGTGAGTTTTTATTGTGTACAGGAAGGCAAACGGACAAGATGGTGACAATAGGTGTTCTGCGGTCGCAAAGGATGTTGCGGAATAGGACAGGATACGGTCTAAGGCATTTGGCACCTAACCTGAGATTCTTTTACCTACATCTCACGAGGGGGCGCCCCCCTGGAGGGAGGGATGAACAGGCGGCCGGAACCAGGAGCGACAGCACAGCAATGTCAGGGCCCCTATAGTTTGTATTCCCTTATTCCCCTTCTATTTATAAGGAACTAAATAAAAATACCTTTTTTGCTATCTTCTGTCTATCTTGATTAGCATGAAGTTCAGAGAAGGATGAGCTTTTGCAAAAATAAATGCAGAAATTCAGCTAGAAAAAGCAATATGAATACAACACATCAGATTTTTAAAATGCTGTTATATTCAGCGGGCATGTATTTTCGGTGAAATCTCGATATTGAATGTTTGGGTAGAGTGCAATATCTTTTCTGCTGGCACATAGAGAAAATAAGTGTTCAAGAAACTGAAAATCAGAAGCATTAACATGTTTTTAAATAGTGGTGTATTGCACAGTCTTTAAGCTAAAGAATGTGTTCAGCCTTGACCTCTGTTAGGGTCATCCTTTTTAATGCCGCTAATGTAATCCTTTTTCTTAGAGCTCCATTCATTTTGAAAGGTCCTGGGCTGACCCACAGCCGGAGGAAGCGCCTTCTTTTGTTTACACAGCGTGACGTTTCGGCTGCAACTACCACAATAGCGGCCGGCGTCTTTCCCAGGTGAAAAGAAGTTAATTACCAAAGTTGAAGGCGGGGAAGTTGTTGCCTTTTGCGCGAAATATGAGACCAGCTCCCTCTTGGCGGTAGGGAGGAATCCAATCTGTGGTTTCTCATAAGTTCTTGCTCTCAGAGAAGAAAGGGAGGGCGTAAGGTATTTTTGGAATTGAGTATTAGACCTTCTTCTTCCCCCACTCCATCTCCTCTCCTACTACGTGTGTCTTGAGGAAGCCGCAGACCGCTACTGTGTTACCTTCACGTATGGATTCCAACAAGTTTTTGTCTACTTTTTCACCTAAAAGGGAACACTTTTTTTTTATTATTTTAAACATCTACTGTTTTTTATTTGTCCTGGAATGAGTTACTATTGAAAGTATTTAGTTTCCTTGTCTTTTCGGACATGGCGCATATTCGGCGCCACATTATGTACAGTCCCTTCAGAATCTTCCTACTTTATCCATACTTACTAAACTTAACTTATTCTCCTAGGACTTATACGCGAGTGCTTAGGGTCAGAGGTTGTTAAGGAATAGACGAATAAGCACTTTAAAGAACAGTTTGATGAAGAATGGGTGATGTGAACGTAATGCTTCACACTTCTTTTGTGAAGAGTAATAATCATTACTTACAATTTCATGTTCAGTGAAAATCATCTTAGAGGTGAAACCCAGCTTAGAATGTATATAAATAAACAATTAAAGCCAAACAAAAGGTTAGCAAAATCAGTAATATGATGTGTTACATTCACATGACTTTATCTAGGGGCTCTATAAACAAACTTCTTACAACAGATTATTCTTCTTTCTAAAACATGTTAATCGAGTTATACATTAGCATAAGTTCTTATTATTTAGTTCCTTATAAGTAGGAGGAAACTAAGGCAATGCACTAGGCTAAAGTAATAGTCAAGTTTTTTAAAGCTGATATCCGATTGTCATTGTAAATCTCTTCTTTGCTCGGACAGGAGTAGAACAAAAGAAAATCTGATGTGTACCATTCACATGACTTTCTCCATATCCCTGCAACAAATAATTCTTAAAAAGCTTATACTTCTATTTACTTTAAGCTAATCAGAAAAAAATTAGCAGAAATAGTCTTATTACTCGCTTCCTTGTAAGTAGAAGCGAAATAAAGGACAACCGTAGGTTAAAGTGATAGTCAAAAGCTGGTTGCTATGTCAATGAAGTTCCTTTGTTTGTATGGATAGGAGTTGACAAGTTCCTGTATGAGAAAAGTATACGTTTTTCATAGCAGAAACCAAAAATAAGGAATGTCACAAAAACGACGAACTCCACGAAAAAAATGTATATAACATAAATTGTGTGGTTTAAAGTGCTCTACATTTTTTGTGTAGTAAGTTTGTGTCCATCTCTTACGGTTTAGCAGTCATTCAAAATTTAGTAAAATTCATCCAGAATAAACCACTCTTCAGAGGCTATTCGCAGAAAATTCAAGATATACATTTCATTTTTCAGGTAAATATGTTTAATATCCGAAATTTTAATTAAAATCGTTAGAGCCATTTTTGATAAAATCAAAATTTTCGAAAAAAGTTCCATGTAAAGGGTAGTTGGGGGTGGGGGGATTTTTCTCAAAAGCTTCGTGTCGCATCCCTGGAAGATACTAAACTTAAATACCAAGTTTGGTATTTTACCGACTTTTCGTTTTTGAGTTATCGTGTTCACAGACACCGGACACACGGACACACACACACATACTTTTTGTGAAAATGCTTTTTTTGGATATTGGGGACCCTAAAACATATATTTCCGATGAAATCTCGGTATCAAATTTTTGGTGGAGTGCAATACTTTCTCTATACACTATGCACATGGTGCGTATGGAGAAAGTAAAAAACGGACACTTCCTACCTGAGAAAACTATAAGTACTTTACAACTGAAACCAATAACAAGGAATATCTCGGAAACGGTTACCTCCACAACAAACATGTAAAAGACATAAATCGTGTGTTTTGGCGAGATCTACATTGTTTGTGCAGTAAGTTTTTGTCTATCTGTTACGGTTAAGCAAAATTCGGCAAAATTCATCCAGATAAAGAAGTATTCAGCGGCTATTCCCAGGAAATGCAAGATATATATTTTATTTGGGATGTAAATAGCTTCAATATACGGAATTTTAAGCAAAATCGTTAGAGCCATTTTTTTGAGAAAATCAAACTTTTCGAAACTTTTTCCATGCAAAGGGTATGTGATTCTAAAATGGTGGGGAAATTTTCTTGAAAATCTTCATGTCTCATTCTTGGACGATACCAACGCTACATACTATGTTTGGTATTTAACGGTCTTTTCGTTTTTGAGATGCTGTCCACAGATACACACGGACCTTTTGCTAAAATGCTTTTTTCGGACACAGGGGACTCCAAAATATATATTTCCGATGAAAGCTCGACATCGAATTTTTGGGTGGAATACAATACCTTCTCTATCTACTATGTACATTGTTCATGTGGGCTAGAGAAAGCAATAACTTATAGTAGGGCTCGCATGACTTCTATTCACTATTCTTACAAAAACTTTTCCTTTTATTTATTTCTTGTTAATCCAGATAAACCACAATTACACATTTCATATTAGGCATAAGGAGAATGCAATAAACTAATTGGATAGTCACTGGTGATGGCTTTGAAATTCCGTTCTCTTTGCATACCCAGGAAAAAATCTGATGCGTTACATTCACATGGCTTTCTCTAGTTACCCTACAAACTTCATACAAAAGATAATTCTTCTTTCAACACCATCGAGATAAACATTAGCAGAATTTTATTACTTGGTTCCTTATAAGTAGACTGGAACTAAGGGACTGCACTAGGCTAAAGTGATAGTCAAATGTTTTAAAAGCTGTCGTTTTGCGATTGTCATTACAAATTGCTTCTTTGCTTAGCCAGGAGTAGAACAAAAGAAAAATGTACACTTCCGTCTGAGAAAAATATAAGTACTTCACAATTGAAACTAATAACAAGGAGTATTTTATTTATAAGTATATTAATGTATTATTTTTCTTGGTTCTGATTTAAATTCATTCATATATAGCTCGAAAACGATCAACTCTACGAAAAAATGTATATGACATAACTTGTGTATGCATTTTAACAAGGTCTACATTTTTTGTATAGTAAGATTTTTGTATTTTTTACGGTTTACTAGTTATGCCAAATTAAGCAAAATTCATCCATAATAAACAGGTGTTTAGAAGACATTCCCAGAAAATTCAAGATATACATTTTATTTGTGATAGAAATAGCTTTAATATGTGGTATTTTAGTCGAAATCGTTAAAGCCATTTTTAAGAAAAACAAAATTTTCAAAAATTTGTCCATGTAAAGGGTAGTTAGAGGTGTGGGGATTTTCTTGAAAATCTTCGTGTCGCATCCTTGGAAAATATCAAACTTAAATATCAAGTTTGGTATTTAACGGTCTTTTCGTTTTTGCGCTATGCTGTCCGCAGATACGCACGCACACTCACAGACAGACAGACAGACAGACAGGCAGACAGACAGACAGATAGACAGACACACATACATATACACACACCACACACCCGGACCTGTTTCTGATTTTGTTTTGATTCAGGGGGTCCTAAAACATGTATTTCCGGTGAAATCTCGACAACGAATTTTTGGGTGTAATACAATACTTCTCATCCCTATGTACATTGTATATATGGGGCTAGAAAAAGCAAAAAAAATGTGAGTTGTTGAAAATCCAAGCCAATAATAAAGAAATCTAAGAAATAATAAACATTATAAATACCAAATTTGGTATATAAATTCAGCATCTCACATGGAATATTTTTTCAAACTTTTATTTTCTCAAAAATCCCTCTTACGATTTTGATTAAAGCACCATATTTTAATGATGTTTTCATTTCAAATGAAATGTATGTCTTTAATTTAATGTGATTAGCCTCTGAGGACCTCTTCAGTCTGGATGACTTTTGTGTACTGATAAAATCGTAAGAGATAGACAAACATTTCCCACAGAAAAAATCTAGGTGCCCCGTAAAACACAAAAAGTATGCACTTTACAAACTTTTTGTGCAGTTAACTATTTTCGAGATATTTCTCGTGGTTTAAATTTTAAAATACTTTTTTTTTTTAAAAAATACAAATTCATCATTTTTATTTCTTTTAATTTTCTCCTGGTTTTACAAAGAGAACTAACTGCATTACAACCACATAAGTCAGCTTTAGCCTACTGTTATCCGTTATTTACCTTCTACCTACTTTTCTACTAAAGTTTATCTTCATTTGCGTGAAGAGGATAGAAGAATAGGCTTTTGTAAGAACAATTTGTTACAGGAAGGTAGAGAAAGTCATATGAATGGAAACATAAGTATCTTCCAAGGATGCGACACGAACATTTTAAAGAAACACCCCGAACCCCAACTATCCTTCACATAGAAACTTTTTCGAAAATTTTGATTTTCTAAAAAATGGCTGTAACGATTTTGATAAAAATATCATATATTAAAGATATATACTTGACAAATAAAATGTTTATCTTGAATTTTCTGGGAATAGCCTCTGAAGACACTCTATTCTGGATGAATTTTACGGAATTTTGGGTAACTGGTAAACCGTAAGAGATAGACAAAAACTTACCAGACAAAAACTGTAGAGCACATTAAAGCACACAATTTATGTTATATACATTTTTTTTCGTGGAGTTGACCGTTTTTTGTCTCAGCCTTAAAAAACTTACACTTTTCTGATGCAGGAATTTGTCAACTCCTGTCCATATAAACAAAGGAACTTCAGTCACATAGCAACCGTCTTTTGTTATCACTCTAGCCTATGTTACTCCCTTATTTCGCCTATATTTACAGGGAAGCAAGTAATAAGACTATTTCTGCTAATTTTTTCTCACTTAGCATGAAGTAAAGAGAAGCATAAACTTTTTAACAAAAATGTGTTGCAGAGATTTTTTTCATGTAAAGATCGCAAGGCCAAATGATTAGACCGCTCGCCTCCCACCTAGGGTTCGATCCCAAGCGCCCGGATGTGTGATTTGAGGTAGACGAAACGGCGTTCGAGTGAGGTTTCTCCGAGTCCTCACTCATTCCACCAATTGCTCCATCATCACCTTTCCTATCATCCATCTCGCTTGTATTTTATATCATCCACTTCCTCACTCTCATGCCTGGCTACGGGCCGACCACTTGTTCCAGGTTCTCCATTCTGTGGTTTCGTGCCGTTGGCTCACCGACAGGTTTCTGACCACTAAGCACCCGTCTGCAAATCCTAGGGAGGTGTCAGTCCTACATAAGGGAGGGTAAGCCGAATATAAAAAATAAAAATAAATTTAAAAATATATGAAGTTCGCACCGCTGGCAGTTCTCGATTATGTGCTGCATACTGTGGAGGATGTTCTTTAGAGAGAATGTAGGAGTGTGTAAGCTTAAAGTATTAATTTGGATTCTGGTTATAATTATCGCCTAATTTGTATTTGAATATTTTTTTACTTTCTCTATACGTACTATGAATGTTTGTGTGTGTGTCTGTGTCTCTGTGAGCAGCATAGCTCAAAAACGAAAAGATCTTTAAATACCAAACTTGGTACTTAAGTTCAGTATCTTCCAAGGATGCGACACGAAGATTTTAAAAAAATTTCCCCACTCCCAACTACCCTTCACATGAAAAAATTTCGAAATGTTTTTCTACAAAAATTCCGTAAAATTCATCCAGAATAAAATAGAATTCCCAGAAAATTCAAGATATGCATATTATTTGTCAAGTTTATATCTTTAATATATGACATGTTTATCAATATCGTTAGAACAATTTTTAAAAAAAATAAATTCTCGAAAATTTTTCCATTAAAAGGGTAGTTTGTGGTGGGGGGATTTTCTTGAAAACCTTAATGTTGCATTTTAGGAAGATACTAAACCTAAATACCAAGTTTGGTGTTTAACGGTCTTTTCGTTTTTGAGCTATGCTCTCCACAGACACACATACATACACATACACACACAAACAGCACAGACCTTAAATCGAATGTTTGGTGCAATGCAATACACCATGTACACCATGTACATAGTACGTGTAGGGAAAGTAAAAATGTTTGTGCATATGAACAATAAAAGCTACTTGATTATATCAAGAGAAACCGTAGACTTTTGTCCCAGTTGGCTGCTTTCCTGTATAATAATAAGGAAGGCCAAATAAAACACGGTGATAACATTTTTATGGGAATGTGTTTGTTAATTATAGAGATATCTACCTAAATGTCCTGCGATAACATCAGACATACATCAGAATTCTTATTTCCTTATGGCGCCGTTTCACATGTAGAGGTAATAATTTGACTGAATATAGCACCATTTTGTAATTAAGCCTTAAATGGAATGCTTTTAACCGAAGGATTTAATGTTGACGTGAAGAAACGTTTGTGATTCATTCAAAATTGATTGTTTGGAATTTAACCATTTTTACTTTCTCTATGCATACTATATACGTAGTGTATAGAGAAGGTATTGCATTCCACCCAAAATTTGATACCGAGATTTCACCGGAAATAGACTTTTAGGTTTCCCTGTATCCATAAAAAATTATTTTCAGAAAAAGGACCGTGTGTGTATGTGTGTGTGTCCATGTGTCTGTGAACATAATAACTCGTAATGAAAAGTCGATAAAATACCAAACTTGGTATTTAAGTTTAGTATCTTTCAGATATCGACACGAAGATTTTGAAGAAAAAAAAATCTTGCACCTCAAACTACCCTTTACATGGAAAACGTTTAAGAAATTTTGATTTTCTCAAAAATGGCTCTAACGATTTTGATTAAAATACCGTACATTAAAGATATTTATATTGCAAATAATATGTATATCTTGAATTTTCTGGAAATAACCTCTAAATACCTCTTTATTCTGAATGAATTTTGCTGAATTGGTAAACCGTATAGACAAAAATTTACTACGTAGAAAATGTAGATCACGTTAAAACACACAATTTATATCATACATGTTTTTTTTCGTGGAATTGACCATTTCTGAGATATTATTTGTTTCAGCTTTAAAACACTTCAACCTTTCTCACCGGTAAAGTTGTAAACTCCTTGCCCTGCATAGAAGCGATTTTCAATCACATGGCAACCAGCTTTTAAAAGGTTTGATTATCGTTTTAGCCGTGTGTATTCCCTTATTTTCCTTCTATTTACAAGGGAGCACGTAAAAAAGACAATAATTGCTAAATGTTTATCTCGATTATTATAAGGTAGATAGAGGAATAAGCTTTTTAATACTAATTTGTTACAATGATGTAGAAAAAGTCATGTGAATGGAGCACATCAGATTTTTTAAAATACTGTAAGCCAATACCGGTAGGTTGATAAAGCTGACATAATCAATCGACGTAAAACTAATTGCAATTACAGCTGTGTATAAAAAAGATAATTGCGGAAGTGTGAAAATATTTTAGAAATATAATTGATGCATGTGCGCTCCCGCGTTACCCAGGTATATTCCACGCTGTAGCCGTGGGCTTATTGTACGTCAGGCCCTGGAGGAATAATGAGATCAGTGTAATTTCAGAGGGCAGCCGACATCCGTACAGGGAGAGAGCTATTGTGGAGGGTTCCTAACAGTTCACAAGCGGTTCATCTCGACACGTGGAGCACCAGTATCCTGCCACTCCCGGATAAACCACCTGAGTCCGCAGACAACCACATACGCCTTTCCACCGCCAACAGCTGTTATTACAGAGCGCAGTCACCTCCAAGAAATGGAGCCTCTACCGCGTCCTCGTCGACAACTCTGAAAGAGACCGTTTGGGTTGAAATTAAGAGACATGAATTTCGGGGGAATGAAAGATCCTCTACAGCATTCGCCTAGTGACCCGGAATAGCCCCCTAAAAATTCATGGGTAATAGCGAGGAACTAATCCCATGATCTCCCGAATGCCAGTCCCAGACGAAACACTTGGCTCAGTATAAGTAAATGTAGGACAGAGCTTCACGAATGCTCAAAGAGAGATAACAAAAGCCTTAAAAGTAGGGTTGGACCCTCTATACCTCCGTCCAATACTGGATCATTATAAATTAGTTAAACAAAAATTTCGTATTGCATTCACGTTTCTTTCTTTAACTAGTCTGTAAGAAGCTATGCTTACAAATATTATTCCTGTATCTGATTCATGGTAATTGAGATGACCGTTAGTAGCAATAGTCCTAATTGCTTAGTTCTTATAAGAAGAAAGAGAAATACATTAGGCTAGCTAATACGTACTCAAATATTTTAAAACCTGTTTGAAAAGTGACTTAAATTTGATTCCTTTTGCATGGTTAGAAGTAAAACAAAAATAAAAGGTGTGAGAAAGCTTTATGTACTAAAATTCAAACCATTAATGAGGAATATCTCGAAAATGGTTGACTTAACAAAAAATGTAAGGTAGGTGTGACATAAGTTTTTTGTTTTAAAGATATCTACATTTTTGGAGTAATAAGTTGTTTACTGTCTCTTATGAATAGCCATTTATGCAAAAGTCATCCAGAATGCAGAGGACTTCAGGCTATTCCCAGAAAATTTGAGGTATACATTTTATTTTTCATGCGGCATTTTAATCAAAATCATTAGTCCTATTTTTGATAAGATTCAAATTCTAAATTTTTTCCACGTAAAGTGTAGTTTGGGATGGGGTGTTTTCTTTTACTATCCTCTTGTTGCATCCTTGAAAAATGCTGAACTTTATTATCAAGTTTGGTATTTAACTGAAAAATTCTGCTCAGGAGCCTTCTTCTTTAAGGTATAGGATTATTTTACGTGCAAATAAACATTACACGCTCCCAGCTTTACTTCCGAAGGAAGTGGTGCTAACGATTTTTGTCCGAAGAAAGTCCATCACACTCCGCCAGGTTTGAACCTGCAATATTGTTTTAGAGGCTAGCATGATAACCACTACACCATGGAAGGCCACTACTTACCATAATAGTAATAATAATATGACACATTTTTAATGAGCTATGCCAATGGTTAGGACTACAGACCAAAAACTTTACGCGTTGATATGTCGATACTTTGATTACTTATAATAATTTTATAAAAAATGTTTCGATATTTTAATTAATCATTTTTTCATAAAAATATATTTTTTTAAAAGTTACTGTTGGTGTTAGGATAAAATTTTCGACTTCAGTATTGCAATAAATACTTCTGCACATTAAGAAATATGAGTAAACTGAAACACATGCAACATTTTGAAGATGTTAAATACAGTTTTGAGAAAAAAAATTGTTTTATAAATTGTTGGAGTAGAAAACAAGTGTATTGTACGAACCTTAAATAAAGTAGAGCTCGAGGCAAGGGGGGCAGCTAAATGATAATTCTCTGTGGATGGCCTAAGGCTCCAACAACCATTTGCTATAAAAATTATTTTTACTTTCTCTACACGTGCTTGTACATAGTCTATAGAGAAGAAATTTCACTCCACCCAAAAATTCGATACAGAGATTTCACCGGAAATATGCATTTTGGGGTCCCCTGTATCCAAAAAGAACACTTTTAGAAAAAAGGTCTGTGTGTGTCAGAGTGTCCGTGTGTCTGTGTGTCTGTGAACACTATAACTCAAAAACGAAAAGTCGGTAAAATACCAACCTTGGCATATAGGCGTTGTAATCGATGCGGCACAAAGATTTTGAGTAAATTCCTCCAAACTATCCTTTACATGGAACATTTTTGGGAAATTTTGATTTTCTCAAAAATAGCTCTAACGATTTAGATTAAAATACCGTATATTAAAGATATTTACACGACAAATATATTGTACATTTTGAATTTTCTGGGAATATTCTCTGAGGCTCTCTTTGTTCTGATCGAATTTTTTGGATTTTGTATAACTAATAACCCGTAAGAGAGAGACACAAAATATGTAGATCTCGTTGAAACAGACTAATTATATCATATAGATACATTTTTTTCGTAGAGTTGACAATTTTTTTTAGATATTTGTTGTTACTGGTTCTGTGTAAAAATACTTAAACTTTTTAATGTGGGAGGTTGTCAACTCCTGGCAATACAGAGAAACGGATTTCACCCACATGGCAGTCATTGAAAGATTTGACCATCATTTTAGTCTAGTGTATTACATTAGTTCCCCTCTACTTACAAGAAAACATTTCTGCTAATGTTTCCCTCGATTAGCACGAAGTAGATAAAACAATAAGATTTTTAACAATAATTTGTTACAGAGATGTAGAGAAAGTCATGTGAGTGGAACACATATATTTTGACCGATGGTAGTGAACGTTTCATTTCCTGTGTGCTTTTGTAAATTATTATCTCACTCACACACACACATACACACACACACACACACAGTGACTGAATAGTGCAGCACACAATCGGACTAAACTTATTAAATAAACATAACGTGGAGTAATCATGCTAGTTTATTGGGAGGCATTTTGTTAGCCCAGGCTTGTCCGAAGTACATAACTATTGCGAGGTACTAACGATAGAACTCGTTTCCTCCGACTCCAATCTAGGAGAGGAAATATCAAAGTTCAATGCTCAGTAGCGTATGTGCACTTTTTAAGCAAACATAAACCGAATGTCAGTTTCGAAACGCGTGAAGTATCATTATCATATAGCTTTAACGAATTACAATCAAAACCACTTGCTCTACAAAATTGTACGAACATAAAATTTTCTAAAGAAAGAGATTGGGAGATATTTAATTCATTCCTTAAGGAGTTATTTTCCAATTTGCGATTACTTACGTAACATTTGCGTAACAATGCTGATTAGATCCATATACCTTTGAGAGCAAATCTTCTCTAAAATTATATATATTGAAAACCAGCATCGCCGTAGACTATGCGACGAGCATTTGGCTCATCTATTAAGAATCTGTACATCATCCTTAGCAGTAGCTATTGCTGGACTCCCCTAAAATAAAATTATCACCGAAGTAAAATATCTGATTGTAACACTCACCTGACCTTCTCTAGCTACTCTACAAACAAACTTCTTACAAAAGAGAATTCTTCTTTCTACACAATGCTAATCGAGATAAACATTAGCAGAATGTTCTTATTGCTTAGTTCCTTATAAGTGGAAAGGAACTAAGAGAATGGACTAGGCTAAAGTGATAGTCAAATGTTTCGTTATGCGCTTGTCAATGCAAATCGCTTCTTTGTTTGGCCAGGTGTACAACAAAAGAAAAACGGACACTTCCTGTCTGTGAAAAGTATAAGCGCTTCTCTGTTGCAATCAATAACATGGGATATCTCGGAAACGGTTAACTCAAAAAAAAAAAAAAACATAAATTACACATATTGTGTGTTTTGACCAGATGTACATTTTTTGTGCAGTAAGTTTTTGTCTATGTGTTACGGTTTAGCATTTAAGCAAAATTCGGAAACATTCATCCAGAATAAAGAGGTCTTCTGAGGCTATTCCCGGTAAATTCAAGATATACATTTTATTTGGGTTATAAATATCTTTAATGTACGGAATTTTAATCAAAATCGTTATAAAATCAAAAGTTTCGAAAATTTTTTCCATGTAAAGTGTAGTTTGTGGTGTGGGGGATTTTCTTCAAAATCTTCGTGTCGCATACTTGTAAGATACCAAACTTAAATACCAAGTTTAGTATTTTACCGACTTTTCGTTTTTGTGTTATCGTGTTCATAGACACACGGACACACACACATAAGGATCTTTTTCCAAAAATGTTTTTTTTTTTTTGATAAAGGAGACCCTAAAACGTGTATATCCGTGAAATCTCGGTATTGAATTTAGGGGAGGAATGCAACACCTTCTCCTTAGCGCGGTGGTAGCGCAGCTGCCTACCAAGCGGGAGACCTGGGTTCGATCCCCAGTACCGGCGTGGGGATTTTTCCCCCGCTGGGAGACCTGGACCGGGGTGCACTCAGCCTCGTGAGGTCCCTGGGGGGCCAATTGAGAAGCTACTTGATGGAGAAGTAGCGGCTCCAGGTCGTGAGGACCGCATTAACCGGCCGGGAGGGGCTCGAGGCGCTGACCACGTGTCACCCTCCAATACTGCACCCCATCCATGACGTCTGTAGTGGACCGAGATGGGGGACGCAGCGGCCGGGCGGTAGGCCAAGGCTCCCCGTGCCATGGAGTTATAAGTTATAATGCAACACCTTCTCTATATACTATATACATTGTACCTAGATACGTGCTACAGAAAGTAATAAATACTGCCGCTGTCAGATTGTGAACCAAATAGGTACGCGTGGCTTATGTTTGTTGTGACTTACTCGGTTCTGCTGTACCTAGAGGAAGGCGCATGTGTAGCAGCAAGGGCAACAATTACAACAATGTTATGATTCTGAAGGTAGGTTATTCCGCTATCGTTTCATAGCTAGGAAGAAAAGATTGGATGATGATTAAACATCTTCGAATTCCATACAATAGCCTATACAGGTTGAGGTTACATCACTGCTATCGTCATCTAAACAGACTTAATGGGCAAACAACCCAGAAATATGGACTTTTATCATACAAGTACAATTGAATACAGAAAGGAATTTTTATCCCTTTTTATATTGGTGTCTTTTTGGCATAAATAAAATATTGTTTTAATTCAAGTAAAATTATTAGCAGACCTAATTTTTATTTGTAAATTCTTAAATTACAACTATTTTAATGGCAAATTGCCCTTATTGTAATACTTTTTGTTAAGCAGTTCAAGCTAATATATACGATATATTCCTCCAATTTTCCTACCTTAGAGCCTAAATTTTAAAGCTACATTTGTAAAAGATTTTCTGGACAGGACCCCCAAAAACCACCCGGTGCGCTCTCTTTAAAGGAATTCTGGATCCGTCCTTGCTCTGAGGACTACAGCAAATCTAAAGCCAAGTACTCAGGGTGTGATCTTTTGCTATCAGTCAGTTGCGTAAGTACTTATGTATATTTAGAGAATGTTCTATAGTGACTTTCAAATGGGATGAGGTTTGTCCTGAGCGCCACCAGGCCTGCAGCCAATCGGAGTGCTGCTATGTTGACATATTGTATTCGCGCTTAACTGGGAAGTAACGTGCTAAATGATTACGCTCTCATAAATACTGCTTGCGCTAAGACAAAATATTAAAATTTTGCAAAACATGATTCACGAGGAAGAAAGGGAGTAATATTCGTAGCAGAACCGTAAAAACCACAGATTTTTAGCTCAAATAGTTTTCATAATACCATGAATAAACATTATGTCGCCAGGCAGATTTGCATGCTCAGTGTGCGAGTGAGAGGGAAATATGAAAAGAGTGGGGAAGAGACCTGGGAACGCACAGCTCGATTAACGATCTCATTCGCTGCAGCGTAGAACTCTTCCCATTTGAAAAACAGTATAGATAGCCAATTCTTGCATCTTCCTGACTGATTTAGCATCACATCTAAATACTTTGAATTTGAAACATCAAGGTAGAAAGCAAAATATCTTCCAGCTCTATTGACATATTCAGGAATCCGCAGTATGCTTGATTTAATGCAAATTAAATTGCGAGAATTCTTATCTTGCCAACTAATGCAGAAATAAGAAAATGACGTAAATTTCAGTAGGTTTCAGGAAATCATAAGTGAAATTCAGAAGCTCAAGAACAGATTCAAGATTCATGTTCTGAAGCAAAATGTTCTCTTTTCAATAACCCTATCGAAACCGACGTGAACCAGGTGTCCTGATCTTCAAATGAGGGTTTGTGATTTTCAAACTGATCCATTCTACCAGGCCATAAAGTGGAATATTCCTGAGACTATTTTAGAGCACGTATCAGAAAAACGTTTTTCACAAATTTTAGCTGCAAATGTTTTCACTTTTTGGCATGCATACGTTTGTGAAACTACCTTTTCAGTTCTTAAAGCAAATTAAAAAAAGAAATCACATTGAAAGTACTTCACTGGAATCCAGCCTGAGACTTCTCTGACAGTACGTCCGCCCGCTTTTACTACCACGGCATCGCAGGCACTGATGATACGTGGAATGAAGATGCAGCACCAGTGTAATGGGATGGTGAAGGAAACCGGAGCTTCTAAATATAAACAGGTAATATGTAAATAAAACTTTAAATATTTCAATGAAAGCGATGTGATATGCCTCATTTTTACTTTCTGTATACGTACTATGCACATAGTGCATAGAGAAGGTATTGCATTGTACCCAAAAATTAGATACCGAGATTTCACCGGAAATACATGTTTTGACACCACCCGAATCCAAAAAAAAAGCATTTTTAGAAAAATGTCCGTGTATGTGTCTGTCTATCTGTGTGTATGCGTGTGTGTCTATGTCTGTGGGCAGCATAGCTCAAAAACGAAAAGACTTGGTATTTAAGTTCCATATCCTCCAAGGATGTGACACGAAGATTTTCAAGAAAATCCCCCCACCCCCAACTATCCTTCACATGGAAAAATTGTCGAATATTTTGATTTTTTAAAAAAATGGCTCTAGCGATTTTGATTAAAATATCGTATATTAAAAATATATACTTGACAAATAATATGTATATCTTGAATTTTCTGGGAATAGCCTCTGAAGACTACTTTATTCTGGATGAATTTTACGGAATTTTGGTGTAACTGGTAAACCGTAAGAGATAGACAAAAACTTATCACACAAAAAATGAAGAGCACTATAAAACACACAATTTATGTTATATACATTTTTTTCGTGGAGTTGATCGTTTTTGAGATACTCCTTTTGTGTTTCAGCTTTAAAACTTATAATTTTCTCATACAGGAATTTAACAATTGCTGTCTATACAAACAAAGGAACTTGTCACATAACAATCATCTTTTGCCATCACTTTAACCTATATTACTTCTTCTTACAGGGAAGCAAGTAATAGGACTATTTCTGCTAATTTTTTCTCACTTAGCAAGAAGTAAATAGAAGCATAAGCTTTTTAACAAAAAGTTGTTGCAGAGATATAGAGAAAGTCATGTGAATGGATTAAATCAGATTTTTATTTATTATTGTTTTCATGTGTTCCATTCATATGACTTTCTATATCTGTTATGCTTACAAACTATTCATTCTTACAAAAGATTACCTACTCTTTTATCCAATACAGGTATCACATCACACTAATCAAAATATTACCAGAAATAATATTATTACTTTGTTCTTTATAAGTAGAAGGTAAACAAGGATATACACTATGAAAAAGCGACAGTCAAATCTTTTAAAAGCTGTTGCTATGGGATTTTCATGGCCAAGAAAAAACGAGAGAGATATGAAATAGAAGAGGGCCTCCCTTTTGGGAAAAATTTTAAGCACTTTAAAATTGAAAGCAATAACAGCGAATATCTTTGAAATGTTTAGCTCTCAAAAAAAAAAAAAAAAACAAACAAACAAAAAACTGTATTTTTGTGCAGTAACCTTTTATCTGTCTCTTACGGCTTAGCAGTTAGGCTAAAGTCATTGAGCATGAAGAGGACGTCAGAGGCTATTCCCAACAAATTAAAGATAAGTATAGATTTTATTTGCCATGTAAATATCTTTAATATACTTACCTACGTATTTTAATCATAATCGTTTGAGAAGCTTGAAAATTTAAAAACAAATATTCCAAATTGAGCGTATTTTGGGTTAGGGGACTTTCCCTAAAACTCTTCGTTTCGCTTCCTTGCAAGATGCTAAACTTGGTATTTAATCAAATGTTCGTCTCAGAGTTATGCTGTCCATCGACAGAAAAAAAAACAAAAAAAAACAAAAAAAAAACACACACATGGACATTTTTTTAAAAATGCTTTTTTTTACACAAAGGATTTCAAAACATATTTCGGTGAATTTTTGGGTGGAATACAATATCTTTTCTACGTACTGTGGGTAATCTTAGGTACTATTAAGGTGTAGAAGAGTAAAAAAGTAATTTTCGATTTTTGACTGGTAGTGGAGGAGAAGGTATAAGAAGTAATCATTAAGGAGCTTGTGTTCAAGATTGGAAAAGACACCATGATAAACAACTGAGACCCAAATGTATGACTTGCCTGGCGCTTAAGTCGTTTTCGTGCGATTGGTCCACTGTTTTTTATTCCGTTTTATTTCCAAGTGGCAAGGATATCAAAAGGAAGGAGAGTCACTGTGGAGCAAGGTGAAAATAGAGAATTAATGTTGGGGGAGAAAGAGAGAGGCACACAGTGCAAGGTGGAACCTAACAATTAAATAGGCGGGTCGATTACAGCCATGTGCTGACCGGTGGGAGGGGCCTCCAGGACCCGGCCCCTGCTGCCCCCACTCCACCTCAC
Organism: Hymenopus coronatus; assembly: GCA_030762935.1. NCBI lineage: Eukaryota > Metazoa > Arthropoda > Insecta > Mantodea > Hymenopodidae > Hymenopus > Hymenopus coronatus. The sequence goes on along the minus strand of CM060888.1, from coordinate 81,754,874 downwards.
CTGTTCAACACAACCGCCGCCGACTTTTAATTACCTCTTACAATTTTTCCATTTTGAACTGTTCACTCATTGTGTTCGTTATTCACTTTCTTCACGTATTATGTCTGTTGGAGGGCAGTTACCTTAAAATCTAGCAAGGTCGTAGGGTTTAAGATCTCAACACCGTTACAGGCAAATTACGTAGGAAATATTTACCAAAGTGGGGACTTTTGTTTTCTGGCGGCATCTTGTAATGGTGCTGTTACGATCTTTATATACTTGCTACATAACCTATAATAATTCTAAATGAATCGATGATTACAAGAACACTATAAGCCCCTTTTTGGTGAAAAATGAATTAAAAGGCAGAAACGCATACTAATGGACTCCTTAAGTGATATGTCAGCCGTGGCTAAGGTTTTCTGAACAACTAGTTGCAAAGGAATTTGTTTTATATACTCGTACATTGCTTTGCGAGAACGTTATTTTGAAGTGTCTGCATTACTTATTTATCATTCTTAGATAAGTCAAATTATAAGGAACATAATTGTACCTACTTACAATATTCTGTAGGGGTTATAGTTATGTGTTCATAGTTATTAGGAATTATAGTGGAAAATATTGCTGCTGTTAATTGGCGTTAATTGTGTAGTGCTAGCTTTCAGGAACGAAACACGCAACCATCGCCAGAAAAAAACGTCCTTGGTCCCACCTCAACTCTTCTAAATATGGTGGTTCAACCCAAAGTAATTGAATCTGATGCGCTATAGCACAATTACACTGACAATTCTTAATTATATTAAAGGCCTACATAAACTTGCATTAGGAATGATAGTTGTTTAGAAAGAAGGCCAGGCATCTCCATGGCAACGGCTTGCTGCGACATCAGACTAAGGTAGTCTATACGCACTACTTTTCTTGGTCGCAGATCTCCGGGGTAGCGAGGACCAGAAGGAAGCCTGTCTTTCCGCCTGTCTTTCCGCAGTGTTGCTAACCAAAGAGAGTTTCTTTCTTTGAGGCCCTCAGCCATTTTTGTGAATAGGTTATCTAACTTATCGTGGATTAGCTGAATTATTAAACGAAACACAGTGTACGTGCATATGACTGAAAATAAATTAAAATAACATATTTAAATAAAATTCTATCTAAACTATAATATTAATAATCTTATCTATTAAAATAAAGTTCCTTTTATCTTTTAATCACCCCAAGTAAATGAAATTATAATGAACAAAGTCACTTTAGTATTGAAGCTTCTAATGTTTGTGCCCTATAACTTTGCCCTGTATCTCTTAACGGTCACATGAACTAGTGACCTCTCAATCGCTGCTATTGTGGAATAGGATGTTGTGCGGTACAAATTAGTTTCTTATTTAGCTTTTTAACTGGATTATTTATTGAATAGCTAGATTGAAAAATGCAATGCCATAATTAAAATTTGAACCACGCATCTCTCAGTTCCTAGCCGATTGCTCTAACACTCGGCTGACAATATGCCGTTAAGTTTCTCAACAATCTAGAATGCTTCCCGGTAAACCACAAGGTGATCTCAAATTATTTTGAGATAAGATACCCCGTTGGGGACTTCAATGTTGCAACCACATAAATACCTGGATATCATAGTTTAGCGAACTATTAGGATAATATTTATCTTAATATATTCGAATAGAATTGTCAAACTTAGGATCTCCTAACCACTTGAATAAATAGCATTCCAAGCATCTGGAATGCATGCAAATTCTTATCATAAAATAGAGTGATTTAATCGCTTTTATCACCTATTCTTGCATGCCACATGGCTGTTTATTACCATACAAACTTCAGTTGCAATAGCCAATTAAGGTAAAAGAGTAAGTAACGCAGCGCGGATGAATACCTACATCTCAGTCGGGCAAGTTTATAAGGAACAAGAATTAGATGACAAGGTATATTCATGTTGTCGCTCTGCTCTGCTTCCGAAATTGCACGAAAGCTACCGAATGAAGACGAACACCGAATGATGACCAGGCACCTAAGAAAAAGTGCGCGCATGTTTCTTTGCATATTGCTCCTTCAGCCTATTATGCAGAGGTAGGTAGAGAGAGCTGAATGAGGTAATTTAGTTATTTTACTTCTCAACAATTGGTACTGCAATTATGTACCTACACTACCTACTACTATAGATAGATAATACTACCTACGTCAAAAATGGTATGTGAGGTCGCAAAACGAGCAGTATTAACCACGAGTTTGCCTGGTGGATTGGGTGGGCGATTTGGACCCTCGCAATTCTTATGTTAGCTGGAAGCTTTTGCCACCTACAATGTCAAAGTATTAATTTGGAATCGTATTTTGACCTCAGCACCTCTGTTGGAAAGGCACTCTTTATGACATGTTGGCTACACTGACAAGGTGCCATCATTGATTGCGAGACATATTGGTCTTACAAATTGAGCCGTGAAAATACCTACATCGAAAACAAAAATTGGATCCCCAACCGGCGAAAACCTTATAAGAGCTAACTTAGGTCCGTCTTCCGGCCAACGATCAGCTACCTTGAGTCTGCACCAGGTCCGTGCGCAAGACTGCACTAAATAACTTGCAATTAGCTCTCATGTTGTGAAGACGAAATCAACCACAATTACCTTTCAATTTTTACTAGTGATGAAAAACACTGAACAGATAAAAATTACACATTTATATAAGTTTTTTCGTTTAATAATTATTGAACACCGATCTTATATCCAAGGAATTAGATTTTATTAGGTATTACTTATAGTTACTTATTCTAATTTATAACTAAACGTTTCTTGTCAAGATAAATAAACAAACAAATAAATAAATAAATTGCGTTTTATTCATGGACGCACTTTAACTGCTGCGGTTCTCAGCGCCCCATTCTACGTATATTGGGCATTAAATGCACATTTTGCTCAGATGCCTCTTTATGTGCCGTAAACCTACGACACGGGACCAACGGCTTTACTACCCTTCCGAAGGAAGCCATGCAAGGATTTTTACGTCCGAAAAAAACAATCCACTTCCCTCCGCCGGGTTTGAACACGTGACCTTGTATCCCTGGACGGCGGAGGACGACCTTGGGCCTGTGGGAGAGAAAGCCGAGGTACGGGTATATTTATCTTCAATCTACTTTCACTAAAAATAAAAAAAAAAATAAAAATAGCTCAATCTATAACTTCAGTGTGACAATGGCGTCTTCTAAGTAATAGTGATAGTAGGTATATGTAATTTGTTCCTACTTAAATAAAGTACTTATATTATACATTTAACAACTGCAAAAATGAAATGAAGGTAAAGTACAAACAAAATGTTTCTCATTTCATACTTTTGAAAACAGGATTCCTCCTCCAATATTTTTAGACGGGCTCGCGCATGGCATTACCATATATTAGGTCGTCTCCTTAGCGCGGCTGCTTACCAAACGGGAGATCTGGGTTCGATTCCCTGTACCTCGATTTTTCCCTCGCTGGAAGACCAGGACCGGGGTGCACTGAGCCTCGTCAGGTCCCTGGGGTGCCAATTGAGAAGTTACTTGATGGAGAAGTAGCGGCTCCAGCTCATGAGGACCGCATTAACCAGCCGGGAGGAATCGAGGCGCTGATCACGTCTCACTCTCCAATACTGCGACGTCTGTCATGGACCGAAATGGGGGACGCAGCTGTTGCCATGGATTTGTTATTATTATAATCATATTAATTTGCAAAATCAACCAAACTTGTGTTGTTCTGCAAAAGACACTGTACCTACTTTGTCCTAGATAAACATACTTTGTTTTGTATTTCTTGAATTTTTGTTGTCCAAATTCTGCATTAACCAAAATCAGCATAAAATATTTTACAATAAAAACAGCATAGCAGGCTGATATCAGATATTAACAACAGATATGTTGAGTACTATTTAACCCTGTTTAAGTTTCATCTTCTTCTAAGAATCCACGTAGTAGATAATTGTTTTTATTAGTTTTCTCAAAATTAGAGCAATGTGACTGAGGGTTGCCCCAGCAATCAGTGATTAAAACGCGTACAGCATAGGCACTTTGGTGCTTTGCAGATACAAACGTAGAAGTGTTATAATACATTTTAATCTTTTTGTACTGCCTATTTGCATAGCGTAGGTTTCAGCACCTACAGCGAGGTCTAGTCACAACAATCCTTGAGGTTTTATGGCCAATTCGCGAAGACTTTCGAGCTCTCAACCGCGTGAACACGTCCTCTCCATATTCCATTGCCGCTCTAAGTGCTGAGAACGGACAGTAATTATGCCAAAATTACAAAGTAAGGATTTGTTGAGATTCCCCTTTGCTTCCCTCTAATATTGTCTTAATCACTTTGCAGTCTTCCACTCTGCCGACACGGAATTGAATCTGGTGTTTTCGGCGGCACAAGGATTTGGCAGAATAAACATTTATATAAAGGGAGGGGGAGAAGATGAGTAACTTGGGGAGGAAAAGGGGTTCACGGAAATGCGCATCCAAATCCAACCAACCCTTGCCTTTCCCGCCTCATTTCACAACATTTAGGAACAAGGCTCCGGTGTGAAGACATTATCTCAGATGACGTCACCCAGTCTTCTGTCTCACTTGCCCTTCATTGGTAGCCTACCTTCTTTTTACTTTCTCAGCAGGAGGCAGAGAAAGTGTTGATATCCACTCAAAACTTCGAAATCGAGATTTCAACGAAATTCACATGACTTCTCTGCATCTCTGTAACATATTGTTGTCAATAAGCTTGTTCTTCTATCTATTTAATGCTAAACCAGCAGCAGACTGCCTCCGTGGTCGAGTGGTCAGCGAGCTGACTTCTAATCCGGGGTTCCCGGGTTCGATTCCCGGCTGGGGCGGGGAATTTTTCACTAGCCAGAATTATTCCCTATCCCCCACAGTCTGGAAGTTTGTATGTTTGTATGATTTAAAAACCAACGTAAAAGTACCTACAGACAACGAGTTGTTTCAAGTGGAAAGCCCCCGATATGACCTTGTTATGAAACAATAAAAAAAAAAAAACAACGGTATTGTTGCTTAGTTCCTTTATAAGTAGAAGATAAATAAGGGAATACACTAGCTAAACTGACAGTCAAATGTTTTAAAATGTTGTTGCTGTGGTATTGAAATCCGTTTGCGTGGCCAAGTTCCCGTATGAGAAAAGTATAAGTATTTTAAAACTGAAACTAATAACAGGGAATATCTCAAAAATGGTCAACTCTTCGAAAAAAAACTAAATATCATAAATTGTATAATTTAGCGTGATCTACATTTTTGTGTAGTAATTTTTTGTCCATGTTTACGGTTTACCAATTACGTAAAATTTAACAAATTCATCCAGAATAAAGAGGTCTTTAGAGGCTTTTCCCAGAAAGTGCAATATGTAAAACGAATTTGCCATATAAATATCTTTAACATACGATATTTTAATCAAAATGGTTAGAAGAATTTTTAAGAAAATCAAAATTTTCGAAAGTTTTCCTTGTAAAGTTAGTTCGAGGTGGGGGGATTTTTCTCAAAATCATCGTATCACATCCCTGAAAGATGTTATTGATAGTTCGGTACTTTAACGACTTTTCGTTTTAGAGTTATGTTCACAGACACAGACACAAAGACACTAGGACACACACACGCACACATCCACACACACACACGGATCTTTATCACGAAATGAATAATGACATAAATGTTGTGTTTTTTGTTTTTTTTTTTGTTTTTGTTTTTTTATCCCTATTTACATTTCCCCCCGTAGGTTTTACTGATTACTGGTTTACTGGTTTTACTGTTTCTTTTACAAACATATACACATTGCACAAACATATAACAGCCATGCCCAAGGCGGGACTCGAACCCACGATCCCCTGCCCACGAAGCACCAAAGCGAGACGCTTTAGCGAGCGTGACCATGTGGACCGGCGGTTTTAACAAGATCTACATTTTTTGAGTAGTAAGTTATTGTATATCTGTTACGATTTGCCAGTTATACCAAAGTTAACCAGAATGAAGAGAGAGGTCTTCAGAGGCTTCCCAGAAAATCCAAGGTCTACATATCTTAAACATAAGACGTTTTAATCAAAATCGTTAGAGCCATTTTTGAGAAAATCAAATATTTCTAAAAATGCACCATGTAAAGGGAGTTTGAGGTGGGAATATTCTCTTGAAAAAAATCTTCTTGTCCCATCCTTGGAAGATAGTTTGGTATATAACGGTATTTTCGTTTTTGAGCTTGCTGCCCATAGACACAAATATATACACAAACACACACAGGCACACGCACAGACATACACGTACAATTTTTTTAAAAATGCTTTTTTGGATTCAAGGGGTCTCAAAACAATTATTTCCGGTGAAACCTCGCCATCGGGTTTTTGGGTGTAATGCAATACCTTCTCTATACCCATGTACATAGTACATGTAGAGAAAGTAAAAAGCACCATTTGCAGAAAATGTCCGTTGTACGTCTACCAGATAGCAACTGCCTCGTATTTGGCATGTGCAGATACGCTTTAAGGGTTAAAACAGCTGCAGAACAGCCGTGGTGAGTTCTGTAACACTTTGAACCCACGAAGAGATATCTGTACATATTTGTGTGTGAAGACCATAATTCAAAAATCTGATGTGATCCATTCACGTGACTTTTTCTACATCTCTGCAGCAAGTTATTATTAAAAGGCTTATGCTTCTATTTACTTCAGGCTAATCGAGAAATAATTATCCGACACAGTATTATTACTTGTTTCCTTGTAAGTAGAAGCGAAATAAGGGAGTACCATAGGTTAAAGTGGTAGGCAAAAGCTGGTTGCTATGTGACTTTGTTTGATTGGCCAGGAATTGACAAATTCCTGTGTGATTTTCAAAGCTGAAACTAAAAACAAGAAATATCTTAAAAATATCAACTCTACGAAAAAAAATGTATATAACATAAATTGTGTGTTTTAACGGGCTCTACATTTTTTGTGTGGTACATTTTTGTCCATCTCGTACGGTTTAGCAGTTATGCAAAATTCCATAAAATTCATCCAGAATAAAGTAGTCTTAAAAGGCTATTCCCAGAAAATTCAAGATATACATTTTATTTGTCAGTTAAATATCTTTAATGTAATATTTTAATAAAAATCGTTAGAACCATTTTTAAGAAAATCAAAATTTTAGAATTTTTTCCATGTAAAGGGTAGTTTGGGGTGGGGGGATATTTCTCAAAATTGTCGTGTCAAATCCCTGGAAGATACTAAACTTAAATACCACATTTGGTACTTTACCGACTTTTCGTTTTTAAGTTATCGTGTTCACAGGCACACTAACAAACGGACACACACACACACACACACACACACACACACACACGCACGTACCTTTTTGTGAAAATGCTTTTTTATATATATATAAGCGACCCTAAAACATATATTTCCGGTGAAATATCGGTATCGAATTTTTGGGTGGAGTGCAATACCTTCTCTATGCACATAGTGCGTGTAGAGAAAGTAAAAATGTGTTATGTTACCCTCACATGACTTTCTCCAGCTGCTCTATAAACTTCATACAACATATTTTTCTTCTTTATACATAATTCTCTTCGAGATAAACATTAGCAGAATGTTCTAATTGCTTAGTTACTTATGAGTAGAAAGGAACTAAGGAAATGCACTAGGCTAAAGTGATAGTCAGTTGTTTTAATAAGTCGTTGCAAATCAATTCTTTGCTTGGCCAGGAATAGAACGGAAGAACAACTGACACTTCCTGACTGAGAAAAGTTTAATTACTTTACAATTGAAAGCAATAACAAGAAATATCTCGGAAACGGTTACCTCCACAACAAAAATGTATGGGACATATATAATGTGTTTTGACGAAATCTACATTTCTGTGTAGTAAGTTTTTATTTATCTCTTACGGTTTAGCAGCAACACAAAATTCGGCAAAATTCATCCGGAATAAAGAGGTCTTCAGGGACTATTTCCAGAAAATTCAAGATATTCATTTTATTTGGAATATAAATATCTTTAATGTAGGGGATTTTAATCAAAATCGTTATATCCATTTTTGAAAAAAATCAAAATTTTCAAAAAAAATCCAGGTAAAGGGTAGTTTGTTGTGGGGGTGGGTGTTGAAAATCTTCATGTTGCATCCTTGGAAAATACTAAACCTTAATACCAAGTTGGCAACGGTCTTTTCCTTTTTGAGCTATAGATCTTTTTTTTGGACTGAGGGGACCCCAAAACATAGATATATTTGCGGTAAAATCTCGACATCGAATTTTTGGGTGAAATACAATACCTTCTATATACACTATGTACATTTTTCACGTGGGCTAAAGAAAGTAAAATCATTCCGATAAATGTACATGGTATGAACATGGTGTGTACATGAACAATGCACTTAGTAGGTAGAGAATCTATAATATTGTACCCAAACATTCGATACCGAGATTTCGATATCAAGATTTCATTGGATATTCATACATTTTTGAACGGGGGGAGGGAGAGAAAATGTCTGTTTGTGTCTGTGAACGAAAAGTCATGCATAAAGTGGTCCATTCCCCTAATAGTAATCATTGTGTTCGTTCTCTCCGATGTTATAATCGTTGTGTACCGCATTTAAGATTTTTTTCCTGGCATTCTTAAAGGATTCCATACAAAAAAAGTCATAAAATCACCATGGATTAGGCAGTCGTACATAGCCAGATGGCACGTGCCTGGCCCACTCCAAGGGAAATGCCGGTTGATAGCGAAGGTCCCAGTCGCGTGGTTTAGGCGTAGTTTATAGACACGCCGGCGCGGGACAGGTCACCTTATTAATGGAAAATGTAGCATGTGGGTGAGGCGTATGACAACCGTTGTTCCTTCACTGCCTAATCCGAAATGTGTGCTATTTATAAACACACACAAAACTTTAAATAGAAGAGTTTGAAAGTTGTGACATCAAGTTTCGGACAAGCCAAAGTGTCAGCTAATTGACTGCTGTGTTCGTTTGGTGTCGTTTTGAAACAGCTTGTATATGTACACATGCAACGCACTCCCCTATGTAGTGCAGACATCTGGCATGAACAAGCAGAATAAAGAAAGTAGAAGTGTGTAATATACTGTCAACTGCTACTCGTAGATTGTGTAATCAAATTCTGTTTTTTTTTTTTTTTTTAAATTTTTTTGTAGTTTCTCCAATAGCCATTCGATAATCGTGTTTTACCCGTTCATTTCAAAAGTTCCTTATTCTTTTATTAAACTTGTTGTTTCGCCTTTTATTGCTTCGTTTTTTGCTCATTTATATACCTAATTTCTACCTATTTTGTAACAAACTATTCTGAAGGTAAGAATAACTTGAAATTACTCTATGTAATTCCCCCCCTCCCAAAAATCAGAGACAAAACAAAGAACCAAGGAATATTATTAACATCTAGTGTGAAATAAAGAATCACATGAAAGATTTTACTACAATTACTACACGAGGAAAGGCGAAACTAATTACAATATAATTTGAGCTTTTAGAGAAAGAAGTGAAAATTTATTGCATGAATGGCTAAACTAACAGCTACGACATTTACTGCATATGAGAGTATTCATCAGAGACATGCGACAAAGGTTAAATTAATTGCAATCAAAAGGCAATAAGAAAACCGAACTTAAAAAAAAAAAAAGATAGTGTAGCATGAAAATACAAGGGGGAAGCTAAATATCCTGTCAACCCAGTGGTTAGTGCTATGCTTCAAAGACAATGTGGGCACACTGGCAAAGGAATGAGTTTTATTTTGTCGGTACCAATATAAAGAACTGCTTTCCATTATGGGTCACATTTTATGCACGTCAGTATACATAACTAGAGCTCGGTTTTGGGTTCCGAAGCACACAAAGCTACGATCACACAGAGCAGTCAGCGTATGAAGAGAGGGTAGTGGGGAGTGGTTTGTGGCGTAAGCATGCACACATTGAGGTATAATCTGTTCTAAAAATAGCTTATTACAGGTAGTAACATTATATGCATAGTTATAATGCGTAAAGTAACACAGTAAAACAATTATTTCATAATATGATAAGTAATTAAATCCACCGTGTACTTTTATAAATAATAATAAAAAAAAACTTGATACAAAAAATTCAGGGTAATAATGTGCAGAGATTTGAAAAGACAATGAACATAAATCAACCAAACTCACTCAGCATTCATTGCAGTGAATTGCAAGATACATATTTAATTTATCGAGAAAAAAAAAACTCTCCTCCTTTCACTCAAAATATATTTGAACCATTCACAAGTTTGTTCAGTATCTATCGCCTACCCTTTCTTATTTTCGACAATTGCGCTCTCTTTCAGCATTCACTGGTTTATCTACTAGCAGGTACTGAATGAGGCCAGGCAGTGAGCAATGCTAGATAGTGCAACACGTTTCGAAACAAGCTGTAGAGACCACACCTACTCCATCACGTCATGGTTATGCTCTGTGTGCACGGAACCTCAATCCGGCAATTTCGTAATCCCAGACCGAGTTTTATATATAACAGTGGATGCAAAGATCTTGCGAGTGCTTGCAAAAGTGAGTAGCAGGCATTTGGATGCCGTAGTTTCATGCTGCGAAACCATAGGATTTTGTAGTTTCTAGATTTAGCCCGTTGTTAACCTTAAGGTGCTGAATCTATTACATTTGGAAAATCCACAATATGTAAGATATCTTACTGAAATTTACATCAGTTATTATATACAATGATATTGATATAATGACAAGGCCGTTCGGCATGTGGTCGATCTCATATTCGCTCTGGTACGCGGCAGTGAAGCTGGATTATGAGACATCGCAGTTTATGGCTTGCTCCCTTCTGCGCGCTAACATTCCAGTCACTCACGATTCAGTAATATCCATAACACTGCACTCACTGCAATTCTTCCTCCTTTTATAGTGAAAAAAGACGGCAGCGCTTTCTGAAAAGTTCTAAAGCACACCATTCTAGAAGGACCAAGAATCGCCCTCCAGAAAGTTCCGTCACAGTTGAGGTCTTGTCTGGTCTTGTTTACATAAGGTTTTTTTTTTTCCCCCAAGGTCTCCAACTGCGATGTCTGACATTCCAGCTTCACTGCCGCATACCAGAGGGAATGTGAGAGAGGTCACACACAAGGACGGTATTCGCACAATATTTTCCCCATATACCTATCAAAATTCTAGCTTACTTAGTCATTTAAATAATAATAATAATAATAATAATAATAATAATAATAATAATAATAATAATAATAATATATTTCAATGTCTAAATTAGCGTTCTAATAATAATGAGCCACATTATGCAGTTTTAAAAGTATGGACATAAAAAATTCAAATCTTCAATGATGAATTTAAAAATAGACCTCTTATAAAAGTAGTAACTCTAGGTAATTATTATAAAACAGTTTTACCTTCTCTACACTTACTATGTACATATTGTATGCAGAAGATATTGTATGCTTTGGGGCAAAAACATACAGTTTTAGAATAATGCCCATGTGTGTGTGTGTTTTTTGGTAGTGTTTAATGCCCACTTTAACTACTTATGGCACCGCAGGCGGTGACACTAATGATACATGAATAATGAATAATGATGGGATGCGATGGCGGGGGAAACCAGAGTACCCGGAGGAAACGCGCCCCAGCGCCGCTTTGTCCACCACAAATCTCACATGCGGTCTATTGGGATCAAACCCCGGCCGTCAAGGTGAGAGGCGAGTGGTCTAAACACTTGGCCACGGCGTGGCCCCATTGTGTGTGTGTGTATGTGTGTGTGTGTGTGTGTGGACAGCATAGCTCAAAAACGCAAATATTGTTTATTGTATATCAAGGATGTAATATTAAGATTTTCAAGAAAATCTCTCCACTCCTAACTACATTTACATTCGAACATTTTGTTTTTTCTAAAAAATGACTTAAAGATCTTAATTAAACTACCATATATTAAAGATAAAGTGTACATGCCGTTTAAACACACAATTAATGCCATTCTTTGTCATTGGTTTCAATTTTAAACCTTGTACTTTTTCTCAAACCGGAGTTCACCTTTGGTTTCATCTGTTTTACCGCTTATGATGCAAAGCGAACGGTACTTCAATTGCTCACATATCGGCCAGCTACATATCCTGATTTCCCTTCTCCTTAGACGGAAGCAAGTAATAAAAGAACTTCTGCTAATGTTTATCTCGATTGGCATAATATAGAAAATAGAACCTTTTGTAAGAACAATTTATTGCAGAACGGGAAGATAAGGTCATTGAGTTCGACACATCTGATTTTTACTTTTCGTGTTGCGCAAAACTCTGGATTTTTCAAAGTTTAATAATTTATTTATCAAAATTGGAGCATTATTTCGAAAACTATAGGGTTATTTTGTTTAATGTACTTTTGAGAGGAGCTATAAGAATTTTGAAATAAATTAGTAAAAAAAAAAAAAAAAAAAAAAAATGGCATGTAAGAAGCTTTTTGAAGCATTTACATTTTTGGGAAAAGATTGGTGAGAAAACAAAGTTGAGAGTGTCTATTGATAAGCATGTATCTTGACGTTTAAAGATTCAATTATTTGGCATTTGAACTGTGCAAGTTGGAAAATTGTATATTTTCTTAAAGTTTAGAATTTATGTTACTTTACTATGAAAAAATGTTAATTTTTCACAATATTCACACCTTAAGCCGTGTTTACATTAATTAGTATTTAACTTATCCAGTGCATGGTGGCGGTCGTAGGGTAGACTTGATTGTAACCAAGAATGCTGCGCTTGACACTTGTAACAAGGTGTTTTGCGTTTAAGATTAAAAACTTGTTAATTCACTCCTCGAAGGTAATGCGGCGAGCCCCAGAAGTTTCTGGATCGTAACCATAGTAACGGCGAACTTCCGACTCCTTCTTTTTTTTTTACTTTCTCTAGCACATATGTAGAATGTATATAGTAAATAGAGAAGGTATTTGTATTCCATCCAAAAATTCAATACAGAGATTTCACCGGAAATATATATTTTGAGACCCTATTTATACAAACAATATTTTAGAAGCATGTCCGTATGCGCGCGCGTGTGTGTGTGTGTATGTGCGTAGCTTAAGAACGAAAGGTTCGTTAAATACCAAACTAGGTATTTAATTTTGAAAATTTTAATTTCCTCAAAAATGGCTATAACTATTTTGATTAAAATGCCATGTTTAAAATATTTGATGGATAGACAAAATGTACTGCAAAAAATGTAGAGCTCGTTAAAACATACAATTTATGTCATATACATTTTTTCTGTAGTGTTAACCGTTTCCGAGATATTTCTTGTTATGGTTTCAATTTTAAACTACTTCAACTTTTCTCAAGCGAGACGTCAGCTTTCCTTTAATCTATTTTGTTTTATTCCTGGGATTACAAAGAGAACCGAATTTCAATTGTATCACATAGCGATAGCTTTTAAAAGAAATGACCATCACTTCTATTTACAAGAAAGCAAGTAACAAGACCATTTCTGTTACTGTTTATCTGGATCAATATGACGCAGATAAAAATAATCTTTTATAAGGAAGGTTTGCGTAACAGCGAGAAAATCATGTGAATGCAGCATATTAAATTTACTTTCTATTTTAATTCATTTCTTTAACTTCTTTTTGTATCTAGGTCTTTATTTACTGATTTTAAGTAAACTTTTAGTTTGTAGTTTAATTATCTGAAAAGAAAATAATAAATCAAGTGTAATGGTTGTTTTTGGAAATAAAATTAAGTTAAAATATATCACCGGTACAGTTACCTCGATGCCGGGATAGCATATCCGGATTTTATGTATTTAATATTCAATCTAATTGTTCTATGCCTTTTCAGCTGTTGCGGTGCGAGCACAGCGACCCCCAAGCACCTAACGTTACTAGAGTGAATATCCGAGCCCCTTCCGCAAGGGAACTGTTCAGATTGGGTTGAACTCGGGGGTAGTGGTTCCCAAAACATGTGGGAGATTGGGTATGTCGGGTGGTGATACCTGGGCGTGGTTGTGAGACGCCTTAATGCTCTCCAGCCACTAACCTGGAGAACTTGCAAAAATTAGTAACTCGCCCAGATCGGGTCCTCAGTAGGGGCTAGACGCGTAAGGGGCATCCTTGCGTCAACAAGGTGGCCGGTGTTTAGAATAAGTGCCGGCTAAATGGAACACCCACGGACGTATTCCCTGTTTTAATTGGCATACCTGAGTAGTCAGGTCACTGCTGCATGGTTACAAGGTTTTTCAAATGGGAAGAGCTCTACGCTGTAGGGAATGAGATCGTTATCGTGCTCTGCATTGCCAGGTTGCTACCCCCACTCTTTTCACATTTCCCTCTCACTCGCACACTGAGCATGCAAAGCTACCTGGCGACATAATGTTTATTCATGTGTCTTATAAAAACGATTTGAGCTAAAAACCTGTGGTTTTTACGGTTCTACTATGAACATTATTCCCTATTTTTCTCGTGAATTATTTTGCGCAAAATTTGAACATTTTGTCTTAGCGCAAGTAGTATTTATGAGAGACTGAGTCACTAAGCGCGTTACTCCCCAGTTAAACGCGAATGCAATATGTCAACACAGCAGCACTCCGATTGGCTGCCGGCCTGGAGGCGCTCAGGGACAAACCTCTTCCCATTTTAAAGTTACTGTAGTTCTGTTTTCAAACTACTTGTTCTGTGCTTGTATCCTTCATTTGGTTTGCTCCACGTAAAATTATGAATTGAAAGAAGACACTTATATGCCAGCAAAACAATCACAGCTCCTTTCTCTTTATCATCTGTTGGACTTAAACCCCTTGTTCTACAATTTACACTTAAATATACGATTATGACTTACGCATTGATTACTATAATAGTCCTGTTAGCGACCAACACTTACAATGGGAAAACACGTAACAAACTTCGTCAAATAACTCACATTTTCATCGGATTGCGAGCATACATTTTACATTTGGTATACTCATTTTTGTTCAGTCCGTTCTACAATACGATATTATGGGATGGGGCAGTTCCTGTATCACTACCACTAAATTAGTACAAAGAAGATACATTAAAATATTTTCTTGGAAAATCTAATGATTTCCTTCTGTTTTATGAATTCAACGTACTCTACTGAAAATAAACGAAGTTCATTATAATGTTTTACTGAAATATACCTATACACAAAAACCAAAATAAATTTCTTTTGTGTTTCCAAAATTATAAATCTAAAGAATCTGACTTTTTTTTTTTTTTCCATTTTTACCCCACCTTTAACTATCGGCGGCATTTCTCTGGGGAACATATTCCTTTTTTATCAATGATGTTAACTCGTGTACCGCTTATTGTCTCTGGGTTTCTATTTTCTTTAATTCTATATTAGACTACACACATTCACACTCTAATTCATACTTCCAAACTCTGGGAGGACAGGGAATATTCTGGGCTAGAGAAAAATTTCCCACCTCCCAACCGGGAATCGAACCTGAGGCGCCTTGCAGAGTAGAATCCGACTTGATGTGCTTGTTCAAACCCAAAAGTTTAATAACAGTAACTTCCAACCAAAGCAGCAATTTAGGTACAAGAACATACACAGATGATAATAAAGATTAATGTGTAGTATTCACATGACTTTCTCTACATCTTGGAGTAACACATTACTGTTAAAAACCGTATTCTTCTATCCACTTCATGCTAATCGAGGTAAACATCTTATTACTTATCTTCTTGTAAGTAGAAGGGAGCTAAGGGCATACAGTAGGCCGAAGGTGATAGTTGTCATGCAGTTGAAATCGTTTCTTTGCATGGCCAGAAATTTAAAAATTCACGTATCAGAAAAGTTTAAACCATTAACAAGAAATATCTCGGAAGTGATCAACTCCACAAAAGAAATGTGGATAAGTCTACATTTTTGTGTAGTAAGTTTTGGTGTAACTATTACTGTTTATCAGATGCAAAATTCGCAAAATTCATCCAGAATAAAGAGGACTTCAGAAGCTTTTTCCAGAAAATTCAAGCTATACATTTTATTTGTCATGTAAATATCTTTAATATACGATATTTCAAACAAAATCGTTCGAACCACTTTTGAGAAAAATCGAAGTTTTTGAAATCTGTAACTTTAACCTTTTTAAAAATAATTTGTTGCTAAAAAGCTATAGGATGCTATGTCAATGGAACACATTATATTTTTCAATTGGTATATCCATAGTATTAACGAATGTTAAAAACAGTCGAAGTATTTGTCACCATTCGTAATGTCCAGCTTCTTAGACATCAATGGATGATGATGCGATTCTACAGGCAAAAGTTATCGTTGATGGATCGTTGCTGGTTGTAGACGTTATTAAAACCTAGCAGAAAGATGCAGTTCTAAGAGTTGACTTTGTGCAAAAAAACTAATTGGTTTACAGGTAATTTTTGGAGATGCTGAGGTTTTCTTCCTTTTTTAATTTCATTAGAATGCAGTAGGAGCAACATTGTGGTCGGGAGCCACTATGGATTCTTGTGGTATTGCTGGGCGAGGTCGTGCCGCCTTACCTGGTTTTGGGCTGCTTATTCAGGTTTCCTGTGTTCCCACATATCTGCGGGTCATTTTGTTTTGCACCACTTCCGTGCTGCTCGGTAGTCGGGACTTCCTGAGGGCGATATGCTTTCCTCGTCGTTCTGCTCAACCATCAGCGCAAGGTGTTCCAGCTTAGTCACTTCTCATGCCCTGACTTGAGCCAAGAGTTCTGCTCTTTACTTTCTCTACACGTACTATGTACATAGTGTATAGAGAAGATATTGCATTCCACCCAAAAATTCCATACCGAGATTTCACCGGAAATAAACGTTTTACGGTCCCCTGTGTCCAAAATTAGCAGTTTTAGAAAAAGGTCCGTATGTGTCCGTGTGTGTGAACACGATAACTCAAAAAACGAAAAGTCGGTATAAAATACCAAACTTGGTATATAAGTTTAGTATCTTCAAAGCATGCGGCACGAAGATTTTGAGAGCGATCCTCTCCAAACTACCATTTACTTGGAAACATTTTCGAAAATTGGCTCTACCGATTTTGATTAAAATACCGTATTTTAAATATATTTACTGGGCAAATAAAATGCGTATCTTGAATTTTCTGGGAATAGCCTCTAAAGACATCTTTATTCTGAATGAATGTTGCTGCATTTTGCATAACTAGTAAACCGCAAGAGACAGACAAAAGCTTACAACACAAAATATATAGATCTCGTAGAATTTCTTTTTTGTGAAGATGACCCTTTTTAAGATATTCCTTGTTATTGGTTTCAGTTTTAAAATACTTAAACTTTTCTCATAAGGGAATTTGTCAACTCCTGGCAATGAAAAGAAACGGGTGTCCTGCACATGGCAACCTTTTTATTTTGATGATTTTACTATCGTTTTAGTCTAGTGTATCCTATTATTTACTTTCTTTTTACAAGAAAGCATTTCTGCTAATGTTTATCTGGCTTAGCATGAAGTACATGTTACAGAGATGTATAGAAAGTCATGTGAATGGAACACATCAGATTTTGAATGTATAATTTACCAATTATATACAATTGTTTAAAACTTTGACTTTCTCTATCTGTTCTGCAAAAAAAAAAAAAAAAAAAAAATCTATTCATACTAAGGACTGTTCTTTTACTTAAAAAAATAATTTGTTTATTAACGACGCTGTCAATTGCTAGGATCATATCAGCACCACCGGTATACCGGAATTTCGTCACGCAGAAATTCTTTAACACGTCAGTAAATCTATTGACATAGGGGCTGTCGCTTTTAAGCACATTTAAAAACTATCGCTCTGGGTCTGGGTTGAACTCGCGACCTTAAGTTCAGAAGCAGCGCCTAACCAACTGAGCTACAGAGTCCGGCAATTATTCTTTTATCTGCATATTGTTAATCATGATGCATTACCATTATTATCTACTTATTACTTATTAGTAAAAGGGAAATAAGGGAATACACTAGGCTAAGCGACAGTCAAATATTTTAAAAGTTGTCGCTTTGCGATTGTCACTGGTTCTTTTACGATGACCTGGAGTGAAACAAAATAGACTTGAAGCGGTTGAGGACTTTCCGATTTAGAAAAGTTAAAGTATTTTAAAATTGAAACCAGTAATAGGGAATATCTCTGAAATGGATACTTCTCCAAAAAATGACTTAAACGACATATATTGTGTGCTTTAACGAGATCTACATTTTTTTGTGCAGTGAGTTTTTGTCTATCTTTTACTGTTTACTAGTTATGCAAGCTATTCAAAGTCGTTCAGATTGAAAATGATTTCAGGGACTATTCCCAAGAAAGCTCGATTTACGTTTAATTTGTTATGTAATAGCTACTTATGCAACGATCCTATAATGAGGGTTATTGGGATATGAGAGGTGTATACATAATTTGTTTCTACGATATATAGATATGCAATAAATATTTAATATTTAGATATCTTATATATGAAAAATGAATTTCGCCGACCGCTATGCCTATTGTACACATGCGTTGATAACAAATAAAATTCGATTCACTGTGATAGTTGATTTGCAATGAAGACTGAGGTATTTTGGCGTAATTATACATGTATAAAAAACCAAAATAATGTGTTACTTTGAATTTCCAGTTTTTCTACTCACTGTAGACTTAAGAAGAATACGGTAAATCTTTGCATAAACTTCAAAGTGAAAAAAAGAAAAGGGGATTTGCAGCTGAGAAAGCACACAGTATTCGCAAATTCCAGCCAACAAGAAAAACATCTCGGATATAGTTAGCACAAAAAATGTATTTGACATAAATTATGTTTCAGCAGATTTAGACTTCTTTTTTACTTTCTCTATACGCACTATGTACATAGTGTATAGAGAAATATTACACTCCACCCAAAAATGCGATACCGAGATTTCACCGGAAATATATGTCTTAGAGTCCCCTTTATCTAAAAAAAGCATTTTCGAGAAAGGTCCGTGTATGTGTGTCCGTGTGTCTGTGAACACGATAACTCAAAAACGAAAAGTAGGTAAAATACCAACCTTGGTATTTAAGTTCAGTATATTCCAGGGATGCGACACGAAGATTTTGAGAAAAATTCCCCCAACCCCTACTACCCTTTACATGGAACTTTTTTGAAAATTTTGGTTTTCTCAAAAATGGCTCTAACGATTTTGATTAAAATTTCATATATTAAAGATATTTACCTGGCAAATAAAATATATATCTGGAATTTTCTGAGAATGGCCTCCGAAGAGTAGTTTATTCTGGATGAATTTTTAATTATTGCTCAACCGTAAGAGATGGAAAAGAACTTACTACACAAAAAATGTAGAGCACGTTAAAACACACAATTTATGTTATATACATTTTTTTCGTGGAGTTCGTCGTTTTTGAGACATTCCTTATTTTTGGTTTCTGCTATGAAAAACTTATACTTTTGTCATACAGGAATTTGTCAACTGCTGTCCATATAAGCAAAGGAACCTCAATGACATAGAAACCAGCTTTGGATTATCACTTTAACCTATGGTACTTCCTTATTTCGCTTCTACTTACAAGGAAGCAAGTAATATGGCTATTTTTGCTAATTTTTTACTGATTATCATGAAGTAAATAGAAGTATAATTTGTTTAAGAATCATTTGTTGCAGAGATGTAGAGAAAGTCATGTGAATGGTTCACATCAGATTTTTTATTATTGTATAGTAAGCTTCTGCCTATCTCTTGCGGGTCAACGAATAAAGATGAATTAAGTTTTACAGTATTTCTTGATGAAAGCAGTAAACAAGTTATTTAGGATTAATTTTAAAAGACAACCCCTGGATAGTTCATATGTTGTGGTTGCCTTAAAGCGCATGTGTATGTTAGGCATCGGTTGCCGCTCAGTAGCATGTTCTTTGCTACGTGCTGATTCTGACCGACTCTGATGCGATCAAAATTTGAAAAGCCTGTTTGAAGTACTCCTACGTGTTGGAACGCACGCTGCCTTAATGCGCATGATCAAACCTCTAGGGGCTGTAGCTTGCAATTTTACAATTAAAAATCTGGTGTACTCCGTTCGTATTACTTTCTCTACCTATTTACAACAAATTATTCTTATGAAAGTTTATTATTCCTCTCTCCAACTTCTCGGAAATCGAGATAAACATTAGAAGAAATGTTTGTACTACTTAGTTCCTTGTTTAAATAGAATAGACTAAGCTGAAGCGATAGTCAATTTTTTTAAAGCCCTGTTGCTATGTGATGTAATTGAAATTCCTTTCTCTTTGCATTATCAGAATGAACACATAATTGAATAACAAATTCTCATTTGAGAAAAATCTAAGCAATGGAAATTTTAAGGCCAATAATGATGAATATCTCGGAATGGTTTGCTCTACAAAAAATACATAAGAGAAATTGTGTGTTTTAACAGATCTATAGTTTTTGTGTAGTAGTTTTTGTCTATGTCACCAGTTATGCAAAAGTCATTCAGAACGAATAAGACTTCAGAGGCTGTTCCCAAGGAATTCCAGATATATATTTTATTTGTCGTGTAATATCTTTTATGATAATCGATAAGATATATTGCTGAGACAAATTTTGAAATATCTTCCATGTAAAGGGTACTTTGTGTGGGGAGATTTTCTTGAAAATCCTTTTGTCTCATCCTTGAAGATACTAAACTTACATACCAACTTTGGTGTTTAAAAGACGTTTCGTTTTTGAGTCAGCTGCCCACAGATTCACGTATGGTTCTTGCTTTTTTTGGATTCAGGTGAAATCTTGATAACAAACTTTTGGCTGGAATACAATAGCTTCTCTACTTACTCTGTATCTATAGTGCTTGGTAAGAAAATAATAATAATAATAATAATAATAATAATAATAATAACGTATTTTATTCTATTTTTATTTTTATTTTTATATATAGATATATCTCTAAATCAAGGTGTAAAGTATAATTTCCAGAACCTTATTAATATCCAATTTCCTCCAATTTTGTTTTTAAACAAATCTGTAGTAGAGATAATTTGTCCAGCAAAACATTAGCTATGAAAACATTATAAGATTATGGGCAGTTTTCCATATCCAAAAATGCTAAGTTCCTGACCTCCGAGTATTGAAGCTATAAAATCCGCAAATTTCGCCCCCCCCCTGTCGTTGAATATTGATAGGTTTCAAAGGTTTTTCTTAATCAGAGACTTTGGCATCTATGTATTATTAAATAACCACGGGACCAAATAGAAGGTACAATTTGAAAAGCTTGATGTGCATATTTAAGAACTCCTCGATGATTCACTCTAAAAATATTACTTCATACAACATATAAGAATTTGAAAGATTGTCAGGGTGGAAGGTTACGGAGTTAACATGTAGTATACATATATTTTACTTGCTTTTCATTCCCTTTCCAGAGGATTTTTAGCTTGTAACTACAAATAATGATGTTTGATAGCATCAAAGATATTTTAGATAAATAACAACTCCATAAAGAGCATGACAGTGAAGTTATATTAAACTAATTAAACCTGGATCCTATAATTCCGGATAAACCAGCTTTTAAATTATATTCCGCACGTGTCTATCTTTATGCAGAGCAGAGAAAGTAAAATTTACAAATCATTCTTTCACTTTCTCCACTACATACCTGTAGTAAGCAAAGGAAGTAATACACTTCACCTACAATTTCGATACTCTGCTATTGAATTAAAAATAAATGTTTTAAAACTCCATGATTTCATAAATAAAGTTAAATCAATAAAACATTTTTAGATATTTGCGGATGTATGTAGTGTGTATCTGTGAAAATCAAGCTCAAAAAGAAAGCTCAGTTAAAACTAACCTTAATATTTAAGTTTTCAACAAAATCCACCACCATAAACTATTCTTCACATGGAAGAATTTTTTTTTTTTATTTTTTCTACATCGTACAATATTAATAGTTTGTAGAGAAGGTATTGAATTTTATCCAAAACTTCGGTAACGAGATTTTACTGGATAAACTTGTTTTGAGGAACCTAACTCCCCACCCCAAAAAAGAAAATTGATTGTCATTATTCTCGACCTGAAAGCGAGATGTATAAATATCCTGATAATATTCTTCATCAACAGTAAATTTTAATAATAGTTATCTTAAGCTACTCAATTTCTGTCCATTACTTTTTGTGGAGTTAATCATTTCCAAGATGCTCCTTGTTTTTCTTTAAATTTTCCAATACGCTCTCAAATAAGAAATCCTCACTTTTTTTTTCCATGCTGAATAATGTAAGATAACGAAATTTCAAGGTCATCAGATTTCGACCATCTCTTAAAAGATTTATAATCGGCTTAATCTGGTGTACTCTCTTACTTCCTTTTTACCTGCAGGAAAATGCATGGTAAACCCATTTTGGTAATTTTTATTACGAGTACAATGAAACAGAAAGAAGGATTTGGATTTTGAGGAATTGTTCGGTGCAGAATAGTCAGAGACAGTCATGTTAGTGTAATACTCTTTTTATTTTCTCAAAAAGGCATACATATTTTAATTAAAATACCATATGTTACAGATGTTTGAATGACAAATGAAATTTATTGTTTGAATTTTCTGGGATGATGCCCTCTTATGCTCTCTTCATTATATTCTCTCTTCTTTGTATTACCTATCATTAAATATAGACAGAATCTTGCTACATAAAGATATAGATCTTGTTAAAGGATATCATTTATGTAAAAAAATAATTTTGGTATTATTTCAGTGGTATTCAAGGGTTTACATTTTAAAATAATTATTATATAATTTTTAGAGATTGTTTTTGTTTTCTTTTTTCGCCATAGTTAAGAAAAGAGACCAGATTTCATAAAGCGACCCATTTTTAAAAGGTTTAGCTATTATTTTGTATTCTTCTTATCAATTCTTATCATGCGACGTGACAGCCTCCAAGGACTGCCAACCCAGCTACCAGCCTTTCGCCCAAGGCAGTGATGGACGATCACCCACTGATACGTGCAGGTGAATTGGTCAGCCTTACACATCCCCCAACCAGAATCGCTGTCTATCGCAACTCCTTACGTTCTTTACGATGCTGAGCGGACACTAATCCTATACCAGAGACACTCGCATGGGCGGGATCGATCCCGAGCGCATTCTTTGGCAGGGGACCATAGCACCACGCCAAGGCCAGTGATTCTTGTTTTTGTACGGGTAGTTTCTAGAAGAGATAGATAGATAGATAGATAGATAGATAGATTAGATAGATTAGATTAGATAGATAGACAGATAGATAGACAGATAGACAGATAGAGAGATAGAGAGATAGAGAGGTAGGTAGGTAGATAGATAGATAGATAGATGGATGGATGGATGGATGGATGGATGGGTGGGTGGATGGATGGATGGATGGATGGATGGATGGATGGATGGATGGATGGATGGATGGATGGATGGATGGATGGATGGATGGATGGATGGATGGATGGATGGATGGATGGATGGATGGATGGATGGATGGAGATCAGAGAGAGTCATATGAATTCACTACCTCAGAATTTTAAAATTTGTATGTTTCAGTATATAATTCTAGATTAGCATACGGCGAATACCAAACATCTCAAACATCTGATTATCGATTCTGTTTCCTTTATCACCATGTACACTCGCGTGTAGCTAAAGTGGCTCGTTTCATTGGATTCTAAATAGCGTTTTTCTGTTCGTAAGGTTTCCATCTTTAGGTAACTAGACTTTGATGCTACAGTCGATGCCAGTTCTCTATGTGATGACCTGAAAAAAAGAGCTAAGTAATGGGGTTGTTATAATCGTTGTGAAAGAATTTCACTACGATTGGTACATAGGGTAAGCTAAATCAATTACAGCATAATTCGGCATTCAAGAGGAAGTAATGAGGAGTTATTTGCTTATTCTTCTTTCTCTGCTTCATGCGGTTAAGTGTGGAATACTAGCCTCGATCCATTCCTTCCCATTTACTCGATCTTTACCATTCCCCTCATTTCAGTTATAATTTTACCTCGAACTCTGCCCAATTTCTCAAAGTATTCCACATATAGTTTCCACAGCCTTCCTCTTAATCATCTACTTCCGATCTTGCCACAAAAATTGTGTAGTTTCCTATCTTCCGCCATACGGGGCACATGATAAAACCATTTTAAACCCAGTTCAGCCTTAAGTTGATTCTCGTCAAAACAACCCCAGGCGACCAGTGAACCGTTGCAATGTAGCCTTCCGCCATTCGCGCCAGAAATACTGTCATACTTTCTCGACCACATGGCGTGCACACGCGGCATATTGTAATGTAAAACGAACAGAGCCCTTATTCCGACAATTTAAACGTTAACTAAATTATTCCGTTAAGTATAATGGAGATAAAATTGATAGTCGTATCAAAATAAGTACGTGCACTGTAATAATTACATCAAAAAACACGTGCGAAAAAATAAGTAACATGCATGCAATAACTTACATTTATTCGCTGTCTGGAAGCGGCTCTATTCCCTCCAGATCGGAATCGTCGTCTGAACTGTTTGTGCTGCTGCTTTCTAATCCAAGTTTGATGATCAGGTTATCAACAACAGTGTTACTTAAACTATCCATCTTCCAAAACAACGCTTCTTCTTTCGAACTGCAAGCAACCGTTACTGTGTAAACAATTTGCGGAAATCAGTTGACTCATACGAATTGCGTGCTGGGTCTTATAGTTCTGTTTAACGGTGTAAATCGGCATTTGTTAAACTCGTTCGTATACAATATTATACCATTTAAGAATAAATGTATTGTCATTTAGATTATTAGCATGGTATTACATTACTGTGTGCATTGCTACTGTGTTGTACAACGGTCCACTGACCACGTGGTTCGGTTTTGGCGGGGATCAACCTAAGAGTGAATAGAAAATAGTTGAGGGTTATTTGCATATGCCGTTAAACTGGACACAGTATATAAGGCTGGATAAAACGTAATAAGAACTTTTTTTTTCTTTCTGAAATGTCATTATTGACATAGCTACTTAAAGTTACACACCTTTAATGTAATCTCTCGTTATTTATGACCTTCTGACAAATATTCGGAAGGCGTCGTATACCATCTGCGTGTGTATTTCTGTAGATGTGCCATATTGACCACTCTATAGCATGAATACCACTCTGGTATTGTACCGGATCCCTCGCAGTGGTTATTTCACTTAGGCAAAGGCATCGTAATTACAGGAACGCATGTTAGGTTAGTACGGAGGATGTTCCAGAATCTTCCATTGCTAACCATGCAAGAGGTCCTGAATAGCAGCAGATGTGGCATCTTGTATTGCCATGCAGAATAATGGGAGGCTGCTCCATGAAATGTTGTCGCTTTCGCCTGAGCGCTGGATGAAGGTGGTATTTGCAGTAGTAGACAGCGCCTCAATGAATGCAGGTTTCCCGGTTCTCCTCGCTCAAAGAAAGTGCGGGTACAAGATGTGCCAAGAAAGTGTGTTCATTGTGGCGTATGCCACTGATGGTGTAATACTGCATCATACTGTATCACCAAGGGTGACGATAGTCTATGATTACAATCTCTCTGCTAAGTGAAAGAGCCGGTACAAAACCAGAGATGACATTATCCACCCTATTGGGCGGTCAATACGATACATCAACAGGAATAGGTGTGCAGATGGTGTACGGCGCCTTCTGAGCATTTGGCAAAAGTCATAAATAACGGGGCGGCTATATTGAAGGAGTATACTATAATTAGCTCTCAATAAACACATTGCAGTGAAACAAAAATAGTTCTCAATACTTTTTATTCAGCCCTTGTATGAGACCTGGTTAAAATAATTGCCGTTATCGAGCGGGAATGACAAAATTCAATATCAAGAAAACGGTGCAGTGGTATGAAAATGCGAAGTCTGCTTTTTAATGTTATCCTTAGTCGGTCCTTGTGACCGCGTCAGCTAAAGGTCTAGCTTTGGTGCTTCGTTGCGCAGCTGATCGCGTGTTCGAGTCTCGCCTTCCACATGGGTGCCTATGGTGCTTGTATTTCTGGGCTTGTACTCTATTTCAGTCAATCTTTCTTCCCTGATGACCAATTAGATCATGCCTGAAGATCAATATGTATTTATGTATGTATGTGTCATGTCATGTCATGGTATGAGGTATGGTATGGTATGGTATGTGTATTTATTGTGCCCTTCGGCAGTTTGACCCTGTTTTAGGGGAGGAATGTACGCTGCCAATCCAATTATTAGAATTATGCTCTGAAAAAGAAGAACATTAAATTATTTGTTTTTAACACGCTGTCAATTGTCAGGAACATTTCATTACTGTCGATGTTCCAGAATTTGATCCCGCAGGAGTTCTTTTACATGCTAGAAATTTACTGACATGGGTCTGTTGCTCTTAAGAACACTTAAAAACCATCAATCTGGGCGGGTTTGAAGCCACGACTTTGAGATCAGAATTTCAATGCCTTACCAACTAAGCCACCCAGGTCAACAGAAAAACAGATGCCATATTTATCGAGCGTGTGGCGTGATTTGGTAAATACTAACATAAACGGTCCATTTCATTTTGGGCCACATTATGCTTTCATAGGAATAGTTCAGGAAAGTTATAAACTACGCTAGTAAGAGAAAGTTGTGTTAATGTAACATCAGATTTTTTTTTCAAATTATGATCTTTTTAAAATTTCCTTCACGAATTCACCTTGGGAGTCGTCTGATTGTAGAATCGTCCATAATAATGTCCACTAAATGCTTTTTCCTCTTATTAATGATAAGCTTTATTAGATCCCATAAATTTCCCTTCAAGGGTTATCTGTGTGCTTATGTGCACAAGGATGAAGTGCACATCTGTGCTAATGATGTTTTCCGTAGCGTAATGGATTAAATCAACATAACTCTGCCATTAATATCATTAACATCTGCAGCATTATCCCGATGTCTAAGTAAACTCAAGTCGTTAGTTGGCCATCACTTCTCTGCTAAGTTTTTTTTTTGTACCAAAGATCAAAATCTTATACGCAACAGTTTCTAACAATATCTTGTTAGTAATTTGCCAAAACTAATAAATATATAATATAATATAAAATAATATACATATCACAAAATAGTAAAGTTAAAACATAATAAAATAAATTAATATCATAATAAACTGCATTATTACAATGAAAGAATTCTTCAAACGTGTAAAAGGCATTACTGATGAGCGAACTCTTTAGCTACGCCGTGGCCGAGTGATTTAGATCACTCGCCTCTAACCTAGACGGCCTGAGTTCGATGCCAAGCGGCACTGGGGCAGATTTTCTCCGGGTTCTCCGGTTTCCTCCGCCATTGCATTCCACCGGGGCTCCATCTTCATTCATGTATCATCAGTGTCACCGCCTGCGGTGCCATAAGCAGTTAAACACTGCGAAAAAAAAGTGATCTCTTTAGAAAAGCATTTAATCTAATTAAGCAAGAGGTAGCATATCGAGGTAAAATGTTATATATATATATAGTCATATTAACAAGGTTTTTACTTTCTCTAACCCGTATGCCAATGTAGTACATAGCAGATAGAAAATATACTGTATTCCACCCAAAACTTCAATGTCGATATTTTACCGGAAATATATGCTTGGAGGTCCCTCGAGATAATAAACATTTTTAGAAAACTATCCGTCTATGTTTGTGTGTGTGTCTGTGCACAAATACATAAAGTCCGTTAAATACCAAAATAAGTATTTAAATGTCTCGCAAGGATGCAACACGAAGATTTTCAAGAAAATTCCCCCGCCCCCAACAGCGCTTTACATAGAAAAAATTTCGAAAATTTTGATTTTCTCAAAAATGGCTTTGACGATTTTGATTAAAATATCGTACACTAATGATATTCATATCAAAATAATAGATATATCATGAATTTTCTGTGGATAGCCTCTCAAGACTCCTTTATTCTGAATGAATTTTGCTTAAATTTGCATAACTGGTAAACCACAAAAAAATTAGATCTCGTTGAATAATGTAATTTATGTCATATGTGAATTTTTTGTAGAACTGACTATTTCTAAGATATAGCTTGTTATGGCTTCAGCTACAAAATACTTTTCACAAACGGGACCATACAAAGCGAACCGAATGTCAATTGTTTCACATAGCGACGAGCTTTTAAAGGATTTGACTATCGCTTTAGGCTAATGTATTCCCGTTTACCCTTCTACTTAAAAGGAAGCAATCAATAACACCAATTATGCTAATATTTATCTCGATTAGCATGATGTAAATAAAATAATAATCTTTTTTAAGAATAGTGAGTATTTGGAACAGCTAGAGAAAGTTATGTGAATGCAACACACCAGATTCGTTTTTAAGTTGATTCTTTCTCACATTTGGAATTAATACAGAATAATTGTTCCTGGTTTCATTATGGTTACCATGTGGCTGTAATCGATATTGATTAGTTTTGATTTTCACTAATCAAAATTGAATATGTATTGATTAATGTCACATCATATTGTGAAATTAAATTGAGTTCTAAGTATGAACACTCTTAACTGCTGTTATTCTCAGCGTCTCATTCTATACTGGGTGTGAAAAACCATTTAATTTTGGTTACAGGCTACTTTATCAGGAATGAGATTCTTTTATGGGGTTTAAATCTACGTCACGGGACAACCGGCTTCACTTTCTTTACTTCTTCCCTGCTAAGAATTTTTACCCGAAAAATCTATCGCCCTTCGTCGGGTTTGAACCCGCAAACTTGGGAACCAGTGGTTAGCATGTTTCCTCTGGACCATGGAGGACGTCATCTACATCATATGGTGAATCAATATAACTCAAGTAGCCTTTTTCTGCAATAATAGAGTTTGGTAGCTTTAGATCTAATGTCTCAAATGTGCAAACAACATGATAAAATATTTTTAAAATAGAATAATAAAATTTCTAAAATAATAAAGATGCTATAATTCACGTAATAAGTAAAAACATTAGGAAACTTCAACATACTGAATCAATATGAATGTCCCACGAGAGTTTAGTATCCTTAAAACCCCTAGTAATTTAGCCTGCAGAATTAAGATTTAACAGCGGCTAATTAAGGTTTAGAGTGAAATCTTATAAAAACTGTCGCTATGTGATGCCATCAAATTCTGTATAAGCATTAGGAAATTTAAACCCCAAAGAATGTCTCGGTCGTGATTAACACAAAAAAAAAAAAAAAAAAAAGTTTTTGACTTAATTTGCATATTAAAAAGATCTACAATTTTTGTGCAGAAACATTTTGTCTATCCTTTACGGATATTCCAAAATAATTAAAAATATAGATTTTATTTCTGATATAAATATCTTAAATCGTTTGAGAAAACTGAAAATCTGTAAAATATTTCATACACTTTAGAGGGGTGGGAATTTTCATGAAAATCTTCCTTAGAAGATCCACTGAACCTAAATACCAGTTTTGATATTTAACTGACTTTTCCTTTCTACTTTCTCTGCACGTACTATGTACTTATATAGTTTATATAGAAGTTATTGCACTCTACCCAAAAATTCGATTCCGAAATTTCACCGGAAATATATGTTTTAGGGTCCCCTGTATCCAAAAAACGTTTTTTAGAAAAAGATCCGTGTGTCTGTGAACACGATAGTTCAAAAACGAAAAGTCGGTTAAATATCAAACTTGGTATTTAAGTTTAGTATCTTTCAGGGATGTGACACGAAGATTTTGAGAAAAATTCCTCTTTCCCAAACTACCCTTTACATGGAAAAAGTTTCGAACATTTTGATTTTTTCAATAATGGCTGTAACGATTTTGATTAAAATTCCTTATATTAAAGATATTTATATGGCAAATAAAATTTATATCTTGAATTTTCTGGGAGTAGCCTCTGAAGACCTCTTTATTCTGAATGAATTTTATGAATTTTAGGAGATAGACAAAAAAGTAAGATTTCGTTAATGTCATATACGTTTTCTTCGTTGAATTAACCATGTATGAGATATTTCTTATTATTGGTTTCAGTTTTGAAATTTACTTAAATTTTTCTTATATGGGAACTTGTCAACCTTTGGCCACGCAAAGAAACGGATTTCAATCCTATGGTAACCACATTTCAATTCATTTGACTATCGATTTAGCCTAGTGTATTTCTTATTTCTCTCCTACTTATAAAGGAACTAATTAATAAGACCGTTTCTGCTAATGTTTGAGCATTAATAGATAGAAGAATAAGCTTATTAACAATAATTTTTACAAATCTGTAGAGAAAGTCATGTGAGTGGAATACATCAGATTTTTTAATTATGCTGTTCACAGATATAAATACATACATTCCTTTTTTTTAAATGCTTGTTTTGGATGCTCAAAACATGTATTCGTGATGAAATCCCGGTGTATTTATGATGACATTTTGGGTGGAATACTTCTGTCTTCGAGATGGGGCTACAGGAGTGTATTCTTTGAGTTCCTGGAACTCGCATATGCATTTCAATTTTTGTACTAAGTACTCCTTCTGATGTACGTCTTTTGACACGAAGTGAAATGTAATTCTTTTCGAATTTGAGCGTACTCAGTAAGTAAATGTATTCTTATTAAAATGTTTATCGTAAAATACATTCTCTAGCTGCTATATACTTCGTACTGGTAGAGAAAGTAAAACGCCCTTTGGATTCAGAGAGCCTAAGAGTTTACATTGCCAGATAGATTTAGTTATCGAACACTTATACTGTCTTTCGTAACTAAGATACAAAGAGACTAAACATGTTTTATCCTATTTAGAATAAACCCCTTTGGCAATTTTTCTGCATATTTTTCGTAGATCCTGTTTTTAAAACACATGTTATTCAGATTTCCGTTTCGTTGTACCCTATGATAGAAATATCATGTTAGTAATTACTACATTACAGGTTCGTTCGACCTGTGCCTTAAGGGTTCGGCTTGCACTCTCATTGTTGACAGGGGAGTAAGAACAGTGTTTACTTAATACAGAAAGAGACGGGGAGAAAGGAAGAGGTCCTCTAAGGGCTCTCAATGTCAACCAAGATGTTGCCATTCTTACTAGCACTACTAAAAGTCATATGAACTGTTTTGAAGAGCCAAAATAAAAGATACTTTTAAATAAATAAATATACAGGCTGTTTTAAAACGACACCAAATGAAGATAACAGTCAATTAGCTTACACATTGACTTGTCCGAAACTTGATGTCACAACTTTCAAACTCTTCTATTTAAAGTTTTATGTATGTTTAAAAATCACACAAATTTGGGATTAGTCAGCAAAGGAACAACGGTAAACAACCTCAGAACATGTTATACGAAACACAACAAAACCCATATGCTACGTTTTCCATTACTAAGGTGACCTGTGCCGCACCGGCGTGTCTATCAAACCGAGCAATCCTATACAATTCTAATAAAAGTTACAAAAAATCACAACACAATAGTAAAATTGTAATTGTTAGATTCACATGACTTTATACAGAAACCCTTCTTACAATCTACTTCATGCTAAATCAAGATAAACATTAGCTAATATTGTCTTATTACATATTGTCATGAGAATTTAATTAATGCATTAAAAAAAATCTGATGTGTTACATTCCCATGGCTTTCTCTACATCACCACAACAGGTTATTGTTAAGAAGCATATTCTCCTCTCTATTTTATGATAATCGAAATAAAACATTAGCAGAAATTGTCATAAAATCTTTTCTTGTAAGTAGAAGGAAAATAACGAAATACACTAGGCTAAAACGCTAGTCAATCTTTTAAAAGCCGGTTGTCATGCGGATGAAATCTGGGCCAGAAGTATACAACTTTCCGTGTGAAAAAAGTTTTAAATATTTTAAATCTGTAACAAATAACAAGGAATATCTCAAAAACACTCAATTCAGTGTAGAACGTATATGACATAAATTGTGTGTTTTAACATGATCCACATTTTTTGTTTAGTAAGTTTTTGTCTATCTCTTACGTTTACCAGTATCGCAAATTTCAGCAAAATTCACTCAGAATAGAGAGGTCTTTAGGGGCTATTCCCAGAAATTTCAAGATATATATTTAATTTATCATGTGAATATCTTTGATATAGGATACTTTAATCAAAATCATTAAAACTATTTTGAAAAAATCTAGATTTTTGAAAAATTTTCCATGTAAAGAGTATTTGGGGTGGGGATATTTTCTTGAAAATCTTCCTATCACATCCTTGAACGATACTGAACTTTTTCGTTTTTGAATAGCTGCCAAAAGACACATACACACACACGGACATTTTTATAAAAATGTTTTTTTTTTGTATTCAGGAAGTATCAAAACATGTACTTCTGATAATATATCGGTATCGAATTTTGGGGTGCAATACAATACCTTCTCTATGCACTATGTACATGGTACGTATAGAGAAAGTAAAAAGTACGATAGTCAATTTTTAAAGCTGACAGCTCTGTGTTGGAACGACGTTTTATTTGAAAAACAGTATATTGGTGAATTAAAATAGAAGCAAAAGATATCTTAGAAATGGCCAATTTCGAAAAAAAATGTATTTTACATAAATTGTCTATTTTAAAGGGACCTACATGGTTGTGTAATAAGAGGGGCTTCAGAGTCTATTTTCAGATGATTTAGGATGTATATTTCATTTGTAATGTAAATATTTTTAATATATGAAATTTTTTAGAAAACAGACAATTCTAAAACGTCTTCCATGTAAAGAGTAGTTTGGGATGGCGAATTTTCCTGAACGACTTTCTGACATATCTATGGAAGATACTGAACTTAACTTTTGTTTTTGAGCTATACTGTTCACAGACACACACGCATACATACACATTTTTACTTTCTCTACACGTACTAGGTACATAGTGTATACTTACCATCCAAACGTTTGATACCGAGATTTCAACGAAAATATATGTATAGGTCCCCCTGAATCCAAAAAAAAAAAAAAAAAAAACATTTCTTGAAAAAGGTCCATGTGTGCGTTTGTGCATCTCTCTCTCTCTCTCTCTCTCTCTCTCTCTCTCTGTGTCTCTGTCTGTGTACAGCATAACTCAAAAACGAAAAGACCGTTAAATACCAAACTTGGTATTTAAGTTTGGTTATCTTCCAAGGAAGCGACTCGAAGAATTTCAAGATAATGCCCCCACACCCAACTACCCTTTACATTGGATTTTTTACGAAAATTTTGATTTTCTAAAAAATAGCTCTAAACATTTTGATTCAAATATCTATATTAAGGATGTTTACCCCAAAAATAAAATGTATATGTTGAATTTTCTGGAAATAGCCTCTGAAGTCTACTTTATTCTGAATGAATTTTACGGAATTTTGCATAACTGTTAAACCGTAAGAGATGGACAAAAACTTACCATACAAAAATTGTAGAGCACTTTAAAACACACAATTTATGTCGTGTACCTTTTTTTCGTGGAGTTGATCATTTTTGAGATACCCATTGTTTTAAGTTTCTGCTTTGAAAAACATACTTTTCTCATACGGGAATGTCTCAACTTCTGTCCATACAAACAAAGGAACTTCAGTCATTTAATCTATGCTATTCCCTTATTTCGCTTCTACTTACAAGGAAGAAAGCAATAAGACTATTTCTGCTAATTTTTTCCTCCATTCGCATGAAGTAAATAGAAACATAAGCTTTTTAACAATAATTTGTTGCAGAGATGTAGAGAAAGTCAAGTGAATGGAACCCATCATATTTTTCTAATATGCTTTTTTGGGTTCTGTGGTTCTCAATACATATATTTGCGGTGGAAACTCGACATCAAATTTGTAGGTGAAATACAAAACTTTCTCTTCCTATTATGTACATTGGACATGGTAGAGCAAATAACAATATTTTATTTCCTAATTCTTTCTATTCGCAATTCATTACAATGTTAGAAGCGTGTCCATCTCGTTGTATGCCTCGTATTTAAGAGATCGTGAGTTCAAATCTCGATTAGGGTGAGTTACTAAATTGAGGTTTTATTCTGAGAAGATAGATGCTAGAAACCCCAGCCTTATTTGAGCATCATTTCACAATTTTCATCCATCGTCCGATACATCTATCAGGTTAAAGAGTGTTACACCATTAAAAAAAAAAAAAAAAAAAAAAGAAAAATTGAACGAGATGGCTCCACAGTAACGCGTTCCCATTTGGGAGATGTCAGGTTTGATTCCCGTCAACTGTCCACTCCGACCTTAGATTTTGTTTCCCTAGTCGATAAGCAAATGGTGTATATATCATGATTTCCTTTCCATTATTTCTCCTTTCTTTGTTACATTTAAGAGTTGGTTTAGAGTCACACGGCGGTTTCAGATAGATGCCGCGGATGCTTACTCAAAGGAAAGAGTATTCCTCCTAGATACCAGTTGACTTCTTGGTCGACGGGTCGTTCATTTATCTCTCTTGGAAACTTCAATACTGAGATGGGTCTTCGAGTTTGAAGGGACTTCAGAGCGTCTCTGTGGCTTTTCAGTCTGCGGCCTTTAGCCTCTTATTATTCCATGACTTCGCCCCTTTCTCCCTGGGCCATTTGCTCTGAAATAAAAAATTAGCTTACTTCTTGTGCATATTTTGCTTTTAAATTCCCTTATAAAGCTTGTTTCTAAAATGAAAATGTGAAAGAGCATCTAAAAAAACTGATTTTCCAGGTTAAATCCCTATGACCAGTGTTTTGACTTCCACTGAATCTTTTTAGAAAAAAAAAAATCATCTCCACTATAAGAAATTCTTGCAGGCAAATTAATAGCTTTTAAAATGCAGAAAACCAAAATGGTCATATTACTTGCTTCTTGTAAGTAAAAGGGGAGTAAGGGAATACACTAGGCAAAAATGACACTAAAGTCTGTTAAGTGCTGGTTAATGTGAGATTGAAATACCTCTCTTTACATGAGCAGGAGTTGCCAAATTCCCGTGTGATAAAAGTTAAAGTAGGTATTTTAAAACTGAAATAATAAGAATGAATGTCTAGGAAATGGTCAACTGCACGAAAAAGAGTATAGGAAATAATTTGTGTGTTTTAACGAGAATGTTTTGTGCTGTAAAAGTTTGTCTATCTCTTCGGATTACCAGTTATGCAAAATTCAGTAAAATTTATCCAGAATAAAAGGTCTTCAGAGGCTATTTCCAGAAAATTCAATATATACATTACTTTAGGGTACGGAAATTTTTCTTAAAACCTTCGTGTCCTCTCCTTGGAAAAATATTAATCTTAAGTACCAAGTTTGGTATTTTATCGACTTTTCGTGTTCACAGAAACGCGGAAAGACGGACAGACACACAAACGGACCTTTTTCTAAAAATGCTTTTCTGCATAGAGACGATCCTAAAACGTGTATTTCCGGTATATCGAATTTTTGGGTGAAGTGCAACATCTTCTCTACCTATGCACTACATACTAGTTAAAAGTAAACATAGGTCATAAAATCCCATTTTAAGTAGCTCAAAATACGATACATTGTCAATCCAGCGACCCTGTGCTATCCTTTTTCATACAGAATTTTTTCCTCTGTCAATCCAGCGACCCTGTGCTATCCTTTTTCATACAGAATTTTTTCCTCTTATTAATATTATTCATCTTGATGAATAAAATACGTTAATATGATAACAAGGTTACCATAAGGTTAGTTTCGTAACCAGTGTAAGTGAAGTGCAGAGGGCGCTGGTGGAATTATTTTCCTCCCCATAAAGCATAGTCAAACATTTTCATTCCGGTTTGGTACATTAGCAATAAGAGTGTTAAAGTTTTTAAGTGTTGAGAAGTGGGGTTCTTCCGAAAAGGGAAGAGAATATTTGATGAAAAGGGGAGAAACGGAGATGAGATTAAAGGTTTCTGTGAGAGACGAAGGAATACATTAAGACAAAATGGAGGCAAAGGAAAACAGATTAAGAGATTGGACAGCTCTTAGAAGC
The DNA here is from genome assembly GCA_030762935.1 of Hymenopus coronatus. NCBI lineage: Eukaryota > Metazoa > Arthropoda > Insecta > Mantodea > Hymenopodidae > Hymenopus > Hymenopus coronatus. The sequence continues at coordinate 81,719,156 of CM060888.1, read as the reverse complement.
CAAAGAGGTCTCGACCTTACTCCTTTCCTTGGGGTGTCGTTTAGTGCAAGAGTGAATTAGAGGAACCTATGGCAAGACGAAATAGTATCTGCTAAATTTTTGTAGTTTATACCTATATACTAGAGGCTCTTGCTGAAGAACTGGTCTAAATACTTATGGGATTTGCTAAAAGTCACTTGTAACTACTTGCTCTACACGTACTATGTACATATGAATGAATGAATAAGTGTATTTATTGACATAGCAATATCGTACATAGAATTTCAACAATCGCACGGCTCCACAGACCGTACGTGCTTTTGTAATACACATTACAAACAATATTAAAACAACAACAACAACAACAACAAAGAATTAAAAGAGTAACACGAAAATAAAAAGACAAAGGAAATACACAGTCAAAAGCAATATTAAACAACCATACAGAATTAAGAGTGAACCCGAAAATAAAAAATACAAAGATATTTAAATATAGCAATTTAAATTTACAGCACAGAGTACACCTTCATAAATTCACCCTCTTCACTATGAGACGCCCTGAATCCAAAAAAAAAAAAAAAAAAGTATTTTTAGAAAAATGTTCGTGTGTGTCTGTCCGTCTGTGTGTATCTGTGTGCAGCATAGCTCAAGAACGAAAAGATCGTTAAATACCACACTTGGTATTTACGTTTGGTATCTTACAAGGATGCGACATGAAGGTTTTCAACAAAATCTCCTCACCCCCAACTACCCTTTACATGGAACACTTTTGAAAATTTTGATTTTCTCAAAAATAGCTCTAACGATTTTGATTAAAAATCTCTTATATTTAAGATTACAAATAAAATGTATATTTCAATTTTCTCGGAATAGCCTCTGAAGATATGTTTATTCTGGATGAATTTTGCGGAATCTCGCATAACTGGAAAATCTTAAGAGATGGACAAAAACTTACCATACAGAAAATGTAGAGCACGTTTAAACACACATTCCGTGTTACATACATTTTTTTTCGTGGAGTTGATCGTTTTTAAGATATTTCTTGTTATCAGTTTTAGCTTTAAACTTCTTATGCTTTTCTCATAAGATATGTGTTAACTCCTATCCATACAAACAGAGGTACTTCAATCACATAGCCACCAGTTTTTAAAAGATTTGAGTATCGATTTAGCCTATAGTACTCCCTTATTTTCCTCGTGCTTACAAGGAAACTTGTAGCTTCTGCTAGTTTTTTCTAGACTAGCGTTAATTAAATAAAAGCATTTTAAGAATCATTTATTGCAGAGATGTAGGGGAAGTCATGTGAACGGACCACATCAGATCTGTTTTGGATAGTAAAGAAACAAAGGTAGAGCATTTTCCCTTTTAAGTTCAATATTTTTTATCCTGGTTGGTCCTACTGGACGGTGAATTAAATCGGTGAAATAATGCTAAAATAATGTCGGGGTCTATGTAGCTTAAACTTACTCGAATTCGCCTTCTGAGGATAAGGGAAAGCTTTGAAAACATCTTACCCCGATAACTCACCCTAAGCAAGATTCGAACCCGTGACCTCTTGAATGTTCGGTTGACAAGTTACTTCCAACCTACTGCAAACAGTGGAATTTGGTTCATATATAACATCGAAAATTGTCAAATTTGGTGGAACCCGAAACTCTGCTGGCGTACTGTGTTTCTCTCTCTCTCTCTCTCTCTCTCTCTCTCTCTCTCTCATTGCTTCTATCTTTCAATTTCCCGTTCTCCCTCGCTCTCTCTCTCTACATCTTTGCCTTTCCCCTCCCCCCTGCACGTCTCATTACAACATTCATGTCGTTTTCACTACAGTTATTATAATTGTTTTGTTTGGAGTCTTAATAAACATTAATATATGAAGAACAAAACCAAAAATAACAAACAAGGAGAGAAAAAATTAGTAGTTTTGATCGTCAGTGCTCTGACTGTGAGCTTAGTGGCTCAAATATGGTAGGATAACATTTATAATCGTTTCAATACATAGGTACTCTAAATGGTGTAAAAGCTTTGACTCACTTTTATTAAAATAATTGTAATGCGATGTATTCACCCAATCCCGTTTAATTAGAAAGTTCTAATCAATCATTGACAATCACAGTGAGCGAAGAATAACTCTTTTATACAGATACTGTAACACCGTACAGTTTTCATTTCATGTTCTGGCCCGGATCTGATGCACGAGTGCTCCGTGTTGATTCCTGAGGTCACGAGTTCAAACCCAGTGGAGGGCGATGGATTTTTTCGGACATAAAAATCCGTAGTACGACTTTCTTCGGAAAGGAGGTATTGTCATGTCGTAGATTTGACACGTTAACGAACTTCAAGCTTCCTAAAGAGTCTTCTGAGCAAAAATAAGCTGTCTTTCAAGCTCAATATAAAATGATATGCTAAGAACCGCTGCAGTTAAAGAGTGCCAATGGATAAAACTCGATTTAATTTTAATTTAATTTTTTTTTCGCACAAACCGTGTGTAGACAGGAGTTGGATAAGTAGAGTCAGACTGAAAAATTCAAGTTGGTTGTGCTATGAATCCGAAAGTACTTAAAGACATTAAAGCGCCATTGGGGTATTCATCTCAAAATAATTTGGGATCACCTTGTGGTTTACCGGGAAACATACGAGTCAGTGGAGAAATTCAATGTTATGCCGGAATGTTGCCATGGTAGCTCAGTGGCAAATGGCTAGAGATCTGTGGTTTAAATCCCGGCTATGCATTGAATTTTTCTGTCACGGCTTGTGTGAAAAAACAATTAAATTAACACTAATTGAGCATAATACTTGGCTACACTATGAAGACCAGGGCTAAAGTAATTATGACATTACAAGCCGCCATTAGGGTACGTTATCTCAAAATAGTTTGATCTCACCTATGGTTTACCGGCAATCATGCGAATCAGTTGAGAAGTTTAATGCTATTCCGGAATTTTACCATGGTAGCTCTGTGGTAGAGCAACCGGCTAGTGACCGGGAGATCCGTGGTTCAAACCCCGGCTATGGCATTGAATTTTTCTGTGTGCCTCTATTTATTCAATTTAATTTTAATTCCAAAACTCCCCCGTTACATACTGGTTATCAGGCAAAGGTATTCTCAAGCAGTTGGCTACATTTAGACCATCGTCAATATATTGAACGCACACAATATCGATCATGAATGAGTTACTAATGACAGGTAAAATGTATCTCGTGATTGGTTAGTACATCTCAAGGGATGAGAGGTAGTTTGACATCTACGGTGTCACGCGCAAAGTCGAGTAACACTTCAACCTCCGTCCTTCTAGGCTTTAATGCTTAGAAATTCCTATGCTTGCTCATGAGTAATAGTAACTTACACTACAATGAGTACCTACTATCTTATTATAAGTGATGTTCATCTGCGATTTGGACAGGGACATAAAATGAGCGCTCTGTATAACGATTTGCTCTACCGTTACCACATATGCATATTGGGATGTTTTCTACCTTAAAACATTTTAGCAAAAATTGTGAAAAAAATTCACCATGTGCAACATTTATTATTATGGAAAATATCTTTCTTCCCTTCTTTCCTTTTTGCTCTGTTACCCTCCTCATATGTAGGACATCCAACACCCCCAGGATCTGGGGGATAGATGCCTATTAGGGACAGAGGCTCTGGATCAGAGAAAAGCCAGGATGGGTGATCAATCCGATACCTGGAATGAAAATGAGGAAGTTAATATTTTGAAATAACAGTGAAATGGATGAGAGGAAACATGATAATGGAACATTTGGTTGAATGAATGGTGGGGGAAACCGGACACTCCGGGAATAAGCCGCCCAGGCGCCGCTTCGTCCACCATACATCCCACATACGGTTTCCTGGGATCTAGGTGAGAAGCAAGCGGTCTAAATACTTGGCCATGGCGCCACCTATAGAAAACTACTAGAAAAAAAGCTTGACGAAAAAATTAGTGAGGCATGACCATTAATACGCTTGTAGCTGTCCATTAATAACACGAATTAGTTGCTGTTTAAATATTCCCTGTGGAAAACATATAGCTAGTTTTTCTTATAATTTAAAATTAATGTTATCTATTATAATAAAATATTTAATATTCCCAATTTTTGATCAATTTTATAGACTGGGTCTATTGTAAATATTATCTGTATATACAGCACAAGCATGTAAGAATAAATACTGAAATAAAATATACAAAGCACAAAAATGCAGCAGACATAACTCTGTACCATACAGCTTTCCCACTTATAAGCGCTTTTTAAAGTCAACTGTATCAAAAAGTTACCAGATACTTCCTTTTCACTGCCTGCCGGTAGTGCCCAATATGCCCATATTCCTTGTTTTGAAGTAATAAATACATTATTTCCAACTTTTCCTATAGGTGGGTGCAACTGTGATTACGCCTTCTTAAAATCTGTGAATTTTTTCATCCTCATGTAGCAAGTTTGATCCCTAGTAAGTTGTTCCGAAGAACCTTACCAGAATACTTGCACTCTGAGAAATTCAACTAGGATTCTGTCATTCCGCAGATGGCGATGTTGACGGTCGTTAGGATGCAGGTGCTGTTTAAATCATTTATCAGGTTTAACTGAACTCAACTTTCACACACATAAGAGGCAGAAATGGAATCTTTGAAGTTTTGCACATCTTGAACAGGAAGAGTCCCTAAGAACTGCAAAGAGAGGAAATGGGGGGAAAATATCAGAAGACGTTAGAAGATGGGGGAGAAGGACGAGTTTTCAGTTTCTTCTCTATATTTTTTCTGCCATCTTTCATCATCATTTTCCTCTTCTTGACTTTCCACGTAATGTAACCACTAACTTAGTTTGGGCCTTCAGTAATTAATATACACCAGAAGGTGCCGGTTCCTTTGGAAGTCTGCTTGCACCATTATGAATATGCTTGACCTTGTTATGCCTAAATAAAAAGAAAGGAAGTCAAGAAAGGAAGCAAAGCAGAAGGAGAAGAAGAGGGCAGAGGTTCACAGAAAGAAAAAGCGAAAGGGGGAGAAGACTCCTGCAGCTTCTTTCGTTACACCGAGAAAATCAAATTTTCTTACTTCCCATTACGCGGTCTTTCAAAAACCTTGAGTCTAGCTCGCAAACTTGGTCCAGCAGTAACCAGTTCTGCTGCAGCGAGATCTATCGGCATATTTCGCCCAGAGCAATCGATTAAGTCGTAGAGAAGCGGTAGTTGAGAACGTATGCCTCTATATTGATTGCTCAAGATTTTATTGGTTGCATGAGTCATCCAGGATCTAATTATCTATTGGGTACTACATAAAGTTTAGTCTAATAAATTCCACTAATATTTAAATTCTACCAAATCGCATTTCAGGTTAAAATGTTATGGTATTATGACTTGAAATACTGTGTATTATACAAAGAAACAAGCCCAATAATCAAGAACTATCTCTAAACACCTGCGAACTTTCAGCAAATATATTAAATTCATAGACATTTAGACTAGAAAAAACACACCAATATGTGTGATTAATATAACTCCATGGCACGACAGCTCACAAGGAACCTTGGCCTGCAATCCGGCCGCTGCATCCCCCATCTCGGTCCATGACAGATGTCATGGGTATTGGAGGGTGAGACGTGGTCAGCGCCTCGAACCCCAACCCCCCGGCCGGTTAATGCGTCCTCGTGACCTGAAGCCCCTACTTCTCCATCAAGTAGTTCCTCTATTGGCCTCCCAGGGACCACATGAGACTGAGTGCACCCCGGACCAGGACTCCCAGCGGGGGGCTCCTGCTTGGTAAGCAGCTGCGCTACCACCAACCCTTAATAAATAGTACATAATGTAATATATTATAAGTCGGCTACACTGTGAATAATTTACTCTAAGGAAAATTCAAATATGTATCTATTAAGCTATTAACAATATTTAAATAATGTTAAAAATGACCAGTTAATATAATGAATACATGTTATGTTACGACGATAACGGGGCATGTAGAAGACTCCAAAAATAAAAAAAACAACAACAAAAACCCACGTGTTATGTTCACGCAACTGTCGTTTATTGCTGGCTAAACAAATTATTCTTGAATGTCTCTGTGGCCGAGTGGTCAGCGTTCTGGTTTCTTAACCAGGGGTTCCGGTTCTATTCCCAACTGGGGCAGAAGTTGAGGACGTATACCTCTATATTTATTTCTCAAGACTTTTATGGCATGAGCCATCCAGGATTGGGTACTACATAAAGTTAGGTCTCATAAATTGCACTAATATTTAAATTCCACCAAATCGCATATGCGGTTGATTTTAACTATGTTGTGATATTATGACTTAAAATACTGTGTATTATATGAAGAAACAAGCACAATATGAAGCAAAACGTGTGTGTTAGATTTATACAACTGGCTAAACAAACTATTCTTGAATATCTCTATGGTCAAGTGGTCTGATTTTTCAACCAGGGGTTCCGGGTTCTATTCCCAACTGGGGCAGAGAGTTTTTCTTTAACTAGAATCATTTTCTAACCACCACAGAGTCTATTAGCGTGAATTTGTGTTTAATAGAATAACACTGAGAAAAAACTAACGTTAATAAACCCCACAAATCAGCAAGAAACCCTAGCAGTTGTTTCCAAAGCAGTCTCCCACATGATAAGTTAAAATGAAATATATAAATGAATCAATTAAAAAAATATGCTAACGGACATTCATTTCATTTCAATCGAGATATATATTTCCGGAAATAGCTGCATTACAAAATAAATAAAATATTTTAGAACTGCATGCTATAGGCATGACCTTAGACTTCATGCTCTTTGAATGACATCGTAAGAAACAACTGAAATTCGACAAGATATTAAAGCAATTGTTATTATTGCAGCAATTTGAACCTGGCTAGTCCCGTAAACTCAGTCTGTAGAGCTTCTGCCCGCTAAGCATGGGGTTCCGGGTTTGATTTCCGACTGGTGAGTAGGAAGTTTTCTTTAGCTCTGATTACTCTCTATCCTCTCCAGAGTTTGAAGTATAAATGTGTGTGTGATTTGATGACAAAAATTAAAGCTGTATAGAAACATAATGACTACAGAACACGAGCTAACAATATTGCCGATGGGCAATATGTTCAACAGGGAAATGCCGCCTTTAGGACCATGCAGTTAAAGTGGATTATCTCGGAAAAACTATTGTTGCAAAAATGTATTTGCAATAAATTGTGTGTTTTAGAGAGATGTACATTTTTTCTTGCAGTAAAGTTTTGTCTACCGCTTAACGTTTACTGGCTATGCAACATTATATACATTTCCTTCACCATGGACAGGATTTTATAAACGATTCTACAGAATTCATTATATGTACCTACTTAATTTCATATGCTAATATTTTAATATATGGTATTTTAATTAAAAAATTGAGCAATTTTTCAGAAAATCAAACATTTGGAAACATTTTTTTCATTTACAGATTAGATTGGGGGGGGGGTGATTCTTGAAAATTTATTGCATTCTTGGAAGACAATTAACTTAAATATAGCTTCACAGGTTATTCTCATAAAAATTTTTATCTGGTAATCTCGTATATAGTAATTTTAAAAAATTCACTAGAGAAATATTTGAGATAATTTAAAATGTTGAAAAGTCTTCTAAGTAAAGAATGGTTGGGCCATTTTCTTGCAAGGCTTCTTGTCTAAATTTTGAAGAAAAAAATTAATTCTGAAAAATGTTAACTTTGAACAACTAAACAAGTTTGATGTTTATGTATTCGTCTTTGAGTTATGGTGTTCTCCTTCACAGGCACAAAGACACACCACATTTTCACTCACTCACATACACATACACACTCACAGAGAGACTCGCACATAGAAGGACATACACGTGCAGAAATCTTTTTCTAAAAACTACGTTTTTTCATTCAAGTACTAGTTTCAAAACATACATTTCCGGTGAAATATCGGCTTTTTGGATGAATTGAAATAATTACTCTACTTCTATAGGTAAGCAGAAGAGAAAATAAAAATCTACCAGTGGTACATATGATTTATTTGCGCGTCTAAACCTGCTTACCACATTCTCAATGTCCGGCGATTAAGATTAAAATTAAAGATGGAACCTCATACGATATCCAGATCCTTATGTAATTGCTGTAGTACACTTTCCTGCTATACATACCTTCCCTTACCATACCCCATCAACATATAGCACATGGTGTTAAGTCTGCGGATAGGGGAGGCCGGCGCATGGTCCATCATGACCAATCCATCGATCAGGAAATGTATGTTATATACAGCTAATGAAAACAAAATTAAGATGAAGAAGAAAGCCATTACAAATTAAAGCAACACTTTTTAAATTGAAGATACTTGTATGCTATAAAATATTAATTAACATAAGGGTATCAGGACATTTTAAAATATTAGAGCAGAGTATATTAGGAAGTGTGTTTTTAACTCGCGAATTGATATGTGCGCAATAGAAATGATAAACTAGTAGGTTTGGGAAACTCGGTTTAGATTATCAAATGTAAACTCTGGATCTGTGCTAAGTCTTAGGATATAGCCAACCTTTCCTCATACAACAATAGCCAGAGGAGATCATTAGGAGCAGATGTTACACGAACTTATTGACCTTTAAGGGAATTGTGCGACATGCTGATTTGATTATTTATTAATAAAGTTCTCTAATAGCATCCGTACAATTGAAAAAACACTTGATTAAATTGCCGCTTGTAGTTAATTATCGTGACATTTCTTACAGTAATATTTTGCATATAATTAATTAAAATGGAATCGGAATTGAAAGTAACATCTCTTACTTTTAAAACGTACGGTTTCAATAATACAAGCATTAATAACGCATCGTGTCTTTTGTTTTTAGCACATACATAACGTTCACATTTTTAAGTATGTACGATATCCTCCTGTGATTTTAAATTGCCATTGACAAAAAATAATTTAGAGTTACCGAAAATTATCCCCAGAATTTAGCCCCGCCAAACATACCCAAAAGTTGCCTTCTGCAGGAACCTTATTAACGATTTGGACTTCTGGTTGTCTCACTATCTCCACTAAAGCTCTCAGCACAGGCGAAATTTACTCGTAATTATTAGGTTTGGGCCAATAATTAGAAAGAATAAGAAAAACTGACCTGGAATTGAATGCGAAAAAAAAGTTTTGCTAAAGAGATATACGTTAGGAAGATCAAGGATTAAAATTAAAACATAATCAGTGTTAAGAGAATTAGTTCATAGGGATGAGGAAGACAACAGAAAGGAGGAAAGAATGTGGAAATTTGGATTACAAACTGTGCAGAAAGAAAATTAAATTTTAAAAATTGCTTCCGATTAATATTCATGTGCCATGAATTGTAGATTTGGAATGTACCACTCGTATTATATTTCAGGTGTTCCTGTACGAATAATTTGATGTCTGGAAGGTATTCTTTTCTTATACAAACTCACAGGATTCAAACTATTTTGTAAAACATAAGGGAATGAAGCGGATAATTCCTTAAGGAGCCGTTGTTAATCCACCATGGGACATAGAGATATAACCTATGGAGTGTGTTGTGAAAAATATCCGTGACAAAGTTCCTTGTCAATTGCAATCCATCACACAAGCAACGCGGCTGAAGATGGTCCAAATAAATTATGAAACTGGCCATGGAAATTAAACGTGTCAACATAGGGGGCTATAATACATCTTTCGGTGGACACTGGAACTGAACATAATTATGACGGCAGATGGTCTATCTAATCTCTATTTTTCAAACTTCATGATGCTTTAACTTGACATGAAGCCGAGAGCGAAACTTTCAGAATATATAATTTAAGGATGTGCTCCGTAAGGTAATTAAGCATCTTTATGTTCGGTGATTTCTTTTTACTATCAGCTGACCAAACAGATGATTGCAAATGATTATTTAAAGTGTTGAGATTGATACTGTTTGTCTGTCTCTTCAAGGTAAGCACGAGGCTTTGATGAAGACGTATTTGTCATTTGGCTTAGATGATTGGCATTTAAATTATATGATGCTTAGATATTTCATAGATAAAACTGGTTGATATGTTGTATCTCAGACGAATTCGTCAATGCCAGTAGCAAAGTAATAAAGTCTTCATAAATCAATTACTCTGCAGCAGAAGGAGCCAATAGGATGCATTCAAATGTAAAGAGAACATTGATGAATAGAATATAGTTTAACTAGTTTTTTCTACTGAGATTTATTTTCATCAGAACTCTAGAATTATGCACACAAATGTCTGGATTATTCCGTTGTAGTAGTAATCATAAATATTTGATCATAATTATAGGATCAGATTTATGATTAATGTATTTTTTCATTTCTACCTTTAACATTACTTCCATCATTTTCATTTTTAGGACCTTTTCCAAAATGAATTGCAATTAAATTTGCTTTATTTAAGAAATTATTTATGTGTGCGGAAATAGTATTTTATAATGTAAAAATAGTTTACTATGAACAATACTGTAATCTATTGTTTGTAGGGATTGAAAAATTAAATTTTCTCTATCGTATAATTTCGAAATATCTGAATTCTGTAGGTAAAATAGCTTCTGTTACTTGAAATATAAGTGATATTTTAAGCAAAAAGGATAGTTTATTAAAATGTTCTGCTAGACTCACTTGAAATTAGAATAATCTATATTTTATTATTCAGATATTAATAATTTTTACGTTATGGCATTGCTTACCCAAGTATTAAACTATTTAAAAATTCATTTGAGAGCTTTCACCTAAACTATTCTTTATTTATTATCGATTTAAATGAAATTTGAAATGTATAAAGAAACGTTTTTCCAACTCCTACACTTTGAATTTCAACTTGTATCTATGACATTTGTTGAATATGTTATGCATAAGTATGTATGAACATGCGGTTAAAGCAACATTATAAGTAGTGCTCACAAGAGAATTTGTCTAAAAAGACCACTACACAATTATAGCTCAGGACATGTTACTTATGGACCATTAATATACCTAAACAAAAAATAAAATCAGAAATTTCTGTAGCCAAAATTAATTAGATCACAAGAAGCTGAAGATTGAATATTAAAGAACTACCAGTGTGAAACTGGGATACAGTCTGAAACTGAATGTGGTATGGTCACGTAAAAGCGAGGATGGACGGTAGCCAAGGAATTTGGAGTGGAAGCCCCGAGGAAGATATTTGGAAAAGTGGTTAAAACAAGTCCTGAAGAGAGATTAAATCAAGGCTACCGGAAAAATAAAAAGGAATGGATACCAAAGTATCTGCCTCAGTATTATTGTTAAAAAAAACAACGCCATAAAACGTTTAATGGCTTATGTTTAAATATTTAATTCATTTGTACAATCCTAGCATCATCAACATGTTGCTTTTATGGTGAAAATTGCACATGAATGCGTCTTTGTAGCGCGAATTGCATAATGGTTGCTTGGCAAGAATAAAATAATAAATTTGCGGAACGTAACTATATTATAATTATTGATTTTATTTCAAACATTTTAATCCAACTTTTTAACATTCATGGGTTACACAACATTTGTTGTGATAAAAACAAATCTTTACACTATCTAGAATAAGTCAGATGTGTTCTATTTACACGACTTTCTCTGCATCTCCGCAATAAATTATTGTTAAAAACCTTATTCTATTTACATAATGCTAATCGAGAATAAATTATCAAAAAGGGTCTTATTACTTGCTTCCTTGTAAGTAGACGGGAAATAAGGATGTTACCATAGGCTAAAACGATAGGCAAATCTTTTAAAATGTGATGTGGTATGAAGTAAGTTTTCCATACGGTTTACCAGTTATGCAAAATTCTGCAAAATCCGGAATAAACATGTCTTCAGAGGCTATTCCCAGAAAATTCAAGATATACATTTTATTTGTCATGTTAACATCTTTAGTATACGCTATTTTAATCAAAATCGTTAGAGCTATTTTCGAAAATGTTTCCATACAAAGGGAAGCTGGGGATGAGGGGATTTTTTTTTTTAAATCTTCGTGTCACATCCTTGGAAGACTGAAATGAAATACCAAGTTTGGTATCGAATTTTTGGGCGCATTACAATACCTTCTGTATACACTATATATATAGTGTACGCGTAGAGAAAGCAAAAAAGAAATTAACAACCCGAAAAAAATTAGAATTCCAAAACGTTACAAGTTCTTCAAAACACTTTTAGAATGTATAAAGTCTGACTTTGTCTATACCTCTGTAACAAATTATTGTGAAAAAGCAGGATTGTATTACCTAGCCCTTGTAAGTATAGAGAAATAAGGAAATACACCAGACCAAGCGATAGTCAAATCTTTGAAAAACTGGTTGCTATGTGATTGAAATTTTCCTTGTGATTGCATGGCCAGCAGTTTATAAATTCCCGTATGAGAATAGTTTTAAGTATTTTAAAACTGAAACTATTAACAAGGAATATGCCAGAAATGGTAAACCCCGCGAAAAACATATGAAATAAATTCTTTATTTTAGCAGATCTACTTTTTTGCGTAGCAAGTTTTGTCTAGGCAGTTACGGTTTACAAGTTACACAAAAGTTATCCAGAATGAAGAGGTCTTCAAGATGATTCCTAGAAAGTTCAAGGTATACATGTTTACTAGTTACGCAAATATCTTTAAATATGGTATTTTAATCAAAATTGTTAGAATCATTTTAAACGGTAGTTTGGGGTGGAGGAATTTTCCTCAAAATATTCGTTTCGCGTCCTCGGAAGATACTAAACTTAAATAATCAAGTTTGGTATTATACCGACTTTTCGTGTTTGAACTTCGCTTGAGTGTATCGAACTTTTTAGTGAAGTGAAATACATTTTTTTACGAAGTAGAGAAAGTAAAAGCATAAGACACCTCAGACTTCAATTCACTATTTTTCTTTGAACATATACAATGATTTGAGCCTCATATATTTCAAGGAAACCAGTTGTTTAAAAAGTTGTGAATTTTTAAATTCAAAATAAAATTTTAGGCCATAGATGTTGATACACACAATTCCATATCTTATAAGATGCATAATTATGTATGACTGACGTCTGTAGATTAATTTGAATATTAATTTTTGATTTAACATGGAAAAAAATTGAAAATTGCAGTTCGAAGAGTTAGTGAAATGAAATTTTAAAAATGTGCTCGAGTAGCAGTAAGATGGTACAAAACCCAAATCTAAACACACTTCTGGTATGAAATGTAAAATAACATATACATTTTTGAAAGCTAGAGAGTTTGTGCTATTATATGACACCAAAAACAAACAACTGAAATTTTAAAATTTGTAAATGCACCTTAACCCCTCGCCTCTCACCCGGCGAGCCGTCGACTCTAGGGGACCACATGTTAAATTTGTGATGGACGAAGAGTTGTCCGGGCGGGTTTTCTCTGGGTTCCTCCGCCATTCATTCCAAAAATTGCTTCAAAATCATCTTTCATTCCTTTCACCATCATTTCATATCACCCACCTTCTCACTTTCATATCAGGTATCGGGCTAATCACCCATTATGACTATTCCCTTTGCTCCTCAACAGGGTCTGACCTCAGGTTCTGGCTTGCGTAAGTCCTACATATATGGAGGGTAAACAGAAAAAGAGGAAAATATATGCGTCTTAACTAGAGTCGGTCAAAATTCGTACCACTCTCTTTCGTTACTCGTAAGCCCGTCACTCTCGGGAGTGTGGCTACAAAAATCTGGTGAATCGAGAGTCTGTGCCTTACGAGAGGGGCGACTCGAGTATTCTCGTAACTACAGGCGAAGTAGCTTGACGTAAGATCTGTAGTATAGACTGGTTATGTAATAACTAGAGACGGATTTGTAAGTTTTAGCCTAATTTTCTCCCTTTTAAGTTAAACGTATGAAAGTAATTTTATGTTTCAAGCCGTTTGAGTGCTAACGTGTGAATATTATTCAACCTAAAATATGTTAAATGGGCATTAAGATCTATATCTCGCCAAACTTCAAGTTATTTTTAACTCAGTAGAAAGTTTCTCAATCTTTCTCAGTACTTTAAATATTTTTTTTTTTTTTAACAATTCATTTTGTTTTGTTTTGTTTTGTTTTGAGTGTACATGTGTTGTTAGCCAGGGAAATAGTTTATCACGATTTCTATCTTGGTATAGGGATTGTGTGTATGATGTATGCGCCAATGACATTTGCATGTTGAAAGATCTCTTTCTGCATATGGGGATAGATTAAAAATAATAGAAATTTCGGAAATATGGCTGGTTGTCTATAGCAATAATGCTGAAATGTGAAGTTTGTTTATGTGAGTGATACATATTAAAAATATGCCAAATTTTTGGGTTAAAATGTTCTTGCACGAGAATACTGTGTAATAATTTGGCTAAAATTAACTTACATATTAATAGCACTCATCTTGAAGTAAAAAGGTTTTCATGTTTTTATCTGTATTATGATATAAAAGGCGTTTGTCTCGTCTTTCCTAAATAGGTAGAAAAACTGTTTAAAAACCTAGTGGTGCTAGCAGACGATAGTAAAATGCTAAAACTGCATCAATAAAAATCTGATGTGTTACACTCACATGACTTTCTCTAGCTGTTCTACAAACTTCTTACATAAAATTCTTCTTTTTTCTGCACCTTGCTAATCGAGATAAACATTAGCAGAATGTTCTAATTACTTAGATCCTTACAAGTAGAAAGAAATTAAGGGAATACCCTAAGCTAAACCGATAGCCAAATGTTTTAAAAACTGTCGTTATTCGATTGTCATTGCAAATCGCTTCTTTCCTTGGCCAAGTGTAGAAACAAAGGAAAACGGACACTCACTGTCTGAGAAAACTATAAGTACTCACAACTGAAATAAAAAAAAGGAATATCTCTGAAACGATTACCTCCACAACAAAAATGTAAAGGAAATACATTGTGGGTTTTGATTAGATCAACATTTTCCGTGTAGTGAGCTTTTGTCTATCTCTTACCGTTTAGAAGTTAAGCAAAATTTAGCAAAATTTATCCAGAATAAAGACGTCTTCAGAGGCGTTTCCCAGAAAATTCAAAATATACATTTTATTTGGTATGTAAATATCTTAAACATACGGGATTTTAATGAAAATCGTTAGACCTATTTTTTAGAAAATCAAAATTTTCGAAAAATTTTACATGTAAAAAGTAGTTGGGGGTGGGGGTATTTTCTTAAATTTTCGTGTCGCATCCTTGAAAGATACCAAATCTAAATACCAAGTTTAGTATTTAACGGTCTTTTCGTTTTTGAGCTATGCTGTCCACAGACTTACACACACTCACACACAGACAGATACACACGGACCTTTTTCTGAAAATGCTTTTTTTTTATTTAGGGGGCCCTAAAACATTTATTTCCGGTGAAATTTCGGTAACGAATTTTGGGTGGAATACAATACTTCCTCTAAACACTATGTACATAGTACGTATAGAGAAGAAAAAAAACTAAAATTTCCTACTATAGTAATAACACAAAATTACCTCTCTTGTAACAGTACATACATCCCAAAGGTGTTCACAGTAAATGAGTTGAATCAACGATATTAATCGTTAATGGCAAACCTATAATTTCTGTGCTATGTATATAGCTTTACTTACACTAAATACTCAAGTAAACATAATCCGATTACAACCGAAAATAGAATTACTTGTTGCAACGCAAACGTTAATAAAATGTATACACACTTATTTGTAATACACGTGGAGACCACGTACACAAATCTGCAGATTTTGTGATAGCACATTTTATTTTTATCCCTTTCCCTGGTGTGGATCATTTAATTACCATCCTTATTCTGGTAAGCTACTTAAACCTTAAGTCATCTAAACAGCTGAAATAATATAACTTAAAGACCTGATTATGCGAGTATCCGTAGCCTTGCTATTATCGAGTCTTACGACTCTTGCGAGTAATCGAGAGTCTCGTACGTTCGATGGTCAAGATATTATCTGCTAATATGTGTTCAGCTGCGTCTATTGGTTACCCTATCGTCTGAGTCAGAGTGCCCGTAAGTACCTAAGAGCCAGGCTGGAGGGAAAGCATAATAGCAATGCCTCACTGGTTGAAGATCATAACACAAGTTTTGTGCTTTCTCCCACTTCTTCAGCTTTCCTTGAATATTGTGGCGTATGCCTACTACAGCATATATCTACAAGTGGGCAACTTGATGTTCATTGGCAATCAGTCAGGTTGGAACACCTGTTCTAAATCCTTCTGTAATATCCTCTTCTGGTTTATTTTGCTTTGAGTTTGAAATGGAAATGATGACGTCCTTTCTCTTCTCAACCAAATCATCTAATAATCTATATGCCAAATGAGTTACTATAAATTCCAGATGAAGCCCAGCAAGTTATATTTTAAACTTATGTTTTTCTTAAACAAATGTTTTATTCTCCGATTACGTAATCAAAACTAGTGAGTTGAAAAGCTATAAACTTTGAACAAAGATTTGAGATTTATTTAAGCGGTTTTACTTCCTGAATGTTTATGGTAATCAGTAAGAAAAATGTTATAACCATACATTCTTCAACATCCATACAATTTTCACAAGTTTAGATTTCTGTGGAATTAGTTATACTGCAACTTCTCCATTCTGGTAATTCTAGACGAATGTCTTAAACTTCAGTCGAATTATTTTCCATTTATTAATTTTATAAGAAAACATTCAAGCACTCTTTGTACTGTAAGCCACTAAGTAAGTTTCTCTCTATCACTTTTAGAATATGTTGTTTTTTTTTTTTTTTTTTTTTTTTTTTTTTTTTTTTGCCTTACAAGAAAGAGAAATGAATATCAGTTATACAATTTTGGAAATTATAATTAATTTATAATGCAGGATTTGTATAAACAGTTTTAGGTATGTAGCTTCTATAACAGGCAGGTCCAACCAAAACCTGCACCTGAACAACCCACACATCTGATGTTAGGTGTAAAACATATTTGCTTACCAGCCATCAGATTCTCACTGTAGTATTCACAATAGTTCATTCCAAATGTGTTAACTATTTAAATTGGTATTTTCAAAGATGAGAAATCTACACGGTGCCGCTAAAGTCAGTTTCCCTATACATTAATACATAACAAGAATACAGCTTTTTATTTGAAAATATTATCAAGAGAAACAATTTTAAATTGTTAGCAACACATAGACACCTTCATTTTTGTTCAAATTGTCCGCCTCCTTACAGCTGATCTACAAATGCGGAACAGTAAAAGTTTATCTTCATTAATGGTATGAAACGCATTTTGAATGCACATTCTCAGTTCATCTAAATTTCTTGGCGATAAGGAGCACACCATAACCTTCAGAATTCCCGACAGACTGAAATCGCATAGCGTCAAATCAGAAGAACGTGGTGACCAATCACAAGTCCCACGGTGTCCAATCCACTCTCTGAATGTGTTATTTAAAAATCTCGAATGTTCAGTCCAAAATGGGGTAGAGCTTCATCTTATTGCCAAATGAAATTCAGAGTGTGGTTGTTTTCCATTTTGGATACTGCAAAGTTCTGCAGTTTCTAAATAAGTTTCAGAAGTAATTGTACCTTCAAAAAAATTAGGCCCTATTAGTCTGATACTTGAAATTCCTCCCCAGACAATAACACCTAAGACACTGAGATATCATTCTCTTACCTCATGGGGGTTTGTGTCGGATCATAAACACAATTATGACGAATCACATGTCCAGTTAGCTTGAAGTTTGCCTTGTCTGTCCATGAAACTTACCGCCAAAAATTAGGATGTGCTCGTTGCGTACAAAAAAGAACTCGCAGAGCTCAAGTCTTCTGTCGTAGAAATCTTCATGTAGGTAATGCGTGAAGTAATTTTGGGCCAAAAGGTTTGAATTTTTTGTCTTTTAGAATCCTCTGCAGGCTCCTTCTAGATATGCCCAATTGCTCAGACGCCTTCCTAATTGACCTGTGAGGAGTTGTTACAAATGCCTGAGCAACTAACTGAGCATTTTCTTCATTTTGGACATTACGTGGTTAACCGGATCTCAAAGCATTTGCAACACTCTCTATTCTTTTAAATTTTATGTTGAGTTGGTAATGGTTCATTAGGAAACCTTGCTCGAAAGTCATCATGAAGTCTGGTTGTCGCTTTGTCGTACTTCCACATTAATTGTAGATGCGTTGTTCCTTAACAAATTTATTTTCCATTGCCAATAATGTTCAATACAGCAACAATAACAAACCAGAAGACTCGCAAACAAATGAATGTGTATACAGTGATAAAGTGTTTCTAACGGTATCCTGTAATAAATTTTATTCCCGTATATACTCAAAAAGCCGGACTGATGAAAGGGAAACTAACTTAGGGTAACTCACTTTAGTGCCATCCTGCATTTTACAAATCAAGGGGTAGGTACAGGACTTGTCTGAAGAGAACGACTAAACAACTCTGCAAACAACCTAGCAATGTAAAATTAAAGGCTCACATGATGAGAAAACGTAGATATGAGTAGAAAAGGTATTGGTGTTGGTGGGGCAGCGGTAGCGGCGACGGTGGTGATGGTTGAGAAAATACAAATTTTCGAAAAAAATTGCCACGTAAAGATAGTTGGGGGAAGGGAATTTTCCTTAAAATCTTTTTGTCGCATCCTTTGAAAATAGTGAACTCTAAATACCAAAAATGTTTGTTTGAATAAATTGTATACTTTAATGAGATCTAAATTATTTTTGGATAAGATTTAGTCTAAGTCTTACGTTTACCAATTTTGCAGGTGTCATTCAGAATCAAGAAACAGAACCTCAGAGGTTATTCAACGAAGATATATACATATATATACTTTCTTTTGTCAAGAAAATATGTTAACTTGTATTATTTTAATTGAAACCCTTAGCGCCAGTTTTGAGAAAATCAAAACATTTTAAAAATATTTCACGCAACGGTAGTTTGTCGTATAGTGTTTATCTTGAAAATACTAGTATCGTGTACTTGGAAGATTCTGAGATTAAATGGTAAGAAGAAAGTGTCATTTTCTTTTTACTTTCTTTACGTATCGTGTAAACAGTAGGTACAGAAGGTAGTGTATTCCACCCAAAAATTGACTGTCGTGATTTCACCAGAAATATGTTGTGAGGTCCACTGAATCCAAAAAGAAGAAGCATTTTTAGAAAAAGCACCATATGTGTATGTGTGTCTGAACAGATAACACAAACTCGAAAAGTCATTAAATACCAAACTTGATATTTAAGTTCAGCACCTTCCAAGAATGCGACACGAATACTTTAAACAAATCCCTCAAAGTACCTTTTACGTGGAAGCTTTCTCAAAATTTTCACATTCTCATAAATGGCTGCAACGATTTTTATTAAAATATCACATGTTCAATATATTTGCAGGACAAATGACATGTATATCTTGAATTTTTGGAAATATCTCTGTAGACCCCTTCATTCTGAATGCATTTTGTGTAAGTGATAAATCGTAAGAAATGAACAAAAACGTACTACACAAGAAATGTATATCTCGTCAAAACATACCAGAAACATATGCTTTGAGGCCTCCTGAGTAAAAAAAAAGCATGTTTACTTTCTCTACATGTACTATGTACATAGTGTATAGAGAAGGTACTGTAATGTACAAATTGCTACCTAGATTTCACCGTAAATACATGCTTTTGGTCCCCCTGAATTACAAAAAAGCATTTTTAGAAAAAGGTGCGTGTGTGTCTGTGGGAAGCATAACTCAAAAATGAAAAATCGGTTAAATACCAAACTTAGTTTTAAGTTGAGTGTCTTCCAAAGATGCGACTCGAAAATTTTCAAGAAAATCTCCCACCCCAACTACCTTTTATATGCAACATTTTTCGAAAATGTTGATTTTTTTCAAAAATGGTTCTAATGATTTTGATTAAAATGCCTTATGTATAAGATAATTACATCTCAAATAGAATGTACATCTTGTACTGTCTGGGAATAATCTCTGAAGACCTCTTTATTCTTGCTGAATTTTGCCTAATTTTGCTTAACTGCTAAACCTTAGGATATAGACAAAAACTTACTACACAAAAATGTGGCTCTCGTCAAAACACACAATTTAGCTTTTTTGGTGGAGGTAACCAATATTCTTTGTTATTGGCTTTAATTCTAAAGTACTTATAGTTTTCTCAGACAGGAACTGTCCGTTTTTCTTTTGTTCTATACCTGGCGCAGCAAAGAAGCGGTTTGCAATGACAATCGCATAACGACAGCTTTTAAAACATTTGATTGTTACTTTAGCCTAATACATTCCTTTAGTTCCCTACTACTTATAATAATAGTATGCTGCTAATTTTTATCTCGATTAGGATTGTGTAGAAAGAAGAATGCTTTTTTGCAAGAGGTTTGTTTGTAGAGAAGCTAGAGAAAGTCATGTAAGTGTAACTATTAGATTTTTAAAAACTCAAAACATGTATTTATGGTGAAATCGTAATACAAACATTCTGAGTGGAATACATTACTTCCAGTTAATGTAAATGTGTGGTAGAGGAAACAAAAAAGCTGGATTTTGTATCTATTGTGATGTCTATCATCGGCTCATATTTGTCATAAACTTGTTTTCATTTAATACTCAGGCCAGCACATCGTCTAAATACGTAGCGACATTTAGAGTTCATCAATTCCGTTTCTGCTGGAAAGGTGAGCGACTGACCACGCACACTAGCTAATCTATCAGGCGGTATCATCAAGGAGAACCAAAACAGGTAATTAGACGCAGCATTCTTATTTAAGAGTTTTTTGTCCCTTCTATAGTTGCCTTTTTGTTCGGAGGACGTCTTTCACTCAAAGATAGCTTTGAATCGGTAAGCGGCACAAGTAATGAATAAACCAAAGTACAGCAGTGTGAAATTCGGAATAGGGCAGTCTCTTTGGTAATTAATTGGAATGTATAGAGAAACCGCAGAAGGAAAAAGGGAAGCTCTGATAGGTTAGATGTTTTGAAAAAGCTGAATGGAGAACCAGTAGAAGGGATGACGGGCACGTATGCTTAAAGGAGGAAGATTAACAGAAAGGAAATTTGGAAGACCTTTTCAAGAATCTGCAGTAATCTGAATATACAACGGGAAATATTGTAATAAATTTGGTGGATTGAAATCAGTAATATTGATTTTTATTGTCAATGGATGTGTGAAATGTAACAAAAAAGTTTAAAAATGAAAAAATATATTTATTTTCATAGTAAAATATGAATTCAAAACTTTAAAAACAAATACCGTATTTGAAACTTTGCGCACTTTAACTATCAATTAGCTAATGCTTTAAATGGGAGGTGCATATGACGTATTAATAGCCACATCCGACTTTAAACCTTGTCTTCTCACAAGCTTCTTACACCGCTTTTTGTTTTCTCTAGCCCACATGTACAATGTACACAATGGAAACAGAAGGTATTGTATTCCACCCAAAAATTCCATGTCGAGGTTGCACCAGAAATTTAGGTATGTTTTGCTGTCCCCTGAGTCCGAAAAAGGAATTTTTAGAAAAAGGTTCGTGTATGTGTGTGTCTGTCTTTGGAACAGCATAACTCAAAAACGAAAACACCGATAAGTACCAAATTTGGTATTTAGTTTAGAATCTAGGAGAGATGCAACACGAAGATTTTCAAGAATATCCGCCCCACCGCAAACTACCCTTTACATGGAAAAAAAAATCGAAAATTTTGATTTTCTTAAAAATGCTCTGGAGATTTTGATTAAAATCCTGTATACTAAAGCTAATTACATCCCAAATAAAATGTTATCTAGATTATCTGGGAATAACCTCTGAAGACTTCTTTATTCTGGATGAATTTTGCCAAATTTTCCTTAGCTGTTAAACCGTAAGAGATAGACAGAAACTTACTACACAAAAAAATGTAGATCTGGTCAAAACACAATTTATGTCCTTTACGTTTTGTTGTGGAGGTAACAGTATCCGAAATAATCCTTGTTATTAGTTTCAATTGTGAAACACTTTCTTAGACATGAAGTGTCCATTTTTCGTTTGTTCTATTCCTGGCCGAGCAAAGAAGCGATTTGCAATAACAATAACAACAGCTTTTAAAACATTTGACAATCGCTTTAGCCTAGTGCATTACCTTTTTTCCCTTCTATTTATAAGGGACTGAGTAATAAGATCATTCTGCTAACGTTCATATCGATTAGCATTGTGTAGATAGAAAAAATATTTTTGTAGCAATTTTGTAGAGCAGCCAGAGAAAGCTATTTGAGTGTACTACATAAGATTTTTATACTCAAAATACTTCACATGATGCAATTTCATATTAATGTGTTTTAAAAAGTTTATGCTGCACTTCAAAAGTACCTTAAAGAAAATGGTCATATAGTTTTTTTGAAATAATACTTTATTTCTAATAAAAAAAGTATCAACATTTTAAACATCAAGAGTTTTGGAGAGTACAGAAAGCAAAACTTTTTGCAACACTAATTAGGGTAAATATAAACAATGCGATATCATAGATGTATCTGAAAACTCATTTACTGTAAAACTTGAGTTTTTTTTAATAGTTTTATAAGTGCATCGCGTAGCTCATTTTTATTACAATACATTTAGAAGACAAAAAATTATTATTTAAATAACCATAGGTGTAATATACAACTTAGGTACATAGCAAAAGTTTCACTGTTGTTGTGTATAATGACTGGTATACAAGTTTTTTCAATAATGGTTTTCAATAAATTATCTTACATATTGTAGATTTTCCAAATTCAATAGATGCATTATCTTAAGTTTCTCAGCCTTGTTTAAGTTTGTCTTTTGTTTTGTATTTTTTTTTTCTGAGGTCTGATTAAATATCAAGTTTGGCATTTATAGACTTTTCGATGTTTAGCTTTGCTGTACACAGACATACACATATACCAAGACAATCACACACAGACACACAATGTCCTTTTTCTGTAGATACCTTTCTTTTTTTTAACTCAGGGGGTCTCAAAAACGTCTTTCGAGTGAAATCTCGGTATCTAATTTAGAGTGGAATACAAAACCTTCTATAGATATTACATATGTACATAGTACGTCTAGAGAAACTAAAAATGCTATTTTTGGATACAGAAGACCCTAAAACGTGTATTTTCGGTGAAATGTTTGGGTGAAGTGCATTACCTTCTCTATTTACTTACAGTGAACTATCTAAAAATAATCGGAAAGAAAGTCCCATAAGTAACAAGTTTGGTATTACAATTCAGTATCTTCAAGGATGCGGCACGAAGATTTTCAACAAAATCAATCTCCTAAAACAATACATTATGTGAAAAAGCTTTGGAAATATTTGATTTCCTCAAAAATGGCTCTATATTCTTATTTAATACCTTAAGATTTAAGTTAGTTACATAACAATTAAAAAGTGTATCTTAATTGTTCCGTGAAGAGCCTGTGAAGTTCTTTCCAATCTGAATGACATTTGCAATCCGTAATAGATAGACAAAATCGTCTCTTTTTCCGGATTACTTCTCTTTGGGGACCTATTCCTCAAGGGCTTGCAAGCCAATCCTGAGTCAGTAGGCTCTCTAGAAGCAAATAAACTCTGGAATTTAACATATCCATGATTGGTAATCAACCCAATACCTTGCATACCTGTGAAGAAGGAAATGAAATGTAGTGTTGAAAGAGATGATAAGAAAATTCGCGGGTCAAATTATAAAAATCAGCACTTTCCCAGTGATCAAGAAAAATCGCGAAACAATCTTCGAGTAGATTGGTCGATCCGGGGTTTGAAGCTGCGACCTCACTATTGGATATTTAAAATTCTGGCAAAAGATGCAGAAGCATCCCGCTGGATGGACAAAATCTTACCATACAAATTATGTAGAGCTTGTTTAATAGTAACATATTTTTTAATTTTTTTGTGGAGTTATCAATTTCGCAGATATCGCTTACTGTTGTTTTGAGTTCCAAATGCTTACTTATGCTTTTCCAATTGATAAGTCTCTTCTGTGTTTTTCCTGTTGTGTTAAAGCAAAGAGTATGGAATTTCAAAACCACCAAACAGCCACATGCTCTTAATAAACCTGACCATCACTTAATTATTGCAACATTATGTATAAATATGTAATGAAAGTTTTCTGGATTAATTGGAAGTATATAGAACGATAAGTATTTTTAGAATGTTTTGAAGAGTGAGTAGAAAATGTCATGTGAGTATAATACATCAGATAGAATTGTTTACACTTAATTGGAACCGTCAATAATTTTTGTTATATCAGAATGAGAAAACAAAAACTAAATCATGAACATCAAAATCATATTCAAAAAGCCGCTTATCATTGTATTGTAATCGAATCAAGTTAGTGAAAAAGTGGCATTTTGTGTCCCATAAATTAGTGAACCCGGTGTTAGATAAAAAGTCTGGGTCATTGAAAGAGACACAAGAGGTATGATAATCCATAAGTTTAAATCAGCAATTTCAGAAACTTCACATATATCCCCCCCCCCCTAAAAATCTTAGTACACTCTGTGAAAAACGAAGAAATGTTTTCTCCAAGGGCATAAGCTTTCATATGGAAAGTAAATATAATAAACTAAAGACAACTGCTGAATGCTACAATTAAACATTTCAGAAAAGCAATGCAAAGTATATTCCATTAGGAGAAAAAAGGCAGTTTGATACGTATGCTAAACTTGAGGTTTTAATTATAACTAATAGTTAATGTAAAATGTACCTATATTCATATTGGTAATTTTTTTTCAGCTTAACTTCCTTTAACCTGGTTGGTCATATCGGACGATGAATGAACTTGGTGAAATGAGGCTCAAATGATCTCGGGGTCCGTGGAGCTTAAAATTACTCGACATTCGTTTTCTCAGGCTAAGAGAAAACCTCAAACAAAAAAACAACAACAACAACAATCCGACTAACTTTCCCTAAGCGAGATTCTAAATCGCGACCTGTTGAATGTGAGTCAGACACGCTACCACCACACAACCCAGGCGGGTTCATATTGTTTAAAAGTGTCTTATCGTTATACTCACATTTTTCACCATTTCTTTACGTACTGCTGTAAATAAATAGAATTACATTTCTGTAAATAAAAACGTTTTACAACGCCTGGATATATTTCCAACACCTTCATATCAATCGAAATAAAAGCTTTCAGAAAAGCTCTCATTACAAATTTCACCGGAAGCTGCAGAAACACTCTTTGAAAAGCGGGCTTTGAAGCTCTAATGTTTTAGATCATATCATGAGAGCAGTTAATATTAGAGTTTTTGGAAACTTCAAGCTAATACAATTCATAACTCGGAAATGAATTATAATATAAAATATATCTTAAAGTTAATTTGAGTTTGAACGAGAGCTAACTATTCTTAGGGAATATTCTGAATATATATTCAGAATAAAAAGGACATAAAAGGCTCATCGCATAAAACAAAGTATACACATTTTATTAATGATGCCCTCGTATTTTGAACTAAGGATAGAGATATTTCTGAGAGCCATATAACTAAGAAATGTTTTTCATGTAAAGGGTCCTTTGTAGGGATTTTCTTGAAAAGCTTCGTGTCACATTCCGTCTGATATTAATTTTTGCTTATCCGACATTGAGAGCCTTAAAACTGGTATTTCTGTTGAAATCTTAAATAGAATTTTTGGTTGAACAATATCTCATCTAGCTATGTAGGTGGAGGTGAAAATGATACACGAATGTGATAAGAAAACTTGCGTCATAAGTATAGCAAGAGTAACCGAGCGAGCTGGGACCGCGGTAAGCTGTGTGACCCGCATTCGAGAGGTTCTGGTTTCATCCCCTGTGACCCAAGAATTTTTCTGATTTCCCCACGATTTCATTCCGTTTCTTTCTCATTTTTCAGGTGCTCCTATATTCAGTGTGAGCGGCAATGTGGACGTTGGTGGGATTCATGCTCAATAAATGAGTTTTCTCCGTAGACACTAGGCTGCCAGATCGACGATTCGCTTGATCGCCCAGCAGTAGAACAGGTCGTTGGACTTTGAAATGTTGGCGACTTCATCGCACATCTGTAGCATGTGGCCTCCTGTGGTTTCTTCACTTCGCCACTTAATCACAAAGATCTGTGTAGGTCGTAATGCGCGAGGTGTTCCCCTCCATTGTCGACCCTTTGCCCTTTATGATGTGGTATCAATGATTAGGATGCGTCACAATGCGATCTAAAATAAATATATTGCGGCTACATTCCACCAGGAAGAACGATTGAAGTCGCTACAGACCACAGTCAACAGACCATAGAGGCGCGAAGATATCTCTTAACAGTTCCAGTTTCAAAGGCCCGTCCAAATACTGGAGTTTCCCAAAGAGGGGAAAAAGTTAGTCAAGAATCCTAGATCCACTTAGTACCAGGGAGGTTATCCTCCGTGGCTCTTTCCATTAGGAAATATCTAGTTTCCTAAAAAGTCCCGTTCCCACGCACACACGAGGACGGAAGTGGATACGCCAATAATACTCATCAACATCGGAAAAACTACAGAAAAACCTCGATTGGGTCGTCAGCGATCTGGCACTCCATCTGTAGTTTTTCGAGCTAGTGCCGGAAAGCATTGAGGTGTTTCACAATCCCGCTCAGACATCACTGCTCAGGCGTTACCAATTTCCTCTGATTTTGGGAATCACTGCCCCGTCGAAACCAACCCAGTCCGAACAACTGCCCAGAGAGAGGGGCTCGAAAGATTTGACTCGTCTTACTTCTTGTCATGTCAGAAGTACCACGAATGATAGGGTACGATAGCGCCCGCACCACGGGAGCTGAAGCGGTCGGAATCTCTCCCTACAGACGACCCTTTGAGTCCAACCCGACGTACTTCTAGTCATATCAGAAGTACCACGAGTGCTACGGATTGGCAGTGCCCGCACCACGGCAGCTGAGGAGGTTGGAATCTCCTTTTACGCGATAAAGTATGGATCCACCAATCAGCGTCTAGTGTTCACGGGGAATATTTTTCCTTTCAGTAAGCATCCAAACATTTTCACCTGCACAATCATACGCCACGAAACATAGATGCATTTTTGAAATATGAGAAGGCAATTTAATGAAAGAGGAATTATGGAAAGCATTAGCAGTTGATGGGAAACCACCACACTATTCCTACCGATCAGGGAAAGCCACGAATAACCCAATGTCAGAGTGGGCGGTTGACAGGAATTGAACGCCAAGTAACTAAAATAAATATTACGGTTTATTATCTTCAACCATAATGTTACACCTTTTAGGAAGTATACGCTATGCGAATATTATGTCAAAATCCTGTTAGAAATCAACACGTGAAAGTATATAGTCCACCTTAGTATATTTTCAGTTAGTTACTCGAGGGTTCATTTTTATCATTTTCGATTGCGTTTAATGCTTGCCCTTATATCTCAAGTAGCATGCTGGGACATAAATCTTGTGGCCCAGAAAATGACTTACTGCCGGAAGGAAATGATGAGCTAGAGGAGCATCTAAGTGTTCATGGAGATTAACCTGATCAAAGCATATGACAGGTTAATGGAGTAATCACCTTCATGCCCATAAAGACCATTAGATCATGAAGAAGATAAAATCATAAGTAAGGAGAAACAAAACAGCTTTTATTGGCAGAAAGGATTTGCATCCTACTGACCTAAATAAAATAATACATAATAGGAGCAAATAAAGTGTACGATTCTTTTAAATGCAATTTCCTTGTAATAAAGCGAAATATAATAATACAATTTTCCTGCATTAAAAGTTCATTAATATTTATTACTTCAAATACTATATATTGTCAAAATGCATTAGTTAAAGAATAACATTTGCACTATATTTGAGTTCAGGATGAATATAATAAATTTGTTCTAAATCAGTTTTCTGCTGCTATGCTTGCTCCCGCCGAAACCAAAGAACCCAATGTGTGAAAAATCTAAAATATTGTAAATTATTTTAATCCTTGTTTTGAAAGCTTGTCCCGTTAGTACGCAACCATCCCCGCAAAATTCCCTTCCCTTTTCCCTAGAATGCGAAATACAAAGCCTGTGATGAGCATGGTCAGGCAAAACGATTTCAACGTTATGATAGATGCTTTCTGGCGTGTTGCGAAAAAAGCGGTCAATCGTCCTAGACCAGGTGCATGAAGAGGGATTTACTCTCATTTACTTTACGGATAAGGATGTATTTCCGAATTCATTTCAATTGCTAAAGTAAGACAAAAGACTAATTTCTACTGAAAAGTGCCTCGATTAAAAATGCTGATTACCATCACACTTTTCCCAGGCTTTGGACTGGTAAAATGATGCATCATCGACCATTTTGACGCGTTTAAAGTCAGCTTCACAACTTTGGCATTTTTGTTTATATGTTTTATTGCTTCTTTTTTTTTCTTTTTATGCAGATTTTTTTTAATTTTTAATTTGGTATTTTATTTTAAACTTTATATTATTATTGTTTATTTTTGCATTCGGTTTTTAACTCAACTATCCTTCCTATATAAATAGGTATCTCAGAGTAGTAGCTTTTGAAGGTAGGCAATAGCAGGACACTATGTCACCATTTTCTATATATTTTTCGATTTCTTAGAATTTCCTTTTCGCTTACGTGCTACCTGACATACACTGTGTGATACGTGGTCGCTTTTTTCACATCTCCGACTTAAACCAGTCTCTCTCAGGCATAAAACAATCTTCTCAATGACTATTTCGCTGACCACATTTTTCATAAATTCGCTTTCTGAGAGATAGTTTTAAAACAAAGGATCCTCCTATATGCATTTGTTGCTAAAATTGTCAGGTATTTTTAATTCTTTAACTCTTGTTACATAATATACTTGATTCCTGCAGCTATAACATGTTATTTTGACATGTTAAATAAAAAAATGTGATGTGTTCCATTCACATGACTTTCTCTATATCTTTGTAACAAATTATTGTTAATAAGCTTATTCTTTTACTTGTTTCATGTTAATCGAGAAAAATTAGCAGATGGTCTTATTTCTTGCTTTATTGTAAGTAACTTAAATACCAAGTTTGGTATTTAACGGTCTTTTCGTTTTTGAGCTATGCTGTCCACACACACACACATACACACACACAGACGCGCGCACACACACACACACACACACACACGGACCTTTTACTTTCAGGGTGACCCAAAACATGTATTTCCGGTGAAATCTCGATATCGAATTTTTGGGTGCATTACAATACCTTCTCTATACAATATGTACGTAGTACGCGTAGAAAAAGTAAACATACTTTGTACCGCCAAATCGCCTATTCCAGCAGAGCATCCAATGAGAGCTTATAGTCACGTGACAGTTAAGAGATGCGAGACAAAGCTATGTGGAACAGAAAGGTAGAATCAAACTGAAAGATTTAATGCAGTAGCCGGGATTTTGATAATGGATCTTCAGCTTTCTTGCCGTTGTTCCAACTAAAGTACCATGGCAACATACCGGTACGACATTAAATTCTCCACCTGACCCACATTTTACTTTCTCTATAGCGTACATATTAGGTAGAGGCGGTATTGCATTCCGGCCAAAAATTCGATACCATTATTTGACTGTAAATGCAGGTTTGAGATCCTTCAAATTAAAACAAGTAGTTTTAGAAACAAGTCCGTAAGTATGAGCGTGAACAATGCAACTCAGAAAACAATAGAAGACACGAACACTTTCAAGAAAATTCCTTTCCCCACAGCCTCATACTATTAGATGAAATATTTTTAAAAATGGCTATTAGTTTTGATTAAAATACCTGTGCATAAAATAAAAACACAGAATGCATGTCCTTCAGACCTTTTTGTAAGTATTTCGAGATATGTCGTGTTATTGGTTTCAATTGTCCAACAATTTTCTCAAATGAGAATTCAATGTTAGTTTTTATTTTTTATGGTCAAACAAAGAGAAGAATTTTGAAGTCCACCCCATAGCGACCAGCTTCTAAAATATTCGACTATCCCTTATTCTTAGTGAATTCCCACATTTTCATTCTATCTTTTAGTAAATCTGTGATAAAAGCATTTCTGCAAATCCTATCTTGATTATCTACAAGAATAAGCTTTTTCTTCCCAATTGTTTGTTGAGGAGGAATGATTAGAAAAAGTCATGTAAAATAAACCACAAGGGTTTCAAAATTCATTTAGTTACAATCTCGTAAGTTTTAAGTACCGGTATCATAGTTAACCCATAGTAAAGTTCTTTAACACAAACCGTGTATAGCCTAAAAGCCGAAATGTATAAGAACATTTTTTAAATCCCGACTATGGTACTGAATTTTCAGTCTGCGTTTACTTTTCCAATTTTAACCCACACATAGCATGTGTGAAAGAACAATTAAACACTACCCGTTTCTGTAGTGTTGGGATAGCGTATTTTCCTCACATTGAAGGAGTCCCGGATTCGAATCTTGAATAAGATGAGTTACTTGAATAAGGTTTTTTTTCGCGGGGTTTTTCATTATCCTGAGAATATCGAATAACTTTACGCTTCGTGTTCATTTGGGCATCATTTCGCCCATTTCATTCATCTTCCGATATGGCTTACCAGGTTAAAAGGAAATTAAGTTAAAAAAGAACAAAACAAATCTCTTAATGCTTTGTGTCGCGAATTTTTATTAAACCATTAAATATGCACAATCATTTGCCGTTAAAGTATATTTATTGTATTTATTTCGTCAAACAGGTTAAGAGTCATTTTGAAGAAAATAAAATGTTCAGAACATTTATCCATATAAGCGGAAATTTTCTTAATAGATTCCGAACTTAAATACCAAGTTTAAAGCTAATTTTTGACACACATGTGTTTATTATTGTACTTAAGCTACATTTACAAATACATACAAAATCATGTCCTATTATTTATCCTAATGTACAATTAGGTTTGAGTACCGCTTAGTTGCTACATCCACACTGCTCCCGGGCTGCTGGCGACTGTAGCCCCCTTTTTCATTCCACTCTCTGCTTTCTCTATTCTGTTTTCTTACCCATATTTCCGTTACCTTTCCCTTATACTGCCCTATCTCTTTAATTGTTTTATTTCCCTTGTCATGTTTTCATCCCTATCACCTCTTTTGGCATACTATCCCATTTGCCTTCCCAAAAATTTCTCCTCCATTTTCTTACTTCTTTACATTCACTTACACAGTGAACAACACTGTCTTGCTCCCCGCATAAAGTACAGTGTTCTATTTCAGTGTATCTCGCCCATTAAGAAAGTAATACTCCTGAACTGAACCAAGCTAATCCTTCCCTCTCTTGTTTACCATCCAGATATTTACATACCCTTCTCATGATCATTCTATGTTTATTTTTAACATATATTTCCAATGAAACCTCGATATTGAATCTTTTTGCGTGCAGAGCAATACTGCCCTTAGTTTACGTAGTATAGAAATAAACATGGTCATGATATTTTCGACATCACTGGATTGAACCGATCACCATATCTATGAATATTTATTCATATACGTATATATTAGTTTTTCGTTTCGTAATTGGCTTACCCTCCCCGTATCTGTAGGACTGACACCCCCATAGGTCTTACAAGTCAAAACCTAGGAATCAGAAGCCTGGCGGGGAGCCTACGGCACGAAACCATATAATGGAAAACCTGTTACGAGGGGTCAGCCCGTAGCCAGGCATGAATATGAGGAAGAGAATGATATGAAATGTAAGCAACATTGATGATGGAGTAATTGGTGAAATGAGTGGTGGGGGAAACCAGAACACCAGGAGAAAACCCGCCCAGACGCCGTTTCGTCCACCACAAATACTACATGCTTGGGACCGAATCCAGGCCGCCTAGATGGGAGGTGAGAGGTCTAACTTCTCATCCTCGGCTCCGCCGCATATATTATACGAGGCTAATGTTTTATGAATATATGAAGGAAATAAAGTATTTATTCTAAAATCAATACCTATTTCTATCTAGCGAGAAGTGAAATTCACTTATAGTGGCATAACATGTGATGGTTATCAGGAACTGTCCCAAAATGACTTGCATCACTCATGTACTGAAGAAACTCGTGACTGAAAGAAACCAGGTGAAGTAATCCGATATTAAGACACAAAGAAAAAAAGGAACCTTCTTAAAAAGTACGTGACGTTATTCTTCATCGTCTACTTTTTTGTTTAAATAAGACACCAGCAGCAGCGGCGGCGGCGGTAGAGGGTGGAGGCAGTACTCACGCATGCGCAGACAACAACAGATTCATCTGAGTTTAAAGTATCCGGTCTGACGCTGGGGACCTAACCGCCACCCACGATAAATGTAACCAAGTGGAAAACAATGCAGGACGCTGGTGGCAGCATACTTGGGAGGCTTGCCAAATGCCAGCAACAGCGACACATACACCTCTGCATACAAAAGTTTCCGTCATTAATTCAAAACTCTCTGGGCGAGCTCCTCGAATTCGTTTGTGTAACGCAGACATTCCACTGTTTATGGTTCTCAATTGTTTTCTCAGTATTACCAAGAAGTTTGCCGTAATAGCACACTTTCAAGGTTTCGGTAAAACATGAAATAATAAAGAAACGAGAAGACGTAGATCGTTTTTGTACTAAAATATAGACAATTTTGTTCAGGAAATATATATCCAGTACTCAATTAAGCCGCATCTCCATGCGCAATATTTAAAACAAAAACCTTGCAGCCAGATTTAAAATCTGGAATAAGGTTCCAAAATGCATTACGTAAGCTGGCCTATAGATATTTTACACGCCAGTTGCAATTGCTTTTACATCTGAATTAAAAATAGCGGAATAGGAAATATACATATAAAAGCAAAGCAAAAACGTGGCGTAGTTATAGTCACATTTCTCCTTATTCATATACTTGGATGAATTTAGAAGCATTAAACGTCTCCTTTAGACTACTCTCTGTGATTTTGTTTACTTTCTCTGTATAGTACATGGGTAGAGAAACTTTTGTACTCGACCCAAAAATTCGATGTCGATATTTTACCGAAAATATATGTTTTGACGTCCCCTGTGTCCAAAAAAAGTTTTTAGAAAAAGGTCCATTTGGGCGTATGTATGTGCATGTCTGTGAACAACATAGGTCGAAAACAAAAATACCAAACCTGATTTTTATGCTTTGTATCTTCCAAGGATGCAACAAGAAGATTTTCAAGAAAATTCCCCCACCACGAACTAATCTTTACATTGGAAACATGTTGAATTTTTGATTAAACTACTGTTTATTAAAGGCATTTAAATGAAAAATAAAATGGTATATATCTTGAATTTTCTGGAAATAGTTTCTGAAGCTCTCATTATACTGGATGAATTTTCCATAAGTGCTATACTGTAAGAGACTGAAAAAATTAGGTAGGTACTACACAAAAAATTTAGATGACATTAAAACATAAAATTTGTGCTATATCCATTTTTGTCGTGGAGTTAATCATTCTTGTTGTAGTTTCTGTTTTAAAATACATATAATTTTCTCATACCTGAATTTGTCAACTCCTGGCTATACAAAGCAATGAATTTCAATCATAGCGCAACCAGCTTTTAAAATAGTTAACTATCGTCTTAGCGTAGTGCATTCTGTTATTTCCCTTCTAATTTTCAATAATAATTTGTCACAGAGATATAAAGAAAGTCATGTGAATGGACACATCCGCTTTTTTTAGTATTCGAGATGTTTATTGTTATTCTATTTATGGTTATCTAGAGTTAACATAACCATAAACACCCCATATATAATTTAACTATGCTCAGTATCACAGTGGTGCACAAACTGAAAAGAATTCGAATTAAGCATCCTTTCTGTGTTTATTTGCCTGTAACAATACTTGATCTAAATACTAGTATTTTGTGTAAGAAATCCTGATTGGTTAACAATGGAAATGCACACTCATTCTAAAATGCTCCAATGATGTTAAAATGAAGATTAGAGCAACCGTTTCATTGCAACGAAATTCAAAAAAAAAAATGAAAAGAGCTTAATTTGCAATTTAAAACCTGATGAGCTATCTATTCCGCAACAAACTATATTACAAAAATCCATTCTTCAATCTAATTACGCTTATTAAGATAAACACTAAAAGAAATGGTTTATCACGATATTATTTCCTTGTACAAAGGGAATAGCGAAATACAGTAAGCTAAAATGTTAGTCAAATCTTAAATGAATATGAGTTTCAATTTGAGAAAGTATAATAGTAGAAGATTTAAACCTATAACAAGCAATATCTCAGAAATTGTTAACTTTACAAAAACGTATTTCACATAAATTGTATTTTGAGGAGATCTCAATTTTTTGTGTAGTATGTTTTTGTGTGTTTCTTACAGTTTATCAGTTATGCAAAATTCATTAAGAATGAAGGGATACTTCCTAAATATTTTAATATGTACATTCTATTTGTCATGAAAATATGTTAATATAATTAAGGTATTTTGATTAAAACAGTTAAGGCCATTTTTGAAAAGAATAGCACTTTCAAACATTTTTCCATGTAAAGAGTAGTTTGGGGTGAGCGGATTTTATTGAAAACTTCGTTTCGCACTCTTGGAAGAAGCTGAACTTAGATATCAAGCTTGGTACTTAGCTATGCTGTTTACAGGCACACACACTGACTTTTTCTACATTTTTTTTTAATTCTCGTAATAGCACACAATTTGTGCCAATTACATTTTTGTTGTAGAGCTAAATAATTCAGAGATATTGCTTGTTATAGGTTTAAGTGTTCCAATACTTATACTTTTCTCAAAAAGGAAGGCTTTATTCACATATTTTATCTTAGTGAAGCAACGTGAATATAATTTCAATTCCCTCACATAGCAACTGCATTTTAAAAGAGACGACTATCGAACGAGTTGCTCCCTGGCTACGTGTGGGCTTGCATTCGTGAGCTCTCAGGTTCAATTCCCCCTCTTTCTCACTAAGGGTTTTTTTGTGATTTTCCTCTGGTAAAGACGAATACTGGGGTGGAGTATGCTACTATGACTCTCCTTTACCTCACTCATTTCCTCTCATTTAATTTATATTTCATATTCCATGTGTGCTTTCCAATTCTACATTGTTGCGGGTGACAAACAGCGCAGGTTCTTGCGTGAAAATATTTCTCTCCATGAACGCCAGAGTATCTCGGCTGCCAGGATCACTACATCACCCTCCGGAATTGCTCCCTAATGATACGGGGATATTTAACTCTTTTTGTTACATATGCCGCTCTTCCCCTAGTTCCTAAATCGGTTTTATATCTCTTCCGAAGGCGCTACCACCGAAGCGATTCGAATAGCCGTGAGCGTTAAGGCGATTGGTAAATGGACTAGCCCTGCATTCAAAGTCTCGGATTCGAGTGCC
This sequence comes from Hymenopus coronatus, assembly GCA_030762935.1. Taxonomy (NCBI): domain Eukaryota; kingdom Metazoa; phylum Arthropoda; class Insecta; order Mantodea; family Hymenopodidae; genus Hymenopus; species Hymenopus coronatus. The sequence continues at coordinate 81,684,022 of CM060888.1, read as the reverse complement.
AGCAACTCAGTCAAATATGCCTTCCCATTTGGGAAGGGCCCAAGTAAAATAACTGGTATAATGGCACGCTTGGAATATATCGGGTTTATATGTGACTGCATTTGCATAGATTTGGCTTTTTTCTGTCTAAAAATAACACTACAGTTCTGTTGCAAAAATGTTATGTTTGAAGATTAGTTTAGTATAAAATTAACCCTAAAGTACGAGCCCTATTTTTATAGTTCGTTTAAATCAAGTGGTATTTGTAAGTCGCAATGGGGTCAAGAAAGGGGTAAACTTGGAAATGTTAGGAACCTCTCGTTGTCTTCCTGCGGTCTAAGACTTTTACTGCTCCTTCACCTCATCCGTCCCCCTGGGGATGTAGCCACAATAGCTCCACTATGGTGTCACATTGCGCGAGGTGTGTCTCTGTATGATTAAGATTAGGGCCTCCAGGACACTGGGGTAGAGCACCAGCCCTAAGCGGCATTTATAAGTCCCAATGGGGCCAAGAAAGGGTGAAACTTGGAAATGTTAGGAACCTCTGCGCGTCTCTGTTCGCTGTCTACTTGCGGTCTAAGACTTTTACTGCTCCTTCACCTCAACCGTCCCCCTGGTCATGTACCCACAATAGCTCCACTATGGTGTCACATTGCGCGAGGTGTGCCTCTGTATGATTAAGATTAGGGCCTCCAGGACACTGGGGTAGAGCACCAGCCCTAAGCTATTATGGCCCTTTGTCTCTTACGTGAACCCAGGGAGAGTCGGATGAGGGGAGAGTCCCGAAGGGCGTCAAGGACGAAAGGGAGCCGGTCCCCATGGCCACGCTCGCTAAGGCGTCTCGCTTTGGTGCTTCGTGGGCAGGGGATCGTGGGTTCGAGTCCCGCCTTGGGTATGGGTGTTATATGTTTGTACAATGTGTATATGTTTGTGTTAATGAACAGTAAAACCAGTAATCATACAGTAATCATAAAGGGGGGAATGTAAATTGGGGATACAGCGCCGGAGTCCTGACCAGACTCCGGTACTGTTTAAAAAAAGAAGGCGCTAACGAGTGTAGTTGGAATGCCTCTGTTGCCGACCAATGTCCTGCTCATGGGCCCCGAGCCTACCAGATGAGTTCGATATTGTGGTCCCTACGTTGACGTCAGGATACAACTTTTATAATGCGCATTCCACTACCCAGCCACAACCGGCTGACCACCGTCGCTAGGTCTTCAAGACTGAAAGAGATATAATTAGCAAATGATGGGAACAGGAAATTTGGATGATATAATGGATCTAACCGCATTCGACTGACGGGCCGTGGAAACCCAAAAAGAGCCCATGGTGTAGGTTGGCCAGCCACGGGGACCGAACCTAAGAATGCTGTCCAAGATGAAACCACCTGAGACATTTCGTCCTGTCCCTTTGTAACAATATTCTAATTCTAAATCCGGATAGGGATTTCCATACGGGTTTAGGTACTTAGAAGAGTTCACAGGTTGTAATACATTTGACAGTGAATATATTTTATAATTATAGAGCAATAAAAAATCAAATTAGCAGATATTTGGGACATAGACCCCTAACCATACTGTGTTATCTTTCAATTATGTAAGAGATACTGGAGGTACATTTTTTATTACAATCGGCCAAAAAGTGAAAATTGCTTTTTATTGCAAATAGGTACTGGAACCTTTGGGAGTCTATAGCTAATCAACATTACTTGTTCTCCCATTGTTTCGCAATGTACAATCATTTAAACATCGTACAATACACCTCCAGCATATTATTTCCATAAAACAGCGTTTTCCTCAATACTAGATTTTCATTCTTTCAAAATGTTCCTCAGTTTGTGTTTAATTTTTTTATCGTTGGCTTATCCTCCCCTTATGTAGCACTGACACCCCCTAGGACTTACAAGCGGGTACCTAGAGGTCAGATGCCTGTCGGGGAGTTAGCTACACCTAACCACAGAATGGAGAACCTGGAACGAGTGATCGGCCCGTAACCAGGCATGAGCGTGAGGAAATGGATGATATAACATGCAAGTGGAATGGATGATAGGAAAGGTAATGATGGAGAAATTGATGGATAAGTGGCGGGGGAAACCGGAGGACTCGGAGAAAACCTACCCGGACACCGTTTTGTCCACCATAAATCCCACATGCGGGCGCTTGGGATCGAACCCGGGCCGCCTAGGTGGGAGACAAGCGTCCTGACCACTGTGTTTAAATGCAACTAAAATAACCCAGAATGCTCAGAAGCATCTATTGCAATATTACAAAGGACAAAATTATTGGAACACCAATAGTAATTGTTCAAAAAGTATATTTTTACGAAAAATGATTCATTTTAGAAATTCACACTTTTAACTTTTAAAAATTTAATAATATGGTAACAAAAGCTATTGAAATATTCCCAACGATTTTTGTTTCTGTGGTTCAGAGCTCCAATTCAGAAAATATCTACAAATTTTCACATGTTGAGAGACTTGGGACATTATAATGCAATATATTTACATTTATGAAATAATTTATATATACCGAGTATTTATCCTATTTGAAGGAAATTTGTTATTCATATGTATTAAACACTACAATGCAACCACAGCAAAGCTTTCAAAAAATCTGTACAGAAATATAAACATTTGAACTTTCAATCCCAGTGCTCCTTAAGGTTGAAGTTTTCAACTTTTATATTTTGGAAAGCTTCTGCTCCAGCCTCATAGGTTCAGTTTCATTATTTGGCGGTTACGTATATCATAATTAAATTACTTTAGCTTCCAATTAAGTTTTTCTGATAGCTTTTAATTTCTTTTTCCTAACATTTTGTTTTTATCTGGTACCTATGCGAGTATCAAAATTTGCTGTTAACCTGCAGAGCAGTTCATTTCCAGATACAATAGACCCAACTGCGTTGCTTATCTAAAACCACTGTCATGTTCTTCAACAAGTCACGTCAATTTTCCTGCACGATGCAGGGTTATTAGCTCGAGAGAATCGACTTGGATTCAACTTAATTTATTTTTAAGTTTGCCGCTGCGCGGGATGATGATAAGTAACAACTGAGGTGAAGGGTCACGTGGGTGCCTTTGTCTACTGTCCTAATATCCTAGAGCTATTAGTGCAGCCGGCGAAGGCGGGGAGCCCCTAGGAAAACAAATGAAAGGCAATCTTGGGAAGCTCCCGTCGTTGGTCTAGCCTGTTCATCACAGAGCTTATACCTGTTCTACAAACATTTCCATGCTACAACGTTATTGGCCTCTTAAACAATTAAGGTCCTTAGCCCCAAGTTGTATTTGCAAGTAATCGTGCTGCTTCCTACATTAGTAAAGATTTCTGATTAACTTCTCATATACAGAGTGCTTCACTAGCATATTTCAAGCTTTAACTTAAGTGTGTATTATTATTTTGTCTGGGACTTACCTATAAGATACAGGAAGTATTTGTGTTCTATAACACATAAAACCTAGATTAAAATTTCACCAGAACGTCACATTTTGAGGTACCTTGTAGCTAAATGCAAAGCAACATTTAAGTAAGACTTGGCAATACATATAAATATTTTCGCTTTTATGTTGTTTTTTTATTTGCATTTTATTATGCTAATAATGATTTTATGGTACCTATTTTTAATATAAAACATTTTAAGTGCAAAAAAATTGATACTTAATTGGTCTACTACGTTAGTTAAGCACTTCGTTAAACTTTAAATACTATTTTTCTTGGATTTTTCAGCATTTTTCACTTTTAAAAATATTCCTAGTATAGCAGTTTATTACTTACGAGTTTCAATTTATCTGGGAACTTCAGAAATTACGGATTTAAAAATTTATGTTCACTAATTTAAGAATATTAAATTATAGATCTTATATTAATTATTTCCAATAATTATCGATATTTCTCTCTCAAACTCATTAAAATTACGGCATAGCTGCAGAGAATTTCTTTATATTTGTATACTAATTTCAAATTAAAAATGATAGGAGAAACGCAAATGTCAAGAAGTATTTCTTTAAACCATTACTAATTATGAAATCAGTAATTATGAATAGAACAAATTAAACTATTAAAATGGTTTGAAATAATGATAATCATAAGAAACGGATAATTCTATCACAAAACATCTGATGTGTTCCATTCACATGACTTTCTCTACTTCTGTGTAACAAATTTATGTTAATAAGCTTATTCTTCTATTTACTTTATGCTAATTGAGAAACAATTAGCAGAAATAATATTTTTACTTGCTTCCTTGTAAGTAGAAGCGAAATGTGAGAGTATCATAGGTTAAAGTGAAGTCAAAAGCTGGTTACTAGGTGACTGAAGTTCCTTTGTTTGTATGGACACGAGTTGACAAATATCTGTATGAGAAAAATACAAGTTTTTCAAAGCTTAAACCAAAAACAAGGAATATCTCAAAAACGATCAACTCCTCGAAAAAATGTATGTAACATAAATTGTGTGTTTTAATATGATCTACACTTTTTGTGTGGTAAGATTTTGTCCATTTCTTACGGTTTAGTAGTTATGTAAAATTCATCCAGAATAAAGTAGTCTTCAGAGGCTATTCCCAGAAAATTCAAGATATGCAGATTATTTATCAGGTAAATATCTTTAATATACGATATTTTAATCAAAATCATTAGAGCCATTTTTGAGAAAATCAAAAATTTCATAAAAAGTTCCATGTAAAGGGTAATTGGGGGTGGGGGGATTTTCTTGAAAATCTTCGTGTCGCATCCTTGGAAGATAATACGTAATCCAGAGTAATACGTAACCTACCACACTTAAATACCAAGTTTGGTATTTAACGGTCTTTACGTTTTTATGAGCTATGCTGTCCACAGACACACACGGACCTTTTTCCAAAAATGCTTCTTTAGATTCAGGGAGACCCAAAACACGTATTTCCGGTAAAATCTTGCTATCGAATTTTTTGGTGCATTACAATACCTTCTCTATACACTAAGTACTTAGTACGTGTAGAGAAAGTAAAAAGGCATTTGACATAAATGTTGTGATTTACCATATTTACACTTTAAGTAGTAGACAAAATGTACTACAAATACAGTTGTGTAGAAGCCATCCAGTGAACTATTTGAATTACAGTAATCTATAGGCGGCTTGCAGACAATTCACAGAAAGCCTAATAACTGTCCCAGGCTGGAAGACTCACTACTGAAGCTGCCTAAACAGAGGGAAGAACGACGGTTGACCTTCTGGTATCCACGAGGAGTACTTTGCTTTGAACAAGCACCCGCGCCGTCGATATGGCCATATACCACGAACCTAGAAACACACCTATAATATGAGGAACCGGGTTGAAAGAGAAATGAGGGAAAATAACTCGAGGTTGTGGAGAATGCCCCAAAAATGGCTCAGGGAAAACTACGAAAACCCTAAGATTAGAGTGGGCTGTAATCGAATCCGGGAACTCCCAAGTGCGAGCTCACACGTTCATTATACACTGCTTGCAAACCACTTCCAATCTTTTTTCGTTTAAGATGAGATATAGAAATAAACATAGAACGTGGTCATTGGATTGACCACTAGATTCTCTATTTACGATATCTGTCCGTTGTTTTGTTGTGGAGAGTTGCGGAATTTGAGTAGCCAGGAAGAGTTAGCTATGCAGAGTAGTTTTTAGACTATTACATAGAATGTAAAAATCTGATGTGTACCATTCACATGACTTTCTCTACATGTCTGAAACAAATTATTGTTATAAAGCTTATGCTTCCATTTACTTCATGCTAATTGAGAAAAAAATAGTAAGTAAAAGCGAATTAACGGAATACTATAGGTTAAAGTAATAGTCAAAAGCTGGTTCCTATGTGATTACAGATCTTTATTTGTATGGACAGGAGTTGACAAATTTCTTATGAGAAAAAAACAAGTCTTTCAAAGTTGAAACCAAAAACAAGGTATAACTCAAAAATTATCAACTCCATGAAAAAATGTATACCACATAAATTGTGTTTTTTAACACGCCCTGCATTTTTGTGAGGAAAACTTTTGTCAATCTCTTACTGTTTAGCAGTTATGCAAAACTCCGTAAAGTTTATCCAGAATAAAGTAGTCTTCAGAGACTATTCCCAGAAAATTCAAGCTACACATTTTATTTGTCAGGTATACCTATATCTCTAATATACGATATTTTAATCAAAATCGTTAGTCATTTTTGAGAAAATCAAACTTTTCGAAAAAGTTCCACGTTGGGGGTGTGGGCATTTATTTGAAAATCTTCGTGTCGCATCCCTGGAAGATACTAAACTTAAATACCTAGTTTGGTATTTTACCGACTTTTCGTTTTTGAGTTATCGTGTTCACAGACACACGGACACACCCGGATCTTTTTCTGAAAATGCTTTTTTTGGATAAAGGGGACCCTAAAACATATATTTCCGGTGAAATATCGGTATCGAATTTTTGGATGGAGTGCAATACCTTCTCTATACACTATGTACATACTACGTATAGAGAAAGTAAAAATGTATTTTGGAAGTTCTTTATACCAAAATAAGAATAAAGGTCTAACAAAAATGACTCCTTTTAGGAAAAAGCTTCACTGAAATTTCTGTAACAAAATATAAATACCCATTTGGGTAGTGTGAGGGTAGCGCGTCAGCCTCACATTCAACAAGTCATTAGTTCAAATCTCGCTTAGTTTGAGTTACTAGAATTTTTTTTTTCGGGGATTTCCCTCATCCTGAGAAGAGGAAGGTCGAGTACCTTTAAGCTCCATGTACCCCGAGATCATTTGAGTATTATTTCACTAATTTCATCTATCGTCCGATATGACCAACCGATTAAAGGACGTCAAGCCCCGCCCCCCTCCAAGAAATATGGATATCTTATTTTGTTATGCCTTCATTTGTTCGTGCCTGTATTGCAGTAAACAAAAGAGTTACGCGATATCTGCAGGAAAGTAAACAGTTCCAAAAATCAAAGTTTCAGTAGTTTTGAAGTATGTTTTTACTTTTTATACACGTACTATGTACATAGTGTATAGAGGAAGTATTGTATTCCACCCAAAATTTCGATACCGAGATTTCACCGGAAATACATGTTTTAGGACCCCCTGAATCCAAGAAAAGCATTTTCAGAAAAAGATCCGTGTGCGCGTGTCTGTTGACATCATAATATTGGTATTTAGGTTTTGTATCTTCCAAGGATGCCACACGAGGATTTTCAAGAAAATCTCCCCCTCCCATAACTACCCTTTACATGAAAAGTTTTCAAAAATTTTGATTTTCTAAAAAATGGCTCTAACGATTTTGATTAAAATCTTGTATATTAAAGATATTTACATACCAAATAAAATATATATCTTAAATTTTCTGGGAATAACCTCTGAAGACTCTTTATTCTGGATGACTTTTGCCGAATTTTACTTAACTGCTAAACCTTAAAAGATAAATAAAGACCTACTACACAGTAAACGTAGATATTGTCAAAACGCACAATTTATCTCCTTTACATTTTTTGTGAAGGTAACCTTGTCGTTAGTTTCAGTTGTGAAGTACTTATATGTTTCCAACAGTAAGTGTCCGCTTTCTTTTGTTATGCTTCTGGCCAAGCAAAGAAGCGATTGACAATGACAATCGCATAACTACAGCTTTTAAAACATTAATTGACTATTGGTTTGGCTTAATGTGTTCCCTTATTTTCTTCCTATTTATAAGGAACTAAGAAATAAAAACATTCTACTAATGATTATCTCGATTAGCAAGGTGCAGAAAGAAGAATAATCTTATGTATGAATTTTATAGAAAAGCTACAGAAAGTCATGTAGGTGTAAAGCATCAGATTTTTTTCCCTTAGAATGCATTTTTTGGGTTTATATAAAATACATCTTATTCACTGATATCAGCAGTTTTGTTACTCACAATATTAAAAATCTGATGTGTTCCATTCACATGACTTTCTCTATCTCTCTGTAACAAATTATTGTTAATAAGCTTATCTTTTATTTATTTCATGTTAATCGAGGAAAATTAGCAGAAATAGTCTTATTCCTTGCGTTATTGTAAATACAAGCGAAATAAGGGAGTAGGTTAAAGTGAAAGCCAAAAGCTGGTTGCTATGTGACTGATGTTCCTTTGTTTGTGTGGACAGGAGTTGACACATTCCTGTATGAGAAAAGTATAAGTTTTTCAAAGCTGAAACCAAGAAAAAGGAATATCTCAAAAACGATCAACTCCACGAAAAAAATGTATATAACATAAATTGTGTGTTTTAACGTGATCTACATTTTTTGTGTGTTAAGTTTTAATCCATCTCTTACGGTTTAGTAGTTATGCAAAATTCATCCATAATAAAGTAGTCTTCAGAGGCTATTCTCAGAAAATTCAAAATATACATTTTATATCTCAGGTAAATATCTTTAATACATGATATTTTAATCAAAATCGTTAGAGCCGTTTTTTAGAAAATAAAAATTTTCGAAAAATCTTCCATGTAAAGGGTAGTTTGGGGTGGGGGAATTTTTCTCAAAGTCTTAGTGTCGCATCCCTGGAAGATACTAAACTTAAATACAAAGTTTGGTATTTTACCGACTTTTCCTTTTTGAGTTATCGTGTTCAGAGACACATGGACACACTGACACACGGACACTATGTACATAGTGCGTATAGAGAATGTAATAATATAAGGTACATGATTAAGTGGCCACAGGTGGCAATGGCAACAGCGGTGTCACCCCTTTGCTGGAGGGTTGCACTGCTTCGCAGTCTTTCATTTAAAATGGACTGTAATATGTTCTCACTAACTAAATGCTATTTTCTGTATTTATTTCATACTATGAGTGGCAATGGTATTCATACCCCTGATGTAAAGGAGACAATTTTTTATCATAAATTGAACAATCTGATGTGGTCCATTCAGATGACTTTCTCTACATCTCTGTAACAAATATTGTTAAAAATCTTATGCTTGTATATACTTCATGCTATTTGAAATACACTTAAGCAGCAATGCCTTAATGTAAGTGGAAGGGAAATGATAGTGAAATCCTTTAAAAGCTGGTTGCTATATAGATAAAATCCATTTCTTTGCATTCCTAGGTGTGAAAAGTATGTGAAAAGTTTTTAAATATTTTAAAACTGAAACCAATTACAAGGAATATCTCAGAAATTGTCAATTCTATGAAAAAAATCTGATGTGTACCATTCACATGACTTTCTCCATATCCCTGCAACAAATAATTCTTAAAAAGCTTATACTTTTATTTACTTTATGCTAATCAGAAAAAATTAGCAGAAATAGTCTTATTACTCGCATCCTTGTAATTAGAAGCGAAATAAGGGACAACCGTAGGTTAAAGTGATAGTCAAAAGCTCGTTGCTATGTCAATGAAGTTCCTTTGTTTATAGGGATAGGAGTTGACAAGTTCCAGTATGAGAAAAGTATACGTTTTTCATAGCAGAAACAAAAAATTAGGAATGTCACAAAAACGACGAACTCCACGAAAAAAATGTATACAACACAAATTGTGTGCTTTAATGTGCTCTACATTTTTTGTGTAGTAAGTTTTTTCCATCTCTTACGGTTTAGCAGTTATTCAAAATTTAGTAAAATTCATCCAGAATAAACTACTTTTCAGAGGCTATTCCCAGAAAATTCAAGATATACATTTCATTTGCCAGGTAAATATGTTTAATATACGAAATTTTAATCAAAATCGTTAGAGCCATTTTTGTGAAAATCAACATTTTCGAAAAAAGTTCCATGTAAAGGGTAGTTGGGGGTGGGGGGATTTTTCTCAAAATCTTCGTGTCGCATCCCTGGAAGATACTAAACTTAAATACCAAGTTTGGTATTTTACCGACTTTTCGTTTTTGAGTTATCGTGTTCACAGACTCACGGACACACGGACACACGGACACACACACACACACACACACACACACACACACACACACACACGGACAGTTTTGTGAAAATGCTTTTTTTGGATATTGAGGACCCTAAAACATATATTTCCGGTGAAATCTCGGTATCGAATTTTTGGTGGAGTGCAATACTTGGTCTATACACTATGTACATAGTGCGTATGCAGAAAGTAAAAAACTTATATGATATAAATTGTGTGTTTTAACGTGATCTGCTTTTTTGTGAAGTAAGTTTCTGTCTATCTCATACGGTTTACCAGTTACGCAAAATGAAGCAAAATTCATTCAGAATAGAGAGATCCTTAGAGGCTATTCCCAAAAAATTGAAGATATACATTTTATTTGCAGTATAAATATATTTTATATACGGTATTTTAATCAAAATCGTTAGAGTCATTTTTAAGAAAATCAAAATGTTCAAAATGTTTTCTACGTAAAGAGTACTTTGGGGTGGGAGATTTTTTTTTCAAAATATTCGTGTTGCATCCCTGGAAGATACTAAACTTAAATACCAAGTTTGATATTTTACCGACTTTTCGTTTTCACTTATCGTGTTCACAGATACACGGGCACACGGACCTTTTTCAAACATGCTTTTTTTATACAACGGACCCTAAAGCGTGTATCTCCAGTGAAATTTCAGTATCTAATTTTTGGTTGGAATGCAAAAAAAAAAAAAAAAAGCGTTTTACTTTCTGTACACGTACTATGTACATTGTTTACAGAAAGTAAAACGCTTTTTTTTTTTTTTTTGATTCAGGGGACCCTAAAAGGTGCATTTCCGGTGAAATCTCGAATTTTCTCTTTACAATATGTTCATAGTACGTGTAAAGTAAGTAAAAATGGAATCTTATTAGCTAAAGTTATTTTTATCACAAACACTAAGGAGATATGTTTAGGCAATATGGTTAGCCCGTGCCTTTTAGTCCAGAATGAATGAAAAAAATGCATGGCCTATTAGAACCTTCTTATCTTTTGTTTCCTCACGAAGCAATGCAGGGTATTGCATGAGAAGGAAATCTATTCATGCCTCTATTCAGTAATTATTACTCAAAGAAGTTGTACACCTCTAATTAAAAAAGAAAAATTTTGTCGTATTATTGGGTATTAGAAAAGAGAGATTAACTCCAAAAATGGGGTACGAATCCATTGCAATCAATTTGCTTCTTACTTAATTTCAACAAAATAAGGACAATTATTTGTCTTACTATCAATTCGAAACTGATTACAATTAATTTGCTTCTTACTTAATATAGCAGATTGATAATGTAATATTTTTGCTTACTTTATTAAATTTTAAAAACTTTTAGACATCATGACCTAAAAGTATAAATTTAGCATCGTGCGCAATAATTAAAAGCTTTATGTTATTGAAGTAGTGCGATAAAATATATACATCACTCCATTGTAACCAACTTTAGTTTCAAGTCCACTCTCATAGCAATTGTGCTTTTTACTTGGTTTGATTAGGTTTTAGTTTTCTTGTTTCTGTTTATAAAATAAGTTTTCATGACGCTCACATTATCTACTCACTTTAGAAACAGCCATACTTGAATTAATCGCAATTCGTTGTAACAGTTAACCTATACGTTATATTAACAGTATTTTGTTTTCTTTAAAAAGCGTTATATCATTATAACCTACAGCATGATTAAATGACGGAAAAATGAATTTAGGCGAAAATAAAATAGAAGAACCAAGTGAAAGTACACAAACTGCAGAAAAAATAACACTATAAGTATAACTCCCCAAAATAATACCCTAAATGCAATAAGAAGTTATGGTTAATCGCTTCATTGCCCGGCGTAAGGCAAAATATATTCAAAATAACTAACTGAAAATGTGGTGTTGGCTTATTTCGAAGCAAAAATAAACAGTAAAAATCTTATGTGTTTCATTCACATGGCTTTCTCTAAACTCTGTAACAAATTATTGTCAATATGCTTATTCTATCTATTTCATACTAATCGAGATAAACATTAGCTTAGTTCATTTAATTAGAAGGAAAATAACGGAATAAGCTAGGCTAAGCCGACAGTAAAATGTTTTAAACTGTGGTTGCTATGGTATGAAATTCGATTCTTTGCTTGGCCAGGAATGTTCACGTATGAGAAAAGTTTGAGACATTTTAAAACTGAAACCAAAAAACAAGAAATATCTCGAAAACGGCCAACTCCGCGAAAAAAGTGCATGTATGATACAAAATATGTGTTTCAAGGAGATCTACATTTTTTGTGTAGTAAGTTTTTGTCTATCTCTTGCGGTTTACTAGTTATGCAAAATTCAGAAAAATAATTAATGCAGAATAAAGAGGTCTTGAGTGGCTATTCCAAGAAAATGGAAGATATATATTTTATTAGCCATTTAAATATCTTAAATATAGGAGAAATTAAAAAAAAAATGTAACAGCCATTTTTGAGAAAATCAAATTTTTCGAAAGAAGTTACACGTAAAAGGTAGTTGGAGTGGGGGGATGTTCTTGAAAATCTTCTTGTCACATCCTTGGAAGATACCAAACTTAAATACCAAGGTATTTTGGTTTGGCATTTAACGATCTTTACGTTTTTGAGCTATGCTGTCCACAGACCTACACACACACACACACACACACATATATATATAACACACTCGGAGTTTTTCCAAAAATGCATTTTTTTTTAGATTCAGGGGAACCCAAAACATGTATTTCCAATGAAATCGCGGTATCGAATTATTGGGTACAATACAATACCTTCTCTATATACAATGGACATAGTACGTGTAGATAAAGTAAACATGTAACCTTGTTGGATAAAGTTATCTATGGAGCTATGGTTAGGCATCAAGGTTAGTCCTTGCCGTTTGGTCTAGAATAAATGTAAAAAGGTATGCTCTATTAGAACCTTATTTTTTGTTTCCTCCGAAAACAATACTATAAATAGAGTGGTTTCCGGATTTTGCATGTGAAGGATACCTATTCAGGAATTATTACGTAAAGAAATTATATACCTATAATTAACGTTCATAAAAGAAGAATTTTGTCGAATTATTAGGCATTAGAAAAGGGAGATTAACTCCATGAATGGGGTACGAATCCATTACAATTAATTTGCTTCTTACTTAATTTCAATTAAATAAAGACAATTATTCAATCATTCTATCAGGCCAAAATAATATACATTTCACCTCAAATCATTTTAATTACTATATTGTAAATAATGTTAATTACTTAAAAACCGCTTACACACAACTTGTCTCACCGCGGATACTGGCACAACCTTTATCAAGTCCTTTAATAATAATCAGTAAATCTAAACTAAATATCGAAATTGATTACAATTATTTGCATCCTGCTTAATAAACAATATTAATAAACTAATACCTTTTGCTTAAATTTTGCTTACCTTACTAAACTTTATAAAACTTTCAGATAGCATGACCTAAAAGTATAAATATAACATCGTGCGCACGAATTAAAGCTTTAGATTATTGCAATAGTGCGACAAAATATTTACATCTCTCCATTGTATGCAACTTTAGTTTCAAGTCCAATTACATAGGAATTGCACTTTTTATTTGCACATGTTTAATTCTATTTGGTTTGATTAGGTTTCAGTTTTCTTGTTTCTGTTTATATAATAAGCTCTCATGGCGCTCGCATTTCCCTATAAGAAAACTTTGAAGTATTTTAACACTGAAACCAAGAACAAGAAGTATCTCGAAAACGGGTAACTACAGGAAAAAATTTATGACATAAAATATGTGTTTCAAGGAGATCTACATTTTTTGTGTAGCAAGTTTTTGTCTATCTCTTGCGGTTTACCAGTTATGCAAAATTCAGAAAATAATTCATCCATAATAAAGAGGTCTTTAGAGCCTATTCCATGAAAATGCAAAATATATATTTTATTTGCCACTTAAATATCCTAAGCATATGAGATTTTAATCAAAATCGTTAGAGCAATTTTTGAGAAAACCTACATTTTGGGAATCTCTTCCATGTAAAGGGTAGCTGTGGTGGGGGGTATTTGTTTGAAAAGTCTTCGTGTCGCATCCTTGGAAGATATTTATTTAAATATCAAATTTGGTATTTAACGGATTTTTCGTTTTCGAGCTATACTGCCTCCTCCCCCCCCAAACACACACACTCACTCGGACATTTTTCTAACTTTTTTTTTTTTGGATTCACGTGTATTTCCGATGAAATCTTGGTATCGAATTTTTGGATGCAATTCAATACCTGCCCAATACACTATGTAGGTACGTAATACGTGAGGAAAAAGTAATTCTGTTTTCTTGTTTCGAGAGCTCGTTATACACATGAGTTCATCTGATTTTGTATATCCCACACGTATCATAAGTGGTTTTATTCTGCTCGCAGGATTTCGAAAATCGACTCTTCCCTTCGTTTCACAAACATTCCTACTTGAAAAAAGTCGGATGTGTTACATTCACATAACTTTTTCTACCTCTGCTGCAAACAAATTGTTCTTACAAAAGATTATTCTTTTATCTAGATAATGCTAATCTAGATAAATATTACCAAAAATGGTTTTATTATTTAGTATCTTATAAGTAGATTGGAAATAAGGGAGTGAACTAGGCTAAAGCGACTGTCAAACCCTTTAAAAGTTGTCGCTATGCGTTTGTCATTGAAATTTGGTTCTCTTTTCAAGGCCAGAAGTAAAACAAGAGAAATGAAATGAAAGATAACTTCCTGTTTGTGATAAAATTAAAGAGGCTTAAAACTGAAACCAGTCTCAAGGAAAATCTTGGAAACAGTTAACTCTACAAAATATATATGACATGAATTGTGTGTTTTAATGAGGTATACATTTTTTGTGACGTAAGATTTTTTGTCTATCCTCCAGAATGAAGAGGAATACAGAAACTACTCCAAATTGTCATGAAAATGTCTTAAACATGTGTTATTTCAATCAAAATTGATAGTAAACTTTTAGAAATTTGAAATTTTCTAAAAATGTCCATGTAGAAGATAGTTCCGGTTGGAGGTACTTTCCTGAAAATTTTTGCGCGTATTCTTGAAAGATACAGAATTTAAATACCAAGTATGGTGTTTGACCACTTGTCGTTTTTTGAGCTATGCTGCCCACAGACACACACACACACATACACACACTCAAACACACTGGCAGACCGACATACACGAACCATTTTCTAAAATTGCATTTTTTTGGATTCAGGGGATTTCAAAACATACTTGCCAGCTACAACAAATGACAGAAAACAATTACTTATGCAGCCACTTAATTTTCAGCAACGAAGCGCCGTTCCATACGGATGAGAAAATTAATAAGCACAACATTCGTGTTTGGGGTACACAGAAACCTCACGGAATCATTGATCAAGAGAGTGATTCACCAAATGTGAATGTTTTCTACGCGTTAATACAACGAAAACTGTACAGACCTGTCTTCTTCATTGAGGCTACTGTGACTGGACATCCATATCTGGGCATGTTGGTGCCTCAGCTTAGACAAGATCTCGATGACGCTTTCATCTTTCAGCAAGATGGGGCTCCGCCGCATTTCCTCAATGCTGTTTGTGCTTACCTGAATACGCAGATGTCTGCTCGTTGCATAGGACGTACTGGAGAAAAGGACAGATGTTTCATGACATGGCTACCAAGGTCACCCGTTATGATTGCATGTGACCTTTTTCTATGGGGGTGCATAAAGGACTGTGTGTTTGTACCACCTTTGGCACGTGATTTAGAAGAACTAAAAACCAGAATTTGAGAAGCTGCCGCCACAGTCACAGAGGAAATGTTGAAAAGAGTATGGGAATAGTTTGATTATCGTTTGGACATCTGCCGAATCACTCGTGGTTCACACATTCAATCTCTCAAACTTTGAGAGTTTGACTTTAAACTGATTGTGTTTGAAAGTGCTATCATTTTTACTTTCTCTATTCCTCATACAATGTACATAGTGGATAGAGAAAGTATTGTATTGCACCCAAAAGTTCAATGTCAGATTTCACGAGACAAAGACACAAAAAATCAGATGTGTTCCATTCACATTACTTTCTCTACATCTCTGCAACAAATTATTCTATTTACTTCATCTAACCGAGAAAAAATTAGCAGAAATAGTCTTACTACTTGCTTCCTTGTTAGTAGAAGCGAAATAAGGGAGTACCTTAGGTTAAAATAATAGTCAAAAGCTGGTTTCTATGTAATTGAATTTCCTTTGTTTGTATGGACACGAGTTCACAAAGTCCTGTATGAGTTTTTATAGCTGAAACCAAAAACAAGGAATATCTCAAAAACAACCAACTCCACGAAAAAAATATACATAGCAAATATTGTGTGTTTTAAGGTCCCATACATTTTTTGTGTGGTAAGTTTTTGTCCATCTCCTACGGTTTAGCAGTTATGCAAAATTTCGTATAATTGACCCAGAATAAAGTAGTCTTCAGAGGCTATTTCCAGAAAATTCAAAATATACATTTTTTTTGTCAAGTAAATATCTTTAATATACAATATTGTAATCAAAATCGTTAGAGCCATTTTGTAGAAAATCAACATTTTCGAAAAAAGTTCCATGTAAATGGTAGTTTGGGATGGAGGGATTTTTCTCAAAATCTGCGTGTCGCATCCCTGGAAGATAGCAAACTTAAATACTAATTTTGGTATTTTACCTACTTTTCTTTTTTGAGTTATCGTGTTCATAGACACACGGACACACGGACACAAGGACACAGAAACACACGGACTTTTTTCTGAAAATACTTTTTTTGGATACAGGGGAACCTAAAACATATTTCCGGTGAAATCTCGGTATCGATTATTTGGTGGAGTGCAATACCTTCTCTATACACTATGTACATAGTGCGTATAGAGAAAGTAAAAATGAAGATCTCGTCAAAACTCACAAGTTATGTCCTTTACGTTTTTATTGTGGAGACAAACGTTTACGAGATATTCCTTACTATTGGTTTAAATTGTGAAGTACTTGCATTTTTATTTCTCTATACGCACTATATACATAGTGTATAGAGAAGGTATTGACTCCACCCAAAAATTCGATACCGAGATTTCACCGGAAATATATGCTTTAGGGTCCCCAATATCCAAAAAAGCATTTTCACAAAAAGGTCTGTGTGTCCGTGTGTCCGTGTGTCAGTGTGTCCGTGTGTCCGTGTGTCTGTGAACACGATAAATCAAAAACGAAAAGTCGGTAAAATACCAAACTTGGTATTTAAGTTTAGTATCTCCAGGGATGCGACACGAAGAATTTGAGAAAAATCCCCCACCCCAAACTACCCTTTACATGGAACTTTTTTCGAAAATTTTGATTTTCTCAAAAATCGCTCTAACGATTTTGATTAAAATTTCGTATACTAAAGATATTTACCTGACAAATAAAATGTATATCTTGAATTTTCTGGGAATAGTCTCTGAAGAGTAATTTATTCTGGATGCATTTTACTGAATTTTGAATAACTGTAAACCGTAGGAGATGGACAAAAACTTACTACACAAAAAATGTAGAGCACTTTAAAACACACAATTTATGTTATATACATTTTTTGTGGAGTTTGTCGTTTATGAGACATTCCTTATTTTTATTTTTGCTATGAAAAACGTATACTTTTCTCATACAGGAACTTGTCAACTCCTATCCATATAAACAAAGGAACTTCATTGACATATCAACCAGCTTTTGACTATCACTTTAATCTATTGTAGTCCTTTATTTCGCTTCTACTTACAAGGAAGCAAGTAATAAGACTATTTCTGCTAATTTTTTCTGATTAGCATAAAGTAAATAGAAGTATAAGCTTTTTAAGAATAATTTGTTGCAGGGGTGTAGAGAAAGTCATGTGAATGGTACACATCAGATTTTTATTCTGAGACAGGAAGGGTCCGTTTTTCTTTTGTTCTACTCCTGGCCTAACAAAGAAGCCATTTACAATGACAATCGCATAACGATAGCTTTTAAATCATTTGACTATTACTTTACCCTAGTGCATTCGCTTAGTTGCCTTATATTTATAAGGAACTAAGTAATAAGAACATTACACTAATGTTTATCTCGACCATCTAGAAAGATATATAAGTGTAACACATCAGATTTTTGCTTTTTGTATAATAAAATATTGAGAGTGTTACCGGACTTTTTATACAGCTTGTATTTCCGTTGAAATCTCGTAATTGCATTTTTCGATGGAATACAATACCTTGTCTATTATTTACATGTGTACTAGAGAAGATAAAATGTAAAAATGGCCAGAAAGGTCGATTATTTAGACAATAGCACTCGAATATAAACCTAATTTTGCTGTTTTCAGTGATGACTTCCTGTTTTACTTACGTGTATTCTATCATGGCTTTTCGTTTTCATACCCCTCGTCACAATGAAACTCTATAGCTCGGACATTGCAGGAACGAAAAGTACGAATGTGTTAGAAATTCAATAGGGGGCCTGTTTTTGTAGTCCACATGACGTTTGATTTGAAATGACAAAACCAGATGGGGAGTTAGATGTATAATTTAAACTTGCAAATGCAGTCACACTCCCCCTTAGCAGAGATTTGTTGTGCGGTATTATTCAATAGGCGAACATTCTACTCACCATTCAGTACAAAAGCTTTCGATTTGTGGCTGCAGCAATATTGGGAAACGCTCTGTTTGTCAGAGGACAGAGGTAAGCTAGGGCGATGTATCCACTGCAATCAGTGCAGCGCTTTTATTTGTGAACGGTACAGGGTGTTCAGCTTTCCACTGCCTCACTAAAAACAGCACATGTTCAAGGAAAATGTATGCAGTATAGTTCTGTCCATTTCAGGGAGTAAAAATAGTTATATACATATTTAACTTAACCGACGTTAAAACAGTAATTAAAAAGTAGATTTTTACTTTCTCTGTTTCTTAGAGAAAAATATCATTTCGTTTCGTAATAGCCTTACCCTCCTGTATTTGTAAGATTGACATCGCCCTCAGTGGTGTAATGGTTACTATGCTAACTTCATATCCCAAGGTTGCGGGTTCAAACCCGGTGGAGGACGATGGGTTTTTTCGGGTGTAAAAATCTTTAGCATGGCTTCCTTCGGAGGGGAAGTAAAGCCGTTGGACCCGTGTCGTAGATTTACGGCACGTAAAAGAACCTCAAGCCTGATAGAGAGGCCTCTGAGCAAAATTAAGCGGTCTTTCGCACCCAATGACGCTGAGAATCGCTGTAGTTAAAGAGCGTCCATAAATAACACGCCATTTACATTTACATTTTTGTAGGACTGACACATCTAGGACTTACAATGTCTAGTTAAAAACCTGAGAGGGAACCAACGACACACACCACAGAATGGTCCGTAGCCAGGTATGAACACGAGGAAGTGGATAATTGACGATTGGAAAGGTGAGAATGGAAAAATTGGTGGAAAAGTGGCAGGGGGAAACCGCCCAGAGGCAGCTTCATCCACCAGATACGGGTGCTTGGGATCGAGCCCGGGAGGCGAGCGGTCCGACTCATCCACGACGCCACCTTTAGAGAAATATATCCCACCCAAAAATATGATACTGACTTCATCAAAAATACATGTTTTGAGGTCGCCTGAGCCCAAAGGGATTTTTAAAAAAAGGTCTATATGTCTGTGTATATATGCACCCGCTCGCGCGTTATGAGCAGTAAACAACAAATAAAATCCACCAAATTTATCATCTATATTCACTATCTTAAAGGATGGGCCACGAAGGTTTTCAAGAAAACCCTCACCTCAAATTATCAATTGCATGTAGCATTCTTTTAGAAAATATATAATTTATCAAAAATAGCTCTAGTGATTTTGATTGTAATATCTCTTCATTCTGAATGAGTTTTGCATAATTGTAAATGGTAAGCGAAATGTAAAATCTTATTACACAAAAGTAGAATTCATTAAAAACACAATTTATGTGGAAGAAAAGCATCATAGACATAACCACTTCCAAAATATTCCTTGTTATTTGATTCAAATGTTCTAGTATTTGTATTTTCTCAAATCAACGGGGTTACGTTATTTATTTATTTTATTTTCTGGTCATACAAAGAAATAGTTTTTTCAAAGCCATCACATAGCGACCAACTATTAAAAGTACTGACTATCGCTGAATCAAGTGTATTCTACTATTGCTAATGTACTTACAAGGAATATCTAATAACATAACTTCTACAAATATTTATCTCGTTTAACATGCAATAGAAGAAGAAACTTTTGTAGGAATTCTCTGCTAAAGAATAGGTAAAGAAAATTATATAAACGTAACACATCACATTTGTTTTTACTGGAGACCAAATCCTAATTTTATACTACATAACCTGTTTATTTTCAACCACGTGTAGTAATCCAAATTTATTCAAATTAAAAATGCATTCAAGATTACTTCTAGCTTTGTAAAGGTTGCATCTGAAAATTTCTGTTTATTGCCAAATTTATTTCAAGTGTAATTTTAAGCCAAGTCATTTGCAAATCATCGAAATATCACTCATATATTTATGAGAGGGTTTACAATTTTGTTACAGAATAATTGAAATTGTTATAAATGAGTCACATTCTAAGTTCCGAAAAAATTATCGCTCTAATTAAAAGAATTCTGGCAGCGAAATTAAAGAACATATAATCTAATATACAAAATGAACAAACAACTGTCGGTTTACATGCGCTAGTGTAATTCAATAAATTTAATTTTATTCCTTAATGACATATTTTTTAAAAGTTGCACCATTTTGCTAATTCTTCTCGTGTGTGCTTATAAAATTATTTTGCATTTATTAAGAGTATAAAAATATAATTTCAATTGATATTTTTGAGGTAATTACACCTTCTAATTTTAGTACACTAAATTATTTTCTTTAAGGCTCGAAATTGCGCTGAAAACGGGTTTTGATCTGCCCAAAACGGTACGGACAATGGAATGAGACCCTGCAACCAAGCCAGAGCTCCGCAAATAGGCTCCCGGTCCATTGTGTTTCTACCATAAGGGCAGAAGGGATGAGTGGATATACTTGAGGGGCGACCACATCTTAAATGGAAATAATGGACGGGTTTTCTAACGATCTGGTAAGAGGCCCATAACGCCAGAGCCACAGGGAGTCACATGAAGGGGCGCCCACCCGAGAGCACCCAGAGATGGTGCCTGACTGTCTCCGCAACTACCAAAGAAGAAGCCTATACAACATGCACCTGCATCGCCCAGCCCCAACCCACTGAACACCGTCTCCTGATCCTACAACAGGTTATAAGGGAGTAATGGGTACAAGAAAGAATGAACAGGATACTCGTGATAGAAGATGAACCAAGTCAGCATTCACCTGTCGGTCCCATGAAAAATCCAGGAATCAGACTGGGTGGTCGCGGGGATTGAACTTTGCCGGTCTCCATGGCCGCGCTCGCCATGGTGCTTCGCAGCGCTGGGGATCGTGGGTTCGAGTCCCGCCTTGGGCATGGGTGTTATATGTTTGTGTTTATGTGTGTGTTGTAACAGTAAGAAAACAGTAATCCAGTAATTATTCAGAAAAACAAGGTAAAAAAAAATGTAAATATAAGTAGGGTATACAGTGCCGGAGTCCCGATCAGACTCCGGTACCGTATTTAAAAAAAAAAAAAAAAAAAAAAAAAAAAACTCGGCATTTTCCGAATGCGAGTTTACCAAAATATGTCCTTAAGACAAGAGTTATCAATACATTTATTCTATTACCTCATTAACAATTTTCAAATCGATTTCTAAAATGTGTTGCTTCATCGATTTAAATTCTGTGTGTTATGTTCATTGGGTAATTTAAGCACGCCATACCATGATTTTCAGGAATTCTCTCATCCTAAATAATAGTTTTCATAGAATATTTATCTTTTTCACTTTCTCTACACGTACTATGTACATAAGTATTGATAATATTAAATATTTGAGGATTTTATATAACTTTTGTATTAATAATTGCTCAGGGTTTATGTTCTTCAGGTTTATTTTGTTTAGGTAATATGATTATATATTTTTAATAAAAAATTATTAGGTAAAAATTTAAGGTTAATCTGTTTTCTAAGTTTTCGTGTAAATTCGTAATTACGTGTATAGAGAAGGTATTGTATTCCACCCAAACTTTCGATACCGAGATTTAATCGGAAATACACGATTTAGGGTCCCCTGTGTCCAAAAAAAAGAGCATCTTCAGTAAAAGTTTCGTGTATGCGTGTGTCCTGTGTCTGTGACCACGACAGCTCTAAAATGAAAAGTCGGTAAAATACAAACTTGGCATTTAAGTTTAGTATCTTTCTCCAACCCAAACTACCCTTTACATGGAACAAAATTAGAAATTTTGATTTTCTAAATAATAGCTCTACGATTTTGATTAAAATAGCGTATATTAAAGATATTTATATGGCAAATAAGATGTATACTTTGAATTTTCTGGGAATAGCCTGTAAAGACCTCTTTATTCTGAATGAATTTGGTTGAATTTTGCGTAACTGGTAAACCGTAAGAGATAGACAAAAACTTATTACACAAAAATGTAGATCGCGTTAAAACACACAATTTATTACATGCGTTTTTTTCGTTGAATTGACCATTTTTGAGATATTCCTTGTTATTTTCTTAGATGTAAACCATAACATTTTTCACACGAAAAATTGTAAACTTTTGTCTCTGTATAGAAAAGGATTTCATCTACATGCCAACCGGCTTTTACAAGATTTGTCTATTGCTTTAGTCAAGTGAATTCCCTTATTTTCCTTTTACTTACAAGGATGCAAGTAATTAAGACAATGTTATCTCGATCACCATAAATAAATAGAAGAACATGTTTTCAACAATAATTTGTTACAGCAATGTAGAGAAAATCATATGAATGGAACACAACAGGTATTTTTTGTTTTGTTTTGTTTTGCATTTCCTAAATTATTTTAAACGATTTTTTTAAAAATAGGTTTTTAAAATTTACATGAGAAATAAAATTAGTTGTTAAATTTTCTGCGAATTGCCTTAAAAGCTTCTTCATTTGGAAGAAATTTTGCATAAACTTGTGTAACTGGTAAATTAATGCCTGTCAAACGCACGCGTACAAACAGAGGCTGCTGTGTTTTGTGCATCGCGCCGCCTCGATTCGGCTCGGAGGAGGAAGAAACAGTTGAAAAAGTGTGAAAGGGGAGACAGGCAGAACTCGAGATAACAATAAAAAGAGAGATCATTATTGCTCAGAATCCAGGAGTGAGGTTTGACTCTGGTTAACCTAGCGAACTCGTCTTTTCCCCTTGGCCGTGTAATGCACTGGCGCATGCACCCTGAGAATCACTGTGGTGAACAACAAGACATAATGCTATAATGCTATATATATATATATATATATATATATATATATTGCATTAAGATACATTTCATCACAAATATGTTTATTCGGTATTAACATTTTCTGAAATATCCTTTGTGATTTATAGCTTTAAATACTTTAGGCTGTTCATGTTTTACTGATTATTTTCTGGTGGTCAAGCAAATAGCATTGCATTTCAAAGTCATCACATTCGACACCTTTTTATATATTCTACTATCACTTTAACCTACTGTGTCCCTCTTGTACTACAACTACCTATGTACATAAATTAAACAGATGGAAATATAGGATTTGTAAGAGGTATGAGTCCAGAAATGAAATATATAGATTTTACTTGTTTCGATAATCATTATCACTCCAAGTATTTCGTAACACCCTATGGCTCAACGCTTTCTAGGACGCTGACATCTCGTCGATCTCTTGAACGGTAGTTCCTCGCTAGTCGAGGGTATCCCTACTCACTCACTCTGTTCATGTTATGACTTTGTCCAGTTTACACTGTCACTTCATTCTCTCTTCACTAATGTGAACCAGTTCATAGATGCAACGTCATTTCATTCGGTTCTCACTGTCCCTTCATTTTTTTCCGCGACGTAGTGGCGTTATGAAGTACGTGCGACGTAGCCTCCTCTTCTGATGATTCGCTCATAGGGGAGTACAGACTTTGTCTCCTGCAGTATACCAATCGTCACAACCTCGCTCGGAGAATAGCACTTTTGTTGCATGGAGATGCACTCGACAACTTACTCACACACTAGCTGACTCACTCGCTGCCTATATAGCAGCTTATATCTCCCCAGAACATTCAAGAAGGGTTCAAATTCTGGTTATCTGCCAATACCGCTTCCGTTGTTTATGCTGGGTAGACTGTTCACTTATCTCTGATTATTTCTCCGTCTCCCCGTAGTCAACCAGTCACGATATGGTCAATGCATATTTATAAAGTTTCGATACTTCATCTTATAAATATACCACTTTTGTTTCAAAGTATATTTCTTCATC
Organism: Hymenopus coronatus; assembly: GCA_030762935.1. Taxonomy (NCBI): domain Eukaryota; kingdom Metazoa; phylum Arthropoda; class Insecta; order Mantodea; family Hymenopodidae; genus Hymenopus; species Hymenopus coronatus. The sequence continues at coordinate 81,659,857 of CM060888.1, read as the reverse complement.
TCTACCCTATTCAGTTTGGTACAATTCTTTACTTGCATAATAATCGCCCTCCGTGGTGTAATGGTTATCATGCTGACTTCTTATACCCAAGGTCGCGGGTTCAAACCCGGCGGAGGACGATGGATTTTTTCGGGTGTAAAAATCCTTAGCATGGCCTCCTTCGGAAGGGAAGTAAAGCCGTGGGTCCCGTGTCGTAGATTTACGGCACGTAAAAGAACCTCAAGCCTGATTGAGAGGCCGCTGAGCAAAATTAAGCGGTGTTTCACGCCCAATTTAGAATGGGACGCTGAGAACCACAGTAGTTAAAGAGCGTCCATAAATAACACGCCATTTCCATTTTTTGTTACTTGCATAATGAACCTCGCCTTAATTCCATCTTCCTTTTTCTCTTTGGTACCCAAGTTTCACAGCAGTACAGTATTGTGCAAATTCCAAATACTTTTAGATTTGTTCGTTCCTTTCTTAGTTTTTAAAATGTATGCATATTATGCCAAATTCTGCCTGAAATTTATTTATTTTTGAAACAGTAACACTTAATTACATTAAAATTGGTAACACATCCTAAATATTTTAAGTTTAACACCTTCTCTAAAATGTGATACTCTAGAACATGTTGTCGCAACTCTACTCGGCTGAATCAGACTACATGAGCATACTCAATAATAGCCCACGGAGACCATCTGGAATGTGATGACCTTCGCCCTGGAAGCCCAACACTGAGCGAAGGACATAGCAATGAGTGCTTGCGCTTCCTGGTCTTCTTTCCAACATTACAAACACCACGACTACAGCTCAGTGCTGAGCTGTATTGTAGATACGACACTGTGGGAGTAATGAATAACTCGCTGTTGTGTTTTTTGATTTGTTTTTTGGTTTTAAGTTTTTTGTGCAAATCCACATGTTCGGAATTTATTTATATAAGAATCAAAGTTACTATATATATATACTATAAAGTAATATCATATCCTTAACTTTTTAAATTAGATAACTTGTTCTAGCTTTTGATCCCCTGCAATAATTTTCGATTGCACTGGATTTTTGTGTCTAGCAGCCATGCTCTTTATTTCCTTATTTATATTTTAAATAATCATATAATTTATATAATTTGTTTAATTCATATAGTAGTACCAGGGGAATTTCGATTAACAGTTTTATTGTATACAAAGGCATTATGGTCGAATAGTTAGATCGTTCTCGTCTCACCAAGGCAGCCAATGTCAGGCGCATGCGGACAAAGCGGTGTTTTCTCCGTGCTCTTCGGTTTCCCCTCATTCGTCCCACCACCTGCTCCATAATTACTTTTCTTTTATCAATTTCACCGTCATTGAATATATTGTTCCTAATTATACCAGGCATTGGGCTCATAACTACGGGTAGCAGCCTCTGGTTGTCAAGGACGTGAGTTAAAACTTGGCGGAGTGGTGGTGAATTCTTCCGGACATAAAAATCTTTATAATCGCTTCTTTCGAAAGGTAAATGAAGCCGGTGGTCCCGCTAGAAGATTTACCGCGCATAAAAGACTCTCAAAGAAACCTTAAGAATTTGGCGGTCTTTCACGCCAATGGTACGCTGAGAACCACAGCAGTTAAGGAGGTCTAAGAATAAAGTCGGGCTGTTCACCCATCCTGGCTACTCACTCTGATCCACAGTCCGTCTGCTTCTCAGCAGTCATCTGACCCCAGGCGCTGGCTTGTAAGCCCTCCATAAGAGGAGACAAGTACTAAATTCTTAGGTGTATATATTGATAACCAATTATCGTGGACCACCCATATTGAATATTTAAAAAAGAGACTGTCTAGCATTATATTTTTAATTCGTAATTTGAGTGATTCTATCCCAATTCAATACGTGAGAAGTATGTATTTTGCTTTCTTTGAATCTGTAATCATATATGGCCTAATTCTTTGGGGTGGTGCTAACAAAGTAAATGACATTTTTTGTCTTCAAAATAATATTATTAGGATAGTTAAAAAGGTTCCTATATAACCCCATGTAGACCCCTATTTATTGAGCTAGGCATTTTAACTATTATAACCTTTATATTTTAGATAATTTAGTATATATACATGCCTCCCGTTATAGACATATTTTGAGGATGGATATTTATAGTTATAGTACTAGATACAGGTCTCATGTAAACATTCCATATTATCGATTAATAACATCTCAGAATAGTTATGACTACTTAGGTATTAAGTTGTATAATAACTTGCCTGATAGTGTTATATGTTTAAATATGCAGAATTTTAAGTCCAGGATACATACATGGTTAGTCAAACATCCTTTTTATTCTTTACATGAATATTTTAATGATAAATTTTGTGATCTTGGTTTGTAATTTATTATGACAAGGTTAATGAACTGCTTTCAACAGACGTTGTCAATTTCTGTTTAGTGCTTTTAGACAAAATAGAAATGAAATGAAATGAGTAAACGACGAATGGCCGCGCTCGCTAAAGTGCCTTGCTTTGGTGCTTCGTGGCGCAGGGGATCGTGGTCTCAAATCCCACCTTGGACATGGGTGTTTATATGTTTGTAAAATGTGTATATGTGTGTATTAGAAGAAAAAAATAAAACGGTAATCAAATAAAAAACAAAGTAAATTTTAGGAAAATGAAAAAAGAGGGGATACAGCGCCGGAGTGCCGACAAGACTCCGGAACTGTATTAAAAAAGACGAAGTTTTATACATGTATGGATATGATACACTGCGGATATATCATGTCATGATGATTTTCTGATGATTACCTTCGACCTTATCCCGCAGGCAATTGTGTCCTTGCAGCTACTTGCCCTGTACAGCAACAGAATTTGCTTACAGTATCGGCCATCTGAAATAAAGCAAAAATACAGGAGTGCAAGGAGTGTACCGAGGTTCGTGTTATGGGAGGATCGACATAGATAGTGTAGAACCAGATATAGCGTCCCGTGTGAGCGTGTTAATAGAAGGGTGGTGTTGTGACAATAGCGCTAGGGGGTGGGGTGTAATTACTAAAAGAGAAGGGGTGATGTGTGGAGAATGACACAGACTGCCGTCACTAGAGGTACACATTATAGTATCGGTATGTATGCTACATCGAGCTCACGCCATTGTTTTCCTGGTTATCGGTCAACTCCCCTGCCACATCCTCAAATTTTGGGGCCCACCGTCCTCCCACCCCACCAACCGTTCATGAAGTAATTGCTGGCATTTTTACAGCTCATGTGTTTCACTTTTTTGTCTTTTTTATTAAGTGTGGACATTGTAAAACGTCGAGTGCCTTAATTTAATTGAAGTTTCATAACTCATTGAAAGTGCGTCAAAATTTTTATGAATTTTAAACAACTTTTTAAAAGTGCTGTTATCATTCAATGGCTTGTTAGTTTAAAATCTGACCTAAAAGGGATGCTACCAGGAGGGTATGGGCACTTTTGGCTAGATGAGCGTATCTATCATTGTTAAAAATTCTGATATTTACATAACTTTCTCTACTAATTGGTCAATAAGCTATCCTTAAATAAGTTAATTCTTCTATCTAAATCACGTTAATAAATACTGTTAGAAATGTACTTTCCACATATTTCCTTATAGATAAACTGGGTATAGGGCAATATAAAAGTCTTAAGCGTTAATCAAACCCTTCAAGAGCTAGTCATATTTGATGGCGTTGAAACCATTCTGTTTGCTTGACCAGAAGAAAATCTATAATGACTTTCCATTTGAGAATACTATAATCATTATAAAATTGAAGCTATTAACACGAATATCAGCAAAATAGCCCCACAAAAACATACTTTTCATACATTTTGTGCTCATGATTTATCAGTTATACGAGTCATTCAGAATGCAGATGGCTTCAAACTTATCCCCAAAAAATGCAATACATACATTTTATTTCTTTAGAAAATGCCTTCAATATATAGTATTTTACTTAAAATTATACAGTAATTTTTGAAAAATGGTCTATTTATTGGACATTTTGGGTTGTAGAGATTTTGCAAACTTTTGGAAGATGCTGGCCGCTAGTTTCAAGTTTGTATATAACCTTTTCGGTTTTGGGTTATGCTGTTTGCAGACACAACCACACCCACTCACCCACCCACACACGCACAAACATACGGAACATTTTTTTAAAAGTTATTTTTATTAAGGGATCTTAAACATATTTTTTAACCTTTAAACATAAAACTAATATTTAATAATAAATAATGAAAGTTGTACCGGGCGAAGTGACTGTGCTACTTGCATTCGGAACATCCCAGGTTTGATCCTCGGAGACCGCCCACTGTAACCCATGAGTTGTTAATGGTTTCCACGGTTAGTAGGCGAATGTTAGGGTAGTTCCTCTTCAATCAAGGCTTTTCTGTCCATTTCCTTCACCTATCGAATCCTTCATTAACATCAGTTTCAAGACTGCAGGACCAGGCGACGGTGTTTGGTCGGTTGCAGTTGGACGATGGATTTGCGCTATCTAAAGAATTCTTGCAGAACTTCTCAGTTGGGTCCCATCTCCCAGGAGGGGGAGATCTCAAGGGGTTTGGAACTTTTTGATGGGTGCTTACAATCTCTTACAAGCTGAATTTTTTTCTAATTATAAAAAATATAAGACAATTTTGCTTGCTCAGGGTGTCCTTTCAATCAAAGAATATCCAGAATTTGTGGATTATTACGAGCAACATAAGAGTTCTCACCAAATTTAGAGATGTTTCTTTTCCATGCAACATTTCCTTTTGAAAACTATTGTAGATCTCAGAACTACCTCGAAACATTTCTGATGTAATCAGAGATCAATCCGCAAAACTTTCTGTGTCTTAAAATTATCAATAAAATATGTGCTGATATTTCAGTTGGGAGATATTTCAGAGAATACACCCAAATGCCGTCACTGAATCTCATAATCAGGTGCAACATATATCCAAATAAAATTATTTCTCTGAAAACTAACTTTACTCTACATTAGAGGTGCGGATTCTCGTGTCTTGGGGATCTGATGTGTTCTATTCACATGGCTTTCTTTATCTACATCATGATAATCAAGATAAACATTTCTAGAAATGGTTTTATTTCTTATTTCCCTAGTATAAGGGAAATACATTAGGCTAAAATCACTGCCAAATCTTTTAAAAATTGTCACTATACAATTATCATTGAAATTCGTTTTTCTTTGCTTAAAATAAGAAATATGACACGGACCAGCAGTTTCCGTTTGAGGAAAGTAATTACTTTAAAATCGTAACCAATAACAGAGAATATCTTGGATATTGTTAGTTCTAAAAGAATTGTAAGACATAGAATTGTGGCTTGGACGAGATCTACAGCTTTCTGTAGCAAGGTTTGTTCTATGTCTTACAATTTACTAGTTATACAAAAGCTCAGAATGAAGTGGCAAGGCTATTCTCAAGAAATTCAAAATATATATTTTAAGCATGCCATGTAAACATACGGCATTTGATCAAAATTGTTAGACCATTTTTAGAACATCAAACATTTCGAAAAATGTTCCACTTAAACAGAAGTTTAGGGTGCGGAATTTTCCTTAAAATTCTTTGTGTCACATCCTTGGAAAATACTGAACATAAATATCAAGTTTGGTATTTAATTGACTTTTCGTTTTTGAGTTATGCTGTACACACTCACACATACATACGCAGACAGGCAGACACGTACATGCTTTTTGGATCCAGGGATCCTTAAAACATGTATTTCCGGTGAAATCTAGATATCGAATTTTTCGGTGGAATACAGTACCTTCTCTACCTACTATGTGCACTGTACTTAGAATAGGAAACCGCTAGATACCAGTTTTAAAGTTGTTGGCTTTCTAGTAATAATTTTGTTGTAGAAAATTTTGCTATAATATATTTTAATTCATTTACATCTTAATTTTACTTTTTAAAATTTTAGATGCTTTTTTTTGCAGATTTTAATTTTAAATTTGAGTTAATTATCTGAAAAAAATTATGTAATAAAATTTGTAGTTTTTGTTTTTGGAAATAAATTTGAGGTTTGAATATTTGTCCCGGTATAATTATCTAGGTGTGGGTACCATATTCGGATTTTATTTACTTATTGTACATAGGTACTAGAGAAGGTAAAAATAATATCTGAATTACGTACCTGTGGACGGTAATCGTACTAAAATCTGTTACTGCAACAAAATGGATACGTCTTAAGTGCAAAGCTTGCAAAATAAAGTTTTAGAGGACTAGAAATACATGAAACATTTGAAGATGTTTGTAGTTACATAATTGGAAGCCATAGTCAATTAAGGCACTAGAAGACAACGCCTGTTACTTAATTGTTAATGCAATTATAAGTGTGGCTGAAATATATGTGTTTATTCTCTGCAATTCGGCACTCCCGGTGGCAGAGTTAAAAGTACAAAATTCTCTTACAATAAAAATCTTACAGTTAAATTAAGAAAAGTAATACAACTAACATATTATATATACTGTTTTATTTAAATACCTTACTACTTATTATTCAGTATAGCAATACTATTTCAATTACCAGCATGTTTATAAGCAGTTAATATGAAACCTCAACATTAATACTATTTAACAGTTTTTGAGATCCTTATTACTTCACAATATTTAATTTAATTAATATCTAAAATTTATTTTCTTTAAATTATAACTTAACTTCTTTAAGGTCAGAGGGCAGCCCTGAAAGGCTGCTACAGGCAATTCATTCCACTCTCCAATGGTCCTATTAACAAAATAAAACTTTCCTACGTCGGATCTGTATTTTCTACCCTTAATTATACAAATTAACGTTTCGTTCGCAGTGTGTCGGGTTTTCTAACCTCTTTCTAACGTCCACCTATGCATTTAAAACAGTATAAGCTTTAAATAGTGCGACTAACCTATGTCCTTTACGGCGAAGACCATTTATTCTGTTCGCTTTGCGTAAGCCCAACATTTTTACCTCTGTTTATGAATTTTACAGCCATTCTCTGTATCTTTTTCAGCGAATCAGTTTGATTAACCCTGTATGGGTCCCAGCATGCTACTCCATACTCCATAACTCGCACTAAGGATATATAAGTTAAAGGTACTTTCTGAGAAGGTGTGATAATGGTCTCCAATCGCGGCTAAGCAATCCCAGGATATCTAAAGTGTATCATAGAACATTACTGAATGTGAGGCCTTTCATGGTGTGGACTGTACATACTGCATTATCATCAACAGCGGCAGCATCAATGTGGCAGGCGGTGCAACGTGAAATAACATTGATTGTTATCATTATCAGCACAGCATCATCGGCTGACTAACGCACACGTTACACACACGGCCGATGGTAACTTCATGTATGACAACAGGTCATCACTTTTATATATCGTTACGTCCACAGGTCAACACGCAGATTATTCTATAATCGCTTAGAGCTGAAGCAAACTTAGCCTCGTCCAACGCAGCAAGAGTGGCATATCAGTCTGGCAGTACATCAGGTTATTTGAGGAAATTGTTTGTCTCTTCCTTGAGTGTGACATATAGGACTCCCAGCATGGTAGGTTATAAGCGGAAATTGTCTGTATCGTGACTTAACAGAGACATGTAGGACTCCCAGCACGGTAGGTTATAAGCGGAAATTGTCTGTATCGTGACTTAACAGAGACATGTAGGACTCCCAGCATGGTAGGTTATAAGCGGAAATTGTCTGTATCGTGACTTAACTGAGACATGTACCACTCCCAGCACGGTAGGTTATAAGCGGAAATTGTCTGTATCGTGACTTAACTGAGCCATGTAGGACTCCCAGCACGGTAGGTTATAAGCGGAAATTGTCTGTATCGTGACTTAACTGAGACATGTAGGACTCCCAGCACGGTAGGTTATAAGCGGAAATTGTCTGTATCGTGACTTAACAGAGACATGTAGGACTCCCAGCATGGTAGGTTATAAGCGGAAATTGTCTGTATCGTGACTTAACTGAGACATGTAGGACTCCCAGCACGGTAGGTTGTAAGCGGACATTGTCTGTATCGTGACTTAACTGAGACATGTAGGACTCCCAGCATGGTAGATTATAAGCGGAAATTGTCTGTATCGTGACTTAACTGAGCCATGTAGGACTCCCAGCACGGTAGGTTATAAGCGGAAATTGTCTGTATCGTGACTTAACTGAGACATGTAGGACTCCCAGCACGGTAGGTTATAAGCGGAAATTGTCTGTATCGTGACTTAACTGAGACATGTAGGACTCCCAGCACGGTAGGTTATAAGCGGAAATTGTCTGTATCGTGACTTAACAGAGACATGTAGGACTCCCAGCATGGTAGGTTATAAGCGGAAATTGTCTGTATCGTGACTTAACAGAGACATGTAGGACTCCCAGCACGGTAGGTTATAAGCGGAAATTGTCTGTATCGTGACTTAACAGAGACATGTAGGACTCCCAGCATGGTAGGTTATAAGCGGAAATTGTCTGTATCGTGACTTAACTGAGACATGTAGGACTCCCAGCACGGTAGGTTATAAGCGGAAATTGTCTGTATCGTGACTTAACTGAGACATGTAGGACTCCCAGCACGGTAGGTTGTAAGCGGACATTGTCTGTATCGTGACTTAACTGAGACATGTAGGACTCCCAGCATGGTAGGTTATAAGCGGAAATTGTCTGTATCGTGACTTAACTGAGCCATGTAGGACTCCCAGCACGGTAGGTTATAAGCGGAAATTGTCTGTATCGTGACTTAACTGAGACATGTAGGACTCCCAGCACGGTAGGTTATAAGCGGAAATTGTCTGTATCGTGACTTAACTGAGACATGTAGGACTCCCAGCACGGTAGGTTATAAGCGGAAATTGTCTGTATCGTGACTTAACTGAGACATGTAGGACTCCCAGCACGGTAGGTTGTAAGCGGACATTGTCTGTATCGTGACTTAACTGAGACATGTAGGACTCCCAGCATGGTAGGTTATAAGCGGAAATTGTCTGTATCGTGACTTAACTGAGCCATGTAGGACTCCCAGCACGGTAGGTTATAAGCGGAAATTGTCTGTATCGTGACTTAACAGAGACATGTAGGACTCCCAGCATGGTAGGTTATAAGCGGAAATTGTCTGTATCGTGACTTAACTGAGACATGTAGGACTCCCAGCACGGTAGGTTATAAGCGGAAATTGTCTGTATCGTGACTTAACTGAGACATGTAGGACTCCCAGCACGGTAGGTTATAAGCGGAAATTGTCTGTATCGTGACTTAACTGAGACATGTAGGACTCCCAGCACGGTAGGTTGTAAGCGGACATTGTCTGTATCGTGACTTAACTGAGACATGTAGGACTCCCAGCATGGTAGGTTATAAGCGGAAATTGTCTGTATCGTGACTTAACTGAGCCATGTAGGACTCCCAGCACGGTAGGTTATAAGCGGAAATTGTCTGTATCGTGACTTAACAGAGACATGTAGGACTCCCAGCATGGTAGGTTATAAGCGGAAATTGTCTGTATCGTGACTTAACTGAGACATGTAGGACTCCCAGCACGGTAGGTTATAAGCGGAAATTGTCTGTATCGTGACTTAACTGAGACATGTAGGACTCCCAGCACGGTAGGTTATAAGCGGAAATTGTCTGTATCGTGACTTAACTGAGACATGTAGGACTCCCAGCACGGTAGGTTATAAGCGGAAATTGTCTGTATCGTGACTTAACTGAGACATGTAGGACTCCCAGCACGGTAGGTTATAAGCGGAAATTGTCTGTATCGTGACTTAACTGAGCCATGTAGGACTCCCAGCACGGTAGGTTATAAGCGGAAATTGTCTGTATCGTGACTTAACAGAGACATGTAGGACTCCCAGCATGGTAGGTTGTAAGCGGAAATTGTCTGTATCGTGACTTAAGTGAGACATATAGGATTCGCAGCATAGCAAGTTATATACGGAAATTGTCTGTTCTGTGATTTAAGTGAGACATACAGAACTCGCAGCATAGCAAGTTATATGCGGAAATTGTCTGTATCGTGACTTAATTGTGAGATACAGAACTCGCAACATAGCAGGTTATGTGCGGAAATTGGCTGTATCATGATTTAAGAATGAGATACAGGACTCGCAACATAGTTGGTTATATGTGGAAATTGTCTGTATCGTGATTTAAGAATGAGATACAGGACTCACAACATACTTGATTATATGTGGAAATTGTCTGTATCCTGATTTAAGAATGAGTTACAGGACTCGCAACATAGCAGGTTATGTGCGGAAATTGTCTGTATCGTGATTTAAGAATGAGATACAGAACTCGCAACATAGTTGGTTATATGTGGAAATTGCCTGTAATCATGACTTAAGAGTGAGATACAGAACTCGCAACATAGTTGGTTATATGTGGAAATTGCCTGTAATCATGGCTTAAGAGTGAGATACAGAACTCGCAACATAGTTGGTTATATGTGGAAATTGCCTGTAATCATGGCTTAAGAATGAGATACAGAACTCGCAACATAGTTGGTTATATGTGGAAAATGCCTGTAATCATGACTTAAAGAGTGAGATACAGAACTCGCAACATAGTTGGTTATATGTGGAAATTGCCTGTAATCATGACTTAGGAGTGAGATATAGGACTCGCAGCATAGTTGGTTATATGTGGAAATTGCCTGTAATCATGGCTTAAGAGTGAGATACAGAACTAGCAGCATAGTTGGTTATATGTGGAAATTGCCTGTAATCATGACTTTAGAGTGAGATACAGAACTCGCAGCATAGCAGTATATGCGGAAATAGTCTGAATCTTTACTTAAGCGTGGCATATGGAACTTGCGGTATGACAAGTTATATGCGGACATTGTGTGTATTATGACTTCAGTTAGGCATTCGGAAGGTTAAAGAGATCTCAATAGGACTCGCGGCATAAAAAAATTATATGTGGAAATTTTCTGGATCCTGACTTAAGTGTGGCATAGAGGACTTGCAGTAGAGCAGGTTATATGCGGAAACTGCCTGCATCTTGAATTAAATGTCGCATCGCAATTTCACGGAGATCCCAAAAGGGATTAGTAGCATGTCAGGTTATATGTGGAAAATTTCTGTATCTTGACTTAAGTGTGGAATATTGCAGTATGATATGTTATGTGCGGAAATTCTATCTTGAGTTTGGAAGAATACAAAGGTTTGAAAGGTCATGTGCGGAAGTTGTATCTGGATATCAGCGTAGCAAATAAGACCCGACATAGTCATATAAGTAAATTGCCTGTATCTTACCTAAATGTGACATGTAAATCTTGTAGCATGGCAGGTTATTTTTGAAAATGTCTATCTTGGCTTAAGTGTGGCACATTTGTCTCGCAGCACTGGCGGTTTATGTTATAATTGTCAGTATCTTGGCTTAAGTGTGGCACATTTGTCTCGCAGCACTGGCGGTTTATGTTATAATTGTCAGTATCTTGGCTTAAATGTGGCACATTTGTGACGCAGCACTGGCGATTTATGTGGTAGTTGTCAGTATCTTGGCTTAAGTGTGGCACATTTGTCTCGCAGCACTGGAGGTTTTTGTGGTAATTGTCAGTATCTTGGCTTAAGTGTGGCACATTTGTCAGGCAGGACTGGAGGTTTTTGTGGTAATTGTCAGTATCTTGGCTTAAGTGTGGCACATTTGTCTCGCAGCACTGGAGGTTTATGTGGTATTTGTCAGTATCTTGGCTTAAGTGTGGCACATTTGTCTCGCAGCACTGACGGTTTATGTGGTAATTGTCAGTATCTTGGCTTAAGTGTGGCACATTTGTCTCGTAGCACTGGCGGTTTATGTTATAATTCTCAGTATTTTGGCATAAGTGTGGCACATTTGTCTCGCAGCACTGGCGATTTATGTGGTAATTGTCAGTATCTTGCCTAACTGTGGCACATTTGTCTCGCAGCACTGGCGGTTTATGTGGTAATTCTCAGTATCTTGCCTAACTGTGGCACATTTGTCTCGCAGCACTGGCGGTTTATGTCATAATCGTCAGTATCTTGGCTTAAGTGTGGCACATTTGTCTCGTAGCACTGGCGGTTTATGTTATAATTCTCAGTATTTTGGCATAAGTGTGGCACATTTGTCTCGCAGCACTGGCGGTTTATGTCATAATCGTCAGTATCTTGGCTTAAGTGTGGCACATTTGTCTCGTAGCACTGGCGGTTTATGTTATAATTCTCAGTATTTTGGCATAAGTGTGGCACATTTGTCTCGTAGCACTGGCGGTTTATGTTATAATTCTCAGTATTTTGGCATAAGTGTGGCACATTTGTCTCGTAGCACTGGCGGTTTATGTTATAATTCTCAGTATTTTGGCATAAGTGTGGCACATTTGTCTCGCAGCACTGGCGGTTTATGTCATAATCGTCAGTATCTTGGCTTAAGTGTGGCACATTTGTCTCGTAGCACTGGCGGTTTATGTTATAATTCTCAGTATTTTGGCATAAGTGTGGCACATTTGTCTCGTAGCACTGGCGATTTATGTGGTAATTGTCAGTATCTTGGCTTAAGTGTGGCACATTTGTCTCGCAGCACTGGAGGTTTATGTGGTATTTGTCAGTATTTTGGCATAAGTGTGGCACATTTGTCTCGTAGCACTGGCGGTTTATGTCATAATCGTCAGTATCTTGGCTTAAGTGTGGCACATTTGTCTCGTAGCACTGGCGGTTTATGTTATAATTCTCAGTATTTTGGCATAAGTGTGGCACATTTGTCTCGCAGCACTGGCGGTTTATGTCATAATCGTCAGTATCTTGGCTTAAGTGTGGCACATTTGTCTCGTAGCACTGGCGGTTTATGTTATAATTCTCAGTATTTTGGCATAAGTGTGGCACATTTGTCTCGTAGCACTGGCGATTTATGTGGTAATTGTCAGTATCTTGGCTTAAGTGTGGCACATTTGTCTCGCAGCACTGGAGGTTTATGTGGTATTTGTCAGTATTTTGGCATAAGTGTGGCACATTTGTCTCGCAGCACTGACTGTTTATGTGGTAATTCTCAGTATCTTGCCTAACTGTGGCACATTTGTCTCGCAGCACTGGCGGTTTATGTTATAATTCTCAGTATTTTGGCATAAGTGTGGCACATTTGTCTCGTAGCACTGGCGGTTTATGTTATAATTCTCAGTATTTTGGCATAAGTGTGGCACATTTGTCTCGTAGCACTGGCGGTTTATGTTATAATTCTCAGTATTTTGGCATAAGTGTGGCACATTTGTCTCGTAGCACTGGCGGTTTATGTTATAATTCTCAGTATTTTGGCATAAGTGTGGCACATTTGTCTCGTAGCACTGGCGGTTTATGTTATAATTCTCAGTATTTTGGCATAAGTGTGGCACATTTGTCTCGTAGCACTGGCGGTTTATGTTATAATTCTCAGTATTTTGGCATAAGTGTGGCACATTTGTCTCGTAGCACTGGCGGTTTATGTTATAATTCTCAGTATTTTGGCATAAGTGTGGCACATTTGTCTCGTAGCACTGGCGGTTTATGTTATAATTCTCAGTATTTTGGCATAAGTGTGGCACATTTGTCTCGTAGCACTGGCGGTTTATGTTATAATTCTCAGTATTTTGGCATAAGTGTGGCACATTTGTCTCGTAGCACTGGCGGTTTATGTTATAATTCTCAGTATTTTGGCATAAGTGTGGCACATTTGTCTCGTAGCACTGGCGGTTTATGTTATAATTCTCAGTATTTTGGCATAAGTGTGGCACATTTGTCTCGTAGCACTGGCGGTTTATGTTATAATTCTCAGTATTTTGGCATAAGTGTGGCACATTTGTCTCGTAGCACTGGCGGTTTATGTTATAATTCTCAGTATTTTGGCATAAGTGTGGCACATTTGTCTCGTAGCACTGGCGGTTTATGTTATAATTCTCAGTATTTTGGCATAAGTGTGGCACATTTGTCTCGTAGCACTGGCGGTTTATGTTATAATTCTCAGTATTTTGGCATAAGTGTGGCACATTTGTCTCGTAGCACTGGCGGTTTATGTTATAATTCTCAGTATTTTGGCATAAGTGTGGCACATTTGTCTCGTAGCACTGGCGGTTTATGTTATAATTCTCAGTATTTTGGCATAAGTGTGGCACATTTGTCTCGTAGCACTGGCGGTTTATGTTATAATTCTCAGTATTTTGGCATAAGTGTGGCACATTTGTCTCGTAGCACTGGCGGTTTATGTTATAATTCTCAGTATTTTGGCATAAGTGTGGCACATTTGTCTCGCAGCACTGGCGATTAATGTGGTAATTGTCAGTATCTTGGCTTAAGTGTGGCACATTTGTCTCGCAGCACTGGAGGTTTTTGTGGTATTTGTCAGTATCTTGGCTTAAGTGTGGCACATTTGTCTCGCAGCACTGGCGGTTTTTGTGGTAATTGTCAGTATCTTGGCTTAAGTGTGGCACATTTGTCTCGCAGCACTGGAGGTTTTTGTGGTATTTGTCAGTATCTTGGCTTAAGTGTGGCACATTTGTCTCGCAGCACTGGAGGTTTTTGTGGTAATTGTCAGTATCTTGGCTTAAGTGTGGCACATTTGTCTCGCAGCACTGAGGTTTTTGTGGTAATTGTCAGTATCTTCACTTGTGTGGCATATTGTCTCGCAGCACTGGAGGTTTTTGTGGTTAATTGTCAGTATCTTCACTTGTGTGGCATATTTGTCTCGCAGCACTGAGGTTTTTGTGGTAATTGTCAGTATCTTGACTTGTGTGGCATATTGTCTCGCAGCACTGGAGGTTTTTGTGGTAATTGCCAGTATCTTGACTTGTGTGGCATATTGTCTCGCAGCACTGGAGGTTTTTGTGGTAATTGTCAGTATCTTGACTTGTGTGGCATATTGTCTCGCAGCACTGGAGGTTTTTGTGGTTAATTGTCAGTATCTTGACTTAAGTGTGGGATGTCGCTCTTGCAACACAGCAGGTTATTTATGGAAATCGTCTAAATCTTACTTAAGTGTGACATATAGGATTCTCCATAGCTATAGACAACGTGCTACAAGTTTCAAATGTAACAATTAAGCTAAAATAAAGATACTTCCGTAAATAACCTGCCATACTACCAGGTGTATATGTCACGCTTAAGTATATTAACACTTTTGTCACATCCTGAATATTTGAAACTATATAGTTTATGTACTAGAATTTGCTCTTATAGAACAAATTACAGTTACACAGGATTTTTCCTTTAAAAGTTATAATCCTTATTGCTTACTCTATACATACCATATACATAGTATATAGAGAAGGTATCGTATTCCATCCAAAAACTATATACCGCGATATCCCCGTAAATACACGTTTTAAGATCCCCTGTAGCGAAAAATATGTTTTTAGAAAAAGGTCCGTGTGTCCTGGAACTCGGTAACTCAAAAATGAAAAGTCAGTAAAATACTAAACTTGGTATTTAAGTTTAGTATCTTCCAAGGATGCGACACGAAGATATTGCCAAAAATCCCCCCACCCTACATTACCCTTTACCTGGAACATTTTTGAAATATTTGATTTTCTCAAAAAATGATTCTAACGATGTTGACTAAAATACCAATATTAAAGATAATTACATAACAAATAAAAGGGATATTCAAAATTTTCTAGGATTAGCCTCTGAAGAGTCCTTAATTCTGGATGCATTTTGCTGAATTTTGCATAACTGATAAACAGTAACACATACCAAAAATCTTACTATACAAAAACGTGAACACACAATTTATGTCGTATACACTTGTTTCGTGGAATTGACTATCTCCGAAATATTTCTTGTTATTGGTCAGTTTTAAAATAATTAAAAACTTTTCTCATACGGGAATTTGTTAACTCCTGGTTATGCAACAAAAACAAACTAAACAAAACAAAACGGATTTTCAATCACATGGCAACGGTCTTTTAAAAGATTTGACTATCTTTATAGCTAGTGTATTCTCCTATTTACCTTCTACTTCAAGAAAGGTAATAAGACCATTTCTGCTGATGGTTATCTCGATTAATAGATAGAAGATCAAGCGTTTCAGCAATAATTTGCTACAGAAATGTAATAAGTCATCAGATTTTTCTATGATATTTTAAATAATCAATAATTTACATAACTCTTTTAATTCATGCTGTGGTACCAGGGGAGTTTGGATTAAGTTTCATTATATGCAAACGCCGCAGTGGCTGAGTGGTTAGAGCGCTCGCCTTAAACAAGGTGGTTCAGGTTGGATCCCGCGGACCGTATGTGTGATTTGTGGTGGACAAAATAGTATCTGTACGGATTTTTTTCTGTATTTTATGGTTTCCCTTATTCATCCCACCACCTGCTCCATAATCTCTTTCCCTTCGTCCATTTCACGTCATTGCATATCAAACTTTTCCTCGTTCTTATATCAGGATCGGGCAGATCACTAGGAGAAACGTGCTCGGCTCTCGTTGTTGAAGTCGCTGATTCATACACGGCAGAGATACCTATGGATTTTTTCGGGCATAGCTTGGCTTTCTGACTCTTTGGTGACACCACTCAATCGGAAACCACCTTCAGGTTTGGAGAGTTTAACGACAGTTTTTACCACATATGGCACCGCTGGCGATGCCACTGAGATACATGGAATGACCTTTAACTAAAAATGCTACTTTTTTGGGTTTAGGGTGTCTCAAAACCTATGTTTCTGGTGAAATCTCAGTATCGAATTTTTGGGTGGTATACAATGTCTGCTCTATTTGCTATATACATAGCACGTGTAGGGAAAGTAAAACTGTGATGTAAACAAGTTCAGTTTGAAGAGTATAGTAGAAATGCTATGGAGATATTGTAATATTAACTCTTTTACTTTCTCTACACGTAGTATTCACATAGTATTACAGAAGGTATATATTTCACAGGAAATGTATGTTTTAAGTCCCCTGAATCCAAAATAAGCATTTTTAGAATAATGTTCGTGTGTGTATGTGTGTGTGTGTCTCTGAGCAGCATAGCTCAAAGACGAAAAGGCCGTTAAATACCAAACTTGGTATTTAAGTTTGGTATCTTCCAAGGATGCGACACGAAGTTTTTCAAGAAAATCCCACCCCCCCAAATTACCCTTTACATGGAACATTTTTAGAAAATTTTGATTTTCTCAAAAATGGTTCTAACGATATTTATTAAAATCTCTTATATTAAAGATATTTACCTGACAAACCTGTATATTAATTCCAAATCTTCTCGGGCTTCTAGCCAGGTAAAAACTTGGCTTGACACCAACGTTTCGAAGAAGTGCATCTTCCTCGTCTTCAGGGTGAACTGATCCCTGAAGACGAGGAAGATGCACTTCTTCGAAACGTTGGTGTCAAGCCAAGTTTTTACCTGGCTAGAAGCCCGAGAAGATTTGGAATTAACACGTCGCCAGGAAAGCTTCAGTTCTTATTTTAAACCTGTATATGTTGAATTTTCTGGGAATAGCATCTGAAGACTACTTTATTCTCGATGGATGAATTTTACGAACTTTTGCATAACTGCTAAACTGTAAGAGATGAACAAAAACTTGCCACCCATAAATGTAGAGCACATTAATACACACAATTTATGTTATATACATTTTTTTTTCGTGGAGTTGATCGTTTTTATATATTCCTTGTTTTTGTTACAGCTTTGAAATACTTATACTTTTCTCATACAGGAATTTGTCAACTCCTGTCCATACAAATAAGGGAACTTCAGTCACATAGCAAACAGCTTTTGACTAACACTTTAACCTATGGTACTCCCTTATTTCGCTTCTACTTACAAGGAAGCAAGTAACAAGACTATTTCTGCTAATTTTTTGTCAATTAGCATGAAGTAAATAGAATCATAAGCTTTTTAACAATAATTTGTTTTAGAGATGTAGAGAAAGTCATGTGAATGGAACACCTCAGATATTTTTGATAGTGTTTAACGCCCGCTTTTATTACTTTGGCACCGCAGGCTGATGATAGATGAAATGAAGATGGAGCACCGAAGGAATGTGATGGCGGGGGAAACCGGAGAAAACTCGTCCACCACAAATCTCACATGTAGACGCTTGGAATCGAGCTCGGCCCACTAGGTGAAAGGCCAGAGGTGTAACCATTCGTCCACGGCGCGGTTAATGTTAACTTTGACACACAATTCCACATATGGACAACATTAATTAGTGACAATAATAAGTCATCTGCATTGTGTGATCATAACGGCCCTGAATGTAGGAAAGCTATTAAGTGTTATGTGTGCGTTGAGGCAATTGAAGGGGATAATGATAGTGCGCACGTAGGATACCGAGTTGCAGTTCATCACGGAAACTCCACCTCATGACTGACTGATCCGCTCACTCTGCAGCATTTCATTAATTAAGAGAAGATGGGATCGCTTTTGTTTCAGTTTTCTCTCCTCTCCCCCTCCTCTCTTGCTCCTTCTTCTTTTGTTCTGGAAGTTGATATAATTGGTAGGCTTGCCTATAGGATCGCCTTTTTTGATTTAAAATAGACTAGTTGTGCATGTTTAAAAGTTTCATTCAACCGCACAGATGAGAAAGTAAAACGGTGTTGTCACATTTGTCTAAAAATTTCTAGAAGCTACTTTCAGAAGCAAAGTGCCCATACAAGTATACATTTTATTAGAAGTGTTTGGCATCTGAATCTGAGAAAAATTCAGTATATCTTTTATCCAGAATAGCAATCAGATAAAATGTTATCATTTTTGTATGCTCAGTTTTATTTTATACCTTATATATGTATACATGTTTCTTTATTTTCTGCTTAAGTATAGTAAGTAGAAATGTTGCATTCCATCAAAATATTCGATACGGATATTTCACTGAAAAATATATTGAGGTACCTTGAATGTAAAGAATACGTGAGTCGTACAGAAAGTAAAGAACGTTTAGCCGTAACTAAATAATAACGGAACATATCAACACAGGGCGGCCATGGATGAGTGTTTAGGCCGCTCGCCCCCATCTAGGCGGCTCCAGTTCGATCCTAAGCGCCCGCATGTGGGATTCGTGGTGGACGAGGCGGCGTCTGGTGGGGTTTCTCCGGGTCCTCCGGTTTATCCCGTCACTCATTCCACCAATTACTCTATCATTACTTTTCAAATCATCAATTTCACCTACATTCCACATCATCCACTTCCTACGGGCCGATATCTCGTAACAGGTTCTTCATTCTGTGGTCTCGTGCTGTAGGCTCCCCGACAGGCTTCTGACCTCCGAGGCATTGTCAGTCCTACGACTGAAGGGCAAGCCAATTACGAAACTAAACGAAGATATCAACACAAAACTTAATTTACTCTATTTCTCCAAATTATCGCCATTTATTGTAACCTGCTACACTCAAAGATAGTAATATACCTATGCCTGGCGCTGTAATTTTGATGAAAATGTTACATTTTGACGGGGACTCGGATCTTACCACGATTTTCATTGGTGCCAATCTGATTCAATATGCCACATGGGTAAGAAAAGGCAAAGCCGATTGGGCAATCCATTCCTTCATCGCTCAACCCTGCTCGACACTCCCACAGAACAGGTTCATTTCATTTAGTGTTAGTTTAGTCCACCA
Source organism: Hymenopus coronatus (assembly GCA_030762935.1). NCBI lineage: Eukaryota > Metazoa > Arthropoda > Insecta > Mantodea > Hymenopodidae > Hymenopus > Hymenopus coronatus. Next base: position 81,640,386 of record CM060888.1, on the reverse strand, counting down.
CGTGCGCGTATTACCTTAGAACGTCATTCAGCGCAGAGAAAAGATTAATCTGATTCTGTACCACCCGGTGAGAGGGGTCGAGTATTGTCCATCCAGAAAGTTTGGGAAGCACAATTTGGAACTCAGAACTTCATATGTTGCAGGTTAAGTTTCAAGTCCATTCGATTATCTTCGGTAACGTGGCCTGTCCAGTGCGCTTTTAAAAGCATATCAAACAGGTGAAAGATATGGGCGGAGTCAGCAAAAAGACACCGTGTTATGATAGGCATATTTTTAATGTCTTTCTATTATTATTATTATTATTATTATCAGAGGATGTTTGTTTAAATGTTAGATATTAATTTACTTCTGGCGTGGTATCGAGTACGCACGGATAGCAGGAGAGCCGTGTTCAAATCCCGGCTAAGCTATTGCATTTTTCAGTTGGTTCTAAAAATATTTATTTACTTTAAAGCAATACAAATAACAACAATTACATAGAAATTCCTCCAAGAAATGGCATTAAAATATGTCGTTTGTCTTGGTAGGAGAAGCGCAATAGGATAAAATCCCGAAATCTTACATACTTATATGCAAGTAAGATCAAGCACAAACGAGAGTTACACAAACACAGATTGTTGCTCACACTTTGTAAGGTCGCGATGCTGTGGAGTGTCGGTGAAAATAGAATGTTAAGTAGTGAGAAATTTACCTCGAAAAACTTTCAAGATACGCCCCTCACCCTGAGATATAGGTAAATATTTTGTGTGGTCAGGATCAAACTATGGAGTGGAACTAATAAGATTACCTTATGTGTGCGAATTTAGATGTTTTGACATAAACGGCATCTTCATTGAACATATAAACCACAAACCGAGATATAACTCATCATTCCATCCTCATTTCATTTTCTTTCCACCATGAAGACCAGTCCTGCCCCAAATATTGGGGTACTGTGTTACCGAGTCAAGTAGCTCAGACGTTTCATCTGGGACTGACATTCGGGAGGTTCAAGAATCGGTTCTTCACGACTGACCTCCCTGGCCTAAGGGCTTTTTCGGGGCATTTTTCCGGGACACTAGGCGAATGCTGAGGAGGATTCTTTATTCTCCCGAATTTTCTGTCTCTCCATTTCAGGTTCGCAAGTGTCGAAGATAACTGTGGTGCGTTTATTCAAACCTAAGCGCTCCTAGCACTCACCGCGTCGAGAACTGTTAGGTACGATGGCTCCCTGCCGCAATCTGGTCCGGCTGCCCTCTGTAATTGCTCTCATCTCATTCTCTCCTTCTGGGGTGTGACGTACAAGACCTTACATTCGCTGAAGTGCGGAATCCTCTCCGGTGCACTACAGTACACTTATTACTGTGTTGATAATTGTGAAAAACATGGCTTGTAAGATTCGTCTCAGTGTTTAAACTATAATACTAAGTAATACATATTAACGACTAACTTTATGTCCAGTTTGAGGGGGAAGGGCGAATCAAATTTTAAAACTACAGAACGGAAAATGGACAGTCTGCTTTAACCCTAAAACTTGCTAATTTAATATAAAAAAAAACAGCTACATAGCGATATTTTTATTACTTTTACATAATAGCCTACTTTTTATGGTTTTATGTATTTAACGTCTTCAATGCAAAATAGCTCGAACGCTTTTGGACAGAAATGCACAAGTTTCTGCAGAATATCTTCATATACTAATCAGTAATCATACAAGGCAAGTTTGCCACAGATCAGCATATACGTTAAATAACACTTCAGTTGTTTTATTTTGTATCTGCTTCTGCGAATCTATAGTTCTTATTGTGAGTAATAAATAAGCGTTCTAAAAATAAAATAAAAGGATTAATAGTGATTAATGTGTTATTTGGTCTTGCTTGCCTTGATCTGAAGGTATCGCATTTGTGTTTTTACTTTCTCTATTAATTAACTACGAGTATAGTAAATATTGTATTTCACTCAACAATTATACATTGAGATAATAATAATAATAATAATAATAATAATAGTAATGATAATAATATTCTGTTTTGTCCCAAGAAGGGCAAAAGCCTTCAGCTAGAAGGTAACTCTCGGTCCATAACCGGTGAGCTATTCGGAGCTAGGTTTGCATATACCTATAGTGTACAATGGGTTTCTATAGCTGACTTAAACTTCTTACGTTCTACACTACAGTACACTGTATACTGTTCTACTTCCTCTACCATTATGTACAACATATCTACCTACATATAAATAGAGAAGGTATTGTATTCCACCCAAAAATTTGATACCTAGCTTTCACCGGAAATATATCTTTTAAGACCTCTGATTCAAAAAACAGTATATGTATATACATAGGTATATATGAAGGTATTGTGTATGTATGGGGAGAAGTCTTTTGACAGCATAATTAAAAAAATCTGATGTGTTCCACTCATATGACTTTATCTACATCTCTGCAACAAATTATTGTTCATCATGCTTCTTTTTACTTTATGCTAATCGAGAAAAAACTTGCAGAAATAGTCTTACTACTTGCTTCCTTGTAAGTAGAAGCGAAATAAGGGACTGCCATAGGTTAAAGTGATAGTCAAAAGCTGGTTGCTATGTGACTGAAGTTCCTTTGTTACTTTCGACAGAGTTGACAAATTTCTGTATGAGAAAAGTATACCTAAGTTTTAAAAGCTGAAACCAATATCAAGGAATATCTAAAAAACGATTAACTCTACGAAGAAAATATATATAACGTAAATTGTGTGTTTTAACGTGCTCTACCTTCTTTTTTTTTTGTGGTAAGTTTCTGTCCATCTCTTATGGTTTAGCAGTTATGCAAAATTCCGTAAAATTTATTCAGAATAAAGTGACTTCAAAGACTATTCCCAGAAAATTCTAGATATACTTTTTATTTGTCAGGTAAATATCTTTAATATAGGATATTTTAATCAAAATCGTTAGAGCTTTTTTTTTTGAGAAAATCAACATTTTCGAAAAAAGTTTCATGTGAAGGGTAGTTGGTGGAGGGATTTTCTTCGTGTCACATACTTTGAAGATACCAAACTAAAATACCAAGTAGTTATAATTGCAAGAGCAGATGTGCCATGAACTTCATCCAACTCGGGTTTTAGCTCCTTCGGTGTTAAGCTTTTTAAATAGAAGTGTTTTGTTACCGCACGAAACTCTTTTGTCTTACATCTTTCTAAATGAACACACGATTGTTGATTCAATCGCCTATTGTAACGAACCAAGTAAAGGATACAGCTAAAACCTTAACTACAATCTAGTAGGAGACAACACTTGTTACTGAATACAAACCTTTTTAGCTGCTATGAGTGTAAGTTCTTGGATTTTATAAGAATTTATCGCACGCCTCTAGGAATTCCTTGTTTGGGTGCATAATTTTGTCTTTCATAACAAATTATCTAACAGAGTGACATGTCGTCTACCTATGCGGCAGATTCCAATACATAGGTGGCTTTCCTACTCCTTCTTTCGTCCCTCATCCAAGGAACGTGTCCTTCCCACTTCCACTTCAGTTTGGTGGCTCTTTGTGTGGCGTTTGTTGTTGATGACTTTCAGGATAGCGACCCGTTGGAACTTCTAACTCTCCTTATTATTCTTAGAACTAGGCATACCAGAAGTATGTTCAGTACCAAACAATAACGTGTCGCACCATTTCAAGGAAATCGTTTTCCTCTACTCAAAGCCACACTTTACATAGCAAGTGTACCTTATTTTTAATATTCTAATAATGGTCAAACCATCTTGATTAAAATACCAATGTGTTTAGATATTTAATGACAGATCAAAATCTAGGTCTTGAATTCTCTTGAATTAATGTTGTAAGTACATTTTTATATAGGTGGCAAACCATAGAGATAAAATATAAAACAAAGATTTTGTTGAGTTACACAGAATAGTTCAAATAAAACTGTTTGTGTCACAGTTGCCAAGATTCATTGTTAATAGCTTGATTTTTAAATATTTTGTTATTTTTTTAAGGTGCTAAGCCGCAATTCTTTCATTTCTCAGGATCATTCAAAATGTTTGGTATTTCAGATCCAGCAAAAAGATAACATATTTGTTAGGATTTCCCTATATGTAGGTCCATCCTCCTGTAGCTTCCTTCTAACTACAATGAACCATTTCTGTAAACATTTATTTACATTGAAGCACAGTTGATCGGGCTTAAGATAATCATTACACGGAGATGATTGCGACAAAATCACCACAATTTTTAAATCTGACTGCACCTATTTTAGATATGCTGTTATATAATATTGAAAATTACATCATAGCTCAGTGGTTAGAGCAACCGGCTAGAGAACAGAAGATTTGTGGTTCAATTCCCTGCTATGAAATTGAATGTTTCAGTCTGACTGTACCTATTTTAGGTATGTATTATATACTATTGAGATTAGGCAACGCACGAAGTATTTGTAACCACATACTCACACCTTGTAGAGCAATTCTCATGAAAACAAACCGGTTTCTCATTGTGCGTTATCAGAAAGTCTTTTTAAAATAATGATTTTGTTTGTTAGCGATGCTGCCAATTGCCAGGATCATATCAAGTCCGCTGGTGTGCTGGAATTTCGTCCCGCAGGAGACGCACGCTTCAAAACCATCAGCCTGAACTGGGTTTGAATCCGTGATCTTGAGTTCTGCAGGGCAGCGCCTAACCAACTAAGCTACCCAGAGCAACATTAGCTAATCGTCTTGGCGTTCAGACTAAAGGGTAAAAGTTATGAGTCGGGCAGTTTTGAGCACATGCTAAGCAAATATACTTCGCACCAGTCATAGTATCATGTAGTTATTATCCCAAACGTTTTGTAATTATAATAATAAACTCAAAACAATCTACGGTAATGAACAAAACTGTTTTGGTAGTATTCTTGCCCCTGTCGTCCTCAAGATCACTAACGTTAACGCAAGCGGAATGAATATTTCATCACAATCGTTCATAAAATAGAAAATATTTTTGTGGAAAATAGCCACAAATAACTCTTGGACATCCATAGAGAGTTAAAAATCTTACAATACATCTGATTCCAAGCATACTATATTATAAAAAGTGTTTTTCTCAAAACTACATTTTACATAATCAAAATGTACCACGAGTCTCAGTTTTTGTTTAAATTTAATTAAAATTTCCCGGAAAGTTCACAAGTATCCATAGCAGCATTCTGAAGGATAAAATACATTCTAATGCTAATAATAATTTTCTCCCGTGAGGGGTTCCGTGCCAGTCCCCGATCGGACACCTCCCCAGGTGGCGCATCCGAGAATGCTTGCTAGATATAGATGGTCCGAGGAAATGAAATACTTGGGGTGGGCCAAACTGGCACAGCGTGTAGATGTGACCCGAAAGTCGAGGTGAAGACACATCTATGGTAAATGCTCGAAAAGCATCTGGAGTTCAGGAGCAGAGAGATGGCAGCCCCACCACTGAACTAGCTCTGCGCAGCGCTCGTACTGTGGCCAGAGTGAAATTCTTACCTACTGAACAGCCTCAAAAAAATGGAAAAAAAAAAATTGAGGCCGGAACAAGAGATTCTCTTTAGCCATGAAGAGCTAATGATGATAATAATTTTCCTTGAAAAAGAGGATTAGCATTTCTTATAAGTTTATAAACAATTTCATAATAGCTCATCAAATGTATTTAAAATATCAATTCATGTCACTTTTCTCGTGTTTCAAAGCTCCAATTACAAAAAAACTGCATTCAGTTTTCACAAATTATGAGAAGCCAGGTATATTTTGTCTGTGCGACATATTTACATAATAAACTTTATAAAATCATTTATAGCCCTAGAAGCATTTATATTCAATATGAATGCTATTTGGTATACATATCAACTAAACAGCAATGCAATCAAAGGTAAACTTTTCAAAAGAATCCATACAAAAATGGGGAACTGCAGAAAGTTTTTCCCATGTGATTGTTCCTTAAATCTCCTGTAAAACATGATATTAGCGGCTTATATATCTCAGCTTATTTTTCCAGGGATGAATTTTCTTTCTTTCATTGCCTGTTGCTCGCCGTGGCCGAGTGGTTAGACCACTCGCCTCTCACCTAGACGGCCCGGGTTCGATCCCAGGCGACCGCATGTGAGATTTGTGGTGGACAAAACGGTTTCCCCCGCCATCGCATTCCACTAGTGCTCCATCTTCACTTCATATATCATCAGTGTCATCGCCTGCGGTGCCACAATTAGTAAAAGCAGGCGTTAAACACTACAAACAAAATTGCCTGTTGTGATAAAATATGTTGGAAGAATAAACAAATAACTAAAGGTTCAGGAACTTTAGCGGGATTTCGTAAGATCAGGAGCTTAATGTGAGCTGAATGGGTCCTTTCGGTACGTTTACGAATACACTTCGGGGGTTCCCAAGCGGAGTCAGCCGCGCAGTTTTGTTCCTACATAACTGCCTAATCCATTTTGGTTATGAGGCGAGTTTTCGTCCATATACCGCTATTAGCGTTGAAAATCGTGTTTTCATAACACATAGGGTAGAAGCAATAACATCTACAGGTTGGTTCAGTGTTGTTTCAAAACATCTTGATTACAATAAATGTTCTTCTTACTTAATTTATAATAAATAAGACTATTTATATATACGGCATTTTATGCCACATTTTAGAAAATCGGAAATGTTTTTAAAAATGTTCCATATAAAGTATAGTTTGGGGTGGTATAATTTTCCTGAAAATTTTCGTCACATTCTTGGAAAATACTAAACTGAAACACCAAGTGTTTGAGATATACTTTAACATACCACGACACATACACGTATCTCTTTCTAAAACAACCCTTAAAACATGTGTCAATTTGTTATCAATTGTTGTGTGGAAGCAATACCTTCCCTACCTACTATGTACGTTGTACATAAGTGGTAGTGTAATACTCTTTTGAAAGAAATGTAGTAAAACAGAAGAAGTAATGTTTAAACATAGCAATTTAATTCGCATAAAAATAATTACGCTACGGGATTAAAATGGGTTAAAATTTTCACCATAACCTTAGGGTAAGCCAGTTAAACCTTTAATTTGATTTTATGCCCTGTCCTTTATTCTACTTGGTGATCTGAAGAAGAAAATGACTTAGCTAGTACACAAACACAGAAACACAGAATATTACAATACTAAACATCCATCCCCATAGCGGGATTCGAACGCGTGACCCTTTCGCGGCAGAACGTCAACACCAACAGGGCTCCGGGCCGGCCTTGTATTGGTATTTCTCGTGATGAGTTCTGACATCTGGCAACCCTGGAAAGACAGAACAGATAGTTTGCTTTGCCACGATGAAATCACAGGTTACAAGAGAACATGAAGTGTATTATTTTAATGGCTGTAATATACCAAATAACGTTTTTACTATACATTCAAAGCAAGGCGAGGTTTTCTTATCGGAATAATCAGTACCTTTCCACTCCTTTTTTATTATATAAATACTCCATAGAAAGATGGTAACGTTATTTTCGCGGCACGATTTACCATCGATAAACCTTAGAGAAATGTTATTACCTGTTACTATTGCGCCCTCTGTAATTTTCATGTTCATTATTTAGTCTTCTCTTATGCAGGAACCAAATCGAATTGCTTAAGCCTCTCTAAACGGCCTTCACTGATAGCTTGTGAATCCGATCTGAAGCCTGTGAGAATTACAGAAAAATGTAATCTTAATGAAATCCGTGGAGTATTTGTTTTATAGCGCCATAAACTATTCTCTAAGGCATGCATTCAATCACAGCGAACACTGATTAATGCTTTCGATGAAAACATTATAAAAACACCAGAACTACACAGTTATCCGAATTATACGAAAAGGTTGATGATGATAATAATAATAATAATAATTAATAATACTAAAAATAATAACAATTGTATTTCCTCTGACAATTTGTCGTAAGAAAATTTGTCAAAATGTCGTAAGAATTAAACTCCTGGTTGCTAAATCGAATTTGGACAAAAACATGTAAATGGCATGTTATTTATGGACGCTCTTTAACTGCTGTGGTTCTCAGCGTCCCATTCTAAATTGGGCGTGAAAGACCGCTTAATTTTGCTCAGAGACCTCTCTATCAGGCTTGAGGTTCTTTTACGTGCCGTAAATCTACCACACGGGACCAACGGCTTTACTTCCCTTCCGAAGGAAGCCATGCTAAGGATTTTTACACCCGAAAACATCCATCGTCCTCCGCCGGATTTGAACCCGCGACCTTGGGTATATGAAGTCAACATGGTAACCATTACACCACGGAGGGCGACGAATTTGGACAAGTTTAATTATTTTGGTACGTTAGGTCTTTATTCTTTTCTGTTTCTAGCACATATGTACAATGTAACCAGTAGGTAGAGAAAGTATTCATGCTAACCAAAAATTTGATTCGGAGATTTCACCATAAATACAGGTTTATGGACCCCCTGAATAAAACAAAGGAAGCTTTTTAGAGAAAAAGTTCATGTATGTATGTGTCCGTATGTCTGAAAACACGATAACTCAACAACGAAAAATCGGTAAAATGCAAAGCCTGGTATTTAAGTTTAGTGTCTTCAAGGAATGCGACAAGAATATTTTAAGAAAAATTCCCCTACCCAAAATACCCTTTACATGGAAAAATGTTCACAAATTATGATTTTCTGAAAAATGGCTCTAAGGATTTTGATTAAAATGCTATATATTAAAGATTCACAGGACATGGGAATAGTCTCTGAAGCTGTCTTCATTCTGGATGACTTTTGCATAACTAGTAAACCGTAAGAAGTGGACAAAAAATGTGCAAGTCTTATTAAATCACGTAAATTATGACATATACATTTTTTTGTAGAGATAACTATTTTAGAAATATTCCTGTTTTAGGTTTCAATGTTAAAATACTAAAATTGTCTCAAACATTTTAATGCCTCTTTTGTTTTTCTGCAATCTAAGTGCACATGAAATAAAAAACCGAATTTCAATGAAAAATGCATAGCAACAGATTTTAAAACAATTGACCCGCTTTATTGTAGTGGCTTCCCTTATTTTTTTTCTATTTATAAGGAACTAAGTAATAAGTGTATTTGTGCTAATGTTTATTTTGATCATGCTGTAGATAAAAAATATTCTTTTGTAAGAATAGTGTGTGGAACAGCCAGATAAAGTATGTGAGAACACACATTTTTTGCTTAATCCACTCCTCACAAACCTATTCAACTCTAGGGCTGAAAGGTATGTCCTTCCTTTTTCAGCTCATCTTTCAATAGCTCTTCTAATAATTGAAAATGATAGGAGGCAAAAGTGAAAACTTAATTTATTTATTTGAAATAAAGCTATATCGGGTACTCCTCGAAGAAGTTCAAATAACATCCACTTGGGAGGTATTCCCACACGTATAAAGTATATATGTTACATTCCCACCCTTTTTCTAACCTGAATCATACATTAATGGGTATAAAACTTTAATTTCGAAAGCTTGCTTTTTCGATCCACTTCATTCTAATCGAGTTAAAATTTGCAGATATATCTATTTTTTCGTTATAAATTCAGAGGGATTAAAAACTGCCAAACGTTTAAGAGCTGAAAGCCAAATGGTGGCCTTAAAATGCGATGGAGTCGCAAGAAGCATATATAAATCTGACATCTTTATCCTGACAGTTAAACAAAGCAAAAGAAAATAAATAAATTAACTGGTTAAATTAAGTTACTAACTAAACTAAGTTACTGGCTTCCAAACTATATTATAGAACCATAACTACTGTATTCAATGTTAAACATTCTTTATTTTTCTTTTATTTCATTAATGAATTTGCATTACTATTTTTACATTTGTCTTTTCCTCAACATTATATCCATATTTTATTCTCATTGGTATTAGAGTATTTTATGTCACCTAGTTCCAAGCTGAATTCTTTGTCATATCCTTCTTGTCTCTTTAACTAATCTATGGGTGGTTTCTCTGCTTGTATAGCAAACATTGCGAATGGATGTTCACTGGACATTAAAATAACTCAAATACTTAACATTTCAAACCATTATGATCAAACTCTCTGGAATGCCAAATGCCACAAGAAAAATAAGGTGAAAATCAATAGTGTATTTTAAACAAGCTTACATTTTTTTTTTTTTTTTTGTGAAGTGCGTTTTCGCCCATCGTTTAATATTTAGTAGTTATATAAAATTATACAAATTTCATTCAGAGTGAGGACTTCACAGGCTATTCCCAAAAAATTCAATGTACACACTTTAATTTTCTTGATAATACTTTTAAATTATCCCATAGACTCTTCCTTAAATTGGGATATCTATGTTTTATGTGTCAGGTGTCATAACTAGTGATTTCGATATTATTGTAACAAACAAACAAATGCACACAAACACAATTTTATTCATAATATAAACTCCAGAGAGGACAAAATTACCTCTTCGGGAGCTATTCGAACAGCTCAGAGCCTAGGAAGCCTACCACTAAAACTCGTTTTGCTCCTTTTAACTTCCAAAATTTAACATTCTTAAAAAAAGCCTACACATAAAATATTTAATGAAGCAGTTTCAAATTTGTGTCAAATACTTTTTATATATTTATCTTAACCTTCCTTGATTATAAGTTTGTTGTAAATTACATGCAAATATCTTTAGTGCTTTTGAGAAAACATATTTACTTTATTTATTCTAATTAATACAATGTTCCACACAAGGCATAAATTTAATTTTGAAAAATATGAAAACGTTTCCATGTTATTAATATAAAAAATATGATGTGTTCCATTCACATAACTTTCTCTATATATCCGGAACAAATTATTGATAGAAAGCTTATGCTCTTTTTTACTTCAATCAAAACGAGAAAAAATTAGCAGAAATAGTCTTATTACTTGCTTCCATACAAGTAGAAGGGAAATAAGGGAATAGCATAGACTAAAGTATTAGTCAAAAGCTGATTGCTAACTGACTGAAGTTCCTTTGTTTCTATGGACAGGAGTAGACAATTTCCCGTATGAGAAAAGTATAGTTTTTCAAAGCTGAAACCAATAACAAGGAATATATAAAAAACGATCCACTCCACAAAAAATGTATATAACATAAATTGTGTATTTTAAGAAGCTCTATATTTTCTGTTCAGTAAGTTTATGTTTATTTCTTACAGTTTGCCAGTTATACAACATTCCGTAAAATTCATCCAGAATAAAGTAGTCTTCAGAGACTATTTCCAGAAAATTCAAGATATACGTTTTATTTGTCAAATAAACATCTTTAATAAACGATATTTTAATGAAAATCGTCAGAGCCATTTTTACGATGATAAACAATTTCGAAAAATTGCCCATGTTAAGGTCAGATGGGGTTGGGGGGGTTTTCTTGAAAATCTTCATGTCGCATACTTGGAAGATACTGAACTTAAATCCTAAGTTTGTTATTTAACGGACTTTTCGTTTTTGAGCTATGCTGTGCACACACACACACACAAACACACCCTCACGCACACACAGACCTTTTTCCAAAAATGAATTTTTTGGATTCAGAGTGGCCCAAAACATGTATTTCCAGTGAAATCTCGGTATCGAGTCTTTGGGGGCATTACAATACCTTCTTTACACACTATGTACATAGTACGTGTAGAGAAAGTAAAAATGGCAGACATAATTGTACTAATCTTGTGCCTGAGATTTTTCAAAATATTTCAATGCACTGTTTTAAACAATTTGCCCTTATTGGCCCAATCAATAATATTTTATCATGGGGAATTTAAAAGTGTAGCTATAATGTTGAAGGTTTGAACGACATTGGTTACAAGGTTCATCAAGTGGATTATATTTAAGGTGCAAAAAATGGAACAAAAATCAATGTCGGGTTGTTATACATAAATTTAGGCATTAGGTGGTGTGCTCTCTGTATTTAAATGATAAAGGTTCAAAGTATTTTGAAATGTTTAAAAATTATTACTAAATTGCAATAGAAGCAAATGATTGTATGAAAGTTGCACCTGACACGTGAAAGCACCGTTAGGAAAATCATGTTAAGATTCGATGTTCTTTATCTGTTAATGGCTCAAAAGGACATTCCGAAGTACTATAATAGGTTAAGAAATCATTTCGTTTAAGGTGCTACATCGGTAAAATTTGACCAAAACCGTGACAAATTAAACAGCTTTTTTGTTTCATAATAAAATGATGCAAATTCTATACCTTAAGAAAATATATCGTCTTTTATACTTGGCGCATTTAAAGTACCAACTAACTAAGGCTATAAATGATCAGATGCATGCTTATTAATAGGAACTTCGAAATTTAAACCTTATTTTATCTCAAACTTTTCCCAATTTTTTCAGACTCAAAAAGTTCCACACAATACAAGTTTTCATTGATAAGCTGTCTCTCTCTAAATCATGTTAAAGAAACTAGTATATTTCTTTTTCTAAATCATACTCCAATTTCGAAAAAATAAAATGTTGCGTGCTGAAAAACCAAGATATTTTGGAGAGAACAAAAATCAATAATTTTTCTACACTAATTAGGGATAGTATAAAAAGAATATAATATAACAGAACTATTTGGTAACTCAATTGCTGTAAAAGTGGAATTTAGAATTTGAATATTTTTAAAAATGCATCAAGGGGCGTAATTTTATTAGAACAATGACTTTGTTTAAACCACCTTGTAAGCTAGAATTTTGATGCATGGCAAAAGTATCACTATTATTAACTATAATAACTTATAAAAGTTACAATAGGATATTTTATATATTGTGGACTGTCCCTGTTTCACATATGCATCACTGTAAATAATTTTAGAATTAAAAATTAAATTCATGGGAATATTCATTTTCAGGAAATATTTCGTAGTTTTATGAGCCATTGACGTCTACTATAAATGCTCCTCTAATTTATATTTAAATAACTCAAAACCATCTTGTTTCATAATAAAACTACATATGCTAATAGTCGCCTTTTCAAAGTAAGAATTAGCTCTTGAATAATTCCCGTTATTCAATAAGTAATTATACGTTGCAAGAGGAGTGGATTTTGGGTGTGGAATTTTAGAGCCACGCTGTGGGAAAGACGTGCTAGTGACAAACTATAAGAGCTTCTTGGGCTGGGTTTCCATCACGTACTTTCTGAATGAATGGTACCTATTTCATAAGGGAGTTAACATTGTCAGGTACTCCTTCCAGCAAAGCGTTAACACCACTGCATCTTCCGAATTTCGTGATGATATGCCACTATGGCTAACCGTCATTTTATTCTATCCTAAAATAGTCACATAAAATGATAATTAAAACATTACTTTCTCTACATCCCTGCATCAGATTATTGTTAAAACACTTGTGCTTCTATTTACTTCATGCCAAACGTGAAAAAATAGCAGAAATAGTCTTATTACTTGCTACCTTATAGCAGAAGCGAAATAAAGGGAGGTTAAAGTGATAGTGAAAAACTGGTTGTTATGTGACTGAAGTTCCTTTGTTTGTACGGACAGGAGTTCACATATTCAAGTGCGAGAAAAGTACATGTATTTTAAAGCTAAAACCAATAAAAAGGAATATCTCAAAAACGGCCAACTCCACGAAAAAATTGCATATCACATAAATTGTGTATTTTAACGATCTCTACATTCTTGTGTGGTAAGTTTATGTGTATCTCTTTCGGTTTACCAGTTATGCAAAATACCGTAACATTCGTCCAGAATTAACATGTCTTCAGAAGCTATTCCCAGAAAACTGAAGATATACAATTTATTTGTCATTTAAATATCTTAAATATAAGAGGTTTTAATCGTAATCTTTAGAATCATTTTTGAGAAAATTAAAATTTTCTAAATTTTTTCCATGTAAAGGGTAGTTGGAGGTGGGGTGATTTACTTGAAAATCTTCATTTCGCATTCTTGGGAGATAACCAATTTGACATTTAACAGACTTTTCGATTTTGAGCTATGCTGCGCGCGCAGTTTTCTAAAATGCTTTTTTAGATTCAAGGGGACCCAAAACACGTATTTCTGGTGAAATATCGGTATACACTATGTACATGTATAAAAAGTAATAATGCAGAATAATTATGATCTATATATGGTTCAGAGTATTTATGTTACTCTACAAAGCAAAATCTAACTTCTTTTCTCCACAGGAGAGTCGTGTTTACATTTCGATGTGTGATCACATGCCGTAAGTAATTTTCAATAAATTTAACACAAAAGAATATCAATTTAGATATATTTTATTTTCCAGAATTATCAATTTCATGTTGTGTATATATGTTTATTGATCTACAAGATGTATCAAAACAACACTGATTCGTCAAGTAAGTAATTAAGTAAAGTAACGAAAGAAATGCTAATGTTTCTCAAACTAAAGGAACATGTTAGCTCTCACACTATGCCTGGGCTTGAATCCCGGTTTTGTTAATCTGTTTGGATCAATCGTTTACTCCAACAGCCTGAATCGGTATTAGCCATAACACATATAAATTAATGTTAGTTTATTATTACCCCAAAATCAGACAAAAAAGGATTATAATTCATTTTTGGCATAAAAAGAGGAAAATTATGTTAGCAAGAAATGCCATTTGATGTCATCGCCTCCAAGATAGCTGCATATAACTCTGAACTGTATACTTCACACGTATTATAGCGCAATTATTCTATAGTCTATTAACTTATATAATTTTAGTCAAAAACATAATGGTAAAATATAAAGAATTTTATTACTCATAAGGCATACCACAAATATTGTTCATAAAAGGATGGGGTCAAGAAAGGTATTAATTTGCAAAATCGAATACTTGTGCTATTTAATTCTGTGTCAATGATATATTAACAAGTGTAAATAAAATAATATAGAGAATATTGGTCTACACAAGGAATTATATTAGAGTTGTAAAATACCTCAAGACTACCTTATAGTTTCAAGACATGCTTGGCCGTCATGATCTTACTGAACGCAATCTAATCTGATCCAATCTAATCTAATCTGTAGGGACTGCCATGACATGTTCTATGTTTAAGACCTGCTTGCCCATCATGATCTTACACAACGCAATCTAATCTGCAGGGACTGCCATGACATGTTCTATGTTCAAGACCTGCTTGCCCATCATGATCTTACACATCACAATCTAATCTAATCCAATCTAATCTGTATGTTCTATGACATGTTCTATGTTCAAGACCTGCTTGGCTATCATGATCTTACACATCGCAATCTAATCTAATCCAATCTAATCTGTATGTTCTATGACATGTTCTATGTTCAAGACCTGCTTGCCCATCATGATCTTACACAACGCAATCAAATCCTATCCAATCTAATCTGCAGGGACTGCCATGACATGTTCTATGTTCAGGACCTGCTTGCCCATCATGATCTTACACAACGCAATCTAATTCTATCTAATCTAATTTGTAGGGACTGCCATGACATGTTCTATGTTCAAGACCTGCTTGCCCATCATGATCTTACACAACGCAATCTAATCCTATCCAATCTAATCTGCAGGGACTGCCATGACATGTTCTATGTGCAAGACTTCCTTTCCCATCATGATCTTACACAACGCAATCTAATTCTATTTAATCTAATTTGTAGGGTCTGCCATGACATGTTTTATGTTCAAGACCTGCTTGGCCATCATGATCTTACAGAATGCAATCTAATCTAATTTGTAATGACTACAGATACTCTATGTTCAAGGTCTACTTGACTATCATGATGCTATATCTAGTCTATACGGATTGCCATTGTTTTAAAAAATATAGTCTGTGTTTCCCTTCTGAATTTCCTTCAAAGTCTTCTCTTATGCTGCCGCACATAAGATTGAATGTATTCACCTTCTTGTTAACATCTTTCTCTTCTAGCGCAACGGTTAACTCTGGTCCAACGTTGCCACCTTCAGTATTGTTTCCTAATTAATTATAATCTTACTTCCAACATGGTTCCTCCCTTTAAGCGCCAGAACTCTCATCTTATTTATAGATATTTGAAATTGTACTTATGTATTATTTAATATGTGTACTTTCATTTGTACAACGAGTTTCTGTAACACGTACTTCTTTTCAACATATTGTCCATTGCTTACCCATTAATATTAAACTCCTCTATATAAATATTAAATAAGATTGGGGATGAGGTGAAATAAATAAATGCTGAGCAGGATATTCGTTGTAAAAGGCCATCCAGCATTCACTTACCCACCGGGAAACAGGAAAACAAAACCAATGGACACAGTGGCAGATTTAATGGGAATCGTACCCATGAGCTCCCAGATATGAGCTTTGCACTGAAATTGAGTAATTTGAATTGTAAGAAAATCTGATTTCCTAAATGCACATCACTTTAACTATATACTCAACATACCACATTCTCATTTATACTAATCGAGAATAAACATCTGCAGAAATGGTTTATTACATTTTACCTAATAGGTCAGGGGGATTACGTAAGCATTAAGCGATAGCTTACATTTTAAGAGCTACTCGCAATGTGGTGGTTTTGATTTTCGGTTCTTTTAGAGAACAGCAGAAAAAGGTATATTATGAATATATGACCCATCAAGTTACTTTAATACTGGTGGATAATTGTTTAAATATTAATAAAGCAGGGTAAAAATGCAATGACTTGAATTAGAAGGTATTTCAATTAGAAGGCTTTTGTTGAAAATATATTTTTGTTGGAATAGAGCAACAGAATGAAGGAGAATAAATTAATGTCTAACGTAATGATTTCTCGAAGTGGTTAACTCACCCCTCCAAAATACGTATTTGACATAAAGTATATGATTTAACAGAACCTGTAATACGATTTTGTCTATCCCTTACAGTTGACCAGTTATGCTAAAGTTATTTTAAATCAAGAGGACTTCAGAGAATTTTCCCAAAAATTCAAGATGTACCTTTAATGACATCCGCGCGGATGAATTCCAATTGTTTTATGCAGTGGGCCTCAAAACCTATATTTATGGTGAAATCTGGTATAGAACTTTTTGATGAACTATAATACCTTCTCTACTTACTATATATGTTTGTGCTGTAGGAAGTAAAAATATACAGGAAGTTAGAAGTACAGATACAGATATTTTGATGCTTGGTATCTTAATATGCATTCACTTCGTATTTTAGTTTTTTCCTCTTTGTCTAACAGTTTTCTAGAACAATCAAACCAATTACTACCTGATCAGTGTTGCTTGGGCTTAAATGCACCGCGAAATGAACAAGACCTGTAAGTCTATCCGTATTGTTTCCACGTTTTCACACCTCAGTATGTGACCTGTTGGCCTAAGTTGTGTGGGGTCATTGGCCTTTTAGAAAACATTCCAACTTCCGTTACAACATTCGTTATAGCCAAGCCCGCCCGCTGAAGGTTACGGCTTCCGTCCCGTGGTTTTAGGGAAAATAAACACGCATGCATATATTGTGCCACGCCTACTTGGAGGTACTAACGAACTAGAAAACATACTATCTTAATGAATAAAATTAAAACTCCACAAATGAATCAACTATTGATGTAATGTTCTTAATTGACAATACAAATATCTGCACTTATACCCCTAAAAGTTTGTGCAGAAATCAAATGTAAAACCATTCAACGTTTGCTTAACAGAATTAAGATCATATTTTAGGTCACTAAATAAATACTTCAGAAAATGGATTCGTATTGGTGCATTATCTTAAAATGAATAAGGTTTAATTTGTTTTGGAATGTTCAGAACAGGAAGCATCCTTGTAAGAACTAATATGTAATGTAGATTAACGCTCAGCTGTTGGGTGATCAAGAAGAAGCAATTCCCACTCACATAGCTGAAGCAACCGTAATGTATACATGCTTTAATTATCTTATCTTAGCTCAAAGCTTCCATAAAAAGGAACGACCACTTTCCCTTTCTCCCTTCCAATAATTAATTTTACATTTTAAACTTCACAGAGCGTAATCATACGGTTGGAAGCGTTAATATTATTGCAGCCGAGTAGAAAACTCCATCTTGAGAACAAAAACGGAACATTAAAAAGGGTTAGCACTTTTCTTACTGGGTTAATAACTTATCAGACATCCTGAGGGACCCAAGTTTTCTCGGCTCGTCTTTCCTTTTACTCAGCACATACAATGTTACCATCCATCGCGTCTGTACTGAAAATGAGTCTTCGTAATTCAATAATTAGACATCGGCGTAATTTTCGATCATGTAACCTCATTAGATAGTAGAGGAGGACAGAAGGAGTAGGAGCAGCGAAGGAACCCTTGCTTGTAGAAGGGGGTGGCGGGATAACAGCTTCTTGCAATTTCCACAGATGGGGAGGAATTAAGCTTCAGATACTCTGCCTTTTTCCACGACCGCCCCCTCCTTCTAGAAAACAACAGGAAGCTATATGGACGCCAGAGGGAAGAACGAGACTCCCGCTGGTTTTAGTTTAGTGATTATCTAATTAATAACCCATCTCTCTTAGCAGTAAATGTATTATTTCTTATTACCATACAGTCGGTCGGTTGGTGCTTCCATCACATTAGATGGCAGCATGGGCGAGGCAAGATGGAAGATAAGGTTACACGAGCCTTGCGTTCGAAATTGTCAAGGTAAAACATCCACAACCCTCACTTCTTTTTTAAAAGCAAAGAAATTAATAGGGAAATTGAAATGTATTATCTTTCCATATTTCATGGGGAACTCAAAGAGGGTTCATTGGATATGCCCAGAAGGTCTCTTCTCAGAAGAAAGGTCAATTTTATTAGTTACACATTTATTTGTTATAAAGTAGCACATTCATTGTTCTATTCTTTAAAAAAATATGTTGTGGGACTAAGCATGACTAAATTATCGTACAATGATTCAGAGACTTCTAATGGATAGATTTGCTCTGGGAAGAATTTTATCACCAAATCTGATATTCCCTTGGGTGAAACCTTATAGTTACAATATCTGGCTACAGACGGAATTAGTCGTCATCAGAGTCTTTGTTCTTATTCTTGTTTTAAACCTCTAATGTGTTCCACTCACAAAACTTTCTATATATTTTTCAAATACAAACTATTCTTACAAAATATTATTCCTTTATCTATATCATGCTAATCGACATAAACATTAGGAGAATGGGTCTTATTACATTCTTCCTTGTAAGTAGAAGGGAAATAATTGAACATTAGGCTAAAGCGATAGTCAATTCTGTTAAAAGCTAGCTGTTATGTGAAACAATTGAGGTTCATTTCACTTTGCATGTCCACGTTTGAGAAAAGTTAGGTAGTTTAAAACTGAAACCAATAACATGCAGTAAGTATCCCAAAAACCGTCAACTCTATAAGAAAAACATAAATTATTTTTAACGAGAATTACATTTTTATGTATTATGCTTTTGACTATCTCTTATGCTTTAACCGTAGTAATCCTAGAGGGAATCTTTAAATAAATAAGTGCCCTAAAAGGCCTAGTGGAAAATATCCAGGAAACTTAAAAAAAATGACAGAGTTTCACACTGTTTATTGTAATAACTGCTTTTAACAAACATCCATTAAAGAAATATTTGATTTGTAAATGAACACTTTTAGTTAGAAAGTTAAATTTGCTACATTTTTAAGTTACAGTGGTGAATCCGGCTCATAAATTACAGACACTGAAACACAATTTGAACAGAATCTAGTAATAAAGTAAACGCCTGATGGTCCAGAGGAAGAAAATTTTCATAATAGTAATGAATTAGGCTTACCAAATATGTATAACCCCAAATTTTGCCTAAACCGAAAGAAACACCACTTTTGTCTGCCCTTGGCGGGTACGCAGGAAAGCTTCGATGTGAAGATGGTCTGTCCCACGGCGAGTTTTCCAGCTGGCTGACTTGCTCTCCCTCTTGAGGGCTTGATTGAGAAGAGGAGGTAGGATAGTTCTAACATTTCACACCAAGTCGCAGCAAAATCTCAATTTACGTCACTCTTTCAATAGTAAACGAGCTTGTTTCTGCCTTAGCTGTGTGACATCAGTAGGTGCGGTTTGGATTGTGGAAGGGGGTAACGCCTCACCGCTAGGCTAAACTCATCCACAATAAAGAGGTCTCCAAGGGATATTCCCGTAAAACTCAAAGTATATAATTTATTTATGTTGCAAATCATTTTAATATTCAGTATTTTAATCAAAATTATTAGAACCATTTTTGGTAAACACATTTCAAACTTTTTTCCGTATAAAGGATAGTTTGTGGTAGAGGGATTTTTTAAACATCTTTGCATCCTTGGAAGAAACTAAACATAAATACCAAGCAATTTTGTTTTTAAGCTATGGCGTCTCCACACACACTCACTCACAAGGACATTTTTCTAAACACGAAAAATTCCAAAAAAATCTCTACACAACCAACTTATCCTTTACATGGATTATTTTTCGATATTTTGATTTCCTCAAAAATGGATCTAACGACTTTGATTAAAATGTCATATGTTTGAGATGTTTTTATGCCAAACGAAATGTATATCTTGAATTTTTGGGAAATAGCCTCTGATTACCTCTTCATTCTGTATGTTTTGTGTAACTTTTGCATAACTGGTAAACCATAAGATATAACAAAAACTTCATACACAAAAATCGTAGGTCTCATTAAAGAGATCTACGTATGAGACACAATTTGTGTCTTTTACGGCTTTTTTTTTTCTTGTAGAGTTAATCGTTTTTGGTATATTCCGAGTTACTGGTTTAAGCCACTTACATTTTACTCAAATGGAAAGACATCTTTCTTAATGCCTCTCTTTTGTATATTCCAAGCAAGCAAAGGAAACCGAATTGATATTGTTTCACTTAGTGACCGACTTTTAAAAGATTGAGTATAGCTTTAGCTTACTTTATTTCCCTTTTTCTTACAAAGAAGCAAGAAAGAAAAACAAATCAAATTAGAATACAGTGCGAAAGGTTCTATTGTAAATATAAAACCAGAACCAAAAATCCTATTTAATAGCTGGAATTTTCAATCTACGGACGGACTTGTGTGAAAAAAAATTAAAATTTGTACCTATTTTTACTTTCTCTACACGTATTATGTACATACTTTATAGATTAGGAATTGTATTCCAACCAAAAATTTGACCCCCTAGAATGCACATGGCTCTGACGGCTTTGATAATGATACAGTAATGTAACTTCATGGCACGACAGTCCACAAGAAACCTTTATCTACCGCCCGGTCGCTGCATCCCCCACCTCGGCCCGAATGCGTCACGGGTGGGGTGCAGTGCTGGTGGGTGAGTCGTGATCAGCACCTCGTATCCTTCCCGGCCTGTCCTATTCTGTATACCTAACATTCCAACAGATAGTATCGGAAAATATTCAATGGCGTATGTGTGAAGTTTTCGAAAATTTAAAATCATTAATTTTGTTCTGTATTCTTCGAATGAGGCGGCGTCATGGCCGAGTGGTTAGACCACTTGTCTCTCACCTAGGTGGCCCGTGTTCGATCCCAAGCGCCCGTATGTGGGGTTTGTGGTGAACGAAGTAGCGTTTAGGCGGGTTTTATCCGGGTTTTCCGGTTTTCCCCGCCACTCATTCCACCAATTGCTCCATCATCACCTTTCCTATCTTCCTCACGCTCATGCCTGGATACGACCACTTCTTACAGATTCTATACAGATTGGATCCCCGACAGACTTCTAATTTCTCGGCATTCGCTTGTAAATCCTCGGGGAGGGGGGGTGTCAGTCCTAAACTACGGGGAGGATAAACCGGCTACAAAAATTCTTTGAATGTGACTCTTTAAAATTAAACATTATATTTTGCTTAGCAGTAAAACTGTTGCTTAAAAATGTAAATCGACATTTTTTTTCTATCAATCATGCAATAAACTATTGAATCCAAACATACTTGAAATCTAAAGAAGGTATTATAGGTGCCTTCACCAAACTTCAAATAGCCTATATTGAGAATCTTAGACATTAAACAAAATTGCATATGGGGAGCGTAAAGTGGCGATAAGGAAATGTTATTACTAGAACATCAATTTTTGAAATTATATGAATCACAATTGAATATTGATTGGGTGTTTCTGAAAAAAAAAACGCATTAAAAACAGAAAAAAACATGATTTTTTTTTCAAAGCGGTAAAAATTCAGATTCAAGTAGTTTTAAAATGTTATATTTAAAAAAAACTTGGTATTTTATTATTTTATTTAGTATCTAAAACCTTATGATTCACTTTGTAAATATGCTTTATAGGGTAAATCCCATATACATCATCCAACGTTCATCAGGAATTGCCTCTCAGTAGCTTCTAGTAAGGGTACGAAAGCTGTTATAGTACTTTTCTGCAAGAGTTCCAACTGATAATTAACGCATTAAAGTTCTTATACGAGTAGTTATTTGTTATCATTAGAATAACTTGCTTACATACGTATCCCTGTTACCAGGAAGTATCTGTTACTCTGTAATAGACTTGATTATAGAGGAGGTTCATGGTCACAAAATGTTAATATACATGTATCTGAGCTAACAGTAACATCTAATAATTCTTTGTTTGACATAATTATAATATACAGATCCCCTCTATCACGATTTCAGAGATATTACAGTTCTGATATCAACATCAAATTACTTAGTAATTAGTCTCCTTAGGCGTAACAAACACTCGGCAGCCATCTAAACTTCTACAGTTTAACGGTAGAGTTCATGACAATTCTGCTTGGCACTCTGATCAACGGTTTGGTTTAGAATCTATTCTTGTTTTGCACATTACTTAAATATGACGTATAACAGAATGCTGTGTATGCTGCCCCACCCTCTGCCAGCGTGAACACTTCTATTTCTTGAGTACAAGTTTGGTCCCTGGGTTATTAGGGTACTTTACCTACCTTCACCAAATTATAGCTAAGTGCCGAAGGATATTATTATAAGCTAATTGTCAATGGCTTCACTAGGTAAATGCAAATAAGGTAATGATTCACTGAATATTGGTGCAAAAAAGTTTAAGATAAAGGCTAGATAACGGAGGAGGACAACTTACGACCTGAAATCTATACAAATCTATTTCACGGAAACGGCTCACTAGGAGGAAGGGCTGAAGTGAGATAACCACAGGAGACGACACACCCAGGCAGGTATAAGTCCCCGAAGGTGATTCATACTTGCACCAGGTTCTGCCCTGTAGCCACCAGTACCACAGATTTGTGGTACCGTCAAACATCCTCGCCCCTGTGAAGGCAGCGACCATAACGCCGCCTCAACGCCGAGAACAGCATTCACAGTGCGCATGCATCCGCGCCAGCTAACAGAGCTGCCGCACACCACGACCCTGTTAGTACACCTGTAAAGTGATTTGAAAATTGCACGAAAGGGAAATTATGGAAATGGAATCATGGAGAATGTGCACCACACATTTGCCTAAGTGACAAGAGCGAAACATGAAAAACTCCAAGTAAGAGTGCGGGATCGACGTGATCTAACCTACGACCTGCCGAATGCGAGTCGCACTTATTATCGCAGGATTATCTGTGCAGTTTGGCGCAGAAACATGATATAATGCAGTAAAAACATACCAATAACACCGCTGATAGATTCTGCCATGTAGATTTCGTTTCGTATCGTCCAGGGTGGTTCAGTTGATTGGACGCTAGCCTTCTGATCTCAAGTCGCAGGTTCAAAACCGATCCAGCCCGATGGTTTCTAAGTGTGCTTAAAAGGCTGGTAGATTTAGTGACATGTAAAAAAGCTTCTACGGGACGAAATTTCGACACACCGGTGGCGCGGATATGAACTTAGTGGTTGACAACGTTGTAGCAAACAAATGATATTTTTGCAATATAAATATCATAGTTGTTCAGTGTACAAATAATTCTTCACCTCTTACACACGTGGTCATGTTACGTTGCATTGTTAAGCCTATATTTGTGTATCAATCATAATGGAATTATATCGTATAGGTGGTGTCCGAAACACCTTTGACTTCACATCGATTATAGCATCGTTCATTGTTTCATTTTTATTCCATGAATTGTTTTTCAGACCCCGTTGCGTAGAGGACTGATGCCGCTGGTTGGTGTTGAAGGTTGATTACCTGAGAGATTAAATCTAACGGTGAGAGAAACAATATTGCAATCTTTTGTTGAAGGAACAGAGTTATCTTTTCCTTTTATTTTTGTTTTGTTTGTTTGTTTTTTGTTTATTCAATGTCCGGTATAGTAAGGTTATCACTAGGAAAAGTTTTCTAATTTAGCTGCATCAGTTAAAAATTATTACCTTGTTTGCCATGATTGGTAGCTATAGTGTTTATCACCCTATAAAATAGATTGTTGTGCGCGATTCTTCACTAATTATCGTGAATACCATGCGAATTTAGTCTAGCTAATTCTCTATTTCTAGTAAAATCTGATGTTCAATAAATTTAATAAAAAGTAAGTTGTTCATCTATTTCATTTATAATAAATCAAGCAGATATCAACCACCTCGTTTAGCAGAACAAATGTGAGTTAACTGGTGATTTTACTGTTGTACTTGGTCAGTTGCAGCGCAGCGGTACGGGAGAGTAGTGGTTCAAATTCCGCTAAGGCATTACGCTTTTCATCTAGTGTAGCTTTCATTTTCAAATTAATAAAAACAACTTATGTGTAGTAATTTTGGCAACATTGTTACAAAATAATAATGTGGAGTATATCATAAATATGCATATCACATTTTAAAACTCTGCACAGGGTAGGGAATGATTCTCACTAAAGAAACTTCCCCTCGCCAGATTGAAAAAACCGAACTCGGAATTTAGAAACAAGAAATCTGATGTGTTCCATTCACATACCTTCTCACACCTCCGAACAAACTATAGAACAAAATCTTATTCTTTTATCTACTTCGTGCTAATTGAAACAAACATTAGTAGAAATTGTCTTATTTATTGCTTTGTTGTAAACAGAAGGGAAATAAGGGAAAAACACCAAGCTAAAGCGAGTCAAATGTTTTAAAAGCTGGTTGTCATGTGGTTGAATCCATTTCTTTTGCGTGGCCAAGAGTTGACAAATTTTTGATACGAGAAAGGCAAGTGTTTTAAAACTGAAGCCAATAACGAGGAATATCTCAAAAGTGGCCAACTCCACGAAAAATGTAGACATAAATTGTGTTTTAAGAAGATGTACATTTTTTTGTGCAGTAAGTTTATATATATATCTTACGGTTCACCAATTAATCAAAATCACTAAAATTCATCCAGAATAAAGAGGTCTTCAGAGATTATTTGCAGAACATTCAAGATATGCATTTTATTTGTGATTTAAACGTCTTTAATATTAATTTTAACCAAAATTGTTAGTTATTTTTGAGAATATTAAACTTTTCGAAATCTTTTCGCAGTAAAGAGTAATTTCGTGTGGGGGGATTTTCCTGAAGATCTTTGTGAAGAATTTTTGGTAAATACCAAACCTAAATGCTAAGTTTGGTGTTTGGATGTTAAAACGTGCACTTTTGGTGAAATTTCGTATTAAAATACAGTACCTTCTCTACCTACAAATATGTAATATGTAAAGAAAGTAAGAACTAGCTTACTAAACGCTCGATGTATAAATATGTTTGGAAGATATATTTCCAAGCTTTACGATGGTAGATTATGATGATGATAAAGCTGATGGTGATGAAACCACCTCTATTTAATTGATTACATAAACTGGCATACTTGTTCTAAATCTCATCTTTATAGCATCCTTAAGAACATTACAGCTACAACTACTGGTTTCGTTGTTTCTGCAAGTAGTTACATAAAAGGATTCTCTAAAATGTAAAACTCCATAATTTATTCATTAAATGTAGAAGAAACACTTTATATCTTATACAGAAATATGTAAGTTTAAACTCATTTACTGCACTCCTTAAATGACCTTGACACACCTAGCTTTGTGATCAGACAGCTGAGTCGATGTACATTTTAGACACGGCATTTAACTATTTAGTCACAGTGTTGCCAAACATTGTTATGCGTAATTTATTTCTCAGAAAATATCGGAGCACAAACCATATCAACAGGACGCTAATGATTTATGTAAGATTATGTGAGTAAAAATAATAGATCAACATAGCAGTTGATTACTCAAATCATTATGTGGAGAATTACTGAGGAAGCAGATGCGCACCTCATGACTAGACCAGGAGAGTTATGTAATTACATATTCTCTTCCTTTATATGTGGAAACCTACAAAGGAAAAATGTCTGCGAATTGAAGCACGTACATTACTACGCTAAAATTCCTTTCAAAATTACTTTCTCTACACGTACTATGCACATCGTGTAATAGAGGAGGTATTGTATTTCACCTAAAAATTCGATACCATCAGTTCACTTTTTAGAGTCCCCATCATTCGAAAAAATCATTTTTAGAAAAAGGTTTGTGTGTGATGTCTGTGTCTGTGAACACGATAATTCAAAAACGAAAAGTTGGTAAAATACCAAACTTGGTTTTTAAATTTAGTGTTTTAAAAGGATGCAACATAAAGATTTTGAGAAAAATCCCCCCACCACAAATTTCCCATTACTTGGAAAAACTTTTTGAAAATATTGATTTTCTCAAAAACGGATCTAACAATTTTGATTAAAATGCCGTAAATTAAAGGTATTTGTATCACAGATAAAATGTATATCTTGAATTTCCTGGGAATAGACTCTGAAGACCTCTTTATACTGCATGAATTTTGCTGAGTTTTACATAACAGGTAAACTGTGAGCGATAGAAACTTACTACCTGAATTTAAAGCTTGTTAAAACACGGTATTTTTACTTTCTCCATACGCACTATGTACATAGTGTATAGAGAAAGTATTGCACTCCACCAAAAATTCGATACCGAGATTTCACCGGAAATATATGTTTTAGGGTCCCCAATATCCAAAAAAAGCATTTTCACAAAAAGGTCCGTGTGTGTGTATCTGTGTGTGTGTGTGTGTGTGTGTGTGTCCGTGTGTCCGTGTGTCTGTGAACACGATAACTCAAGAACGAAAAGTCGGTAAAATACCAAACTTGGTATTTAAGTTTAGCATCTTCCAGGGATGCGACACGAAGATTTTGAGAAAAATCCCCCCACCCCCAACTACTCTTTACATGGAACTTTTTTCGAAAATTTTGATTTTCTCAAAAATGGCTCTAACGATTTTGATTAAAATTTCGTATATTAAAGATATTTACCTGACAAATAAAATGTATATCTTGAATTTTCTGGGAATAGCCTCTGAAGAGTAGTTTATTTTGGATGAATTTTACTAAATTTTGAATAACTGCTAAACCGTAAGAGATGGACAAAAACTTACTACACAAAAATGTAGAGCACATTAAAATACACAATTTATGTTATATACATTTTTTTCGTGGAGTTCGTCGTTTTTGTGACATTCCTTATTTTTGGTTTCTGCTATGAAAAACGTATACTTTTCTCTTACAGGAACTTGTCAACTCCTATTCATATAAACAAAGGAACTTCATTGATATAGCAACCAGCTTTTGACTATCACTTTAACCTACGGTTGTCCCTTATTTCGCTTCTACTTACAAGGAAGCGAGTAATAAGACTATTTTCTATTTTTTTCTGATTATCATAAAGTAAATAGAAGTATAAGCTTTTTAAGAATTATTTGTTGCAGGGATATGGAGA
This sequence comes from Hymenopus coronatus, assembly GCA_030762935.1. NCBI lineage: Eukaryota > Metazoa > Arthropoda > Insecta > Mantodea > Hymenopodidae > Hymenopus > Hymenopus coronatus. The sequence goes on along the minus strand of CM060888.1, from coordinate 81,612,880 downwards.
AAGTCATGTGAATGGTACACATCAAGTTTTTCATATTTTAATGGAGTTGACCATTTTTAAATATTTCTTGTTATTAGTTTCAGTTTTAAAATACTTAACTTTTCACATGCGGAACTTTTCAATTCCTGGCGATGCAAATAAACGGATTTCAACCACATGACAAACAGCTTTGGCTATTCTTTTAGCCTGTGTATATCCTTATTTCCCTTCTACTTACAAGAAAACAAGTAACAGAACCATTTCTGCTAAAGTTTATCTCGATTACGTTTTAAACAAAAATTTGTTCCCCAGCTGTAGAGAAAGGCGTCGGGATGGAACACATCAGACCTTTAGAGAAAGGACGGTGCCTGTGTCTATGTATGTCAGTGGACAGCATAACTCAAATACGAAAGGCCCATTAAACATAAAATTTGTTATTTAAGTTTAATATCTTTCAAGGAAGATTTTGAAGAAAACCTCTTACCCTTAACTACCCTTTATATGGAAAAAGTTTCGAAAAATGTGGTTTTCTCAAAACTGGTTCTAACGATTTTGATTAAAATACCATATATTACCGTAAGAGGTAGACAAAACCTTGTTACATGAAACATTTTGATCTGGTTAAAACACACAATTTATGTTCGTATAAATTTTTTCCTGGTGTTGACCATTTCCGAGATATTCCTTGTTAATGGTTTTTATTTTAAAAGACAAACTTTATTCATACGGAAATTTTTCAGCTCCTGGCCATGCAAAGAAGCGAAATTGCATTACATACAACAGCTTTTAAAATATTTGACTATCGCTTTAACTTGAAGTATTCCCCTTACTTATTAATAACATTAATATTTACTGGCTCTGTGGTCGAGTGGTCAGCGAGCTGACTTCTCAACGGAGGTGCAGGGTTCGAATCCCGGCTGGGGCGGGGAATTTTTCTTTAATCAGAATTATTCCCTAACCTCCGCAGAGTCTGGAAGTATGTGAGAGTGAATGTGTGCGTGTTTGAGGAAATAAAATAGTTTAAACCCAACGAGTTGTTTTTAATTCGAAGCCCCCGAAATGGCCTTAGATGTTAAAGGGGGCTATATAAATGAAAAAAAAAAATATTAATATTATTTCCGCCATCTTCTGTTTTCCTTGATTAATATAATGTCGAGGAGTGAGGGATCAGCTTTGGTAAGAACAATCTGTTGCAGAATAGAGAGAAGGTCCGATTTATATACTTATATATATATATACTTATCGACTCATATCGGACGATGAATGAACTTTGTGAAATGATGCTCAAATGATCTCGGAGTGCTTGGAGCAAAAAGTTACTCGAAATTCGTCTTCCCAGGATAAGGGGAAGAACCTGAAAAAACCTTTTCCGGGTAACTCACCCTCAGTGAGATTCGAACTCACGACCGGTTGAATGTGAGGCACACACACTACCCACCACCCTACCCAAGTTGGCCTCCAGATTTTTGTTGTTCCTGCTAAAACTTTGTTAATTGTTAAACGTTGACTTCTGTATAGTTATCTACAATTAACACGTTTCCATGGGAAATTGAAATCGATCTGAATCCAGTTACACCTCAAAACGATCCGCGTTTCACATTTTGAGATCGTTTTGAATACGCAAGATTCGAGCATCGATTTATTTAACCGTGTATATTGGTCAATTTGGAATTGCGTTGGTGAACCTGTTAAATATATATTTATTATCTGTCTATTATAAGCAAGTTATGAACTTAAATAATTATGTCTAAAATCCCATTGCAAATTGTGGAAACCATAAAATTGTGTCTGTTATAATCTACCACAAAGAAATTAACAACAAGCATTAATATATGAATACCGGGTGCAGCGAGTATAGCAGAAGAAGGGTTCGTTTATTCAAAAAGATATGGAGGCGTTTCCGTAGCATATTTCGATCTGATCAATTTCAATTTCCCATGGGAATTGTGCTGTAAGTAGTGCTGTGCTTTAAATTCAGCTCGAACAACTCGAGAAGATGACGTAATTTCTCGAGCAGTCTTGAGCTAACTCCACCTGTCTTTCGTGCAGGCTGCGATCTAGTGGCATTTACTATTAATTTGCTTGAAGCCTGAGAACATATTGCAGCAAAATGTTTACGGATTTACACCCATGCCCTTTAGTTTTAAAATACATTTCGGTGCCTTTGTGGTTTTGTAAAGAAAAAATACTAACCAGTTTCTATATATACACATAATATATAGACATTATAGACATAGTATACTGACAAAAATCTGCTAGTTTGTTCTTTTGAATGATATAGTTTCCATAATTGATATCAACAACTCGATTACTATAAAATAAGCATTAATTTGCTAAACTGAAGACCTCAGTTTATATATCGCCGTCAATGTGCGAAGAATGTACGAAAATCAAAAATCTTCATGTATTTTTACTAAGTGTTGGTTCTCTACAACATAATTGCCAAATTTAATATATTCAATTAAGATATTTCTAATTGTAATAATTTCAACATTGTTTTAGTTTTACGCTTACTTTTCCTCAACAATCTATTTTGAGCTTTAATGGAGGTCAGATTACCTGCACTTATCCATGATTTATCTTATATAGTTGGCCTCAGTGTTTCTCTGATTGGTTGGTTTCTTAAAATTTCCAGAAAAGTAAGCGAATCATATTGTTTATATTATTTGAATTAGAAATCTTATTCACATAGTTAAGTCAGAAAATTCAATATGGAATGCATTTTCAACGAATGTGCATAGTCTAACATGCCCTTGAAACATCCGAAAATCTTGCTCTCGTTATGTCAGACCTGAGCGCTCGAGTCGTGTCGACAGAGTATCGAAACGAGCCGTGTATCGAAACTGCTCGAGCTGCGGTATTATTTGCACAGCCCTAGTGGTAAGTATAACCCGTTTATTCATTGTTATAGAAAGCATTTATAACCTTCATAAACATGGCTTAGCTGAAACGTTTATACTAGTTTCTCTAATCCTCCTAAAAATGTGGTCAAAGTAAAAGCTTTTTATACTTTGTCTACACATACTATGTACATAGTGTATAGAGAAGGTATTGTAATGCACCCAAAAATTCGATACCTAGATTTCACCGGAAATACATGTTTTGGGCCCCCCTGATTCCAAAAAGATCATTTTTGGAAAAAGGTCCATGTGTGTGCATGTGTGTGTTTCTGTAGACAGCATAGCTCAAAAACAAAAAGTCCGTTAAATACCAACCTTGGTATTTAACTTCAGTATCTTCCAAGGATGCGACACGACAAAAAAAATTCCCTCACCCCCAACTAACTTTACATGCAAAAATGTTTCTAACTTTTGATTTTCACAAAAATGATTGTAAGGATTATGATTAAAATATTGGTTAATAAAGATATTTACCTGAAAAGTAAAAATGCATATCTTGAATTTTCTGGGAATAGCCTCTGAAGACTACTTTATTCTGGATGAATTTTACGGAATTTTGCATAACTGGCAAATCGTAAGAGATAGACAAGAACTTAGCTAAGAAAATGTAGAGCTCGTTAAAACACACAATTTATGTTATAAACAATTTTTTGTGGAGTTATCGTTTATTAGGTATTCCTTGATATAGATTTCGGCTTTAAAAAACATACCTACTTTACTCATTTGTCAACTCCTGTCCATACAAACAAAGGAACTTCAGTCACATAGCAACCAGCTTTTGAATAATACTTTAGCCTATGCTACTGCCTTATTTCCCTTCTACTTGCATGGAGGCAAGTAATAAGAGTATTTCTGATACTTTTTTCTCGATTAGCATGAAGTAAAATGAAGCATAAGCTTTTTAACAATAATTTGTTGCAGATATGTAGAGAAAGTCACGTGAATGGAACAGGTAAATTTTTTTTTTCATCCCTGTTGGATTTTGGATCTGTGTTATGTAGCAACGTCAGGAAAAGAAGAGGTATACAATGGAAAAGCCAACTGAGAAAGATACGCGATCTTATTAATGCACGTAAATATCCTTGGGGACAGCAGAGAAGGGGAAGGGAGGTGACGGAAGTGTTGTAAGCTAAGAACCCGGCTGTAAGATGACACTACTTCCAGGCCAGGAATTTAGCGATATTTCAACAACGCTTCCTTTGAGTTTGGCATTAATTAAAACTTCTTGTACCAGGGTTTTATAGCACACTTTGCTTTACAGAAAAAGCTAAGGGTAGATACGAAGAAAACCACCTGACCCGATTTCTGCACACGTGCAGGAGCATCTGTTTCTTTAACTTATTTAAGTGCGTCTAATCCTTGTTTCTTATAAGCTTGCCTGTATGATATTGTGTATCCTTCCGCGCACTATTTCCTTCTCCTTTCCTCTGACTGGCTAACTGTATCTTTGAATGGCGATATACATACATCCTAAGCGATGCAAAGTCAGGGGACAAAAGCGACTCGCATTCCGTCATGATAGATGTAAAACGAAGGATACTGCTATGTGTAATTGTTGATACAAAACTACGCGTATTTTTACTTTCTCTACACGTACTATGTACTTTATGTATAGAGAAGGTATATTGAGATTTCATCAGAAATTCATGTCTTGAGACCTCCTGATACAAAAAAAAGCATTTTTAGAAAAATCTCCGTGTGTGTGTGTCTGTCTTTCTGTGTGTGTGCGTGTGTGTGTGTGTGTGTGTGTGTGTGTGTGTGTGTGTCTGTGGGCAGCATAGAACAAAAAGGAAAATTCCGTTAAAAACCAAACTTGGTATTTAGGTTTTATGTCTTCCAAGGATGCGACACGAAGATTTTCGAGAAAATAAGCCCACAAAAAACCATCCTTTACATGGAAATATTTTCGATAATTTTATTTTTCTCAAAAATGGCTTTGATTAAATTCTCGTATATTAAAGATATTTACATCCCATATAAAACGTATATCTTGAATTTATGGAAATAGCCTCAGAATACCTCTTTGTTCTGGATGAATTTCGCCGAATTTTACTGAAGTGCTAAACCGTAAGAGATAGACAAAAACTTACTATATAAAAGGCGCAGATCTCGTCACAACACACAATTCATGTCTACGTTTTTGTTGTGAAGTAACGATTTCCAAGATATTGCTTATTATTGGTTTCAATTGTGTGGAACTTATACTTTTCTACTCCTACCAGGCATAATGATTTGACTATCACTTTAGCCTAGTGCTTTCTCTTAGTTCCCTTCTACTTATAAGGAACTAAGTAATAGGTACATTCTTCTAAAGTTGATCTCGATTAGTATTAGTTAAGAAGAAGAATCTTTATAAGATGCTTGTAAAGCAGCTAGAGAAAGTCATATGAGTGTAACACAGATTTTTTTTTTTCAGAGCACTTTAAAATCATTTTCGGTAAAATCTCGAAATCGAATTTTTACGTAGTACAGAATCTTTAGGAAATGGAGAAAGCAAACACACAGCTGTAGTGAGAAGTATAAACATACAGCAGTAAATCTATGATATACCTAACTTGTATTTGCTATACGTATTCTATAAGAGGAGCTCATAAATTAATCAGAAATCATTCTTGTTTCGGGTAAGAGAAACTCAACTAGAAGAGTAAGTCAGAGAAGTCAAAGAGAATGTCTGTAAAATACGAATTGATGTGCTTTGTATATATGCTATTTCAAGACGCGGTAGCTACCTTCCTTTTTTTCTCATTGCTTACTGACTCTCAATAAATACTTCGATAATGTATTCAAACGTCAGAACGGTGTTGCAACAGCATAGCCCAGGTATGTCCAAATTAAAGAGCAGACGGAAGGTGCAGTGACTTATCCACTTCTTGTGAAACATTGGAGCATGGCGTTATGCAAAGTAATGGAATGTTTATAAACACAAAGACTTGCTCATCCGAATCTTCAGTTTCCTTTTTTATAATTCCTTCTTTTTACCCTTCTCTAGCACAAAATAAAATAAAAATCTATATAATAATCCTGGGATCCAATTACTTAAACCAGGGCTAATATACTAGATTTTTAATATTTATTTAACATCACATTTATACATATATCATCATTTACAGCTAAATTTAAGCTAATATAGTTGTAAATATAAAAGTAAAAATATAAAAAACAAAAATATAGCTTTAAACAAATAAAAATGAAAAATACTAATAAAATATCTAAAATATAATAAATAATAAATAAACAATAAAGTAAGACATCAAACACACATCATACATACATTCATAATTAGCACCAAAAATTACTATTACTACTCCTAAACAACAATAACCAATATATAAATTCAAATTACCAAATTTATTAATCTTTAAATTTCATTTTTACTCAAATATAATAAGCAGGAATACACAATGTACATAGCAGATAGATAAGGTATTTTATTCCACCTAAAAATTAGATACCGAGATTTCATCGCAGATACATATTTTGATTTTCTTAAAAATGGCTCTATATGTTTATAACATTTTCATGACAAACCTAACGTATTATCTTGAACTTTCTGGGAGTAGCCTCTGAATACCTCATCGTTCTGGATGAGCTTATATAATTCGTAAACCGTCAGATACATTAAGATGGAGATCCCATTAAGACGCAATTTATGTCATATACATTTTTACTGTAGAATTTACCATTTCCGAGCTATTCCTTTCCATTGCATTTCAATAGTTTCATAGTTTTTAATAGATGTGATTATTGTTTTAGCCTATTGTATTCCCTTATTTCTCTTTAACTAACAAGGAAGCAAGCAATAAGACAATTTCGGCTAATGTACATACATTAAAGAATAATCTTTTGAAGGAAATTTGTTTGTGGTACAGCTAGAGACAGTCATGTGAATGGAACAGGAGGTTTTATTTTTACTTCGGTGATATGTTTTACTTCGACCGATGTCATTAATATCTGCTGCTAAATATGGTCTTAAAAGATGAACCCAATGATGATCGCATAGTCCCACTGTGATGCTGTTTCGTTTTTGTTTTGTTTTTTTAATATAATTAATTTGAGAGATGCTTCCTAGCAAATGCATGTGGAACCAAACATTTCCCTGAATTGTGATGCAAATAATCGCAATTTGGAAAATAAACCCTTTGGTAATTGTTTGAATAACTCCCAAACTCTCTATTTCGAACATAACACATTCGTTACCAAGCACTGTGTGTGTGTGTGTGTGTGTAGAGGTAGCCAGAAGAATACCTAACAATTTTAAGTCAAGTTTCTGGGGTTATACTTGAGATTTCCTTACTGTAAATGCATGACCATAAATGTCTGGTTATCGAGCTTGAGGGCATTAAAGTTTTTGAAACACTGCTTTGGGTAAACTAAAATTCCGCCGATAAGGTCGCTATACATTTTAGCTACAAGACATTTTTAGAATTCTGAAATAATCTTAAACAATACACCAATACAAAAGTCTCTTGTAAAGCTTGGTTTAATAATAAGGAACTAAATTTAAGCACTCTGAAATAGGTGAAACCTCTTAATCGATTTACAATATATACTATTATTAATAATATATTTTAATATTACTATTTTGAATCCAAGTTTCTCCACCTTTATACGAATTCAAAAAAGTTAAAACAGTTCAAATGACGCAAATACATATCTGTTTTTAAAATATTTCAAACATAGTTAAAATGAGAACAAAACTTGAATTGCGTAAATGTTTATAAAGTATTTTTAAAATGCCGACCCTGGACTTTGGAGCATAGCTGATATGCCGTAGTAATGATTGCGAATTCTTCCATAAATACTTGGCAGGTCACGAATTGCATAAAATGCTACAAAGATCCTCACCATTAGCTCCTTCTCACTACTAACCGGCGTCTCGTACACAATGTCTGAGCATGTCCACAAAGGCGATAATCCCAAGTAGTTGGATCTGATGATATTGGTGGTCATCTACAGTGCCACAATTAGGAAATGTTACCCTTAGGAAATCCTGTACATCACCGGAATAATGCACAGGTGCCCCATTGCCATGAAACCACATTAACTGGCGTATCTTCTAAAAGTTCTGGCAAAATCTTTTTTTTTTTGGTAGTGTTTAACGCCCGCTTTAACTACTTATGGCACCGCAGGCGGTGTCTGGCAAAGTCGTAAAAACTGTAGCAAAATGCCTACATGTCAAACATGAAAGTATGTAATAGGGTCTTATGAGTGTGTCATTTACAATATCAGCCCACATATGAACTGCAAACTGGTGTTGGTAACTTGCAGTTCTAGCTCTAGGGTTTTCCTGTGCCCAAATGTGATTTTTTTTTTTTTTTTTTGGTAGCTTAACATGTGTCTCTTACGGTTTACCAGTAATGCAAAATTCATCCACAATGAACAAGTCACCAGAAGGTATTTTCAGAAAATTCAAGATATACATTTTGTTTGTGATGTAAATAGGTTTAAGATACCGTATTTTAATCAAAATCATTAGAGCCATTTTCGATAAAAACAAAATTTTCAAAAATTTTCCATGTAAACGGTAATTTGGGGTGGGAGGATTTTCTTGAAAATCTTTATGTCGTATCCTTGCAGCATACCAAACTTAAACATCAAGTTTCTTCTCTTTTTTGAACTCTGCTGTCCACAGACACGCACACACACACAGACACACGGACCTTTTTTTTAATGAATTTTTTGGATTCAGGGAGACTCAAACATTTATTTACGGCAAATTTAGGGTGCAATACAATATCTTCTCTAAACAATGTACATAGTATGTGTAGAGAAAGTAATAAATAACCTTCCAATAAGCACTTTAATATATGCTGATGTTTGATATCTTATAACCAGAACTACAAAGGGACGGAATCCCTTACTATTTGAGCAACACAATTCAAATTTTAGGTTATTGCTGATATAAACAATGTTATAAGCAGAAAACAAGCAACATTCCAAAGCGCAAAGAAAGAAAAAAAAACAGCTATATTGAAAATGTTCTTATTTAACTATACCTAGGCACAAACAGTGGAATCAAATGTTTAATTTGTAACCTCCCAATCTGTACGCTATGAAGCAAGAAAATGTTATTTTATTAACGTAACGTAAATAGAGCCATCTGCTTTTGATATCTGTTCGCAAAAAACTTTCAAAAATATAATTCAGGCTCCTATGTATGTTATCGGCGAATGACTGGCTGATGACGCTAGCAAAGGTTAGAAACTTTGGGTAAAACAACATTATGCACTTAAAAGGAAATTATCGACATGTGTTGCGTTTAAAATTACTAAGGTATTTAAGGGAAAAGATCAAAGGGAAATGGATATCCACTTTTCAAAACGTATTAACGAAAATAAGGTTGAAACTTTCTGGATTCATCCGCATCTCTTTTAAACTTTTAGCGGTCATTAAGTTAACATGATGAATTTCTGTAATTTATAACACAATTTCGGTTAATGAGAAACCTAAGTAATTCGTTTAAGCTAGTGATCAATCAATTTAATCACTCGGATATAATTGGACTGTTACATCCGCTTGGTGCTAGTTTTTGTTTTTCAGATGTCCAAAATACTGAAAGAGTGGGTTAGGTAGCCTGAAGTTTAAGCTTTATTGTTTATTCTACTCTTTAAACAGTGCATTTCAAAATTTTCAGGTATTCTTTGCTTCAATTACGCTTTTCAATATGTTTTCGACACGTCAAACAGTATATTTTCAAAAGATACTTTTACACAAAAACAATCCATTCTTAAGGTTATTGTTGTGCAAGTGAGACGTCATCGAAATATTTTAAATGACACTTTATTACTTTTTCTACTGTGTGCAATGTACATAGTAGACACAGAAAGTATAAGTTCAACCGAAAAATGCTATACCGAGACTTTACCACACGTTTTGAGGCCCCTAAATCCAAAAAAGCTTTTTAGAAAAAGTTCCTTGTGCGTGTGTGTGCCTATCTTTGAATAGCATAACCCCAAAAAGAAGATTAGTTAAGTACCATTTAAATTGGCATCTTACAAGGAAGCGACACGAAGATTTGGAAGAAAATCCCCTCAACCTCAAATTGCCCTTTTCTCGGATAGAATTTAGAATCGTCTGACGGTCTCAAAAATGGCTCTAAAGATGTTGATTAAAATAACATAATTAGATATATTTTCATAGCAAATAAAATGTATATGTTGAATTTTTTAGAAATATCATCTGAAGTCCCATTCATTGTGGATGACTTTTCCATAACTCGAAAATTTAAAATATAATTTTACTACACAGAACATGTACATCTCATTAAAACACAACTTTTAATGTTTTATTTTTGTTGGTAAAATTTAACCATTGTTCTTAATGGTTTAAATTGTCCAATACTTATACTTTTCTCAAATGAGAAGTCGTCATTCGTTTATCTTTTTTGTTCACCCTGCTCAAGCAAAGAGAACGGGATTTCAAGGCCATCACATAGCGACTAGAAGTTATGTAAATGATGCTACTGTTGCTATAACCTAGCGAATTTCCTTAGTGTTAGACCTATAAAAATAACTAATAAAATCATTTCTGCTAAGATTTATCTTTATTAAAATTATAAAGTTATATAAGTTAAAGGATAACCATTTGTAAAAATATTTTGTTGCAGAATAGTGCAGAAAGACATGTGAATGTAATCCCTCAGATTTTTGTATAGCATCTCAAATATTTTATTCTTATGTGTAATTGTACAACTATCATGGTAACCAAATACTTTAAAGTATGTAAAGTATTCTTTGTAATATGGAAAACCGATAAATAGCATAGCTAAACATAATTTACAGAAATAAGAGCACTTGAAAATACCTAGAACGGGCAAAGTAAATCGATGACGGTTGGATTTTAAGGACAAACCGGAAGTTAAAGCTAAAAAGTAATGTCTTAGGTGATTAAAATGGGTTCATTAGCTATTGTCTTTGGACTGTATATAATTTAAAATGGGCACATATTAAAAAAACAAAAACAAAACAATAACACAGCGAGATAGGTGGTTTAATGATTTCAACATGATTTAATATGCAACTCTGATTTTAAAATAAAACAAATATACTAGACAGGGTCCTCTGTTTTGTGTACACTGCAACAAAAGACTGACAGTGAACCGCATTATTACGAATGTGGTCGCTACTCCGACTGCAGGTTTAAGAACCAAATTCCCCCAGATCTTCAGGCAGTGTTAGAAGAGTCGAACAATTTATTATCACTATTAAAATTCTTAAAAGATTGTAAATTAATTAGTTTATTGTAAACCTTTGTAAAGCCTGTCAATATGTTTGAAATATTGTAATAATGTTAATGCATGTTGTCAAAACAAGATCTATTGTGTAAGGCAATATTAAATACGTAATATAATTTTGACAGTAAACATAGTATTCACCCATAATACCAGCTTAAGATTAGGCATCATTACTGATGATGATTTCACAGTAAATGATTGTTTTTATTCATGGGAACGTTATGGCGTTTGTCGCAAAGTACGCTGAGCTTAGATCTGTCGCTAAAAGGCTGTACTGCATATCTCATAGTTTGTCTTTAAAGCTTCCTGGCTTGCTGGGTTTAACGGTACAGGCTTTTAAGAATTATAACAGACCCTTATGATTATTTTAATAAAATTAAAAGTTAAACTCTTCAAAATTATATTTCATCTGCAAAAATGACAGGGGTGATTTGTAAGTATTGACATTATTAATTAACTTCTCTAGAATATAAAGTTATAATAGTTTAAAATAATATAAATAAAACAGAAATATAAATGCAACACAGGAAACATATTTTAATTTGGAAAATAAGGGCTTAAATAGACGCTCCCAATGTGAGTAGAAAATGTACACTAATGTGCTAATTTAGGCACTATTAAACTGTTTTATTTAGACCTAAACGTTTATGAAACATGTAAATGCCGACAGGATACCTCTGACAGACTACCGAAATAAGCTCTTATTTATAATCCAAAGGGCCGAGAACCAGGTGAAAAGATCAATTAAACATCCCCCGTTGGTGCAAAAGGGGGTTGAACTTCTAAACCCTGAAAAGGCAGATGAACAAGATATAAGATGGTTTCAAGGATCGCGTGTTCTGTTCTAGAAACCAACCTAAATGTTATTTCATCTTGACAATATAGTCAGCAGTGAGATTATTCTGAAACGAAAATGTCTTATCTTGCCCAATCGTGGCCACCAGCGTAGAGATAATGATAGACAATGCTTGAATGAACTGGGATACGTTGCATAGCATTTTGATATTTCGATATGCTAATGTATTTTTGACTGGCCTTTTCTCCTGAGGAACTCGGCTACACCATATGGTTCGTCTACAAGGTGACGTCAAATTATTTGTTTTAATTCCCTCCAGGTGCTGTGTATTCTCCTTATTGTTGTTATTCTCACAATAAGAACAGCCCTACACTTGGACCATTACAAAATCGCAGGGTTACAATACATCGGCCTATAATAAGATTAAGACCAACTAAAACCTTTATTCATTCTTGTAGAAAATAGTCAGAATTAAGTTAATAGCGGTCTCTGTGGGAGAAGGAGGTTCCCGGACCTTTTTATTAGAACCTGCCCTCAAGCAAGGGAACAGAATGCCTGCCATAAAGGATAAGGTTCAAATCTTTCTCCCCTTATAATTTGCCATCTGTGAGGCTTCACAAGTTTACCTACGAGGCTAAAAGCTCATACCACACTGCTATTATTCCTAATGTTCCGGAATCATCTGTATTGTATTAAACTCTTTATCTACGCCTCGAGGCTCGTGCTTTTCGGAGTTCATCCTTCAAACTGTAACTGCATTCTCATGTGAATTAAATTGCTTTTCTATCGGCACATATCATATACGTAATAGACAACCGATTCAAGAGGCATACAGATTTTAAAATCTGAAATGTTCCACTCACTTGACTTTCTGTAGCAGTTCTATAAACAAACTTTTCTTACAAAACATTAATATGTTGTCTACATCATGCTAATAAAGATAAGCACTCTCAGAATTGGTCTTATAACTTATTTCTTATATATAAATTCAAATTATATTACATAAGTTAAATATTTTACTAATTAAATCACTTTTCTAAAATTCTATTTAACAGCTTAATACATAAATTAAATAAAAGTTAAAAAAAACACGAATTAAATTTTAAAGTCTTTAAATCAATAACAAATTCCAAATTCATATAATCCTATAACCTAAATCATTCACATTATAATTTGTAAGTAGAGGGCAACTAAGGGACACTAGGTTAAAGCGAAAGTAAAATATTTTAAAAGCCGGTCTCTAAATGAAACAGTTGAAATTAGATTATCTTTGCTTGCTAAGAGCAAAAAAAAAAAAGAAAAAAGAGACATGTCTTCCCGAGTGACAAAAATTAAGTAGCCTAAAATGAATCCAATAACTCGGAATATCTCGCAAACGGTTAACTTAAAAAAATGTATATGACATAAATTGTGAGCTTTAATGAGATCTATAATTTTTGGGTAGCAAGTTTTGTCTCTCTTTTGGCTTAACAGTTATACAAAAGCGATATCAAAGTAACCAGAAAAAGAGGCCTTCAGAAAATTCAAGATAAACATTTCGTTTGTCATAAAAATGTATGGCATTTTAATAAAGATCGTTAGAGTCATTTTTGAGAAAATCGACATTTTCGAAAAATGTTCCACATAAAGGTGTTGGGTGAGGTGTGACTTTTATGAAAATCGTCCTGTCGCATCCTTAAGAGATGCTGAACTTAAACACCAAGTTTGGTATGTAATTGATTTTTCATTTTTTAGTTATGCTGCCCACAGACACACACAGGCACACACACACACACACGCGCACGGTTATGGTTCTAAAAATTTTCTTTTTTTTTAATTGGGGGTCTCAAAAATATGTATTACCGATGAATTCTCGGTACCGAATTTTTGGATGTAATACAATACCTTATCTATCCACTATGTACATTGTACATATGTGCTAGAGGAAGTAAAAAGGGTGGTCGTAACTATATCGATATTAATTTTATAGTTAGAAGACACAGAGTAGAATATTGATTTTTTATTACAAATAATTATCGGATCGTTTGGGCGTCTATAGAGAATCAATATTTAGCTGTTCTCCCATTGCTTCAGACTCTACAGCTATTTAAAGATCGCACAATGCACCTGTTTACTAGTAAACTATTTCATTAAACGGCGTTTATCTCAAAACACATTTTCACACTTTCATAATGTTATACGAATCTCAGATTTTATTGAAATACAATTAAAATTTCCTAAAGTGTGCAGAAATATATATTATAGGCTAATATTTAAAAGACAATATCCTAACATCAATTACAAATTTTCAAAAAATATGTTTATGAAAAAAGATAAGTACAGAGATTAAGGTTTCTAATTTATAACTTGTTTAATAGATTATAATAACTCAATAATGAAAGATTTTGAAATATACCCCTTTTAAGTATTTGTATGTGACTAATGCCAACCAATTTTCTCAAATTTTGAGACTCGTAAGTATGCAATATTTTTTACATAATAAAATATATGAAATACTTTATATCTTGACAAGTATTTATTAAATTTGAATGAAATTATGTATTTATATTAACATAAAATGCAATCACAGTAAAGCTTTCAGAAAAACTATACAGACATACAGAAATTTTAAATTTCACTCCCAGTGACTTAAGAGCCAAATCGTAAGACAGCTCATCTCTCCTCTAGACGGCCCTGTTTCGATCCACGGTTACCGCTTGTGAGATTTGTGGACGTGGTTTTCTGAGATATCCGGATTCCCCCGCCATTCATTCCACCTGTTTCTCCATAATCATATTTCCTTACATCTCTTTCACCGTCATTACATATCAACCACTTCCTCAGTTTCATACCAGTATTGGACTGATCACCCATTCTCATTACTCTCTCTCTCTCTAAGCCTGAACCTCTCTTCCTCAATAGGCGTATGGCCCAAGGCGCTAGCTTGTAAGTCCTGGAACGTTTAAATCGCGGAGGACAGAAAGAGAAAAAAGAATACGTTAAAATGACCGTGTAACATTCATATGATCCCCTTTCTACAACGAAGCGGTTTAGCCGGGAATAGATTAAGCTTCTGGAAGGACAAAACATTAACTGAAGACCATGCGGTAAGAATATGTCCACTCTATGGAGAAGAGGAAACATGAGTCATATTCTGGTAAAGAAATATTAAGAAAACAATATTTATCATCATATTTTATGGTATTAATATTATGGTATTATTATTATTATTATTATTATTATTATTTGACAACATTCCCTTAGTAGATTTATAATAATAATAGAAGTACAATTGTTGTCTCTGCCATTCTGAAGGTAAGTTAGTGCATTGTTGTGTTATTTCAGACTATCAGTATAGCTTTTTCAAAAGAGTACTACCCGATATGATGTGCTCCATCCACATGACTTTCTCTACATATCTGTAATAAATTGTTCTTAAAAAGCTTATTCTTCCATCACTTTGTGCTACTCGAGATAATTAGCAGAAAAGTTCTTATTACTTAGTTCCGTATAAATAGAAGGGAATAGCCTAAAACGACAACCGAATATTTTAAAAACTGGTTACATCTCTTTGCTCTTTGGCGGGTGACCGTAGGGAAAAAGTTCTTTAGTCTAGCTGGAAATTCGCCGAGGGACAGATCATCTTTAAGAGCACAACGTTGCGTAGCCGTTAAGGGTAAGCAAAGTAGGCTTTGTTTCGGCTTGGGCAAAATTCGGGGGTTAAATATGTTTTGGTGTATCTAAATTATTATAATTGTTATTATTTTGATAAACCCATACTGCTATTCGAGACAATCAGGCATTTCCTTTGTCGCAAAATTTAGTTTTCATATTGTTAATTCAAGGTCTGTAAGCTACAAATGTAAAAAGTGTAAAACTTATTCTAAGCAAACTAAATTAGCAGTAAATGCCTGGATTTCAAGTAAATAAATGTCGTTTCCGGAATTTTTTTTCCTAGGCCGGAATATTGTTGTTGTTGTTGTTCTTCTTCTTCTTCTTCTTTTTTCTACAATTGACTGGGGTTTTGTATCTAGTTATTTGCCTAAAATAACATTACAAGGAATGTCTCTGAAATGGTTAACTCTACAAAAAATTGTGTATTGCGTATTTTTGCGAGCTTTACACTTTTTTAGTTGCCTTTTGGCTATCTGTTACAGTTGTAACAGAGTAACGCAAAAGTCATTCAGAATGAGGAAAACTTCTGAGACTATCCCCGACAATTCAAGATGTACATTTTGTTTGGCTGATAAGTATCTTTAATATATGGTATTTTGGTCATAATGATTGGAGCCGTTTTTGAGTAAATCAAAATATTCGAACTGAAATATCATGTTCTGTATTAAAGTGAATGTTCGTTGTTAATTAATTATGCTGCTTACTGACACATGGGCAAACACGAACATTTTTCTCAATGTACTTGATTTTGGATTCAGAGGATCTGAAACGTATATTTTCTATGAAATCTCGGTAACGAATTTTTGGATGCCATTGCATCTACTGTGCACAAATTCAAGGATCCTAAATACACTTATTTCCAACGAATTATGAGAGTTAAATTATTCAATGCAATATAATGCTTCATCTATTTCCTATAGGTAATTACCAAATAATGGTGACATTTTGAGAAATACTAAATCGTGTAAAATGTATTTGAGCATAAACTGTGGGATTAAATGTGTGTTTAATACACAATTAGAAGCTATGCAACATAATATACAATTAATTTAGAATGAAGAGAACTTCACAGGGTCTGTGACCCACATTTGGGATGTCTAGGGCTTAAATCCCGTGGACCGACTAATCTGACGGGCATTGCTTCATGGTTTTCCTCAGGCACCAAGGTAAATACCGAATTGGATATTAATACCATGACCCAAAGGTCCTCCTTCAGCCTAAAACAACTTCAAAATTGAAAATGAATGGTAATTGCGATTGCGCTGCCATCTACCCAGACGGGCACAGCCCCTTCTGCTTGAAAACAATCTGGCTCGCGCCGTTCAAATTCAGATCATGCTCGTAAGATTTTAAAGATCGAATCGTGGAGGAATGTGGCGCGGCATAAGAGGATGAGACCTCGAAGGGTATCTGTATTTTTCTATATGATTGCGCATGACACTGTCTGACCACGAATGGTTGAGCAGCAAGAGTAGACGGCCTTCTGGCAACATTTGGTTTGCCCGAAGCGAAATTAATATGCTGCGGGAATGAAGCATTGAAGTCTGCTGTCTACCACATACCACCAGCAAGATATATTAACGAACAGTACCGCCGCGATAAGATCCAGTTGTTAAAGCGACGCATAGCAAAACAGAATATCAAACAATCGCACTTCAAAGGCAATTCGCATGAAAGTTCAAGACATTAAAATTAATTTGTTATACTAATGCCTTAAACTTGTGGTGTTTAAATTAAACTTTTCTGTGTAGCTAGTTGGAGCGGAGGTATTTTCTTGGCGAATTTGTCTTGCATCCTTAAATAGGGATTTTTCTGTTTATTCTACTGTTAATTTTTAGATTTGTTGTTCACGACCGAGTGGTATGCTTCACTCGTTATTTGTGCCTCGTATTTTTGAAAAGTCCCGGTGTCAAATTCTCTTCTTGACCTCCCTTGTGACCGCACTCACTCCCTCTAACCCCGACCCGGTATTTAGTGAGCTAAAGGCCAGTTGTATGAAATCGGAATAAAGCTCTGTTAGACGTTATTCCATGGTTATGTGCTAAATTGTGTTGTACGTCAGCGGAATAGAGACTATCAAGGGAATAAACAAGGAATAACTTATTCCATGATACCTTGCGGGGATAAGCCGATATTCCGAGAATGGAGTATAAAAAGGAAAATGGCCGCTTGGGTACACGGCATTATTTTGACCGATATAAACGATTGATTTCTTTATAATATGTTTTTAAGGACATATTTGTACCTAAACAGAATATGTTGTAGCGATAGTCTGATAAATATAGACGGCTATAATGAGATTAAAGTTGAGAAAGGATGTCACATAGACAACTTGGTGGTTATAAGCTAAATATGACAAGAAGATAGTTAAAATAAAGTTTCATTTATAAAACAGTAAAATCTACCTACAATATTATCATCAAAATACCTCTATTTTTATGGAAACAATTAAATTTAATCCAACCCAAGATAAATATAAAATAGTGTAGTGCAGCAATTCACCAGCACACTACATAGCGTTGTAAAGAGTGAGGTTACGTTTTGTTGACGAAATACAAAGGATAGATTACTTCTAGGGTAACATGTTTCAAAACGTAAGATAGCCACAAGTGTTAATGTTAGCGATATTCTGTACTATATTCAGATTTTGGAGATTATGTGCAAGTTTAAGAACGATAAGGTAAGCTTTGTGATGTAGGGAGGAGATGCCCAGATTAAAATATGCCTTCAGAGCTCGTAAATATAAATATATTATTTTAAAATAAATTCATACTTTTTCGTATTATGTGCTGTGGGTTTAATGCATTAGAGACAATTTTGATTGAAAAGAGAATACCTTCCGTAAAATATAATGTTCTCGGTTTTATTCATTTGGTTGACAATTTCTAGCTGCTGTATTAAATATTGCCATCAGTAAAGTGCGAACTGTAATGGGAACGGTTTAATGTACTATTCGACATAACTACTAATATTTCTGTTGGTTAATAATACCTGTATAGCAAATTGTTTTTGTACTTATATTTGTGCAACGATTCAAATATGCATATCTTAAGTTGATACTGCATTGGCAACACTAAAATATAATTTTCAAAATTCGCTTACTAAGTATTTTAATGAATAAAAGCAGAAATCAGGCTAAGTACGTTAGCTGTTTTGAGTATAGAAACGGAAAGATGTCATATCAGCACAAGATACAACTTTGCACATACGGTAAGGTTTCATTCCCATACTCCTAACCCAGCGCAAGAAGTCACAGTATACATATTGTTTATATTTTGTAAAGTGTATAGTAATTCTACGTCCGAACACGCTTGTGAACATTCATAATTATTTCATAGTACCGTAGGTAGTTAAAATAAGAAATAATACATAGTTTAGGAATAGCATGTTGTGAAAACAATGAAAATTTTCAGTAAAGTAAAGCAGGAATTACGTATCAAGTTGGCCATGAATGACTCACAATATAGCCAACATTAGTTTTAAATCTACAAACAGTGGAATAGATATCCAAGGAATAAAATTGCATCGTATAACCCGGCACCATATTTATACCGTGAATAGTGATTCCAAGAAGCACTATTCCAGGATTTATTTCAAGTTCGTACAACCGGCCGTAAGTCAAGGTCCTTGAATACTCTAAAAACATGTTACAACGCTACAAATCATAGCTGCTGGAGAGATTTCTCGACTTCACTGCACTTTTAAAAAGTGCTCGACTTAATATAAAGTTTCACATTCCATAGCAAGTGGGACAAATATAAAATGTGCATTTTAAGTCCAGCATTTTATAAGGTTATTGCTGTATAGATTCATACATTTCTCCCACATTTACATAGAAATTGCGAAATTTCTAAAATGTTTTAACTCTCATCAGAAATACTGATATGAGAAATAAATGTGTACCTTTAACTTTAACGAATATCCAATGGAGTTTCTCTCATAAGGATTATATTAGTAAGGGAATGTATTTCACTAAACATTTCGACGTCTATATTTAACTGGAAAATATTCCTAATTTTGGGACTTATGAGAAAAAAAAACAAAAAAAAAACCTAACACACAGACACACGCACGCAGACCACTTTCTAAATATGTTTTTACTTTCTCTACACGCAGTGTGTACATATAAGGGTATTATATTGCATCCAAAAATTGGATAATGAGATTTTCACTTGACATAGATGTTTTGAGAACCCATGATTCCAAAAAAATTAGAAAAAGATCCGTAAGCATGTCTGTGACAGCATAGCTCAAAAACGAAAAGTCGGTTAGATACCAAACTTGGTACTTAAGTTGAGTATCAGCCAAGGATACGACACGAAGGTTTTCAAGAAAATCCTCTTATCCCCAAATATACTTTACATGGAACATTTTTCGAAAATGTTGATTTTCAAAAAAATGACTAACGATTTTGATTTCAATTACCGTTGCTTAAGATATTTTTATGAGAAACAAAAATATATCTTAAGTTTTCTGAGAATAAGCTCTGAAGAGCTCTTCTTTCTGGATAACTTTTGTATAACTGGTAAACCGTAAGAGATATAACAAAAACTTACTACACAAAAAAAGTAGATCTCATTAAATGGAAATGGCGTGTTATTTATAGACGCTCTTTAATTGCGTCCCATTCTAAATTGGGCGTGAAAGACCAGCTAATTTTGCTCAGAGGCCTCTCTTTCAGGCTTGAGGTTTTTTTACGTACCGGGACCAACGGTTTTACTTCCTTTCCGAAGTAAGCCATGCTAAGGATTTTTACACCCGAAAAAATCCATCGTCCTCCACCAGGTTTAAACCTGCAACCTTGGGTATATGAAGTTAGCATGGTAACCATTACACCACGGAGGACGACAGATCTCATTAAAACACACAATTTATGTTATACACATTTTTTTTCTGGAGTTGACTGTATTCAATATATTTTTTTATCTTCGTTTCAGTTTAAAAATAGTTAAAACGTTTCTCATACGCGACTTTGAACTCCTGGCCAAGCAAAGAATTGAATTTCAAACCCAACAAACTCGTTATAAAACATTTCATTGGCGGTTTAGCCTAGTGTATGCCATTATTTCCCTTCTATTCAAAAGAACTAACTAATAAGACAGTTTATCTCAATTAACATGAAGTAGATAGCGGCATAAGCTTAGTAACAATAATTTCTTACAGAGATGTAGAGAAAGCTATATGAACACATAAGATTTTTAAAACTAATTTTTACACCTAATTAAATAACCAGATGCTATCTTATTTAGTCAGTAAGTTGGGATATCAAAGTTCTGATTGTTGCTTATTGTGAGTATGCTTATCACAAATTAATTTGAAACTGTTAAATTATATAGGTTAGTAAATTTAAGTGAGTAAAGAAGTTTACATTGCTAATATTACGTTTTATTTTTAAATAAAGGTGCTCTTTTTTGAAAGTAAAAAAAAATGTTATTTTACTGGAATTATTTTAAAATATTAGAGAATTACGAATGACACGCAATGACATGCATTTACATAAATTGATCACAGTGTACCCGTTTAATATTTTAGCTATCATTTGATATGAGAGCTAATGCTATGGTATATGTATTGTTCCAAACACCCAATATTTTGCTTTTCCGTCTTACAATATCCCTGAGATGTTGCTCCTGTGGGACTACCCTTTTTTACTGAAATATTTGGAAACCGTAATATCTTAAAACCTATTGTATCAGTTCACATGACCTTTTCTACCTGCTCTGCAAACAAACTAATAACACAACATATTCTTCTTCTACTACATACTTCATAATGGAGATAAACGTTAGCATAGTGGATTTATTATGTAATTGTTTCTAAGTGGAAGGTAAATAAGGGAATTCACTAGGATAAAATGATAGTCATATCTTTTAAAAGTCGTTCGCTAATAAATGATTTCCCATTTCAGAAAGGTTCAGGTATTGTAAATTTTAAAATCAAATACAAGGTATATCACAGAAATGAAATAAAAATAAAAATGACATAACTTTTTTTAACGATATTTACAGTTTTTGTGTAGTAAGATTTGTCTCTTATGGTTTACCAATTATACAACAGTCATTCAAAATGTAGAGGAGTTTTATTTTCCTTTCTTTACTGTTTTCCACAAGTTTTCGTGTTTGTTTTCCTATTTGTTTTCCATTTTTACTGATATACACAAATTTACAATCACACAAACACTCATGCCGAAGGCAAGACTCAAACCCGCGATCTCCTGCACCATGGATCACCAAAGCTAGACGCTTTAGCAAGCACAACCATAGGGTCCGGCGCGTTCACAGCCTAATTCTACGAATACATTTGGGATATACATTAAAAGTAAATTTCTTTAAAATAAGGCATTTTATTCAACATCAATTCATGTTTGAAAAAATTGAAAGTTTTGAAAAAATCTTCCATGTGGGGTGGGGAATGTTTTGAAAACCTTCCTGATGCATTTTTGGAAGTTGCTAAATTTAAATATCAAGTTTATTATTTAACAAACTTTTCGTTTTTGAGGTATGCTGTCAAATTACAGACCCACCCATACACATAAATAAACTCTTTTTATTTTCTCTATACGTGCTATATACATAGTGTATAGAGAAGGTATTGTAATGCATCCAACAATTCGATACCGATATTTCACCGGAAATATATGTTTTGAGACTCCTGAATCTAAAAAAAAAAGCATTTTTAGAAAAATGTCCGCGTGTGTCTGTGTATGTGTGTGTATGTGTGTGTCTGTGGAAAGCACAGCTCAAAAATGAAAAGACCGTTAAATACCAAACTTGGTATGTAAGTTTGGTATCTTGCAAGGATACGACACGAAGATTTTCAAGAAAATCCCCCCACCCCCAACTACCCTTTACATGGAACTTTTTCCAAAAATTATGATTTTCTCAAGAACGGCTCTAAAGATTTTAATTAAAATGTTGTATATTAAAGACATTTACCTGACAAAAACTATGTATATCTTGAATTTTCTGGGAATAGCCTCTGAATACTGCTGTACTCAGGATGAATTTTACGGAATTTTGCATAACTGCTAAATCGTAAGAGATAGACAAAAACTTACCACACAAAAATGTAGAGCACATTAAAACACACAATTTTTTTCGTGGAGTTGCTCGTTTTATAGATATTCCTTGTTTTTGATTTCAGATTTAAAAAACATACTTTCCTCACACAGGAATTTGTCAAATCCAGTCCATATAAAGGAACTTCAGTCACATAGCAACAAGCTTTTGACTATCAATTTAACCTATGGTACTCTCTTATTTCGCTTCTTCTTACAAGGAAGCAAGTAATAAGACTATTTTTGCTAATTTTTTCTCGATTAGTATGAAGTAAATAGAAGAATAAGCTTATTAACCATTATTTGTTACAGAGATGTAGAGACCGTCACGTGAATTGAACACATCATATTTTTTTTTTAAAAAAGTTTTCTACACAGGGGTCGCCAAAGCATGTATCATCCGGTGAAATAGCAGTATCGAATTTTTGTATAGAAACCTTCTCTACCTACCGTGTACATTATACACGGCTACGCCGTGGCCGAGTGGTTAGACCACTCGCCTCTCACCTAGACGGCCCCGGATCGATCGCAAGCGACCGCATGTAAGATTTGTGGTGGACAAAGCGGCGCAGGGACGGGTATTCTGCAGGTTCTCCGGTTTCCCCGCCATCGCATTCCACCGGTGCTCCATCTTCATTCCATGCATCATCAGTGTCATCGCCTGCGGTTTCCAATCAGTAAAAGTGGCCGTTAAACATTATCAAGAAAATATACATACATGCTAGAGAGAAGGAAAGAAATAAATAAACGAAAAAAAAACAAAAAAAAAACAAAAAGAAACACTATAGAGAACCAAAATCGTTATAATTTGGGGCGGGGGACTCGACTGCAATGACAGAAACGTTTAATAATTATTTTATAATCTCTTCTAACAAAAATGATAAAATGACTGAACGCTGAAAATTCATTTTGAATTAAATGGCTGGCTGTACTTTTAAAGATCACATTAAAATTGGAACAATAAAATAAAAATTAAATATATTTAATTTAAATGATAAAATCAAGAAATATAAATTGAAATGAAAAGACCATATCTTCGAATGATAGAAGAAAGATTGACAAAACAGATGTAATGAGATGTAATAAGACAATTTCTGGTAATGTTTATCTCAATTAGCCATGAAGTAGATAGAATAATAAGCTTTTTAGCAATATTTCTACAGAGATGTAGAGAAGTCGTGTGAATATACACATCAAATGTTTTACCGTTGTTGCAGTGTGTATTTAACAGTTTACATTCAAGCTTTCCATTCTGCTTCTTTACAGTTCCAATTTGGCAACTAATCCTTGGCAATTACACAACTGTTTTTGGTTAATCTAATGCAGCCCCTGTCTTTAGAAGCGTTTATACCATTGACATCCCTCCTGTATTGAAATGTTTGGAAGCCGTAACACCTTAAAACTTCTTTCATTCGTGTGAAGACCAGATAAGGGATCTCTGTACGAAATTTGCCTATTCGATATCAGCATCAGATGAGACCAGAATTCTGTATAAAGCTAAAGAGTTTCTTTGCTTTTTATTTTACACTAACTCACGTACATAAAGCACGAACGTTTTGATTAACGATCTTGATACATAACAAACACACAAAGGACTGTGTTAGCAAGACTGCTTGAGCACTTTCCGCCGTGTAGTTCTGAAATAACAAAAGAGAAGAGGTTTTCCCCTCCTCCTTCAACTGAACAAGAATATAAGTGTATAATATAATAATTGAGAGAGTTATGCTCTCGGCATGATTCCAATCAAATTCAGGCAGATCGTGGTATTCACGCAATGACGGCTAAACACAGGCTTTGTCTAAGACACCACGGGGTACAACATTACCGTTTCCTTACCAGTTGATTAGCATCCCACTGGAATGCAAGAATTCATGACGACTATCATCTTGAACTTGTTCTATTCCATCAGATATATTCATCTGTTAAAACCTTATTCCGCTTCAGGTATTATTTTCTTATTATTAAACTTAATATCCATGTTTTTAATCTCGATATCTCGAACGCCTCAGCCGATGTTACACTCCATTTCTTTTTACTCTATATTCTTGTGTGGTATAAGCAGATCCCGATTTCCGGTACCAACAGAGTCTCAGGAAAACTATCTAGCATTTTTCTCAGCAATCGTATGTGCATAATAAATGAATCGGTCATGTGGTAATCAAATGTATAAAGCAAATTTATGACTGAAATTTTACTTTTTTTCTGTATCCTATGTGCATAGTAGCAAAACGACTTTGTATTCAACCCAAAATTCAACGTCATATTTCACCGGGGTTTTTTGAAGAAAAAAAAATAGAAAAATCCACTGTCCGTGAACAATATAACTGAAAAACGAAAACTCCCTTAAATAACTTAGTATCTAAGTTCTCAGAATGTTTCATAAATTTTTAAAAACATCCACTCACACTAAACTAACCTTTACATGGAAACATTCTAAAGATGTTGATTTTCTCAAAAATGATTTCTATTGACGTGTATTAAAATGTCGCATGTTTAAGATATATCATCTTTCTCATGTAACTGTCTACCCTCCGTGTATGTAGGACTTACACCTTCCGGCGCCTGAGGTCAGATGGATGCTGTTGAGGAACGGAGGCTTTGGATTAGAAAGAAGCCAGGATGGATGATATGAAATGATGGTGAAACGGGTGACAGGAAAGATGATTATGCAGAAATTGGAATACGCGGGAAACCGGAGATCCAAAAATTAGGTTCTATTTGCATGGCCAGGTATTGACAAATTATCGTATGTAAAAAGTTTAAAATTGCAACCAATGACAAGGAACATCTGGGAAATGGTTAGTTGTGTTATTCTTGTAGTAACCTTTCGTCTATTTCTTACAGTTTACCAGCTGTGTAAAATCATTTAGAAAATATAAACGAAGAGGACATTAAAGGCTATTCCTGTTAAGTTCAATATAACGTATTTCAAACAAAATCGTTAGAGGCATTTTTGAAAAGTTTTCCAATTCTTTTCATTTAAAGGGTTGTTTGGGGTGGGAAATTCTCTTCAAAATCTTTGTGTCGCATCCTAGAAGCTGCGATATCAAGTTTGGTATTTAACCAACTTTTCGTTTTGGAGTTATCGTGTACTTACACACAGGGACACACATACACAAACATATACGGACGTTTTTTCTAAATGTGCTTTTTTGAATACAGAGAACTCTAAAACGTGTATTTCCATTGAAATCTGGGGATCGAACTTTTGGGGTAAAGCAGTACCTTCTCTATCTATGTACTATTACAAAGTAGGGAAAGTAAAACATTAACTAATTATATTCGTGAGTGTGTTTGAACCAAAATGTATAACTGCAGTCTTCAAAGACAGGAACATCTTGGTCCAAAGGTATGCATAGGATTTTAATTATCCATATCTGCATTGCTACAAAATTTTAATTACGAAAACATAAATCGAATGAATTATTTTAAAGAAAATTGTTTTATATGCTTTTAATTCACTACATTTTAAATATTACTTAAGTCTATTTTCTTTCTTCTTATTTACACTTGGATGGTTCGTACTGATGAATTTGTATGATAAAATAAGCTTTTGTATTTAAAATAAACATCATGGCATTTATCAACACAACAATAATGGTATTGCTAATTCTATGCGGTTCCCCATGGACGGACTCGATAAAGTGTTGTGTGCTTCGTGGCGCAGAGGTTCACGGGTTCGAGTCCTGCCTTGGACGTAGGTGATTCGGGTGTGTTTTATGTGTTTGTGTTCTATCTTAGTCATCCTCTCTTTCTCCTGATGGTCAATTAGGTCACGCCTGAAGGCAAAAGTCTCTTAAAATATCTTACCATTTCTATATACGAGTATTTTGTGTTATGCACATCTATTTATAAAGAATCCTCTCCTGAATGTGTTTATTCAGGAGTGGTGAGAAAAGTGATTTATATCTTATGTTATACTTTACTGGAAATAAATATAAATATTGCATACACCATTTGTATACGAGTGTGGCGAAACTATTCCCGTGTTGGAAAAAAATATTAACACTCTATAATCTTAACAATTTAGCTCCCAATAATGTTTGATTTCTATGCATGCTCTAAATACTACATATTGTGTAAAAGCGTTTAGAAATACCAATGGAGACATTCCTACCTCTGCGTCTTTATAATAAAAACTCTGGTTACATGCCTTTCTCTACCCAATATTATTTATTCTTATGTAGCCCCTACAAAACATCCTTATGAAAGCTTATTTTCTTATGTACTTCATATTAGTTGAGATAAACTATTGCAGAGTTAGTATCACTTCACAAGAGGCATAAAGAAACTAGAAATGAAAATCAGATTTTTAAAAGTAAGTCGGTAATTCTGCCCTAAAATTTCCTTACTGCCTCTATGACATCTCGAGACACTTTATAAAAAACCTTATGTGCCCCATTCTCATGACTTTCTCTATTAATTATACAAACTCTCTATTGTTACAACATATTCTTTTATCTACCTAATGCTAATCATATAATTAGAAAGTAAATAAGGGAATGCACTAAACTAAAGGGAAGTCAAATTTTTAAAAGCTGTCGCTAAGCGATTGACATTGAAACCCATTTCTCTTTTCATCACCAGGAGTAAAGTAAAACAGATATGAAATGAAATGAGGCTTCCCATTTGAAAAGTTTAAGTATATTAAAATTGAAACCAATAACAAGGAATATCTTTGAAATGATTAGCTCTACAAAAAATGTATATTACATTAATTGTGTGTTTTAAAGGGATCTAAGTTTCTTGGTTATCTATCTGTTATATTTTGCCAGCTTTGCAAAAATCATTATGAATAAAGAGGTCTTCAGGGACTATTCCCAAGAAGTTCCTGGTATACATTTTATATACCACTTAAACATCTTAAATATATGACTTTTATTCAAAAGCATTGAGCCAATTTCATAAAATCGAAAATTTTGAAAAATGGTCTATGAAAAGAGTGTTTTAGGATGGGGCAGTTTTCTGTAAACCTTCGTGTCGCATCCTTATAATTACCAATTTTGGTATTTAAGTGACTTTTCGCTTTAAATTTGTATCCATACTCACATATACACACAAACTACACACACACACACACACACACACACAAGAAGACCTTTATTTAAAAATGCATTATTGGATTCAGGAGTAATACGGTTAAGCCTCGGTTTCAAAATTTTGGGCGGTATGCAATAACTTCTCTACCTAATATGTATACGTGCTAGAAAAAGAAAATGAAAAGTCTGATAAATATTTACTGATATTTGGAAAGTGACTTTTAGTAATAAAATTTATTTTAAATAAACTGTTTATTCTAAGTGTCTGTAGTAGATTTTTTCTACCTCTTAAGAGACCACATAAACGAAATCATCAAATATTATTTCCGAATGAAAAGGACCTCAAAGACTATTTCCGAAAACTCATTTCAGTTGTCACGCAAATTCCTAAATATATGGTTTATTATCAAATTTGTTAGTCTGTTTTGAGAAAACAAATGGGTAGTTTGAAGTGAGAGATTTTTTTGAAAGTCTTCGTATAGCTTCAATGAAATATGCTCAGCTAAGTACCAAGTATTGTATTCGTCCGACTTTTCGTTTTTAATTCAACTTCTCTCAATTTCTCTCCCTCTCTCCCTCTCTCTTTCTCTCTCTCACACCCTACTTCACGGACCTTTTACTAAACTGCCTTTTTGGTTTCCGAGAGCTTTGAAACATGTCTTTGTGGTGAAATCTCGATATTGGATCTTTGGGATATACCTTCTCGATATACTAGAATCGTGGTAGAGAAAACAATAAATTAATGATTTAATTTGATAATATATTTAATTTAATTATTTTAATGTCATAAAAATTTCTTCTATTAAATAATACTAAATTGTTTCCTAATTTATAATATATCATTATAATTTTATATTACACTATCAGGTGGAACTTTTTAATATGAAAGTACATCGAAAGAAAATTACTATGTCTCGGATTTCTCTCTCATAGCCCCAAGGTTGGGTGGTAAAAATTACAAATTGGAAATTTTGTATCCTTAATATTTTATTTTATGGATATAACGGTCTTTAAAAAGCATTAAACTAGCTTAAATGTGCAATTTTTATCTCTAATTAGTTTCTTTCGTTCTTTTTGCTTTCTTTCTTGGAGACACCCATCAACGGGAAAAAGAATAAAATAGTGTCTACGTCCCAATTACCTTTCTGTATATAAAATGTTGGTTGTAAGTTATCTTTAGTGCGGTCTTGTCCGAAGTTACATGTAGCCTCAGTAAAGCAAAATCATTTATCAGCGGCTGGTAAATTACCAGGTTGCTGATCGTTGAGTGGAAGATAGTTCTGAAGTCAGCTGTTATAACATGAAACTTCAAAATTCTTTTCCGGCGTTTTGAGACCCTATAGAAGAGAAAGCCGAAACATAGGTAATTTTACTTTCTCTTGCACGGCCATAGTAGGTAGACAATATATTGTATTCCACCCAAAGTTATATATACGTATGTTTTGAAAACATCTGAATCCAAAAGAAAAAGTTCTGATGTGTTCCATTTTCATGACTTTCTCTACATCTCTGCAAAAATTATTGTTAAAAGCTTATTTTCTATTTAATTAATGCTAATCAAGAAAAGTTAGGAGAAATGGTCTTATTATTATTTCTATGCAAATAAAAGGGAAATATGGCAGTATCATAGGCTAAAGTTATTATGTGACTGAAGTTATTTTGTTTGTATGGACAGGAGTTATTGACAAATTTCCGTATGAGAAAAGTATAAGCATTTTAAAGCTGAAACCAATAACATGGAATACCTCAGAAACGGCCAGGTCCACAAAAAATTGCATATGATAAAAAATTATGTGTTTTGATGAGATATACATTTTTTGTGTTGTAAGTATTTAGCTATCTCTTACGGTTTACCAGTTATATAGAATTCAGCAAAAGTCATCGGAATAAAGATGTCTTCAGAAGCTATTCCCAGAAAATTCAACACGTTTATTGGCTATACTGCCCACAGACACACGCATATGACAGACAGATACACACACCGACAGCTTTCTAAAAATATGTTTTTTATTCAGGGGGTACCAAAACATTTATTTCTGGTGAAATCTCGGTATCGAATTTCTGGGTGCAATACGATACCTTCTTTATACACTATGTACATAGTATGTGTAGAGAAAGTAAAAAACTTTTTAGTAAAAGCTAGTGTGTGTTGGAGTGTGTCTGTGGGGAGCGTAACTTACAAACGAAAAGTCCGTATACGAAACTTTTATTTAAGTTTACTGCTGCCTTCCAGGCATGTGACGCGAAGATTTTCAAAAAATGCCTACACACCTCAAAATACCTTTCATATGGAAATATTTTCGAAAACTGTAATTTTATTAAAAATGACTGACTATTTTGATTAAAATCTCGAATACTAAGATGTCTACAGCACAAATAAAATTAATATCTGGAATTTCCTGGTAAGAGCCTCTGAAATTCTCTTCATTTTGAATGAATTTTACATAAAGGTAGACCATAAACATATAGCACAAAAATGTAGATCTCATCAAAACAACAATTTTTACATTTACATTTTTTTTCTGGAAATAACCGTTTCCAAGATATTCCTTATTGTTGGTATCAATTTTAAAGTATTTATACTTTTATTAAACATAAAGTCTTTGTGTTTCTTTTATTTTACTCCCGGCCAAGCAAAGAAGCGAATTTCTATGACAATTGCAAAGCGACGGACTTTAAATCATTTGACTATCGCTTTAGCCTACGTATTTTCTTATTTTTCTTCTACTTGTAAGGATCTATGTAGTACGACCATTTTGGTAATGCTTATTCTCCATAATATGGAATAGAAGGAAAAATAATCTTCTGTAAGAAGTTTGTTTGTGGAACAGGTAGAGATAGACATGTGGATCGAACACATCGAAGTTCTATTATAAACATCTGATGTGTTCCATTCACATTACCTTTTCTACAACTCTGCAATAAATTATTGTTAAAAAGCTTATGCTTCTATTTACTTCCTGCTAATCGAGAAAAAATTAGCAGAAATAGTCGTATTATTTGCTTCCTTGTAAGTAGAAGCGAAATTTTGTAGTACCATAGGATAAAGTGATGGTCAAAAGCTGGTTGCTATGCGACTGAAGTTCCGTTGTTTGTATGGATACGAGTTCACAAAGTCCTGTATGAGAAAATTATGTTTTTTATAGCTGAAGCCAAAAACAAGGAATATCTCAAAAAACAACAACTCCACGAAAAAAATGTATATAGCATAAATTGTGTGCTTTAAAGTGCTCTACATTTGTTGTGTGGTAAGCTTTTGTCCATCTCTTACAGTTTAGCAGTTATGCAAAATCCGTATAATCGACCCAGAATAAAGTAGTCTTCAGAGGCTATTCCCAGAAAATTCAAAATATACATTTTATTTGTCAGGTAAATAAATATCTTTAATATACGATATTTAGATCAAAATCGTTAGAGCCATTTTTTAGAAAATCAAAATGTTCAGAAAAAGGTCCAAGTAAAGGGTAGTTTGGGGTGGGGGGATTTTTCTCAAAATCTTCGTAACGCATCCCTGGAAGATACTAAGCTTAAATACCAAGTTTGGTATTTTACCGACTTTTCGTTTTAGGGTTATCGTATTCACAGACACACGGACACACGGACACACTGACACACGGACACACACACACAGACTTTTTTCTGTAAATATTTTTTTTTTTGGATACAGGGCACGCTAAAATATATATTTCGGTGAAATCTCGGTATTGAATTTTTTGGTGGAGTGCAATACCTTCTCTATACACTATATACATAGTACGCATAGAGAAAGTAAAAATTGCTGCTAAATTTGCGACATCTTATGAGAACGTTTCCTTGGTAAATTTAAAAGCATTGTGATCTTACTCTAGGTTATTTTAATGAAGATCGTAATCCTTAGAACGTTTTCAGTTATTTTCAGATCGGCTAAGAACACAGAAAAGTTTCCGTATTTTCGATTCTCTTATACCGCATTGTATTCCAAGAATGCAAGGCTTGAAACATCTGTCCATATTATGATTTCGACATTATATCTGAAACCAAGAAGCGGTTGTGCTTTGAAAACGTTTTTCTTTTTTTCGTTGGCTGATGTCCCACATAGGCAATATCTCTTCCCCATACTCTTCCATCTCTTTCTTTCTAAACATCTTCCTTCTCTTGTCATCACATTTAGACTCTTCCACCCTCTCTTTTATCCATATTATCCCCCTCCCACCCCTGCAGCTCTCCCCACTCGATTCCAAAATATGATTTCAGTTCCGGAGGCTTCGCGAATGCCTTTTCCGATCCAACCAAGCGCGTCTCAATCGTTCCGACGAAAATGGTATTCATAAAATGTGAGCTAAAAAAAGAATAAATGGGGAAGGATGCGCGCCGAAAGAAAGAATGGGAAAATGGTACTGTTCCTTTTTTATGATTCGATTCTTTTCATGCTTTGTTGTTGGACGACCTTTGTGTTTAGCCAACAGGTCAGCCCTAAACTGTGCTGATACAATGTTGTTTTTTTATTGTTGAGGGAGGATGTGCAACTGGCGTGTTCTTCGCTGTGGGAAACCAACAATATTCACAAGGGTAGTTTGGCTTATATGTCATAAAATGGGAAGATGTAAAACCACAGATCCCAGATTTGTTCGCCTTACCTATTTTCATGAATGAATGTAAAGATTGGATTACTTTTCTATGCCCCATATGGCTTAAACTAGATCAATTTTAATCAAACTATGGCGTTAAAGAGAAGTATAATAATAATAATAATAAGACCACCTGGGTAGTGTGGTGGTAGCGTGTCTGTCTCACATTCAAAAGGTCGTGAGTTCGAATCTCGCTTAGGGTGAGTTACTCGGATAAGGTTTTTTTTGGGGGGTTTTTCCCTTATCCTGAGAAGACGAGTGTCGAGTAACTTTAAGCTCCATGGACCCCGAGATCATTTGAGCATCATTGCACCAATTTCACTCATCGTCCGATATGACCATCCATGTTAAAGGACGTTAAACTACAAAAAAAAAAAAGTAATAATAATAATAATGAAGGAAGCACAATGTGCAAGTCTAGTATTCAGTTTCCACTGTTGCAAAACTTCGTTAATGACTCTGTGCGGTTTTTACACTGTAGTACGTGGGAATTTTCCGTAGTATTTCCCACATAGGGGACACTAGCACTATTCATAAGATTCATGTAAGCTCTTGTTGTAGCTTAATACTTTCTCTACACTTGCTATGTACATAGTATAAAGAGAAGGGATTGCATTCCACCCAAAAATTCGATACCAAGATTTCACTGGAAATGCACGTTTTAGAGTATCCTGTATTCAAAAAAGGTATTTTCAGAAAAAGGCCCATGTGTGTGTCCCTCTGTCTGTGAACAGAAAAAAGAAACGAAAAGTCGGTGAAAAAACCAAACTTGGTATTTAAGTTTAGTATCTTCCAGGGATGGGACACGAAGATATTGAGAAAAATCCTCTATTCCAAACTACTCTTTACATAGAAAAAATTCGAAAATATTGATAATCTCAAAGCCGGCTCAAGGGATTTTGATTAAAATACCATATATTAATAATATTTATATGGCAAATAAAACGTCTATCTTGAATTTTTTGAAATAACCTCTAAAACACCTCTTTATTCTGAAAGAATTTTGCTGAATGTTGCGTAACTGGTATACCGTAAGAGATAGACAAATATTCACTTCACAAAAATTGTAGATCACAGTAAAACACGCAGTTTATGTCATAAACATTATTTTCCTGGAATTGGCCATATTTGAGATATTCCTTGTTATTTGTTTCAGATGTAAAATACTTAAACTTTTCTCACACGGAAAGTTGTCAACTCCTGCATCTACATAGAAATGCATTTCATTCACATGGCCGTTTGCCTTTTAAA
Organism: Hymenopus coronatus; assembly: GCA_030762935.1. Classification (NCBI taxonomy): domain Eukaryota; kingdom Metazoa; phylum Arthropoda; class Insecta; order Mantodea; family Hymenopodidae; genus Hymenopus; species Hymenopus coronatus. Next base: position 81,579,364 of record CM060888.1, on the reverse strand, counting down.
AGATTTGACTATCGTTTTAGCCTAATGTATTCCCTTATTTTCCTTCTACCTACAAGGAAGGAAGTAATTAAGACAATTTCTGCTAATGTTTATCTCTATTATCATAAAGTAAATAGAAGATTATGCTTTTTAACAATAATTTGTTACAGCGATGTAGAGAAAGTCATGTGAATGGAACACATCGGATTGTTTTGAAGTGAAATCCATGGACAGCAAGGTTGGTTACTACATGCCTCAGTCTGCTTCCTTCCAGAAAGCTTTGGTCATTGCGTTCGTTGTATAGAGTTTTCTGGTATCTCCATCTTCATTTTCTGGTGCACGTCAATGGCCGCTTCGTACGCAGTAGTAGTTGTAGTCGTAGATCTTCCAGTAGTGTAGTTTCTCGGCTCAACTCATACACGAGGCGTGACCTTGTGTGTTTCGAGAGAATTTGCACGTTTAAGGAACGTTGTTTTTGTATTTTCTAGGTCTTTTAGATTGCTTGTTGTGAGATATTACCAGATTGTGTGTAGTTCATAAGCGATAACTAGGATTATCCTTACTTTGAAGATTCAATGCTGTTTGAAGAGAGATCCTGTGAGATGTTTTATGTCGTTCATGGCTCTAACAGATGCTGCCTTTCTGTCCTTTATGTGGAGTGTGTAGGTTGTTCCATGGGGTAGTAGTGTTATCCCTAAGTATTGAAGCTGCTCACTTGAACAATTTTTTTCAAAAGGTTTGAAATGAAATAAACATTGCTGAATTAATCATTTATATTGACGACTTGCTCTGAAAAGCATATTAAAATGTTAAAACATTTCCTATACGATAGGATTTTAATATTTAACATGGTAAAACATATAAATTAAATTTTTTAAAAAAAATTCAAAGGCAATATAATTGAAAACAATTCTTATAAACAAGTTACCCAAATATTATGTGAAATATGCCTACTTTATTGGCTTTGAAAGTATGAACAGCCATGCTTTATTGTTGGATAGAAATGGTTCTGGCCTAAAAGATATATTACTATTGCTAAAGGGGATATAAGAATAACCAAAAAAAGATTCTTCATGCAGAACTTCCTTTGTCACAGGAAAATTTGTAATCGTATAGAATTTGTATATTCCTGATATTTTAATGTTTCTAAACAAACATAATATAATGCCAAAAACAATGATTTTCTAGGCCAAGATTTAATACAAAATTTAAATACCATTATGAAGATTAAGTAAAATAGATAATACTCTAGTTTTAAGCTCAATTAATATATAATATGCTTCTTGAGATTATAAAATTATTAAATTTAAGATGCATAAATATATTTAAGTATCCTAATTATTCATAATTTATTTTTCGTACCCTTTGTTCAATTTCCTACTTGTAATTAAGTCATCAGGTAGTTTGTGATAATGAACACTAAATTGTTTAGGTAGGTAGAGTAAGACTGAAAAATCAATGCTATTGGTGGGATTTGAACCATGGATCTCCCGGTCTCTAGCCGGTTGCTCCAACCATTAAGCTTCCATGGCACCATGCCGACTAGGCATTAAATTCCTAAACTGACTCAATACTTCCCGATAAATATCAAATTATTTTGAGAAGACATGCCCCATTGGAGACTTAAAGTGTTGTGTGTATAAGACTCCAGGCCTCATAGCTTAATCAACTATTAGGTTCAATTAGAGTTAATTAATTGTATGTTTTATTGTGTGCTCTTGACATGGCCAATTGTATTTCTTACTCACAAGCTTATATTATTATTATTATTATTATTATTATTATTATTATTATTATCATCATCATCATAATGCTTTATTTATTAAAATTTAATTCCTAGATACTCAGTAATGGTTATTTTGTAGAGATTTATTTGTGGGAATATAGGCGCAGATGAAATATAACTTACAGATTCTACAGTATGAACGCCGGTCATTAAAGCCTAAGTGTTTTTTGATGTTACAGTTGACAGAGTTGCTACCAAGCTGTTTCTCATAGTAAAAAACCCAAATATGAACCTAATACTTGCGGGATATGGAACATTTCAAAGAAAACCTTACAAAATACAAACAAAATCGTGATTTTAAAATGAATTTGTATAACTATACATATTATAATAGAGTTTAAAATAGGTATAAATAATCCCAACAAGTGTGGAGTAGCATTTTATAAAATACACGTATCAGTAACATTTGTATTATTTATCCATGAATTTCATAAGCTATGATACTTTCTCTTCCATGTACATACAATGTGTATAATATAATATACAGAGTGGGTTTTATTCCACTCAAAATTTTGATACCAAGATTTCACCGGAAATTCCTGTTTTAAGGCTTCCTAAAATAAAATCCCTGTTTTAAACGTTTAGGGTGTGTAAGTGGAAAAGCATATTATGAAATAAATGTATCACATAACAATTGTATTATTTATCAATGAATTTCATAAGTTATGTTTACTTTTTCTTCCTTGTACTCGTACATACAATGTATATAGTATAATTTAGAGAGTGGGTTCTATTCCACCCAAAAGTTGGGTACCAAGATTTCACCGGAAATTCACGTTTTAAAGTCTCCTAAATAAACACATTTTTTTAAACGTTAGGGATGTGTGTGTGTGTGTGTTATAAGTATGAACAGCATAGCTCAAAAACGAGAGTTAGTTAAATATTAAACTTCATATTTACGATCACAATTTTTCTAATTTTTTAAACAAATTCTCCCACCTCAGACTACCTTTTACATGCAATATTTTTCGATTTTTTTTATTTTTTCAAAAGTGGCCCAAAGATTTGAAACCACATATTTAAGATATTTTATGTTAAATGAAATGTACATCTCGAATGTTCTGGGAATAACCTCTGAAGTTCCACTCATTCTGGATGACTTTTCTATATCTGGTAAACCATAAGAGATAGAGGAATACCCTACAAAAATTAGATCTCGTTAAAACACACAATTTATGTCAAATAAATTTTTTTGGAGTTAACCATTCCGAGATTTTTCAAGTTATGGGTTTACATTTTTAAATATTTCTGTATTTCTCAAGTAGAAAAAAAACCCTTATTAATTTTTACCCCTGGTCAAGCAAAGAGGACGAAATATATGCATCACATATCCACCAGCCCTTGGAATATTTGACTGTCGTTTTAACGTAGTGTATCCGGTATTCCCGCTATCTTCATGTAAGTGAGTAATAACAATGTTTTTGTATAGCCGTTGGTATCTAATGTCGTGTCTTAGTAATATAGGTATCATTAATGCCTTTGTTCTCCAATGTCGTTATAGTTCTATAGTTTGTAGGGTACGAAGTTTTTGCTAATATTACATGATGGATCAAGTAGGATTCACAGACTTTGCCATATTCTTCAGTCACTTCTACTGCTATATTGCACATAGAATAATTTGCACCATTTTAAAGTAATATTATAAAACACACATACAAATAAAATTAGTATCCTCTAAGGAATTGCTGTGAAGTGAATGCAAGTTTTATTATTTTTAATCCTTTTTCTTTTACATAACTTCAACTACGTACCATATAGTGACGAATCTTTAAGGTGACGAATCTCGTTAATCGGTGTCTGGTGGGCACTTAGCTTCCTAGGTCTCATCCCTGTGTCACACCATTTAGATAAAGTAATATCATTATGGTGCTGTTCAATCTAACTGCTTTCACTATTTGTGGTTAGAGGGCAGTCCAGTCATTATTAAAATCTATTTTTATTTTTAATTTCTCTACACGTGTGAGTGTCTGTATGTGGACAGCATAACTCAAAAACGAAAAATCGATTAAATATCAAACTTGATATTTAGGTTAAATACCTTCTGGGATGCAACATGAAGATTTTTATTTAATTCCTCTCACCTAAAATTACTATGGTAGATTTTTCAAAATGTTCGAATTTTTATTAAAATACTGTATATTAAAGATATTTACATGACAAATAAAACGCATATATTTAATTTTCTGGAGATAGTCTTTAAATCAAATGATTCTGGATGACTGGATAACTGTACGCCGTAAGCGATAGACAAAAGATTACTTTACAAAAACTATAGATCTCATCAAAATATTGTTCTATAATGTTCAATATTTTTATTGTGGAGCTAACCGTATCTGAGATAATCCTTGAAATTGGTTTACATTTTAAAATACTTTTACTTTTCTCAAACTGAAGTCGTATGTGTTTCTTTTGTTTTACTCCTGGCCACTCAAAGAGAACGACATTTTAATCACAATCGCATAGCGACAGCTTTTGAAACATTTGATTATCGCTTTAACCTAGTGTATTCCTTTAGCTTCCTTTTACTTACAAGGAAGCAAGTAGTAGCATCATTTCTATTAGTGTTTATCTTGATTAGTATGAAGCGTATAAAAGAATGATGTTTTGTAAAAAGTTTGTTTGCAGAACAGATAAAGAAGGTCATGTGGATGGAATACCCCTGACATTTTTTTATGTAACATCAACTATGTGTGCATATCATAACAGATCTGTAAGGTGAAGTACCTCGCTGATTGGTATGTGGAGGACACTTAGCCTCTTGGTGACATCCCTGTATCATACAACTAATGTCGTTAGGTTTCCGTTTAATATAGGTTTTTTTATATCTGTGGTAGTTTAATCGCTATTAGCATCTATTTTACTATTGTTTTAGACTTAAGGTGAACATTGGCCGTGGTGTTAAATAAATAATTGCATAATTACTTTGGCAATTAAGGGAATGCACGAAAATAACTCAGTCAGATTGATCAGATCCTGGGATTTGAACCCAGGACCTCCCTAAATACCGGCCATAGTTATTACCAATCCTCCCGTTGAGTGTGTTTTATTTGTATCATGTGCTATATATCGGTGGCCAATGCAACTACATACTGCCTGTTACGGAACGTTACTATAGGTCGCGCACCAGTTCTTGACGAATGGCATTTTAAATGAGAGGTTAGATGCGAGTCACTTAATCACCTGTACTGAAGTATTGGTACCAGAAGCAGGAATGACAGTCAGATGTTGTGTGCGTTATCCTCATGTTTCTGCGCTGCAGTAATACAGTCACTACAAAATAAATATCACACTTCCAGTAATGATAGTCAATGTATTCACCCTCAACCTCGGTTACAGCTTACACTACACTTTACACCTAATTGATCGTATTTCTTATATTCCCGACATTTCTCCCTTATTTTCTTCTTCTGTACTGCTGTCATTTTCATTAATAACCAAGGAATCTCATTAACATTGGCAATTGCATAAACTCTAAACGCAAAACACTTAGCAGATCTACTGAACACTTTGTATTCTCGAAACGCAATCATTAGGGAGCAGAACTGTTTGTTATTGTAAAATAAACTATTTTCTGACCTATTTATCAAGGAAAGACAAGCTCATTATATCTGTTGCACTGCATACTTTACTTATATTCGCGCTATATTGGTGAGGGGTGTATTGAGTAAAATTAAACAAAGACCTATCTTACCAAAATAAAAGAATTTTGCCCAAAATCATATTTAATTACTTTTTTTAGTTATGTTGAGTTTAATAATATTTATAATTTATTTAGATATCTTATATTGTAAAACGTAGGCAGTAAGCGGTAGGGAAACAATAACCTATGATTCTAAATTTAATTTCAGACTAGAGTTAGTTTGTATATGTATGTAGTGAATTCAAACTGGATATGAAGAATTCACAGTCGAAGCCGTACGCTGCTGGTCTGCTATTTTATGTAGATCTACTTTTAACCTCTTATGTTATGTTCACATATATAATACTATATATATTTATAACATGATATTGCTTCATATGTGTGATATAAGTTGTCAATTTTAATAAAATCTACATTTTTCGTCTGGTAAGTTTCTGTTTCTCTATCTGTTATGCAAAGATCATCCAGAATGAAGCGCTCTTCAGAGGCTATCTAGAAAAAATTAAGATATATATATATATAATATTTGTAGACTTAACAGTTTCCGAGAGGCCACGCCATGCGAGTGCTTAGACCACTCGCCTCTCACCAACGCGGCCCAAGTTAAATCCCAGGCGACGCATTGGGGGTTTGTGGTAGACCAAACCGCGCAGAGGCGGGTTTTCTCCAGGTTTCCTCCGCCATCGCATACCATGGGTCCTCAATCTTTATTCCCTGTTTCATTAGTATCATCACCTCCGGTACCATATACAGTAAAAGCGAGATATTCTTTATCATTGGTTTAATTTTAAACTACTTAAACTTTTCTCCAACGGGAAGTTCTCTTTCGTTTCATATCTCTATTATGTCTTTTAGTCCAATTCATTTAAAGAGAACTGAATTTAAATTGTTTGACATAGCGAACAGCTTTGACTTATCCCTTTAGTCTACGTATCCCCTTATTTCCCATTATTTTAAGGAAACAAGCATTAAGACCAATTTATGGTAATTTTATCTTCGATTAGTATGATTTATATTAAAGAGTACTTTTTTAGGAAAGAGAAAGTCATGTGAATGGAACAAGTTGGATTTTCTGTTTTTCACATTGTTTTTTGAGTCTCAATAAATGCTCCGCTACTCTTTTCAAACTTCAGAAAGGGTTGCAACATCATATTGCAATCTGTGGGCTGAATCTAGTAAATATAGAAGACAAAGAAAATTAGAATAAGATAAAGGAAGGAAGTATATTAAAAATGAGACTTTTGTTTGGAGAGTAAAGCCCAGGTATTTTCATCATTCTTATTGGTTCAAATTTCCATTATGTATAAGGATCAATTGTTCCATGTTAAACAAGTAATATTGGTAGAACTACGGACATAAAGTTTAATTTATAGACCAACCTCACAATCTGTACGCCAAAAAGCAAATAAAAAAAATAAAATAAAATAAATAAATAGATAAATATAAATAAATAAATAAATAAATAAATAAATAAATAAAAAGTACGAACATTGTGTTAACGTAATAAAGCCGTCCGACTTTCATATTTGTTCCGCAAAATCTTTTGGAAATCTAATTCAAGTTCCTAAATATATCTGCAAATATCTGCTAATTATCTAAAAGTATTCTTCCACCAACAATGTGTACTTACAAGTGCGATTCAGCTTTTCCAGAATTGAAGACTTGGGGAAATCATAACTTCCGCAAATGTTTCATGCCTTTTAAATTTTCATCCGTTATTTGTTATAGCCGGTGTACCATTACATTACAATTATAAGGGGTAAACGGAAGGATTAACATAAAAACCCTCTAGATCATTGCGCAGATATATCATAAAAAGCAGAATGTAAATTAAATTAATATCTTCGTCACTGGAGTTTAAAAATATAACTGTTAAATATCAGGTAAGAGTAGTTTAATTATTATTATATTAAATTGTTATAGCTTAGTACAAGGTTGCATCAATATAGTGTTTACTCTCGATACTAAAATTGCATTTTATAAATAGAGAAAGAGGTTTTCATTGTCTCCCAAGGTTGTAGCGCTTGAAAAATGCTACGTAACGTATGGTGTAATTTAATTATTTTAGTGCCTCAACTTAGCAATTAATAACAGGTCTGACCCGTAATAAAACAGTTTATAATTGTAGTATACATTAAAGCAATTAATTTTATGTTATATGCACAATAATCCTAGAACCATCATTTCCTTTGTTTTCTTGCTTTTATGCAACTTGTTAAGTTGTAAGTGTACGAAGTTTAATGAGTAATACATACGATATTTTTTATTACTCAATGTTTGTTTTATTGCAAATGCAAATGCACTAAATGATGCCTTAATTAGTTGGCTTAAGGTTCCTTTATTCCCCAAAATCTCCGTTTAAATCCATGACCCTAAGGTATCTAGATGATTAAATTGTATGCCAGTTCGGCACCATTCAAATGATGTCGATTTCCCGAGCGTGGGGCATCTGACAGTCTTGCTTTACCTCGTTCTGTCTTTGACATTCTGCTAACCCAACATACTCCTAGCCACTGCTTGATCTTTATAGACCTTTTGTTAGCTTTTGTGCAAATTTGAAATGGTCTGCTGCTCTGCAAAAAGAAATTCAATCAAAACTCTCTGCTTTGTACGAATTTACCAACAGCCGCTTCACAGCCATCGATTGGATAACAAAGAAACTTCCTGAAGTTATAAAAGAAGGATTGAAAATAAGTTTACTAAAGTGTTATCTGTTATCGCTTTTGTAATTTATTTTTTTGAAATAATGAAATTTACTAAATTGGATTTTGTTTTTGAAGAAAAGCTATGCTGTAATGTGATAAATGATGGAGTGGGCCCACGTAAAAAAAGTGTTTTTCCTGTGAGACTTCAGATTGCATTTCATTATCCATAATTTTAATCACAATACCGAAAAAATAAAGAATTAAATAGTTCAATACTAAAGATTGTTACAATCATATTTTGCTCTCCAACAAACTGATTCATGAGGTATGTACATTTTAGTGTACCCGGAGACTAAAACTTAATATTCAAAAATTCTTTCATGGGAGGGCGATAAAAGGAACAACACTTGGTGCGTGTCTTTTAGCGACAGAATTTCCTGTATTTTTGGGCTCTAAAGAATAGCCTTGGTGATTATCTCGGACACGTTGAATTCTCGAGGTACAGCCAATGTTGTGTAAATGTTAGGATAGCACGTCGGTAAAATTTGTAACCGGATCTGTTCCGCCGTGAAGATCAAGAGAAGAGGAAAAAAATATGAAACATACCACAACATCACCGCAGCGTGTGGAACATTAACGCGTAAAGACGTGCTACCGTGAGTCAGGGCTGTCCTTAAATTTGTTGTTACCTCTTTAACCTCGCCCCATCATCAGCCGCTCCAACAATTTCCAATTCTACCATAATTAATATATTACTATTATTATTTACTTAATTACTCCCTGTTTAACCGGTTTACACAATATGTAAGTGCCGACTATAAAAGAAAAGTTACCCTATTAAACAACTTCTCCATTCAAGAGGTATATTACTCACAATGTGAAAAATTATATCTTCATTGAGCTAAAATGCAAAATATAAAAGCAAATTATATCTTTCAACCGACATTTCATCATCAGTAAGTAATATTTTTCGGGTAATATTAACAATTTGCTCTCGTTCCGTTTTCTCAGCAAGATTAAAAGCACAATCTATCACTTTAGATGCGATATTAGCTAAGCAGCTCCATCAAATATCTCGAAAGAGCAATATTCCAGAGAACACGCCATGGTAACGCTAGAACTTTCACGTTGATCCAAAGTTACAACAATCGATTCCGGAATCGACAGCAATGAGACCTGAGTTTTACTAAAACAAGCGTGAATATAGAGAGACAAAAGAGTTTAATTTTTAATTTCTCTATACGCACTATGTACATAGTGTATAGAGAAGGTGTTGCACTCCACCCAAAAATTCGATACCGGGACTTCACCAGAAATATATGTTTTAGGGTCCCGTATGCAAAAACAGCATTTTCAGAAAAAGGTCCGTGTGTGTGTCCGTGTGTCGGTGTCTGTGAACACGATAACTCAAAAACGAAAAGTCGGTAAAATACCAAACTTGGTATTTAAGTTCGTATCTTCCAGGGGTGCGACACGAAGATTTTGAGAACCTCCCCCCCCACTGCAAACTACCCTTTACATGGAACAGTTTTCGAAAATTTTGATTTTCTCAAAAAATGGCTCTAACATTTTGATTAAAATGTCGTATATTAAATATATTTAAGTGACATATAAAATGTATATCTTGAATTTTCTGGGAATAGCCTTTTAAGACTACTTTATTCTGGATGAATTTTACAGAATTTTGCATAACTGTTAATCCGTAAGAGATGGACAAAAACTTAACAGACAGAGAATGTAGAGGACATTAAAACACACAATTTATTCTATATACATTTGTTTCGTGGAGATGATCGTTTTTAAGATATTCCTTGTTTTTAGTTTCAGCTTTGAAAAACTTATACTTTTCTCATACAGGAATTTGTCAACTCCTGTCTATACAAACAAAGGAACTTCAGTCACATAGTAATCAGCTTTTGACTATCACTTTAACCTATGGCAGTCTCTTATATCGCTTCTACTTACAAGAAGGCAAGCTATTTCTGCTAATTTTTTCTCAATTAGGATGAAGTAAATAGAAGCAGTTTTTTTAACAATAATTTGTTGCAGAGATGTAGAGAAAGTCACGTGAATGGAACGCATCAGATTTTTAATGTTTGTTAACGTGTTCAAGAAACAAATACTACAAAGTCTTAAAATAATATAGTTTGTCTCAAAATTGAAAACACCATTTTCCCCTGTTCCTATAAGGCTTCATGCGTAATGCATACTTTTCTTTACCTTACGAGTTACCAAAAATATGGAACCGAATTCTTATGTTAGATGTCTTTATATATTCCAATCTCACTTGTGTACAAATGGGCAAACAATAGTAACTGTATGAACATTGTCACGCAACACAATTGTCTTCGGAGGACGGATTTTAGAGTTGAAGCCCAACTTTTCGTATCGTTGGTTAGGGTTCACAAGTAAAATAAATGTGTAGTATATCACCCTGTCATTTGGATATCTAAGTAAGGACGTATATTGAAAATTGATTATTTAATGTTTAATTCTGAATATATAATTATTTTCTTTTATTGTTGTACACATTAGATCTTAGTCTATTTAAGATACCTATATACTAATATAACATAATTATAGCTTCCCTACTGTTCTACTATTGCTATTGGAGACCAGTTCTTAACTCGTTTCGTCTTTTCAAACTTTTTCTCGATTCTGCAATAGTACATTTCCCACACTTGTATCGCAATATACTATTACTTTCTCTACATGTAAATGTACATAGTCTATAGAGAAGGTATTGTAATGCACCCAAAAATTCGATACCGAGATCATCGGAAATACATCTTTTAAGAAGTCTAAAAAAAGCATTTTTAAAAAATCTGATGTGTACCATTCACATGACTTCCTCCATATCCCTGCAACAAATAATTCTTAAAAAGCTTATACTTCTATTTACTTTATGCTAATCAGAAAAAATTAGCAGAAATAGTCTTATTACTCGCTTCCTTGTAAGTAGAAACGAAATAAGGGACAACCGTAGGTTAAAGTGATAGTCAAAAGCTGGTTGCTATGTCAATGAAGTTCCTTTGTCTATATGGATAGGAGTTGACAAGTTCCTGTATGAGAAAAGTATACGTTTTTCATAGCAGAAACCAAATATAAGGAATGTCACAAAAACGACGAACTCCACGAAAAAAATGTATATAACATAAATTGTGTGTTTTAACGTGCTCAACATTTTTTGTGGAGTAAGTTTTTGTCCATCTCTTACGGTTTAGCAGTTATTCAAAATTTAGTAAAATTCATTCAGATTAAACTACTCTTCAGAGGCTATTCCCAGAAAATTCAAGATATACATTTTATTTGTCAGGTAAATATGTTTAATATACGAAATTATAATCAAAATCGTTAGAGCCATGTTTGAGAAAATCAAAATTTTCGAAAAAAGTTCCATGTAAAGGGTAGTTGGGAGTGGGGGGATTTTTCTCAATATCTTCGTGTCACATCCCTGGAAGATACTAAACTTAAATACCAAGTTTGGTATTTTACCGACTTTTCGTTTTTGAGTTATTGTGTTCACAGACACACGGACACACACACACACACACGGACCTTTTTGTGAAAATGCTTTTATTGGATATTGGGGACCCTAAAACATATATTTCCGGTGAAATCTCGGTATCGAATTTTTGGTGGAGTGCAATACTTTCTCTATACACTATGTCCATAGTGCGTATGCAGAAAGTAAAAATAACCATGTGTGTGCCTGTGTGTTTATGTGTATGTGTGTGTGTCTGTGGGCAGCATAGCTCAAAAACGAAAAGCCCGTTAAATACCAAACTTGGTATATAAGTTCAGTATCTTCCAAGGATGCGACACGAAGATTTTCAAGAAAATCTCCCCCACCTGCAACTACCCTTTACATTTAAAATTTTTCGAAAATTTTGATTTTTTAAAAAATGGCTCTACGATTTTGATTAAAATGTCGTATATTAAAGATGTTTACACGACAAATAAAATGTATATCTTCAATTTTCTGGGAATAGCCTAAGTAGACATGTTTATTCCGGATGGATTTTGCATAACTGGTAAACGTAAGAGATAGACAAATACTTACTTCACAAAAAATGTAGAGCTCGTTAAAGCACACCATTTATGTTATATACCTTGTTTTCGTGGAGTTGACCGTTTTTGAGATATTCCTTATTATTGGTTTCAGCTTCAAAATACTTACACTTTTCTCATACTGGAATTTGTTAACACTTTTCCATACAAATAAGGGAACTTCAATCACATAGAATCTATATTTTAAAAGATTTGCTTATTGTTTGAGCCATGGTACACCCTTATTTCCCGTCTACTTACAAGGAAGCATGTAATAAGACCCTTTCTGCAAATCTGTTCTCGATTAGCATTATGTAAATAGAGAATAAGCTTTATAACCACAATTTATTGCAGAGATGTAGAGATAGTCATTTGAATAGAACACATCGGATGTATTTTTTGTTTGACTACACATTATAGTTGGCATGAATTTAAAACAGCCTTTTGCTGGGAATCGACGCATATTTTACGAATACTTTGGTAATTAATTTAGAATTTAATATTTTTGACAGTGTAGGGACAGGAAGCTTCGTTTGGTATGTTACAGAAATTTCCATATGAATGTGTTAATGTAGATATAACTTCAAGAATGCCTCTAATTGATAGATAACATTGTATGTTTGCAGCATATTCAGGGTTATTATGTAAATTTTCATTCCTTTTAAAGCCTAAGTGAGTGTGTACTGAAGAGTGAAGTTTTTAAATATTTACTCTGAAAATAGTATGAATATATCTGTGAACGAAATTAAATCACCCTCTGAAAAAGCTATATTTGTTGTTCCCTTTCCTAACTGTACATTAAAACTTTGGAAGTCGCATTGATAAACTACAGAATATCCGAGAGGTCACATCATTGTTCCGGGTTTCGACGCGTATGGACCAGTGGAGTGTAAACTTCAATTTCTCTGTAACAAAAGATTATCGGCCATGAATTATCGTGTTGTAGGGTCGCGTATAGTACAAAAGTTCCATGCAGGGTCAGTGAAGAGGGGTCAGGCGATCGGTTATCGTCTAAATCGTCTCTTTTTGGCGGCTTGTGCTTCGCTAGTATCAGTATAAGCAAAATTGGTTCATTAGCGTCTATTATATGATCTTCACAGGGAATTACGTACTATTGTAAGTGTTTTAAGTGTTAGTCACGAGCTTAAAAGTTGCTTTTATTTTTACTTTCTCTACACATAGTATATAGAGAAGGTATTGTAATGCATCCAAAAAGTCGATACCGTGATTACACCGGAAATACGTGTTTTGGGCCCGCTAAATTAAAAAAAAAAAAAAACATATTTGGAAAAAGGTCCATGTGTTTGTTGTTGTGTCTGTAGACAGCAAAGCTCAAAAACGAAAAGACCGTTAAATACCAAACTTGGCATTTAAGTTTGGTAACTTTCAAGAATACGACACGAACATTTTAAAGAAAAATCTCCCACCCTAAACTAACGATTTTAATTAAAATATCGGATATTATAGATATTTACTTGACAAATAAAATGTAAATTTTGAATTTTCTGCGAATAGCCTCTGAAGAAATGTTTATTTTGGATGAATTTTACGGAAATTTGCATAATTGTTAAACCGTAAGAGATAGACAAAAGCTAACTTAACAGAAAATGTAGAGCTCATTAAAACACGCAAATTATGTTATATACTTTTTTTTTCGTGAATTTGGTCGTTTTTGAGATAAGCTTTAAAAAGCTTATACTTTTCTCATACGGGAATTTGTCAACTCCTGTCCTTAGAAACAAAGGAACTTCAGTCACTTAGCAACCAGCTTCTTTTTTATTTATTTATTTTTTTATTTTATTGGCTTAACCTCCTTTAACCTAGTTGGTCATATCGGACGATGAATGAATTTGGTGAAATGATGCTGAAATGTTCTCGGGTCCACGGAGCTTAAGTTACTCAACATTCGTCTTCTCAGGATAAGGGAAAACCCCGAAAAGAAACCTTATCCGAGTAACTCACCCTTAGCGAGATTCGAACTCACGACCTTATGAATGTGAGGTCGACATGCTACCATCACACCACCCAGGCGGGCAACCAGCTTGACTCTCAATTTAACTTATGGTATCCCCTTATTTCCTTTCTACTTACAAGGAAGCAAGTAATAAGAATATTTCTGACAATTTTTTTCTCTATTAGCATAAAGTAAATAGAAGCATAAGTTTTAACAATAATTTATTGCAGAGATGTAGAGATGTAGAGATGTGAATGGAGCACATATGAATTTTCTTCTCACATTCATTATCTACATCATTGCAGTATTTTCAGATCTGATTTTTTTGAATTTAAGTAATGCAGCCAAAGTGAAGGTAAGAATTTTAGCATAATTATTTTAATAATTTCTTACTTTGTGTAAAGGATAAGTTAATACATATCAACAACAAAAGATGTTCAGCGGTTGTAATCTATCGCCTGCGGTGCCATAAGTAGTTAAAGCGGGCGTTAAACACTACCAAAAAGAAAGTTGTAATCTGGAGGTATCTATTCAAGAATCAAATAGTATGAGTTTCAAGAGTCACTTCACAATAAAGTTAAATATTAGATTAGAATAATAGGAACGTCGAGCAACTCTTGGGTGCACTCTTACAGATTTTTAATTATTTAATAGTCTCTAAAGGTAATTAATTTTGGAAACTATTGTATACAATGATTTCAGACAATTAATACCCTTATTCTCGTGTTTCTTTTTTCATTTAAGCTGATACTATTAAAATGTTATTTTAATCAACTCCACAGTTTTCCTATTTCATTTCTTTTAATTCAGTTTTTAGGGGCATGTGTTATTATTCAAAATACTACAACGTTTTGTTTAATACACAGAAGTCTTGCAGAGAGAAATACTATATTGTCAGTGTGCACATGTGAGCCATGTTTTTATAAAAAATATTGGTATATTTGATTCATAAGTATATAGTATAAATGATACAAATTAACACGAGTAAAGACAAGTAATTTATTGTCATCTTGATGTTTTGTATCTCATAATATAAATGATTAAGGCTGCTCATAGATTAAATTTCTAAATTCTATATTTATGAGCATATGTTTTTTAAATATACACCTCAAGTAACACACAAAAACATAAACATGTATACATATTTCATTGCAATATCTAGGGTAGTTTTCAGGTAATTAATTAATTAAGTAATTAATTACTTTCTTTAGCACGAATTTACATTCAATGTACATAGTAGCTAGAGAAGGTATTGTATTCCACCCAAAAATTCGATGTTGAAGTTTCACCGGAACTACTTTTTTGAGGTGCACTGAGCCCGAAATAAGCTTTTTATAAAAAAAAAACCGTATGTGAGTGTGTGTGTGTGTACAATATAGCTCAAAATGAAATACCGCTAAATACCAAACTTATGCTTCTGATTAAAACACTGTATATTAGCAATATTTACACAAATAAAATTTATATTTTGAGTTTTCTGGGATTGACCTCTGAAGAAGTGTTTATTCTGGATGAATTTTAAACAAATTTGCATAACAGTTAAACTGTTAGACTTAGACAAAAGCTTATGTGACAAAAAATGTTGATCTCGTTAAAACACATAATTTATGTCATACATGTTTTTCTTCTGGGGTTGACCGTTTCGAGATATTCCTTGTTATTAGTTTCAATTTTAAACTAACTTTTCTCAAACGGAACCATACAAAGCGAACAGAACCGCAATTGTTTCACATAGTGACCAGTTTTAAAAGGTTTGCCTTACGCATTCCCTTCTATTTACAAGGAAACAAGTAATACGACCAATTCTGCTAATGTTTATCTCGATTAGCATTCCGTAGATAATAGAATAATCTTTTATAAGAATTGTTTGTAAATGGAACAGCTAGAGAAAGTTATGTGAATGGAGCATATCAGAATTTTTAAAATTGATTATTAAAAATGTTAAGCAAAAAACGAAGATAAATTCGATATATTATTTATACAAATATCTCGTTTGACTCTAAGAAATATTAATAACAAATGTTTGAAAGTTTTTTTATTGGTGTTCTGGATTTTGAGAAAAAAATTATAAAATTATCAGGAAAAATGTTTTCCACTAATGTTAGTTTGTTATTCTAATATTCTAATTAATATTCCTCCAATGATAATCAGTAAAGAAAAATCACTCGCAACATATTATTCCTTAAATATTTGGGAGTATCTCTTTAAAATGTAATATAGATAGAACAAAACTTGCATCATGTGCAACATTTTGAAGCGTAAAAACGTAGAAAAACCAGAAAGTGAAATTATAATTCTAAAGGACTGCTTGGTCTTGTGCGCAGGTACATTTAAAATCACTGTAAAATTATTTCTATTGATCATAATACATATCAGAAACAGTTTATGATACTATATTATTCATTTCTTCCTAATGATAGGCTTATAAACCAAAAATTACACTTTTTACTTTCTCTATACGCACTATGTACATAGTGTATAGAGAAGGTATTGCACTCCACCCAAAATTCGATACCGAGATTTCACCGGAAATATATGTTTTAGGGTCCCCTTTATCTAAATAAAACATTTTCGGAAAAATGTATGTGTGTGTCCGTGTGTCTGTGAACACGATAACTCAAAAAGGAAAAGTAGGTAAAATACCAAACTTAGTATTTAGGTTTAATATCTTCCAGGAATGCGACACGAAGATTTTGAGAAACATCCCCCACCCCAAACTACCCTTTACATGGAACTGTTTTCGAAAAATTTGATTTTCTCAAAAATGGCTCTAACGATTTTGATTAAAATTTTGTATACCAAAGATATTTACCTGAAAAATAAAATGTATTTCTTGAATTTTCTGGGAATAGCCTCTGAAGAGTAGTTTATTCTGGATGAATTTTACTGAACAATGAATAACCGCTAAACCGTAAGAGATGGACAAAAACTTGCTACACAAAACATGTAGAGCACGTTAAAACACACAATTTATGTTACTTACATTTTTTTCGTGAAGTTCGTCGTTTTTGAGACATTCCTTATTTTTCGTTTCTGCTATGAAAAACTTATACTTTTATCATATAGGAATTGTTCAACTGCTGTCCATACAAATAAAGAAACTTCAGTGACATAGCAACCAGCTTTAGATTATCTTCTTAACCTATTGTACTCCCTTATTTCGCTTCTACTTCAAGGAAGCAAGTATTATGGCTATTTCTGCTAATTTTTTACTGATTAACATGAAGTAAATAGAAGTATAAGTTTTTTAAGAATAATTTGTTGCAGAGATGTAGAGAAAGTCATGTGAATGGTACACATCAGATTTTTTTTTTTAGGATTTGGTTCATTTTTCACCAATGTGTTCGTTTAACAAACCTAAATGTTTGGTTGGGTGGTTATCTGGATTTTTTTTAATATTTTTAAACAAGTAATTTCGATAGATTTGGAAGCTCTTTAATGTTAAGTAACTCCATCACAAATAATTTGATACTTAGCAGTATATATATATTATTTTCGTTACCTTTTACGATCGTTTTCTGAACTTCAGACACCACAAATACGGAACAAGCGAGCATTAACTGATTGATTGGACATGACATCTTCTCCACACAGTTTTAGTACTCTGTGGCATAAACCAGCTTTTTCCCCTCTAAGAACTTGAATGTTGATGAAACAGCGTCGCTCCGAAGTTTCTAAAGCGGTCTTTGACACGCAAAGAGAGAGAAAAAATGCTACTTTAATGGCAGATGCTTCTACTCTATACCTAGATGATTTCAGGGAAGATAAATCTCAAATGTAGTTTTAGTAGTGAATTTAGTTTACTAAGTAATATTTTTCTTGGTTTTAGAGAACACACTCCTTTTAGCCATTGCTTGCATTGTGTTGTGCCTTTTTTATTCATTTAGCTCAGCAGTAACGTTGTTCATACATATTTGCATGGTACTTCTAAAGGTCATGAAACTAAACTTCCTATTCATTTTATTTGAAATTTGAAAACGTGATATAAACAATAAAAAATAGCTATGTAAAATCTGAAAGCTCCTGCTCAAAATATAGTTCCTCAGATAATCAATTAAATGCTTTTAATTACTGAAAAATGCAAATTTTCCAGAATTGCCTTGCGTATTCACATTTACAGGAGAAGTATGAAACTGGCACTTTGATACTTAAGTACAGCAAAAATAATTTAAAGTAAGTATTTGATTTAAGTGGACATTATTAATTGTTTCGTTTCGTAATCAACTTAGCCTCCCCTTATTTTGTAGGACTGGCACCCACCTAGGACTTCCAAGCGGATACTCAGGGGTTAGAAATCTGACAGAGAGCAAACGGCACTAAACCACAAAATGGAGAATCAGAAGAAGTGGTCGGTCTGTAGCCAGTCATGAGCGTGACGGAAGTGGATGACAGAAATGTAAGCGAAATGGATATAGGAAAGGTGATGATGGAGAAATTGGTGGAATGAGTGTCGGGGGAGGACCCGGAGAAAACCCGCCCAGATGGTGCTTCGCCCACCACATATCCCTCATGCGGACTCTTGAGATTGAATCCTAGCCGCCTAAAGTGTAGTTATACGATAACATTTAAAAATCTAAAATTTTGTCATATACATCTAAAACCGCAGCCCATTTGACGCTCTAATCGACGTCAAATGGAACCTTTCATGTCGATTACGAAAAAGTGAGCGAGCCTGGTACAGAAATGTTAGTCTAAATTTGTCAGATAACAACTATTATTTTAAATAACCAGATGTTTGAAAATATTACGAGGTGTGTCCGGAAAGTAAGCACCAGTTTGGAGAAAAGGCGTAATTTTTTTTCCACAACAGTAAATATTTGTACATGAAAGATCAGTCCTTAATTTATTTTTCGTCACACTTGCCATTGTTCAGGCTTTTACAATAAGGGGAATCAACTTATGTGTGACCTCTTCAAAGAAAGCTGCCGCTAGTGAAGACAGCCACTTCTGAACACCGTATATTTTGGAAACATCACAAAGCATCTTATTGTGAACCGTCTGTTTCTACGAATTACCTAATTCACTTGTTCAGCCAAACCATCAGTGAACATAGAAGGCTGCCTACTCCATGCTTTATCATGAACATTGGGTCGACCCTCATTGAATTGCCTAACTCACTTTCTCACCATTCCACCTGTCGTTATATTTTCACCTTAAATTTCTGCAAATTGGCAGTGAATTTCAGCTGATTTATATTCCTTGCGATCAAAAACCGTATCAGGGAACGCACTTCACAGAATCAGAAATTGTCTTCAACATTTTGTTTTAAAACTTATATACGAACCTAAAAACTGTAAACATAACGATCTAACTGTAATGGCGTCAGACATACAATGAACCAGAGGCAAGTGCGCATGTGTGGGACTGCGAAACTAGCGTTGCCGTGACAGTAGAACGAAATGGTACTTACTTTTCGGACACGTCTTGTATTATTCTCTGCCGAGTACCTAAGGTACCATCCCGGCAGAGGGTGATGAATTTCTTTGTATATAAAATTCCTTAGCATGACTTCCTTCGGAAGTGTAGTAAAGGTCCCGAATAACGTTTATTTGTACGCAAAGGAACCTCATGTCTTCAAAGAAAATGGCCTTGGCAAAATTGTACCATTCAGAGGTCTTCCTTGATTTAATAACATTTTCCTTTGCTAAATTTAACCATCTTATTAGTCAGTAAATTTTCCCTGCCGGATCAACTTATCATCTTTCCTTAACTTATTAATATGTTATACATTTAATAACTTATATAATGTATGTAATATATTAGAGTGCTAAAGTTGCTTGTGAGAGAATTATCTTGGTTGAAGGACAGGATCATTATACAGAAAGGGATGAGAGGCAATGAATTAGAGCGTTGTGTTTCATCCGGGGAGCAAGACAGTATTATTCACTATTTAACTGAATATAAAGAGGTAAGAAATTACAAGAAAGAACTTTGTAACACAAATGAGATAGTACACCAGAAGAAAATTTTGAAAGTCAAGGAAAAGAGAGGAATTAAAATATAGGAAAAGTAAAAGAAAATTTAGAGCAGAGAATATGATGGAATAGGTAGCACAAACATAAGGTGTTGCACTCGCTAACAGCCCCCCAGGCGTATGTAGTGCCTAAGCGATATTCAAATGTAATTGTACATTAGGATAAGCAATACAGTTTAAGAAATAGGACATGGTTTTGTAAATAATTGAAAATTAATCTAAATTTACAATAAATTATTATTATCATCTTCATTATTCTTATCATCATTATTAAATTCTTTATGGAGTACATAACCTTAAAATATACATTAATAAGTAATTGATTAAGTGTAGTTTATACATTTTTCAACACACTTCAAGTAAAATTTAGCACATGATATTATGCACGAATTAACCTCTCTCTTTTTTTCTTTTTTTTCAAAATACAACTTCGTAGTGTGATCGGGACTCCGGCGCTGTATACCCTTTTTCCATTTTCTTAACATTTACTTGGTTGCTGTTTGATTACTGTTTTTTCGATTAACACACACATATATACATTTCACAAGCATATAACCACCACCCATGCTCAAGGCGCGACTCGAACAAATGATCCCCTGCGCCACGAAGCACCAAAGCGAGACATTTTATAGAGCGCGGCCATTGGGACGGATACCTTCGTGTGTATGTTTACGAATGCATTACATTTCTTCATGGTTACCTGAATGTTTTACCTGTCTCAAATGAATATAAATTATGTAATTATCAAGAATTAAGTTGAAAGTAGCGCGGTTAATCATACAATTGAAAATATTTCCATTGCGTTGAGAACCTGTTCAAGACAGAGCAAAAACTGCCCTCCACGGCACCACTATTATTCCTCGGCTCTTAATGAAAGAATGGAAGCGGATAGTTAGGAGTAGTACACTCCTTCCGACAAGGCAGGAATTAATATTAAGGAACAAGACCAAAAGGGGGCTGGGTAGAGAAAGACGGTTGGCTGATATGAGGAGGTGTGTATTCCTCCGTGCCCCTGAATCTAAAATGGTAGCCAGCCACTTTTTACCACCTAAAACGACGAATAAGAAGAAACGAAAGCGAAGTACAAAAGCTACCATTTTGTAAGCATTGGTGGTGATGTTGCGGTCCTCCAACCTCGTCAACCACCATATTTACTGTGCTCCGGTTCCCGGTACTAATAATACCGGTGTAGACGGCAGCACTGGCGATTAGCGTCTCTGTATCGCATTTCTACCGATGTGCCATACCTCGAGGGCATGCAGTAACCATAAATTTCAGCGAGTACTCGTTTTCTTCTTGCTGCAGCGAACATTACCCTTCAGTTCCACGCCCAGAAGCTGCTGCGAGAGGACACAGGGATCACGCGATCTGATTGGAAGGTCTTTGACAGTCCTCCTCCTTGAATATTTTAGAGAAGAAATAAATATAAGGATTAGAGGCCGAGCTATGCTCAAGGGCCGGAAGCAACAAGCACAGGGTGGTTACACAACTTTGGACCTGCAAATGGCTTCAACAATTCGCTTAGAGTAAAGAAATTATTCCTTACTAATCTTTCAACATACACAACCAATGTTTCACCGTATATGATTTTACAATGGTACCTACGTGATCGTAACTTTAAGTAAGGTGCTCCAAATGATTATCCTTTGAGAAAAGAAAACAGAAAAAAATTGCTCCATGCTCCTGCTAATCACATATTATTCATTCGCGTGACCAACTACGCGGAAAGCAAGTATAGATAATTATTTCAGCGCAATGTCAGTATACATTATTTTGTGTTTCAAATTTGTAATCCACCTTTCATAGGATAATAAATACACATATTTTAGATTCATAAATGAAGGAAAAATGCTCTATTATGTCTATTGTATTAGTATTTATGCTACCGATGTGTATATATATACACGTATTTGGCGGTAACCGATTGTTGTCAAATAAATAATTGCAAAAATGGCAATTATTATAGCATTAACATAATAAAGCAACAAGCTCCTTAACTTTGTTAACACGAGTATAATCGCATTCTAACGCAGTATGAGAATTGGATTGTGATGAAAAAAATTCACATTTATAGCAGTGAGTATGAAAAGGCATCTTGCTTATAGTTGATATGGAACACACTTCGAAAGAAACGTCTTTTCCTTGATAACTGCGCACTCACTTGCATGGGTTGGGCAATGACGCTGTAAATTGAATTTTCTGAGGGCTGAGTTTTTCCTAAAAAGAACACTTATTCCACCACTTTCTATAAATAAGAAAGACTCCTCTTAGGCAGGCTTAAGCATAGGAAGCGATGGCTTGCATGTTGGATTGCTTTCCCTTCCCGACATTATAAACTGAAACACGACACACTCTACAATGAAGAGAGACAATTCCTGTTGTGACGTGTTTAACCACTGCATGCACGGAGGAAGTCAGTTTGTTCCAGTAAAAACTCAAGCGCGTTGATGTCGGTTATCTATATTTCCCTTGACAAAACATTCTTCAGACAATACACACTGAAATATAATCATTTAGTTAATAAGTTTAGATAGCGACATAGCAGAGTAGTTAGACCGCTAGTCTCCCACCTTTGTGCCAGGGTTCAATCCTAGGGAATTCCATAAGGGATTTATGGTGGACGGAGGGGCATCTAGGCGACTTTTTTCCAGGTTCCTCATAATTTACTCTACCAATTGCCCCATCAACACCTTTTCCATCCTCTATTTCTCTACATTGCATCGCATCTATTTTCTTAGGTTCATAACAGACAATGGGCTGATTCTCCATACCTGGATACTCTTGTCCATAGCCCTGTTCTTCAATAGGCACCTGAGTTCTAGGGTGATATAAGCCCTCCATATGAGGAAGGTCAGCAGGTGAAGAAGAAGAGGAACTCTACAGAAACAAAACTTTAAGCATGATATCAACATTTTTACGTACTTCTTCTTTTCTGTCAACTAGATCCCTTAAATATTCCACGGCTATCTTTAGATTGATTTCTATAGTGTAAGTTATACCTAAAAATTCATATTAAGGTTACACGAAGTATACTTGACCTAATTTAAGCAAAACTCCTGCTAAAATTATTGAACCTGAAACAGGAGCATCATCATGTGCATCTAAAAATCGTATGTGTGTGCGTGTGAATACCATAGCTCAAAACGGAAATTCGGTTAAAAACCAAACACGGTGTTTAAGTTCACATCCTTTAAGAACTCGTCACGAAGATTTTCAAGGCAATCTCTCATCCCAAACTCTTTTAACATGAAAGATGTTTAAAAAATGTAGATATTGAAATTTATAGTGCGTATAAATTACTTACCTAGATGAAAATAACATTATTTATTAAGAGCTGTTGAACACTGACCGCAGAAGCAAGGTCGCGAACTATCCTTGTGGCGAATTGCCATCGATTATTCGCGACAGGTTGTTGATATTAAAAAGAATTGGATGTGTTGCATTAACATGACTTCCTCTGCATCTCTATAAACATTATTATTAATAGACTTATTCTTTTATCCACTTCATGCTAATCGAGAGAAACACTAGCAAAATCGGTCTTAGTTCCTTAAAGTAAAGGGAATTAAGGGAATGCACTAGGCTAAACTCACAGTCACATGTTTTAAAATGTGGTTTCTATGGGAATGAAATTCGTATCTTTGCATGGCCAGAAATTAACAAGTTCCTGTTTGAGAAAGATTTAAGTATTTTAAAACTGAAACCAATAAGAAGGAATATCTTGAAAACGGTCAACTCTAGGAAAAAATATATATGACACAAATTGTATGTTTTAAGTAGCTATACATTTTTGTGTGGTAAGTTCTTTTACTATATCTTACTGTTTACTAGTATAGCTAAATTAAAAAAAAATCATCCATAGTAAAAAGGCCTTCATAAGATATTCCCAGAAAATTCAAGAAATATATTTTATTTGTCATGTAAACATTTTAAATGTAAGAATCATTTTATTACAAACTCAAACTTTTCGAAATTTTTCCATGTAAATGGTAGTTGGGGATGGGGGAATTTTCTTGAAAATATTTGTATCACATCCTTGGAAGATACCAAACTTAAATACCAAGTTTGGTATGTAACGGTCTTTTCGTTTTTGAGCTATGCTGTCCACAGACACACACACGCCCACGGACCTTTTTCTAAAGTTTTTTAAAGGGGGCCAAAACATGTATTTCCGGTGAAATCTTGATATAAAATTTTGGGAGCACTACAATACGTTCTCTGTATACTATGTGCATAGTACATGTAGAGAAAGAAAAAAAATTCATCCATAATAAAGAGGTCTTCAGAGCCTATCCCAGAAAATTCGAGACATGTATCTTATTTGTCATGTAAATATTTTAAATATAGGCGATTTTATTCCAATCTTTAGAGCCAATTTTTAGAAATTCAAATGTTTTTAATATTTTTGTTAAGGATATTTGGGAATGGGAGAATTTTATAGAAAATCTTTGTATCACATCTTTGGGAGATACTGAACTTATATATCAAGTTTCGTTTTTGAGCTCTGCTGCCCACAGACACACACATTCACACACAAACACACAGGCATATACGGACCCTTTTCTAAAAATGCTTTTTTTTTATTCAGGGAGTCTCAATAGATATATTTCCGGTGAAACCTCGGTATCGAATTTTTAGGTGCAATACAATACCTTCTCTATACACTATGTATATAGTACGTGTAGAGAAAGTAAAATAGTCAATAATTTAGCTGTTACATTAATTAAGTCGTAATTAAATGCTAAGAAAGAGAAATGAAGTAAAGATCCAGGTAGCATTTAATTCGTAAAATGCATTCATTCAATATATACCCATAAGAGTGAGAGATGTAGGTCAGGTTAGTAAAAAGATGGAGCTAAAAAATTGATGCCGGAACAGGTTCCTCAGCCTAATCCATGAATGAAGATAATAATTACGGTGATGATGAAATATGATTATGGTTCATGTCTGCAACCAATATATCAGAAGCTATACTTCATACACGTATGTGCAGAAAGTAGATAAAAGAAGAAGGTGGCACTAAATGCAATTACTTCAATTTCCCACCACGACAGCGCTAACGAGAAATGGATAAAACATGTGAGATCTTCAATTCTGTAACAAACTATTATTACAGAAACTAATTCTGCTATCTACTTAATATTGATCAAAATAAACGTTAGCAGAACCTGGTCTTAGTACTTAGTTCATTCTAAGCAGAACGGAAATAAGAGAATACACTAGGCAAAAGTGATAGCCAAATCTCTTAAAATCTGGTTCCATATGTTTGTAATTAGGTTCTCTTTACATAGCCAGCAGTAAAACAAAATTAACATGAATGACAAATATTCCGGTTTGAGAAAAATTTTAATATCTCAAAATCAAAACCAACAGCAAGGAATATTTCAAAAATGGCTAGCTCTACAGTAAAAAGAAAACGTTGACATAATTCTATCTCTTACCTTTTACCAGTCATGCAAAAGCTGTCCTTAATAAAGAGGTCTTTTGAGATATTCCTAAAAATGAAAGATATACATTTTATCTGTAATGTAAATTTTGTTTTAATATATGGCATTTTAATGATTTTTTTTTTTGAAAAATCGAAATATTAGAAAAATGTATCAGTAAACAGTAGTTAAAATGTGCGTGTCGCAGCCTTGGAATATACCGAACTTTTCGTGTTTCTTGTTGTTAGTTATGCTGCCTGCTGACACACCCGGAAATTTTGCTAAAAAATAATTTCCCAAAAGATTATTTACGGTGAAAATTAGCAATCGAGTTTTTGAATGGAATACAATAGTTTCTTTACCTACTTTGTGGATTGCACATACGTACTAGAGAAAGTAGAACAAATTGTCCCAATATATATGTTAACATATGACAAAAACGACATTGTTTACATCACTTCTAGTATTACTGATAGATGTATACCCACTGGAAGTCTACCCTAGCCAAAATGCTTATTATTCATCCATCCTTACTTCATCGGCCATGTCAACAAACAAAAATGCATGCTTTACATAAAAATAACAGAATGTGCGTGAGCGTGTGCTCTGGTGCCATTGGCTTATTGTAGTCAGGCTCGAGAGGATAGAATGATATTAATTTCAAAGGGCGGCCGAAAGCGGGTAGGAGCCACCGTGGACGGTCCCTAATACATTCTAAACAGTTCTTCATCTCGACGCGGGGAGCTCTAAGAGTCGCTCGCCAGATGTGATTAAACTCCCACCAAACGACTTCTAACGCCATCCCGCCTCCGAGAGCTGTGTTTCCAGAGCGTAGTCACCAACGCCAACGCCTAAGACCCTGAAAGAGACTGGTTGGATGAAACGGAGATGAAATGAATGAACAGGAATTCTCCCCAGCATTGCCTAGGGATCCGGGAAAACCCTCGAAAAATCTCAACGATCAGAGAGGTTGGTTGCGGTAATCGAATCCCATGACACGTGTGAGCACCTCGCTCGATTTTTTCGGACCAGGTTGTGTTAAGCTGTGTTCGCTTGCTGTACCTACAGTTGTAAAACCGGTACCTGCCTCACTAATTTGACAGAAATGGAAATTCTTCTAGTTTCTTTGCTCACAGCTAATGACTAAACCTTCGAAATTATAATAAATTTAACAAGTAGGCAAGTTTTAATTTAGTACGAAATGGGAAAGTAAAATACGAAAATGCAGATATGATGTTTTTGAAAATGTGTTGATGTACCGAAGCTTCATTAAAATATTTTTTAATTCAAGCTATCGCATCCTCATCTTTAATTATTCATATTTTTATATTTGATCTAGTTAAAGTATTTTGACAACCACACACTGCACGTCTCTTTAATATGTATACTGCATCATACAATAGCTTACCTAGAAAAGCCACTCTGAACAGCAGGTTGTTCCACTATTTCTAGAAACGAATCACTTGTCTTTCCCTCTCAAACTGTGTGAGGCATTCCGGGGTTAATAATTATAATTAACTGTTGCACAACGA
This sequence comes from Hymenopus coronatus, assembly GCA_030762935.1. Lineage (NCBI taxonomy): Eukaryota > Metazoa > Arthropoda > Insecta > Mantodea > Hymenopodidae > Hymenopus > Hymenopus coronatus. The sequence goes on along the minus strand of CM060888.1, from coordinate 81,552,378 downwards.
CAATAAATGAGGAATAAACAAAGTACCTGCAAACAAATAAATTGATAAAGTGAAATATATCATAATTGGTAATTAAACATTTAAAATGTTCACACAATTCAAATACCTCGAAACCATTGTAACAAGTGAAAACAAAATAGTATTGGAAATAAATACAAGAGTAAAAATCTGATGTGTACCATTTACATGCCTTTCTCTACATCTCTGCAACAAATTATTGTTAAAAAGCTTATGCTTCTATTTACTTCCTGCTACTCGAGAGCTAATTAGCAAAAATAGTCTTATTACTTGTTTCCTTGTAAGTAGAAGCGGAATAAGGGAGTACTATAGGTTAAAGTAATAGTCAAAAGCTGGTTGTTATGTAACTGAAGTTCCTTTGTTTATATGGACAGGACTTAACAAATTCCTATATGAGAAAAGTAAGTTTTTCATTGCTGAAACCAAAAACATCTCCACGAAAAAAATGTGCATAACATGTATTGAGTGTTTTAACGTGCTCTACCTTTCTTGTATAGTAAGTTTTTATCTAAGTCTTACGGTTTAGCAGTTACACACAATTCCATAAAATTCGTCCAGAATAAAGCAGTGTCCAGAGGCTATTCCCAGAAAATTTAAGATATACATTTTATTTGTCAGGTAAATATCTTTAACACATGATATTTTAATCAAAATAGATAGAGCCGTATTTTAGAAAATCATATTTTTGGAAAATGTTCCATGTAAAGGGTAGTTCGGGGTGGGGAGATTTTTCTCAAAATCTTCGTGTCGCATCCCGGGAAGTTACTAAACTTAAATACCAAGTTTGGTATTTTACCAAATTTTCGTTTTTGAGTTATCGTGTTTACAGACACACGGACACACGGACACACACACACACGGACGTTTTTGTGAAAATGCTTTTATTGGATATAAGGGACCCTAAAACATATATTTCCGGTGAAATCTCGGTATCGAATTTTTGGGTGAAGTGCAATACCTTCTCTATACACCATGCACATAGTGCGTGTAGAGAAAGTAAAAATGGGTAACAAATGTTATTTTGGAATAATAAAACAACTTCAGCACCGTGTTCTTAGTATAAAAGCAAAATTTAAGCTGTATAAAACCTGAGTAAGATCGGCCTTATCTATGGATCGGAAAGTTGGAAATAAAATGTAAATGGCGTTTTATTTACGGGCGTTCTTTAGCTACGTGATTCTCAGCGTCCCATTCTATAGTGGGCGTGAAAGACCGCTTAATTTTGATCAGAGGCCTCTCTATTAGGTTTGAGGTCATTTTACGTAAATCTACGACAAAGGACCCACGGCTTTACTTCCCTTTCGAAGGAAGCCATGCTAAGGATTTTTACGCATGAAAAAATCCATCCTCCTCCGCCGGGTTTGAACCCGCGACCTTGGGTATATGAAGTTAGCATGGCAAACATTACACCCCGGAGAGCGACGTGGAAAGTTGGACTCTAAATAAAGAAAGTATAGAAAGGATAATGATATTTGGGAAGGGGAAAAAAATGTACTAATGTACTATGGTGGGCCTTTGGAACCGTGTATCCAGCATATCTCACTTGGTGTATTCATTCATTCCAGCAATCCTTTATACTTTCTTCTTTTTATTCTGCTTTTTCAAGGTTTGAGAGTTTAATACTATTCCATTTCAAAGATGTTTAATTAAATTTATCTTTCCACCTGGTTCTCGGTCGTCCTATATATATATATATTTATTTATTTATAAATAAGAGCTTGTTGAGGTATCTGTCAGAGGGCATTCGATGGACATGGTCTTGTCAGTTATTTTGGTATTGAACTAAAAGTATCTCGCAATGTACTTATTTCAGAAACATGTTATTTTTTCACTTTTCAAGTTACATATGAAATCATCTTTTCTTGGGGGAGTTTTAGGGGGGATGTTAATCCAGACTTTTAAAACGACATTTGATGCTGATATCACATAAGCCAGTGACGTCATGTTGTTTCTGCATTATCTGTATCTACATGTATTAAGAATATTAAACTGTAATCTTCATGAGAATTCTGCTAAACAGCTCTTTATTTTTTAGGTGGATTTTTATGCCATATCCTTGCTATAAATTCGCACGGTATGAAGCTTCAAGAGATTTCATAACAATTTTGCCAAGCTCATCAAAATATACACAGGGTCACCTTCCAATAAAGAAAGGAAAATGAGCAGTGGATTATATTTTCAAATGATGGGAGAGATATTAAGATGACGAACATGTGACTGCAATAAATCACACAGAATAAGGAAAGAGATCGTTCTTTTTAATTTTTAAAGGTACCTGTGTATTTTAATATTTAATATATTTGTGCACAATTTATTTCATAGTTCAACGAATAGACTGGTGGTGTTTGAAATAAGCACACAGACTTTGGAAAGAGATGACTTTTTTAATTTTTAAAACTATCTATGTATTTTTTTTTGTTATTTAGTACTTTTGAGAATCATTTTATATACGTATAGCAATAATGTAGTGTAATTAAATATTTAAAGAGCTGTAAGTTGTTATAGATAAAAGCTGTGTGAGAAATGGCAGAATTTAGTTTGACAGTTCCCCGTCGAGTTATGCAATTCTTTTAACAATTTAACACGTCAAATACGGCGAAATTCGGCCACTGGTATAGGCTACATACAATGCCAGATCGATTCCTTATGTGGCGCAAAACTCATTAAAATAGTCGTAAAAATTGTCAGTAATTACGTTGTTTGTCTCCACTGAAAGCTTAGTATTTTAGACTATTGTTAATGGAAAAACGATCCATTTAGTTCCTTTGTTATATCTCCACTTTTTATTCTATCTTATCTAGATGCCACGAGTAGCAGTCCAATGAATGTTAACTCTACATTTCTATTGTTTAGTTTAATTTGATAATCATATCCAAATTTCACAACTATAAGGGTCATTAAGTTATAACCTAACCCCTCTCGAGGCCTCTCTCTACTACGTTAGAGATCCGAAAGTCGCCGGGCAAGTGGTGCCAACAAAGGCGCACTGAAGTCCTTACATTAAATAAACACTGAAAATACTGACCATCTGCTCCCAAACAGGAAGTATAACAAGTTAATGATGATGTAGCTCTTTCACCAAGGCTCAGCAGTAGAAATCCCTATGTAATCTCAAAAACTTAGTGATTACATCATGCAAGAAAGCACAAGGATTTCTGCTGCTTAGATGAGTGAGAGAGAATATTTTCGCAAATTTTGCTACCCATATGGAGCATAAGGTCAGCATTTCCGTAATTTATCTTAAGACATGTATTTTAGTGTGCCTTTGCTGGCACCACTTTCCCTGCGACTCTCGGATCTCTCGCGCAGTGGAGAGAGGCCGTGACAAGGGTTACCTTTTAATTTAACGACTTATATAAAGTACTTAACTGAAATACTTTTGAAAATGTAAGCATTTTTCGCTACTCAATCCCCTTTCAATTTAAATTGGGAATCTGACCTTATTTGAGAAACACACTATCACAACCAGTGGTCAAAGCCCGAATCTGCGGCTTGCTGTGGTGATCCTTTACCGTTGAGTTACGGCGATAAGCTCTGCAAGCGCTTCAACTTCTTTAATCTGACTCACGAAAAAATAAATACTTCCTCTATCATTGTGTATAACAGATAACAGAAAGTATGAACGCCATCTAAAAACTGGAGTGTCAAGATTTCAGCTTGTGTATTCTGTGGTTTTGAGATTCTCTGAAATGAAGGAGGCCAGTTTTATCTCTCTACTTCAGCATAGTAGAGGAATAGCAATGCATTTCACCAATATTTTACTGAAAATACACGTTTTAGGTGCCTCTGAATCCAAAAAAGTAATCTTTAATAATTTATGCTATTCACAATAGCATAAACGAAAAGCTTGTTAAATACCAACATTAATATTTAAGTTCAGCATCTTCCAAGGATGCGACACGAAGATTTTAAAGAAAATCCCACAAGCTAAACTACCGTCTATATAAAAAAATGTTTCGAAAGCTTTATTTCTCAAAAACGGCTCTAACGATTTTAATTGAAAATATTTAAATAATAAATAAAACGTATCAAGTCCTCTTTATTCTGAATGACTTTTATAAGTACAACTAATCAACCGTAAGAGTTACATAAAAATGTGGATGTTAAAACCACGCAATTTATGTTTTTTGTATGTAGTTTTTTTGAGGATTAATCATTTCTGAGATATTCCTGGTTAGCGTTTCAATGTTGCAATACGTTTACTTTTGTCAAACGGAAATTCATGATTCTTTTCATATCTCTCTTGTTTCATAATAGTAATGCTTTGTAAGAGTTTGTAGTTTGTTTGCAAAACAGGCAGAGTAAGTCTTGTAAGAGGAAACATCAACATTTTTAGAAATAGTTTCGGCCGCGCAATTTTTGCATGCGTAATTGCAAGCCGAAAGTCTGCAAAATGGGTAGCAAATTGAATTCGATAGTAAAGTTTAATTTTTCTCTTTACTAAACTTCCTTTCATTTAACACTTTTTGTAGTTCTTAATTTCTAAAAATTATTAAACTTTTATTTGAAACAATAGATAACTGAAATATCGAGGTTAGCAATAAAATGTGTATTTCCAAACTTCTGTGAATCGCTTGAAATGTCCATTCATTTCAATAACTAGCAAACTTAGAGATAGATAGGAACTTAGTGTATAAAAAACTTCAAATTCATTAAAATATACAAATTTTATCAGTAATTTTTACTGTGGTGCAAGATTTTTAAAATCTTCAATACTATATATTTTTAACACAAATATATTTTCTCTCCAAATATACCTGAAAGTTTCCAATGTTTTCTTTTAATTTCCGTTCACAGAGTACATTAATATGGTTTATGAATCTCTTCTTCATCTAGTTCAGCAATATCAAGCTATATATGGGTGTTAAATTATTACCTCATTTATTTCGGTTATCAAGTTATATTGGAAGTATTATTCTGGTAGATCTTGCAAGACAAATGTTATGGGTTCGGATCCACCTCTTCTATATAAATTCAATTTTTTTGGCAATGGTACTATCATTTTTATGATAGTTGTTGTACGAATGTAAGTTTTTTTCAGAACCAGCTAGATGAGTACTATTGAGCACAATAGTTTATATACTTTAATGTTGAATACTTTGTTGCACTTGGATATTTAATATGCTCATTACAGGGCAAACAGTTAAGTAATGGACTAAACAGTTGAAGGAAGTATTAAAACATCATGGAAGGCGTTTCAACCAAAGTTCGTCAGTGGAAGCAGACATTGCAGAAATATGTTAAGTTCAGCGTAAAACATAAGATTTTCGTTCACTGAAAACAAAAAATGATGTTGAGGTATTATCAAATATATTCATATATAGGCCTCGTCTTGGCCGAGTGGTTAGACTATTCGCTTCTCACCAAGGCGGCCACGTTTTCAAGGAGACCGTGTGTGGTATTTGTAGTGGACAAAGCTGCATCTCGATCAGCTTTCTCCGGGTTCTCCCGCCATTTATTACACCATGTGGTCCATAATCACCTTCATCAATTTTACCACTATTTCATACCGTATTCTTTTTCACTATCATATCAAGCATTGGCTGATCGCTCATTCTGGCTATTCTCTTTGATCTAGAGTCCGTCTGTACCTGAACAGGTGTCTGACCCAGCCACTGGTTTCCTTACCAGGAGTTGCATTGGGAGTGTAAGTCCTCGAGGAAGGTAATATGAAAAAAAAAAGAAAAAAATAAGTATTCATATGTGGAATACCTGTACGGGAAAGTTCAATTTGGTTTGGAGATAGAAAAACATGAAATTCAGATAGTAAGATGTAAAATATTGTTTTTGGTGAAATACTTTACGTATTGGGTCAAAACTTTTGGACCATCCTGTGTATTTTCATTTATCTCTGATCTCTCGGTTGCTCACTGAAATTATACTTATTAAAAGCAGAGTAGAATAGCATTACCATGCAAAATATTATTCACCGAGAAGGAAACTGGAGCATGCAGCAAACACCAGAGGCGGAAGAGACCGGCAATTAAAGTTATTTCAACTTTATGATATGGCATCCCTGTATAAATCTGCATCGAATGGTGCTAATCTCTAATATATCCCCACGACACAGCCTTTGCTGCAACCAAAGTAAAATATGTAATTTGCAGGTCACGTGTGTAATGGACTGATGCGATGATGTCAAGAGAAAATCACAACCTTTGGGCTTCAAGCCTCAAAGATTCTTTTTTATCCTCTAAAACAATAACTATTCTTCGGTAAGAAATCGAGCTTGAGAAATATTCAGGCATATTATTTAGCTAATTGCGTGTTTGATAATACATTCAGTCTGTACGTAAAAAATACCAAAATAACTAGCTCACAACATGCTAAGAAAGTTTAGCTTTAGGCATTCTCTGCTTAAAGTATTCAAAAATATTAGCATTAAATAAGAATAACACGTGACGAAATGCACTCAGGTCAAACAGCAAATTCCAATTACAGATAAAAATGGCTGCTGTGTTACATTCAGATGAAATTTTCCATCCATTCTTCGAACAAAATATTTTTTTTTACAAAAGCTTATTCTTCTACCTACTTCATTTGAATCCTGCTAAAATTTTGTATAAATAGTTTTACTACATATTTTAATTTATATATAACGGGAATAAGGATATACGGTAGGCTTCTGTGAAATTTTACCGAATTGGAGAAAATAAAAATGTTTCATTTCTTCCACTTGACGCAACTTTAACTAATAATTAACTCAACCTATAAATGGGCAGGTGCATGCCTATTAATAGAAACGCCCAAATTTAAGTATTTTTTCCCATAAACTTCTCCAGATACATTTCCATATTCAAAATGCTGCACACGATGCAAATTTGTAGTAATTTGTTTCAAAAATGTTATACTGCCCCTCAAAAGTACATTACAGAAAATGCTTTATAATGTTTTATAAGTAATACTCCAATTTCGAGAAATAAATTATTAAACTTTTCAAATTCATGAGCGTTAGAGAGTATGAAAATTAATAATTTCTCTAAAATAATTGTGGTTAATATAAAATATGATATATTAGATCTGTTGTTACACTTATTTAGCAAAACTTTAATTCCTATGTAAATATTTTAAAAATGCATCACGTGGGCTATTTTCATTAGAACAATGACAATGACTATTTAAATAACCATGCAAGCTAAAATTAGTATACATGGCAAACTTATCACTATTATTGTTTATAATAATAGGTATACATTTCACCTTGAATACTGTGCATATTCTAAATTTAACAGATGCATCACCTTAAGCGATAGTCAAATCTTTCAAAAGCGGGTTGCCATGTCACGGCATTGAATTTCCATTCTCTTAGTAGGAAAGAGATAAAATAACGCTTTCAATTTAAGAAAACTATTCCAATCAAAAACAAGGAATATCTCGATAACACTTAACACCACAAAAACAAAATGTTTGTCATAAGATGTGTGATCTAATGAGCTCTCACTTTTTTGTGCAGTAAGATTTTTCCAGCTCTTGCGTTTTAGCAGTAAAATGAATAGAACTTCAGAGGTTATTCCCAAAAAACTTCAAGATGTGCATTTTATAGGTCATGAAAGTATCGTCGACCCATTTTTTGAAAATAATCTAAATTTTCGATTTAGTAAGGCTTTTCCTGGATGACTATTGAAATTTTTGCTAGTAATTTCTGAAAAATATTCCGTGAAATAAATAGACCGGGGTGGGGTAATTTTCCTGAAAATCTTCGTGTCGTATCCTTGAAAGATACTTAACAAAATTCCAAGTTTAGTATTTAACCGACTTTTCGATTTGAGTTACGTTTTTATATTTTTTCTACACGATTAACAGTTTGTTATTCCTTTCGTTTATTTTAAGCATTAGAATATATTAAAATGAATTACATATTTTTTTTTCTCGAACTTGAAAGATTTCATTTAGCAATTGCACACATACATAAGCGTGCGCGAATGTTTTACTAAAACTGCTTTCTTTAGGTTCAGAGGTTCTCAAAACACGTATTTGTGTTAAAATTCTGTAATGAATTTTTGCGTGGAATGCAATTACCTTGTCTACCTTCTAGTATGCACATAGTACATGGCAGAGAAAGTAATAAGACCATCTCAGACAGTGCGCTGCTTAGTGCTTATATTACAATTCTGTTCATCAACCGACTGTACAGATAAGATAATGATAATAGTGTTTTTCAATAAAACGTTTCCAATCATCTCTATTATGTTATGTGTTAGCTATTACAGTTTGGGTAATAGAGGAAGGAATTCAGCTTTGCTAGAATGGCTACCTCAAAATGTTTGGACTAAAAGGTGTAATTTTTTTTCTCTTGCCCTCAACTTGAATCTGAATGTTTTATTGATATTTGCAAATTAAAACTGGATATGCGAATAATTGGTTTAAAAGCGAAGGGTTTCAGATATACATAAACTTATTCAAAGCTTATATACCTACAATTTTCCAAAAAGCAGTTGAATTCCCTGGTATTATTCTTGTAGTTTATTTTAAGAAATTAATTAGCCATTTTATGGCATAATAAAGATTGTCTGTCCTTCGCCTATCTATCTGGTTTACATGTATAGCTTGTACAATCATACATTAAGATAGTACCTATATACAATTTACGATATCAATTATAAATGTTTCCGATGATGTCATAACCTGGAATCTGTCATATTAACAATAGTTTGTTTTAATGAAAAAAATATGTTTAAAATACAGTTTGTTTGAAAAAAAAATATTACCATTCAGTGGTGGCATAAAATATTGGAGCTTTTGAAACGAACTGTATGAGCTTATTTTATAATGTTAACAGTAGCCGGTCCCCAAGCTCACTCAAATGCTTCGCTTTGGTGCTTCGTGGCGCAGGGGATCGTGGGTTCAAGCCCCGCTTTGGGCATGGGTTTGAGACATTTGTAAAATATGTGTATGTGTATTAACAGAAAAAAAAATGCGATAATCAAACAGTAAAAACAAAGTAAGTATTAGAAAAATGTAACCAGAGGGGGAAAAAGCAAAGATATATATATATATATATAGATTGTCTAAGAATGGTATTTACCTATATGTTGGTGCACGTGGTAACAGAAACATCAGAACCACCCGCATTTCTTTGGTGAAATATAAATCACTGGAAATGCTCTTGAGGCTGTGAATATGTGTGTGCATAAGAAGCTATCATTTGATCCTGACCTAAACCCTCATCTCAATAGTTGAAAAAAATCCCATATTTGGGCATTGGTGTTTGTGTTATTTCTGTGTTTGTGCTTAATCTCAATAATTCTCTCTCCCCTGATGGCCAATTAGGTCACTCTTGAAAACTATTATGTGTGTTAAACGGGTCCCATATCTTCTTCTTGTTATTTTTAAAATACGCTAATGGATGATTTTTATGTAAAAGTGTAAAATGTTTATATTGTAATGAAAACAATTATTTTCGAAATTGAAAACTCTCAGTATAAAGAAAATGAGTATTTATGATGACTGTCCGAAATTAAACACCTTGCCAGAGTAACGCGGCAATTAAGACGATTTTTACTTTCTCTAGCACGTATTTAAATGTATATTTACTAGCTAAAGAAGGTATTGATTTCCACCCAAAATTCGATTCACCGGAAATGGATGTTTTGAGGAAGCCTGAATCCAAAAAGAAAGATATTTTATAAAAATATCCGTTTGTCTGTGTGTGTGTGTGGGGGGGGGCCACATAACTCAAAAACGAAAAATCAGTTAAACACCAAACTTGGTATTTAAGTTTAGTATCTTTCAAAGGTGCAACACAAATATTTACAGGAAAATCTCCAACTCCAAACTACCCTTTATATGGAACATTTTTCAAAATGTTCAGTTTTCTCAAAATGGCTCTACGATTAAGATTAAAAATCCGCATATTAAAGATGTTTAGATACATTGCAAATAAAATGCATATGTTGAATTTCTTGCGAATACCCCCTGAAGTCCTATTTATTCTGGGTGAATTTTGAATCGGAAATCGTACGAGATAGACCAAAACTTTTAGTACTTGTCTCTACCCTCCCCATATTTAGAACTGACACCCCTAGGACTTACAAGTCGATGTCTAGGGGTCAGAAGTCTGTCGGGGAGCTAACGGTACGAAGCCACAGAATGGACAGCAGCTCGTTGATATACGCATGGGCGCGAGGAAGCGAAATGCAAGCGAAATAGATGACAGGAAATATGATGATTGAGCAGTTGGTGGAATGAGTGCCGGGGAAACTGGAGGACCCGGAGAAAATCCGCCCAGACGCCACTTTGTTCACCACAAATTCCACATGTGGATGCCTGGGATAGAACTTTGGCCACCTAAATGGTAGGAGAGCGGTCTAATCACTCGGTAATGGCTCTGCCAGACCAAAATTTACTACACAAAAATATTTAGATATTGTTAAAGTGCACAATTTGTGTCATATACTTTGTTTGTAGAACTAATTATTTCACAGATATTTCCTCTTATTGATTTCAATTTTAAAATACTTAAAACTTTTCTCAAACGGAAATACCTCATTAATTTCATATCTCTTTTGGTTTACTCCTGGAAAGAGAACCAACTTCCAATAACAATCGCATAGCGAGAGCTTTTAAAAGATTTGACTGTCGCTTTAGCCTAGTGTATTCCATAATTTCCTTTCTACTTACAAGGAACTAAGTAGTAAGACAATTTCTAGTAATGTTTATCTTGATTATCACTATGTTGATAAAAAACAATCTTTCATAAGAAGAATTTGTTTGCATAACAGATAGAGACAAACATGTGAATGGAAAAATTCAAATTTTTAATGGGATATAGTAGGATACTGACAGTTTTATTTTGTCAAAATTGAACTTATTTTTCTTTGTTTAGCTTTATGTTTTTTTGTTTTTTTGTTTTTTGCGTTTCTGATGTAAACTAATAGCACACCATTTGGTTTTGTGGAATTCGTCCTTGAAGTTTTGGAAGGCAACATATCAGTTCGATGTTACTTATCATTTACTCAGCACTAAGAAATTTTAAGCATATTGTATTGCCTACTGAAATTAGTTCTGGCTACTCATTCAGTAATCGTTGACCCCACATGTGCGTAATATTTGGTAAAATATTTATAAATGTTTTCTTTTTTCTCTTCACTGCACATTTCTATTTCTTTTTAACTTTAAGTAAATACTGACTTAGACTACATTATTAATATTGTAGGATACCCACCATGGGGCGGGTTTCACCCCTACACTGCGCATAGTAGGGAGCGGTATTTTCAGGTTTGGAGTTGTTCGCCCATGCGACAGGGAAACGGGAGGCGTCATGGTTTAAGGTGCACTTTTGGGTGGAAAGATCAGGAGCCTTAAATAAATATGAAGGGTGCGAGGAGTCACAGAGTTTTTACTGTTAAATATGGTAACATTTGGCTAGGAAGAGAATCCAAGAGTTGCCCAAACTCCATTCGACTCACCTGGTACGTTATGAATCTTGTGTTAACACTTTAAAATAAAACTATGGCGTCGGTCAGTAGTAGGACTTAAGCAACTTGAATGAACAAGGCTGGACAAAGGCCAACAAAGCTAAACTGACCAGTTACTAAAGCTTCTATAATAAAACCGTGCTTATGCCAGTATTGCGTTAGCAGGTCAGAGCTATATTAGCATTTTGACACCTTGCCACTAGTATAGGTTCCTGAAACCGATGTCACATTACGTTTTATTAGATGAAATATAATTTCCTGAAGATGAACATAATGGGTACCCTACAAAGTTCTGTTGAACAAAGTCCGTTTGTGCCTTTTAAATTGTAAACTTACTGAGTCACGTTCTCCAGTTTTCAGTATCCTTTCAATCAAACACTCTTTATGTTTAAAGTTTTCTTTACCCCCGCATTCTTTCACATTTTAAGTTCCAAATACTCCAAGTTCTGGGGATGGTAAACCTTCTCTTTTTTATCTATACATCTCATTGCATCTTGACATAAAATTTCAGTGATGTTTTCCCAATGAAATTACTAAATAATATGTGTATGTCTATATCTTTGAAACGTCTTCTTGCTTCTTTGCAAAATCCTCTAGCAGATGTAACTTTTTCCTCCATATATAAAATAATTTGTAAAATAGTTTTAAGCCGCTCAGCCACTCCTTAGCTAAATATGATTCTAGATAAAAGACGTGTCCAGAAAGTAAGTACCATTTCGATCTACCGCCACCGCTAGTGTCGCAGTTCCACACATGCGCATTCGTCTCTCTGGTCCATTGCCTGTACATGAGACTATTATAGCCGGTTCGGTTGTGTTTACAATTAATAGTGATCGCTCAAAATTTGTAAGGCAATTTCTGATCCCACCGTCTGTGGAGTGCGTTCCGTAATGTGGTTTTTGAACGCAAGGAATGTTAAGCCAGTTGAAATTTGTCATCCACTTCCAGAGATTTACAGTGACAATGTAATGACAGGTGAATTGTGGGAAGGTGGGTAGGCAATTCAATGATAGACGATCCAAAGTTCATGAAGAAGCATGGAGTGGACGATCTTCTGTTGTCAATGATAGTTTGGTTGAACAAGTGAATGAGGCAATTCGTGAAAACAGACGGTTCACAATAAGAATGCTTTGTGATGTTTTTCCACAAAACACGGTGTTCGCTAGTGATTGCCTTCACTGGCGGCAGTTTTCTTTGAAGAGGGATACAAGAGTTGATTCCCGCTAAGACAAAATAAGCCATATCAATGGTGGCAACTATGTCGAGAAATAGGTTAAGAAATGATCTTTCATATACAAATAACGACAGATACTTTCCGGATACGCCTGTTTATCAAACATTGCTTTCTTAGACTGTCTTCGTTTAGGTTTAAAATCCTATGCCAATGTTTTAAACCTCTCTCCATAGTCTAACATTGTTTATCATTCCAATTTCTATTTGAACAATTTGTTTTACAGTTGCAGTTAGTAAACCAAGAATTCCTTTACACTATATCAGTGTATTTTATCCACAGTTACCGAAACATCAGTTAGTAAGGCATGCAGTTACAAAGGAATAGATGAGCCAGCGGCGAGCAAATGAGATTTCAGAAACGTGGCAGCATAAGTTTCAGATTGAGTCTGTGAGACAGGCGAGAAAATGCGTGACACATATATTGCATCATCATCTGCTACTGGTATCGCAATCATTCAGCTTATGAGCCTTTCCGTCCTCAAACTTCCTCAAGTTCGTACTGGTCTTCTTGGATCACGTCTTCCCTGTGGTTGATACACCCAAGTCATTAAAAATATATCTTATTGGGGTCTTTCTGCTGACCCCGCCCATGTCTTCCTCCTGTTTGTTATGCTCTTAAAAGCGTATTGGACAAGCCGCATTACCGAAGAGAAGTGGATAGGTGTGAAACATAACTTGCCACAAATGAGGTTCTGATTTGCGAACTGATTCCCAAACTATTTGGTTGGACAGTATTCGACTCTCACAGGGTCATACAAAATTAGATTAATTTTTTCTCTATACTGCATACTGGAGTTTTAATGCCAAGATAATACGTGGTTCGACTAAACTAACACACTATCAAATAACTAAATAACTATGTCGACTAAGTAACAGGTTGACAATCGTATTCCCCGCGATGATAATGGCATATTTTCTTTTGCTTTATTCTTTCGCCTATGTCTGTACTTCCGTTTAATTTCTCTATCGAGTACTATGTGCGTATATTACACCGGAAATACATTTTCGAGAACCCTAAAATAAAACTAAAACATTTTTAGACATTGGTCCATTGCTGTCTGTGTGCATGTGCATGTGTTTGTGTATGTGTGCGTCTGTTGACAGCATAACTCAAGAACGAAAAGCGTAAAGTTTCAAAATAGCTATTTAAGTTTAGTATCTTCCAAGGTTGAGTTATAAACATTTCCAAGAAAATCCCCCATCCCAAATAACTCTTTATGGAAGATTTTTTGAAATGTTAGATTTTCTCAAAAACGGCATAGACTATGTTGATTAAAATCCCATAAGTTAAAACTGTTAGGTAATAAATTGGATATGTATGTTGCTTTTACTGAGAATGGCCTCTGAAGCTCTCTTTTCTGGTCAACTTTCGCATAACTGTGAAGCCATATGGGATAAACAACAATTTACTGCACAAAAACTGCAGATCTAATCTAATACATTCTTGTGGATTTAACCATTTCCGAGATATTCTTATTATTGGTTTTAAATTAAATTACTTATACTTTCCTCAAATAGGATAGCAATATGTTTTCTTGCTGCCTGTCAAGTAAAGAGTAAAATATGGCAACCAGCTTTTGAAAATTTTTACTATGACTTTAGCGTGTATTACGTTATTTTTTTGTATTTAAGAGGAAATATATGCAAGCGCTTATCTAGAAATATGAACTTGCTAGAAGAATACGCCTTTTTTAAGAATATTTCGTTGCAGAATCGGTAGGTAAAGGTGTATGAGTGTAACATATCACATGTTTTTATTCAGTTACGTATAAGCCGTCACTGCCTAAAAAGCTGAAATGTTACTTTCACCTGACTTTCTTTACCTTCTATCATTTATCAATGTTTATATATAACATTCTTACAAAGGTTTTTTAATTTGTTTCACTTTAATCCAGATAAACTTTAAAACATATCTGCACTACACATTTCGTAATAGTACAAATGATATACGTTTCGTTTGTCATGAAGATATTTAAAACATATGGCATTTTGATTAAAATTAGCTGAGCCATTTTTGAAAAAAATCAAAATTTTCGAAAAAATGTTCATGTAAAGGGTAGTTGAGGGAGGGGATTTTCCTAGAAATTTCATGTCACATCCTTGGAAGAAGTGAGCTACGTTGCCCACACATACACACGGAAATTTTCCCTAAATTTCTTTTCTTGGAATCAAGGTATCTTACATATCTCAGTATCTAATTTTTGGAATGAATTCAATACCTTGTCTGTCTACTATGAACATTGTACACATGTTTCAGAGAAAGTATAAATGTGCTGATAGAAACAGAAGGATAAATATTAACATATTTTCTGTAACGCTTGAGCATTGAAAAACCCGAAGAGCCAAGCAGGTTCGACTTTTCAGTGTAATTTATAGTCAGAAAAAACGAACATACTGAGTCAACTCGTTACCGAAGTAGCCATTAAATGTTAAACGAACTTTTGATAACCTGTAAGTATAAACATTTTCAATTATACATTTTCCCACTTAATTTTACACAGCACTTAATTATCTGCTAATAAAACTAAGATGCACTTTGCTATTATTACGTCGGCATCTCATGACATTGTATCACAAAGTGCAATAAACACCATTTAGAAGCTATTCATTAAATATAACTTTCCTATATGCAGAATCTATGCAGCGATGATGGGACCTCCATTTAGGGGAAGCTACCATACAATTTTGAAGCTGTTGTGCGACATGACTGTAAAAATCGACGTTCATCCAAGTCGTGTGATCACTCACGCAGGGCACGCTGTATAATTACTTACCCACATAATTTATTGCTGCATGTTATACTTCCTGTAGCATTTAATTTTCTCTGCAGTTCACAGATTAATGGATAGTAATAACGTGGAGAAAATATCGAAAAGAAAGTGGTCCACTAAAATCCGTGCATCAGGATCACCAGAAGTGAAACGTAATGTTGGCCCACCTGTACTTATCAATCAAGATGTACTCTTGTGGTTGCACACAGAAGGACTATGTATACGAAAAATAATGATTGTCATTACGAAGAAAATATTATACATTAAAATCTGCTATGGTTTTAAATATTCTGTTCCAGGTAGGATAAATGAGACTGAAAATAAGGCAGCTTACTAGAAAGTAGGAATAAAATATCTGATGTGTTATTGCTAAAGAACTTATTCCTCTATTCATGCTAATCGAGAAAAAAATTAGCAAAAATAGTCTTATTACTTGCTTCCTTATAAGTAGAAGGGAAATAAGGAAGTATCATAGGCTAAAGCGATAGTCTAATCTTTTAAAATGTGGTTGCTATGTGATTAAAGTCGCTTTATTTCTATGGCCAGGATTGACAAATTCCTTTATGAGAAAAGTATAAACATTTTAAAACTGAAACCAATAAGAAGAAACATCTAAAAAAATGACAACTCAACGAAAAAATCATATAATATAAATTGTGTGTTTTAACGAGCTCTGCATTTTTATTAATAAGTTTTTGACTAACTTTTATGGTTTAACAGTTATGCAAAATTCATCCAGAATAAGGAGGTCTTCAGAGGCTTCCTAAAACAATTTGAGGTTATAGAAGAAGTGAATTAGATGAAAGTATAATTGACTAAGCAATAAGCTAGATTATTTAGCATGTATAATTTCAAATATTAAATATCGTGATTTAGAACACAAATTAAGTATATTTCACGTATATCCGCTAATATCCAAAGAAGTTTGAGAAAAAAAAAGAATAAAGAAAGCTTTAAGATTTCACATTCAAATTCTAACATAAGCAGAGAGAATTGGGCCCTAAACAGAAAAATTGAATCCACAGAGATGACATTTTTAAAACGACCACTAGGATATACTGCTAGAGATCTTATATACAGTCATAAGTATCAATTAAATCTCAGCAGCTTACAAGAAATGTCCTCCATTGACATGACTTTCTTACATCTATGTAATAAATTATTGTTAAAAAGCTTATTCTTCCACTTACTTAGTACTAATCGAGAAATAATTAGCAAAAAGGGTCTTAATACTTGCTTTCCCTTAAGTAGGAGGAAAATAAGGGAGTACACTACAGCTAAAATGATCGACAAGTCTTTTAAAAGGTGGTTGCCATGTGGTTGAAGTCCGTTTCTATACAAATCCAGGAGTTTTCAACTTTCCGTGCATGAAAAGTTGAAGTATTTTGAATCTGAAACAAATAACAAGGGATACCTAAAAATTTCAATTCCACGAAAAAACGTACATGACATAAATCGTATGCTTCAACGTGATATACATGTTTTGTGTAGTAATGTTCTTGTCTATCCCATGCGGTTTACCAGTTACGTAAAATTCAACAAAATTCATTCAGAATAAAGAGGTCTCTAGAGATCATTTCCATAAAATTCAAAATATATATCTTATTTATCATATAAACATCTTTAATAGACGGTATTTTAATTAAAATCGTTAGAGCCATTTTTGAGAAAATCAAAATGTTCAAAATTTTTTCCTTGTAAAGGGTAGTTTGGGAGTGGGATTTAAAATCTTCGTTTCACATACCTGGAAGATACCAAGTTTGGTATTTTACCGAATTTTTGGGTTATCGTGTTCACGGATACACGGACATACACGGATCTTTTTCTAAAAATGCTCTTTTTTTTATACAAGAGACCCTAAAAAGCGCCTTGGCGGTGAAATCTCGGTATATATATATATATATAATTTTGCGTGGAATGCAATACCTTCTCTATACACTATATACATAGTACATGTAGAGAAAGTAAAAAATTGACGTTTTGAGACACTGGTCCAGACAAATGAAAGAATAGATCTCAAAAAGATAAAAACACAGTTGTTTCTTTACACCCTACGAGGCAGAAGACCCATGGGAAGATTGAGATTGCTGTGGGAAGATAGTCTTTGAGACAAACAGACTTTAAAGTGTATCCTTGAAGTTGAAGAAAAGACGAAGAAGATTAATGTTTCTCCAGTCCATCTTAAATGAACCAATTCCGATGATTTAATACACAAGACTTTTAGTAGGTTGTATATCTTTTAGTCTGAGTCTTTCGTTGGTATTACTAAATAAACTATAACATTTTTCCTTGTTAAAGAATACCCCATTGTTGTTGCCAGTTTAATTTGAAGGTTCGTTTATTTCCATGCAGTTTAGCATCTTCTTTCAACTATTTGCCTTTTTCATACCTCTCTTTAATTTAATCAATAAATAAATTGGTCAGATTCGTTGTGCTAAATGGGGCATTGCTGGCATTTATATAGATGCAGTGAATCTTAGTAATATTTTCTTTTGGGTTTATTTTGAAAATGTACTTATTTTCACGTTTTACATACTTATGGCTCAAACACTAGCATGTTATGGATGCAAATTTACTATTATGATAAATCTAAATTGTGGTTAATGATATTCCAAAATTTGCATAGGTCTAACCTATTTCGTCATTAGAGTTTGTCTTATTTCTTAAATATTTGGCATATTTCCTCAAGTGTAATTTCTCATCTAAATACAGGACATTTATGCTTTTTTGTCCTCTATAGTTTGATTTTTAATTTTTACTTTCTGTAGCCCGTATGTATACAATATACATAGTGGACAGAGAAAGTACCGTATGCCGCCCAAAAATTCAATATCGAACTTTCACCGGAAATACATGTTTTTAGATCCCTTGAATTAAAAAAAAACATTTTACTTTCTCTAGAAAGCATTTAAAATGGCAGCAGAGAAAGTATTGTATTCCACCCAAAAATTTGATGTCGATATTTCACCGAAAATATGTTCTGAAGTCCCCTGAATCTGAAGAAAGAAATGGGTCCGTGTGTGTGTGTGTGTGTCGTCTGTCTGTGTGTCTTCTGTCTATGAACAGCATAGCTCAAAAAGGAAAGACTGTTAAACATCAAACTTGGCATATAAGTTCAGTATCTTCCAAGACTGCGACACGAAGATGATCAAGAACTTCAAATTATCCTTTTCATAAAGTATATTAAATATATTTCTATCATCAATAACACATTTATTTTGAATTTTCTGTGAATAGTCTCTGAAGACCTCTTTATTCTGAATGAGTTAAACAGAATTTTGAATAACGGTTAAACTGCAAGAGTAGACAAAATCTTACTACGCAGAAAGGTAGATCTTATTAATACACATAATTTATGTTATATATATATATATATATATATATATATATATATATATATATATATATATATATTGAACAGTTGTTTGCTTTCAAGATATTTCTTGTTATTGGTTTCATTTTTAAGCCACTTAACTTTCCTCAAACGGGACCATGCAAAACGAGCCGAACCTCAAATATTTCACATAGCGACCAGCTGTTAAAAGATTTGACTATCGCTATAGTCTAATGTATCCCTTTGTTTCTCTTCTACTTACAAGCCCAATTCTGTCAATGTTTATCTTAATTAGCATGATGTAGATAAAACAATAATCTTTTTAAGAATCTTATGAATGAATATATTGCATATGGAGCAGCTAGTGAAAAATAGGAAAATATCCATGTATGTGTATGTGTGTGTGTCTGTGTGCTAGTATGCATCATAACTCAAAACGAAAATTCGGTTAAACACAAACTTGGTATATAAGTTCAGTATCTTCTAAGGATGTGACCCAAAGATTTTCAAGAAAAAACCCTCCACCTCCAACTACCTCCAACCACCTTTACATGGAATTTTTCGAAAATTTTGATTTTATCAAGAATAGCTCTAAAGATTTTTATTAAAATGTCTAATGTTTAAGATACTTTCGAGACAGATGAAATATATCTTGAATTCTCCGTTTTATGTAATTTTTCATCGATAAACAGATTTCCAGGTTACTTAAATTTACCTATTTTTGGAAGAGGCATGCTTTTTTATAATATGGCTTTTTATGCATTTGTTGTTCTTAATATTTTTCTGACATTTTTGTAAATATAACGTCGTATTATATCACATTCTCTCACAAATGATTCAGTACTGTCCTTTTGGTGGCTGAGCTAAGGCTGAGTGGATCAGGATACAACCGCAAGATAGCGCAAGTCATTTCAACATGCTCTTTGGTGTGTTTCTCATCAGTCTCTGTACACTTTGGCTGTTGCGAGCATACTATCATCAACCTTTCAAGCAACCATTACAGAGCTTCAGATTTTCGGAGAGGAACGATTTCGAGTTTGCTTGGCAGGTTACAATGAACAGCATAACATTCTGGTTGCTTGCTAGTAGTTTGTGATGCCAAAATCAAGGGCACCAAACCTATGGCAGTGGATAAATGACTTTCCTAACGTTACGATAGATGGCATTGTTATATTTTTTACTTTCTCTACATGTACTATGTACATGAATAGTTTATACAGAAGCTATTGAATTACAACAAAAAATTCGATACCGAGATTTCACCGAAAATACTTTCTCTACATGTACTATGTACATGAATAGTTTATACAGAAGGTATTGTATCGCAACCAATAATTTGATACCGAGATTTCACCGGAAATACAAGTTTTGGATCTCCTTAAATCCAAAAAAAACATTTTTGGAAAAAGGTCCATTTATGCGCGCGTGTGTGTGCTCGTGAGCGTGTCTGTGGACAGCATAGCTCAAAACGAAAAGATCGTTAAATATCAAACTTGGTATTTAAGTTTGGTATCTTCCAAAGATGCGACACGAAGATTTTCCATAAAATCCCTCTACACCCAACTATCTTTTATGTGGAGAAAATTTAGAAAATTTTCATTTTTATTAAAAAGTCTTATATTTAAGATATTTACATGACAAATAAAATTTATATTTTCAATTTTCTGGGAATAAAGTTGTCTCTGAAGACATGTTTATTCTGGATGAATTTTGCGGACTTTTTAATAACTGGTGAACCGTAAGATATAAACACAACTTACCACACAAATAATGAGCTGGTTAAAACACACAATTTATGTTACCAAATACAATTTTTTTTTGTGAGTTTTGCCGTTTTTGAGATATTCCTTGCTATTTGTTTCAGGCTTTAAAATACTTACACTTTTCTTATACGGGATTTGGTCAACAAAGGTACTTCAATCACATAGCAACCAACTTTTAAAGGTTTTAACTATAGATTTAACCCATGATACTCCCTTATTTCCCTTCTAGTTACAAGAAAGCAAGTAAAAAGGCCCTTTCTGCTCATTTTTTTAGTATTAAGCACTTAGAAGAATAAGTTTTTTTAATAATAATTTATTGTAGAAAGTCATATGAATGGAACACATCATTTGTGCTGCAAACAGATTCCTCTTTTGGTTGCAGTTAGTGAATAGATTAAGTCTGGGCTTCAAGAAATACTAGGACCCTGGCATTACAGTGCAAACTTCAATACATTATGACGCTGATCTAGGAAATTGTAACGGTTTTCTCAGGAAATTCTAATGTTACACTGAATATATTAGAACTATATCAAGTTCGAATCCCAAAGCAATGGATGTGCTATTTTGCTTTTATGCATGTTTTTTTTTTCAATCTTACAAATAAGGGCTTACTTATGCTACTTCTTTATTCAGATACTGGATTTCATTATTTTTAAACATTAATTTGTCCAGAGAAAACTACTCATAAGTAAAGGTTTGAGGTAAAATATAACTTATGATTTTGAATTTGATGTCCCTATTAGTTTGCTATTTTAAATATTTTTTCCTACTTGTGTCTATTTTCAATATTTTTTGCCTGTTTTACTTGACTTTGTGCCCACAAATCCTCAGCTTGATGATGATTCATTGTTTCCTCAGTTAGGCAGTTATTAGTGGGAAATGAATCAGTGATGAAAGTCATCAGCACTTCATTGATAAGACATAGCAATTTGTGTACACAATTATCAAGCAAACGAAATAACGTATCATTAAAAGCCCGGTGCACTTTACTTCAGTAAATTTTAACAAGTTGCTTATGTATTTTTTTCTCTCTGGCTGACCATCCTCCCCTCTCATCTCCAGCCATATCCAAATTAACAAGTTGGAAATTGAAAGTAAACGAGGTTTTTAACCGACCAACCCGTGCTGTACTGCCAGAGAAACGATGTATATTGAAGCAACGGCAGCTACGCCGGCTATCCATTAAATAAAAAATTGAGGGGGGGGGGGAGGTGCGCACCTCTCCCCCCGTACCCCGATGCAGGAGTTTTACAATCACCCTAATCAATAGGGCTATTATCCCAGAGTATCAACACCCCGACTCGCGATATGGCCACACCGTGCAATTTGTCTCATCAGCTATGTTTCATTACACTGCCGTACTCTTGCACGCACACACACACACACACACACACACACACACACACACACACTCACACAGGGGTTAAAAGTTGGTTATCGCTTCCCCCCATATATCATCTATTGATTACACTATACACATACACACACTCTCTCTTCCAAATTGTTTAAAAAATACTTCCCTGCCTCCCGCAGAACCCACACCTCCACCCCCACTTTTTCCCCACCCTCGTCGAAAACAGGGCAGCTCATCTACACACTCAATTATTAAACGTGTGTTCCAATACTAGGATATAACCTTATAAATTGTGAATTTTCAGTTGGTGCTGATAATAACGGCAGAGAATTCCCGGATCTATTCCAATTTCACACTAATATTACATCTTAATGCCGATATCATGGCCGCCCCTAATTCTTTTATAAGTTAGGTTCTGAATGGTGCAACACCGCAGCCATGTCAGAGAGGAAAATACAGGAGAGCAAAAGAATTGACTTTGAAACGGATTGGAAGGCACAACGAGGGGCAATTAAATTTCGTGCCCCGAGCGGAAATATTGTTGCGTCCAACGCCCTTCATCCGGTTTATTGCAATTTACGGAGGTGGTTGTAATTACCCTTAGAGAACATATTAGGATTTCGCCGATAGACCGGACTTGAAATTATTCCCATGCACGTCTGCAAGCCTACAGATTTGCTATCAACTTTAATGTTTACGACTGATGTATCCTATAAATGATGCTAGATTTATCATAATTTATATTTTATTTTTCTTATGTTTCTTTTAAGGTTAATCGTCCCATTGTTTGATAATAAGTACGCTATTTTGAACCTTATAAATCCCGAGTAAAGCTCAATCCATATTACTGTAGCGTTTTTTATAGTGTTTAATGCCCGCTTTTACTACATATGCCACCGATGACGTGGAATAAAGATGGAGTACCGGTGGAATGTGATGGGGGTGGGGAAGAAACAGAGAACTAGAAAAAAAACCTGCGCTGATTTCTCCACCACAAATCCCACATGCCGCCTGGGATTGAACCCGGCCACCTGGGTGAGAGGCGAGTGCTCTATCTACACGTTACTGTAGCGTGAGGCAGTTACAAATTATCCACAGCAATATATTCCTTACTGAGAGCAATGCAAATATTATTTAAGTTTCATGTGCACTGTTTATTATTATGTTATCAACTTATGACTGAGCGAGTTGACTCCGTGATAACTAAAATTCTCATTCGCGAGATCTGGACCTTCGGTTTCTGACCTTTGCCGACTCTGCCCTTGAGTTTTCTTGTGGGGTCTCCTGGTCGTTAGCCTAAGGCAGGATGTTTTTCAACCTCATCATCAAATAGTTTGTGCTTTTTGACCCGTTTTTACTTCACTGCGTTTTCTAGATTATCCGACCTCTTTTTTGCTCTGTGCTTATATTTGCATTCGATGGTTGGAACAAGGGTAGAATCGATCCATGCCATTATTTCCTGTATAGCTCTATCGTAACTGAAATGTTTGTTACATTTGGTTCTCTCTTGATGTCATCGTTTGTCTTATGCTCCAGAGGCATTAATATTTTCATTTCTTGTGTTTCAAAGTTCTATATTTTGTTTGTTTTTCAATGACCAATTCTCACCACCGTGTGGTATCATTGGTAGGGCCATGCAGGTTTTCATTTAGCACGATTTCTTTTACATCCTTTCACTTTTATTTCATTTTCTTCTTATCTAGTTTTCGTTGCGTAACATAGTGCCGAACAGATGGCGTGGATGCTTGCTCATAAGAAACAGTAAATACTCATCATGAATACTAGATAGATGCTTGGTCGACGGGTCGTTCTTTGTCACTTTTATGTCTGTGGCCCCTCAGGCTGCAGTTTGTAACCCCCAATGTAAATTACATTTGTATGAGGTGAAGCTTAATAGAAAATCACACACATACACACAGGAGCTACAATTCCAGGTAAAGCAAGCAGAATCCAAGAGATCCAGAGCTAGATCAATACACATACACATAATATAACTTAGCACCTCATGTAATATGATCTACCAATAGTAATTGTTAAAAATCTTGTGTTCCATTCACATGACTTTTTTTCCTATTCTATAAAATAGTATATTTGCAAAATCTTATTCTTCTCTCTTTTTAATGCTAGTCGAGATTCGCGTTAGCGAGAAAGTTTTAATATATAGTTCCTTCTAAATAGGAGGGAAATAAGGGAATGTGCTAGGCTAAAGCCGGTGGCTGTGTGAAGCAATTGAAATTTCCTTCTCTCTGCATGACTACGATGAAAAAAGTGAATAACGGCTTCCCATTTGAGAAATATCTAAGTATTGGAAATTTTAAAATCAAATAATAAGTATCTCGAAAAGGGTAGCTCTAAGAAAGAAAATTGCTCAATCTGACATAAATTGGGTATTTTATGGGCTCTGCACGTTTTCTGTAGTAAGATTTTGTCTGTAACTAGCCGTCTACTAGTTATGCAAAAATCATTCAAAATGAGGAGGACTTCATAGATAGTCCCAACAAATTCAAGATATATATTCTATTTTTGTTGTAAATACCTTCAATATAAGGCATTTTAATCAAAATCTTTACAGACATTTTTGAGTAAATCGAAAATTTCGAAAAAACTACTTAAATACAAATTTAGTGTTTAACAGCTTTTCGTTTTTCAGTTATGTTGTCCACAAATATGTATATGAACCTTTTTCTAAAACAGCTCTTTCTGGATGGAATACAAAACGTTCTTTACCTATTATATAGATATGTACTTATATAATAATTGTTAGAGAAATTAAAAAGGCAAACAATCGTCAAAATCATTCCAAGTACAAAAATCAACATATATACATACATTTTATATAAGGTTTGCATTACTTGCAGAAGGGACCGAACCAGCTGGTTTAGGAGTTTCGTCTGGGACTGGTATTCGGGTGCATGTAGGTTCGATTCCTGAGACCACACTCTCTGACACATTGGTTTTGTCGGAGGTTTTCCCGGGTCACTGGGCGAATGTTGGGGCGGTTTCTCATTCCCTAAAAGTTCCTGTCCCTTCATTTCATCGCACCGGTGTCTTACAGCACTGAAAATGTCGGCGAAGACTGTAAAGGTAGAGTTCTTCAGTGGTGTGATGTGCTTTGAAAATACAGCGTTGGAGTCGTCTGTAGGACCCAGGGTGTCGGTCAGATCTGAGGTACGAGTACCTAGCACGCCCCGCGTCGAGATGAAGAACTGCTTGGATATGTTAGGGATGTTTCACGGTGGCTCTTTAGCACATGGTGCCTGCAGTGTGAAACCATTTCCGGGACCACACACACACACACACACACACAACGCAAACTCACACACTCATTCTCAGAAGGGAAATGACTAAAATGCGTATTCGAGACTCCTGATAAACACCAAAACTCCACGTACAACAGTTGGTCAAATGGAGTTTAATATGAAAGACATCAGGTCCAGAAGTTTAGTATGACCTTTGATCTATCACGGCTGGCTGGCTGAATTCCACGACAATAAGCTTATTGTAAGTCTTAATGCTTATTTCTTTCCCAGCACACTAAACTGAAGGCAAAAATAAATTTGATGTGTTCAATTCACATGACTTTCTCTACATCTGTACAGTAAATTATGTTAAAAAGCTTATTATTCTATTTACTTAATGCTAATTGAGAAAAAAATTGCAGAAAGGATGTTATTACTTTCTTCCTTGTAAGTAAAAGGAAATAAGGGAGTACCATAGGCTCAATCGATAGTCAAGTCTTTTAAAAGCTAGTTGTATTGGGGTTGAAGTTCCTTTGTTTGTATGAACAGGATTTGACAAATTCCCATATAAGGAAATACAAGTTTTTAAAGCTGAAACCAATAACATGGAATATCTAAAAAACGGTCAACCTCAAGAAAAAATGTATATAACATAAATTGTGTGTTTTAACAATCTCTACAATTTTTGTGGGATAAGTTTTTGTCTATCTCTTACGGTTTACCAGTTAAGCAAAGTTCTGCAAATTTAATCCAGAATAAACATGTCTTCGAGGGCTATTCTCAGAAAATTCAAGATATATATTTTATTTGTCATGTAAATATCTTAAATATAAGAGATTTGATCTAACTCGATACAGACATTTTTGAAAAAAATACACATTTTCGAAAATTAATCCATGTAAAGTGTAGTTAGGGTAGGGGGATTTTCTTGAAAGTCTTCGTGTCGCAACCTTGGAAGTTACTTAACTTAAATACCTAGTTTGATATTTTTGGTCCTTTCGTATTTGAGCTACTCTGTTCTCAGACACACACACACGCGCACACACACACGCACACACGGACCTTTTTACAAAAATCGGAGTTGTTCCATTCACATGACTTTCTCTACATTTCTGCAACAAATTATTGTTAAAAAGCTTATGCTTCTATTTATTTCATGCTAAGTAAGTAAAAATTAGTAGAAATAGACTTAATTGCTTCCTTGTAAGTAGAAGCGAAAAAAGCAGTACTAAAGGTTGAAGTGTTAGTCAAAAGCTGGTTGCTATGTGACTGAAGCTCCTTTGTTTGTATGGACAGGAGTTGACAAATTCCTGTATGAGAAATGTATAAGTTTTTCATAGCTGAAACCAAAAACAAGGAATATCTAAAAAAAAAAAAAAAAAAAAAAAAAAAAACGATCAACGCCATGAAAAAAATGTATATATCATAAATTGTGTGTTTTAATGTGCCCTACATTTCTTGTTTGGTAAGTTTTTGTATATCTCTTACGGTTTACCAGTTACACAAAATTCCGTAAAATTTATCCAGAATAAAGTGGTCTTCAGAGGCTATTTCCAGAAAATTCAAGATATACATATTATTTGACAGGTGTATATCTTTAATATACGATATTTTAATCAAAATCGTTAAAGCCATTTTTTTAGAAAATCCTAATTATCGAAAGTTTTTCCATGTGAAGGTTAGTTGGGGTGGGGGATTTTCTCGAAAATCTTCGTGTCGCATCTTGGAAGATACTGAACTTAAATACCAAGTTTGGCATTTAATGGTCTTTTCGTTTTTGAGCTATGCTGCCCACAGACACACACACGCATACACTGACAGACACACACGGACATTTTTCTAAAAATGCTTTTTTTGGATTCAGGTGGTCTCAAAACAAGTGTTTCCGGTTAAATCTCGGTATCAGATTTTTGGGTGCAATGCAATACCTTCTCTATACACTATGTACATATTAGGTGAAGAGAAAGTAAAAATGTCTAAGTACTTACAGTTGGACAAACTTGGTACTCAATATACGTAGTGAATAGAGAAAACGTATTGTATTCTATCAAAAATTCGATGTCGTAAATACATGTTTTGAGAGACCCAGAATCTGAAAAAATCATTTTTAGAAAAAAGTCCATGTATGTGTATGTGTGTGGCTGTGTTTGCTTTGGACAGCATAGCTCAAAAGCATAAAGTACGTTAAATTCCAAACTGGGTATTTAAGTTTAGTATCTTCCAAGGTTGTGACAAGACGATTTAAAAAAAATCACCCCCTCCCAACCTTCCTTGAACTTTCCTTTACATGAAAGATTGTTCTCAAATTTTGATTTTCTCAAAAAAGGCTCTACGATTTTGATTAAAATACCGTAAATTAAAGATAATTTAATCACATATAATATGTATATTTTTAATTTTCAGGGATTAACCTACGAAGAGCTCTTTATTCTGCATGCATTTTGCTAAGTTTTACTAAACTGGTAAACCGTAAGAGGTAGGCAAACTTAGCATACAAAAAATGTAGATCTTGTTAAAACAGACACATTTTGTCATAAAAGATTTTCTTGTACACTTGATCGTTTTTGAGATATTACTTGTTATTGGTTTCAGATTTAAAATAGCTACACATTTCTCAAACGGGAATTTGTCAACTCCTGGCCATGCAAACAAAGGAACTTCAATCAATAGCAACCAGCTTTTAAATGATTTGATTATCGCTTTAGCCTAATATATTCTCTCATTTCCCTTTTACTTACAAGAAAGCAAGTAATAAGACCAATTCTGCTAATGTTTATATCGATTAGCGTGATGTATATAAAATGCAAATTTTTAGTAAGAATAGTTCGTGTATGGAACAACTAGAGAAATTTATGTGAATGCAGAACATCAGCTTTTAAGAAAGAGTTCCGTGTGGACAAAGTATCTCAAAAACGAAAAGACCGTTAAACACTAAACTTGGAATTTAAATTTGGTATCTTCCATGGATGCGACACGAAGGTTTTAAAAAAATACCCTTACCCCAAACTATCCTTTACATAAAAATGTTTTGAAAATGTTGATTTTCTCAAAAATTGTTCTAACAATTTTGATTAAAATATCACACATTAAAGCTATTTTCATCACATGTATAAAATGTATCTCTTGAATTTTCTGGAAATAGCTTCTGAAAACCCGCTCATTCTGGATGAAGTTTTCTGAATTGATAATTGCATATCTGGTAAACCGTAAGAGATAAACTAAAATGTACTATAAACAAAATGTAGATTCGTTAAAACACACAATTTATGTCATACATAAATTTTGATCGTTTTCGAAATATTCCTTGTTATTGTTTATAGTTTTAAAACACTTAAAACTTTTATCATACGGGAAATTGTCAACTGCTGACCACGAAAAGAAATGTGTTTCATTCCTGTAGCAAACACATTTTAAAACATTTGACTGTGGGTTTGGTATTCCCTTATTTCCGTTCTACTTATAAGGTATGAAATAGTCAGACCGTTTCTGCTAATGTTTATCTCTATTAGCATGAAGTAGATAGAAGAATAAGCTTATTGACAATAATTTGTTACAGAAATGTGGTAAAAGTCATGTGAATGGCACACATCAGATTTATGAAGTTTCAAGTCGGTGTGTGTGTTTCTTTATTATGCTCTACTATGTTCAACTTCACTGAATAGAGATGCCAAAAGAAACGATGAAAATTTGTTTTCCATTTAATCCCCATTAGTTGGCGAATTATAAATACAGATTGTGTTTCGGACGGAGAACTCCTGCGGCTCGTTCCATCTGGCTCCTAAAATTTCATTATGAAAAGCCACGTACAGTTTTAGCTATATACTATGAACTACATGATTTTTACTTTCTCTACACGTACTATTGTATAGAGGAGGTTTTGTATTGCACCCTAAAATTTGATACTGATATTTCACCGGAAATACATGTTTTGGTGCTCCTGAATCCAAAAAACATTTTTTTTTGAAAAAGGTGTGTGTGTGTATTTGGATAGCATAGCTCAAAAACGAAAAGATCATTAAGTACCAAACTTGGTATTTAAGTTTGGTATCTTCCAATGATGCGACAGCCCCTACTCCAAACTATCCTTTACATAAAAACAATTTCGAAAATTTTGATTTTAATGAAAGTTTCCAAATCGATTTCATTTAAATCTCTTATATTTAAGAAATTTACATGCCAAATAAAATTTATATCTTGAAATTTCTGGGAATAACCTCTAAAGACGTCTTTATTCTGAATGATTTTTATTGAATTATACATAACTGGTAAATCAAAAATGATAGACAAGAACATGTCATACACACTTTTTCATGGAGTTGGCTGTTTTCGTTGTTATTGATTTTAGTTTTAAACTTTTCTCACACGGGAACTTGTCAAGCTTGGCAAGAAAGAGGATTCCAATCCCATAGCAATAACGTTTTAAAACATTTGACTCTCGGTTTAGCCTAGTGTATTCCTTTATTTCCCTTCTACTTATAAAGGAATTCAGTAATTCGACCTTTTCTGCTAATGTTTTAGCATTAATAGATATAAGAATAAGCTTATTAACAATAATTATTTACAAAGTTGTGGATAAAGTCGTGTGAATGGAGTACATTAGATTATTTACTTTCTTTACATGTACTTTGTAGATAGTGTATAGAGAACGTATTGTATTACATCCAAAAATTTGATACCAAGATTTCACAGGAAATATATGTTTTGTGACCCTCTAAATTAAAAAAAAAAAGTTAGAAAAAATGTCCGTGTATGTGTCTGTGTGTGTCTGTTGGTAGCATGGCTGAAAACCGAAAAGGCCCTTCAAAACCAAACTTGGTATTTAAGTTTGGTATCTTCCAAGGATACGACACGAAGATTTTTAAGAAAATCCCTCCACCCGCAACTACACTTTACATGGAGACAATTTCTAAAATTTTGTTTTTCTCAAAAATGGCTCTAATGATTTTGATTAAAATCACTTATATTAAGGATATTTGCATGACAAATAAAATATATACATTAAATTTTCTTGGAATAGCCTGTGAAGACATATTTATTCTGGATGAATTTTGCGGAATTTTCCATAACTGGTAAACCGTAAGAAATAGACGAAAACTTAGCCCACAAAAAATGCAGAGGTCGTTAAAAAAAATAATTTATTCTATATATTTTTATCCGTGAGATTGACCGCTTTTTAGATATTCCTTGTTATTAGTTTCAGCTTTAAAATACATGTTTTTCTCATACGGGAGTTTGTCAACTACTGCCCATACAAACAAAGGTACTTCAGTCGTATAGCAAACAGCTTTTAAAATATTTTACTATCGATTTAGCCTATGACTCTCCCGTATTTCCCTTCTACTTACAAGGAAGCAAGTAGAAAGACATTTCCTGCTATTTTTTTTTCTTGATTAGCATTAAGTAAATGGAAGAATAAACTTTTTAATAATAATTTATTGTAGAGCTGTAGTGAAAGACATGTGAATGGAACACATCAGCTTTTTATTTATTGAAAAGGAGTGTTAGTGTAATTCCTAGACTACGCTATTCGCACACTTTTTCTTGGGGGTTAATTTTGCGGAAAAAAGGGCCGGAGAGAAGAAGAAGCTATCTTTTCGCAGTGTTGTCAAATAAAAGAAGCCTTCATTTGAGACCTTAAGACATTATGGTGAATAGTTTACCTAATTTACCACGAACCAGCTGAATCATTAAACGAAACACAGCGTTCATGCATGTGTGTGAACTCTGGGATCTGTAGACAGAGAATGAAACCTTAGCATTGAGGCAACTAGATATCAGGTTGTATATCGTACTTCATATCTCAATGTTGTCGCTCTGCTGTGCATCAATTTGCTTCTGAAATTGGGCGAAATCTACCGAATGAGTGTCCAAGAAAACACTTGAGCATAATAATCTTTCACTGTAAGCACCTTAATTGCCACTAGAGGTGATGCTTTTGAAACATCTGCTTGAGACAGCCGATGTAGAGTTCATTTGAAGAGATTTTTTAGGTTTCCCCAGTTTCTTCCAGTTTTTCTTCTGTAAAACTCATTCATTTTCAGTCAAACGTTTTAGTGTTTAACTTACCAGTTAAACAGTTTAAACCCCGTGTTTTAAAAATGTGTAAAATTCTTAATTACACTTTTACTTTCTCTGTACGTACTATGTACATGGTGTATAGAGAACGTAGTGTAATGCACCCAAAAATTCGATACCAAGTACATGTTTTGGGTCCCCTAAATCTAAAAAAAAGTATTTTTACAAAAAGTTCCGTGTGTGTGTGTGCGTGTATGTGTCTGTGTGTCTGTGGACGGCATAGCTCAAAAACGGAAAGTCTGTTAAAAACCAAATTTGGTATTTAGGTTTGGTATCTTCCAAGGATGTGACACGAATATTTTCAAGAAAATACCCCCAACCACAAACTACCCTTTACATGGGACTTTTTTAAAAAACTTTGACTTTCTAAAAAATTGCTCTAACGATTTTGATTAAAATATCGTGTATTAGAGATATTTACCTGACAAATAAAATGTATACCATGAATTTTCTGGGAATAGCCTCTGAAGACTACTTTATTCTGAATGAATTTTACAGAATTTTTCATATGTGTTAAACCGGAAAAGATGCCTAAAAACTTACTACACAGAAAATGTAGAGCACATTAAAACACACAAGTTATGTTATATACTTTTTTTTCGTGGAGGTGATCGTTTTTAAGGTATTCGTTGTTTTTGGTTTCAGCTTTGAAAAACTTATAATTTTCTCATACAGGAATTTGTCAACTCTTGTCCACACAAACAAAGGAACTTCAGTCACATAGCAATCAGCTTTTGACTATGAGTTTAACCTATGGTTTCCTTTATTTTGCTTCTACTTACAAGGTAGCAAGTAATAAGACTATTTTTGCTAATTTTTCCTCGACTAGCATGAAGTAAATGGAAGCATAAGCTTTTTAACAACAATTTGTTACAAAGATGTAGAGAAAGTCATGTGAATGGAACACATCAGATTTTTTTACGATTAATCTTTCAGTTTAATATGTTAAACAACACCATTTTTAAAATGTGAATAGAAATATAGATTTTTCAACTCAACCTTACCATAAATTTTAAGGGTATTAAAATATATAAATATTTGTGTTTAGAAGTGATGAGAGAAAAATAAAACGAAAAATAAAATAAAATAAATATTTGTCAAAGCTCAGTTCTGAGTTTATCTTCATCGGAATTTATTGAGTTTTACAAAAATGTTGTAGGATGTTATGTAAACCAAAGCAATGAACGTACGTGGGAAAGAGTTCAAGCAATGAAAGCCTAACAAATTTTAAGTTCGCCGCTTAATATACCTGAACACCTCAGTCTTTAAAATAGATTTACAGGGAAAACCAAAGTGTGAATACATTTTGAGTAAGTCTTGGTAACAAGATGTTGTTAATTATTATTCTATGAAAGCTAATTTTTAATTTATAGTCATATCTAATATAATAATTTGTGACCTAAAGCCTTAATTTTTGACTCCCAAAATGTATACGTGAAGCTATAATGTTACAGACATAAGTTAACAACTGGCAATAACAACACAAGTTTAAAAAGAGCACGAGGAAATGCCCCCTAAAGAGATATTCTTGTGGAGGGCAACAAAAGGAGAAGGAGGGAAATTGTCTAATGATGGTTAGTTTTGCTGTTTATCCTTCTTTGTAGTGGGACCCTTCCTGCTTCTTGCGAACCTTCGACATGTTGTTGCATACATAACTAATCGAAAAAGAGAAGCAGAGTGGCTAATTCCAGCCCCATCTTGTCCTTCTCCTTCCACTTCCTTATTGATTTTCGTTTATATCTCATCCCCTTACTCAATACTCAAGTAATCCTCCAATTTCTTCTTGGCACGTTCTCCCCATTCTGCTTGCATTTCCCTACCAGAGTTCGCATTTCCAGCTTCCAATGATGTAAATGTTACAAGAAGCCCCCTTCCATAGACTCCATTGTAATAACATTTTGTTGGCTGTACTTATGTGACATTCTTATAACAATTGGAATCAGCGCACTTAGCTTTTCTATGCAAAATATTAAAAGCATAAGATAAGTTTCAGAAGCCAGTCTGGACGAACACGTGCAATATCCCAAGAGAGAGGGTTTAGGAGGGTTATGTGACGTAACATAGTTATCACTCTTTTGGAACAATGGCGCAAAGTGTTCCATAGTTTTGAAAAGCTAGAAATGCCTATTTTGAAAATGCCAGGTTTGTATTAAATGACAATACAAACTCAAAATATTTTATTCATTCTTCATATGAGGGTTAAATGAAAAGTAATGCCTCCACCTTCGTTACTTGGGTTTGGATGGGAATATTTCAATAAATCAAATGCAGAAACAATTCTTAGACTGTGATCTTTAATTACCACTATTCAGTTTTCCACATAATTACCAGACAATTGGTTACATGTCTTCCAATAATGAACAAGTTTTCTGAAGCTGTCATGGAAGAAGTCGACACTTTGTATCTCAATGTCTTCATCAAAGCATAAGGATGTCCCCTCTTTATTATCGGGAACAGGTGGAAGTCAGACAGTAGTAAATCTGGTCTGTATGGAGGATGCTGTATGGTGGTGAGAGCCAGTCTCTGAAGTTCTGCTGTGGTAGCATGTGAAGTATGTGGTCTGGTATTGTCAGGTTGCAGGAAAACACTTCCCTTTTCCTTTCGGATCCTTGTTAGTCTCGTTTCAAAGTTTGCAGCTCTGAATTTACTGTTGTTCCATATTCCAG
This sequence comes from Hymenopus coronatus, assembly GCA_030762935.1. Taxonomy (NCBI): domain Eukaryota; kingdom Metazoa; phylum Arthropoda; class Insecta; order Mantodea; family Hymenopodidae; genus Hymenopus; species Hymenopus coronatus. Next base: position 81,518,508 of record CM060888.1, on the reverse strand, counting down.
GGAATCAACATGGATAATACCATCTGCATCCCAGAACCGGTTGCAATGATTTTTCCAGCTGAGGGCTATGTCTTGAATTTCTTTTTCTGAGGTGAGTGTTTGTGCCAATATTGCATACACTATCGTTTTGTCTCCGGGTTGTAATGCTGAACCCACATTTCATTTCCTGTCACAATTGAATGAACAAAGGTATCATTCTTGTAATGCGAGAGGAGTTCCTGGCAAATTTCAAGTCTGTGCACTTTCGTTTAAGGCATCAGCATCCTGGCTACCCATCGTACACAGATCTTCTGATAGTCAAGCAAAGTAATCATGTGACACATATGTTTTTTTGAAATGCTGATATGTTTACAATTTCTCTCTGAGTGACATGACGAACATCTTAAATTAATTTGTTGCTGTCTCGGGACATCAAGTCGTTCAAGTCAGGTGTTTCCACCTCAACAGCTTTAATCTTACTCGCCCAATGAAGCAGAGTACTCACATTAACACAGTCACCATAAATAGCTTGTATTCTCTGATGAACCTCCTTTGAGGAGATACCTTCTGCTCTCAAGAATTCGTTGACAGCACGATGCTGAAATCTGATTGGCCGACTGTATGTGCAGGGCACATACTTTACACTTTAACACCACAACTGTTCAATGTTAAGGCTTCCCACCAACTGAAACTGTAGAGGAGGATCTACTGAACAATTGAGTACTTGCTGCATACCAGTGCTGCTAGCTGTTGAGGAGATGTGAGGGTGGAGACTTTACTTTTTATTCAACCCTCGTACAATAAAGGTTTGACTCTCAAAATATATCTCTTGCTTATCAAAGTGAAGGAATAAGCAAAATATTGTTTATAAACTTGTAGACAAAGAAGCAATAATACTCAATAATTATACATTTTAGAATAATTATGCTCTTGCTTTGACTGACGTTGGCTAATTATTTTGAGTCAGTGGTACAATCCCAAGCTTTTTGAATTATTTTGGAGAAAGCATAAGTTAAACAATACTTTATTAAAACAGTGATCACTAGCTATATTGAAAAGATCATTTGTATTGCCAGTACGTTTATTTTTAAACATACATTTATTTAAATAAGAATTATTTATATAAAATTAGTCTTTCTTTCTCTCCCTCTCTCGTATGCAGGACTTACACCCCCTAGGACTTACAAGCCAGCACCTGATGTTCAGACGCCTGTTGAAAAACAGAGGATCTAGATGAGATAGAAGACAGGATTGGTGATCAGCCTTATGCCTAACATGAAAAAGAGGAAGTATATGATATAAAATTATGGTTAAATAGATGACAAGAAATATGATTGTGCAGCAATTGATTGAATAAATGGGAGGGGAGATTGGAGAACTCGGAGAAAGCCCGTCCAGATAATGCTTCACCCACCACAAATCCATATACCGTCTCCTGGGATAGAACATACGCCAACCGATGAGAGGCGAGTGGTCTAACCATTTGGCGACCGTGTGGCTATAATTATATTATATGGTGCCATGAGATTAAGCGGTATCGCTCTTATCGGCGCTTGGGTCTCGGGCGCGCACCACTCGCCTACTGAGATCGCAGTTTCCACTATTTCGTCACGTATGACGTGACCTTCTAGCTTACGGCACATGTGTGATACACGAAGTGAGTAGAGAACGTTCTGTGGTGGGTTTAAGTTGTTGTATTACTACAGCCATGACACAATACACTATAGAACTAAGTTTTTATTTGTTGCAACTTTATATACACAAATCTCTGTTTCTATGTCGCAGAAAATTTCGGCAACGCTTTCGTGATGTTGATTTCATTAATAGAAGTACAGTTGACTAAGAAATTCAAAAGTACGGGATCAGTATTAGACCAGGGAAAACATCGAAAACGTCACGTTTTAACAAAGGAAATGATTGATGGTATCGTGCGCGGTTAGAAATTCGTCAATAGAATCACTCTTTCGAAGTTAGCGATTTTTACCTGTGAAAAGGTTTGAAAAACAGAGTGTACAAATCCAATCCCCGAACATTATAAAAACTACAAAATAATATTCGGGAAGAAATAACCAACATATCCCAAGAAGAATTGCAACATATATGTTTTTTTTTTTTTGTTTTTTTTAATAATCTGTTAAGATGACGCTGTAACGCCAGTGTTCAAACCAAAGGAAAACATTTCCATCTTTGAAAAGATAAACAATGTAAGCGGCACTCAATATTGAAATTTGTGAAATAATAATGGTTCTAGTTGACCACGTCCGTTCATCCTATTAGTTTTGTTGCATACGATAATATGCGCAGAGAAAAAGTCGATCCAATCGCGTTAAAAGCCTGGCCATCTAACCTGACGATTCTAAATAAAACTATATTCAATAATTTTTTATATAATTATATTCCATATATATTTTTATAGTTTGTATCAAAGATTTTACAACTATATTCTAAATATATACACACACACACACATATATATAGACCGAAATAATTTGCGAGATTGTGCACGTGACTGATAACATAACGCAGCTACAGAACGTTAAACGTGTGGGTATCAGGTGCTGATAAGTCGGTGTTAAAGCAAAGCAAGTTGAAATGATGGCTTAGAATGTCTTTAAAACCGCTGTCCGAGTATAGAAATATCGCTATTTAGCAACTTGTTACTAGGGTTCTCAGGATTTAATGTAGCAAAAATCTGTAACATTTCGAACTTATCACTTGACGGTGCGACACTGAGCATTCATTAACTACGTTTTTGACTTATGTAGCCTATTCTGGAGACGTTTTTTCAACTGCTCTGGTGGCAAAAATGCGTAACGCGGGAAGCTCCTATTCCAAAGGACGTGAGTTCGATTCCTGTAATTGAGTAAATGTTTATTATATATATTCCAGACGAAGTGCAGCGATACGTGGCGTACTGGCACTTCAGAAACTTATAGCCGTTACTTCGAAATTTATCTCAAATTACTTATTTAAGTACTCTACATATTCTGTGAAAATATTTTGCTATAGTTCATTAACACCCTGTATATATATCTCCGTAACACAACACATGAAAGAGCCCGTTCTTCCCTAATGTCCGACCAACTATGGTGAAATTTACCTCTTAATTACATAGTTTGGTAGAACAATGTTCCGCTGGTTGTAAACATAATTCTCAAAGGTCGTTTGGCACACAGTGAAACACGGAGTCAAGAATTCCATGAGGTAGATAATTCGAGCAAGATGCACTATTCAAATGTTTAGTGGCGAGTGCTGTGGAAGCTCTTAGTTGTCTGCCAAGGTATTTTATTGGAAATAAACTATATAGAAACTATATCACAGGATGCTATGTAACCAGGCAGCAGACACTACCCAAAGAGACAGATTTTAAAAAAAACAGCAATTTTTAGTACCCAGTTCCCTTAAAATAAGATTTACAAGACATTGATTAAAGACTCCTCTAATAGTATTTAAAAACATGTATAACTGAAAGTTTGGAATTCCAAACTAATAATGCTAGGTTTTTTAAATGTATACCGCCAATGTTATATACTGCATGCAGGTTACAGTGAAAATTTCATCAGCTTTGCTCTAATGGTTTTTAGGTTATGGTCAAGTTTATTTATGTTTTTGTCACGTCACTAAAAAGTCCTTTGCAACAATAAAATTGAAATTTTGGTAAAATATTTTAAACCTAGGCTCACAATACATCTACTTTTTGAAATTGCCTTAGGTTTCTCTGTGTCTCTTTTATTTTAGACTCCAACACTTTTAAAGTTATGAATGTGCATTTTTTAAATAAAAATATAATTTTTGTGTTTGAAAATTGAAAAAAAAATGCTTAAATACATCTGACAGTAAAACCAAGGGCGACTCTTATTCATTGTACCTCTGTGAATATGTTCAGCGAATTGTATTTGTGTAACAGAAAAACTGCTCCGCAAGGAGCATTTTAACGAAGCAAAATGCTGAAAATATCAATAATGAGAAAACAAGGAAAGATTAGAGTGCATTAAAATCCTAATAGATTGGAGGTTGGACCCTCAGCTTTCCTTTTCCTCTCCTCTCTTTTTCTGTCCTTTTCGTCTTGCATTGCTGCTTTGCTTCTGCATAACTTCGTTTAAACTTTGCATGATGCCAATTAGATCTCGTCGAACTTATGTTTTTCTTGCCCAGTCCAGTTTCACCTCTAATGCTTTGCTGTAATTCCAGTGACTTAAAGCATTTAAAAATGGCGCATGGTGGCCAATTATACCTACACGTGCTATATAAAGAAAAGATATTGTATTGTAGCCAAAAATTTGATACCGATATTTCACCGGAAGTTATATATTTTGAGACCCCCTGAATCCAAAATAAGCATTTTTGAAAAAATGTCCATGTGTATCTGTATTGTCAGTCTGTCTGTCTGTGTTTGTGTGTCTATGAACAGCATAGCTCAAAAACGAAAAGTTCGATAAATACCAAACTTGGTGTATAAGATCAGTATGTTCCAAGGATACGATTTGAAGATTATCAAGAAAATCCCACCACACCCGACTTCCCTTTACATGGAAATATTTTCAAAAATTTTGATTTTCTCAAAAATATCTATAGCGATTTTGATTATAATGTCGTATATTAAGGATATCTACATGAGAAATAAAATGTATATCTTGAATTTCGTCAGAATCGCCTCTGAAGACTTCTTTATTCTGGATGAATTTTGCGGATTTTTTGCACAACTGGTAAACTGCAAGAGATAGACAAAAAATTACTTAATAGACTATGTAGAGCTTGTTAGAACATACAATTCATGTTATATACACTTTTTCGTGGAGTTGATTGTTTCCTTGTTATTGGTTTCAGCAACAAAATACTTTACTTTTCTCATGCGGGAATTTGTCAACTCCTGTCCATACAAACAAAGAAACTTCAATCACATAGCAACCAGCTTTTGACTATCGCTTTAGCCTATGGTGCTCCCTTATTTTCCTTCTACTTACATGGAAGTAAGTAATAAGACGATTTCTGCTATTTTTATTTTTCGATTAGTATGAAGTAAATAAAAGAATAAGCTTTTTAACAATAATTTACTGTAGAGATGTAGAGAAAGTCAGTGAATGGAACACATCATATTCTGGTAAAAAGTAATGTTTTATTTTATGGAATTACTTTTTTGCGATGTTTTCAAGAAATTTCTGTCATACATACTCTTAAATATATATTTGTAAAATGTAAGGAGGCACTGCTAATCTCGCCATAAAGGTTTCACTCTCCAATCCCCAGCAGCGAACGCAATTGTGCAACTTTTGTACTCTCTTATATTGGTCAAACGATGAAAATTCTTGCCAATTAGGGGTAAATAAGTTGTCTATCTACGCTTTAACGACCATGCTGCTCAGATCGAGAAGCAGATTAATGAGCACTCATTTCCTTTTGTTTAACAGCGCTCTGAACTTGCATAATGGTAGAGGCAATCTTGTGCTGATCTTGAAACACGAAACAAGAAGAGAAAAAAAGTGAATTACAAGCATGAATATTAGGAGCTCTCAAGACATAAATCGAAAGACGGCCGGGTTTATAGATATCGTCAGGATGACGTATTCCAGGATAGCTTTAATTTGTCAACTCAGGTTTATAAAGTTTGACGTCATACCTGAAGCTGAGGTTAGTACAGGTTCCTTAGCAGAACAAACTGTTGCACATCGATAGAAAGTGATTTAATAATTAGTGTACCAGATTTTAATGTCATGTCAACATCGTAACTTTCTCTACCGTTTATTACCGAGGTGGATGACTCACGGACGGTTCCGTCTGTAGCCCGCATTCGGGAGGTCGCTGGTTCAATCCCCGTGGTCGGCCTTCCTAACGCATAGGTTTTTTGGATTTTTTTCTGGATCGCTTTCGCCCTCCGTGGTGTAATGGTTACCATGCTAACGTGTATACCCAAGGTCGCGGGTTAAAATCCGGTGGAGGACGATGGATTTTTTCGGGCGTAAAACTCCTTAGCATGGCTTCCTTCGGAAGGGAAGTAAATCCGTTGGTCCTGTGTCGTAGATTTACGGCATATAAAAGAACCTCAAGCCTGATAAAGAGGCTTCTGAGCAAAATTAAGCAGTTTTTCACGCCCACTATACAATGGGACTTTTGAAGACCACATTAGTTAAAGAGCATCCATAAACAAAACGCCGTTTCATTTTGTTTCATTTCCCCGGGTTGCCCGGCGTATGCTGGGTAGGTTTCTTCTATCCTCCAAATTTCCCGTCAATCTATGTAATTTTATTATTATTATTATTATTATTATTATTATTATTATTATTTCATTCATGCTTAATCCCGTTAGATTCTTTAAAATTTGGAAGTGTCTGCGATGGTGCTCGGTGCAGCGTGGCAGAGAAAAAAGATGCTCATTGCAATTCCCTCCGCTCTCCGACTTCAGCTGGTTGTTGGGATGAGAACCATTCCTGATGGGGCGTGTGATCCTGTGTGAGGTGGGGTCCTTGGTCAGCCTGTCCGCTTGTCGGGATGCTTCAATCCAGATACTGTAGGAATCTATCATTTCTGTGCCGTCGCTCCTGGTTCTGTCCGCCCGGTGCATTCTTTTAACTCATCCCTCCCTCCTGGGAGCCCTTGTGTAGCATAGGTACAATAACCTGCATTGGTTCTATGTCGAGTCCTCTTTGTTTTGGTGCTGTTTTCTGTGGCACTACAGGCCGTGACATTGGTGATACATGAAATAAAAATGGAGCACCAGTGGAATTCCATGGCGGGGGAAACCGGAGAACCCCTCCGCCGCTTTGTTTACCACAAATCTCGCTTGCGGTCTCTAGGGATCGAACCCGGCCCGGTGAGAGGCGACTGGTCTAACCATTCGACCACGGCGCGGCCACTCCTCCGTAACCTTACCCTTAAGCCATGCACGACGACATGACTGCGCCAATATTGAACTATCTTAATATTACGCTCTCAATGTCGTCAGTTTTCTGAAAATCAATATCCATCCTTCCTCCACAGCAAAAGAAGCTCTGAACGTAAAACAATGTAATTTAGAATATTTCCTAGGAATTAACAATTTCAGAAAAAAAAAGTCTGATGTGTTCCATTCACATGACTTTCTCTACATTATTTTAAAAATCATTGGCTAAACCAGATAAAATTATTAGAATGTGTCTTATTACTTGTCCCCTTATAAATAAAAGGGAATTAATGGAGTGCCACAGGCTAAAGCGATAATCAAATATTTTAAAAGCCGGTTGCTATGTGATTCCTGTAATGTATTTCTTTGTTTGTATGTGTGGCTATGAGCTGATTAATTCCCGTATGAGAATAGTATTTAATATATATATATATATATATATATATTAATAAAAATCGTAACAGCCATTTGTGAGAAAATAACAATTTTCAAAAAATGTTCCATGTAAAGTGTTTTTGGATGTGTGGGATTTTTCTTAAAATGTTCGTTCTGTATTTTTGGAAGTTGTATTAAGTTTGATATGTAACCGACTTTTTGTTTTTCAGTTATACTGTTCACAGACACCACACACACACACATACACACACACACACACACACACGCACACACACACGCACACACACATATATTTTCATAACTTTTTTTTTTTGGTGCCTGGGTTCCTCGAAACATATATTTCCTGTGAAGTTTCGGTATTGAATTTTTGTCTGGAATAGGTACTATACCTTCTCTGCCTACTATATACACGGTACATACGTGCTACAGAAAGTAATAAGAAGGGTGTATTGTAATTTATTAATGTGCCTTCTTATTTAGGGAAATATATGAATAATGTAATTACTCTTATTTCTACTAAATGCAATTCTTAATTGTGTTATTATAAATAGAAACCGGATGTTTGTGATTATAAACTGGAAGTATGAGAAACCAGTTCGGAAGCATAAACACTGAGAATACGTTTTATCCTAGAGAACAGTAGCTGCCTTTTTAAGAATTTCCGCACCTCTTTTCAAGCACTTCTACCAGAAAACAAGTGTCTAGTGATAGGCGCTATTGAATGAAAATTATCGAATTATTCGATAATCTGTAGCTATCAGTTATTCAATTGTTACTGAAGTATTCGGTTTTAAAATGTTCTGTACTGTTGGTTGGTTGCTTAGTAATTGAAGGCTCCCAATCACTTTTCATCTACCAATCACCGAAAGAAATATAACTATGTAGTTGCTCTATACTATTTGTCTAAACATAGGCATTAATATTCGCAATATTGCCGAAGAGGTCGCCATTTGTGGTGGATCTACCAAGCCTCCGGTTGTGGAAAGTGGAGATAATTATGCTTCTAAATAAAAACCAAAACGTTAATTCCAAACCTTAACACAGTGTCTCTCTCTCTCTCTCTCTCTCTCTCTCTCTCTCTCTCTCTCTCTTGCACAGCAGAATTTAAAGTTTTAGCAATGATACTGATTCATGTTTCCTATACATAGTTAGCAACCAGAAAAAAAATATTGTAGGTCCGCACTTGTTTGTGTATTTAAATCGAAAAGCCCAGGCCCAAATGGAACTTAGAATGTTAACTAAGCGTTACATTCAATTCAAGCCAAAATATAATTTAGCCATATTTAGGGCCAAGTACCGTAAATACTGAGTAAGAGCAAATTACTAAATCAAAGTCTTCCCATGTTGCAAGGAAATAATATTTGGCTTCATTTTAACCTCAAATCAAATGAATGAAGTAGTTATACGATATAATCTGCTTAAAATAACACCAAATTACTTAAACATAACCTCACATAATACTGAAATATGTAGATAAACTTAAAGGTTGTTATGTATCTGTATTTTAAAAAAGAGAAATATGGAATCCATTTCAGAGTTATATCTGATTGTAAGATTGAGAAAAGACATGCTTTCACAATCCGACTCATGGGATTAATAATCGTTTTAATTACTAGAGAATAACAGCAAGCAATTATTTGTTTTAATATTGTAAAATGATATGCATTTAAAGCTTTTAACATTACTCAAGAGCTAGAACGCCTATTGCATCGCACTTTTGAATTTGTATGAAAGTTGGTCATTCTGTAACTTGTCTAAGTTACGACTTCATGTATCTTGCGAACATTAACAACTTTTAATCCAAATAATTTGACAGTCATTTCTACTATCGTAACACATTTGACTGTCGAAAACATTCGATAGTGGCTGTATATATCGTAAGAAAAGTATTCATAAGTTCTCTGTGCTGCTTATAATTAAACACAGTAAAGGCTACGAATCGGATGGGTTCCATTCACATGATTTTCTCTACAGCTCTGTATCAAATTAGTGTTAAAAAGCTTATTCTTCTATTTACTTCATGGTAATGCAGATAAACATTAGCAAAAATTGTCCTTATTACTTGGTTTCTTGTAAGTTGAAGAGAAAAAATCTGACATGTTCCATTCACATTACTTTCTCTACATCTCTGTAACAAATTGTTATTGTACTTCATGCTAATCGAAATAAAGATAAGCAGAAATGATTTCTTGTAAGTGGATGGTAAATCATGGAGAACACTAGCCTAAAACCATAGTCGAATGTATTAAAACCAGGCTGCCATGTGAATGAAATCCATTTCTTTGCATTACCAGGAGTTAACAAATTTTCGTATGTAAAAATTTTATATATAACATAAATTGTGTGTTTCAACGAGATCCACACATTTTGTATGACAAGCTTTTGTCTATCTCTTACGGTTTAGTAGTTGTGCAAAATACAGCAAAATTTATCCACCATTCTTCGGAGGCTATTCCCAGAAAATTCAAGATACCCATTTTATTTGTCATGTAAATACCTTTAACATATGGTATTTTAATCAAAATCGTTAGAGCCATTTTTCAGAAAATAAAGTATTTCAAAAATTCTCCAAGTAAAAGGTAGTTGAGGTGGAGGGATTTTCTTCAAAACCTTTGTGGCGCATCCCACTTATATACCAAGTTTTTTATTTTACCAACTTTAAGATTTTAAGTTATCATATTCACAGACACATGGATACACGAACTCACTGACACATGAACAGACACCCGGACCTTCTTCTAAAATACTTTTTTATGCAGGGGACCCTAAAGCTTCTAGTTCCGGTGAAACCTCGGTATCGAATTTTCGGGTGGGATGCAATACCTTCTCTATACACCACGTACATAGTATGTGTAGAGAAAGTAAACATTACTACGAAAATAAAGAAAGAAGAAACATCGTTGCATTAAAGTGAAATTTTACCAAAAATAATGAAAAATTAATAATATATTTTATATCATAATAAAATGACATGAATTCCAAAATTTAAGAAAATATATCCTTTTCGCATTTGGCGCATTTTAACTACTAATTAGCTGAAGATATAGATGATTAGTTGCATACTTTTTAATAGGCACTCTTAAATTTAAACCTTATTTTCTCTCAAACTGTTTTCCAACACTTTTCCATACCCAAAATATTCCACACATAGAATTTTTCACCAATTTGTTTCACATTGTTAGTACTGCTTTTCAAAATCACATTAAAGAAAATGATTATATTAATTTTTCAAAACAATGCTCCAATTTGGCTAAATAGATTACTAAATTTTGAAAAATCAAGCGTTTTGGCGCGTATGAAAAATAATAATTTTTCGCCACTAAATAGGGATAATATAACATGACAGATCTCTTTTTGAACTCATTTTATCCAAATCTGGATTCTGTATGTAAATATTTTAAAAAATGCATTATGTAGTTAATTTTTATTAGAACATTGAATTGCGCCAGTAAAAAGTTATTATTTAAAGAACCATGTGAGCTAGAATTTTGATGTGTGAGACAAATATTTTTATTAGTGTGTATTATAACTGGTATAAATTTCAATAAGATTTCTTACGTGCTGTGGATTTTCCAAATTTCACAGAAGCATTACCTGAAGATATTAAATTATAGCTTTGATTAGTTATTTTAAAGTGCCTGGTTAATGGCAACTAGAAGTAAGGTGACCCATTTCCTTACTGACATCTGACCCGCATTACCTTCAGTTTTATCTGATTGACCTGAAGAAAATCCCACAAAATAAAGTTCATCTAGAACGGTGGTGTTGAGAACGGGAACTTGAAGAGCATTAAAAGGTAATTCCTAAACTGGTTAAAGTGAACCAAGATCAATAGCAGGAGTAGGACATCCATGATTGTTAAAACACTGATACAAAACAAAAATTTCATGTATTCCATTCACATGAATTTCTTTACCTGTTCTGCAAACAAGCTATTACAAAAGATTCATTCATCTACATCATGCTAATTGAGATAAACCTTAACAAAAATACTCATATTAATTAAAAGCAGAAGTGTAATAAGAAAATACACTGAGCTAAAGCGAGAGTCAAATCCTTGCAAAGTTGGTCGTTATGTCAATTATTTGAAATTCGGTTCTCTTTGCATAGCCAGAAGAAAAACAAAACATATGAAACGTTTGAGAAACATTAAGTATTCTAAAATTGCAATCAATAATAGGGATTACCTCGCAAATGATTAGATCTACAAAAAAAAAAACTTATGCGTTCCATTCACATGCCTTTTTCTACATCTAGGTAACAAATTATTTATTCATGCTAATCAAGAAAAAATAGCAGAAATAATCTTATTACTTGCCTTTTTGTAAGTAGAAGCGAAATAAGGGAGTACCATAGGTTTAAGTGGTAGTCAAAAGCTGGTTGCTATGTGACTGAAGCTCCTTTGTTTGTATAGACACGAGTTGACAGATTCCTGTATGAGAAAAATATGCTTCTTAAAGCTGAAACCAAAAACAAGGAATATCCCAAAAACTATCAAGTCCACGAAAAAAATGTATATAACATAAATTATGTGTTTTAACCTGCAATACCTTTTTGTGTAGTAAGTTATGCAAAATTCTGTAAAATTCATCCAGAAGAAAGTAATCTTTGGAGGCTATTCCCAGAAAATTCAAGGTATACCTTTTATTTGACAAGTAAATATCTTAAATATAAGAGACTTTAATCAAAGGCGTTAGAGTCAATTTAGAGAAAATCAAAATATTCGATAAAAGTTCCATGTTAAGGGTAGTTGGGGGTGGAGGGGTTTTCTTGAAAATCTTCGTATCGCATCCTTGGAAGATACTGAACTTAAATACCAAGTTTGGTATTCAACGTTTTTGAGCTATTCTGTCCACAGACACACACACAGACATACACACGCACACAGGATTCAGGGAGGGCCCAAAACATGTATTTCCGGGGAAATCTTGGTATCGAATTTTTGGGTGAAATGCAATACCTTCTCTATATACCATGCACATAGTATGTGTAGAGAAAGTAATAAATAAGTAAACTTGACCTGAAAATGTATATTCCAGGTATAAGAAATCTCGACATCTAATTTTGGGTGCAATAGGATATCTTCTCTACCTACATGTACTTACATAGTACATGTAAACATCTTCTAAAATAATAAATATAACGAGAGTAGGAAGAATTAAAAGGAATGTGTGTGTGTGTGTGTGTGTGTGTGTGTGTGTGTGTGTGTGTGTGTGGTTAGAACTGTTGAAGTAGACGGGGAAGAGTTGGTATAACTCATAGTATTCATGCCCCTCTTCCTTTTTGACAAATTCTGTTCGTACATACACATACTATTTTTACTTTCCCTACACGTACTATATACTTAGTAGGTAGAGAAGGCATTGTATTCCATTCAATAATTTGATTTCGAAATATCAGCGGAAACATATGTTTTGGTCTCCCCCCAAGTTGTGAGTGCCCGTGTGTCTGTGAATTCAGCATCTTTTCAGTGTACATCTTTACAAAATCCCTCTACCACAAATTATCCTTTACAAGCAAACATTTTCAAAAACTATGATATTTCTCAAAAATGGCTCTAATAATTTTAACTAAATTACCGTATATTAAGATAATTGCATGAAAAAAACGTGTATCTTGATCTTTTTTATTATCAATAATTTTTTTGATTATGAGTCCTAATTTAATTAGAATTTTGTTAGGAAAAGAGAAAAATTCTCCTTAATAAATTTACAATCTATCACCTATAATCTCAGCCATTTTACCTTGCAACGGTGATTATTTTCAACCAACCATAAAGACATCGGAACATTATATTTTTTTTTTTGGTGCATGAGCCTCTGAAGCTTTTCATTCCGAATGACATTTGCATAATTGTAAAGGAAAGTAAAATGTTGATACACCAAAAATGAACATATCGTTAAAACACACAATTTATGTGTATTACATTTATTTTTTGTATAGTTAAATTTTTGCGAAATATTCCCTGCTATTGATTTCTATTTCAAAAAACTTCTTACAGGAAATCCTTACTCGTTATATCTCCCTTTTATTTTACTCTTGATTGGAAAGAGAACCGGATTTGAATGTCAATCGCATAACGATAATGTTTAAAAGAGGGGACTATCACTTAAGTCTAGCGCATTCCCTTATTTACCACCTACTTCCAAGTATTAAGACTATTGTGCTAACGGATTTTTCCATTATCAGTTTCTGATACGATAATAATATTTTTACAGAACTAGTTCGGGAAAAAAATAAGATATTTTAGCTTTATTCAAATTATGAACAAAGTATATCCCAAGTATGTCTTACATTCGCATGACTTTCTATACATATTTAAAAAAACATTATTACGAAACCTTATTTATTTGTTTATTTATTAACGTCCTTTAACCTGATTGGTCATATTGGACGAATGAATGAATCTGGCAAAATGATGCTAAAATGTTCTCGGGTTCCACGGAGCTTAAAGTTACTCGACATTCGTCTTCTCAGGATAAGGGAAACCCCTGAAAAAGCCTTATCCGGGTAACTCACCCTAAGCGAGATTGTGAGGCACACTCGCTACCAACACTACCCAGGCGGGCGAAACCTTATTCTTTTTCTACTTTAGACATTTTTGGAATTGTTGGTGTTACCATCGTGTACTATCATTTATTACATTGTCCAAAACAAATGTTGTACTCATTCATAGGTACCTGGGTTTGGCAGGTATTTCAGCAACTTGTTCTTATAAAATGGAGAAAGTTCAATATCGTTCAGTGACTCGTTGTTTACTTTTAGATAGGAAAACTTGCGAGGACATAATGAAATTTATTGCTGTTTATGACCACCTTTCACCATCTATGACAACAGTTAGGGTTTTGGTTCAACGACTTTAAGCTTGGTCGAACACCCGTTTTTGACGAGAAGAGCTCAGGGTGCCCCCCAATGTGTCATTTTTGAAAAAAATCATAATTTTCGAAAATGGTCCATGTAAAGAGTAGTTGGGGGTGGTGGGGTTTTAATGAAAATTGTCGTGTGGCATTCTTGGAAGATACTGAAATTAAATGCGAAGTTCGGTATTCATCCGATTTTTCGTTTTTGAATTATGATGTTTGCAGACACTTCCACGACTCAAAGTTATCTGTCAACTAATCTTCTAAGGAAACATTTAATCAGATCACTGCAGAACCAAGTCTATCTAAGAATAATCTCCACAACGAAGAGTCTAATTTGCACAATGTGCAGTGCCCAAGAACGAGAAGATTCAAATTGCGAAGCATTCTTCCACGTTCCCGGGAACAGGAAAGCTTTCCGCCAATTGTGATCACTCCCATTTAAATACGAGCAGTCAGAAGTTTCACTCGGTAGCAACAAAATCGATTGTGCAGGAAGGCCACTACGCAACTGTGTGTAACAATCCTCTTCAGTTGAACAAATTAATATTCAGTAACCATCATGATATGACCATAAATTTAAAGAGAGTATAATACATTTAGCACATACACACACACACCAAACGCAGTTTTAAAATTCCGTTCTCTTTGTATAACCACAAGAGGGAAAAACAGAGAGAATCAGCGACTTACTAGCTTACTAGACGATCTTTTGATAGTTAAATCTATAATATTTATATACTATACTTAGTATATCTCGGAAATATTACAAAATATTATTGAGATTTTTTTGGCTATATCTTAGGATTTACAAGTTCCATACATTTCATTAACAACGAAGAAACCTTCAGAACTATACCAAGAAATACACGTTAAATTTCAAGGAGATATCTGAAACATAAGGTATTTTAGTATAAATCGTTATATAGTTTCTCAAACAAAAAGATCTAAGAGCTTTTATATGTAAAAGGTGTGCGTACACACAAGTCCCTTTTTCTAATTTTTTGGGAACCAGTAAGCCTCAAAACATGCATTTATAGGAAATCTCCGCGTTTGAATTATTACTAATTATTATAGATAAACCGTAGAAGTACAGTATTAAAGTATGTCATTCTTCTCAAATTTGGCCTTCAGTTCTAGAAGATATTACTTCAGTAGGAAGAACGCACTTATATGATTTAGTCTGTGATAAACGGCCTAGCATAATCGATTCATCTTTATTGTGTAAAAGCTTGTCAGTGGCTATTGTTATTGAAACACCTGTATATTTTAATGAACATGGTGAATTTCGTGCATATATCGCAAGCGTTTTATATTTTGAAAAGTAATTTTAAGTTGAGAGAAAAGTAATTACTTATTAAACAATATTTTTTTTCTTTGTTGGAGATTAAAAATATATTCCGGTTTATCACAAATTTCAGCAAAAATTTTATAAGCAATTTTATAAGCAACCTGAAAAAAGGATCAAACCTTCCTTATGTTTTATAAGCTTCTCGGTGAATTCCATTATTTATACACCCTGTATTTAATGATCACGATGAACTTCGTAACTATTACGTAAGCGTTTTATGTTTTAATTATCTTGAAAATTGAGTTAAAGTTGGGAGAAAAATACTTCACTAGTTAAAAGCTCAATTTTTGTCGGTGATTAAAAATGAATTACGCCTCAACTGATTAAATTGGAGCAAAGATTTTACGAGCCATTAATTAATGGGTTGAGCAGGAGAATAGATATTTCGGGCGACAATTGATGCAAAAATTTAGCAGGTATTCCATATGGACATAGCACGTTTTTCTGCTGTCTCTGGCGCAGTATTATAAATGTAAACGTGTGAGAATGAAGCAATGTCTGCGATCAAACATAAGTTTTTGCTACTGCTGTTATTTTCCGTTTTAATCATGGTCGGATTTTATTAATACCTTTGGGTCCGTCATATAATTACAAGTAATGCATTTGATATAAACCGAGAAGAGGGGCGCGAGGGTAATCCCGTTTGGCATGTAAATTCATTAGCTGGAACGATTTTAATTCTAAAACAGGCACCAATTACCATTCCAGGTCGTGTATCCCACATATGGTTACTGTCGCCCCTGCGTTCCCATGGGCTGGCTGCTCCAACATGGAAAGATCATTAAAACCAAACTTGCATTCACAATTTGTTGGCACTCGCTTTCGCCAAGCGCTGCCACGTTTGTCAAACTATTTTATTTAAACTTCACTGAAACATACGCAATGCCACTTATTTTTACTTTCTCTACTCGTACTACGCACATAGTGTATGGAGAAGATATTGCATTCCACGTAAAAATTCAATAATTCCGGAAATTCATATTTAGGGTCCCCTGTATCCAAAAAGTATATTCAGTGTGTGTGTGTGTGTGTGTGTGTGTCCGTGTGTCTATGAACACGTTGACTTAAAAACAAAAACTCGGTAAAATACCAAACTTGGTATTCAAGTTTAGTATTTTCCAGAGATGCGACACGAAGATTTTGAGAAAAATCCTCCCATCCCATCTACCCACTACATAGAACAAATTTCAAAAATGTTGATTTTCCTAAAAATGGCTGTAATAATTTTGATTAAAATGCCGTATATTAAAGATAATTATATGACGAATAAAATGTATAACTTGATTTTTCGGAAGTAGTCTCTAAAAACCTCTTTATTCTAAACGAATTTTGTTGAATTTTGCCTAACTGATAAACCATAAGAGATAGACAAAAATGTAGATCACGTTGAAACGCACAATTTATATAATATACGGTTTTTACGTGGACTTTACTGTTACAGAGATATTCCATGTTATTTGTTTTAGATGTAAATCACTTAAACTTTTCTCACACGGAAAGCTGTAAGCACTTTGCCCTGCAAAGAAATGAATTTCATTCACATGGCAACTGGCTTTTAAAGGATTTGACTATCGTTTTAACCTAGTATATTCCCTTATTTTCCTTCTACTTACAAGAAAGCAAGTAATTAAGACAATTTCTGCCAATGTTTATCTCGATTATCATAAATTTGGTAGAAGAATATGCTTTTTAACAATAATTTGTTACAGCGATATAGAGAAAGTCATGTGAATGTAATACTTGGGATTTTTAATACCTGCTCATTTTACTATTTGACGAGAAGAATCATAACGTAAAACATTATGCATTACATTCGCATGACCCTCTCTGCCCATTATGATTCATTACTTTCTCTGTCACCCACCTATAATAAGTTGATTAATGTATTTCACTTAAAAATTGTATGTTGAGACTTCACAGGTAAAATATTTTGAAACTCCTCGTATAGAACAAAAACAAAAGAAACTCAATTTTAGGAAAAGATCCGCATAACCTTTATTTTATAAGCTTTATTTATGATCATTTTAATCTGTCAAAGTCTTATCACGGCTTATATGTTCATTTTGATTCCAATATATGACCCAACTGCCCCTATTTGACGTGTGAAGAAAACCTTTGGTTAAAAGAGTCGCAGAACTCAACGGGTCTATTTCTAGTTAAAACCAGACAGAGGGGAACTAGTGCGCGCGCACTTTCAATGGGTGCGATCCGCTCACTGCCTCCGCGATAACCAGAGGGGTTAAACGAAGATCGCTCAGCCAATTCCTCACTTACCGGTTTTAATTTGAAATAGACCCGTTGAGTTCTGCAGCTCTTTTAATGCACCAGGCAAATATGGGGCAGTTGAGCCATCCAGTATCTGGAAGGTTTGCACTCGCATCAGCAACTCGAGTTATTCTGAGAAAGATTGCGGCTCAACTTCTTGCATATCTCTTAGAAAACATACGCTCATGTGCTTAGCTATGCTGAATACTCACACTGGGATACTAACGTTGTGAGATGTACAGAAGAAGATACTGAAACATTATGTATAAAGCTATCAAAAACTTTTCAAATTGTGAATCAAAATCACAATATAATATTGAGGAAGTCTTCCAGATATTATTGGAAATAAAGGTGTTGTAATCGTAATATAATTCGTTATCATAATAAACACATATTTTCAATAGCAAGGAGTTCATAAAATAACATGAAGCAGTTGAAACAGTCACAGTATAATTGACTATGTAATCTCAAATATGAAGACAGGCTTTCCTATATTGGACACTAGAGTCTTCCCAAGTAGAGACGTATGGACAGATCACTTACTATTAATTGCTGATATTGTAATAGAAAAATATATAGCATAATGAAAGTGAAAAATTTAAAACTTATATATTAAAACAGAAAGTATCAAACATCTATATAGAATAGATCAGACAATTTATTTCAAGAGATGCCTTTCAGCAGAATCAACTTAAAATACAATATATTAAGAATATGATTCATCAAGCATCAGAAAAAGAAAAAAAATATATCCAAAAAAAAAAAAAAAAAAAGAGAGAACTGAGTGTATGGAATCAGGAAGTTTCCGAATCAATAAAAGAGAAGAAAACAGCGTTTATTTCAATATCCACAAAATAACACCCCTAAACCTTAAGAGATTGTATACAGTTGTTGAGCGAGAAGTAAGAAAGCTACATCAGCAAAATTGGAAAATAAATGTTAACAACTTAGTGTCAGACTGAAAAATGCAATGTCATAGCCGGGGTTTGAACTATGACTCTCCCGATCTCTACTCGGTTGCTCTGACCACTGAGGAAACAAGGTAGCATGCCGGCAAGGCATTATATTCTTAAACTGACTCATATCACCACAAGGTGATCTCAAATTATTTTAAGATGATATACCCCAATGGCAACTTGCAATGTCTTAAGTACTTTAAGTTCCAGATTTTTTTTTTTTTTCATCTACAGCTTTGAAAGTTCACACTCCATTTTTTTATCAACCAATGTCGAAGAGAGTCTAGGTACTTTTGACTAAATATCATAATGTCAGGCACAGTCAAGCGATTATTCTTCGATTTTGTAACTATTTAGTTAAATTCACAAGTGAAGAGAATTTTTATGGGAAGATAATTTTGATAAAATCGTGGTATCTTTCTTACCTTATTTTTTCTCTCTATTTATTTTTATTTACCTTTTAGGGGGGTTCATTGTTTGGCCAACTATTAGGTAAATTATTGTTATTTTTTTTTTTTTTTTTTTTTTTTTTTTTTTTTTTTTTTTTTTTTTTTTGCACAAGCCATGTGTAGGACAGTAGTTGGATAAATAGAGTCAGACTGAAAAACCTATCTAATTCCTGTCCTGCCCACGGCTTGTATGAAAAAAAATTAAATTAAAACTAAGAGTAGGACTTGCCAGAAGATCAAGACAGAAACTTTTTATCTGTATATTCAACATTCAGAAAAATATAATTTTTAGAGACAACCAAATTCAGTCACTCTACGCAATATGGAATCTTTCATATTGTAAGCTTTGGGATGTATAACGTATAACATTTTGTAAAATGTACTTTTGACGTAGGAATGTCCATACGATGAACGTATTAATTCAACAGTACTAAATGTTACTGTTACTTTTGTAAATTGTTAACAATGTAAGAAGTAAGAAAACGAATCCAAAAATCTGATATGTTCCATTTCTCTAGCTGTTCCAAAAACAAAATTTTCTTACAAAAGATTATATTTTTGCTTTCTCTACATGTGTATAGAGAAGATATTGCACTCCTTCCAAACAGTTTATACCCATATTTCACCGGAAATATATGTTTTAGGGTCCCCTGTATAAAAAATAAAGCATTTTCAGAAAAAGCTACGCGCGCGCGTGAGTGTGTGTCCGTGTAACTTTGAACACGTTAACTCAAAAACGAAAAGTCGGTAAAATACCAAAATTTGCATTTAAGTTTAGTATCTACCAGGGATATGACACGAAGATTTTGACAAACATCCCCATACCCCAAAATACCCTTTACATGGAACTTTTGTTCGAAATTGTTGATTTTTATCAAAAAATGGCTCGAACGATTTTGATTAAAATATCGTACATTAAAAATAAAATGTATATCTTGAATTTTCTGGGAATAGCCTCTGAAGACTACTTTATTCTGGATGAATTTTATGGAATTTTGTAAAACTACTAAACCGTAAGAGATGAACAGAAACTTATCACCCAAAAATGTAGAGCACTTTAAAACACACAATTTATGCTTATAAATTTTTTCGAGGAGTTGATAGTTTTTGAGATATTCCTTGTTTTTTCACCTTTAAAAACTCTCACTTTTCTCATACAGGAATTTGTCAACTCCTGTCCATACAAACAAAGGAGCATCAGTCACATGGCAACCAGCTCTTGACTGTCACTTTAAC
Organism: Hymenopus coronatus; assembly: GCA_030762935.1. Classification (NCBI taxonomy): domain Eukaryota; kingdom Metazoa; phylum Arthropoda; class Insecta; order Mantodea; family Hymenopodidae; genus Hymenopus; species Hymenopus coronatus. The sequence goes on along the minus strand of CM060888.1, from coordinate 81,498,139 downwards.
CTATGGCACTCCTTATTTTGTTTCTACTTACAAGGAAGCAAATAATAAGACTATGTCAGCTAATTGTTTTCTCGATTTGCATGAAGTAAATAGAGGCATAAGCTTTTGAACAATACTTTGTTGCAGAGATATAGAGAAAGTCATGTGAATAGAACACATCTGATTTTTATTTACATCATGCTGAATTGGTCTTATTACTTGCTTCCTTGTAAGTAGAACAGAAATAAGGAGTACATTAGGCTTAAGAGACAGTCAAGTCCTTTAAAAACTGTTTACCATGTGAAACAATTTAGGTTTGGTTCGCTTTGCATGGTCCCGCTTGAGAAACGCTAATTACTTTAAATTTCAAACCAATAACAATGGGTCTCGAAAACGGTCATTACTACCAGGAAAACGTATATTATATGCTTTAAGAATCTACATTTTTTGTGTAGTAAGTTGTCTATCCCTTACGGTTTAACCGTTATAAAAGTTATGCAAAGCTCTACTAAAGTAAAGAGCTCTTCAGATGTTTTTCTAAGAGAATTCAAAATATATGTTTTATTTGTAATGTGATTATCTTTAATATACAGTATTTTAATCAAAATCATTAGAGCCATTTTTGAGAAAATCAAAATTTTCGCAAAATTTTCTATGTAAGACGTAGTTAGGGGTGAGAGATTTTCTTGAAAATCCACTTAAGTCCCAGTTTTGGTATTTAACGTACTTTTAGTTTATGAGCTGTGCTGTTCTAGGACACACAGACAGAGAGACATACACATGCGCGGAACTTTTTCTAAAAATTCTTTTCTGGACTTAGGGGACCTCAAAACATATAATTCCGGTGTGATTACGACATCGAATTTTTGGGTGGAATACAGACCTCCTCTATCCATTTTGTACATTGTATATACGGGCTAGTGAAAGTAAAAGTGCTTGTTATGAATTCAGGGGCACCCAAAGTATGTATTTCAGGTAAAATCTCGGTATCGAATTTTTGGCTGGAATAAAAAACCTTCACCATCCAATATGTGTACATACGTAGTAGAGAAAGTAAAAATTAATTGTGCTGTTACACTCTGTATACCTGTAAAATATATACTTTTTCGAATGCCGGTATCATTCCTATCATTCATCTCGAACAGTTTTTTTTAAAGTTTTTCTAAAATTAAAGAAGAGAAGATAAGTAATATTGACATTCTTTATAAACACACAGTAAATATGAATAGTCAGATGTTACGAGAGAGGAAAGAAAGCAAACTGAATTGTAAATGATAACTGCACGAGAAAATTGGCTCCAGTTTCCGCAATGTTTTTGTTTATAGAGATAATGAAATGGTTTAGAGGTAAACACTTAAATTCCTCTGCCTTCACGTACCTTCCTTTTGACTCCGATGCTGAATCCAACAGCCCGTAAAGGACTTGACTGATCCCTATCTCTATGTGGAACACGTGTTCCTTAAAAAGAGGATACAAACAACAGATATATCTTTGATCCTAGTTCAACACTGTTTATTATACAAGCACCTTTATGACGACCGTTATACTAGGAAGTGTATTTGCTAAAGCGATACTGTCACAATAAACACAACATGAGGTTATCTTTACTGGAACATTTTTGTTTTATCCTGAACAAAGAGATCAATCGGACATGCCCTATAGCTAATTGCCATTACTTTTTGTATCCTTAGTTTCCTTACTTATTATTCTCACATAGTTACAATCAGCGTTGAACTTTGTAGATTCCAAATAAGCTTTTTTGTGATCATGAGTTAAGTTGATGTGATCCATTCACCTGACGATCATTACATCTCTGAAACAAATGGTAATCGAGATAAACATTACCAGAAGTGGTCCTATTACTTTTTTCCTTGTAATAGAAGAGAAATAATAAATCTCACTAGCAAAAGCGATAGTAAGATCTTGCTAAAGTTGGTTTCTCTGTGACTTTCTCTACATCTCTACTACAAATTATTGTTAAAACGCTTATGCTTCTTTTTGTTTGAACCTAATCCAGAAAAAATAGCAGGAATAGGCTTATTGCTAGCATAGGTGGTCAAAAGCTGGTTGCTATGTGACAGAAGTTCCTTTGCTTGTATGGACAGGAGTTGACAAATTTCCGTATGAGAAAATATGTTTTTTAAAGCTGATACCAGTGACAAGAAATATCTCAACAACGATCCATGAAAAAAAATGTACATTTTCTGTCAAGAAAATTTTTGTCCATCTTTTAAGGTTTAGCAGTTATGCAAAATTCCGTAAAATTCATCCGGAATAAAATAGACTACAGAGGCTATTACGCGAAAATTCAAGATATACATTTTATTTGTCAGGTAAATATCTTTAATATATGATATTTGAATCAAAACTGTTAGAGCCATTTTTTAACATTTTTCTATGTAAAGGTACTTGGGGATGGGGGGATTTTCTTGAAAATCTTCGTGTTGCATCCTTGAAAGACACTGATCTTAAATACCATGTTTGGCATTTAACAGATTTTTTGAGCCTTGCTGTCCACAGACACACACATTCACGCGCATGCGCACACATACACACACACACTTTTGGGATTCGATTTTTATGGATTCAGGGAGACCCAAACATGTATTTCCGGTGAAATCTCGGTATTGAATTTTTGGGTAGAGTACAATACCCTCCCTATACACTATGTAGGTACATAGTACGTGAAGAGAAAGTAAAAAGGTATATGACATAAATTGTGTGTTTTATCGAGATCTACAGTTTCTGTGTAGTAAGTTTTCTTCTATCTCTTATGATTTACCAGTTCTGTAAAATTCAGCAAAATTCATCCAGAATAAAAAGATCTTCAGAGGCCATGCCCTGAAAATTAAAGATGTACACTTTATTTTTAATGTAAATATCTTTAATATATGATATTTTAATCAAAATCGATGGAGCCATTTTTGACTAAATCAAAATATTCGAGATGTTTTCAATGTAAAGTGTAGTATGGGGCTGATGATTTTCTTCAAAATCTTCGTATGGCACTCTTGGAAGGTAATAGCACTAAGTGTGGTATTTAACTGAGTTATTGTCTTCACAGAATCACCGTCTCACGGACACACAGAGATCTTTTTTGGATACAGGGACCATAAAACGTGTATTTCCGTGAAATATCAGTATCAATTATTAGGCGGCGTGCAATACTCCATGTACTATGTAGAGAAGGTAAAATTGGAGCAGTACGAAAGAAAAATGCTAATGTTAAACTAAAATATAGCTTAGTATTAATATCTCTCAATATAAATATTTATTTATTATAATAAAGTTCACTATCTATGCTTAGTATTATTGAAAAATCCATATATAATGTTATAAAACTGCAACCGATTCACTTACTTCATAAGCTGTTTTGGTATTCCGATTGCCATATCATTTGAACCAATCACGATAGACTTTTCGAAGTGAAGGCTTTTTTAAGCTGGTTGCGTTATAGCAACTAGAAAGTACTTGAACGAGAATATATTTGTTATCCTTAATTACTTTCTTTTGTTTTATTTTAAGTTTCATTTGGTCGTTTCATTAGCGTGGTAGTAACGCTGCTGCTTACCAAGCGGGAGACCTGGGTTCGATTCCCAGTACCAGCATGGGGATTTTTCCCCCCCCTGGGAGACCTGGCCCGGGGTGCACTCAGTTTCCTGAGGTCCCTGGGGGGCCAATTGAGGAGCTACTTGATGGAGAAGAAGCGACTCCAGGTCATGCGGACCATATCAACCGGCCCCGGGGGGTTATTGGCGCTGCACCCTCCAATACTGCACGTCTGTCATGGACCGAGATGGGGAACGCAGCGGCCGGGCGGTAGGCCAAGGTTCCTTGTTAGCTGTCATGGAGTTATTATGTATATTATTTTATTTTAATTGTAACCTAGGTACAATACATAAATGTAATTTTTAAATTGAGAAAAATAAGGCTTAAAAGTTTGCATGTCCCGATGTAAGAAATAATGTACCGGGACGAGATATTTCTGATTTTTTCAGTTATTAGCTATTATTGTTGTTATTTAATTCGTAAGACATATCCGTTGATTAATGAATGAAATATTGCTCAAATGCATCCAAATAGAGCTTAAATTACCCAAAATTTTTCTCTTCAAGAAAAGGGAAATCCCGGAAAAAAACCTTATACGGGCAACTCATGCTAACGGGGTCTCTTGAATGTGATGAACACACGCTGCCCCCATACCCAGAGGCGGGCAATATGAGACTGTCGTAGATGATTCACAACTGTTTCGGATGTGTAAATAAAATAAAAGAATAAAACTTTCTTATAATTTTGAACTAATCCAATTAAATCGTAATTAATGGAATGTCCTTGTTATTTCTATTTTATCCATTTCTTTATTAACTATTTGATTAAGTAAATTATTTTAATACACTGTAGGAGTATTTATATGTTCACATGATTTCTCTTGTGCTGTGTGTTCATAAAATGTTGGGAAAAATAATACAATTTTCGATTTTGTGTGAACAATTTATTCTGACATAACACAATATTCTACCTCAAGCAAAAATAACATGATTTAACCAAGAGAGAGAGAGAGAAATAAAGAACATAAATTGCATGAACAATCATAGGTTTATTAAATTGAATATTATTAAAAAATGTGTGATATTAATTATCATGAGTTTCCCTAGCTTTAATCAAAAACGTCTTATTTTCTCCAAAAGGGCCTCTAAAGAGATTTACTAAACTCTAATATGTTTGAGAAATTGATGTGCCAAATATTTAAAGTATCAACCTTTTTGTATAAACCCGGTAATATTCAATAATAAATAAGATTGACTTTCACGAGCAAATCCATTCCTAACTGCCATTACACAAAAAATGTATATTGTTAATTTTTCCCAAAAATGGTTTCCATGATTTTTAGCACGCTTGAGATTTTTATAAATCTTATTCTTAAATTTTCTATGAACTACATATAAATTTATTTTTATTCTATTTGCATTTTGCGAAATCATAAAAGACATACAAAGTCTTACTTCATAAGAAATGCCGAACTAGTTTAAAATACGTTTGTATATCTTTATTTCTGTAAAAAGTAGCGTATACGGCATTTAAAAATGTACGCTGAGTAATTATGTTTCTTAAAATATAAATACGGCATCTAGTAGAATATGATTGAACGTTTATTATTGTTTTTTCCTCTATATAAGCTTAATATTAAGACTTTGAGTTTATTCCCCTTTGAAAGTTTTCCTGAGCAATAAATATATCGTGACTGACATAACGTGGATAGAATAATAAACTTTTTCTTGAATATTATAACACAAGAGATACTAAACGCTTCTTCTTTTTCAAAATTTAGCTGTTAGGAGTATAATCACCTTTCCGGTGTCTATTATCTATCAAACTCTTACGAAGTCTACCCAAATCTCTCTTTTCAATTGGTCCTAAATTCATTTTTGTGGGTAATCTATTTTCTACCACTCTCTCAACATGATTCTTTCACTACATTTTGTTTTCTTCTAGCTCATCATTATTTGAAAATAGTATAAATCTGATCCTTATATATACATACGTGCATAAGAAGTGATTCACTTCATTGACCACAATAGTATTTTAATTACTTCCTCACGGCATCAATTCTCTATAGATATGTCTGGGCTGAAAAGCAATTATACACACCTAAAATAAATAAATAAATAATGAAATTGAAATCAATTGTAACATAATTTGGCATTGTAGAGGAAGGAGTAAAGAACTGCAGTTCCTTGTTAAACTGACGACAAACTAAGGCACTAAATATGTGAGCTTTCATCAGCGACATGGCGCCGGGGTTTAAAGCTATTGGCGCTATCAAACGATAATACCCAAAACTATATTAAGAAAACTTTAATGCACAATTAAACTACAAGGTTTAACTTTAAATATTGTCACTCGTCATTTCGGCCTCGCAGTGGCCGAGTGATTAATGCAATCGCCTCTCACCAAGACAACCCGAGCTTGATTCCAGGTGACCACATGCGGGATTTGTGGTGGACAAAGCGGCGTAAAGGCGGGTTTTCTCTGGATTCTCCACTTTCGCTCGCCATCGTATTTCACCTGTGCTCCATCTGTATTCCATATATCATTAGTGTAACCACCTGCGGTGTATGTAGTAACAGCATTCTTTGAATACTAACAAATAAAATCGTCAGTTCGGGCATATTTTGAGGAAATAAAGTAAACTCCCAATCCAGTGGATGGAATTATGCTCGACAAACATAGTAGCTCATGATGGCAAGTTGCCAGTACCAACATAATCAGTTTCATTTCATTAGGATAAATTTTATACACGCCACATTTTATACACGAATTTGTAACGGGTGGAAAAACTTATGCGGGTATATACTAACCATATATTTTAGTTATTTAATTTTAAAGAAAATCCCGCTATCTCCAACTACCCTTTACATGGAAAACATTTCGAAAATTTTGATTTTCTCAAAAATGACTTTAATGATTTTGATTAAAATGTCCTATATTTAAGCTATTTACAAAAAATAAAAATAAAATGTATATCTTCAGTTTTCTGGGAATAGTCCCTGAATGAATTTTTATTCTGGATGAATTTTGGGAAATTTTGCATAACTGGAAAATGTCACAGATTAACAAAAACTTAGCACACAAATAGACAGAACTTGTTAAAATATACAATTTATTTTATATACATTATTTTCGTGAGGTTGACCGTTTATGAGACATTCCTTGTTATTAGTTTCAGGCTTTAGAAAACTTATACCGAATTTATCAAATCCTGTCCATACCAATAAAGGTACTTCAGTTGCTATGTGACATAGCAACCAGCTTTTAAAAGCTTTAACTATTGATTTAACCTATGGTATTCACTTATTTCCCTTCTACTTACAAGGAAGCAAGTAATAAAAGCCTTTCTGCTAACTTTTTCTCGATTAGCATTAATAAAATAGAAGAATAACCTTTTTAACAATAATTTATTGTAGAGATGTAGAAAAGGTCATGTGAATGGAACACATCAGATTTTTTTATATATTAAATGGTTCTTAGGATTTTTTAACATCCTTAAAGGATAAGTTTACTTGTTCTCTCTTGCTATAGTCTCTATAAAAACTTAAAGACCTATAAGATATATCTAACATGTAATGCATTTCATAAAACATGTTTTCTCATAGCTAAATATATTTTTAACATGTTCTAGCAATCTCACCTTTTGTTTCAATATAATTAGAATGTGCAGAAATATTTATTTTAATATATTAGTGACAGAATTATCCTAGCATTAATATTAATTTTTCAAAAAAATTTTTAATGAAAACATAACTGATTTTACGAATTAAAATTTTAAAATATGATGTGTTCCATTCAGTTGACTTTCTCTACATCTCTGTACCTAATTAATACCAAGAAACTTGTTCTTCTATATACTAATTGAGATTAGCGGAAATTGTTCTATCTTACTTACTCCCTTTTAAGTAGAGGATATAAAGGAATAATCTAGAGCTTATCTAGGTTAAAGCAATGGACAAATCTTTTAAAGGGTGGTTGCTATGGGGGTTGAAATCCGTTTCTTTGCATGGCCAGGAGTTTACGAATTCCCGTATGAGAAAAACTTTAAGCACTTTAAAACTGAAACCAATAACAAGCAATATCTCGGAAATGAACAACTCCACGAAAAAATGTGTATTATATAAATTGTGTGTTGTAACAAGATCTACATTTTTGTGTAGCAAGGTTTTGTCTATCTCTTACGGTTTACCAGTGAGGCAAAATTCAGCACAAATTCATCCAGAATAAAGTGGTTTTCAGAGACTATTCCCAGAAAATTTAGGGTTACACTTTATTTGTGATGTAAATATCTTTAATGTTAGGCTTTTTAATCAAAATCGTTAGAGCCATTTTTGAGAAAGGCAAAAATTTCGAAACTTTTTTCATATAAAGAGTAGTTTGGTTGGGAGATACTAAACTCAAATAGCAAGTTTGATATTTTACCGAATTTTCGCTTTTGAGGCATCATGTTCATGGACACACACAGGGCCTTTTCTAATTTTTTTTTGATTCAGATTACCCTAAAATGTGCATTTCCCGTGAAATCACAGTATCGAACGTTTGGGTGGAGTGCAATAACTTCTCTACCTATCTACCATGTACTATGCAGAGAAAGTAAAAATGACAACCAATTTTTGCAAATTTTGATATAGGTCAACATTTTTTATTATACAATATATTTACATAATATACGATTTAAGAACATGTTTATATTTAAAGGTGTTTAGTGAATTTGAATTAATTTCGATATTCATGTTAGCATAACAGAAATGCATTTATAGTAAAATTTTCAAAAAATGTATTCAGAAATATAGATATTTAAAATGCCACTCCCAGTAAACCTCGAACATTTTAAGCACTTACATTTTAAGGTGTAGCACAACATTTATAGACATCCTGTACGATAATTATGTTACGAATTTGGTCCACATTCGACAAGAAATAACATGAGTAAACTAGTATGACCCCTATTTGGGAACGTTTGATTACACTAACACAGATTTTGAAATATTTACAAAAATGGCACGAGATATCTAACTAATATTGATGATTTATTGTTTAGATGTCTGTGAATTAGGTTAACCTGAAACTGAATCCAGTGATTGCCTTTAGAGATTTTATCTGACCGTACAGCTTTCTTCAGCTCTAGTGATGCAGAACGTGTATGGACTTGTAACAGAATTTTCCCCAGGGCAAAATGTTCTTCCTAACTGTGAAATTATCAGAGTCATGACCTTTAACTTGTATTAAAACAGTTACTAAGTTTTAGATTGGATTTTTCATTCTTAAACATGTTATCTAACAACAATATCGTTTGTGTTAGATTCGCATCATTTTCTCTACCTATTATCATTTAGTTTTGTAAAGGTGCAATAAACTATTTGTACACATATTCTCTTTATTATTTTCTTTATGTTGATTGAGAAAAAATTTGCAGAATTGGTTTTATCAAGAGACAGAGGAAACTGTATCCATATTCAGGTGTTTTAAAGCGCCGGTCCCCATGTTGCTCCTGCTATAGTGCCTATCTTTAATACTTCGTGGCGCATGGGATTGTGACTTCGAGTCCCGCCTTGGGTATGGGTGTTTTGTTTATAAATGCGTATATGTATGTGTATTTGTGAGTAAAAATAAACCGGTAAACAAATAGGAAAACAAAGGAAAGCATAGGAAAAATGAAAAAAGAAACAAAACAGAGACAAAACTTCGAATCTGTGTATATACACCATGTCTTTAAAATTTCAATAATCTTCATCTGACATGTCGAGAAACCAGTAGGGCATAAATTTAAACATTACAAGGTATTGAAGAACTGAAAGCAATATTCATGGGTATATCGGTAATGACTGATGCAATAAATAAATTGTGTTTTATATAATACAAAATTATACAAAGGGGTTTACAATTGTTTTGTATTCAAATGTTATTATATATTAAATGCTTGTATTTTAATAAAAATCGTTGATAGTTCAATAAAATAAAACGAAATGACCCCATAAAAGTTACTTTGGGTAGAAGGATTTTCTTGAAAATCTTCGTAACGAATCTTTATATGATTGTGAAGTTTTTAAAACTGATTTTGTTTTAATCAGGAGGCCTCAGAACATAATATACTTCCAATTTAATCTTCATGTTGAATTATTGGTTGGAAGTGTACCTTTTCTATCTAGAGGTAAAGAGCAGAGAGTAGACAATGGAGAAGTGCATTAGGACATGAAGTGGTCTGTTTTTTATAGTATTTATTGCCCGCTTTTATTGCAATGGCACCGTAGGCGATGACAGTGATGATACATGGAATGAAGATGAAGCACGGTGAAATGCAATGGCGAGGGAAGCCGCAAAAAAAAACCGCCTATGCCACTATGCCACCACAAATCCCTCATCGGTCACCTCGAGTCAAACCTATGATCTATTGAGGTTAACACCCCAAGCGGATGGGGTGAGATGAAGGAACCATAGGATGTCACAGACTTCGGGCAGAAGTGCGGAAGCTTCCAAACCTGATGATTCGTCTCACTTCCGGGCCTGGAGAGAAGGCGTGCAAGCGGCCATGGGAAGAAACCTTTCGATTGAACATGTATCCACGCCATCAGTCGGCACCACCATATTTCACGAACTTGGAAGATTACCCGAAGAAAGAATTGCAATTATAATACTAAGGCAATCACACCACTGCTGAATATGAACTGGGGTTACAGGGGATTAGTTTATTATTTCCTGTAACCCCTAAGTGGAGTATAGGACATCGTTACGATGTTTCTTTGATCGGATTTGATCTAGTTCGCGCGTTCGCCGCTATGCGCATGCTGACAAGGGTCGGCTTGTCACCCAGGGATGGCGCTGTAGAACGAAGTCACGACTTACAGACGGGATATGGTGAAATTTTGCCCACATACTTTCTTCTTTAAATGTGTGGGGTTCTTTTACGTGAAAATAAACATTACGTGGGACCACCGACTTTACTTCCTTCCGAAGGAAGTCGTGCTAAGGATTTTGGCGTCGAAAAAAAAATTCATCATCCCCCGTCAAGTTTAAACCTGCAATCTTGGATTTTAGAGGCTAGTATGGTAACCACTACACCACGGAGGGCAACAGCAAGAAGTTTAGCAGATGTAGAATTATCTGACTGCGAGGAAAACAGAATCAAGTGGAAATAATGGAAAGGTACACCTATAGGCATGTGGTAGAGCAAGTAAAAGGATTTTAGCATCAAATTTAGATTGCTGATTTGTGACAACCTCAGTTGTTCTTCTTCTTCTTAGGCCATTATTAAGAGCAACTAAAAAAAGATTTGATAATTATAAACGGCGGTGAAAAATAAGAACTAATGATTCTATTTGAAAAATCTGATGTGTTCCATTCACATGCTTTTCTCTACATCTCTGTAACAAATTGTGGTTACAAAACTTAAGTCTTCTATCTTCTTCATGCTAATCAATATATAATTAGAATGGTCTTATCGCCTGCTTCCTTGTAAGTAGATGGGCAACAAGGAAATATGCTAGACTAAAGCAATAATCAAATCTTTTAAAACCTGGTTGATAGTTTTATGGCCAGGAGTTGACAAATTCCCGTATCAGAAAAGTATAAGTATTTTAAAGCTAAAACCAATTTTCGTTTTTTGAGTAGTAAGTTTTAGTCTATCTGTTACGATTAACCAGTTATGCTAAATTCAGCTTATTTCATTGAGAATAAAGAGATCTTCAGAGACTATACCCAGAAAAGTCAAGATTTACCTTTTATTTCTTCATGTAAATATCTCTAATATACGATATTTTAATCAAAATCATTAAAGTCATTCTTGAGAAAATCATAATTATTCAAAATTGTTACATGCAAAGGGTAGTCTGAAATGGGGGGGGGGCTATTGAACATGTTAGTGTTGCATCCTTGGAATATATTAATATTAAATTTAGTTTGAGTTATGCTGCACACAGACTGACACATATACTGATATTTTTCTAAAAGTACATTTTTAGGATTCAGGGGTATAAAAAATGTATTACCCGTGAAATCGCGGCACCTAAGTTTTGGTTGGAATACATAGTTTTTCTACACACTATGTACTTAGTACATATATAGAAAGTAAAAAATAAAAAAACTCCTGCTCCAAGAAAGCAGGTCACTTCAGGTATTCAGTGACTTTAAGCAAATTCTGATCTCATTTACTTTAGATTGGCACTTCTCGTTCCTTTCAACCTAATACTATGCATAGTTATCATAGCTAATTCCCCGAGCGGTTAAAAATTTATCTGATGAAGTTTATAATTTCGAGTGGGATTTATTGTGGCTATTCAATGAATAAAATGTTAATACACTGTATAAATAATAATAATTTGTGTTGTTTAAAATTGAATCAGCAGGCATATGAATGAACAATCGAATAAGTTACGGAATACCAGTTTAATACTACCAGAAGTGCGAATTAAAAAACCGCACTTTTCTTTCTCCTTTTGTTTGTTTGTTTTCTCCTTTTTTGCATCTTTACTTACTTTAAACTGGTTGGTGATATCAGACGATGAATGAAATTGGTGACATGATGCTCAGATGATCTCAGAATCCATGCAGCTTAAAGTTACTCGTTACTCATCCTCTCAGGACAAGGGTAAGCCCAGAAAAAAAAAAAATTATCAGTAATTCATCCTATGCGATATTCGAACTCGCGCCCTGTTAAATGCGAGGCAGACTCCCCCACTACACGGTTGGGAAGAAAAATTTATCTCAAAATAAGCTAAATTCAAAACACAGTAAAGGACAATTTTTACAAGAATACTATTTATTCGAAAATTAAAACATTTTGGTACAAAATGCGAACATTCTCACTTTGGGTTGTTTTTTTTTCCATTTTATTACATATTAGTACTTTTATGCTACTTAATTGTTTTAATGTAAACAAGTTAAAGCACAAATAGCTATTTTACCAGAATTTACAATATACCTAAAGGATTTCATTGAAATTTTAAACTTCAGTTTTATAGCATTTTAACCAATAATATGCTGCTTGGAACACAACTTATACGTTATTAGCTTGAAATCTTTAGGGTAGCTTCAATAATTATGGATTTAAAAACTATTGTGAACTAGGTTTAAATTATTAAATGGCTGAAATTAATTTTTTTATAACTCACATTGAAAAAATTGAAAAAAATGCAGCACAATGCATACAGCTTGTTTTCTCTTAAAGTATTATTAATCTAAATATAACTGCACAACCAATTTTTTAGTTTATACCTTTATGCTAATCTCAATTTAAAATTATGGAAACGATACAATAAACGTCATAGTACTATATTAAAGAGTGATTGATTACGAATTTAATACATCTGATTGGTACATTCATACGACTTTCTCTACCCTCTGCCGTTTATTGCTAACTATACAAACTATTCTTCGGAGAGCTGAATTTGTCTAGCATCTTAATTTTAATATAGATAAATATTTGCAGAATAAGCTTCATTACACATTTCGTTATATATACAAAGGGAATAGCGACAATCAAAATGTTAATAATATATATATTTTTTTTTTCTTTCTGTGTTTACCATTTTGATATGTAAGACATAACTGTATACATGCTACATACATATGCCAGTTATAACTATTATTTAATATGCTTTCCAAGTAAATTTGACTTCACAGGCTATTCAGAAACATTCAAGACATACATTATATTTGCCTTTAAAATATGGTATTTTAGCCCAAATATTTAGAGCCATTTTTAAGAAAATCGAGAATTTTGAGAAAAAAATTATTCCAGGTAAAGGAATTTTCAAACCCGTTTTCTGTTTCTCTTGAACTAATTTATCAAAGAAACAATTATTGACCATGGTGTAATCTTCCAGTTTGTATATCTGCTAAAACAATGCATATTGGAACAATCTCTACCAACATTTTGTATGGTTTATAGAAAACTAAGGAAATAACTTTTGCATTAATAGTTTTAGAACTGATAGAAAATAAGATGGTTAAAATAGTTTTTATCAGGCGAGTCTCTCTGTTTTTATTGTCATTACTAACAGTATTATTTGTATTGTATTTTCTTATTTTCTTTCAGTCCAAATGTTGGAAAACAAAGAGGAGAGTATGGAAAGAATGCAAGAAAGTGCCATTCGCACGTTGATGGTTTTCTATGTGCTGAGACTTTGATAAACAGCAAGATGCGAAAGTAATGACAAAGTCATTAACATGACTTTCTCTAAATCTTGGTAACAAATTAATGTTAAAAAAGCTTATTCTTCTTTCTACTTAATGCTAATTTAAATACACATTAGCAGACATGGTCTTATTTCTTGCTTTCTTGTAAGTAGAAGAAAAGTAACGGAAAGGACTAAGGTAATAGTCAAATCCTTTAAAAGCCGGCCGCTATGTGAAACAATTTAATCTGTTATCTTCACTTACTAGGAGTAAACAAACGAGAGACGAGATCGAATATATCTTCCCGTTTGAGAACACTTTTAATTGGCTTAAAATTGAAACCAATAATCCGGAATATTTCGAAAATGATTAATTCTATAAAACAATGCATATAGCATGAATTGTGTTTTGATCAGACCTACATTTCTTGTGTAGTACGTTTTTATCTATCTCTTAGGTTTTTCAGCTGCACAAAAGTCATCCAGAATGAAGAGGTGTTCAGAAGCTGTTCTCAAAAAATTCAAAATATACATTAGCTTTGTCTTAAACATTAGGTATTTTAAACAAAATCGCTAGAGACATTTTTGAGAAAATAAAAGTTTTTGAAAAATGTTTCATATAAAGGGTAGTTGGGGTGGGAGGATGTTCTTAAAATCTTCGTGTGGCATCCTTGGAAAATAATCAACTTAAATACCAAGTTTGGTATTTAGCCAATTTTTCGTTTTTGAGCTATGCTGCCCACACACACACACACACACACACACACACACACACACACAAACACACTCATACACAAAGTCGCGCGGACATATTTCTAAATATCTGATGAGCGCCATTCACATGACTTTCTCTACATTTCTATAGGAAGTTATTTTTAAAAAGTTCATTCTTCTGTCTATTTTATACTAATCGAGATAAAAATTAGTAGAAATGCTTTCTTGTAAGTAGAAGGGAAATAATGAGATAAGCTAGGCTAAAACGATATTCAAATGTTTTACAAGCTGGTTGCCTATGGTTGAAATCCGTTTCTTTGCTTTGCCAGGAGTTGACAAATTCCCGTATGTGAAAAGTTAAAATATTTTAAATCTTAAACCAATAACAAGGAATATTCTTAAAAATGATCAACTCCACGAAAAAAATGTATATGAAATAAAGTATGTGTTTTAACGAGATCTACATTTTTTGTGCACTAGTTATGCAAAATCCATCCAGAATAAAGATGTCTTCAAAGCTAGTCCCAGAGAAGTCCAGATATACATTTTATTTAACTTGTAAATATCTTTAATATATGATATTTTAAGCAAAATCTTTAGAGCCAGTTTTGAGTAAATCAAAACTTTCTAACATTTTTCCACGTATAGGGTAATTTGAAGTGGGGGAAGTTTCCTCAAAGTCTTCGTGTCGCATCCTAGGAAGATACTAAACCTATATACGAAGTTTGGTATTTTACCTCTTTTCGTTTTTGAGTTATCATGTTCACGGACACATGGATACACACATTTGGACCTTTTTCTAAAAATATATATATATATATATATATATATATATATATATATATATATATATTTTTGGATACAGGAGGACCTAAACTGTCTAGGTAATAAGTTTTGGGTGGTATCCAGTACCTTCTCTATGCACTATGTACATAGTAGTTGTAGAGAAGGTAACAAATGAAAGACGCATATTCAGTATATCAAGCGTTCTGCAACAAGATAATGAAAACACATATTATATATTTTGAGTACGTTCACCGGAAGTCTGATATAACCGCAGTGACAAACGTGTTGGCAGGTGAAGTCCACGTCAGACATTGTATATCGGTCTGGTTCCTTGAGTGAAGAACTAGCTGGTAGAGGGAGTAATTACAGGGTACACGAGGAGAGGGGGGGAGGTATTGGCCCGTGCCCCTACTCTGTGGCCCAGCAGCGTCGTTGCTTTTCCAATGTGGGCTCGAGACGAACCTGTATATATGTTATTTTCTCTTGTGTTTTTATTCTGTGTGGAAAAGCATAGGAATGCTGTGGTCTTTTGCTTTAGTGTAGCATTCCGGGCAAGAGTGGCACAAATGACTGCAATGATACTCTACAGGCGATGTGTTCAATTTTCTTCACTCGTAACTAAATTTGAATAAAACGTAATGACATGATCAAGCATATACGTTCTTAACAATGTAGTTTCTGTTTCTATGTGTATGTTTTCATTTACGGGATATTTAAATAAGAAATGGTAAGAGCTGTGGAACACATTCTCTCAAATTGCGACACAAGGACAGAAATATGAGGAAAAGGATTGTAATAGACTGTATTTACTGATATCTAGTTTCCTTTAAGGATACAAATTAGTGTATTTGTATTTACACAAATATAGATATAAAAATCCTAAAGAGTATGTTTCTCAAATGCTTACATATTAATCTAGGTAGTGAATTGTATAGCTTATTCATTAATGACTGCGGCTTCATTTGTTAAAATTAAATAATATCTGATATGTACCATTAACATAAATTCCTACATCTCCCCAACAAATTAAAGTTAAAAGAGGCTTACTCTTTTACTACATGCCAATGAGATAAGCATTAGCAGAAATTGTGTTATTACTTGCTTCCTCATAAGAAGAAGGGAAATAAGGTAACACACTAGGCTGAAACGATAGTCAAGTTGTTATGTGCTTGAAATATATTACTTTGCATGACTAGGAGTTGACAAATTCCCGTATTAGAAAAGTTTAAGTATTTTGAAACTCAAACTAATAACAAGGAATATGTCGGAAATGGTGAATTCCACACAACATGTATATGACAAATTGTGTATTATAAATAGATCTACATTTTTTTGTTTTGTGGGTTTTTGTCAATATCTTTATCGTTATGCAAAAGTCTGCAAAATTCATCCAGAATAAGGAGGTCCACAGGGAATATTCACAGAAAATTCAAAATACATGTTTTAATAATGATGCATATATCTTTAATGTATGGTAATGTAATCAAAATCGTAAAAGTCATTTTTGAGAAAATCAACATTTTTGATTTTTTCCATGTTAGGGGTAATTTGGGGTGGAGGGATTTTCCTCAAAATCTTCGTGTCGTATATATGGAAGATACTAATCTTAAACACCAAGTTTGGTATTTTATCGACTTTTCGTTTTTGAGTTATCGTGTTCACAGACACGCACACTAACACACATGGACCTTTTTCAAAAATGCTTTTTTTTTAATGCAGGGGTAAAATCTGGGTATCGAATTTGGGTGGAATGCTATAACTTTTCTATACACTATGTACATATTCCATGTAGAGAAAGTAAAAACATATAGGAACTTATTTTATACAGACATCTTTAAAATGTAAAAACATTGGCAAGTTTATATATTCTGAAACTAGGGCTACAACTTTTTATGTATATCCTCCATATGCATAGCTGCTCCTGTAGAGGATTAAAAATGTAACTTCTTTGGCCCAATTTTAAAAATGTAACACATGTATAAATAAGGCAGTGAAAGTAACAACACCAAAAAAATTGCTAAATATTTTACTAAATTAGCTATCAAAGTGAATCTGCTTCCATTTCTCCATTATCATAAGCAACATTTTAGAAGTATACATTCTGAAATGAAGGTAAAAATTTGAGCATTTTTGAGAAAATAAAGATTTTGGAAAAGTTTTCTATGAAAGGGTAATTTGAAGTAAAGGAATTTTCTTAAAAATGTCTGTGTCGAATCCTTGGAATTTAAATATCAACTTGGTGTTTTATGGAAGTTGCAACATATTCTCTATCACTATGTACATAATACAGAAAGTAAAATATTTATGAAGTGCTGCAAATCACAGCTCTCCATTTTAATTTGCTTTTTTCCTAGTCCTGTTTGGCTGTTTTAGTCGCTTTTCGATGACGATACATTTGATAACGTATTCTTTGACGGCATAGCTCTGGCGATAATGTAGCACCATATGATTCATAAAAATAAATTCAGCACTTTGAAACGTGCTGCAGCTATTGTCTAGAGATCTTATGTCCTAAGTTTGGCTGGTTACTTTGCCGAAAGGGTACCTTAAAATTTCATCCAGAATAATCTCAGATAAGAAATGAATACAACTTCATATAAACCTGTATGTAATGCAATAAACATATGAGCTTATTTTTAATGAAATTTTTTGTCGAGTAAGTAATAGAATGGGCCAGTATACTATGAGGCAGCGAGCAGTGTACATTTCGGAACCTTAGAAATTCACATGTAGTTTTAATTACAAAAGTATCTCACTAGAAAGCAATAATATGCATTAAAACTAGGACAAAATTAAAATTGTATTTTTTGGCACTATATAAACGTTTTTAAGGTTTTTACTATTTTTTTCTTTCTTTTTTAGTGATTAAGAGTCGCATTGATTATGTACCTAAAACTGCATGAATAATTATATACATATTGTTTATTGCCAAGATATAGAATCAGTTAAGTACATGTCATATTGATATACAGACATTATCGCAGTTTACACATTCAATTATACAGAGATGTAAAATTATTAGCCAGAAGTACATTTTGTAAATTATTTAAACATATGTAAAAATTACTTTATATCAAATTTTTATACTTATCCTATAACATCATCGAATAGTAATTGTTGAAAATATTCTTAAGAAATAACTTTAGCAACACTGAAAAACCTTCACAGAACAACAATTAGATACACATAAGAGAATAATTATTTAAGTTCCATTGAAGATATGGTTTTGGATGTTTATAGATAATACTTAGAGTAAGAACGTCTAAAAATGATAATCTAAGATCCAACTTTGACAAGCCTGAAATCAATTTTCGTATATCTCATTGAAGAAAAACTCCATCTCTCCAGTAGTACAGGATAAAAGGTAGACTCTATGGTTTTTATTTATATTTTCTAAAACACAGACCTGTAATTTTGAATTTTGAAAATCTATATTTATTACTGCACTAACATTTTAATATCTTGGTATCGCCACCTAGATCAACATTTAGTTGAACAATTTTTTAAATTTGTGTACAATGTTTTAATATTGCCTATACCAGGTATGTGCTGAAGTTTAACTCAAATTCAGTCCTATTTAAGACGTATTCTTTATACCTAAAATCTTTCTCTTTATTGACTTAAAAAGAATATTATGCCCTCATTAGAAGGAGTTGAACATGTTACAAATATTTTATTGGGAATTTTCCGTATTTATTGATCTCATTCGTTTGCATGGATTTAAATGAATACTTTAATAGAAAAATGCAGTATAATCGTAGATAGAATTGGTGTCAAAGAAGATAAAATGAGCATGTTACGAATAGATAAATTTCAGAATAGTTCACTTTTGTGCGTTTCTCTTAAATCTCACCAGAAAAGATAATTTTTTGAGATAGCTGATGGAAGAGGATACAAATTTTAACTCCATTTGAAAGCAAACAAGAGGCCTTAAACATTGCGTAGTAATTTGAGATTTCAATTTTTATTTCTCTCTTTTCTTTTCCTAGCTCATAATCTTCATAGCAGCTTCATTTCATGTGACAATCTCTTAAAAACCACAACGCTGGATCAAATGTTCTCTTCCTACCCCGAGGCAGTTATTGTAAAATGATTGACTTACCTAAAGCTATATAGCATTAAAGGAGTGTAAATGCTGACTAGATTAGTCGAGAGAAACTAATGGAGGATGTTAAACATTTAAACCTAGCTTCTACTCACTGGTTCTGGTTCTGGTTTTGGGGGCACTGAAGTAACAGAATATGTTTGTAAATGCCATATATAAAATATGACATCTTTCTTTAACCGTCACAGATTCACATGTAATCTATTTTCGTTAAATAATTCTGATAAATCCTTATTCCTTAATTTTTAAAAGTATTTATGCAAATAATTTAAAAAGTATTCAAAGTAAATAAATAAATAAAGTTTTTACTTCTTTAACATCACAACATCATTCCAAAACGCGTTCTTGTGGAGGAAAAGATCAACTAAAACGCATTTTCAAAATACTGCATAAAAACAAAAAACAGTTTTATTACCTACTACTACTACTACTACTACTACTACTACTACTACTACTACTACTACTACTATTACTACTACTACTACTACTACTATTACTACTACTACTGACACCACCACCAACACCACCACTACTTCTACTGCTACTCTATGGCACAGAAACCCAATTTCGAGTCATGGCATCCTGAAATAGAATTTTTTCATCCATGGACTTACAAGTTCGTAAGTTCGCCACTATGTGCACATGTGGTGACGAGGAATCACCTCATTGTCCATAGGATGAAATTACGATTTTTTGGACATAAGACTGATAGAATTTAGCCTAGGGACCTTTCTTTCTTTTACTTGCAAATAAGCATTACGCTAGACCAATTGTTTTGTTTTCCTTTCGAAGGAAGCCACGCTAAGGATTTTTACGTCGAAAAAAATGCATCTCTCTAATCTATGGAAAGCGACGAACAAGCATAAAAGTGCAGCAAAAAACATCTAAAACGCTTATATGTGTGTGTATATTCAATAGGTTATCCATTTATTCTTTAATGAGTTTTTGTCTATCTTTTATGACTTTCGTCATTTAAAACTATTCAGCATCACAGAAATCAGAGGTGGAAATACTTTTATATAAAACTTTGCCCTGCATCACAGAAAGATGCTGGACTTACCTGCTAATAAATATTTATCATTCTATTTCCGAATGATGTTGACGCACACACGCACACACACACCATTTGCTCACTATTTATATTTAGGTATATTCTGTACATTATTCTTTAAAAAAGCTAGCCTTTTACGGATAAATGTTGTCACAAAAGGTTTCAATGTAAGCATTACAGCAGCTAAAAACAGGGCTGATGTGACAGTCATTTGTCTTTTTTATGTGTTGACATTAAATTCCCTTCGCATAGCTTCAGAAAAACAAACATACGATACTAGCAAATTCATTGTTTATTACTGTAACATTTAAAAGAAAGACGTGAATATTTGGATTACTATTAATATTACGAAAATAGTTATTTGCCAGAAATTAAATATTTTAAACAGTTTTTTTTTTTTTTTTTTTTTTTTTTTTTTTTTTTTTTGCTGCTGCTGCCCAGGACAGTTTTTGTTTTTTGCTCAGATTTTCTATAAAAAAAATCTGATGTGTACCATTCACACGACTTTCTCCATATCTCTGCAACAAATAATTCTTAAAAAGCTTATACTTCTATTTACTTTATGTTAATCAGAAAAAATTAGCAGAAATAGTCTTATTACTCGCTTCCTTGTAAGTAGAAGCGAAATAAGGGACAACCGCAGGTTAAAGTGATAGTCAAAAGCTGGTTACTATGTCAATGAAGTTCCTTTGTTTATATGGATAGGAGTTGACAAGTTCCTGTATGAGAAAAGTATACGTTTTTCATAGCAGAAACCAAAAATAAGGAATGTCACAAAAACGACGAACTCCACGAAAAAAATGTATATTACATAAATTGTGTGTTTTAAAGTGCTCTACATTTTTTGTTTAGTAAGTGTTTGTCCATCTCTTACGGTTTAGCAGTCATTCAAAATTTAGTAAAATTCATCCAGAATAAACTACTCTTCAGAGGCTATTCCCAGAAAATTCAAGATATACATTTTATTTGTCAGGTAAATATGTTTAATATCCGAAATTTTAATCAAAATCGTTAGAGCCATTTTTGAGAAAATCAAAATTTTCGAAAAAGTTCCATGTAAAGAGTAGTTGGGGGTGGGGGGATTTTTCTCAAAATCTTCGTGTCGCATCCCTGGAAGATACTAAACTAAAATACCAAGTTTGGTATTTTACCGACTTTTAGTTTTTGAGTTATCGTGTTCACAGATACACGGACACACGGACACACACACACACACATACACACACGGACCTTTTTGTGAAAATGCTTTTTTTTGGATATTGGGGACCCTAAAACATATATTTCCGGTGAAATCTCGGTATCGAATTTTTAGTGGAGTGCAATACTTTCTCTATACACTATGTACATAGTGCATATGGAGAAAGTAATATAAAACATTTAAAGAAAATGAGAAGAACTTCAAAGACAATTCAAAGTTTTTATAAATTTCATTTGGCATAGTAATATCTTAAATATAGTTTTCTTTGTTTACCCTTCTCTTATACCCCCTCGACTTATATGCCACCACTGAGGTGAGATCCCTGTTGAGAAACAGAGGCTCTGGGTCAAAGAGAATGGGTGATTAGCCTGATGCCTGGTATGAAAGTGAGGAAGTACATAAAATGAAATGATGGTTCTCGGAAACCGGAGAACCGGAGAAACCTCACCCATAAGCCGATTCGTACACTAAAAATCCTATATGGGAGTCCCTGGGATTGAACCCGAGCCGCCTGGGGGAGTGCGAGCGGTCTAACTATTTGATCACGGTGCCGTCCCATGATATTTTAATCAAAATAATTATAATTGTATTGTATTTTCGTGAAGAGCCTAAAGAATTTCATTCTGAATGCATTTGGTATGAGGCCATAAGGGATAGACAAAGAGTTAAGTTAATTTATTAGATCTCATTGAAACTTCTAATTGACGTCATTAAAGTTTTTGTAACTTTAGCTGTTAACAGCATAGCTTATGTTCTACTTGTTCAAAAATAGTGTTAAAATATCAAATATGGTATAGATATATGAGTTTTTTTGACCGTCCTATAATTGTCTCCTACGATTCTTTGTAACTACAATAAATTGTATCAAAACCATTTCGGAAAGAATTGATCATAATTAAAAAGTAGATGAAATAAGGTATTTATACAGATAATTTGTAGCTAAAATAGGGGTAATTTGTATATTAATACATGAGATAAATTATAATCAATGAAGAAGAGCGTGTAACTTGTTTTATTTTCAAAATAACGTTGAAATTATATACGAGGTACGTACTCAATGCACTACATGAATCATCCTGCTGAATTCTGGACAAGAATCCAAGCACCCTGTGCGTTAGCCCTGTTTTGCTCGGCGACCTAACAGCTTAAACGTGCCAGGCATAAGACAATTTAAAACAAAGCTTAGTGTTTAGCTTTATTATTATGATCATTGCTAAGACGGACCCACCTATAGCCACTCCTACCTTTTAATAATAATTATATGTAATAGCAGTGAGGAAAGAGATGGAATGATGCAATAGAAGAGCTGAGAAAAAGAAGTAAAACGTTCTCGACCTCTGCTGGTTTTATTGCTCTCCCTGTTTGTTTGCAGGTCGTGCGATTTCGGAACTTTGTATCAAAGATTAGATGGTCAAACGGCTCCATGCAAGAATACTGAACATGTGTTTCTTGTCTTATAAGGCAAGGGGAAGTGACCCTAATCAGTTTCTTAGAGCTTATGTAATAGGTTTACTTGAAAATATTATCTTGTTTGTCAAACCTAGGTGAGCACTTCTGCGAAACTTCTTCGTTACAGCCTTATACTCCGTCAAGTAAAATAGTTCGGAACAATTTTACCACTTCTACGAACACCAAACCATTATATCACTCTTCAGTCTAATTGTACCTTTTGGCGACATTTCTTACTTCATTTTTATTTTTTCTTCAACATGAATACCAGGACAATGGATTTATTGTTTCTGGAAATATTCTCCTTTATAATCAATGCACTTTTGCATGTTCAAACCATTTGTCATAAGATTGTTTCTAATCTGCTTGAGCCACCTCTAAACATGATTTTAGAACTGTTTCTTCTGTCGACGAAATTCGTTGTCCACGCATTTGTTCTTAATTTTCGAGAGCAAAAAGAAGGACCATAGGACTGTATGGCGGATGAGTCATCAGTTCAATTTTTTGAGTGTTCAAATAGTCCGTTGTTAGACGGGATGTATGAGTGCCTGCATTGTCTTAACGAAGGACGATTCTTATTTTACCGAAGACTACCGGTCATTCAGATTTGACCTAGTGCAAAACTTTTGTTGGAATTGTTTCATCTTCAAACACCCATACAGTCGATTGCTGTTTACATTCCAGCTCATACGCATAGTTCTAAGATTCATCACCCGTTATAATATTATATATGTGTTTTGAAGCCCCATCATTATATTTCTGGAGCATATGTGTGTGCACCAATTGACACGAGCATCTTTTTGAGATTGTGTCAAATTATGTGGGATCCAACGAGAACAAACCTTTTTCACAGCTAAATGATCATGCAATATTTTATATATGCTGGTAGAACTAATGCCTAGGGCCACCTCTATCTCACAGCATGTGGATGATCAGTTTTTGCAAGGAATCAATGCTTTCTGGCACCACAACAAATGATTTTAGACGACCTTCACGAATTTCCTCAGTGAGCGAACGGCGGTCGCGATTGAACTCGTTATACCAACGTTTCACAGTGGCAAAGAATAGAGCTTCATTGCCAAATGTAGTAATAAGTTGATCGATGTACTCCTTCTTTTCGCTGAGGCATAATTTTAAAGTCACTGTAAACAACACAAATAACGCTCTGTTGACAAAATATCTGAGGTAGGTTAAGATCAACAAAATCACATTTTCCAGTGGAAACACTAGAAGGCAAAGTTAAAAATATAAATAGTGATTCTTGTACCAGATGTTATTGCTTGAAGTAGTTTGTGTTTTGAAGGGTCGACTTTCTGTAATTCTATATCGTTATTTGTACATACTTCCTTAATTTAATTTATATTAATAAATACAAATATAAACAAAAACCAAAATCTGACGTGTTTGATTCACATGACTTTCTCTGCCTAATCTGGCACAAACTACTCTTACAAAAGCTTATTCTTTTATGTTCTTCTTGTTAATTGAGATAGCTTAGTGCTTAGCTCCTTGTAAGTAGAAGGGAAATAAGGAAAAACATTAGGATAAACGGCAGTTAATTTTTTTAAAAACTGAAGACATTGAAATCCCTACTCTTTTCATGACCAGAATAAAGAAAGTGTATAGGACTTCTAATGATTTTGAAAAGTCTAGATATTTGAAATTTTAAAACTATTAACAAGAAATATATGGAAATGGTTTATTTCCATAAAAAATCTACTGGATATAAATTGTGAGTTTTGACATTTAAACTTTTATTACAGTAGCTTTTTGTTTATTCCTTGCGATTTAAAGTTATCTGGAAGGCAATTAGAATGAGGAGATCTTCAGACCTTATTCCCAGAAAATTTAAGATATACATTTCATTTGGCATAAAAATATCTTAAACACTCTATTTTGATCAAAATTGCTGGAGTATTTTTTTAGAAAAACCCACATTTTTTAAAAATCTTTAGTCTTTTTACTTAAAATTTAATTAAAATTAATATACACATAACAAAATTCATCTCATCCACCATTCATACAAACCTTCAATTAAAAGAGTAATGATTATGCTACCTATACATGATAATTGGGGAGGATTTCTTGAAAGTCTTCATGTCGAATTCTTGGGAGATGTAGAAAACGTCAACTTTGGTATTTAATGGCCTTTTCGTTTTTGGGCATTGCTGTTCACAGACACACACGGACCTTTATCTGAATTTATTTTGGTTTCAGGGGACCTCAAAACGTATATTTCAAGTGAAATCTCGACATCGAATTTTTGGGTTGAATATATAACTTCTGTAGAAGAGAAAATAAAATTGGAGGATTCTGTTGGTAATTTCATATGTAGTCATTCCCTTTCTACGTCAAATTCGCTGGCATCAATCCGCGGCATGATATGATAGATTTGTATTCTGTCAGTATGCTGCAGTGTTTGGCTCGACTTATTTTTTCGAACAAGTATTTTCAATAATGAAAAGCAATAACAAACAGTTTGGAAGCCATATTCGAGATGCAATCAACAATAAACATTTCTTCCTGACGTACTTAAACTGGTAGAATCCAGCAGGTGCCAAGTTTCTACTTCTGCTGGATGATGAGTTATTGGCCTGATTCGATAAGAAGTTGTAGGAGGTACGACTTCATTTGAGAAGAAGAAAGTGCTGTTTCATCACGACAACGTACTAGCACTTTCATCCGGAGTTGGTACCGCAAAATTGCAAGAATTGCGTAATGAATTACTGCCATAGCCCCCATATTCGCCGTATCTGGTCTTATATATATTTTGGTTTCTATAACATGAAGAAATGGCTCGTAGGTATAACATTTAGATCGAGACCGTGCTTGATAATTACTTTTTTGGAGATAAAAATTTCAGGAACGCTGGGAGAAGTTTAGACTCTTAAAAAGAAGTTATATGAAAATAAATAATTTGCATTTCTTCAAGGGTACTTATTGAACCGCCCTGATATTTGTATATTTCTGTATTAGAGTTGTGTGCAAGTTATATTACGTTTTTCAGGGATGATTTTACTTCTTTTGTAATGGAGTAGATTATAACTGTTATTTGCTTCAGAAGCCTATTTCTGCAGCATATACTCTTTTCTTCTGTTTTTACTTGTAAGGACACAAAAGTGCTTTTTGGCGATATTGGTCAAAATGTCGATTTTATGAGTTGTGTGACAAAACTGCACAATCCTTAAGGACATATTTGCACTGTTTAATTGTCCTAGGGTATGTGCAATATATATTTTGGACGCCTTTAAAGGAACCTTGCACTGGTTAAGTGAACCTACAGGTCAAATTTTAAAGTCGTTTTTCTCAGGTTCAATTCTTTTTTATTTTATCATATTCAAAATCTATCTTCTGCTTCAAAAATAAATATAGAGGTCTGAAAATTTTACCCAAAGCACTACAAAATATATGTAAAATGTATTAATTAGTATAACTATTAAAAATTTAAAATAGTATTACAATATTTAAAATATTAATTAGTATACTCCGTTTTTTGCAGTTTTTTTTTTCCTTTCTGTGATATAAAATGCATATTTTTACTTTAGCACGTATGTATAATATACATAGTAAGTAGAAAAAGTATTATATTCCACCCAAAGATTCGATTCCGAGAGTTCACCGGAAATATATATTTTGAGAACTCCAAATTAAAAGCAGCATTTTTAGAAAAAGCTCAGTGTGTGTGTGGTGTTTGTCTTTGTGCAGCATAACTCAAAAACGAAAAGTTGGTTAAATATTCAATTTAGTATTTCAGATGAGTATGATCCAAGGATACGACATGAAGATTACTCAGTCCCTAAACAAGCTGGAATATTTACTTGGATGATTTTTCGAAATTTCGATTTTATAAACAACGACTTTGACGGTTTAAAGATGTTTAAATGGCAAATAAAATATGTATATCATGAATTTCTTAGGAGTAGCCCCAGAAGTCATCCTCATTTTGAATGATTTTTTATATTTGGTATACTGTAAGAGTTAGACAAAAACTTACTGCACAAAAAATATAGATTTCGTTATAGCATGCAATTTATGTAATATAGACTTTTTTTAGAGCTAGCCATTTCACAGGTATTTCCTGTTATTGGTTTAAATTTTAAAATACCTAAACCTTTTCTCACATATCAGTTGTTTTTCTCCTGGTCATGACAATTGTAAAGCAACAGCTTTTAAAAGATTTTGCCTGGTGCTTATTTCCCTTCTACTTATAAAATACTAAGTAAAAAGACCATTCCTAATAACGTTTATGTTTTTAAGCATCATGTGGAAAAAGTATAATATTTTGTAACAATAATGAGTTTGCAGAACATCTAGAGAAAGTCATGTGAATGGAACACATTTGATTTTTTAAAAAATCTGATGTGTTCCATTCACTAGATTTTCTCCACATATCTGTAACAAGTAACAAGCATATTAAAAACTTATTCTTCTCCGTACTTCATGATAATCTAAATAAACATCAGCAGAAATTGTCGTTATTACTGGTTCCTTGTAAGTAGAAGGGCAAACATCTAATGTGTTCCATTCACATGATGTCCTCTAGTTGTTCGGTAAACAAATCTTTTATTCAAAACATTAATCTGTTATCTCCATCATGCTAATCGAGATAAACATAAGCAGAATTAGTCTTATTACTAGCTTCCATGTGAATATAAATGACATAAGAAAATGCACAGGCTAAAGTCTCGGCCTTTAAAAGCCGGTCGCTATGTGAAGCAATAGAAATTCCAATCTCTTTGCTTTCCAGGAGTAAACAAATGAGAAACGAGAAAAAAGATGTCTTCCCGTTTGAGAAAGGCTAAGTGGCTTAAAATTGAAACAAATAATGTGGAAAATCTCGAAAACAGTTAAAATGTATATGACACATACTGTCTGTTTTAATGAGAGCTGCATTTTTTGTTCAGTAAGTTTTTGTATATCTCTTATGATTTGCCAGTTATATAAAAGTCATCCAGAATGAAGAGGCTATTCCTAGAAAATTCAAGATATACATTTCGTTTGTCATAAAACTATGTAATACATAAGGTATATTAATCAACATCGTTAGAGTAATTTCTGAGAAAATCAAAATTTTCCAAAAATTTTCCATTTAAAGGGTAGTTTGGGGTGGGGAATTTTCTGGAAAATCTTTGTGTTGCATCCTTGGAAGATACCACATTTAAATACCAAGTTCGTATTTAACGGTCTTTTCGTTTTTGAGTAATGCTGTCGACAGACACACACGGACCTTTTTCTAAAAGTGTTTTTGTTTGAATTCATGGGGTCCCAAAACATGTATTTCTGGTGAAACTCGGTATCGAATTTTGGGTGCAATACAATACCTTCTCTATACACTATGTGCATAGTACGTGTAGAGAAAGTAAAAAAGTAAACTCTGTTGGAAAATTTCAACCTGAGAATTTGTTACCAACATATCAAGAAGTTTTGATTTTTAAAATGGTGCATAGTTCGGTATCTGTAGAAGAGAGATTTTGATTTTATATAATTTACTAATAATATTTTATAAGGACAAATTAAAAAAAAACATATTTGAATGAAACATTTGGAATGAAAACTACGTTTGTTGCTAGTAATGTACATACAGACATTACTACTCTGGATTTACTACTCCCTCTTATCATTTTGGTGTCTAGCCTAAATGGAAGGAAGCCTTGCAAAATTACATATAATATAGTTGCTGAGCGAGCTATGCAAGTCGAAGTCAAGACCATAGCCACTATCGGCTCTGCCCTTTCACACGGTCTTGTTTTTTTTTTTTTTGTTTCCCCTTTAACATCTATAGTCATATCGGGGCATACTGTGAAACAACTCGTCTGATCACAGAAGATTGTTCGGCTAGAGATCGGGAGATCCATGGTTCAAATTCCGGCTATGGCAGTGAATTTTTCAGTCTGACTCTACCTAACCAATTCCTGTCCTACATACGGCTTGTGTGAAAAAACAATTAGTCCAATACCAATTGACCATAATAGTTGGCTATGCTATGAATCCTGGGTCTAAAGTACTTACAACATTGTAAGTCGCCATTGGGGTTGTCATCTTAAAATAATTAGAGATCACCTTGTGGTTTACCGGGAAACATGAGAGTCAGTTGAGAAATTCAATGCTATGCCGGCATGTTACCATGGTAGCTCAGTGGTAGAGCAAACGGCTAGAGATCGGGAGATCCGTGGTTCAAATCCAGGCTATTGCATTGCATTTTTCAGTGAGACTCTACCTATTCAACAGTAGGTTATTGTCATTAGGTTTTATCGTTTTATATCACTAAACATACACACATTCAGTCTCAGATGCATGCTTCCATACTCGTGGAGGATAGGGAATAATTCCGGTTAAAGAAAAACTCCCCGCCCCAGCTGGAAATCGAACCCGAAATCTCCGGATGAGAAGTCAGCTTGCTGGCCACACGACCGCGGAGGCAGTCCTTGGTTTTTGTCCCTCCGATCAAGCACTAAGGAATATTCGCCACCACACAATCCGACATGTGTTGGCTAATTCTCTCCAGAAGGTTGGCTACGTGACCCAGGAAGAGATCTTTGTAATCGCCACACATGGAAGTGTAATACTTGTTAGCAGAACCGCCTTTAAACCTGGCTCACATATCTACGTACCAGATCCAACAATACGATCGAATCGAGCCCTCTCAAGCCTAGGAGTTTGACCATGAGGAAAAGAATATCAGGCAACAGTTCCATAATACAAAGGCAATTTAGCTCAACCATTAAAGCGCCAATGCAATGGCTAAGACTAGGCAATTTCAACTAATCGCGGTCATCTGACTGGAGCGATATTATCGAAACATCTTATCGCAGTTGGTCTATTTCTTTGAAATATTGTCGCTCCGACATTCGTTTGTTTAATCTCCTGCCTTGGTTATCGGTAACAAGGTGACAATCCAGCTAGCCAACTTTCACTTTTAATGACTGTCAGTTCCACAATTGTACTTTCAATTAATTCAGATACAATGTCTATTTAAAGTTTTATCCAATTCATAGTATGTTTAGTTCAAAAATGAGTGAAAATAATAATGATTTGTATTTATGTATGAAATGAGTTCAATAACCTCATATAAAATAACGATTGTTTACATTTCATGCATTATTAATTAAAAGCTGAAATTAAATAATTGTTCTCTATTTATATTTTTGTTACCAATATGTGTACATTGGATGTAGACACGATCGGCTCTCATAATTCAGGAGGCAGTGAAGAAAGAAAGAAGAAACCGGTAAATAAACATGGTCGAATGCGTCATCTGCTATTTGAGAACTAATTCATTACAATCATAATCTGATAAAATCTTCTTTCCTATATATTATAAATTATTAATAGTCTATTTTGCTGAATTGTCACATCAAATACAACTCCGCTTCGCTCCGGTCGTGAATTATCGACAAGTGAAAACACTCATAGCATCACTTATGATAATATGCACTTGGCCATAAAACAGTGATTAGCCTATTAATTGGTGCCTGTGGATCAATTAACAAGTTCTTCGCCAATACCTGCAAGATGCTTAGACTTATACACCATAGATGCTTTTAATCAATTGGTACATCTGCTTTGTCGGACTCAATATCTGTCTTAAGGAATCATTTTTAGAGTCTTTATTATCAGTGATTCTCTCATGTTTTTCTACTACTTCTATTAATAATTTGAATTTTTATATTATTTATTGCATATTTTATGCGTTTTCTTATTGCTCTGTTCAACCATTTATATGTTCTTGTTGAAACATATTGTATTTGTTAAGCTTTGTCCATGAGGCAACCTTACTAAGAAGGAATCTTTAAAATAAATATAATCATGGCCTCCAAACATAAGTTAATGAGTATTGTGAGTACTTAATGACTATTTCTTCTACAATCACCAGAAAATGTTCTGATACTGTTCTCATAAAGTGCTGAAATTGGGTAATGTTATTTTATATGCCTATTTTATGATATGACACAATAGAGACAAACTAGTTGAAATTATTAAGTTGCTCAATAATTATGGATAGTTAATATTTAAAAAACCGACTGATATAACTCATTTATATAAGTTCCATTTCTTTTATTTATTACGTATGTGATCAAAATTTCAGTTAAAAAAATTGTTGTTTATTTTTAGTTTTTCATAGCTGTATTGCCGTAAGCGACAAATGCTTCTTTCTCTCTCTGATTTACTACATTACTGCCTCGTTGTCACAAAAAGAAAGCACTGGGGAAGAAGAAATGAGAAAATCCTTTGTATTCTCTCTTATCCCCTTATGGAACAGACAAGGCGCATGCGTACGCAGAACAAGACTTTCCATTGAGACGTTGGTAGCACTTGCGGATTCCTGTAACAAAAGACAAGCGAATTTATTTTCAGCCAGCAGCGCTCTTTTTTTTTTTTTTTTTTTTCTGTCCCGTTCCTGGCCTTCTGTACTACAACTTAATCTGCAGAAGGAATTCTTATAATAGAGGGAAGGGTTTTTATTCTCCTTCTTGCTGTAGGGCAGACATTGCAGAAGAAAATATCGCGGAGTAATATCGGAGAATGATACTCGGTTCCGTTTTCATGGATAATGGTAATCGTGTATAAAATACGGTTACACTTAGGTCGTAGCTGCTGTTGGGTGGATCCTGCTTTATTAGAACATGTTGGCTCTATTGTTGAAGGAGTCCCACTTTGCTGGCCTCCAGTAACAATTCTCTTGGCAGCCAGAACTTTAATATGATTATCGGAAGCAAACTTGATGGCTACCTGATGATTGTTAGAACAGAGACAATGCAAGTTGCGTCCACATCCCTGCGGCGCTCATATTTTTTCTTCACATCGCGTTTATTTAAATAAAAAAAGTATTATGATCAAGAAATGAAGCAGCTGCTGTTGAGATGTACGATATGGGAAAAGTTACCCATGTTATTACCTTCTGCTGTTAGAGGAAGTTGTGGGTGTTTGGCATTTTAAATGCGATACCAAACTGGATGTGAGGCAGAGGCGTAGCTAGGGAAGGGTTTTCGAGACCCCCTAGTTAAAAAAAATGAGATGTGTTACATTCATATAACTCTGCTTCATATAACTATGCTGCAACAAGCTGTTCTTACAAAAGCTTATTCTTTTATCTGTTTCGCGCTTATCAAGATAAACATTAGCACAAATGGTTTTATTACGAGATTTTTATTGTTTAATTTCTATGATCATATCGGGGTTTTTTAATTTGTGAAACAACTCATATATTAACTATAAGTTAGTGTCATTAGATTAATAATGTTATATCATTATACACAAATTCACTCTCACATGCATCCTCCAGACTCTGTAGGGATAAGGAATAATTCTGGTTAAAGAAAGATTCACCACTCCAGCCCCGGGAATCGAACCCCAAACCTCGGATAAGAAGTTAGCTCACTGACTATTCTATCACCGAAGAATAATTTGACTATATTATTTCCTTGTACACACAGAATAGGCAATTACGATAAGCTAAAGCAATAATCAACGCTTTTAAAATTCGATCGCTAAGGGATGATATGGAAATTCCGTTCTCTTTGTTTGACCAGGATAAACAACTATGAATAACGATTTCCAATTTAAAAAGTATCAGCTGAAACGGTAAGCGGTTGGCGCTCATTGAGAGCGGAAAAACGAAAGTTTTATTTTGGATTCTCCAGCGCTTTCTACACAGTTCAAATACGGGGCAGTTGTGCAACATGGTACTTAGTTGTCTTTAATTTTCTTCTCTCTCTAAGTGCTTTCTTATATAATGGGGTTGGAACCTTGATAGTGGTAACTGTTTACTTATAACTGATGTTGGCGAGTTTTAATAGCATTTAAAGTAGTCACTAGCATTATGCACAACC
Source organism: Hymenopus coronatus (assembly GCA_030762935.1). NCBI lineage: Eukaryota > Metazoa > Arthropoda > Insecta > Mantodea > Hymenopodidae > Hymenopus > Hymenopus coronatus. The sequence goes on along the minus strand of CM060888.1, from coordinate 81,465,366 downwards.
TGTTACCAGCGATTTGAAAGTCGAGTGATAACTATAGCTGTGCCTGATGTGTTGATAGTTCGAATGGAGCGGTCTACTGCCTGACGAATCTCTGGAACAGTTCTGAAGCGAATGCCATCAAGTCATTCGGAGTCAAGTCGAAGTCACAAGAGCTTGTATCTAGTGTCGCTGCTTCTTTCTCAAAGCTGGTGGCAGGTTCCGTTCAAAAACGAACAGTAATTCTGCGGATTGACGGTTTGGCTTGGAGGAAAGTAAAGCGTTTGGATAACACATAACATCCACACACAAGAGGCTTGTTGGGGTTCTAACCAACTTTAGATGTTTCGATCTTGAAATTTCGGACTTTCTGATCTTTGGCAACACTTTCTGCAGAACCCACCCATCATTTTGTGCGCCAGTGTTCGGCCGCAAGCAGGCAAGTTGTGGCTGATTTATTCACTAATGGAACTCCGAATATCTCCATAACCTTAATGGAAACTGTATACGGAGCGACAGTTAGATCCACGATGACATACGGAGGAGAAATATGGGGGTGGGAACAAACAGGGAATCTGGATCAAGTGAGGACCCAATTTTTGAAAGGAATTCTGGGTGTAGGGAGGGGTGCGGCAAACTGCGGAATAATGAGGGAATTCGGGCACATAGTGAAACGATAGAGTGCAAAATCAGAGCAGTTAAATATTGGATGAGAATCGTTCACGGAAACCAATCTCTAATTAGGGCAGTCTGCTACCGTGAACAGTTGCGAATGGAAGGTAATTTGACGTGGGCATCAAAATTAAAGAAAGGGTTGGAAACCATTGGGATGGGAGACATTTGGATGGCGGGGCAGGAAAACAGGCGAAGTATTTGGAGAGAAATTAAGAAACGTCTCTGTGATATTGACAGACAGCAAATGATTGCGCAATGCACAGAGGTGTCATTAGAAGTACAGTCTGGGCTGAAATCGGAGTGGGGTATGGAGCAATACATCAAAACAGGTACCAAACCATTAGAGAGGGGCTCGCGTGGATTAGACTAGGAGCATGGAGAAGCACGAAAATTTCTGACGAGAATGGTACGAGAATCTGTCCCATTTGCGAGGAGCAAGAGTCGTGGACTCACATCTTGGCAAGATGTAGGGGTACGGAGGAATGGCGGGAAAAATATTTGCCGCGATTTTTTACCACTGCGAATGTAGGGATAGAAGCATGTTGGACGCTACTGGCAGGCACGGAAAACATGGACGGGCTAGGTAAATTTATACTTAAGGCAAGACAGCTGAGATCTGAGGAGGCTGCCAATAGAGAAGGGCGGGGGCATAAGATCAACTAAACAAAAGTGACTACAATGTTCTACATACATATATATTATGTCATACTTAGGTCACTGTTGTGCTAGGGTTGTATATATTATGTGTATATATGTCTTTTAAGTGTAATTATCTATTATAAGAGGGTGCATTTATGAAGGTGTACTCTGTGTGTAAATTTAAATTGCTATATTTTAATATCTTTGTATCTTTATTTTCGGATTCACTCTTAATTTTATTGTTGTTTAATATTGCTTTTGACTGTGTATTTCCTTTGTCTTTTTATTTTCGTGTTTACTCTTCTAATTCTTTGTTGTGGTTGTTGTTTTAATATTGCTTGTAATGTGTATTACAAAAGCACGTACGGTCTGTGGACCCGTGCGACTGTTGAAATTCTATGTATGATATTGCTATGTTAATAAATACACTTATTCATTCATTCATTCACTAATGGAACTGAGAAGTCCTGCAGCATCCACCATACTCCCGGACTTAAAACCCTCATGACTTTGGCTTTATGCTGAAGATAAACCAATTCGTGGCATTCACTTCAGAACTTTACAAGAGATGCGTCAGGTCGAACTATCATCACATCAGGCTCTGCCAAAGGTATCCTATGACGTCCACATCGCTGGTGAATACCTTCAAGGACAGTAGAACTTTGTAATACGCATTTCTTTTGTAACAATTGTAAATAAACAGTTGCCACAATTATTAAAGTTCCAACCCTCGTATTGTGTTCTTAATTTTTATAGCATTTTACTCAATATCTTAATTTTGACTTTCTCTTCTACATCTAGTGTCTAAAATATTGTCCTTCACTAAAATCTTTGAAGCTAAAGTTCCACCGGAAATATATGTTTTGAGATCTCCGAAATCTCAAAAAGTTAGTTTTACTTTCTCTGCCTTATAATACATAGTAGTAGAAATGATAATGCATTTGAGAGGTTGAGATTTTAGCGAAAATGCATGCTTTGAGGTCTTCTGAATCCAACACACACGTTTTGAATATATATACAAACAAAATGGGTATCCTAAATTTGCAGAGAATAGCCTGTGAAGTCCTCTTCATTTGAAAGTAATATTGTACAATCTGAATTAAGCTTAATTAAGAGAAAACTTATCTGAATAAAGAGAAACCGCACTGCAGAAAAATGTAGATTTTTTAAACACAATTTATTTCAAATAACTTATTTGTGACATAAGCCAATTCTGAGATATTCGTCATTAATGATTTGAATTGTTAAATTCCTTTCAAGGAAAGAGTATGGGTTTTGAGGCCAACATAAAGAGTCTAATTCTTATCATTTGACTATCACTAATCCATTTGTATTTCTAACGAATTTCGTCTAATAAATGATAGAGAATAGAGAAACATATCAGAATTTTTAAAATCGTAAATTTGGTTGTTATACTCAAAATGAATAACAACAATGCTAAGGGGTGTTTTAAAAATCACTTCAGACTTTAAATCACTATAAGTATTATAATATTTATGGTAGAAAAAACAAAAGAAGTCGCATACTGGGCAAACTGGGGTTTTATGAAACATTTAGAAGATGCCATTCGTTCTCTTGCTGAACGTACACCATTCTTTGTGCTAATCCATGCATAGCATTGTTCTGTTGATTTCTTGGAATATTAACAAATTCTTGCGAGATAGCATCTTTCGTCGGGTAGTTGGATGTGTCAGAAAAACTCGTTGCTTAAAGTAACCCTGCCCCGTCGGATTGAGATCTGGATATCGCTGCGGCCACTTTGTTGGAAAGCGTCTACCAATGACATAGTCGCCCAAGATATGGCCTGTAAGTGTTTTTGTTTGGGTGTAGATATGTGGCGAAGCGCCATCTTGCATGAAGATATTTTCTGTATCGCGATTCCTCAGCCTACGGATGACGAAGTTTTGTAGTATGCTATAGGAGTGCTCTTCTTTTGCAGCAAAACTTGCATTGTTGTCTTCTTCGAATACGTAAAAGCCAATGATAAATTGTGAATTGAAGCCACACCACATGGTACTTTTGAACTATGAAGACATTCTTAATTAAAATTTGATCGTCATTTTCTGACCAAATATCTGCAATTATGTAATTAACCACTAAGAAAGAAGTGTGCTGCTTTTGTTTAAAAATCTGATGTGTTCCATTCATATGATTTTCTCTACATCTGTATCACAAACTATGGTTGAAAAGCTTATTCTTCTGTCTACTTCATGCTCTTCGAGATACACATTTGCAAAAATGCTTTCCTGTAATTAAGAGGGAAATAATGGAATACACTAAATAGACTAAAACGATAGTCAAATTTTTATATGCTGGTTGCCATGAGAAGAACTCTTGTTTCTTTGCATTGACAGGTGCTGACAAATCCCCGTATGTGAAAAGTTTAAGTATTTTAACACTGTAACAAAAAATAAGGAAAATTTGAAAAATGGGCAACATGTGTATATGAAAAACATGCATTTGACACAAATTGTATATTTCAACGATATCTTGATTTTTTTGTAGGAAGTTTTTGTCTATTTCCTACGGTTTATAAGATATGCAAAATCCAGGAAAATTCATCCAGAAAAAATAGGTCTTCAGAAACTATTCCTAGAAAGTTCAAGATATACATTTTATTTGTCCTGTAAATATGTTTAATGTATGGTATTTTAATCATTTTGAGATAGTCATAATTTTTTAAAATGTTCCCATATAAAGGGTAGTTTGGAGTAGAGCGATTTTCCTCAAAATCTTCGTGTCGCATCTTTGGAAGATACTAAACTTATCTATATACCAAGTTTGGTACTTTATCGGCTTTTCGGTTTTGAGCTGTCGTGTTCACAGACACTGGATACCCATACACACACACTCAGGGACCTTTTTCTAAAAATTCTTTATCTGGATACAGGGGACCCTAAAACGTCTATTTCCGGTGAAATATCGGTATCGGATTTTTGGTTGGAATGCAATACCTTCTCTATACACTGTGAACATAGTACCTACGTTTAGAGAATGTATAAAAACGTTGTCCAACCAATTATTCTTAATTTGAACTTCAGCTAGCAGATATAAAACAAAATCATATCTGTCCCACGTGTCACTTTATTTGAACCTTATTTCAGTTTATATGGATACAGATTAAGCTTTTCCTTAGAATTCTCCAAACTGTTGTATCACTTTCTGAAGTTGCCTCTATACCTGTGCAACACTACTAATTCCAAAATTGTTATTTTCACTTACTTCATTATTTGCACGAAATACCTTAGCAACAGAAAAATCGTTGATTACTTTTAGGCGTCCATATTTCTTATTATCCAGTTTTCTCAAACTTCCTGAATAAATCTTCTTAACTGCGAATATTGATTAATTTTTTTCTTAAATTTTAAGAGTTTTAAAATTGTCTCAAACCTTGAGAAAAACTTCTCTTGCTTTTATATAGCATTGAATCAGCTATAATCTATCATTTAGTGATAGAGCCATAATTTGCAACTTAAAAGTTCGTATAGCAGTATGAATAGAAGTATTAATTTTCAATCAGCAAATGACGATAAGAGCCCGTCTGGATATTGTGGTGATATTGCATCTGCTTCACATTCAATAGGTCGCTAGTTTGAGTCTCGCTTAGGATGAGCTACCCGGATAATTTTTTTTTTTTCGGGATATTCCCTTATTTTGAGACCTATGTAGAATAACTTAGAAATTATTTTAGCATAATTTACCAGTTTCATTTATCGGCCAATATGATCAACTCAAGCTTACCCAGTATGCAAAGTCTTTTGCTTTTATCTGTATAAATTATTATATTAATGCAACAGTGGATTTTTTTTTTGGACACCATGATTTCCTTATTCAAATTTAATTACAAACTTTCGAAATATTTTACTTCTGAGATTTCACACTGGTTCCAAAGTTCTATCCACTTTTCAGAATGCTAGAGAGGTCCTTGTTTGACATCCTGTGCAGTATAGCCGAAATAACACTATTTATTCTGTATCGGTTTGAAAATGGCAGCTACGAAGAATTTTATTTCACTTGTGGAAACAGGTAAAAATTGCAGGGTGCAATATCCGGCGAATAAGGTGGGTGGGGCGTGATTTCGATACCTAGTTGAGTGTTTGCCTCTTGTGCTATGGCTCGATGAGCAGGGGCGTTGTCCTGATGAAGAATACATCCATTGGGAGCAAATTCTGGTCTCTTGGCAGCCATTTTCCTCCTGAGTGATGTTTTAAAAACATTACTGTAGTATCGAGATGGCGGCGCCGTGGTTGAGTGGTTAGACCGCTCGCCTCCCATCTGGGCACCCCGAGTTCGATCATAAGCGCCCACCTGTGGGATTCGTGGTAGATGATGATGCGCCTCTTATTCCACCAATTGCACCTTTCCAATCATCAATTTCGCCTAAATTTCATATCATCCACTTCCTCATTTTCATGCCTGGCTACGGGCCGACCCCTCGTAACAGGTTCTCCATTCTGTGGTTTCGTGCCGTGACAGACTTCTGACCCTAGGCATTGGCTTGTAAGCTCTAGGGGAGTGTCAGTCCTACACTTCTGGGAAGGGCAAGCCAATAACGAAACGAAACTGTAGTATTGAGTAGTTACTGTCATGTGTTTAGGAACCACGTGGTCATAAATTACCTCAATGTTCCTTTGCTTTTTTCACCACCTTGAACTTTTTTATGACATTCAAAAACAGTGTTCTTTATAAAGCGTAGTCTCCATAATATGCTTTCTGTATCATTTGCAGCGTTTCAATACCAGTTGTTTTTTTTTTTTTTTCAGAAGAACACAAATCCGAATTGCTGTTCGTTGTTCTAACTTGAAAAACATGTTGGGTCACCGAAACACTGCTTACACAATGACTCCCTGGACAAACTTAACAGCGCACGGACAGTGTTGCGCATATCCTAGCGTCCCCGATTGGTGAATTTTGACGGGCGCGTGTTTAAACAGAAAAAATAACTCCCGTTACTTACGATATACTCTCGAAACATAGCGGTTTAATGTTTGAAGTGAATTGTAAAATACCCTGTACTTCTGTTATGTAACAGTTAACCTAAGATGCATACAAATCGAATTAATTATCAAATATCTTCAGTATGATCATGAAGAATAACAGTATTGAAGAGTAAAGAGAGAGAAAAAGAATGTAGAATTACAATATTACGTAAAATACTAAGTGCGGTATTAAGAGTTTAGTTACGGCATGTTTGTTACGTGGCAAGGCAACTTACAGAATTGCAGACAGCGTCAGGGATAATTACTCTAATGGAATGATGAGCTTGGGCTAACCGAACAAGGGACTTAATCCTTCCACGTTCAATATAACAGCAAAGCAGAAGAATAACGAACAGCTTAAATGGCAAGAAGAGAGGAATAATTCAAGTTACATAGTTAACTGCACTATGTACATAGTACGTGTAGAGAAAGAAGTTGGTATATTTTGCTCTAGTAAACATGAACCTTTTATAGATATAAAGGATAGAATTTTATACAAAGAAACAAAATAAGCAAATAGGCAAACGCCAAAGTTTCGTTCTCAGGGTATCTCTGAAACTGAAATTTTTAATTTTAACTAAATCTTTTAGGAAAATACCGATAAATGAAACAAAATTACTTAGAAGTGCCCCGTAAGCCGCTTACGTTTTGAATTGTGCTTTTTGCCCCAGTAATAATACAATACTCATATATCTAATTCCAGACAGGCAGCATTGCATGCGTGTCACTTGCGTAATTCTAGGTAAGCATTTTGGTTTGCCTTCATAACGTGTTTCATTATTTAATACATCAATAATAAGAAATGCAGAATCGTGGATTATCAAATATGCAGATCCTAATGTGAGAAAAAGCATCGCATGTGTAGAGTGATTTTGTCAAATGCTCAGAATTTCCTATTGCTCTGATGCCTTGTCGCATTAATTATTCAGTTTGGCACAGTTCACATGTGAGGTAAAACATATCGACTTCCTATCACTCCATTTTGTCTTGATTTAATAATATAAAATTACATTTTATTGATATCTCAAGTTAAACCATTAGCAAATAGAGCATAAATTGTATTCCATCCAAAGATTGATATCGATATTTGATAGAAAACACATTATGTTAGGTGCTATGAAAAAATGGAGTTATTTCTATATATATATATATGTTTAAGCATTTTTCTGTAAACACATAACTCAAAAATTATAGTAATAAACTAGGTATTTCCTAGGATGTGACACTAAGAGTTTCCAGAACATTCCCCGTCCGAAGCTATTCAATGCATGGACCATTTTTAATAATTTTATAAACTCTCAGAAATGGGTCTAATATTAAATTAAATTGCCACTTGTTTAAAATATTCTCATTTCTGACAGAATTGATCTCCTAAATTTTCTGTGAACAATTTGTAACTTCCTTTTCACTCCTAATCAGCTTTATATGAAATATCTTTTCGTATGTGGTTTGTATATAAATAAAAGCTCATTGCATAACAATGTGGATCAATTTATGTCAACTCGAGACATTTACTGTTAGGTATTACTGATTTCTCAATTACTTTGTATACGTTTTTAATTGCCAAGGCAGAATGTTAAAAATTTGATTATCGTTTCACCCTTCAGTCACTTTTTTTTAAGCTTTAACCTCGTTGGTCATATCAAATGATAAATAAGGTCACTGAAATGATGCTAAAATGATCTACTATAGTTACTCGACATTCATCTTCTCAGAACGAGGAAAACTCCGAAGAAAAACCTTACCCGGGTAAGTTACCAAAAGCGAGATTCGAACTCGCGACCTTTTGAACGCTATTCCAACATTATCGAAGCGTGGAATAATATCTTTTTACTAAATATAAAATCTGTAATAAAAACCAATAAGGTGTATCTTTCGACATGAAGAAGATAGAAAAAGAAAACTGATGTGTGTCATTCGCATGACTTTCTCTACATCTCTGCAACAAATTATGTTAAAAAGCTTATGCTTCTATTTACTTCATGCTAATTGAGAAAAAATTAGCAGAAATAGACTTATTACTTGCTTCATTGTAAGTAGAAGGGAAACATTAGGGTACCATAGGTTAAAGTGACAGTCAAAAACTGCTTACTATGTGACTGAAATTCTTTTGTTTGTGTGGACAGGAGTTTACAAAATCCGGTATGAGAAAATTATAAATAAGTTAAAGCTGCAACCAATAACAAGCATCAACTCCACGATAAATGAATATAGCATAAATTTTGTGTTTTAACGAGCTCTACATTTTCTGTTAAGTTAATTTTTGTCTCTCTCTTACGGTTTACCACATATGCAAAATTCCGTAAAATTTATCCAGAATAAAGTAGTCTTCAGAGGCTATTCCTAGAAAATTCAAGATATACATTTTATACATGTTTAATATACAATATTTTAATAAAAATTGTTACAGTCATTTTTGAGAAAATCAAAATGTTCGAAAAATGTTCTATGTAAGGGGTAGTTGGGAGGTGAGGGATTTTTCTTGAAAATTTTCGTGTCACATCCTTGGAAGATACCAAACTTAAATACCAAGTGGTATTTAACGGTCCTTCGTTTATGAGCTATGCTGTCCACAGTCACACACTCATAAACATACACACAGGACCTTTTTCTAAAAATGTTTTTTTTGGATTTAGGGGTACTCAAAAATGTATTTACGGTGAAATCTCGGTATCAATTATATGGGTACAATAGAACTCTATAGTACGTATAGAGAATGTAATAACCTGTAAACTTAGCTACATAGGGATATTTTGATAAATGGAATCTTAATGTGTATCCGTTTCAGTGTGCCAGTTGATTTTCCCCCTTGTCTAACGGTTTTCTCACAATCACTTATTTTACTAACTAATGGTCTTGGCCCCTCCGCGAAATGAATAACACTGTAAGTATGTACTATCCGTTTTGCCATCACGGTTTCATACCTCATCAATATGTGACCTGCTGGTCTGCGTAGTGTGCGGTCATTGACCTTGTATAAAACATTCAAATTCAATTTTATGCATCAATTATTATGAGACCTACGAAGGTGACTCCTCACCCATGGCGACACCATTATAGATCGATTCTTATTACCTCCTTCTCACAAAGAAGTGAGGGAAACGCAGGCAGATATAGGCCACAGAGGCACGCAGAAGTTCCTAACATCTCCAAGCTTGAACACCCGCGCACCCTAAGGGAGTAATCCCTCGAGGGCGGTGCAGCGATCCTAGCAGCCAAAAGCGCTCTGTTGTTCACACAGAATAGAAATGAAATAAGGAATGAGAGATAGGAAAACTCGTCTATAAGAAACAACCCCAGCCGTGTTTTGACGAGGTCTGCATTTTTTGTGAAGTACATCTTTTATCTATCCTTCGTTTACCAGCTATGCAAAAGTCATCCACAAAAGTAAATTGAATATATATATTCCGCAAAAATAGCACGCACACACAAATACACATTTCCGACGTTCTCTAATAATCTTTTTTTTTATTATTGCATATTGCATATTTTCATTCAATTTCGATATTATATTTTTGTATAGAATGCAATACCTGCTACGCACTATGTACCTATCAGAGAAAATAAACCTTTAATGCGTTACATTCCTTTGACTTTCCGCACTTGTTTTTTTTCTTCCAAAAATGAGTTTTACTAACTGCTTCTTTTTAATTGAGATAGGCGTTTATACGTTTAGTTGAAGATACGTTAGAGATACCGCAGGTTCAAAGGAAGAAATGTTTTTAAAAAATGCGGGCCTGCATATGCTGGCTTTGAAATTTCGTATTCTATGTATGAGATAACGAGAAATATTGGTGTAATTTGTCCTCAATAAATGTGTGGTGACTATTGGAAAATTGAAACCAATGACAAATATACATACATACATACATACATACATACATACATACATACATACATACATACATACATACATACATACATACATACATACATACATACATACATACATACATACATACATACATACATACATACATACATACATACATACATCCATCCATCCATCCATCCATCCATCCATCCATCCATCCATCCATCCATCCATCCATCCATCCATCCATCCATCCATACATACATACATACATACATACATACATACATACATACATACATACATACATACATACATACATACATACATACATACATACATACATACATACATACATACATACATACATACATACATACATACATACATACATACATACATACATACATACATACATACATACATACATACATACATACATACATACATACATACATACATACATACATACATACATACATACATACATACATACATACATACATACATACATACATACATACATACATACATACATACGCACGCACGCACGCAGGCAGGCAGACAGGCATGCAGATTTTGTTTCATATGTGTATTTTATATTTCTCCTAGATTAAATTCTAAGCTTTTTCTGCAGTTTTTGTTTCTATTTACGAGATTAGATTCCAAGGATGCGACAAAAGATTTTCAAGGAAATGTTCCCAGCCCCCCAACTTCCCTTTAAATGGAATATTTTTCGAAAATTGTTAATTTATGAAAAATGGCTCTTAGCGATTTTGATTAAAATGTCATATTTTAAAGATATTTTAAAGACAAACGAAATGTAGAGTATATTTAATTTTCTGGGAATAACCTCGAAAACTTCTACATTCTGGATGATTTAATATAACTTGTAAATCGTAAGAGATAGACACCGCTTATTACACATAAAATGTAGATCTATTTAAAACACACTATTTTATGTCATGCATCTTTTCGTATAGTTAACCCTTTCCGAGATATTCCTTGTTATTGGCTTTAGTTTTAAAATACTTATACTTTTCTCATATGGGAGCTGTAAATTCTGGCCATGCGAAGATTTTGGTTGCATAGCAAGAACTTTAATAAGATTTGATTATCACTTTAGCCTAGTGTGTTCCCTTATTTTCCTTCTACTTACAAGGAAATAAGTAATAAGGCCAGATCTGCTTATATTTACTTCGATTAGTATGACATAGATAAAACAATAATGTTTTGTAAGGGAAGTCTGTTTGTGGAAGATCTAGAGAAGTTCATGTGAATGGAACACATCAGATTTTTAAAATGCATTTATTTAACGTCGTTTTAACCGCTTGGTCATGTCTCGACGGTTCTGTTCGTGATACTTGTTTGAGTTGTATGATAGACAGCAGCCCTCATGGTTTTTTCCCCGTGGCCGTACTACTTCCGTTTCGCGCCAAGCATACGGAAAAATGTATCATCCGGTCTTGATGCTCTTTCAACATCTGTATTCAGACGGTACAACCAGTTGCTGATCTCATGCCTTTTACACTATACATACTTTACATTGCAAAAATCAGATGCCCCTGGATCTTCTGCTTAGCGCGGTGGTAGCGCGACTGTTACCAAGCGGGAGACCTGGGTTCTATTTGCTGTACCAGCGTGGGGATTTTTCCCCCACTGGGAGACCTAGTCCGGGGTACACTCAGCTTCGTGAGGTCCCTGGGGGTGGGGAGGCCAATTGAGCAGCTACTTGATGGAGAAGTAGTAGCAGCTTCATATCATGAGGATCGAATTAACCGGCCGGGGAGGGGAGTTCGAGGCACTGACCACGCCTCACCCTTCAATACTGCTACCCATCCATGACGTCTGTAATGGACCGAGATGGGGACGCAGCGGCCGGGCGGTAAGCCAAGGTTTCTTGAGAACTGTCGTGCCATGGGGTTATGTTATTAATCAGATGCCGCTGGGTTACCGTCTTTCAGTACTACTTTCAGTAATTGTGGATAGTAATTTATCAGATATACTGTTGTTTTAGACCGAAAGTGCAACTTTTGGGTCGTGGTATTAAATATTGAATCAGGTATTTATATTAGCAACTGAGGGAAACTTCGAAGAAACTTCAGGCACATTGATCGGCTAGGGGATCGAACCGAGATCCTCGTGATATTGGCCAATAAGTTTTTGAATTTGCAATAGCTAGGTAAGTGTTCTTAAAGTCAGTAAAGCAAGTATTAAAAATATATTTTTTATTTATAATTTTATTTAATGCCATCCAACTACATAGGTCTTATAGTGACAACATCATGTATGTATAACAAGAAATGTAATAAAACTTTGAATATAATATTTACAGTTTAAATTAATAATTATATCTAATTTGTAATATTAATTTTTGGATTCTAACAATAATATCTATATATTATGAAGTGATTCATACAACAGTGTATTAAAAGTATACACTATTCTACAGTACAGTAGCAAATGCACAATCTTTTATGAATTAAAACAATGATGAAAATTTAGTTTGTTCGTCGAGTGCTGCTTGGAGATCTGGAGGAATTTGGTGGCTGCTTCTGTACTTCGAGGGTTGGGCACCTTCCGATATGATATGTTTGACTGATAGTCTCTGGCTGCAATGTTCACGGAATGGAGGTTGCTGTCTGGTGAGTTAGTTTAGTATGTCCAATTCTTAGTCTGGTGAGTATCATCTGTTGACACTGGCTGAGAGTTTCGTATATTTTAATAAATTATATGTTAAGTTTTACTTCATGCAGGTTTACTGTTGCGGTTATTTTCAATCCAGTTATTCTTACATTTTTGTACCAGCTTCTTCTTAACATACTGTATAGCTTCTTCATGTGGAGTTGGGATAGGGGGATAAACTGGTGGTTGTTGTGTTACTTCTGTTGCTGCTTCATCTGCTCTTCCGTTCCCCTCTAACCCCTGATGGGAAGGTGTGCACATTAAAATTACTTCATACACATATTTTCCAATTTTTTAATTGACAAATATAAGTCTACCACGAATATTTTCACAGATGAATCAGCATCCAAAAGGAAGGAGATGCTCTATAGTGTACGCAGATCAGGTAATGCTCTACAGCTTGCCTTACTTCTTTACAGCGTTCTCTTGGGAAAGATTCTATATAATATAAATAATTAATCCATTAAAATACACTATAACATATTTCCTTAAGTGTACTGCTTGCCATTCAAAGCTCCAAACCAAAACACGTGCTGATCCACGAAATCCACCTACTAAGCTATAATATAAGACCGACAAAAAGGTATCCTTTGTATGGACTACCTCCCACATTCACATAACAGGTAAAGAAATAACAGATGAAGCTGCTAAAGAAGCAACTAAACATCCCGTAGTGATTCGTCTGTTGTCTCTCCACACTAAGACATCATCAACTTCTTCAAACACGTGTACATGGAAAAATGGAAATTGGAATTGTCGTCAACTAAGAGTATACTTCAGAAAGCTCGCTCTGGCTGCACCAAACCTTTTCTACATTCCCGAACTCTCAAAAGAGATCAAGTAATCATCACGTGGCTCAGAATTGGTCACTCCAAACTGACTCATTGTTGTCTTCTAGCTAAAGACCAACCTCAGAACTGTACGAGCTGTGACAGGCCTTGTAGACTGCCCACTGCATAGTAACATTAGAAAAAAAGCCGGCAATTCCAGTTTTCCTGATGCGTTCACACACCCAACATGCTGAAGAAGACGCTACAGTTTATAACGCACACAAAGCTCTCTGATTTATTGTAAATGTAATGTAAATATTAACCTAACTGTGTAACTGTAAATTGATATCAATGTACTCGTATTTTAATGATCGGTCGTGAAAAGACCTTGTAGTTAAAAGACCTTAAATAAACATAAAATTAGGTAAATAATTGATCTGTACACTTTTTGTACTTTTTTGCTACAAAGTGCCAAATTCAAAATATATTTCTAGTAATAGGACAGTAATATTAAAGAATATTTTAAATTGTCATAGCAAATAGTTTAAAAGGCAGAAGAAGAACTGTATTTCAAATAATGCCGAGTTGTTTGCTTTTTCTACGCGTACTATGCATATAGCAGATAGAGAAGGTATTGTATTACACCCAAAATTTCGATGTTAAGATTTCGCCAGAAATATGTTTTTATGCCCCAAAAAGTATTTAGAGAAAAAGATCAGCCTGTTTGTGTATGCACATATAAAGACAAAGCTCAAAAAAACGAAAAGATCCTTAAATAACAAATATGGTAAAAGTCTAGTATCTTTCAGGGTTGCGACACGAAGATTTTCAAGAAAATTCCCCCTACCCTAAAATATATTTCAAATGAAAACTTTTTAAAATTTTGTTTTTCTCAGAACGGCAAAAATGGCTCTAATGATTTTAATGAAAATACTGTATATTAAATATATATATACATACTGTATATTAAAGATATATATATATATATATATATATATATATATATATATATATACATGACAAATAAGATGTGTATCAGCATTTTCTTGGAATAGCCTGTGAATACCTCGTCATTCTGAATGAATTTAGTATACCTAACCGTTAGAGATAGAAATGGAAATGGCGTGTTATTTATGGACGCTCTTTAACTGCTATGGTTCTCAGCGTCCCATTGTATACTGGGCATGAGAGACCGCTTAATTTTGTTCAGAGGGCTCTCTATGAGACTTGAGGTTCTTTTACGTAAGAGATAGACATAAAACTACTGCCTAAAATTGTTGATTTCATTAAAACACACAATTTATGTCATATACATTTTTGTAGAGTTAAACTTCTCGGAGATATTCTTTATTATTAATAAACTTCTCGGAGATATTCCTTATTAATTTTATTTTAAGCTACTTAAATAAAGGAATGCACTGGATTAAAACAATTGTCAAATCTTTTAAACTGGTTGTCATATGGTTGTAATCCATTTCTATGCAGGACCAGGAGTTTACAGCTTTCCGTGTGAGAAAAGTTTAAGTATTTCAATTCTGAAACAAACAACAAGAAATATCTCAGAAATGGTCAATTCCACGAAAAAATATGTCATAAATTGTGTGTTTTAATGTATCTACATTTTTGTATAGTAAGATTTTGTCTATCTCTTACGGTTTACCAGTTACGAAAGATTAATTCAGAATAAAGGGGCCCTTAGATGCTATTCCCAGAAAATTCAAGATGTACATTTTATTTGCCATATTATTTCCTTAATATACGGTGATTTAATCAAAATCGTTATAGCAATTTTTGGGAATATCAATATTTTGGAAACTTTTCCATATAAAGGGTAGTTTGGGGTGATGGGGATTTTTCTCAAAGTCTTTTCGTTTTTGAGTTATCAGTGTTTCTCAGACACACGGACACACACACACCCAGGGACCTTTTTCAAAAAATGCTTTTTTTCATATAGGGGACCCTAAAATGTGCATTTCCGGTGAAATTTCGGTATCGAGTGCAATACCTTCTCTATACACTATGTATATAGTACGTGTAGAAAAAGTAAATATTAATAACGTAAAAGTGAGGTTTAAGTGTACTAATACGAGAACATAAAGAAAGATAGGACTACAAGTTTGTAGAGCTTTGCATATGCTGTTAACTACAGATGGCAGAGCTGCGCTGATATTTACTTTGATCCAATGCGCCTATCTTGTTCCCAAGAAAGATGACCATTCTGCAGACGTACCGTTCACCTCGGGGTATCAAATTCCACATCGATTTCCGAGAGGGAGGAGGTTTGAAATTGTAAACTTTTCCACTGAAGCGTAATTTATTATTGGATTGACAACTACATTTTCTACATGGTTTCATTTCGTGCTGCGTCCACTTCTGGAAGCCAGGATGGAAGGGGGAGAAGGAAGAATTAGAAATATAAATTCCAGAAGCTGCACTGGCTTCGTCGGCGGTGGTTTTCAAAATGGAATCGATGACGGAAGAATCTGGTTCTCTTTCTTTCCCTCAGTGCGCGCAGCAGCTGCGGTTATTGAATGAAATTTAGGGATGTATGAAATCCATTCTGCAGTCAACGCAGAGTTTTCGACGTGGATGTCGTCTGCTATCTATTCCATAAGTCCCTTTCTGCCGTCTCCTTTTCACTTTATTTGCGCCTTATTTATGTTGTTAAATAAAGTATTGTGGTCGATCATGTAATTCGAGATTGAGATTTTACTGAAAATGCGTATTATGAGGCTTCCATTTCCAAAAAGTAGTTTTACTTTCTCTATACGAACCATGTACATAGTGTATAGAGAAGGTATTGCATTGCACCCAAAAATTCGATACCGAGATTTCACCGGAAATACATGTTTTGGGACTCCCTGAATACAAAAAAAAAAGCAGTTTTAGAAAAATGTCCGTTTGTGCCTGTCTGTCTCTCTGTGTGTATGTGTGTGTCTGTGGGCAGCATAGCTCAAAAACGAAAATGCCGTTAAAGCCCATCCTTGGTTTGGTTTCTTCCAAGGATGGAACACGAAGATTTTGAAGAAAATCCCCCCACCCCAAACTACCCTTTACATGGAAAAATTTTTGAAAATTTTGATTTTTTTTAAAAATGGCTTTAACGATTATGATTAAAATATCGTATATTAAAGATATTTACCTGACATAAAATGTATATCTTGAAGTATCTGGGAATAGCCTCTGAAGACTACTTTATTCTGGATGAATTTTACGTAATTGTGCATAAATGCTAATTCGTAAGACATGGGGAGAAACTTACTACACAGAAAATGTAGCGCACGATACAACACACACCTTGTCATATGCATTTTTTCGTGTAGTTGATAATTTTTAAGATATTCCTGGTTTTTCGTTTTAGCTTTGAAAAACTTATACTTTTCCCATACAGGAATTTCTTAACTCCTGTCCATACAAACAAAGGAACTTCAGTTACATAGCAACCAGCTTTTGGCTATCATTTTAAACTATGGAACTCCCACATTTCGCTTCTACTTACAAGGAAGCAAGTAATAAGACTATTTATAATTAGCATGAAGCAAATAGAAACATAAGCTCTTTAATTACAATTTGTTGCAGAAGATAGAGAGAAAGTCATGTGAATGGAACACATAAGATTTTTGTATTTAAGTAAGGCACCTAACAAAAGTTATTTGAAAAGATTTTCGTTTTGTTTTCAAATGTTATTAAAACATTTTTGAGGATGACAAATATACTGTTATTAAGAACTTTCTGCAAATGTAGAATGCCAGCATTGACAAAGTATACGTTAAAATATATTAGTGTGAGAACAAAATATAAGTAAGATACCATTTAAAAATTATGATGTATGTATAAGTTGCATATACATATATGTGTGTGTGTGTGTGTGAATAACATAGCTCAAAAACGAAAAGTTGGTATTTACTTTCAGCATATTTTAACTACGCGAAAGATTTTCTAGAAAATCCCCCACTCCAAACCACGTTTAAGTAGTCCTTAAGCACTTAAATTCTTAAGTACCCTTATGTTTTCGAAAACTTTGATTTTCTCAAAAATTGTTCCACCGTTTTTGTTTAAAATATCACATGATTAACATATAATATATCAAATGCTAATATAATTCATAATTAAGATGCATGTCTCCAATTTTCTGGTATAGCCTATGAAAACCACTTAATTCTGGATGACTTTTATGTAACTGGTAAACCGAAAGCTATACAAAATATGTACATCTCGTAAAAACACACATTTTGGTCCGCATGTTCTTTTTTGAATTAACCATTTTAGACATATTCCTTGTTATTGGTTTTTAATATTCAGTATTAAGATTTTTGTAAATGGTATGTCGTTATTTACTTTTCTGATCCTGGTCATGCAAATAGAAGGGAATTTAAATTGCATTAGATAGCGGTTGAAAGACTTGACTACCGATTTAGCTAGCGAGGAATTAAGAAATAAGAGAGTGTTAGCTAATGATTTATCTTACTAATGTTTGATTATGATGCAATACATAGAAGAATAACTTTTGCAATACCAGTTTGTAACAGAATAAATAGAGAAAATTATGTGAATTGAACACATTAAATTTTAAAATGTTTTTTTTTGGAATGTTAGGCATATATAGGAACACAAGAACTAATTTTGGCTTAGAAGTATGTAAACTAAAATGTAATGAAAGTTCTGGTAAATTGGTTGAAATTTATAAACATTTCCTTTATAGGAATATGAAGAAAAAAAATCTATAACCTTCACCTCCTCCCTTTATATAGCTTAGCTATGTAGTGCAGTGTTTTTACTTTCTCTATACGTGCTATGTACATAGTGTATAGCGAAGGTATTGTAATGCACCCAAAAATTCGATGCCGAGATTTCACCGGAAATGCACGTTTTGAGACCTCCTGAATCCAAAAAAAAAAAGCATTTTTAGAAAAATGTCCATGTGTGTGTCTGTCTATCTGTCTCTGTGTGTGTGTATGTGTGTATTGTGTGTCTATGGGCAGCATAGCTCAAAAACGAAAATTCCCTTAAAACCAAACTTGAAATTTAGGTTTGGTATCTTCCAAGGATGCGACACGAAGATCTTCAAGAAAATCCCCCTACTCCCAACTACCCTTTACATGGAACTTTTTTCGAAAATTTTGTTTTTCTAAAAAATGGCTGTAACGATTTTGATTAATATATCGTATATTAAAGATATTTACCTGACAAATAAAGTGTATATCTTGAATTTTCTGAAAATAGCCTCTGAAGACTACTTTATTCTGGAGGAATCTTGCATAACTACTAAACCATAAGAGATGGAAAAAAACTTATCACACAAAAAATGTAGGGCACGTTAAAACGCCCAATTTATGTTAAGTACCTTTTTTTCGTGGAGTTGATCATTTTTTAGATATTCCTTGTTTTTTGTGTCAGCTTTGAAAAACATACTTTTCTCATACAAACAAACAAACTTCAGTCACATAGCAACCAGCTTTTGGCTTTCACTTTAACCTATGGTACTCCTTTATTTCGCTTCTGCTTACAATAAAACAAGGAATAAGACTATTTCTGCTAATTTTTCTCGATTAGCATGAAATAAAAGAATAAGCTTATTAACAATAATTTGTTACAGAGATATGGAGAAAGTCGTGTGAATGGAACGCATCAGCTTTTTTAGTTTATGGCACAGACAAGAAGACCAGAAGGAAAGGAGATGTTGCTAAGTGCTGGAAGTAATGAATTAAAATAATCTGATATTGACATTTACATTACCTTCTGTATGTTCTAATCTACTTTGTAGATATAAAGAACTACTATTACGTAAGTTTATTTTGCCATCTACTACGTTATAATTAAGACAAGCCTTTGCAGAAATAGTCACATTACAGATTTTGTTATAAGTAAACGGAATAGCGATTATCAAATGTTAATTGGATACTTTCTACTGTCTTAACATTCCATACTGTTCTCATTAATCGTGAGGAACATCAAATATCGAAAGCATAGTAAAGAGACAATGACAAAGTATATCTCGAAAATTCACTTGACACAAAAAGCTTATTTGGAATAAATTGAGTATTTTGAACATACCTGCATCTTATGAATAATATGTTTTGGCCTATCGTTTATCGTTTTCCAGTTATACTAAATGATGAAAAATTCCTTCAGAAGGTAATTTCCAAAAAACTAAAGATAGATAATGTTTTACTTTCTCTACACGTACTATGTATATAGTGTGTAGAGAAAGTATAATATTCCACCCAAAATTCTATAATTCAAAACATAATTTCGCCCATAAAAGCCTTTTTAATAAAGGTCCGTGTGTGCCTGTGGACAGTATAGGTCAAAAACTGAAAGACTATAAAATATAAAGTTGGCATTTAAGTTAAGTATTTTCCAAAGATGCGACACCCAGATTTTCAAGAAAATATGCCATTCCAAACTATCCTTTATATGGACAATTTTTTGAAAAGTTATTCTCAAAAACGGCTGTAACGATTTTTATTAAAATACCATATATTATAGATATTGACATCACAAATAAATTTTCTGTGAATAATCTCTGAAGAACTCTTCATTCTGGATGACTTGCAACCTAGTAAACCATAAGAGATAGACAATAACCTACTGCACAAAAATTGTAGATCTCATTAAAACACACAATTTATGTCATTTACATTTTTTCTTAAGTTGACCATTTCTGAGATATCCCTTGTTATGGATTCAGTTTTAAAATACTTAAACTTTTCTCTTACGGGAATTTGTAAACTCCTGGTCACGCAAAGAAACGGATTTCTACCACAGCAACCAGCTTTTAAAAGATTTGACTATCGCTTTATCCTGGCGTATTGCCTTATTTACGTCCTACTGACAAGAAAGCAAGTAATAATACCATTTCTGCTAATGTTTAGATTAGCATGAAGTAGAAGAATAAGCTTTTTAACATTAATTTGTTGGGGAAATGTAAAGAAAGTCAAATGAATGGAACATGTCAGATTTTGTTTTTAAACTTCGTGTCGTATTTTTGAAAGATACTTAGTTAAATACTTTTCACTTTTGAGGTAAGCTATTCTCGCTCTCTCTCTCTCTCTCTCTCTCTCTCTCTCTCTCTCTCTCTCTCTCTCTTCCTCGCACACGCGCTAGCTATCCTTTTTCTAAAAGTTATTTTCTGTATTCATTGAGAGTATATTTCGGATGAACTCTCGCAATCGAATTTTTGTGTGGAATAGATTGCTTTCCCTACTACTATATACGTAGTAGATGTAGTAAAAAGGGCAAACAGAAAACATAAAGAGCAAAAAATTAGAGCACGTTCAACGATAATGGAATGTATAGTACCTTGGATATAAGGACAAAGGCAGATCAACGTGGGAGGTTAAATAGCAGTTGTCATTTTTAAAAACCAGTTAGATCACCTGCACTTTTGAGTCCTCTCTAGCATGCTGTAGTTCTGAAACAATATTCTTTCACATTCTCTCTCTTGTGGTAAATTAAAGCTTGCCTGTTCTTTGGCTTCTTCTTCATTAGTCTCATGGTGTTCCAAATACCCTGCATGAAGATGAGGGTGGCATGAAGGCCATGGCAAGGTCTCTGCACCTTTCTCGCTTAATCAACCCTTCCTGACCCATGAGCTGAGGTCCTCAAGAGTGAATGTGGGAAGGTGCAATCAAGTGTGTAACCAAAACCAGGCCACTTAATACGATATGTTTAGGCTGATACCCATTTGCGGAGAACTTGAGGAAAAAAAATCTGATCTGTTTCGTCACTGACTTTCTCTAGATCTCTGTAACAAATTATTGATAGTAAGCTTATTCTTTTATCGGTTTCATACTAAAACATTAGCAGAAACGGTCTTATGATTTACTACTTTGTAAGTAGAAGTGAAATAAGTGAATACACTAGGATAAACCGGCATTCAATTGTTTTAGCATGTGGTTGCTATGGAACTTAAATCAGTTTCTTTGCACGGGCAGAAGTTGAAACGTTCCGAATGAGAAATGTATAAGTATTTTATGATTAGAACCAATAAAAAGGAATATCTCGGAAACAGTTACCTCCACAACAAAAACGTAAAGGACATAAATCGTGTGCATCTACATTTTTTTGTACTAAGCATTTGTCTATCTCTTAGGTTTAGTAGTTTGGCAAAATTCGACGAAATTCATCCAGAATAAAGACGTCTTCAGATGCTATTCACAGAATATTCAGGATATACTTGTTAATTAGAATGTAAACATCTTTAATATACGAGATTTTAATCAAAAGCATTAGAGAAGTTTTTCATAAAATTAACATTTTCGAAAATTTTTCCATGTAAAGATTAGTTTGTGTAGGGAGGATATTTTTGAAAATCCTCGTGTCGTATTCTTGGAAGATATTAAACCTAAATGCTCAGTTTCGTATTTAACGGTCTATTCCTGTTTGAAATATGCTGTCCACAGACACACACACACACGAAGACCTTTTTCTGAAAACGCTTTCTTGGATTCAGGGGAATCCAAAACATGTATTTCCGGTGAAATCTCGGTATCGAATTTTTGGGTGCATTACAGTACCTTCTTTATACACTATGTACATAGTACGTGTAGATAAAGTAAAATTGCCCAAAATGAAGAACAATAAAATTCCACAGAATCTTTCTTCTGTATCCTTCCATATAACTTTCGTAACGCCTGTAACTTCAGAATTACTAGGATATCTGTAGCTAGAGCTTTCTATCTTTTGGATATTTCATGAATAATAATGAACGTATTACAACTGACTATCGTTTACTTTTCTGTGTTTGCACATTAGTTTTTTCCTAGCTGCGGTTATATAGGTAACTCAACTCATAGTCAAAATAAATGTTAAAAAAGTGAGTGGCTATATTTGACATTGAAAGTGTATACTTTTTACGTAACTCCATGAAAAACTGAAAAACTATAACACCTTAAAAACCGTTGTAATGAAAAGTTTAAACCAATAATAACGGATACTAGGAAAATGACTTTTGGCATATAAACAACTGTTTATAATAAATTGTGTATTTTAAAGAGCTCTGCAGTTCAGTTTAGCATATATGCAATTTTTACCAGTTACACAAAATTTCAGATGCAGGTAGCTTCACAGGCTATTTTCAGAAAATTCAAGATATACTTATTATTCATAAAAACCTTAAATATATGGCCCTAGAATAAAAAACTTAGGAACCATTGTTTCAAATTAGATTATTTGGAGATGTGGAGAATTTATTTTCTCTTTCTTTTTTGAGCATTTATGTACGGTGTCCTTGAAAGATAGAATATGTATAATGTGTGTATAGTATGTATACAATAGTATGTGTACTCTGTCATTGTGTATAATAACTAGTAGACATTTCATTAAGATATCCCGCATACTCTGGATTTTCCAACTTTCACATATGCATTATCTTAATGCTTTTCTTAAGCAGGAAGTCGCCATCCGAGTTTCATTTGTTTTACTCCTGACCATGCAAAGAGAAGCTTTCGCTGTCACTTGCATAATGACAGCTAAAAAAAATAAACTAAGTAATAAGACAATTTTTGCTAAGGTTTATCTCGATTACTATGATGTAGATAGAAGAAGTTTGTTTTGCAGAACAGGTAGAAACAGCTACATAAATGGTACATATCAGTTTGGTTTTTACTTTCTCTGCACATACTATAAACATAGTGTATAGAGAAGGTATTGTATTCCACCGAAAAATTCGATACCGAGATTTAAGCGTAAATAGATGTTTTGGGTCCCCCTGAATCCAAAAAAAGCATTTTCAGAAAGAGGTCCGTGTGTGTGTGCGTGTGTGTGTGTGTCGATAGCATAGCTCAAAAACGAAGAGTCCGTTGGTATTTAAGTTTGGTGTCTTCCAAGGATGCGCCACGAAGATTTTTAGGAAAATCCCCTCACCACTAACTACCCTTTACATGGAACTTTTTTCGAAAATTTTGATTTTCTTAAAAATGGCTCTAACGATTTTGATTAAAATATCGTTTATTAAAGATATTCACCTGACAAATAAAACGTATATCTTGAATTTTCTGGGAGTAACCTCTGAAGACTACTTCATTCTGGATGAATTTTACAGAATTTTGCATAACTGCTAAACCATAAGAGATGGACAAAAGCTTACCACACAAAAATGGAGAGCACGTTAAAACACTCAATTTATCTTATATACATTTTTTGTGGAGTTTATCGTATTTTAGATATTCCTTTTTTTGGATTCAGCTTTGAAAAAGTTATACTTTTCTCATACAGGAATGTGTCAACAACTCCTGTCCATACAAACAAAGGAACTTCAGTCACATAGCAACCAGCTTTTGAGTATCATTTTAAGCTATAGTACTCCCTTATTTCACTTCTAATTACAATGAAGCAAGTAATAAGACTATTTCTGGTAATTTTTTCTCGATTAGCATGAAGTAAATAGAAGCATAATATTTTTAACAATAGTTTGTTGCAAAGATGTAGAGAAAGTCATGTAAACACATCAGATTTTTTTAGTGTAGTACAATACCTTTTGTATCTACTGTGTACGTAATACGCACTAGAGAAAGTAGACAAGAAAGTTATTAAGGGACATTTCTAGGCAAACGTTTACAGTTAACGTAACGTGGATAACGAAACGGTAAGAAGTGAATATGATTGAGAGAGTTGTGCGAGTGTTAAAAATCACATTCTTTGTGTTTGATTTCCGTTGAAATGGAACCTCTCAGTTGTGTATGCTCTTGACAGTTTAATTTGTTTTCTTTATTTGATATCTGGTGCCGTTACTGGGCAGCATGGCGCTCGCCAACTAGAGAGTGGCGTCAAGTACTTCTCTATCATTTGCCCGCGGTCAGGCGCCACTCCAGATGGCCGTTTACACCGAGATTTATTTGCTAAAGTCTCTTAAACGAGCAAGCTTAATAATCATGTGTGTCTTAGCATTTTATCTGTAACAGTTTCTCCTCATTTCCCAGGGTTATAAATCTCCTTCAGCAAAAGCTGTATAATGGCTAACGGATCAAATTCTTAAAGGCCATAAATCTTTAGAGTGAAGGCTGCCATTTTAAGGGCTAAAACTGCATTCATTTCCCTCATTCCAATGAACCGTTTTATTCCTGTTCCCCAGGCACATGTGCCTCATCCCAGAGAAAGTTATGCGCCTCTTATCCACTTATGTCCGGACAGCCTCGGGACGTTGCGCTTTCTAACTTCCCAAACTTTTGAGCCCTACTTTTTTTAAAAAAAAAAAACAACATAAAACGATTAAACCAATTACGTTTATTTTTCAAAATCCTTATGAATGTATCTGTTAAGAATTTAGTTACGAATACTTGCCCTTTAAGGGAATAGCGAAGTTAGAAAGTGAATTTCTTAAATATTAAAATCAAGAACGTGTGTAGTGTATAGAGAAAGTATTGCATTACACCAAAGAATTCGATACCGAGATTTCACCGGAAATACATGTTTGGGTCCCCCTGAATCCAAAAAAAGGCATTTTAGAAAAAGGTCCGTGTATGTCTGTGTGTGTGTCTATGGACTACATAGCTCAAAAACGAAAAGACCGTTAAATATCAAACTCGGTATTTAAGTTTGGTATCTTCCAAGAATGCGACACGAACATTTTCAAGAAAATCCCCCCACCCCAACTACCGTTTACATAGAACTTTTTTTAGAAATGTTTGATTTTCTCAAAAATAGCTCTAACGGTTTTGATTAAAATATCGTAAAATGTATATCTTGAATTTTCTGGGAATAGCCTCTAAAGATTAATTTATTCTGAATGAATTTTACGGAATTTTGCATATCTGCTACACCGTAAGAGATGGACAAAAACTTACCACTCAAAAATGTAGAGCACGGTAAAACACACAATTTATGTTATATACATTTTTTTCGTGGAGTTGGCCGTTTTTGAGATATTTTTATTTTTAGTTTCAGCTTTGAAAAAGTTAAACTTTTCTCAAATAGGAATGTGTCAACTGCTGTCCATACAAACAAAGGAACTTCAGTCACATAGCAACCAGCTTTTGACTATCACTTTAACCTATGGTACTCCCTTATTTCGTTTCTATTTACAAGGAAGCAAGTAATGAGATTATTTCTGTTAATTTTTCCTCGATTAGAATGAAATAATTGGCAGCATAAGCTTTTTAACAATTATTTATTGCAAAGATATAGAGAAAGTCATGTGAATGGAACACATAAAATTTTTCTGGATTCAGGAGGTCCCTGTGAAATCTCGGTATCAAATTTTGGGCGCAATACAATACCTTCTCTATACACTATATACATACTATGTGTAGAGAAAGTAAAAACTTTAAAGTTTCCCATAGAAAGTCATTTAAGCTGTACAACGTTTTATATCTGAACTAGGAGATTAAAACACTGCGAATAAGTACTTTAAAGTATGGTACAATTTTTGCACTAAAATTAAAAAACTATAATTTTGACCAAAATTGCTCTTTTGTGCCTCCTTAACGCTGTTGTTGTTTGAAATTATAGAACAATTTTACATTTTCACTTATTCCTCTGTTATGTTAATCGAATAAACACCTGTTCTTATTCCATATTTCCTCATAGATACAATGCGTTTAGGGAATACAGCAAGATTTAAAGGGTACTCCGTATGAAAGGCCAATGAATTTCCATTATCTTTGCATTGCCAAGAGTAAACAAGAAAGAAAGCAATAAGAACTTTACATTTGACATATGCATAATTAATTTAAAATTCAAAGTAATAACAACGAATACCTTGGTTATGACTAAACCTCTACACTCCAAAAATTACAAATTGTGAGCTTTAACGATATCTGAATCTTCGTTTTAATAGTTATGCAAAGTTTATTGAACATGAAGAGAGACTGGAGCTATTTTCACAAAAACTTGGAACTAGATTTCTCTGAAGTACTGCCAACTTTACAATGGGATTTACTAGTATCAAAGTGGACAATAATACATATTTGCAAATCTTGTTTTGAAATAACACTCCGCAGCACTGAATATTCTATCGTAATGTATTTATTAAAAATTGCGTTGTAAATCTGAAAATTGTGAAGGGGAATTCTTAAAGCTGTTAGGTGTCAAAACATTACTTTTTAGTGATGAATAATTTATGTTTTAATTGAGCATTTTCATTGGTTCTTGTACAAGAAAGTATATCAAACTGATGTATCCTTATCGCACTTTATCATATTCAGAATTTGTTAATAATATGGAACTAAGAGGCATATAAATTAATACTTAAATCTGATTTTAGAAAAAGTGGTAAACTCATGTTTAGATTTCCTCGGAGGATGTAGCCATCAGTTTTAAATCGAAGATTACGAGAGGAAAATTACATATTTTAAAGTAATTTTCTGAATAAATATTTCAATTATGTAAAACTTTGGCACCTTTGAAAAGTTTAGTTTGCAAATTAATATAAACAGTGGAAAATTAAATACTAAAACAATACAAAATGTATCTGCATGTAGAACACACTGCATGTACACACCATATAAACTCAAAAGCTGCACATATGCATGTTAAATTCTGTTAGGTGGCGCCGTGAGAGTGGTTGGACTGCTCTCCTCCCATCGAGACGGCCCGGGTTCAATCCCAAGCGCCCGCATTTGTGGTGGACGAAGCGGCGTCTGGGCGTACTTTCTCCAGGACCTCCGGTTTCCATCAATTGCTTTATCATCACCTTTCGCTTACATTTCATATCATCCACTTCCTCATGTTTATGTTTGGCTAAGGGCTACCCCTTGTAACAGGTTCTCCATTCTGTGCTTTCATGCCGTTGGTCCCCGACAGGTTTCGAACCCTTAGGTAAGACCTAAAATTACGGGGAGTGTAAGCCGATTAGGAAACGAAACGAAGTTCTTGTGTTATCAAGATGCAGTTATAACTACGGCTATAGCTGTATCTAGGTGTCTTCTAGAAACAATTTATGGTGTTGGTGTCAACTGAGCAGACGGAATGTCACCAAATGTAGCCAGAGAGCGCTATAATAGGGTAAAAGTGGTGCAGTTGGCTGTTGGCGAAATACCAATACAAACACTCTATTTATGAACCAACAATCAAGTACTGCGAAACCTTGTACAGACCACGACATCAGTTCACCGGCATGCTGATCAGAGTAAGAGGAAAATTCCAAATTATCTCGCTCAGTTTTGGATTTCACATCATCTCCAAAAGTCACATATTTCAACTGTTAGTTATTGCACCTCTTAAAGAATCAACAGCCATTCTAAGAAACCATTTATACAATAATATTCAGGATTATTGTTTTTGTATATTATTTATTTTTGAAGTAATAATATAATGTTTGTTTTCTTTTCGCTTTTGTTGGGATATTGTAGTGAAGTGTATTTTCTGATTTCATCATTATTTTTTGCTATAAAGTTTTATACCTTTACGTAAAGAATTGTTGGTAATATTTTGACCTTGTGGTAGCCCTCTAATGGGGGAGGCACTTTAAAGCCCGTCTTATTGGAAAATGGGTTGCTAAAGAACATCAGCTGTTTCGTATGTGGATGTACAAATATGTAATATATTGTAGTTTATCGACTTTTAACTGGTAGATCATACTGTATGAAATCGGTTAACTTTTACTCAAATGAACTTGGGGATCCATGAAGCTCAAAGTTATTCGAAATTCGTCTTCTCAGGTTAAGGGAACCCTCTCCTCCAATAAGAAATTTATTTGGTTGATTCTGCATAGCCGAGAACTCGGGACCTCTCAAATATAAGGCAGCTACGCAACCCCCACACTACAGAAGCAGGTCGTACCCGAATATTGACTAATGAATATTTTAGTTAGACATTATTTTCTGAACTGCTAAGTAAATACTCTTTAATTTGCTGTGAGAGAATGTGAAATATCGAAGTTAAAATATAGTGTGTGATTTTGAAAAAAAAATTCTATGCATACTTCAGTGTAGTTACAATAAAATTTATCATGCTTAACAGGAAGCAGATAGGGAGAGAGAGAGAGAGAGAGAGAGAGAGAGAGAGAGAGAAATCTGATGAATTCCATTCACGTGACTTTCTCTACATAGCAGAAATAGTCTTATTACTTGCTTCCTTTTAAGTAGAAGCGAAATAAAGGAGTACCATAGGATAAATTAACAGTCAAAAGCTGGCTAATATGCGACTGAAGATCCTTTGTTTTTGTAGACAAATTCCTGTATGAGAAAAGTATGTTTTTCAAAGCTGAATCCAAAAACAAGAAATACCTAAAAAAGCTATCAACTCCACGAAAAAAATGTATATAACATAAATTGTGTGCTTTAACGTGCTCTACATTTTTGTGTGATAAGTTTTTTTCCACCTCTTACGGTTGAGCAGTTATGCAAAATTTCGTAAAATTCATCGAGAATAAAGTAGTCTTCAGAGGCTATTCCCAGAAAATTCAAGATATTCATTTTAATTTTCAGGTAAATATCATTAATATACGATATTTTAATCAAAATCGTTGCAGCCATTTTTAAGAAAATCAAAATTTTCGAAAAAAATTTCCATGTAAAAGGTAGTTGGTGGTGGTGGAATTTTCTTAAAAATCTTCGTGTCGCATCCTTGATCATTTCGTTTTTGAGCTATTCTATCCACACACACACACACACACACACACACACACACAAACAGACACTCACGCACACACACGAACCTTTTTGTAAAAACGCTTTTTTTGGATTCAGGGGGCCCAAAACATACATTTCCGGTGATATCTCGGTGTCGAATTTTTGGGTGGAATGCAATACTTTTTCTATACACATCGTACATAGTAGGTGTAGAGAAAATAAAAAACATGTGAAGATTTTAATCTAATACTTTCTGTCACGCAATAGTGTGCAAATGCATATGTATTTTTTCCCTCATATCTTGTCTTAGCATTTAAATTTTGACTGGGTACTGAAAAAGAATTAGAAACAATTTACATATGAAGTATTGAACAGATTTGGTGATACACTTAATAATTACCAAAATTCCTGCATTAATACCAATTTACTATTCAAGAGCTTAGCCATCTGGTTCATAGAGTTAATTATAAAGTAGAAATTTTATATACGAGGACATCAATGACAGCATTCCTGTTTTGAAAACACGACCCTAATCTTGGGAAGTTCTAATTATAGAACAACCTCATTTAGTGAAAGTTAAGTTTGAATTAATGCAATAATTGGAATAGTTAAAACATTGTTTGTCTGGAAAGGAATACACCTTGGTAATTTGGAATCTCAGAAGCAAGAGTGATAAAATTTAATATTAAAATTAGATTAGTTTTATAGCCCCATTTTTAAACTCAATAGCATCCTCGACAGTGTAAATGGTCGCATTCCAACATAAATATTTAAGAGATATATTAAGAGCGTTCCAGAGTACTAACAAAAATCAGATGTGTTCCGTTCACATGACTTTCTCTACATATCTCTTACAAATTATTGTTAAAAAGTTTATTCTGATATCTGCTTCATGCTAATTGAGATAAATAATAGCAGAAATGGTCTTATTACTTGTTTTCTTATAAGTAGAAGGGAAATAATGGAATACACTAGGCTGAACCGACAGTGAAATTATTTAAAAGCTAGTTACCATGTGGATGAAATACATTTCTTTGCATTGCCAGGAGTGGACAATTTACCCTATGTGAAATTTTAAGTATTTTAAAACAATAACAAGTAATATCTCAAAAATTTTCAACTCCACGAAAAAAAAATTATATGATATACTTTACATGTTTAAATGAGATCTACATTTTTTGTGTATTAAGTATTTGCCCATCTCTTACGATTTACCAAGAATAATGGAGGTTATTCTCAGAAAATTCAACAAATAAGTTTTATTTTTGATGTAAATATTTTTAATATATGGTATATTAATCAAAATCATTTGAGCCATTTTTGAGAAAATCAAATTTTTCGAAAACTTCTCCATGTAAAGGAAGGATAGTTTGGGGCGAGGGGGAATTTCTTCAAAATCTTCGTGTTACATCCCTAGAAGATACTAAACTTATATCCTACCAAGTATGGTAATTTACCGACTGTGCAAATTACCAAACTGACGCAACACGGACACACGGACATACACGTACCTTTTTCTAAAAATGCTTTTTTGGATACAGAGGACCTTAAAACGGCTATTTCTGGTGAAATCTCGGTATTAAATTTTTTGTCGAAATACAATACCTTCTCTATACACTATTTACATAGTATGTGTAGAGAAAGTAAAAATACTTTATGAATTAATTGTTCATATAATATACCTTTTAAACAACAATAATTTAGAGGTTATTTTGATGGCATTATATGTATAGTACCATGCTACCATGTCACTTAAATAATGCAGCTCAACTTGTTTGCTCAAGGGATGATATTTAAATGACAGAAAAATATAACGTATTGTTAGCTATTTGAAAGGCCTGAAAACAGTACAAAGCATGTACTAATTACCTAAACCTCGTAAGTCTGGAACCACTTAAAGTCACAATATGAATGTTTCATAAAATTACTTTTATAAAAATGTTTTCCGGTATCTGCTTCATCTCATTAAGAAAATTAACTAAAATGTGTTATTGCTTACTTCCTTGCAGATACAAGAGAAATAGGGGAATAAGTTAGACTAATAGTAGTTAAATATTTTAAGAATTGGTCGCTATGTGAAAGGTTTGAATTGCATGGCCAGGAGCGAAAAAAAAAAAAAAAAAATCAAACGACGACTGCCCGTTTGAGAAAAGTGCAAGTATAGCAAAATTTAAACCTCAGAAAAAAATCTGATGTGTTCCATTCACATGGCTTTTTCTAGATCGCTGTAACAAATTGTTCTTAAACAGCTGATTCTTCAATTTATCTTATGATAATCGAGATAAACATTAGCATTAGCATTAAACAAATTGTCTTAATTACTTGCTTCCTCGTAAGTAGGAGGGAAATAAGGCTAAAACAATAGCCAACTTTTTTAAAAGCTAGTTACCATGTGGATGAAATCCGTTTCTATCCTGGGCCAGGAGATTACAGCTTTTCGCGTGAAAGAAGTTTAAGTGTTTTTAATCTGGAATAAATAACAAAGAATGCCTCGGAAAAACATATGTGGCATAAATTGTGTGCTTTAGCGTGATCTACACTACCATTAACGCAAAATTCAGCAATATTCATTCTGAATAAAAAGGTCTTTAGAGGCTATTCCCAGAAAATTCAAGATATACATCTTATTTACCATATAAATATCTTTAATATACGATATTTTAATCAAAATCGTTTGACTCATTTTTGAGAAAATCAAAATTTTCGAATTTTTTTCCATACAAGGATAGTTTGGGTTGGGGGGATTTTTTTTCAAAATCTTCGAGTCGCATCCTTGGAAGATAGTAAACTTAAATAAAAAGTTCGGTATTTTACTTTTCGTTTTTGAGTTATCGTGTTCAAAGACACACCCACACACACATACACAGAGGGTACTTTTTCTGAGAGTACTTCTTTTGGATACAGGGGATCCTAAAACGTCTATTGCCGGCGAAATCTTGGTATCGAATTTTTGGGTGGAATGCAATACCTTCTCTATACACTATGTACATGGTACGTGTAGAGAACGTAAAAATGACTCACCCAAAAATGATCTTAAATAAACTGTATGCTTTAACAGATTTTACTTTCTCTACCGAGTACTATATGCAATTTACATTGAGGGTAGAGAAGATACTGTATGCCACCACAAAATTCGATACCAAGATGTCACCATAAATACATGTTTTGAGGATCTCTGAAGAAAAAGGTAACAAAAAGTATGTGTATGTCTGTAGGCAACATAACTCAAAAACGAAAAGTCAGTTAAATTTAAAAGTTGATGTTTATGTTTATTTATCTTCCAAGGATGAGCTTGAAGCTTAACAAGAAAATACCTCAATCCCCAACTTCTCCTAACATGGAAGATTTTTTCTAAATTTTTGATTTCCTCAAAAATGACTCTAATGATTTTTTATTAAAATACCGATTATTAAGAATATTTACACAATAAAACGCAGATTTAGGGAATAACTTCTGAAGTAACCTTCTTCAGGTATGACTTTGGTATAATTAGTAAACCGTAAGCGATAAAGAACTTACTAAAAAAACATGCAGATCTTGTCAAAACACACAACTTATGTCACATATATTTCTGTTGTGGAGCTTATCATTCCCGAGATATTCCTTTCTGAAGCATGAAGTTGTGTTTCTATCTTCTTCTTCTTTTACTCCTGGCCATACAAAGAAGCGAATTTCAAGAACAATTACGTAGCAACAGTTTTTAAACATTTGAATATCGCTTTAGCCTAGTATACTCCTTTAGTTTCCTTCTACTTACAATGAAATAAGTAATAAATGTTTACTTTTATTAGCTTGAAAAAGATTATCACACTTCTTTTGTAAGACGTTTGTTTTCGGAGCAAATAGAGAAAGTCTCGTGAATGAAAAACAAAGGATTTTAACTTAAAGATGTTTATACACATGCACATTTTCTTTCATAGTTTTAAGCTCCAGAGGGAAGGTAGAATAAACTAGCTAAAGAAAAACTCACAATCTCATACCGGAATCAATTCTGCAATGTCTGGATTTTGTGGCAAGTGTGCCGATCACCAGACCACCGAGACAGTCTAGACAAGATACGCGGTCTACCAATTCTACTGTCACCAAAGAATTGGCGCGAAAATTCTGCAATTGCCATATTGTTGCTGATAGTGTGCATATAACTGTACAATATTTAGTAAGGAGAAAATGGAATAGGCAGACTAAGACTGAAAAATTCATGCCATAACCGGGATTTGAACCATGGATCTCTAATCTCTTGCCAGTTGCTGTACGCTCCATTGACATGATAGCTCAGTGGTAGAGCAACCAACCAGAGACAGGGAAATCCGTGGCTATGGTATTAAATTTTTCAGTCTGAACTTTACCTATCCAACTCCTGAAATACACACGGCTTGTTTGAGAAAACAATTAAACCAACACCAATTAACCATAATAGTTGGCTATACTATGAATCCTGGGACTTAAAGTACTTACAACATTGTAAGTCGCCATCGGGGTTGTCATCTCAAAATAATTTGAGATCGCCTTGTGGTTTATCGGGAAACATACGAGTCAGTTGAGAAATTTAATGCTAAGCCAGCACGTTGACAATGTAGCTCAGTGGTAGAGCAACCGGCTAGAAACCGGAAGATCCTTGGTTCAAATCCCGGCTCTGGCATTGAATTTTTCAGTCTGACTCCACCTATTCAACTCCTGTCCTACACACGGTTTGCGTGAAAAAACAATTGTTTCCTATCGCATTATCGGTAATATGTAATATTCATATAAAATAATGTAATATGTAATAGTTTTAAGGTAGCTATTCCATTTGTACCAATTGTACTTTATGTTGGCCAATCACGGTCGTTTATCTAAAAAATCTGATGTGGTTACATTTACAATACTTTCTCTACTATTCTGTAATACGTTATTCTTACAACAGCTTAGTATTCTAGTTACTTCATGCTAATCGAGATTAGCATTAACAGAAATCATCATATTTCTTACTTCCTTATAAACTAAAGAGAAATAAGGGAATGCACTAGCTAAACCGATAGTCAAATCTTTTAAAAGTTGGCCTCTAAGGGATTGAAATTGGGATCTATTTGCCTAGAGTTAAAAGACACGGAAAGGTTTAAGTATTTTAAAATTGAAAGCAATAACAAGGAATGCTCGGAAAAGGTTAACTCTACAAAAATGTGTATAGTATATTATTGCTATGCTTTAGAAAAATATGTTGTATAATAAGCTTTTGTCTATGTCCTATGCTTAACCAGTCATGCAAAAGTCATCCAGAATGAAGAGTTCTTTCCAAAAACTTCGAGATATGCACTTTATGTCTTGTAAATATATTTAATATTCGGTATTTTAACAGATATCATGAGAGCATTTTGAAATTTGTCCACTGAAGGTTTAGGGGTGGGGAAATTTTCTTGATATACCCTCGAGTCGCAAACTTAGGAAACGCTGAATTTAATGATCAAGTTTGGTATTTAACAAACTTTTCGTTTTTGAGTTGCGTTGTTCTCTATCTCTCACACACAAACACCACACATACACATGGACTTTTTTTTTTGATACAAGATACCCAAAACGGTATTTTTAGTGAAATCCCAGTATTGACTTTTTGGATGGAATAAAATACCTTGTCCACCTATGTGCTATGTACTAATTAAGGATGTCAACTCGTTACTGAACCATAATAATGTAAGTTTTCAGTAATTAATAAGTTTCGTCACCCATTTATTTATTTAACCAATCCATACTCAAATAGGTAAATTTCCAAATAGGTTTAATAGTATAATTCATTCAGAATAAGGTAGTCTTTAGATGTTATTCCCAGAAAATTCAAGATATACCTTTTATTTGGCATGTAAATATCTTAAATGTAAGAGATTTTAATCATTTTTGAGAAAATTGAAATTTCCGAAAAGAGTTCCATGAAAAGGGCAGTTGGGGTGGGGAATTTTTTCAAACTCTTCGTGTCGCATCCTTGGAAGATGCAAATCTTAAATACCAAGATTGGTATTTAAGGGACTTTTCGTTTTTGAGCTATGCTATCCACAGGCACACACACAGACACACAAGAACCTTTTTCCAAAAATGCTTTTCTTGGATTCAGTGGGACTCAAAACACGTATTTTCGGTCATATTTTGGTATCAAATTTGTGGGTGGAATACAACACCTTCTCTATACACTATCTACATAGAACGTGTTGAAAAAATAATAAAGTAGCAATTAAACTCCCTTAAAAAAATTGTATTTAATTTACAAGATTAAAAGTAAGAATTGCACAAAATGGCAGATCTTGTTAAGGCTCACAATTGTCAAAGAAGTTTCCTATGCTGGTAACGATTTACAAAATATTGTTTTTTATTGGTTTTATTTTTCAGAGGTATTTGTTTTTACTCATGGGTATGAAAACAGAAGGGCTTTCAGTATTCACATGGCAATTTATGTTTTAAAAGACTGCTTTATGGACACTCAGATTGGTAAACTACGCATCTCTCCCTCCCACCTTCCATTTCTACCCCTTACATCTATCAACTTACTCATACCTTTTTTCAGTATTTAACGCTCACTTTTACTACTTATGGCACCGCAAGGGATGGCACTATATCGGTCGCCTGGAAAAAAACACGCGCCGCCTTGGTGAGAGGTGAGTGGTCTCACCACTCAGCCACGGCGCGGCCTACCAATTTCTGCTGTAGCGAGAAAAGATAACTTAACAGGTATAACTTTCGCAATAAAATACGTTCCAGGTTACCTATGTAGTGCTAATACCTAGAGAAAGTCTGTGACTGTCACATGGAATATTATTTTTATTACTTTCTCTAGCAGGTATATACAATGGGAATAGTAGGTAGAGAAGCTATTGTGTTCCACCCAAAAATTCAATACCAAGATTTCAATGGGAAAGTATGTTTTGAGAACCTCTGGGTCGAAGAAATGAATTTTAGAAACAGGTTTTTGTGTCTTAATGTCTATGTATGTGTCTGAAGAGAGCATGGCTTAAAAACAAATAGACCTTTACATACCAAACTAGGTATTTCAGTTTATCATGTTCCACGAATGTGATGCTAAGATTTTCAACATAATCTCCAACTTCTAACTATCCTTTACAAGGAAAACCTTTCAAATTTTTGTTTTTCTCAAAAATGCTCGAACGATATTGATTAAAATCCCGTTTATTAAAGTCATTTAAATGGTAATCAAGATGTATATTTTTAACTTTCTGGGAATAGTCTCTGTAGACCTCTTCATTCTGGATTACTTTACCTTAACTGGTAAATCGCAAGCGATAGAGAAAAATACAAAAACTTACTATACGAAAACTGAAAATCCCGTTAAAATATACAACTTATGGCATTTACATTCGTTTTCACATCCAAAGTATTTTTGGTTATTGGTTTCAATTTTAAAACACTTAGAAAGTTTCTCAAACAGAAGAATTTTCACTCTATTTTATTGTTGTTTGTTTTGATTTACTCCTGGCCACACAAACGGAATCGAATTTTAAAAGCAATCGCCTAGCAACAACTTTTAAAGATTTAGCTTGCTTTAGCCCAGTGTATTCTGCTAATATTCTTATACATATAAAGTATGAGCAATTAGACCATTTCTGCTATTGTTTAACCTAATAAGCATGAAATAAATAGTATAATAAGCTTCTGTAAGTATAGTTTGTTGGAGAACAGCCAGAGAAAGTCATGTGAATGGAATACATACGATTTTTTTTATTTCCAATATTCTTGGAAGCGTAGTCAGCTATGTGCCTGATATTTTGGGGCGAATTGAAGTTTTTTACGATATTGGATTCTTGGAAACTTCTAACAACTGAAGGCGTTTAAGGAATTTAAAACTAATAATGCTCTTATTGGCTCTCAAATATATTAAAAACAAATACTTAATATAAACTTGGAAAGCAAAAGTAACTATTTTCCAGTTTCCGCATGCTATGTTAAAATGTACTAATGGTACACAACTTAAGTTTATTCGTATTGTATTCATTGCCATTGTTAGTTACTTTATTGTTGAATAAGAATTAAGTAGTTTATGAACTGTTGTTTCTATAAGCGAATTATAATACAACATTAAATTAATTAATGTGCTTTTATGCCAACAGTTAGCGCTAAATGTTTACACAGCAAATATCCCTTCTGTATGTTTTTTCAAGATAGTTTACATTCACAAATTTACACATTTTTGAAACTTTTGATTTTATAAACGCATTTACAGTGGACTTATTCAAAACCTTCCTATAAAACAATTGGTTCCTTAAAGCATCTTGAGGATTTGAGGTGTCAAAAACGGAGCTACTGAATAACTAGTTTACTTTCTCTGCATAGTACATGGAATATAAGTAGAGAAGGTATTGCACTCTACCCGAAAATTCCATACTGGAATTTTACCGGAATTTAATGTTTTAGGGCCCCCTGTATCCAAAAAAAGGTATTTTTAGAAAATGATCCATGTTTCCATGTGTCCGCGTGTCTGTGAACACGATAAGTAAAAAAAAGTTGGTAAAATACCAAAATTGGTATTTAAGTTTAGCATCTTCTAAGGATGCCACATAAAGATTTTGAGGAAAATCCCCGTATATAAAACTACCCTTTACATGAAATAAATTGTCAATATGTTGATTTTATCAAAAATGGCCTAACGATTTGTATTAAAATACCGTAAATTAAATACATTTATATGACAAATAAAATGTATATTTTGAAGTTTCTGGGACTAGCTTCTAAAGACCTCTTCAGTCTGGATTATTGGTTTCAGTTTTAAAATATATAAATTTTTTCATACGCAAGTTTGTAAACTCCTGGTAATGCAAAGAAACGGATTTCAACCACATGGCAACCATCTTTTAAAGGATCTTACTATCTCTTTAGCCTAGGGAGCTTATTCCCTCATTTCCAACCTACTTACAAGAAAGCAAGTAATAAGATTATTTCTGCTAATGTTTATCACAATTAGTATGAAGCAGATAGAGGAATAACATTTTTAATTTTTCACAGGGATGTATAGAAAGTCATGTGTATGGAAGACATTAGTTTTGTTTACTATAAGGACCTCAAACATGTATTTTCATTGAACTCTTTATATCGAATTCTTTAGTTAATTCCAAAACCTAATGTATTCATATATTTGTACACACACGGGCCTAAAAACGTTGTTTTTTGGATTCAGGGGACATCAAAACATATATTTTAGGTGAACTCTCAGTGCCAAAATTTTGGTGGAATACAATACCTACTGCAAAATATGTGTAGGGAAAGTAAAAGTGCAATTGCATTACTAGAAGTACTCGTACATTAACTGATAAATTTTGGCATCTCTTCCTTATTTGAATTTAAATTCAGTAAAAAACTCCTTTGTGAAATATTTGGGATGTTAACTATCGGTAGTTCTCCCAATTTATTATAAATAAATTACCCCCAGGAATATTTGGATAAAACATGCATAAGTAAGATTTGGAAGTGGGGTTATGCCAGAAGTTAAAACAAATAAATAAAAAATAATAATAACAATATAAATAAAAACGTACATTTATTCATTCACAAATCAATAAAAATAGTACTAGTAATAGTATAAAAAAAACGTAATATTATTCACTCACTATTATTTTTGTACGCATGGAGAACATGTAGCTATGAATATTTGAAATCTCTACCTCAACAACCTTTGTTACAGTTTTCGCTCGGTTACATTTGTTTCAAGGACAACGGCTGTCAAAAAGACTTAAATGGTTACTAACACTTCTGTTTTGATACGTGTGTAGCCACAGCTGGAAACATCACAACACGCAAGTTTGTCAGCAACAGAAGAAAGGCAAAAAGTTCGCTGTTTGTTCCACTTACTCGTTTGACACATTCAACCTACTTGTCACTCATAAAATTAACAGAGAATATATTCTGGTGTTTTAAATTAATTCAGAAAGTCTGATGTATGGCATCAAATTCTGTCATTAGTATTAAACATATACCTGCTTTTGTCTTACACATCCTATACACAGTGTATTTTTATTTTCTCTAAACGTACTATTACACAGAGTATAGTAAAGGTATTGTATTGCACCCAAAAATTCATTACCGGGATTTCACCGGAAATATATGTTTTGAGACCCCCTCAATTAAAAAAAAAAGTGTTTTAGAAAAAAAGATCCGTGTGTGTGTGTGTGTGTCTGTGGGCAGCGTAGCTCAAAAACAATAAGTCCGTTAAATACCTAACTTGGTTTTTAAGCTCAGTATATTTCGACACGAAGATTTTCAAGAACATTTCCACCACCCCCAATTACCCTTTACATGTGAAAGTTTTCCAATACGTTTATTTTCTCAAAAATGGCTCTAAGGATTTTGATTAAAATATGGTATATTAAAGACCTTTACATGACATATAAAATATGTATCTTAATTTTCAGGGAATAGCCTCAGAAGACTGCTTTATTCTGGAGGAAATTTTTGGAATTTTGAATAACTGGTAAACCGTAAGAGATAGACCAAAGCTTACTACACAATTTATGTTTTTTCGTGGAGTTGGCCGGTTTCAGTCTTAAAGTACTTATACTTTTCTTATAAGGAATCTGTTAACTCTTACCATAAAAACAAAGGAACTTCAATCATAGAGCAACCAGCTTTAAAAAGATTTTACTATCGCATTAGCCTGGTTTATTCCCTGATATATCTTATACTTACAAGGAAACAAGCAACAGAATAATTTCTGCTAATTTTTCTTGATTAATAGTAATAATAATAATAATAATAATAATAATAATAATAATAATAAACAGAACCCATAGCATGCAGTACAATGGCCTGTGTAGGGATATCTCGGAATTTGGCTCTAAAAAAGGGAGTTTGGGTATTTTTCCAATAGTTTTTCTTTCCTTAACACTTTTTCAACTTTTTTAATTTTAGATTCAATTAGCATGATGAAACAGGAGAATAAGCTTTTTAACAATAATTTGCTGCAGAGATGTAGAGAAAGTCATGTAAATGGAACACACCATTTTTAGGTTATTCTTTTCAGAGACATAGACCTGGAAAAAGTGCAGTTATTTCGGAAATATGTGTGAAAAGTTCTTTCTCATATATGATATGTGTCCCAAACTGAAAACAATGAAACTAGTGTGTACCACCTTAGGGTCACCTGTTTTTCTTTTAGCGTGAAGAGGATATCAAAACAGATTATTGAAAAGAAAACAGACGACACATTTTTGAACAATAAATGTCACTCTGGTGAAGCACAAATCGCTAGTTGTTGCCATCATTCCTTTGTGTTGTCACGCAGGTCTGTTACGTAGTTATGGGGTTATAAATTTAATGGAGAAGCAGCATTTGTTTTTCTTCTCACGATGATCGCCAAGGAGGCCCCCCTTGCTGTTTGCATGATGACGGGCTTCTGGATATACGATCGCCATACAACGAAAATCAAGTGAAGTTTTAGAAATGCGCGACACACAGCTGACGTTTGAAATGGTAAC
Source organism: Hymenopus coronatus (assembly GCA_030762935.1). Taxonomy (NCBI): domain Eukaryota; kingdom Metazoa; phylum Arthropoda; class Insecta; order Mantodea; family Hymenopodidae; genus Hymenopus; species Hymenopus coronatus. Next base: position 81,424,872 of record CM060888.1, on the reverse strand, counting down.
CATTACAATGCCAGATGGCTACATCTATTGTGTTGTTTTATTAACCTGCTTTGACGGTTCTGTCACTCTGCGTGTTTCCTTCCCTTGGCCATGCCACGAGCTCTTTACTTGCATATAAACTTTATGGTGACGTCTGTGAAACACTTCTTTCTTCCCTACATGCTATATCATTACCTAATGATGGTTTGCGTACAGAGAGGCACCGGGACGTCTATGTTTCTTAAGATTGGCTTTCAGAAAGGCCTAAATCATCATCTGCATAAAACATGATCACCTAACCGACATCTAGATAGCATTTGAGAATATTTTGATCAATATTTCTGTAAGAAATGAAATGACGTGTTATTTATGGACGCTCTTTATCTATTGCTCAGCGTCCCATTCATTCTAAACTGGGCGTGAAAGACAGTTTAATTTTGCTCAGAGGCCTCTCTATCAGGCTTGAGGTTCTTTTACGTGCCGTAAATCTACGGCTTTACTTACCTTCCGAAGGAAGCCATGCTAAGGATTTTTACGCCCGAAGAAATCCAACGTCCTCCGCAGGGTTTGAACCCGCGATCTTGGGTATATGAAGTTAGCATGGTAACCATTACACCACGGAAGGCGACCAATATTTCTGTGAATTATATACAGGGTATATAGCTAGCTATTTTGTTAACTGGTACCTTAAGGTGATGCACTTTCTCTAGCCCATATGTGCGAGTAGATAGAGAAGGTATTGTATTCCATACAAAATTTCGATATCAAGATTTCACCAAAAATTACGTTTTGAGACCCCTGTAACCAAAAAAGTTATTTTTGAAAAAGATCCGGCATGTGTGTCCGTATGTTGTGTTTCAGTGACCACGATAATTCAAAAACTGAAAGTCCGTAAAATATTAAACTTGATTTAAGTTAAGTATCTTGCAAAGATACGACATGAAGGTTTTTAGGAAGATCCCCCACCGCAAACTACCCTTCACATGGAAAGCATTTGAAAATGTTGATTTTCTCTAACGATTTTTATTAAATACCTTATATTAAAGATATTTACCTAAAAATAAAATGTATAACTTAAATTTTCTGGGAATAGCCTTGAACATCTCTTTGTTCTGGATGAATTTTTCTGAATTTTGCATAACTGGTAAGCCGTAAGAGATAGAAAAAACTTGCTGTTAAAAAATGTAGACCTTTTTCAAACACACAATTTATGTCATATACGCTTTTTCGTGGAGTTGATCCTTGTTATTGGTTTCAGTTTTAAAATACTTCAATCTTACGAGAATTTGTTAATTCCAGGTAATGGAAAGAAACGGATTTCAACTACTTGGCATCCAGGTTTTAAAATATTTGTCTAGCGCTTTAGCCTAATGTGTTCCCTTATTTCCCTTCTGCTTTACAAGAAAGTAAGTAATAATAATATTTACATATTAACAAATATTTATCTCCATTAGCATGAAGTAGATAGAAGAATCAGCTTTTTAATAATAATTTGTTACAGAGACGTGAATGATATACATCATATTACTTTCTCTACACGTACTATATACATAGTATATAGGGAATGTGTTGCATTCCACCCAAAATTCGATACCGAGATTTCATCAGAAATACATGTTTTAAGTCCCCCTGAATCCAAAAAAAGCATTTTCAGAAAAATATCCCTGTGTGTGTGTGTGTGCTCGTGTGTGTCTGTGTGTCTGCGAACAGCATAGCTAAAAAACGAATAGACCGTTGAATACGTAACTTGGTATTTAAGTTTGCTATCTTCCAAGGATATGACACGAAGATTTTCAAGAAAGTCCCTCCACCCCCAACTACCCTTTACATGGAACTTTTGTTGAACATTTTGATTTTATTAAAAATGGCTCTAACGATTTTGACTAAAGTATCGAATATTAAAGATATTTACCTGACAAACTAAATGTATATCTTGCATTTTCTGGGAATAGCCTCTGAAGACTACTTTATTCTGGATGAATTTTATGGAATTTATCATAACTGCTAAACCGTAACACATGGACAAAAACTTACCACACAAAACATGTAGAGCACGTTAAAACACACAATTTATGTAATATACATTTTTTGGTGGATTTGATCGTTTTTTAGATATTCGTTGTTTTGCGTTTCAGCTTTGAAAATATACTTTTCTCATACAGGAATTCATCAACTGCTGTCCAATAAAACAAAGAACTTCAGTGACATAGCAACCAGTTTTTTACTCTCACTTTAACCTATGGTGCTTCCTTATTTCGCTTCTACTTACAAGGCAGCAAGTAAGAAGACTATTTCTGTTAATTTTTTCTCGATTAACATGAAATAAATAAAAGCATAAGCTGTTTAACAATAATTTGTTACAGAGATGTAGAGGAAGTCATGTGAATGGAACACGTCAGATTTGTTAAGAGAAGCATTAAGTATATTAATATTTGAGGTTGACTATGTTGGCTCACCTAACATAAACTTTTTAGTAAATAAACTATAATATAATATAAGCTGTGCATTCCTTACAAACAATGGTGCATTTGCAACGCTGCTGAGAAATTCAATTTGTACAAGTTGCAGTTTATACATTTTAGTTTTATTTGTTGTGGAACATAGAGGAGCTACATGCGTGAGGAAAGGTTGAGTTAAAGATTTCTCTACATCTCTGCAACAACTTATTCTTAAAAAACTTATACTTCTATTTACTTCATGCTTATCAGAAAAAAATAGCAGAAATAGTCTTATTACTTGCTTCCTTGTAAGTAAAAGCGGAAAAAGAGAGTAAAATAGGTTAAAGTGATACTCAAAAGATGGTTGCTATGTGACTGAAGTTCCTTTGTTTGTATGGACAGCAGTTGATGAATTCCTGTATGAGAAAAGTAAATTTTTCAAAGGCAGAAATCAAAAACAAGGAATGTATAAAAAACGGTAAACTCCACGAAAAAAAGTTTATAACATAAATTGTGTGTTTTAATATGCTCTACATTTTTTGTGTAGTAAGTTTTTGTTCATCTCTTACGGTTTAGCAGTTATTCAAAATTCCGCAAAATTCATCCAGAATAAAGTAGTCTTCTTAGGCTATTCCCAGAAAATTCAAGATAAGCATTTTATGTTTTAGGTAAATATCTTTAATATACGAAATTATAATCAAAATCGTTTGAGTCATTTTTGAGAAAATCAATTTTTTTTTAAAAACGTTCCATGTAAAGGGTAGTTGGGGGTAGGGGGATTTTTCTCAAAATTTTGTGTCGTATCCCTGGAAGATACTAAACTTAAATACCAAGCTTGGTATTTTACCGACTTTTCCTTTTTGGGTTATCGTGTTCACAGACACACGGACCTTTTTCCGAAAATGCTTTTTTTAGATAAAGGGGGCCATAAAACATATATTTCCGGTGAAATCTCGGTATCCAATTTTTGGGTGGAGTGCAATACTTTCTCTATACACTATATATATAGTGCGTGTAGAGAAAGTAAAAATCTGATGTGTTCCATTCACATGTAGTATGTATGCAAAAACACTTGAACCACCTAAAACAACACAATTTATAATGATTAATTAATGATTATTTCTCCAGTTGTGACATTAACACAAATGAATGCATGTAGGCAGGCAGGTTGGTGTATGTATGGATGTATGTATGTATGTATGTATGTATGTATGTATGTATGTATGTATGTATGTATGTATGTATGTATGTATGTATGTATGTATGTATGTATGTATGTATGTATGTATGTATGTATGTATGTATGTATGTATGTATGTATGTATGTATGTATGTATGTATGTATGTATGTATGTATGTCTGTCTGTCTGTCTGTCTGTCTGTCTGTCTGTCTGTCTGTATGTATGTATGTATGTATGTATGTATGTATGTATGTATGTATGTATGTATGTATGTATGTATGTATGTATGTATGTATGTATGCATGTATGCATGTATGCATGCATGTATGTATGTATGTATGTATGTATGTATGTATGTATGTATGTATGTATGTATGTATGTATGTATGTATGTATGTATGTATGTATGTATGTATGTATGCATGTATGTATGTACGTTATTAATGGACGCTTCTCACTTTTGTGGTTTCAGCGAGAAAGATCGCTTAATTTTGCTCAGAAGGCTCTTTATCTGGATTTAAGTTCTTTTAAGTGCCGTACATCTACGATACGGGATCAAGGGCTCTGCTTCCCTTTCGAAGGAAGCATATTAAAGATTTTTACGCCCGAAAAACTCCATCGTCCTCCGTAGGGTTTGAACCCGCGAGCTTGGATATAATATATGAAACTAGCACGGTAACCACTACCCACGGAGGATGACATTTCTTGCTCAGGTTCTCTTATATCAGTTTGATGTCAAACGCCTGAAACTTAAACGTTAATCCAGGGATACAGTTTGATTTCAGGCTTAGGAACGATTGAAAATGGGTGAGTAAAGCACACATTATGTGGAGTGATTGAATCAGGTAAGGGGCAGCTGGTTTGGCAGTAGAGTTTTAATATTTCCTTACCAACATATACCACTGCCTATTTACATTGATATGATTTCATGCACTCAGATGTATTTCCTCCAACTTGAGAAAGTGTAGAATTGTTAATATCGGTATCTGTTTGAAAGAGAGAGACAGAGGGAGAGAGAGAGAGTATATGGGAGAAGGAGGAAGCACCGTTATAACACACAACCATTAAAACGGGATTAATGAAACGCTTTGTAATCAACTCCAGTATATTTCCAGTATATGAACATATATATCAGCATGTTTACAAATTCCTCTCTCATTTACCCTTAAGATGGAAAACATTTGCTATGTTTTCATATTTCAAACACGGTTGTAGCAATTTCATTAAAACGTCATTATTTAATTATTGGTATGAGAAATGTTTGAATCAGTAGTGTATGATTTTCTCTTCAATCTCATTCATTTACCAATACCTGGCGTTGTTGTTTGAGTTGTTCAATTTTTAAGTACTAAACTTCTGAAATGATATGACTTTCTTTATTTGCTGGTAAGATCACGCAAAGCGTATGTAATATTCAGGCAACATAATACAACCTCCTTTTAAGAAATTTACTATGTTGCTAACCACCTGTGTGCTACTGTAGAGTTAAAACTAATCCATTTTGAAACCACTTAAGCAATTGTTTACCATATAAAACAGAAAGTAGATAGAAATTATTATTATTATGAATGCTTGGTAGAACATATGAAAATAAGTGCTTATACAAGATTTTTAAAAACGACAATCTACGATGTGGGCGTTGTTGCTCAGGTAGGTACTATGTGTTGCGAAAATATAGTTCTGAACGTCATTAAAGATACATGAACAAAATGTCTCCTGGTCAGCTAATTAAGCAGTTAGCCAGGAATAAAATCCCGTACTTCCCACGCTATCTCGGGTAACGCAAATAGAGCGGAAATAACACAGACGCGTGTTTGCTTAATCATACCTACATGTTTCACATTCTGTAGCTAACATTTAGGGATTCCCTGTCTTCTAAACCCTACTAAAAACCTAAATATTCAGTTATTTGTTTATTCTGACAGAAAATTGCACAACAGGCAATGAATGACAGGAAATGGTTGAGAAAATAAGCTGGAATATATATGCCGCTAATACTGTCTTTGAGGAAATTTAACGTTGGCGATTTTGAAAATAAAGACAAGAACTAATAATGTTTATACAAGCGAGAATACTACCAGATTACTATCAAAGGATTATTGAATAAGTTAAACAAAATTAAATTCCTTTTACAGTGAAACAAGAAGCTTATTTTGCTGTCTTTAATACTAAATGAAGCAGTTATACTTTCAACAGCAAGCTGTTGTTGATATTTTCGATAAGCTGATGAGCGTTCACCACTAAGATAGTTACAACATTATTAGGACAATAACTATAAGATACTCTGATTAGGCAAGCTTGATACTGTCCGAGCCATAAATCTTGAGTAGGTTATTGTCCTTTGTTACTTTACCTAAAAGCTAGAATAGGCCTGCTGATAACGAACAGGGAGAAACCCATTTGTTTTCATGACACATGCTTGCCAAGAGCACCCTCACAGGTGTGCGCGTAAACTATCACTAGACTTCGGACGTGACTTTAGGTTAAATTAATTTCTAGTATGCTGGTACGTTGTTTACAAGCGATCATATAAGGGAGAGGCAGGAATCTCGTGCACCACTGAGTTTGTGCTATAGGTATAGGTGGGCACAGAAGCATACAGTTCTGTAGTAAACCTGTTTTTTAAAAAAAGTATAAATAACATGAACAAAATGATAAATCTGTACTGGGGCACATGAAATAATCAGTTTTATGTGTGGTTTGCATGCGGAGAAACCATAGTAATTGATTGCAATATCTCTTGAGGGTGTAAAAAAAGCAAATGTCGTTTATTGGACTCCCTACCTTCAGAACAGACTGTACAAGTACTGCTCTCTTGCATAAAGTGAATGACCTGGAGCTTGGGGAGGCGGAGGGCCCAGTTAACCCTGTGTATTTTCCAGAATGCAACCTGAGTTTCGAAGCTGCCACATCAAACTTCGGAATAGTTCACATATAAGGTAATAAGGCTTTTAATTCATTGCGGTTTCGAAGCAGTCAGTCTAAGTCACGTGATTGTAGAATATAAGCTACTTCTCTGCATTTCTTTTTGTAGAGGTAATCGGTATCAGAACACGTGGTTAGGCAAAATAGGCGTTTCGAATTCAAGAGAAAAATTGAGACCTACTTCTGAGTGCGTTTCTGCCCTCTATTCCTTTATCTAAAAGCTAGAATAGGCCTGCTTATAACGAACAGGGAGAAATCCATTTGTTTTCATGACACATGCTTGACAAGAGGACCCTCTCAGAGGACCTGCGCGCAAATAAGGTATCACTAGATTTCATACATAACTTTAGATTATTCTAAATATTATTCAAAGTATTGTCCCAGTAAAATGTATGTCAGTTTTGAGTGGAATTTAATAGCTGAACAGAAAGCAAGAATGACTTAAACGCCTTTAGAATGGCTTTCAACAAGTGTGGTTGTGAGGCGTTTCTTGTTTCTGATGGACATCTGAGGTTTGTAATTTACTCATCACGAAAATCTGAAGGCACTCTTAGCGCAAGTAGCCGAACTCACATGTTCTGCGTTTACTACAATATAGACTGAAATCCAATGCCACACTTTCATAATTAGGGTTGTATAATTAATGAAAAAGAAAGGTACAGCTCAATAAATGACATAAAATTTTCATTCATGCATTTGCTAAGATATTGAACATTGCTTACAACGTCAAGGTTACGGGTTCAAACCCGGCGGAAAGTACTGGATTTTTTGGGGGTGTAATAATTCTTAGTATGGCTTCCTTCGGAAGGGAGTAAAATTTAGGCATCTTTCATGGCCAATATATAATGGGACGCCAAGAACCATAGCTGTTAAAGAGTGTGCATAAATAAACTCAATTTAAACGTTTTATTTTATGAATTCAAAAACCATCGCAAATACAAACACGGGTATACACACTTAAAATAGTTCTTCCTCCCTCTCTCCTAGTGTGAGAAGCTGGTATCTACCCGAATTATCCAACAAATCTGAAGACTGAATCAAAAGTGTTGTCTGAATCATGTTTTTTTTTTTTGGGGGGTGGGGGGAGATTTTCTCACGCAGTGCTAATGTAATTGGGAGTAAATCTGGTTGGTAACCAAGAGGTCCTAGTTCGAGTTTCAATTGGACTTATTTGTCTGATTAAGGTGCTTACCAGCGTTCCGCAGTAATTGAAAAACTGTTGTGGATGATTGATATGTATCGCCCGTTCATGTTAGCTTCTTCTTCTTCTTCCTCCTCCTCCACTATTTATCCTCCTCGTATGAGGTCTTACATCTTCAAGATTTACAAGACAGATGTCGTTGAGGAGCAGTTGAACTCTGGATCATCGAGATCAGTCAGGATGGGTGATCAGCCCAATGTCTGGTATGAGAGTGAGAAAGAAGATGATATAAAATGACGGTGAAAGGTGATTATGGATGAAGCCGTGTAATAAATGAGGGGAAACCAGATATGTCGGAGAACACCCGTCTAGATGCACTTTGTCCACCACAAATACCACTTGCGTTCCTCTGGGATTGAACCTTGGGCGCCTTAGTTCGAGATGAGTGGTCTAACCATTCGACCACGGCGCCTCATTCATGTTATCAAAGAATTAATTTCACCGAAAATGTAAACAAATTTGAAAGTATTCATCCGCTAACGCACGTGCTCACACCACGTGGTGCTAAGTTGGTACGTCTGCTGTAAAACTAAAACGGGATACCTAAATTTGGCAGGAAAAGAAATAGCTACCTACTTTCACTGTTCACAGAAAAGGGTTAACTCTATTAAATGTATAACAATAAAACAGAATAAAACAGGTAGACGAGTCCTTACATAATCACTATGAAATGCAAAGTTCTCGCGTAAAATTATAAAATGTGGACATGTTATTTTGAAAGTTTGCTGAAGTATTGCCTACGTACATCAGTCCAACAATTTTTTGCGAATTTTAAGCAGTCATATGTTCAGAACTATACACTGTAAATTTCTTTAATATTCTGTCATAATGCGATGACTTACCAGAGGAGCTAATCTGAAAATGGAACTGGTCTCACTCCTTCAAAACACGAATCATTTGCTGCATTTACAATCGAACTGTTTTAATCACAACAGAGATTAACATTGCAATAAACCAAATGAATTAAAACAATTATTTCCATGAGTACGAATTATTGATACTAAAATTGATAAATCAAATATATAATATCTAAGAATAAAGGTAAAGAAGCAAATAAAGTATAAAATAAATAAATCCCAGCTTGCTTTGATAAAACATGCACACAATGAGTAATTCATTCTTTGCTTATTTTTCACCACATAGTACTTCATGTTTCCGCCATTACTTGCTGATTAGAAGCAACCGTTAGAAACGAACTGCACAACGATATTCATCGTTACGTAAGGTAATGATTAAATGATCAGTAGATTTTGTTCCTTAATCATTCATAATGTATTATTTAGACAAAATTGCATAGTGTAGTTTGATATTTTTGTTCTCATTCAGCAATTTAAGAGGAACTATTTTGTCATGGAGTAAAGCAGTAAAACAACCAATCAACTTATTGCTTTTGTTTACATTACCGATGAAGTAAGGTGGACAGAGAATATGTAGGTGATCTAATGGGACGGTGTTTCATAAAGAGAACTGTTCCCCTTATACACACATTTAAAAAAAAATTAATGTGTTTCATTCACATGACTTTCTCTAGCTGTTCGCAATCGAACTTTCCTTAAAAAGGTTATTATTTTATCTGCATCATGCTATCAAGATAAACATTAGCAGAAGTGGTCTTATTACTAGCTTTCTTGTAAGTAGAAGGAAAATAAGGGACTACATTAGACTAACCGGTCCCTATGTGAAACAAATGAAGATCGATTCTCTTTGCTTGCTATGAAAAATAAATGAGAGACGAAAGGAAGGTGACTTCTTGTTTGAGAAAAATTTAAATAGCTCAAAATTGAAACCAATAACACGGAATATCTTGAAATGGTTAATTGTATATGGTACAAATTGTGTGTTTTTTCCAGATTTACATTTTTTGTGAAGTAAAAGTTTATCCATCCCTTACGGTATATCAGTTACACAAAAGTTATACTAAAGTCATCCAGAATGAAGAAGTACTTGAAGGCTATTCCTAGAAAATTCAGGATATACATTTCGTTTGTTATAAAAATATCTTAAACTTATGGTGTTTTAACCAAAATCGTTAGAGCCATTTTTGACAAAATAAACATTTTTTTCAAAAAATGTTCTATATAAAGAACAGCTGGGTGCGAGGGATTTTTTCCTGAGAATCTTCGGATCGTATACTTGGAAGTAATTGAACTTAAATACTAAGATTGGTATTTAACCAACTTTGTATTTTTGAGTTATGCTGTCCATACACACACCCAGATCTTTTTCTAATTTTTTTTTTGTATTCAGAGGACCCTAAAACATGTAATTCCAGTAAAATCTCTGTGTCGAATTTTTGTATGAAATGCAACACTTTCACTATATCATATATACAAGCTAATAAAAGTAAAAATATGATACATTGTCATTCATATTATTTTGTCTAACTTTGTTCTATAAATCACAGTTACAAAATCTTATCTCAGAAATGATTCTAGTGTCCATTTTAATGAGAGTAGAAGGGAAATAAACAACTGAAGCGATACTCGAATATTTAAAAACCGGATCGATATATGGGGATTTATAAGTTCATACTCTTTTCATGGCCACCACAAATAAATGAATGTTGACCAAGCCATAAAATGAAATCCTGAGAAACATTAGTTTTCTAAAGTGGTATATACTTAAATAAGATCAACATTTTTGTGTACTAATTTTTTGTAAGTCTCTTACGGTTTTTTACAATTTTCTAAGTATATAAAATTAATTTACAGTAGGAGGACGTCACTGTCTATTAACAGAAATTAAAAAAATAAATTATATTTGTGTTGGACATCTCTTATAGCATATTGTATTTTATACAAAATTGTTTGAGAAATTTTTGAGAAAATGAAAAATTAACAAGAAATTATCCATTTAAAGCAAAGATTAGATTTTTTTATTTAGTATTCCGCTAAAGTTTGATAAGGAATTTTGAATGAAATATAATATTTCTCCGGTTATGATATTTTGGTTTCAGGATAGCCCATTAGAAACTTTTCATATCAGGTATTCACATAAAGGAATAATTATTTTTAAGTTCTTCTTCTTCTTCTTCTTCTTCTTATTATTATTATTATTATTATTATTATTATTATGATTATTATAATTCAATGTTCAAGATAGGCCAACTAGGTCTGTTTCGTGTCACAAGGGATCTTTCCGGCGTCTTTGTTGTCTTCCAGCATCTCCAGTACACACCAACTGGTTTATATTGCAAGGCCTGTTTTGCCAGTTTTTACTTTCTCTAGTCCCTAAGTACAATGTACATAAGGATAGAGAAGTATTGTATTCTACCCGAAAATTTGATGTCTATATTTCACAGGAAATACATGTTTTAGAACCACCTGAGTCTAAAAAAGGCATTTTCAGAAACAGATCCGTGTGTGTGTCTGTGTGTGCCTGTGTGTATGTTTGTATGTGCTGTGGACAGCATAGCTCAAAAACGAAAAGATGGTTAAATACCAAACTTGGTATTTAAGTTTTGTATCTTCCAAGGATACGACACGAAGATTTTCAAGAAAATCCCCTCACACCTAACTACCCTTTAGATGGAAACTTTTCGAAAATTTTGTTTTTCTTAAAATGGCTCCAAATATTTTGATTAAAATACCACATATTAAAGCCATTTTTATCACAAATAAAGTGTATATCTTGAATTTTCTAGGAATAGCTTCTAAAGCTTCTGTTTATTCTGGTTGAATTTTGCTTAATTTGGCATAACTAGTAAACAGTAAGAGATAGACAAAAACTTTCTGTACAAAAAATGTAGTTCTTGTTAAAATACACAAGTTATGTCATACATTTCTTTCGTGGAGCTTACCGTTTTCGAGATATTCCTTGTTGTTTTTTTCAGTTGTGAAGTACTTATACTTTTCTCAGACGGGAGTGTCCGTTTTTCTTTTGTTCTACTCCTGGCCAAGCAAAGAAGTGATGTGCAATGACAATCGCATAACAACAGCTTTTAAAGCATTTGACTATCATTTAGCGTAGTGCATTCCCTTAGTTCCAGTCTACTTATAAGGAACTAAGTAATAACATTCTGCTAATGTTTATCTCAATTAGCGTGGTATTGAAAGAGGAATTATCTTTTGTAAGAAGTTTGTTTGTATAGTAGCTAGAGAAAGTCATGTGAGTGTAACACATCATATTTTTCTTCTCACATTCAAGAGACATGTTCTTTCCATTTCAGTTAATATTTCTTGATTTTATCATTTAGATAAACGTTTTTTAATTGTTCTATTATTTTTTTCACTTTTAAAGTGATCTTTTAGACTACAGCCAGCCACGTACCTCAGAAATGTCATTTTGGCCATTTCAATTATTCTTTTACTATTCCTATTTATGGCCCAAGTCTCGGTTCCATAGAATATAATAGCCATAGATTTATAGCATTTTAATATAGTATCTCTTGTTTTGTTTTTCAATGTTCGTTTTACAGTACACATATTATTGAAATATATGTACTTTCTCTACACTTACTTTAATAATGCATAGAGAAGGTTTAAATTCCACACAAAAATTCGATACGAATTTTTCTCTGGAAATATATGTTTTGAGACCCTGATTCCAAAAAAAGCATATTAAACAAAGGTCAGTGTGTGTGAGTGTGCGTGTACCTGTGGATAGCATAGCTCATGAATGAAAAGTTCGTTAAATACCAAATTTGGTATTCAATTTTGTATCTTCCAAGGATGCGACGCGAAGATTTCAATAAAATTTCCCACCGCAAACTAATCCTCAAATGAAAAAGTTTGAATTCTTAAAAAATCGCTCTAGTGATTTTGATTGAAATATATATTTTTCTGCTATTTGCTCTCGATTAGCATTAAGTAAATAGATTAATAAGCTTTTTAACAATATTTTACAAAGTCATATGAATGGAACACATAAGATTTTTCCACTTGTTGAGATGCCTTCACAAAGAAAGGTATTCTCATTAAAGCGCAGAAAGAAGAGCTTGGGGTGTTCCAAACTGGGCTACCTCTTAAACAATTTTCATGACCCACCGTGTTAATTCCTGTTTATGAAAACGCTCAGAAGGTCCATTTTAAATACTTTTTCTATACATTGTAAAACTCGTCGCTAACCCCCGTATTCAGAGCCCCGAGGGATTTTCTCCGAAAGGTCATCAGAGCTGTGCATCCTACCTTGTAATCAAATTGTCAGGAAGAGAAAATTATGACGACATGCTTCCAGTTACCTGAGCAAATCAACTTACTGGCTCCACGCCGCAACTTGTGAGTGGATAATGTTGTTTCTTCAAATCCCCCGTAGTGTTCCCTTTTACTGCATTAGCGAGGCCTCACTGACCAAAAAATTAACGGATACTCTCAAACTCGACTCTCAACGTGGACTTGCCTTTTCAATCTCACACTCCCCCTCCCCCTCTGAGGCACAAATTTAGGGCAGACGCCTGGTTATAAAACTGTGTAGAAGCCGACGTAACATTTATCTTGTGTTTCGCCTTCGGGATGCTTGGTGGTTATTTTAATTTCGTTGAATCCCATTCTCCGGCGGCCCCAAGTAAAATGTTTTGTAATTCTTTTTTTCAGGGAGCGCACCAAATTGTTCTTGATAGCGAAGTAGTTAGGGTCATATTTATTTTACTTTCGGATTTAAAAGCACCGGCAACGATAAGGAATATATACCGTAGCTATCCAATGGTTAGGTTCCTTTGCAGCTCACTGTTTCATTATTTTATGGCATTAACGAAAGTTCGACGCCAGACTGCATATTTAATCTGTTTATCCCTTGCATAAGATACAGAAGATATTGCATTGCTTTGACTCAAGGGCACAGGTGCAGAGTACCGTGAGTAGTCCCCGAGGGCATTTTGTGACTGGCGTCACCCCAGGGAGGGACGAGGAGATATATCCGAAGCACGACTAAATAGAGATAACGATGGACGCAATTATAGATGGGGTCCCTAACGGTTCCAGACTGAACGCCTCCGATGTCGCCCATGGGCCAATGCACAAACCGTGAGCCCCTCGGGGTTCGCCCGAAAAATCCCTAGCCTGAAGGTGGATCCAGATAAATATCCCTCAACTACCCCAAACCTCCACACCTAATACCAAGTGGCCCAACTGCCCTGTATTTGTCGTAAGCAGATATCCCTGGCTGCGTAAAAGAATTACCGAACTCGATGCGGTTATTTCAAGTTAAAACCTGCCAGGTAGTACTCCGCCCTCAGCGGAGTCTGTGAGCAGATAGCGCCCATTGCGAGGGGTAAAAGAAGGTCACTCTCGCTCAGTTCTGCAAGGACGCGCTTTAACTTGAAATAGCCCCGTTGGGTTCTGCTACTCTTTTAACGCACCAAGGAATACCTACACACGCGAAATACGGAGTCATCTGATATTATGATGCAACAATAATGCAGTCCAGGATGTGTTTTTATTGTAAAAGAAAGCTATTTGTAATATTGGTAATATACCCTCAGCGATACATGCAGAAATTGCTTTAAAGAGCTTTAAATTATGACACTACAATCAATGTATATTTTAGCCGCATTATATATCTTCATAAACATTTTAATGATTATATTTTACATAATGATATACATAGTCATTATTCAAAAGGATACACGAACTTAATGCTATCATGTTGACTGAGTAAGACGTAGAATAATCATGCTTATATTAGTTTCAAACTTGCCCAAAATTGTTTTAATTTTATAAACAATTTCAGGACATTTTAACTGAATAGTTTTCGTAGTCTAAAGGAATGCTTTAATTTGTAATTGTTATTGGTCTTTGTCTTCGATAGTGTTTAACGCCAGCATTTACTACATAGGCACCGCAGGCGATGACACTGATGATACATGGCATAAAGATGGAGCACCGGTGGAATGCGAAGGCGGAGGAAACCGAAGAACCCGAATAAAACCCGACCCTGCGCCGCTTTGTCCACCAAAAATCCCAGATGTGGTCGCCTGGGATCGAACCTGGGGTGCTTTGGTGAGGGGCAAGTGTTCTAACCACTCGGCCATGGCGCGGCCTCTGCCTGTCTATCTAGGTATCTAGCAAGTGACCGCCCAGCCGCTAGCCGCCGAACACCGTCGTCTGGGCCTTCAACCGTGAAATAGTTGATAAGGAAGTGTTGAGAACAGGAAATCATGGACAGGACATTTGGTGGATATAATAAACCTTACCAGTATTCGCATTGTGGCTCGGGGAAACCCCGAAAAAACACGGGTAAGTAAGGTCGGACATGGGAGTTGAACCCAGACCTCTGAATGCGAGTTTAGCGTAACGGCGTGACTACCTCGTGCGGTTAGAATACATATGTCAAAGATATGCCTGTCGTTATTTATATGATTCAGCATAAACGTTTCCCTGCCATGCAATAATTACCTTTTAACCTCAAAATAAAATAACCAGATGGCGGTATTAGTGAAATGAAAAGTGAGGTGAAATGGAGGGGCAGGAAATTTGGAAGACGTAATGAACCTTCCAGGGGAATTTTCCACCTTAAATATTCATTTCACATGGAATGTTTTAAACCATATGTGCTTAAATGGGAAAGATGGGTGAAGTTATAGAAAACATTACATTTACCACAAACTATAAGGTTTTAATCTAACAATATAAATACTGAAGGATGCCTAAAATAATTTAGCTGCAAGTGTATAAATTTTCAAATTTTTTAAAAAATTTTAGCTTTGCATGGTGTAGAGTTGTAAATTTTTATAATCTAACCAGATACTTCCAGATACAAGGAACAATTTTCATAACACTTTATAGACATGAATCCTATATTTTGCACACGTTTTTCTACATTATAATTTGTCAGACACATTGTCTATTAGGAATGTAAGTGCAGATACGTATTTATATTCGAAATTGATTTCAGTAGAGTGAATAATATTTCATAAATATTGGTTTATAACATGACATATAATTTTAGTTATTAATAGTAGTATGTTTTCAGGCGCCTTATGTGTTGCATCGTATTTGAGGTATGTTTAAATATAAATATCAAAGGCCTAATCTCCCAAAAATAATATAATTTACGTTCCTAATGGACGATACACATATATACAACATGTGTTCATTTTACAAAAGAGCGCGGGGCCTAAGGCGTAACACTGAGTGCGTGGAACTCATGGTAGCGAATGTTGTGTAGGAATTGGGCTCGAATGCGTTTTGCAAGACTAATGATCTCACACTATCCAGGCCAGCAGGTCACGAAATTTTTAAACTACATTTTTATCTTTGCTTTTCCCTAAGTTTCCTTTTTGTTTATCAATTAATTTTCCGTTTTTACAGACACACACATACACATACGCCCAAGGCGGAACTCAAACCCGCGATCTCCTACGCATAAAGCTAGACACTTAAGCGCGGTCATGGGGAACGGCGTATTAAGGTGTGAAAACTAGAAAGAAAACGGTAGTCTATACAACAGGCGTTTTTCACTTCTCAGCAGAGTTAACACCATCCAAAAAATATCGGGTAGTAAATTAGGCGATTGGTTTGTGGAAAAATTGTTAGACTAAGACAAAAAGCATCTAACACAACGAAGTGAATACATATTAAGGTACCATTTATCAAAATATCTATAGCGCTAATAATATATAAATCTTTTTTGAGAAAGGAAAGATTCCTTACAGCTTCCCCTACAAAAGGAATAGCCATTATGACAAATAATAATAATAATAATAATAATAATAATAATAATAATGTAAAACAATTGTACAAAAGTAAAAATATCACTAACAAAACATAATTCATAATGACATGAAAGTAAGAGATCAGAGAAAACAAAGATAAATAAAGGAAAAGGAATAAAAAGCATTACTCACTTAGATATCATTAAAAAGCATTAAGATAGCTGTATAGTTTGGGGTTATCCTCTAATTGCGGCAATAGCGACGTCGTGTATGGAGTCCATTTTAGCTGAAACTTCTTACAGAAGTCCACAAAAGGTTTAGGAATGGTCTTTGTGCACCAGCCATCAGTGCTATAATTTCAATGGGTAAAAAGATGTATTATCTCCAATATAGTCGGAAATCGTGGGCTAGTAAATCCTACACTTCTACTTATGCACGTCTGCAAGTTGTTGCTGTGAAGCCTGAAATCTCAGTGCCAGTTCTGTCATATAGCCAATTGACAAGCCTAGTAGAAGGACTAGTATGGCAACCGACAGGATCCCCTCCCTAGAATTGCCATTGAGTCTTCATAGACAGCTTCAGCAATCGTGGATCAGGTATTTGATGCTTTGAGAGGCGCAATGTTCCACAAAACGACCAAGAATCCAAACGTGACCAAGTGCGTCACTGCCATCTCGACAGTGGTTTCCATCTCCTGACCTTTCTGCTATTGCCATCTCCTGATCTGTCTGCTATTGTAGGTAGTGCACATTTTTTTAATAGTGTTTAACGCCCACTTTTAATACTTGTGGCACCGCAGGCAATGACACTGGTGATACTTGGAATAAAGATGGAGCACCAGTGGAATGCGATGGCGGGGGAAACCCGGTGAAAACCCGCCCCTGCACCACTTTGTCCACCACAAATCTCATACGGCTGCTTGGGATCGAACTCCTTGTGCCGGTCCGTGGCCGCACTCGCTAAAGTGCCTCGCTTTGACGCTTCGTGGCGCACCGGATCGTGGGTTCGAGTCCCGCCTTGGACATTGGTGTTTCTGTCTTTGTAAAGGTGTATATGTAAGAAAGGAAAAAGTTAATCATTAATAGGTCAACTAAGGAAATATAGGAAACTGGAGAAAAAAAAGAAAAAAAAAAAAGGAATACAGCGCCGGAATCCTGACAATCCTCCGGAACTGTATTTTTATTATAAAAACCAAAACAAAAAAAAAAAAAAACAACAACAAAAAAGCGGGCCGTCTACGTGAGAAGTGAGGTTAGACCACTCTCCCAAGTCGCGGCCCCACGTAATATATTTGCAGTCATCTTCATACCAGCCCGCCATTTATTGCTGTTTATCCGGTCAGTCTATTTATTCGCGGGAGTATATTATCCATTTTCTTTCTGTTTCAACGAATACCAATCTCGGAACGGTCTATCTTTAAGCGTTTGTCTTAGAGCTTTAACATGTAATGAATGAGATTTCCAGTTCCTAAGATCAAGTTTGTGTAGGAAAGTTTCGCTTTCATCAGGCAAATTACAACGGTAAGTTGTAGACAAGATGATTTCCTGATTTCTATAGGCTTCTGCAGATATTTATATGCTGTACAAAAACTTCCTAATTGGAGTTGAATAATCCAAGGCCTTTATATTCTTGTCGTCATATAACATACTCTGGAATGTCGGTAGGTGTTTGGATACGAAAGACAGTATTTCAAATAAATTTACTGGGTACTTTGCTCAGAGATATTGTTTGAAACTAGTAGATCAGACGAGAGCAAATAAAGTGGCAGAGAACAACACATGATTGATGATACGTAGTGTAGATATGGATGTAACAACATCATAGAATAATAATAGAATACTTAATATAGCGATAAATTATAAACTTAAAGGTAAAAGAAACCAAGGGAGACCGAAGAAAATATGGGCAGACCAACTTGGAGCCGGAACTGATTGAAAAGTCCAGAAGTCTCCATGGCCGCGCTCGCTAAGTGTCTAGCTTGATATTTCGTGGCGCAAGGGATCGAGGCTTCGTGTCCCGCCTTAGGCATGGTTGTTTGTGTTCTTGTAAATATGTTTGCGTTTATCTATAAACAAATGAAAACTATCAGGAAATCAAAACAGGATACAATGTAGGGAAAATAGAAAAGGAAACAAAAATACTATTGAGCCGTGATAAGTAGCTCCCAGGTGCTTGATAGTTTCATTTGGAGATACTGATTTAGGGTATTGGGTTTATATTTAAGAGTACATTTGTACCTATATTATAGTGCATATTTATTTATTTGCACTTAGGACTCTTATTTTTAAGAAAATAATTTTGGGTGAAATGAATACGCCTTCTTATTGCCAAACGTATGCGGTAGAGGTGGCAAAAACATATTTCATTATAGTAATCGATTGCACATTAGAATGGAATCTTATGTAAAATTAAATTTTACCAGATAAAGTGTGGTTTTCTGGTTTCATATATGTATACACGGCTCCAAATTCTGTTCCTTTTTCTGTATTAGTTTTCTGAATAGTTTTAAGACCCTACCTCGTTTTGGTGGATTTTAAATTGTTCAAAACCGTTGAGCAATCCAGGCAATTGCTGAACTGACCTATACGGTCTAAATATTATTAATAAGATCATGCATAGATGCATTTGAACATAACTGTTTAAGTGGGATTAAATTTGAATAATCCGTTAGGGGCATATTGATATGCACTTAAAGAATACCTATCTTGAAATTTGAAAGGCTCTGCAAGTGAACAAGAAACGTAATATGATGCAGTAACTGAATGAGCTGCCTACAGCAATACAACGGAATACAGAATACCTGTCTGATAAACTAAATTATTATAAATGCTAACTACCATATCTCCAGGTGATAGCAAATGTATCCTAACGTTTTAAACAGATATTAAAATTCTGCTCTTTTCTGCATGACCACCGATCGGTTCATTTTATCAGTCTTACAAAATGCTAAGAAATTATGATCATAACTCATGGAGGGTTTTGAGGCCATAATTATCTTGACTCAGGTGTGTTCCTCGAGCAATTTGGAGCGCAAGGGTAAATGTATTCCCGCAGGACAGACCATTTCATTTCAATACATTAAATACTTGGTGTTAGAGAAACAATATTCTAGAATATACAGGGTGAAATGTTGCTCTACTTAGGACAAATTCTTATGTGTTCCATTCACATGGTTTTCCCTAGCTGTTCAACATATAAACTATTTTTAAAAAACATTATTTTTACTTTCTATACACATACTATGTATACAGAGATATATTGTATATAGAGAATGTATTGTATTGCACCCAAAAACTCGATACCAAGATTTATCCGGAAAAAAAAAATTGGAAAAAAGGACCGTGTGTGTGTGTGTGTGTGTGTGTGTGCGCGCCTGTGGACAGCATAACTTAAGAATGAAAATACTACTAAATACAAATCTTGGAATTTAAGTTTGATATCTTTTAAAGATGCGATACGAAGATTTTCAATAAAATTCGCTCACCCCAAATTACCCTTTACATGGAAAATTAAAAAAATTGAGATTTTCTCAAAATGGCTCTAACGATTTCGATTAAAATGCTTAAGATATTTACGTGCCAAATAAAGTATATATATCTTGAATTTTCTGGGTATAGCCTCTAAAGACCTCTTTATTCTGGACGATGTTATTGAATTTTACACAACTGGTAAATCGTAGGAGATAAACAAAAACTTACTGCACAAAAATGTAGATCATGGAAAAACACACAATTTATGTCGTATGCATTTTTTTCATGAAGTTAACCGCTTTCGAGATATTCCTTGTTATTGATTTCAGTTTTAAAATACTTTTCTCATACGGGAACTTGTCAATACTTTGCCAGGCAAAAAAAGGGATTTGAATGCAATAGCAACCACATTTTAAAGCATTTTACTATCCGTTTAATCTAGTGCGTTCCCTTATTTCTCTTCTACTTATAAAGAAACTAAGTAATTAAGCCGCTAATGTTTTACATTAAATAGATAGAAGAACAATCTTACTAACAATAATTTGTTATAGAGATGTAGAGAAAGTCATGTGAACGGAGCACTTATGATTTTTTATCTACATTACGCTCATCAGATAAACATTAGCAAAAATGGACTTATTACTTGCTTCCTTATAAGCAGAAGGGAAATACTCTGTAGAATATACTAGGCTGAACGATAGTATATGTTTTAAAAGTTCGTTTGCTTTGCATGACCGCAAAAAAAAACAAAAAAGCAACTACAACAACAAAAACAAGAGAGATGAAACAGAAGGAGACTTGGAGAATGTTTACGTACCTAATATTATTACGACAAAGAAAATTGTTAATACAACTATAGATATAAAGGTAAGTGCTTGAATTATATATTCTGATTTATGGTATTTTCAATGTTCTCGATTATATACATTTGATTTAATGCAATACATTATTACGCACCCTAATATATCTGCTTATGCACCAAAGATAAAATGTAATGTTTTGATATCTTTAGGATTTATTGAGCATAATCATGTTTAAAACTGAAACCAATGAATATAAATATGTCACAAACTGTTAAATCCAGAAAAAGAAATGTGTATGACATAAAGTATGTGTTTTAACGAGTTGTAAGTTTTTGATATCCCTTACGGTTTAATAGTTATGGCAATTGTAATAAAATTCATTCAGAATGAAGAAGTCTTTAGATGCTATTCCTATAAAATTCAAGATATACATTTTATGCGTGTTGTAAACATATTTAATATATGGTACTTTAATCAAAATTCTTGCAGCCATTTTTGAGAGATGTTTGGGATGGAGGATATTCTTGAAAAGCTTCGTATCCATTCTTGGAAGATATTAAACATAAATAGCAAACTTAGTATTTAACGGTCTTTTCGTTTTTAAAGTTATGCTGTCCACAGACACACACGGACCTTTTTCTAAACATGCTTTGTTTAGACTCAACAAACTTCCAAACATATATTTCCGACAAAATCTTGACATCGAATTTTTTAGTGGAATAAAGTATCTTCTCTAGCTATTACGTACATTGTATGTACATACGTGCTATTTTAAGTAAAAATATAGGATAACTGAAACTTATTGGGAAGCGTTTATCTTAATTTTAATTTTTATTCACCATACAGGTGGCCCGAGTTCAATTCCAGGCAACCACCTGTGGATTTGTGGTGGACAAAACGGCACAAGGGCGCATTTTCTCCGGGTTTTCAGGTTTATTCCGGCATCGCATTCCACCGGTGCTCCATCTTCATTTCATGTATCATCAGTGTCATCGCCTGCAATGTCATATACAGTAAAAGCGAGGGTTAAAAACTATTAAAAATCATCTATGATGGCTTGACGTAAAGCAAAAAAAGTTTAGAATATCTTCTTGTTTGCCAATATTAGGTTATAGAGTAAACAAATGTAATATAAATTAGGATTATATATTTTATTACTTTATCGTAAAATTATAAGCTAGAATAGTTGTAGTTATGATCTTTTTTAATTCTACTTTTATTTTATTAACTGTTCGATTTTTGGGTTTCATCTCTTGACACTATACTAACCACTTATCTCCGCGACAGAAAGATAGCGTGATGATGATTAGTAGATTTTAGGGCGCTCAAATGCTGGGCAATCAGCACCCAATGGAGCCATCCGTTTTCTAATCTCAATCTTAATTACCATCTATTTTCAGTTTTCTATTTTTTTTTAAATGAAGCCAGTTTTTCGGAACATGGGTTTGAACCCAAAACCTCTCGAATGTAGGCCATCCCGATCGGTAGTCCTGATTTTGAAAGTCAAATACATTTGCAGTAATATAGTCTATTTAGAGAAATGTGTTATGCATTGATTTGTCCGTATTGAACCTTGCCTATATTGGTTAAAACGACAGGACTAACGTATTATATTAAAGATTTGAAGCTTTCTCGGTGTTGATTAATATAGATGTCTTCATGGGATAGAAACCGAGTTAGATTGGCATCAGAGAAATACAAACTTTCAACCATCTTGACTCTGTGGTCTTAAGACGGCAGAGTCAAAATCTTCAATCTAACTTGGTTGCTATCCCGTGAAGTCATCTGTAATAAAGCATTATAGATCATTCCGTTACCCGTTACATTACAGAAGTACAAATTTGGAAATTTGTAGTACTTTTGCTACCAGCTAATTGCTCCACATGTAGACTATAGGATTTTTCCTTCAAGATATGCGTGGGTGTGACAGAATGCACAATAGCAGCTAAAGTTTCTGAGAATATTTCATGAGCCGATAACTGATATCTTTGAAACCAGTAATCGATTTAGTAACAATTAAGTATTAACTGCTCCTAAATCTAAAAATGAGAAATTACAACTGCGTCTTATTAAACCTGAACATTTCACAGTATTAAGAAGTTTACTTTGTGGCTTAAATACAATTACGATTTTGTGAGTCGCTAAAGTACACTACGGCGAATCCCTTAGCGATCATCGCTAAACGGTTGATGAGTCTAGCGCTGCGTTACCGATTGCAGTAACAACTACACAACTTATTTAAATTGAAATAAGAGTAACTCTAAGCAAGAACCGCAAGAGAGTGTGCCAGAGAGTAATTACCTTTTAGCGAGATATGCTCTTTTATCACCCGAATCTCGCCTACTATTGACCTCCCCCATAGTTTCTATGTTCTACTTTATGAAATGTAATACTCCATATTAGCTTCTAAGACTCCCTTTCATTCTCTTTAACTGCTCAATCCTAAGTAGCCTTTCTGTTTGCTCAATCCTAGACATCCTTTTCCTTTGGTAGCTCTCATAAATGGTGTACGTGCACCTTCCTCTCCGTGTCCCTTAGATTTCAGAACGTATTGACTTCTCAGGAATTGAGCCTACACTTAATGTAGTATTTTCTTACTGATTTTCCCGGAACTTAATTATATTCAGTATTCTGACTTCCAGCTATTAACTTTCTGCAACGTAATTTTCCGTTGCTAATGATTCTTACTTAGTAACGGAATTCTAACTTGTGCTCTTTTTACATTATGTCTCGGTTTTTATATATGTAATTATTTATCTATCTTTATAATAGTTCTTTAAAACATAAGTATTCATTTAATGTGACCATAATTCCGCTATCAAAGTTGAACGTGGGCCATTTAAGATTAAAACTGAAAATCATGTACACGAATTTCATGTACAAAGGCGCACAACAATCTACCAATCAGATTACAGTCCATATTAATGTTACTGGAAATGGATATAAGCTATAATTCCCAAAGCTCCAGTGTGTACATCACTCGACTTTCTGTATCTATTGTGAAATATGATATATTAACATGTTCATATATTCGTGTAGAAGTATTGAATATTGACCTTGGATCGGATATATGTAACATTGACGTAAACCCAATATAACACCACTTGAGCCTGAAGAGCACTTATCTATATAATAAGCTTATGAAGGGTCATATGAAATTCTGGCTCGAGATTCCAGTGGACAGAAAAGCAGATTCTGAGCCAAGCATCATGAAGTGGATCTCAGCTATATAGCTCGATATTTGCAACAATTTCTGTAAAACAACAAGTAGGTAATAGCATTGACTTTTTGTAGAATGAAGATAAACAATAATTTATGTTCAGCACTTTGCAATGCATTTCATGGTTTACAACCATTACAATATATTTTCGTCCCATGGTTCATTGTATTAAAATACTCATTTGGATGTTCCATGCCAGCACATGACAAATCTATTTTTATGTTATGGACACCCTGTACATACATAATAAATATTAATACCAAAAATGTTATGTAAGTGTCAAACATCTTTCTACAGCTTATTGTGTATTATATAAGAATAGCATAAGCAAATATAAAATATCATTCTGATTCAATCTGTACTAATCCTTAATTTGCTTAACTAAAACTTTCAAAGAAAAATGTTAATCCCAAATAAAAAAAAAACAATATATTTAACATATAAAGTGATTATAGTATCAACTATAGCTCAATAAATAAGTGTAGCCTAAAAAATTGTTTGTTACTAAGCAATACGAACTAGGAAAATACGAAAATAACAGTCAACACTGTGTACCATAAATTTTAATATATATGAATTTGTTTTCATAAAATTAAAGATATATGGTTTACTTTCGGCACTAGTGTCTCAAGCTAGTTACTTTTTTATTATAACAGTTGGATACATTTTGTATAATACAAAATTACAAAGGATATTTTACAAAATGTGAACTATTATTTTGTTTGCAGTGAATCTATGAAGTTTTGGCCTTGCGCCCTTCTGACTTCTTTTTTAAGTTTTAGCTTTGCAGCACCAATATCGAACTTTTAGATGGCAACAAGTAAGTTCGCCACCATAGGTAGATTAAAAAAAAATCTGATGTGTTACATTCGCATGACTTTCTACTCTCTGATAAACCTTATTCTTCTATCTACTTCACGCTAACCGAGATAAAATTAGCAGAAATAGTCTTATTACTTTCTTCCTTGTAAGTAGAAGGGAAATAACGGAGCACAATATACCAAAGCGATAATAAAATCTTTTAAGAGCTGGTTGCTATGTCATTGAAATTCCTTTGTTTGTATGGCCAGAAGTTGAAAAATTCCTTATGAGAAAAGTATACATATTTTGTAATTTAATTTAATGTTTTTGTAACTAAACGTTCTTTAACCTGGTTGGTCATATCGGACGATGAATGATATTGGTGAAATTATGTTCAAATGCATTCGGTACCCCTCGATATTCGCCTTCTCAAAATAAAGGAAACCCCGACAAAAAAAAATCATTCAAACTCACGTATTCGTATTCTAAAGCTGAAACGAGTAACAAGGGATATCTCAGAAACGGCCAACTCTAAAAAAATAGTGAGGATATGGATAAAGTATATCTTTTAATAATATCTAAATTTTTTTGCAGCAAATTTATGTCTATCTCTTAAGGTTTACGAGTTATGCAAAATTAAAAAATTCATCCAAAATAAAGACTTATTCCCAGAAAATTCAAGATTTACATTTTATTTGCTAGATGAGTATCTTTAATAAACGATATTTTAATCAACATCATTAGAGCCATTTTTGAGAAAAACAAATTTTGAAAACTTTTTCCATATAAAGGGTAGTTTGTGGTGAGGGGAGTTTCTTAAAAATCTTCGAGTAGTATCCTTGGAAGATACTAAATATAAATACTATTTGTGGTACTTAACAGTATTTTCGTTTTCGAGCTGTGCTGCCCACAGACAGATCTTTTTTTAAAAATGCGTTAGGGGACCTCAAAACATATTTCTGGCAGAATCACGACAACGAAGTTTTGAGTGAAATACAATACCTTCTCTAGCTACTATATGCATTGTATCCACTATTTATATTTCATAATTTAGATGTTTCTGTTTACGAAATGACTTGAGGCATTTAGCTGGAATATTTTCTATAGCAAAACCATTATCCACTTCTGAGAAAATAGTAAAGTAAAGATAAAACGTTTAGTATAAACATTTTAAAATCCTAGATACAAAAAAAGATTAAGTTGACGATGCAGCACAAGAGGGATATCCTGCTCTTAGTTGTATCAGACACTCCAGTCTTTCTTTTATTCCACATAAGCCTTGCTGAATGAGGTAGCTTTCAACAAAATTTGTAATTGCCTCATTTATCTTAAGAGGTTGTACTTTATGGGTGTACAACTGCCTAAGACCGTCGAAGTAGACTCGTGCATAAACGATGAAAGAGGGTTTGCTCTTAAGGGGACCAACGACTGCTAGTGGGGGAGTAAAAAGAAAAGAAAGAGAAAAAATGCAAAGGAGAAGGAAGGAAATATTACATTATACGAACATCTTGATTTGCATTCAAATGCACATTTTTCTTGGTCTTCGTCTTTTTCTGGATGATGTTATTATTCCGGTAGTGGTGGGTGAATAAAGTTCCATGCAAAAGTGTCACAAATAAATATGTCGACTGTAACAAACACAGGTGAGATAGTTAGATTTTCCGTAATCCCGTTAAAAGTTTAACCATATTATTTTCACTACTATTATTAATTTATTCTTAAACAATTGTATGAAAAAGTTGCAGCAAAAAAGATGAGTAAATAATTTTTCTACAAATGTTATTCTTTTATCTACATCATACTAATCAAGATAAACATTACCAGAATTTGTTTTATTACTTGTTTCTTTGTAAGTTGAAGTGAAAAGCCGGTCGCTATGTGAAACAATTGAAATTAGATTCTTTTCGCCTGTAAGGAGTAAACATAAGAGAGGCGAAAAGAAAGATCAACTTTCCATTTGAGAAAAGTTTAAGTACTACCAATAACTATGAATAAATCGGAGACGGTTATCTCTACAAAACACGTATATATATGTATGTGTGTGTGTGTGCATGTTTTAATGAGATCTACATTTTTTGAGTATCAAGTTTTGTCTATCTCTTACAGTTTAGTAGATAAAAAAATGTTGTACAAAGGTCCTCCAGAATAAACGGGTCTTTAGAGGCTATTCCCAGAAAATTAAAGATATACATACAACATATTCAGTTATCATAAAATTTTAATAAAAATCGTTATACCATTTTTGAGAAAATCAAAATTTGCGAAAAGTGTTCTATATAAAGGGAAGTTGGGGGTGATTTTCTTGATACTTTTCTGTTGTATCCTCTTTTGATGCTGAACTAAAATAATAATTTTGTTATTTAACGGACTTTTCAGCTATTCTGCCCACAGAAAAACACACTCACATATACACACGAACAGCTGTCTAAAATGACTCACATAGATAGAAAAATAAGCTTTTGTAACAATAGTTTGTTACAAAATATGAGGAACTATTCTGTGTTTACATACACACACACACACACGCACAAACACACACACGCACTCAATCAAATTTCCCTTCATTTTCATCAATTTATCATATTGCATGAATGTTAGTAACTATAATTATAGGATCAAATTTAATCATTTATTACACAATACAAATAAAAATTCAATTCGATCTCGCAAAATGTAATGTTCATGAAATAGCCATCTATTAATAGAGCAGCATCTCAAATGTTTAAAACTTAAAATATTACAATTAGTCTTATGTATAATGTCCTTACTTCATAGAAATGAGAGTAACAACAATTATATTATAGTATATAGAGCAGGTATTGTAATGCCCCCAAAAATTCGATACCGAGATTTCACAGGAAATACATGTTTTGAGGCCCATTATTCTAAATAAGGTATCTTACAAAATGCCCGTGTGTGTGACTTTGGGCAGCATAGCTCAAAAATGAAAAGTCGGTTTAATACCAAACTTGGTATTTAAGTTCAGTATCTTCCAAGGATGCCACACGAAAATTCAAGAAAATTCCCACACCCCAAACTACACTTTACATGGAACATTTTTTGGAAATTTTGGTTTTCTCAAAAATGGTTCTAACGATTTTGATTAAAATAGTTTAGATTGAAGATATTTTTATGACAAACAAAATGAACGTCTGGATTTTTCTGGGAATAGCCTCTGAAGACATCTTCATTCTGGATGACTTTTGTATAACTGACAAAACATAAGGGATAGAAAAAAACTTACTACACAAAAATTGTAGATTTCATTAAAACCCACAGTTAATCTCATATACAATTTTTTGTATGGTTAACCATCTTAGAAATATTCCGGTTAATTGCTCTCAATTTTAAGCCAGTTAAAATTTTCTCTAATGGAAAGAAATCTTCTTCTTCTTGTTCTTCTCGTTTATCGTTTGTTTACTTCTGGCAAGAAAAGAGAATAGAATTTCAACTGTTTCACATAAAGGACTTTTAATAGTCTTGACTTTAGCCTGTCCATTTTTACTTTCTCTATACGTACTATGTACATCGTGTATAGAGAAGGTGTTGCATTGTACCCAAAAATTAGATACCAAGATTTCATCGGAAATACGTGTTTTGAGACCACTTGAATCCAAAAAAAGCATTTTTAGAAAAATGTCCGTATGTGTGTGTCTGTCTTTGGGCAGCGTACCTCAAAAACGAAAAGACCGTTAAATACCAACTTGATATTTAAATTCAGTATCTTCCAAGAATGCGACACAAAGATTTTCAAGAAAATCCCCCCACTCCCAACTACCCTTCACATGGAAAAATTTTCCAAAATTTTATTTTCTAAAAACTGGCTCTAACGATGTTGATAAAAATATCATACATTAAAGATATATACCTGACAAATAATATGTATATCTTGAATTTTCTGGAAATAGCCTCTGAAGACTACTTTATTCTGGATGAATTATACGGAATTTTGTGTAACTGGTAAATCGTAAGAGATAGACAAACATTTACCACACAAAAGATGTAGAGCACATTAAAGCACACAATTTATGTTATTATGTTTATATTTCGTGGAGTTGATCGGTTTTTAGATATTCCTTGTTTTTTGTGTCAGCCTTAGAAAACTTATACTTTTCTCATACAGGAATTTGTCAACTCCTGTCCATGCAAACAAAGGAACTTCAGTCACATAGCAACCATCTTTTGCTATTACTTTAACCTATGTTACTTCCTTATTTCGCTTCTACTTACAGAGAAGCAAGTAGTTAGACTATTTCTGCTATTTTTTTTTCTAACTTAGCATGAAGTAAATAGAAGCATAAACTTTCTAATAAAAATTTGTTGCAGAGATATAGCGAAAGTCATGTGAATGGATTACATCAGATTTTTTTTATTTCTTTTCCACTTACAAGGAAGCAATTAATAAGATTAATGCTGCTAATATGTATCTTGATTAGCACGATGTAGATAAAACATTAATCTGTTGAATAAAAGTTTGTTTGCGGAACAAGTAGATAAAGTCATGTGAATAAACACATCAGATTTTTGTTTATTTCAATATGTATATATAAACCATTTCTTTCAATACAACTGTTTTGTACAATTGTTTTAGAATAAATAATAATAATAATAATAATAATAGTAAAAGAATATGGTTAAAATTTTAACAGGATTACGGTAAACCTAAATATGAAATATTCATTTCACCTGTGTTTGTATCAGTCGATATATTTTGTGACGCTTTTGTATGGAACTTTGTTCACCCATCACTACCATACAATTCAAATAAAAATATAATTCGATTTCCCAAAGTATAATATCCATGAGATATATCTCTATTGATAGAGCAACATCTCAAATATTTGAAACTTAAAATCTTACAATTACACATATGCAGAATGCCCTTACTTCATAGAACTGAGTTTAAAATTACAATTACCTTGCTTTCCTTTTATTTTTTTTTCAATATAAAAATAACACATTGACTTTACCAAAGCTTGTAGATCATGAGCGCAATATGAACATCACTAGGCTTTGTAACTACATTGACCTGGCTAATTACGAGTACAAAGGCAAAATAATTTATCATAAACTATGCACGAAGGTGCTTATGATTTTTACTCGAATAACTTTGTACGTATCGTTTCAGCAAAAGCACTTTTGTCAGAAAAATTTTTGTTAATTCTTCTACGTCGAGTAAAACTAAACTTCCAAGGTTTTGAATGTCAAAGGGGCGACAAATAAAGGCATGAAATGTACTTGTATATCCAAATTTATCACAGCTTCTCATTAAGAACCTATGAGAATTTCAAATGAAAGCTGATCTAGGCAACTAGCCTTTCGAACCAGCAACCCGGCGCGAGAGACACGTCACAATGGAGGAGCTGCCCAAAGGTACTCTACAGTTCAACACAGTGCAACAAGAAGCGAGTGAAAATCTTCCATCTTTTGGAATGGAGATCTTCAGATGTCTTTCCCATTACTGATTCAGTTTGAATGCTGTTCTTAGTCCACTTTTATCGTGATGTGTTTTGCAGAAGAGCGTGAAACATTGTTATCCGAAATGGGAATTTAACTCGATTTTGAATCTCTCTGCTTTCCTTAAAACATTCCCTCTTTTTTATTTTCTTGTCTGCATCCGAACATTAAGCAGAAGAGCTCGCGTTTTTATTATATTTTAGAATAAGCGACGAATCACGTCTTGCACGTCACTGTTAATCTCAGGGAACGACATGTAAAATGCGATTCAGGCCACATAAGTGTGATTACTATAGTGATCAGAGATTAAAGGATTTCATATATAAAGATATTCAATCGGAGCTCGCGTTTTTATTATATTTTAGAATAAGCGACGAATCACGTCTTGCACGTCACTGTTAATCTCAGGGAATGACATGTAAAATGCGATTCAGGCCACATAAATGTGACTACT
This sequence comes from Hymenopus coronatus, assembly GCA_030762935.1. Classification (NCBI taxonomy): domain Eukaryota; kingdom Metazoa; phylum Arthropoda; class Insecta; order Mantodea; family Hymenopodidae; genus Hymenopus; species Hymenopus coronatus. The sequence goes on along the minus strand of CM060888.1, from coordinate 81,394,353 downwards.
ATAGTGATCAGAGATTAAAGGATTTCATATATAAAGATATGCAATCGTCAAGCTTACTTATTCCTCATTAGAGTTTTACTTTAACTGACTGTAGGTCCTGAAATCTTATAATACAATAATTATCTTGATGTGCAGCATTCTAAATGCTAAATAATTGTTATTTCTTAGTATAAGTCATCCGTGATTTGAGCCACGGATCTTCCCATTTCCATCCGATCTAGTTGAGGACTATGGCAGCACATGCCTCAAGGACTTACAACTTTGTTGATACTTTTTAAGTCCTGAGCTTCATACTTTAACCAACTATTGGGTGAATTAATGTTTAGGGCAACTGAAACGAAACCGGAAGAACCATAGTTATAACCCCGGCTATGGTATTGAACATTTTAGTCTAATTCTATCGCTTCATTGTAAGTACTATGTGGAAAATTCTTACTGCTTGAAACAATTTTATAGTTCGGTTTCTGGTAGCATTTGATTGTTTGTTGCAAAAATGTCGCAAGTCCAAATATATACTGGTTTTGTGATAAATTAAATAAAATATCTATAAACGTTTCCTCGTCGTCATTATCTACATCAAAGACAGCATAAAATGCCGCATACTTCTTTATCTTATTTTAATCATCTGTGTTTTGGGCCCCTTGGTATATAAAACGATATATAAAGCGATATTTAACTTGAGTGACGTTCTCACTAGTCAAAAGTTCTGTCAAAAAGTTTTTTACAGCGACAACAATTCATTTTAGATTTACTAACGTACATGGAATCCACAAGTTTTCAGTGCTAAATGGAAACACGCATTACTATTATTATTATTATTATTATTATTATTGGATACGTAGAGTCAGACTTAAAAAATCAATGCCATGTTGTTCCACTGAGCTATCATGGTAACATGCCGGTATGGCACTACATTTCTCAACTGACTCTCACGTTTCCCGGTAAGCCACAAGGTGATCTCAAATTATTTTGAGATGACAAACTAACTCCAATGACAACTTAATGTCATAAGTGCGTAAGTCCCAGTATTCATAGCATAGCCAACTATTATGATCAATTGGTATTGATTTAATTGTTTTTTCACACAAGCCTGGTGTAGGACAGGAGTTTGATAGAACAACGGCTAGAGACCGGGAGATCTGTGGTTCGAATCCCGGCTAAGGCATTGCATTTTTCAGTCTGAATCTACCTATCCAACTCCTGTTCTACAAACGGCTTTTTTAAAAAAAACAATTTAATCACTATTATTATTATTATTATTATTATTATTATTATTAAATATATGCGTAACCTTTCACGGCCGGTGTCCATAGTTTTAAAATTTAAAATTTTCGGGTTGTTTTGCCGTGGTCTGTATGTTTAGTTAAAATATTTGTAACTAACGTTTCGTCCCTGTCTGTGAGAAACATTTTCAGAGGCAATATGTTTCACGTCGCTAACCCGGAAAGAATTGACCTACAGACCACGGCAAAACAGCCCGTAAAGTTTAAATTTTAAAATTATTATTATTAATATTATTATTATCATTATACAAAATTACGTCTTTTACCTTGATACAGGACCAAAGCCAATCGGGACATCATCCATAGCAGTATTCACTATTTCCATTGAGAAATCCGCCACAGCTGATTCTAGGAACTGTTTGAGAGTCTCTCAAGTACTGACCACGTTGTAAACCAAAAGGTTGAGGTCTGCTGCTAGAGGGTTCCATCTTGGATAGCATTGAAATCTGCACATTTTTCAAGCCAAGATTGAGTGCATTATGCCTTGTGGGTAGGTGCAGAATTTTGCTGGAAGGTCAGTATTCATTCATGTACAAAATGGCGTTCAAATCTTTTACTACAGCCTCAAGAAGGATTGTTTATATTCTGGCCTTGTGTTGAACCCCTTCTAGCAGAAATACAACTTTCTGAGATCGTAGCTTACTCCCCAAAAAACCATCAATGAAGCGAGATGCTAGCTTTTCTGGATCTTTGGACCCTCTCTTCTTCAAAATTCTTAGCATACAGTCTGTCACTCTGGCGATTGAAACTTTTTTCAATTATGAACATTTTTTCATCAGTAAACATATTTTCATCTACTTATTGTAAGCGTACCGCCCAAACAGGCGCTTATATCATTTTGAATCTATCTCTCTCTCTCTCTCTCTCTCTCTCTCTCTCTGTTTAAGTTTTGGAGTTAAGAAATGTGCAGTACCTCGGTAATTAGCCTTCAGTCCCAGGTCTTGTTAGGCAATTTGGTGATCTCTTGAAGATGTTTACATTACTAGCCATCTATTTTCTGGATTCATCCTGATACGAGCCGCTGCTGCTTCCAACACTTTCATAGAGCGCCGATGCTCGGTTGTCCACAAACGGTATCAGTTTCATTTAAGTCCTCGCTGGTGCGATATTGAAATATCCTGTTGAGTTTTAGCTTCTTAAAAGAGTCTGAAAAATCCTAGGTGGCGGTTTTCTGTCTTATTACAGGGCTATAAGCTTCTAATATTCCCAATATATGACTAAACCTTATTATTATACTTAACTGGCTCAAACAAGACTATTCCCTTTGTCATCAAGAAAGAGATATAGAAATCATGAGATGGAATCTCTGACACCGATGATTGGTTGAGCGAAGTTCTAGGTTGTTTTCTTTTATTTCTTATGAATAATAACCATCTCTAAGAAATACAGCACTGTAAATAGATTTTCACTGCAAATTAGTTTTGGGGAGAGAAAAATATACACATTTTAAGATTCATTTTTCAGTATTCTGTACATAGTTACAGATGCGTTCTAGGCTCGTATTGTGAAAGAAATATTTACAACGTACGTAAGCATAGAAATATATATTAAACAGTTTTACACTTTTAACCTGTTTTATTAAATATTTTGCAAACTAGTTTTGAATTACTAAAGCAAAGGGGGTTTAATACGTTTTATTCCTATCTGTACGTCATTATCAGAAAAAAAGTTGATCTCTAGGTGATTGCTGAGGTAGACGCTATTGTTTATCGTGCAGATTCGCTTCTGATGTTTAAGACTCTTACCACGCCTATCTCTCTCTAGCCCAGAACACTTGCAGCTAATTAAAAGGAGTCAATGTATCATCAGGGAGCAGATCAGTTAATCTCCGAAATGAAGCGGAACCGATATGGCGAGAGGCAATTGTTAGGACATTGTGTTATGATGTCATTATGCTACTACGCGATATTATTAATTATTTAACATAGAGATTTAATACTTTTCTGGCAATGTCTTGCTCGATTTATTACCAAGAAGTTGGCTCTGCTACAGATAGTGTGACAGCAGATACGTAGCGTATTATTGTTTACATTAGAATCATCTTTCTGGTTTCTTTTTTTCTCATTTGTATAGTCCCTTTAACATTTATGGTCATATCAGGTGCCTTCACATGTGAAGCAACTCGTATATTCCTGTAGGTTATTGCCATTAAGTTAATCATTTTATACCATTTACACAAACGCATTCACTCTCACATGCCTACCTCTAGACTCTGTGGGGGATAAGAAATAAGTTTGGTTCAAGAAGCATTCCCCTGCCCAGTCAGGAATCAAACCCGGACCTCCGGGTGAGATGCCAGCTCGGTGACCACTCGACCACGGAGACAGTACGTATCATTCTTGTCTGGGAATAAGTATAACATGTCCACTTAGCCGCACAACTTCAACTATTATAAGGTAGAATGTAGTAGTTGGCACTTTATCGTGTCTACCGAGCACCGAACAAGTAATGGTAGGTAACTTAATTGTTACGAAATAAATTTTTTCGTCGCTTAGATTCTTAGCTGCACACAACTTCTCTCAGGTTTCGGCTGAACTCAGCTATCGTTCTGATTTAACTGACTCCTCTTATACGTTAACATCTCTTTATTCTTTGGTCAGAGTTTTTTAAGACAGTGCAAAGTGTAAAGTAAAAAAAGAAAGGTTGCTCATGCCTAGATAGGCTACATGTGTCCTTCTTACACTGTCTTAGAAGGTCCTGACCAAAGAATATACACGCTCTCTAATAGAAATTGGAATATTCGCGAAAGTGAACTACTCGAAACCACCAAAAAATAAATTACCAGAATCTCAGCGAGGCATACGCAAAGAGCTTGTTGATTGGGCCATTTGTTCTAAAGAGGTATTAACAATTCAGGCAACTAAATAAAAGAGTCAGCATGGGCTTACAAAAGTGCATTTTGTGACTTCTTGCAAATGGTCGCAATACCTATCAATATTCTAACAATTCTAACCAACAAAATTTAGATGAGATCGGGCACATCGTAGAAAGCAGTTTAAGAGTATAACTACCTTATATTTTAATCTAACTCAACCTAAATAATAATATCACAAAATTAAGATTTATTCCAATGAATTAAAATCTTAAAATGTTTTTGGTAACACAATTTTGTGGTCTCCTCGTTCTTCAGATGTAAATCCATATGATTACTCTCCGCGCTGAATTATTAAAGATAACGTTATCCCCAAGTGCTGAACGAATACCGGCGTGCGTTTTTCAAGATTTCGGCTGCTGAAACTCGTGGGGTGTTTAAAAACGTAACAGGCCTATATAGAACTCAGGGGTATCAAATCGAACACCTTTGTGTAACAAAATATGTGTTTAAATTATGTTTCTTTGTATCAGTATCCAGGAAAGAAACGACTTGCTGGCCCACCGATACGCCACAAATTGGTTCGTATAGTCGTGCCGTGGGATCGAGGATTGCCAATTGCGTTCTTTAGGAGAAACCAACTATATCATCCACCCGCCCCACAGACACATACAAGGTAATAAATGCCACTAATTTTTACTTTCTCTATAGGCACTATGTACATAGTGTATAGAGAATGTATTGCACTCCACCAAAAAATTCGATACAGAGATTTCACCGGAAATATATGTTTTAGGGTCCCCTTTATCTAAAAAAAGGATTTTCGGAAAAAGGTCCGTGTGTGTGTGTCCGTGTGTCTGTGAACACGATAACTCAAAAACGAAAAGTAGGTAAAATACCAAACTTGGCATTTAAGTTCAGTATCTTCCAGGGATGCAACACGAAGATTTTGAGAAAAATCCCCTCACCCCAAACTACCCTTTACATGGAACGTTTTTCGAAAATTTTGATTTTCTCAAAAATAGCTCTAATGATTTTGATTAAAATTTCGTATATTAAAAATATTTACCTGACAAATAAAATGTATATCTTGAATTTTCTGAGAATAGCCTCTGAAGAGAAGTTTATTCTGGATGAATTTTACTAAATTTTGAATAACTGCTAAACCGTAAGAGATGGACAAAAACTTATTACAGAAAAAATGTAGAGCACGTTAAAACACACAATTTAGGTTATATACATTTTTTTCGTGGAGTTCGTCGTTTTTGTGACATTCCTTATTTTTGGTTTCTGTTATGAAAAACTTATACATTTCTCATACAGGAATTTGTCAACTGCTGTCCATACAAACAAAGGAACTTCAGTGACATAGCAACCAGCTTTTGATTATCACTTTAACCTATGGTACTCCCTTATTTCACCTCTACTTACAGGAAGCAAGTAATATGGCTATTTCTGCTAATGTTCTACTGATTAGCATGAAGTTAATAGAAGTATAAGCTTTTTAAGAATAATTTGTCGCAGGAATATAGAGAAAGTCATGTGAATGGCACACATCAGATTTTTTATCCCGTGTCATTACTTTGTTGGGCATCATTATCAGAAGGATTTGTAATTCAAATCCAATTTTCCTTAAGATTTCGGTAAAATATTAAATTCAGAGCCTTCAGGATGCATGTTCCGCTGTATGGGTGCTAAAAACGACTTGGTTAGGTTACAAACTCCAACTCTTCGATTTGTAGCAACAGCTCTCTTTCCTTACGCTTGTCGTGATAGTTCCGCATTCCTCCTGTTCTTCCTCTACGAATTCTCTCGAACCAAGAAGAGTTGCACCTCAGTTCGCACGGATGCGATTTTGTACATCTGAGAAGCTATGCATTAATGGTTTCATTACAGGCACCTTTTGGAAGCAAGAAACCTTTGCATTGGGCCAATGAATGTTAGCCGATGTCAATTTTGAGATATTGCCGATTATTAGTCTCTATTTTAAAATACTTATACTTTTCTTAAGGTAAAGTCTGTCAGGTTAGCTCAGTAGGTTTGGTTCAAATCCACCTCAAACCGATGGTTTTTAAGTGTGCTTAAAGAACTCCTATGGGACGAATTTTCGGCGCACCGGCGGTGCTGAAATGATCCTGGCAATTGAAAGCGTCATTAACAAACAAATAATTAAATTTAATTTAAAACGGAAGCCGTCATTCGTTTCATGTCTCATTTGTTTCACACCTAGCGATGCAAAGAAAATCAATTTTCAATGCACCACAAGGCGCTCAGCTTATATGACTACCGTTGTAGGCTTCACTTACAGAGATGCAATTAATAAGACAAGTTTAGCTAATGGGGTGATTAGGTGGAACACAATACCTTCTCTACTATATATATATTGCACACACGTGCTAGAGAAAGTAATACAACTTGGTATATATACCTTAAACATTTGGTCAAAGCAATTGGTGTTTTTGTTTAGTTATACTTACGGTCACCTAGTTTCTAGGGTACATATATTACATGTTTATTACATTGGGCGAGGTATAGCTGATCATCCGTGAAGCTAATTGCATTTTTACTTTCTCTACACGTACTATGTACATAGTGTATAGAGAAGGTATTGCACTCCACCAAAAAATTTGATACCGAGATTTCACCATAAATGTATGGTTTAGGGTAACCTGTATTCAAAAAAAGTATTTTCAGAAAAAGGTACGTGTGTCTGTGAACACGATAACTCAAAAACGAGAAGTCGCTAAAATACCAAACTTGGTATTTAAGTTTAGTATCTTCCAGGGAAGCGACTCGAAGATTTTGAGAAAAATCCCCCACCCCAAACTACCCTTTACAAGGAACATTTTTCGAAAATTTTGATTTTCTAAAAAAGGGCTCTAACGATTTTGAGTAAAATATCGTATATTAAAGCTATATACCTGACAAAGAAAATGTATATTTTGAATTTTCTGGGAACAGCCTCTGAAGACCACTTTATTCTGAATGGTTTTGACGGAATTTTGCATGACTGCTAAACCGTAAGAAATAGACAAAAACTTAATACACAAAAAATGTAGAGCACTTTAAAACACACAATTTATGTCGTATACGTTTTTCTTTTGGTGGAGCTGATCGTTTTTGAGATGGTTCTTGTTTTGTGTTTCAGCTTTGGAAAACTTAACTTTTCTCATACAGGAATTTGTCAACTCCTGCCCATACAAACAAACGGTCTTCATTCACATAGCAACCAGTTTTTGACTATCACTTTAACCTACGGAATTACCTTATTTCGCTTCTACTTACAAGGAAGCAAGTAATAAGACTATTTCTGCTAATTTTTTCTCGATTAGCATGAAGTAAATAGAAGCATAAGCTTTTTAATAATAATTTGTTGCAGAGATGTAGAGAAAGTCATGTGAATGGAACATATCAGCTTTTTTAAAAATAGTTTTGTTGTGTAGTATCGATAAAGAAAGTTATGTATATAAAGCACATCAGAGTTTTACTTTTGCTAGCACCTGTGTACGATGTACAAGTAGATAGAGAAAATATTGTATCCCACCCAACATTCTATACCAAGATTTCACCGGATACACATGTTTTGAGGCTCCCTTAAGCTAAAAAAAAAAAGCATTTTTAGAAACATGTCCGTGTGTGTCTGTTTGTATGTCTGTGACTGTGAGCAGTATAACTCAAAAATAAAAAGTCAGTTAAATGCCAAATTTGGATGCGACACGAAGATTTTCAATAAAATCCCCCATTTCAACTATCCTTTTCAAAATTTGGACATTCTCAAAACTAACTGTAACATTTTGATTAAAATGCCACATGTTTAAGATATTTTATGACAAACGAAATGTACTCGTATATTTTGAAGTTTTTGAGAATAACTTTTTAAGACCACTCCATTCTGGATTAATTTTGTATAAGTTTTGTATAGCGTAAAAGATAGACAAAAACTTACCATACAAAACTATAGCTCTTGTTAAAACAGCCAATTTATTTCATATATATTTTTTGTGCAGTTGACAGCTTTTAGATATTCCTTGTTGTTGGTTTCAGTTTTAAAATACTTCAATGTTTCACTTCCTGGAATTTGTCCACTCCTGGCAATGCAAAGAAGTGGATTTCAACCACATGGCAGCCAGCTTTTAAAAGACTATCGTTTAAGTGGATTCCCTTATTTTCCTTCTACTATAAGAAATCAAGTAATAAGATCAGTTCTGTTAATATTTATCCCTGTTAATATTTAGCCTTTTAACAATAATCTGTTACCGAGATGTAGAGGAAATCATCTGAATGGAACAATCAGATTTTTATTATTATGTCATATGACAATAGATGATTTAACGTAGCACATCCTTGCATGGACTGAATGACCTTATAGCTAGGGTCATGTATCTCACAGCCATGCAATAACAAGACTCCATTAATGTGATTGGCTTAAGACAACACAGCAGAACAACAGATGAACTTATTGGATTAAGTAATATTCAGGTCCAGCTCCGTCGTGTTATGCATTAGATATTAGCATCTCGCTTGATTAACTACGACCAATGAAACGAATAATGCATTGCATGGCTATCGTAAGTATCGCAAATTAATCGGAAACAAAAGCAATAAATCGATTCTTTTACTGGAGAAGCATAACTAGATTGAAAAATTCAAATCCAAAGCCGGAATTTGAAACACAAATCTTATACTCTACTGAGCTATCAAGGCAGCATGTTTATTTTTATTTTCATCGCTTCATTTATTGGAAGGTTGCTTCATGGACAAAACTTAACAAATACAAATTCTAACAAGAACACATATAAATGATTGAATAAAGCAATAAGAAATATCGTAATAAACAATATACAGTATTAATATTCAAGTTATCAATTTTCAAGTGAAGTAGTGGAATAACCTGGAATTCTTATTGAATATGAAGGCTATAAACATGATTCTATTGAGCCCTTCAAAATAGATGTGATCTAATATCTGTGGTGTGTGAGTGTAAGCCTAGCATCCTGCAGGTATCGATCGAAACCTTAGGCATTGTTCCACGGGTACCAATTAGTAGCCCGATCACAGTAATATGGTCGAGTGTTTTTTTTTTTTTTGTAATATGGAACTGTTGGTATAGTTCCTCATATTATTCCCATTTTGTCGTAAACCTTAAGGGGATCTAAAATTAATTTTAATATGATATATTCCAATCGCCAATTGCACGTTGTAAGTACTTGAAATACCACACTTGATAGTTTAATTGGCTGTTAGGTTAATCGAAAAAAATCTTATCGAAATAAAATGTTTTATTCAACGAGAATGTATGAAGGTAATAGTTGTTATTTTCTCTAGCACGATTGTACAACGTGCATATTATGTAGAGAAGGATTCCATTAAAAATTCTATACCGGTATTCCACCGTAAATACACATTTTGAGGATCCCTGAATCCAAAATAAAACATATTTTGAAAAAGGTTATTGTGTTTTTTGTGTGCGTAGACAGCATAGCTCAAACACGAAAAGTTCGTGAAATACCAAAGTGGAATTGACAGTATATACCATATATAATTTTAAGTGTATACAGGACAGGAAGACTTTCAGAATAATATCCCCACATCAAACTACCCTTTACATGGATTCTTTTTTCAATTTTATAAAAATGTCTCTAATGATTTTTATTAAATATTTAAGATATATATTTGCAAATAAAATATATATCCTCACTTTCTTGAGAGTAACCTCTGTACTCCTCTTCTTTCTGAATGCTTTTTGCAAATTGATAAACCGTAAAATATAGACAAAAGCTTAATACACAAAAATGTAGATCTCGTTGAAACACACAAATTATATTATATGGATTTTTTGTAGAACTAACCATTACAGAGATATCCCCTGATTTGTTTTAATTTTTAAATACTCCAACTTTTCTCAAACGAAAATTTCTCATACGTTTCATATCTTTTTTGTTTTACTCCTGGCTGTGGAAAGAGAATTGGATTTCGCAGACGATCGCACAGCGATATGTTTTAAAAGATGTGATTATCGCTTTAGCCTATTATATTCCCTTATGCCCCTTTCTAGTTATAAGGAACTAAGTAATAAGACCATTTCTAGCTATATTTATCTTCATTATCATGAAGTAGATAAAAGACAATCTTTCGTAGGAATAGTTTGCGGAACAAATAGAGAAAGTCATGTGTTTGAAACACATTTTACTCGTATTTATGAGATAAGTTGGGTTACTACCTATTCCTGACATAGTTTTCGAAATAAGTACGTGATATTAAACAGGATTTGAAATAGTGAATTACTTAAAAGGATATTCTGAACACATTTTTGCAGCCGTAGTGAGACTGCAGAAACTGAAGACATTGAAAACAGGAAGTAGGTCATGCTATCTGAACCATCTTCCGGACGTAAAGAAACCATTGCATATCTCACTCCTTTCCTTTGCCTGAAACAATACAACTGTTGTATTGGCCTACAAAAGAACAGTTTAGAATATTATAGTATAATAATTTTCAGAACGTGTTTAAGTTTTATGTTGAAAGAGGTGATAACATTTTGTGAATTTTGGGGAAAAATATGTACTGGAGGATTCCGATGCAAATATTAGATCATGCGTCTCCAAAGACATTTCTTGCCAGGTACTGACAGCAGAACTCGTTTCCCCTGACTCCAATCAAGGAGGGAAATTCTGGTGAGTCACACATACTGTAATATACACGTACAGAGCTCGGTAGCGAATAGGCCGTTTTAGGCAAACATAAATAAAACTTCAGCTTCCAAATGCTGGAAGTTTAATCTTCATAGCTTTTTCACGCAGACTTTCTGTAACGTAGTACGAACAATAAATTGTACCAAAGAAAGAGGTTGGGAGTTATTGAAATCACTGTCCAAGCATTCATTTTGCACATTGTGATTATTTGTAGCACATTTAATGACAATGTTTGGCTCAACATATACATTTGCGAAGAAACATTCTCTAATTGCCGAAGACCACGTGACGATTATTTGGTTCATCTATTAAGGCTCTGTACATCATCCTTAGCAGCAGATATTGATGGGCTCATCTAAAGAAAAACATAACTGAAGTAAAAAGAAAAAAAAATACAACACTAGATGCAGATGAGGAAGGTCTTGTGTTTACATGCATTTCATTGTGTCACATAATAGCATGCTCTAATGCTTCACGTGGAATGGAATGAGTTACTCCGGCTAACCCTCTGCTCCTTTAGTTCGGACACAGCTGTATTAGAAGTTTACTTAAACTACCTAATTTAAATTAAAAATATATAAAATTAATTAATTTCGATGAATTAAACACTTGTTCAAACGAAAAAATAGGTAGGAGACACGAATCATTGGTTACTTGTTTGCGGTCATTAGACACACGCCACTCTGAACGCCAAAGTCAAAACTGTTTATGATGTGTTCTCCAGATGGTTTGAAATGTGAAAGTGACACCTCCACTACCATGAAATGTTTCCATTATGGCTGTGTTTTGTTTTAAAACGTAAAATATCTTTGCAGAAAATAGCATATAAAAATTAGTTCGAAATAATGAAATCAGTGGTTTAAATTATATGCATATATATTATTATATATAATCCACAGAAATGAAATATGTAATTTCAGCATTAAACAGTGCTAATTTTTTATAATCTTAGGTTAGTGTTGCATGGTGAAGACATAAATATTGTAATATTATAAATTACAATAATTACAAATTATATTATTTTATTTATATATAAATATATATATATATATATATTTAATAATTATATCTCCGTGTCGAGATATAAATACGATAATTATAACATTATTTATTTACATTGATTTTGATTCCATGTAAAAATATGGCTATGAGGAATCAGCAATTTATATTTACATACTCGATTAGTGTGCCCTTTTTTGGTAGGTAGTAATCTGAAGAGGAGGGAGAAGAGAAAGTTATGTAAATATAACACGGTATTTTGTCCATATTTATTGTTCTAATCTTATTCACTTTTTCAATATTTACCATTTTCTTTTCACTTATTTGTAATTATAATATTAATGTTATTGTTATTATTTATATTTTTCTGTTATTTGGTCACTATTTTTATTCTATAGTGAAAGTTGTATACCTTTACAGATAAATATTCTCTATATTCCTTTTTCCTTTGACAACCCTCTAATAGGGGAAGTATTTTCAAATAAAGTAAAATAAATTAAGATGTATATGCTGCATAGGTAATTCCTTAAACCCGTTTAGCCCAACGCATTTCAAAGATCATGCCGCTTGTGAACAATCATTGTTTCCTGCATAAACCTTAATCACAATGCAAAGCCGAACCCCTACACATGCATGACGTCACTGGATCTGATCCCCTTACTTCTAGGGGAAATCTTTTAGCAGCCACCCCAGTGCTGCTCTCACTGACCCAGTTTCTGGACCATTTACCCCTCGGCTTCTCTCCCCCACGAAGGTTCCGCAGACATTTCACTTCGTAGCTTATTATTGCCAGAAAGAGGATTTATACGATTTGAAGGGCTGGGGTAGCTGCTGCGCAAATCCATTTCACAGATATTAAGCTTGGCAGTGAGCGTCAACTCCTCCAGCAGTTGTTAAAAAGCTTTCTCCCCCCTTTTTTTCTTCTATTCAAATAGTGTAATTTTATTTTCTTTAAAAAGAACAAAAACTAAAATTACAAGAGAGTCCTCATAAGCATTCATAATATGAAATCATTTAACTGTCACTTCTTAAGTTCCAAAGAGTAAAAATTAATCTGGACGAAAAACCGGTAAATAATTTTAATAATCCTCGCTTTGGGACCCCATATTTTGAAAAATCGTTTTAATAAACTTCCCTAATATGTTTAATAATATATGTGGCACAATTAAATGACTCTTAAAACTCTAGAAGAGAAATTAAACTTCCCCTTTACAAAGTGATGGCAGTTCTAGTATTATGTCTAGGAGGGAAGCAATGATCACAGAAGCATCTAAAAGAAGGTTTTGAGAACTCTGGCCGAGTTTACACTCTTAGACAGAAGGAAATATGAAAATATTAGAACTGAATTACACTTTTTTAAATTAATAGATAGAATACATACATTTAGAAATAATTTTAAGAATACGTTCAAAGAATGGAAGAACAGTCCATACCAAAGATAATATTGGACTGTAAATCGAAGGATAAGAGGAATGTTGGCAGACCAAAGAGGTTGATCCAACTATGACACCGGAACAACAAAGCTGAAAAGGCTTAAACCGTGAATGTTGATGATGAACTGTTACTTCACTAACTTCTCTCTGAGGTTTCACTTATTTCACACTGTTACTTCACTTCTAGTTAGGTTTTCTCTTTCACTTCAATTTTTTCACGACATATCCTCATAATGAAATAAGCGCGAGCAGCCTCTTCTACAGATGACTCACTCGCTGGGGAATCGAATACAAGAACACTCTAATCTCTCATGGAAGCAGCACTTAGTAAACTCATTGATAGAACCTCTCTTGATATCACATCAGAAAGTACTCCCCAATTTATTGGCTTATTCGCGAGAATACTCGCTTATATAGTCACTAGAATTTACACATAGTTCCAGAATTTTCTGGTCATCTCTCGATTGCGTTTCCTGTGTTACAAGGGCGCTAGTTATCCCTCCCTATCTTTTGCTGACCGGCCATTCAGCGCTAGACAATTGGTAGCTATAACCGAATAATAAGACATTTCGAGGCATCCGCAGAGGAAATTTTCTAAAAAAATATTTTCAAATCAAGGATGATATTTACTGAAAACTTTTGTGTAGAAAGCTCCATTTTACTTAGAAGCTGTAGTATAATATAATTAAACAACGGTTTATATTATAGAAAATATAATATTATATATTGGCACAGACAGATTTAAAAAGTTAGGTTGAGAAGTTGCATAAACATTTTCCACTAATCAGATGTGGTACTTACAGTGATGTATCTTATTCTTCAGCAAACTATTTTTACAAAAGCTTATTTTTTCTATTTCATATTATTCTAAAAACAAGTTTTATTTTCTATAAAATTTGGAATGGAGGAATTCAGTAGGCTTAAGCAATTATAACATGTTTTAAGAATGCAATTTGTTCTCTGTGCATAAAACAGGAGAAAAAAAAAGGAATAACCGCTTGCCTTTCAGAAAAGTATATGTATTTGAAAATTCAAATAAGGAATATCTCGAAAAACTTAACTCCAAAAAGGAATTTGACATAAGTTGTGTGCATTATATACAAAATCCGCATAACGTTAGTGCTAAAGGAAAGTGAACCATAAACTGCCTCACAGTAAAACATACATTTCTCCAGCATTTTGTAGCTTTGCAAGGCTTAATAAACATAAAACATTTCGTTGAAATCTATTCCATAGAACTAGAAAAAGAGCTCAAAGGCTGCAGGTTTAACATGTATGAGAGAGTTTTTCTGTCTCGCCTTAAATATTTACATTACATCATTATCGTAGTTAAGCATCTATTATGTTCAAAAGGGTTGTTTTGATTTTAAAAGGGCTGATATGGAAGAAGATTAAAAAAAGGTCAGATGATACGATAATTGTGCGTGCTGTTATTATAGTACAGATATTATCAGATCTTAAAATATACCTGTGCGTTTGGAACATGTTTTACAATAAGACAGCTCTCGGTGACCAAGTCTTCTGCCGGAAAAGTGTTATTATTGATTTGTTATAGTCTTACAATTAGATTAGATCAAACATCACCTTAGTCCTCATTTCTTTGTACATTGTTTTGGGCTGTTACGAATTTATATCCTTGGAGCAGTTTTCATTATATTCTCTACCAAAGCTTTACAAAGAAGTTGCTGCGTTCTACTAAAAGTTCCATATGGATGTTTCATGAAGATATGACCATAAAAATTCTGAAATCTTCCAATTATATGACCTTGTCCACGTATTATGCAAAAAAAAAACATTCTTACAAAAGTTGTTCTATGAACTAATTGCGATAAACAAAGGCATAATTTTTTAATACTTATCTCCTTTTACACATACAAGGGAATAAAGCAATATACTAGGCTAAAACAATAGTCAATCTTTTAAGATTTCGTCGCTATGTATCGATTATGCATGACGACTTCAGAGAAAAATATAAATATTAAACAATTTAAACCAATAACAAAGAATACGACGATGGTTAACTCTTATGTACTTGACATAAATTGTGCGTTCTTAAAGAAGATCCACGGTTTTTGTTCATAACATTTCATCAAACTCCTACGGTTCACAGGTTATGCGAAAGTCATTTTGAATAAAAAGCGTTTCAGAGGCTATTTCCAGAAAATTGAAGATGAATATTTAATTTGTCATAAAAACTTCTTAAATAAATCGTATTTAAATCAAAATCATTATATTCATTTTTGAGAAATTCATAATTCCATCTTAAAATAGTTTAGGGAGGGGGATTTTCCTCAAAATCTTGTGTTGCATAAGATGAACTGAAATATTAAGTTTGGTATTTAGAGGAATTTTAGTTTTTAAGTTATTCTGTTCATCGACACTGTCAGCCCTTTTTCTAAAAATGTCTTTGTTATTCAGGGGACCTCAGAACATATATTTCGGTGCAATCTTGACTTCAATTGTTCTGGTGGAATGTAATTTTCCCTACTTACTATATATTAGTAACTAAGGAACAAGTTTTGAAATCCCCAAAATTAGAATATACCCTTGAGAGAAAGAAAGAGAGAGAGAGAGAGAGAGAGAGAGAGCGTGGAAAGGAAAAATAACTATGAAAGTCTGAATTTTTTATTCCCCTTACATAAAAATTATTTTTATTAAAACACAATATGCTTAAGACTAGCTGATGGCCGACGTTTTGCGCTTTTTTTTATTACAAACATCATTTAATTCATTTCATTTACAGCATATCGTTCTTTATAAATTTAAAGCACAACGATCTAAACTATATTTATAGCAAATGATCTTCTTTGACCTTTATAATACATTGTAACAGTAGATCCTAACAATGAACAAATGTTTATTCAGTGGAAAGAGTCGCGTGCATTGATAGGAGTAGAAGGAAAGTCGCTCATGCCAGTTCCGCACTGGCGAGTTTTATCTAGAAATTGCCCCGTTGAGTTCTGCAACTCTTTTAATTCACACATTAAATATGGGGCACCTGACCACCTGTTATGGCGAAACGATATTAAAACCTAATATTGGGAAACATCAAAATATAGAACAGGCTTGAGGAATAATTACTTGGACAGAAAACGTCAGATCTTGTAATTATTGTAAGATATTTCATGATTATTTTATAAATATAGAAACTTTAATTTATGATTTAGTGCTGTGACAGCGTAGTTTGGCCTTAATTGGAATAATATTGGGTACTCCTAGTAATTTTCAGTAATAACAATAATGAGCAACTTGCAGCTTATATGATAATATTGAAAGTAGTAGTAGTTTTTTCCATTTACCTCACTTTCCACTTTCTCTTCAGTTACGGATAATTTCTTAAGTTATGTATATTTTTCCACCCCAAACTTTATCCCGGTCACCTAGTACTTCATTTGCAAGAAGTTTCTTCTCAAAAAAATCTCTTAGCCTTTTATTTTCCTCTTTGTGATAAGTTTGTGATGTTCATCCCTCCCAATATTACTCAAATAGCTATGACTTATTTTGCCTTTCTATTTAGTAAACTCAATTTCTCTGAATAATTATATTTTAAACTTTTCCAAATCTTATCTCCGTTTTTGCGATCCACTTAAACAATGCAACAGAGGATACAAATCGCTTCACCAACGTATTATGCATCTGCCTCCCCGCAAAATATATTTTTTTTAACTAAGAGATCCCTTTCAATTAAGTTTCATCACGGCATGTTGACTAATTGCACCAAAGTTTTTGAACAGAAAATTTCTAGCTCGCGAGTGGCACATGGTGACAAGGGATCAACTTATCGCCCATAGATGTCACTATAGGACGAAATCACGACTTGCAGACATGAAATTTGACAAATTTACCCAGGGATATACACCTTCAAGACTTGGGATTCGTTTAGGAGCATATGAACATTACATGAAACTAACGGCTTTACTTCCCGCAATTGGAACCCGCAGCCTCGGGTGTTAGAGCTACTATGCCTATAACACTATTAGTACCTTCAAAATAATTCGCTGCTGTATTTTTCCATCCCTAATTGGGAAGAGCTTCACTTTTGCGTTTCTTTTCACTTCAGAAGTATTCATCCAGTTCTTTCATAGCTGCTGTCCTAACAATAATAGTGGAGAAAAAATAAATATTGAAAATGTGTGCAGCCTCGTGCATAAAATATAAACTATAATGGAACGGAGAATTTAATCAGGGCCGCACCGTGGCCGAGTGGTTAGACCACTCGCCTCTCACCTAGACGGCCCTGTTTCGATCACAGGCGACCGCATGTGAGATTTGTGGTGGATAAAGCGGCGCTCTCCGGTTTTTCCCGCCATCGCATTCCACCGGTGCTCCATCTTCATTCATTTATCATCAGTGTCACCGCCTGCAGTTCCAATATTAGTTAAAGCAGGCGTTAAACACTACAAAAAAAGCTGACCAAGTCTCACCCCATTCTCTACATGTGACTACGTACCTATTTTGCTCGAATATAACTCTAGCTACAGGATTGGCAGAATACTTTAGTGTTCCCTTTACTTACCAATAACTAGGCCACAGACATCAGAACTACAGACCCTACCAACACACTCCGAAAGAGCGAAGTGTTGATTAACAATGTTAACTTCAAACATCCATGAGCATGTTCAAGAACATCAGAATGTGAGAGAAATTAAAATAGTCCCTTGCGCTTTCTTCTTTATACACTCTGATTCTGTAGTCTCATTAATCCCTCTAAGTCAACGGTTCCCAATCGGTGTGCCCCGGCACCCTAGGGTGCCGTGTGATTGGCTAAGGGATGCCGCGAGATATTGAGATAAACAAAAAAAAATTACCTTCTACTGAAGCCATAAGTCTTGTAAGGTCTTGAAATAACATAAGTCAAATCAATTACTCTCATGCACGGCAGATGGTGATAGTGGTCGATTCATTTCAATAATTCAGTTATACTAGTATCCCACAGAATGGCATTACAGCTATAAGCTATACCCTGCCGAACATTCCCGAGACTACTCGCTTCCTCACGAACATTCCCGAGATTTCGAGAGATGAATATATGAAAGTGTACGCCGCTTGGCGCTTTCAGTTGTCTTGCTCGCGTTGATTCACAGTGTTTAGCTATGGATAAGTTCATTGTTAAACGTAAACGCCAGGACAGTGAAAGTGAACAGTCGGCTCCTACTGCTTGCTTTAAGAAGCCAAATCTTACAGTTTCTCCCGGACCGTCGAATTCACCACATAAAGAAGACAAACGAAAGAAAAGAACATACCAGGACAGTTACTTAGCGTATGGATTTAAGTGGAGTAACAACGAGGAAAACCCTATCCCTGTGTGTTTAGTTTGTGGCGAAACACTTAGCAACGAGGCCATGGTACCTAGCAAACTGAAGCGGCATCTTACAACAAAGCATCCTAGTGTGTCACAGAAAAGTGTAATGTATTGTTCACATATATTAGACGGGGAGAAGAAAACAGCTGTGCGAATGGTAAAGAGAATGACCATAGGTGATGCTGCTCTTGAAGCCTCATTTAAAGTAGTAGAACTGATAGCTAAAAAAAAGAAACCTCATACTCTTGGAGAGGAAATCCTTGGCCCTGCATGTCAAGTTATAGTTTCAACAATACTTGGCGAAGGAGCAGCTAATCAAATTTCGAAAGTTCCTCTGTCCAACAACACAATCAGCCGCAGGATATCTGAAATGTCATGCAATATCAACGAACAAGTCACGGAGAAAATAAAAACTTATAGAACATTTGCTTTGCAAGTAGATGAGAGTCTCGATATTGGTGACAAACCGCAACTCCTTGGTTTTATCAGATATATTGATGAAAAATGTATTAGTGAACAGTTTCTGTTCTGTAGACCGCTGGAGACTACAACCACAGGCCATGATATTTTCGTTTCTATTAATTCCTATCTCAATGACCATGATCTTTCATGGAAAGACTGCTGTGGTATATGTACAGATGGTGCACCATCTATGTCTGGGAAAATTAAAGGTTTTACTGCCAGAGCTCTCAATGAAAATCCATCCATTATTATAACCCACTGTTTTCTGCATAGAGAGGCATTAGTTGTGAAAGCGTGTAATGAAGATTTTGCTGAAGTGTTTAACCAAGTTGTGAAAATGGTGAACTATATGAAGTCTCGACCTTTAAAGTGCAGAATTTTTGAACAGTTATGTCGCGCAACGGATGCAGCTCATACCTCTTTGTTACTTTGCACAGAAATAAGGTGGTTGTTGCGAGGTCGTGTATTGAACCGGTTTCTCGAACTTAAAGAACAGCTAAAAACTTTTTTTAAGGATGAAAATCAAGACACATTTCATGAGCTCTTCCTAAGTGATTCTTGGTGTTTTGAACTGTCGTATCTGGCAGATATTTTTCATAAGCTGAATGAACTGAATGTTTCGATGCAGGGTTGACATGAAACAATAATCTCCTCAACCAATAAAATGAAAGGTTTTAAAAGAAAACTTAGTTCTTGGAAGTCTGCAGTTCAAAAAGGAGATTTGTCGAACTTTCCATCTCTTCTTAATGTGGCAAGAGATAAAGATCTGGGTAAACTGAAAGACCGCATTTGTGATCACTTATCAAGATTGCAAGATGCAATAAATGCGTACTTTCCAACTATTTCCATTACGAATCTCGACTGGGTTGTCTCGCCATTTGATTTCGTAGATAGTGCAGAGGAAATAGATTTCACATCTTGCGAACGAGATGAATTAATTGATCTTTGCGCTGATTCCACACTCAAAGGTAAGTTCACCAAGTGTGAGGCGTCGGTGGCTAGTTTTTGGCTTCAACGGAGAGAGGAGTACCCTAACCTAATGAAGAAAGCAATTAACGCACTTTTGCCCTTTTCAGCATCCTATCTATGCGAGCAAGCCTTCTCTGCTATGGTGACAATAAAATGCAAAGCAAGAAATAGACTGAATAACCTTGAGGATGATTTGCGTGTTTCACTGTCAACTGTAAGACCCGACATCACATATCTGTGCTCTAAGCATCAATCACAAGTTTCACATTAATCATTAATCGAACAAATTTAATTGATGTATTTTTACTCAGTGATTGTAGTAAAGTTTACTGTATTATGTTATGGTGTACGTTATTATTATATAATATTTCAATAAATTAACATATTGAGCTTAATTTTCTTTTAATTCAAGGAAGGGTGCCCTTGGTGTTTAATGTTATTCCCAAGGGTGCCGTGAACTTCAAAAGGTTGGGAAACACTGCTCTAAGTAATAGTAAGATTACTGAGTCTCCTCGCACTCTTGGTGTACTTATTTGTAGCTCCCAATTTCTCCCCAAATGTGCACACCCCTGCACTTTAAACTCAAGGCCATGTGTTTCCTTTTCACGAGCACTAGCTCTACTCTGATCCTACTACACCTAGCGATGCACAGCGGTAGCGGTGACTTCTACCCCACGCTGGGTATAGCAGGTCGCTGGTTCAAACCCGATGGAGGACGATGAATTTTTTTGGGCGTAAAAATCCTTAGCATGGCTTCCTTTGGAAAGAAAGTAAAGCCGTTGGTCCCGTGTCGTAGATTTACTGCACGTAAAAGAACCTCATGTCTGACAGGCAGGCCTCTTAGCAAAATTAAGCGGTCTTTCACACCCAGTATAGAATGGGACGCGAGAACCACAGCAATTAAAGAGCGTCATAAATAAACGCCATTTCATTACAAGCGAAGGCACACCAATGACAGGTATCTACGGATAGACGCACTCCGCACCCGGACAGGTAGGCCGGAGACCCCACCTCACACAGGATCCAACCCCACTAGGGGTCGGTAAACGGAGATTTATAATGAGATCTTTTTCTCCCTGCCACGATCCACCTAGTACACACAATTGCCGACAACTCCAACCATGAAAGAATCCGAGGGCATGGAGGACAAATAAAATGGAAACCACAAGGAGGAGCAAAATATTCGGAAGATGAAAGAAACCTCAGAGCATTCGACTGGCGACTTGGAATAACGCTTTATGAGCCAGACTGAACTGTCATATGGATCGAGCTCGCGGTCTAACTAATACGGGCCACAGACGAAAGACATCCCATGTGGTTAGAGATGTGATACCATCTGAACGGCGTCAAAATTATCTGTAGCAGGAGAGAATATTTACTGTTGCAATCTAGAAGAATTGCCCACTTTTTATACAAGGGTGTTTATAATTGTTTCTTAAACCTATAGCTTGATAATCTCTACATATGTTACTTTGCGTGTAGTTACCCGCTTCAAAAAATGTTGCTGCCAATGATTTCAAATGAGCATTTTGAAGATCTTCGTTGGTTTGAAAGTGCTGCCCTCCTAGCCACGTCTTCAGTTCAGGGAAAAGGTGAAACTCACTGGGTGCTAGGTCAGGACTGTACGGCAGATGATCGAAAATGTCCCATTGAAGTTGTTCAAGGAGCAACTTGGGTTGTGCCAGCAGTGTGTGGACGAACGTTGTTATGGATCAACACAGTTCCTAAGTCAGCATTCCTCTTCGTTTGTTTTGAATGGCTCTCCGCAAACGTCGTAAAGTTTCACAATAAACAGCTGCATTGATAGTGTTTCCGGGTTGCATCATTGCCGGCAACATTTTTTGAAGCGAGTATTGCAAAGCTTGTGAACAGGTACGATACGTGTCTCAATCTTTTCGGTGATTATGTTGAAAATTAACCATAAGTGTACAAAGCTTTTAGTAATAAAATAATTTTCTTTTATTTATAGCCTATTGGAGGTTGAAAAAAGACGGCCCTCGTATTTCTGTTCGGCTGGATGCTGGGATGAAGACTGCTCCTAGTGCGGACGTTGGAACCTATGTGGGGCGGGGGTCTCGGTCTACCATTCTGACTGACGGAGTGCTTCATTCTGAAAACTGTAGGAACACTGTCATTGCTATGTCGTTGCTCCTGATTTCCGTTGCCCGATGCATCCTCTCACTTCCTTCCGGGGTCCCCTCGTGGGCCTTAGGGACAATAACCTCTGGTTCGATACTGAATCCCTTCCAACTCTATCCGGACTCCACGTTGTTGCTAAAGTGAACTTTTACATATGATTTGTAGTTTTTCAGATGTATTAAATTATAAAAAATGCTATGTTAATGAAGAGGAATTTACAAGTTAAAACTTTATGGCACAAGAGTCCGAAGTCGGGAGGAGGCCTTCCGCTCGATCGCTGTGTCCCCCATCTCTGCCCATTACAGGCGCCCCGAACCCCTCCCGGCTGGTTAATGCGGTCTGCGCAACCTGGAGCCGTTACTTTTTCCTCAAGCATCTACTTAATTCCCCCCAACCTGGACCAGGACTCCCAGCGGGAGAAAATCCCCTTGCCGGCACCATGAATCGAACCCTCCGGCTTAGTAAACAGTTAGTCACCAAAAATTCAATACCTACAGGGAATTTATTACTCTTATAATTATCTCAAATGCTGGATATTAGAAACAAAATATTTGAGTCGCTTTTTAGCCCATTAGGTCAATTATAGTTGGTCAACCTAAGAAGCTTGGGACTTTAAAGACTTACTGCATTATATGTCTCCATTGGAGATTGTAATTTAAAAATAGCTTCGGATCTCCTTATGGTTTACTGGAAAAAACGCCAGTCAGTAGGGGAATTTAATGTCATGCCTGCATGTTGCCATGATAGCTTTTTAGAGCTACTGGAGGAGACTGAGAGATCCATGGTTCAAATCCTCGCTATGAAATTCAATTTTTTAGTCTCACTCTACTTTTCCAACTTATGAATGTATTTATTGCAATGTAGAAGATTCTTAAATAATTATATAATTAATTATTGTAAATTCTGTCAAGAAAATAGCATTTTTCATCCCTAAAGCTGAACCCCTTCTTGAGCCGGTTTCAGGTTTAACAAACTTTATCTGCAGCAGGTTAATTTACAGTTAAAATGCAAGTTTTCAACGACCTTCACCTGGAATTGGTTTACATCGCTGGCAGCCAGTCTCTCGTCATCATTATTGTAGAAGTTAGTAATGTAAAAAACAAAAGACGGCTGCGGCCATGGTTGTCAAGCAGCATGCACACCTTAGACACTTATCAGCACATAAATTAACTTCCGTTGCAATGGCCGAGCAAGCACCGCCATTGGTGAAATGCTCAGTTCCGGCCGGAACTGGGCGTACGGCTACTCGGTACTAGCGCATAATGATAAATGTTAATGACAAGTGTGCCGCCATTTCCCTCCGTCACTCAGTGACGACCATGGCACTGTCTTGAAATCAGTCATGCGTTGAGTCTTGCGTGACAAGTTAGCCACTTGATTCCATTTATCAACTCTATTTTATCATATCAGTGGTTTGCCCTCCTCTGACCTTTGTATTCATAGATAGAAAACAATTATGTTCGTACAAAATAACCATATTTCATTTTGGCTATTTAATGAACAACATAATAAATATAAATCAATATAAATGTATATATGTTTCATCTGGATTTATTCGTTGTGTCAAGTATCTAGATTCATTCTACTCTCCACATTCTCAAGGAATTTAGCTTAAATCTCTGTTGCATATTTTCAGCATAAAATCACAAAAAATATGGATATATGTAATATCGTTACAAAAATTCTTATTTGTACACTTACAGATTTTTTCTACTCATTCTTAAACACATAGTTCTTACAAAAGATAATTCTGCTATCAGAATAAAGATCTCTGGACATTTTAAGGACATATTTTCTTGGTACATGGAATTAGGGCAATACAGTAGGCTTAAATCGTAGTATATGATTAAGTTTTATATTTTTGGATGAATTAACAACACCAAACATATATTTGCTCATCTAATATTTTAAGAGCATGTCGCTATGTGATGGCTTTGATATTCCTTTCCGTTTTCAAAAAAAAACAAGAAAAACCTGTGATTTTTCAGTTGAAAATGTACAAGTTATTGAATATTTAAAACCAATAACAAGGAATAACTCAGAAATGGTTAACACACAAAAGAAAATAAAAAAACAAGCACAAAAAATAACAAACAATTATTTGATATAGTTTGTACACTTTAATAAAATCTAAATTGTTTGTGTGGTAAGATTTTGACTATCTCTTTGGGTTTATCAGTTACGTAAAATACATCCAGAAGAAGAGTGCCTCAGAGGATATTAGTAGGCCCATTTGTCATAAATGTATATTCAACTTAGAGTAATTTAATCAAAATATTAACAATGATTGAGAAAATCACAATTTCCTAACAAAGACTACATGTAAATGATAGTTTGATTTGGGGGATTTTCTTGAAGAGCTTCGTATTACAAAGGTCTTCGTTGGTACAAAATAATTGGAGTTGTAATCAAACCGTTCACAAGAGACAATGGGTACACCCCAAGACATTAAAAATATACTTGGAAATACTTATCGTAAGACGCAGTGTTCCGCTGTCTCAGCCCAAGTCTTCCTGTTTGGGCGCTGGTTGTCACTCGTGCCACCTTTTGATTCAAGAGAGGCTTCTTATGTAGCCTTGCTATGTTCTTAAACCGTATTGGACAAACCACGTTACCGAATGGAAAAGGGGTTGCATATGAAACATAACCTGCAACAAATAAAGTTCTAAGTTGCAAACTTGTGATCCCCAAACTTTCAGTTTGGACAATAAACTTTCTCTCACCAGATGATGCAAAATTAGATTAACCTTTTCTTTGTGTTACATACTGAAGTTCTAATGCCAAGGTAATTCACGCATGAGGTGGAAAAACTTAATATACTGCTTATACAAGTCCACCTGTTTGCTTTAAGGAAGCGTCGTGCGACGTTGAAAAATGAAGGGATGGATTTCTCAGTGATTTTTTTTTTCTTTTCTTACTCACCTGGTATGTTGAACCAGAATTTAGCAATATAAATCGTCGTAAAAACCAAGTCTCTGACAGTAAAATCACAGCGCCAGGCGGGTTTTAATGTCTTTGAGTGTACAATACACTGTCGAAGGTCTCATCACCCTTCAGAAAAGTGACAGGTACGCTAATCTCTATGTAGCCAAAATGGTACCAGACAGTAACGGAGAGTATGCAGACATGCATTTGATGTGCATAAATGAAAAGTTTACTTTTCAAACCATTTGAAAGAAACTTGGAACCTTTCATAATTTAGTTGGTTTCTGTGGTTTGTGACTGAAAAGACTGTGGCTTTGTGTATATTATTAAATTAGCATTGGTGTCCGCAATATACGCCTGTCAACTGAGTCTTATGCGTTTTCAGAGCCAGCAAACTTACTTTCAGATATTTTCCACTTGTCAATGCAAGATCTGCTTTTCTGTAATATTTCCTTCCCTCCAGAAGCGTCCTTTGTTTTTGACATTGAGTATAATGGCTCCAACTTTGTTCGTAGACTGACTTGCCTAAGAGTCAACATAAACGTGTTTTTGGGTGACTCCATACAATTTACCCTTAATTTTATGTCTGATTTCTATCAAATTTGAAATCTTACAACTAATTTTCCTGGAATTTTTATGTCGCGTAAGCAGTCAAATCACAATCATCATGAAAATAAATGATAATTTGGGATAATTTCGTAGGCAAGATTGTTTTTTTTTTTTTTTTTTGCTGACAAAATCAAAGGAAGAGGAACTTGTTGAATTAGAGAGCAAATACGAATGTTCATAATTTTCAACAGGTGGTGGGGCGGTAGTGTAACAGAAGATGCAATTGGTCGACGGAACAGTCTGAAGTATTACGGACAAAATGCTTTATTATACATTCAGAGTGCTGCCCAACCTATGACATTCTCTTTAAGTGGCCACTAAGGGTGGCGGAAGTCTTAAGACCCGAAAAGTCAGGTCAAGATCGTTCTTGCTATTTGACAAATTCGGCGAAGATACCCTGAACATAGGTCTGAAATGTTTCCTTTTCAATATTTCTGTTTCGAATTAATGTTATTGCATGTATTATGAGTGTTCACCACCTTCAGTGCCACATGAAAACGGATACTGAACAACTGGACACCGCTGTGCTAAGCGACCATCTTCTCACGACAGGGACAATTTCTTCATATACATTAATTTAGAAATTTCCGAAGAATTGAATAGTATTATTCATTGTTCATGAACGCATAGAATAGAATTCGCCTAACCAGTTCTTTTCCAGAGTAAAATTGAACAGTGTAAGCATGGCTAAACCATAATTTTGCCGTTTTAAGTGTGTCTGTGTTACGTACATATACACTACTATTTTATTTCCGTGTATATAGCTATTCGTGCCTAATGCGGATAAATAGTTCGACAAATCGAGGCTATGAGATGAGCTGAAACGCACATTAAATAGAAATTACTTTACCCTAGCACAGTTAGAACGTAATCATAATGACTTGCCTATAATTTTCAAATATTACATCCATTCCACTTGGTTACCTTATCAATCTATATAAAATCTGAGAACTTCTTGGGTGGTTAATGCAACTCAGAAATATAGATTAAAACATTTTAGTGAGAAGTAGTGGTTAATCTAGGTAGTCGAGGTCGAAGACAGTTGAAACTCCTTAGTTCCTGATGTAGGAGCTGTTTAAACCTCATCGAGTAATAAAAGCGGTCACTGCAAAACAAGGAAAAAAGAGACCGAAAGAATGAACCAATCTTAGGTAACAAAGTTATATATCCAAAGTGTGCCAATTGTGCAGCTGAATAACTCTGTCAGTACAGCATTGTGACGCGGATGTACATAATTACTAAGATATATTAAAGTATCCACATTAATATACTCACAGTTATACAGATAGAATGTCAATGAATTGGTACACTAATTCTCCAGATTCGTACTTCTCGAAAAAATGCCAAGGAAACTGACTTCTGGCAATATATGTGATAGGGTCCAACAAATTAATCAGAAGGCATCAATTCCAGCACTTCTGCTGTTTATGTTGGAAACAAGCCCTGGTGAATCGTTTAAGGGCCAACCTTCTCTTCATATAATTCCTGAAGTGGGCATGGCAAGAGACCGTATGGCAGAGCAGAATATTAATCCTCAGGCAATTCGCCAGGCCTCGGAATAAACATCACCAGCAAACTGGAAAGTGTCTTGCACGAACTACGATGAAACTGGCACTTTTTACTTTCTCTAGCATATACAATGCACATTAATTCAATACTGAGATTTCACCGAAAATACATGTGAGATCCAGCGAATTCAAAAATGTATTTTAAAAAAAGGCCCGAGCTCGCGTCTATGAAGAGCATAGCTCATAAACGAAAATTCGAATAATTACCAAACTTGACATTAAAGTGCAGCATTTTCCAAGAGTGCGACACGAAGATTTTCAAGAAAATTCCTCACATCAAAGTACCTTTTACATACAGCATTTATCAAAAATTTTGATTTTCTCAAAGATGGCTAAAGATTTGGCTAAAATATCATTGTTAAAGGCATTTTTGCAATGAAATGTATATCTTGAATTTCCTGGGAATAGTATATGAAGTCCTGTTCATTCTGGATATCTTTTGGTAAACCACAAGAAGTAGAGACAATGTAGATAACGTTAAAATAAACAAATTATGTTAAAATATATTTTTCAAGATATTATTAATTATTGGTTTCAATTTTAAAGTACCCATACATTTCTGAAATGAAAATTCGATATTCTTTTTCTTCCTCATCGTCAAGCAAAGGTGACTACATCACATAGTGAACAGCTCTTAAACTTGACCATCACTTTAACCTAGTGTATTTCTTTATTCTCGCGATCTACAATGAAGTATGTAATAAAAGTATTTCTGCAAAATTTTATATCGATATATGTGAAGTAGTAAGAAAAAGAAAGTTTTGTAAGAATACTTTGTTGCAGGATAAGTAGAGAAAATCACGTGAAGTTAATATATTAGATTTTTACTAAATAATGTTTCATTGATATATTCACGTTTGTAAATATAAACTTTTATTGACTTTGATTTGTAATGTTTGTCCATAAATACTTATACTTTTCTCAGATAGGAAGTCGCCCCCGTTTCTCTTGTTTTAATTCCGGCCAAGCAAAGAAACGAATTTCAATGACAACCGTATAACAACATCTTTTAAAACATTTGACTGTCGCTGTAGCATAGTGAATTTCTTTAGTTCCCTTCTACTCATAAGGATCTAACCTTAGTTCACTACGAAAGTTGTAAGGTACACAAAATCAAAGCTAAATAAATCAGTCTGACTGGTAGAGTTTTTCAAAGTATTCATCACCACATTTTATGTATTTTCTCATTCCCTCAAGCCACTTTTTAAAACTGATCTGCCACCTGTATTCACTTACAGCTCTGCAACAGCTTCTTCAGGGCTCGAAAACCTACGCATACGATTTCGCACTGTGGGAACAAAGGAAGTCATTTAGAGAGGGGTGGGTATCAGCTTCATCTCTGTGGACTCCAGAAACTGGATAGTTGCATTGGCTGCGTGCGCGGAGCAGAATTCCTCACAGACCGTTTTTTGCCGCAATTCATGAAGCTTCTCTTGCGGTATGCTGATTGTTGTGTAACAGTGCGCAATAACTGTCGTTTGTTCCACAAGAGGAATGATAAACACATGATCAGATTTACAGAAGAACGCTGGAACCATTTTCTTCCCGACACTGCTCGGACGTTTCAATTTCGTTGGAATGTTTTTACCCGGAAAGAAGCACATAGCCTGACGCTCAGTTCAATCTGAGAATTCCAAAGTTCATATCAGCGGTAATGTCAGAAATCTGTCGAGAATTGCCTCCATCGAATCTGGCCAGCATTTCTACACGGATGCGCTTTTGCTCGTGGTACATCAGCACCTCCCTCAAGATAGTAATGCAATATTTTGGCAACTACTCGCGATCCAATTTTCATAGTTGCCTCGATTTCCTTAAATGTCACACAATTGTTTTTGCAGACCATTACTTTCGCAGCAGCTATGTTTTTGCAGTCACTTCTGTAGACGATGACTACTAACCTCGAGATTTAACGAAGCTCGGCCTCTTTTAAACTCTTGAAACCATGAACAAACTGTGGCACAGGATAGAGTACTGTCCTTAAAAGCCTGTTGTGAGCGCTCAACACTGCAGGTGTCATTGAAAGCGATTTCAAAATCAGATCAAACGATTAAAGGTAACTGATTTTGCTTTATGTAAGTTGGTTTTATATTAATTATGATGGTAAAAAGTTTACACCTCCTAAATTCTTGAATTATTTGTCATGATATAAATTATGGTTGACTTTTACGAACACTTCGTGCAATTGGTACTTCAATATTTTATCTGCATTTACTTACATATTGGAGAGGTATATAATATGGCTCATTATAAAATCTTCATATTAATACACAAAACTACATTATTTTTACCTCAGTTCTGTTAACCGCTATCACCCATTCTTTGTACTCTCAAAAAATGTGGTTTACCAATGGTGTAATCCAATTAAATTGATCAATCTTAGTTTACACAATTCTCAAAACTTTCGTACTCACTGACGTAAGCCATTCTGCTAACACCGATCTTAATTAGCATAGTGCAGAAGGAAGATAATATTTTATAAGAAGCTTTTATAAGACTTTTTTTTAAGCTTTATGACTCTTGAATGTTTTAAATAACTTTTAATCTAAAGTTTTGTTAACCTAAGGACTTGTCAACACTACTAACATGCTGGTAGAAAATTAAAGCTTAGAATAATCTCAATGTGAAACGGCTGTGTACAAAATATTCTATAATAAGTGTTTTAGCAGACTAATAAACCTTTTAGTGTAGTATTACCATGTGTAGATCATAAAGAGAGTTACAGCTTAACATAAAACAAAATAAAATTGCTGTGCTCTTGCAAAGGAACATAAATTACGACCTATGGACAGTATAATGTTTGCTCATGGCTTATGTATACCGTTTTAATGTCAGCGGCGACCTCTACTTCCATAAATCACTTCTAATGCGTTATTTGTACAAACCAGAGAAAGAAGACCTACGCAGATTTTAAGTCATGAGCTTCTGAAGAAGAAACAAAGGCTAAAAGATGATAAATAAGAAAAAATCTTATGTGTTCCATTCACATGACTTTCTCTACACGCTGTAACAAATTATTGTTAAAAAGCTTTATCTCTAAGCGAGATACACATTAGAAGAAATGGTCTTAATTACTTGCTCCTTTGTAAGTAGAAAGCTGAAGTGATAGTCAAATCTTTTAAAATCTGGTTGCCATGTGGCGGATGCAGAGCTAGAAGCTTACAACTTTCCGTGAGAGAAGTTCAAGTATTTTAAATCTGAAGCAAATAACAAGGAATATCTCAGAAATGATAAATTCCACGTAAAAGGGGTATATGGCATAAATTGTGAGTTTTAACGTGATGTACATATTTTGTGTAGTAAGCTCTTATCAATCTCTTACGGTTCACCAGCTATGCAAAATTCATTCAGAATAAAGAGGTCTTTAGAGGCTATTTCCAGAATATTCAAGATATACATTTTATTTGCAATATATATATATATATATATATATATATATATATATATCTTTAATATAAGGTATTTTAATCAAAATCGTTAGAGCCATTTTTGAGAAAATCAACATTTTCGAAAATTTTTCCATGTAAAGGGTAAGTTAAGATGAGGAGATTTTACTCAAAATCTTCGTGTTGCACACCTGGAGTGTACTAAATTTATATACCAAGGTTGGTATTTTAACCACTTTTCGTTTTTGAGAAATCGTGTTCACGGACACACATGGACCTTTTTCTAAAATTGTTTTTTTTTTTTTGGGATACCGGAGACCCTGAAACGTGTATTTTGGGTGAAATCTCGGTATCGAATTTTTGGGTGGAATGCATTGGTTTCTCTATACACTAGATACATAGTACGTGTAAAATTCTGATCTGTTCCGTTCACATGCTTTTCTCTGCTCGTTCTGTAGACACACTACTCTTACAAAAGATTATTTTTCTATGTACTTTATGTTAATAGAGATAAATTATATTATTACTTGATTGCCAGTATGCAGAAACGAAATAAGATAATAGCTATAGTCTAAAGCGGTAATGAGATATTTTAAAAGCTTTCGCTATGTGATGACTTGAAATTCTGTTCTTTTGGTATGGCCAGAAATAAAAAAACAAGAGATATGAAACGAATGACGATTTTCTGTTCGAGAAAAATATATATAGACAATGTTAAATATCTTGGAAACAGTCAACTCCAAAAAAAAAAAATAATAATAATAATAATAATAAATATTAGACATAAGTTTAACGAGATCTGCAATTTTTGTGTAGTAATACTTTACTTATACTTCACGGTTTACCGGTTATACAAAAGTCCTCCAGAATGAAGAGTGATTCATAGGCTATTTGTCATGCGCATGTCTTTCAAATATGGAATTTTAATCAAAATCAATAGAATAAGAAACATTTTGGGTTAGGGGAATGCTCCTTAAAATCTTCATGTAGCATCCTTGAAAGATAACTAAATTAAAATTCCAAGTTTGCTACTTAATTGCCTTTTCGTTTCTGAATTATGTTGTTTACAGACAGACACACACACACACTCACAGAATACACACTCCCGGTCCAAATATGTGGTAATTACTGGGGGCATGTTCTGTTATCAAGTGAAGGTTACCGATGCTTGTAAATTTTGCACGGGCAGTATGAAGCCGAACATTGTCATTTTGCAAAGCGAGGTCCACTTTTTTTATCTGATTGGAGTCAGAAGAGAGAGAAAGAGAGAGAGAGAGAGAGAGAGAGAGAGGAAGAGAGAGAGAGAGTCAAAGGGCCGGTCCCCTAGGCTAAAGTGCATAATTTTGATTTTTCGTGGTACAGGGGGTTGCGAGTTCGAATTCAGTCTCGGGCACGGATATTTGCGTTTAAAAATGATTTTCTGTTAACTTTGCTTTCAATTACTGTGTTTTATCAGCGCCGCCAGTGAGCCAGAAATTTCGACTAACAGGATTTCCTTTACATACGGCAAATCTAATGACATGGGGATGTTGCTTTTAAGCACACTTAAAAAGTATCGCTCTGGACCGTGTCTGAGCCCGTGACCTTGAGATCAGAAGGTCAGCGCCCAACTAATTGACCGGCCCGATTGATTTAAGTTACCGGGCTATTTGTATGCTTGTAAATGTGTAAATTAGTGTATCAAAAAATAAAACGGCAAACAACTATAGAGAAGCAATAGAAACTTATGGATTAAAAAGATAAACAATGGCTTTATCCGGAAGTTCTTGAGTTTTGTTGCTGAAGAATGGCGCATTTTCTGGCTTACTTTCTTGATTTCGGGTTGGTGGTAATATCCTAAGTTTCGTACCCTGTAACATTTCTCGCAAGGAAACCATCACTCTCTACCTCAAAGCACAGCAGAAGTTATTCACAGGCTGGCACTGGTAGCTCAGTCAGTAGAGCATCTGTCCTGCTGTGCGGGGAATCACGAGTGCGAGAATTATTTTCTAGCCAAGATTATTTCCTATTCTGGAAATGTAAATGAGAGTGTGAATGAGATCTAATGAATAACATCCAAGAAGGTCAATATCATATGTTCCAAAGCAGTTAAAGGTAGGGTACTCCCCCCACCAGAGTTTTTCACAGGCGTCAACGCGTCCCTATTTCAGTTCAGAATTGAGCTTCCGGACATCCACCTAGCAGACACTTTACGAAACTTAAGCAGGCTATGATTAATGTGATGTTCAACTGCTGCATCACACTCTGGTATGCGAGATTCCAGGTTCTAGTTCAGTTTTAGACAAAGGCTCTTTCCTGAGCCTTTCCTGTTGGTTACGGAGACAATGTGGCTCCGTGACAGGTGAACAACAGGTTTCGAGATTTCGTCAAGGTTAGGCTACGTTAGGTTAGGATAGGTGTATGCAAATGATCTGGATTAAAATAAGATGTAAAAATGGACTTTATGAAAATCAGCTCTTCTTTCAAATGTGGAATGTTCTGTCTTCTTGCACATGGGTAGTCATGTTGGTCAAGCACCAACGGCAGAGTAAAATCTAAAACTGAACTAGAATCTGCTATGTGGCCTCTGGTATTACCGTGTGCCTGACTGAGCGGGGAAGTCACGTCGCTCTGAACCTTCTACTCTCTTCGTACTCATTGCAGAGATATGGATCACAGTACTGGATCTTCATTTCTCCACGGATTTTAATAGGTTTGTAGGTCACTACTATGAAGAACTTGCTCTTCTTTAGTGTATGTCTTTAGTGCAACCACTTTAAATTAGGATCGTGGGTTCGAATCCCGCCTTGGGCATGGGTGGTTATATGTTTGTAAAATGTGTATATATTAGGTATATATAATTATATGTATTAGAAGCAAAAAGCAAACGGTAATCAAACAGAAAACAAAGTAAATGTTGGGAAAATGAGAAAAGAGGAAAAGGGAATACAGCGCCGGAGTCCCGACAAGACTCCGGTAATGTATGTTTGTTATAAAATTTAAAAAAAAAAAAAAAAATGGTGTTGTGCTGTCTGCAATATGGTAACACCTAATGGGCACTCGTTAAAGGATTGGTAAGAGTACTACCAATTTGCAGAATGACACGAATATTCGAATTTTAATGACTAGCTTAAGATTTCCATTTGACTCCGCCTCTCACTTATGCACATTTTCTAATTTTCCTCCATTATTTCTTCTGTACATCGACAGTAAAAATACGCCTTACGCTGTGATTTTTGCTAGAAATGTAAACGTTGACAGGTACTCGGGTCGTACGATGATTTTCATGGGCAAAACTGATTGGGAAATCTACCCCTTCATCCCTCAACCCCACTCGACGCTCCTTCATAACTTATACAAGCAATGTGTTAATTTAGTCCACTACGTGCGCGAATTGCTAGGCATTATAAATTCAATGCATAGCCCAGGGAAAAGATTAACTAATTTTGTACCAGTCGGTGAGAGAGGTCGAGTACTGCCTAATCAGAGAGTGTGGGGATCACGAGTTCGCAACTCAGAATTGTATTTGTCGCAAGTTACGTTTCATTTCTAACCCTTCTCTGCGGTAACTTGGCCTGCCCCATTTAAGAGCATAGCAAACAGGTGGAAGACTTGGGCGGAGTCAGCGAAACACCGTCTTACGAAAAGTATTTCCAGGCATATTTTTAATGTCTTTGAGTGTACAAGTTAATTGAAGGCTATTGGTAGGCCTTTTTATTACAGATATAAAGTTAGTATATAAGATTTAAATATCAAATATCGTAGAATTCCAATTTCTTGTAATAACGACCATTGTTTATCTTATTTAACCTATTGTAACTTTGATACATGCATTTTAATAATGTATCAAAATCTCGATGCAGTTCGTTATCCATTATTGATCATGCAAGCTTAATACCCTCTGGTTTTTAATTAAAATTTACTCTACAACTGGTCTTGCCCAAAAGTTAAAACTTTCGCACAAATGTTGAACCTCGAAGCTTTTTTTCCTAATAATGCCTATATTTTCGATCTCGTTTCTTAAAATTTTTATTTGATACATTCACGAAGCTTTTTCTGTCCTCTATTGTTTATTAGTAGAGTTATTCTTACCAAAACTTATATTTACATTTGCTTCATTTTAGTAGATTTAAACTTTTACGGAAATAGATGCATTAAATATTTCATAATAGATACAAACATATAACGATATCAAACATTTAACGACTGACTATATGTGTACAGGCTTTAAGTTACATTCTGTTTCCATGCCAGTAGGAGAAACAACGAAAGGACTCTGAAAGAATGAAGTAAATTGTGTGATTTTAAAAGAAAGTTTAATTTTAGTGTACTACGTTTTCGTTAATCGCTTAGACTCTGCCAGTTATAATAGGCTATACAAATTCTTTCGGAACAAAGAGGACCCCACAGATTATTCCCAAAAAACTCAAGACACACATTCTATTTTTCATGCAGATATCTTTAACAAATTGTATTTTAATCAAAATAATCTGTGTTGCATTCACATGACTTTCTTTACATCTCTGTAAATTTGATAAAACACTTGTTCTTCTATCTACTTCATACTAAATGAGATAAACATTAGCAGAAATGATCTTATTAGTTGCTTTCTTGAAAGTAGAAGAGAAGTGAAGGAAATACAGTAGGTCAAAGCAATAATCAAATATTTTAAAAGCTGCTTGTCATATGGTTGAAGTCCGTTTCTTAGCATTACCATAAGCTAACATATTCCCGTATAAGAAAAGTTTAAAGTGTTTTAAAACTGAAACCAACAACAAAGAATACAAAAAAAAATGTCAACTCCATGAAAAATAAAGTATATATGACATAAATTGTGTGTTTTAATAGCATCAACATTTTCTGTATATTTCTTTATCCTTCCCTTATGGTTTATTAGTTATGCAAAAATCATCGAATGAAGAACTTTTCAGAGTCTATTCCCAGAAAATTCAAGATATACATTTTATTTGTCATGTAAATATCTTGCAATTACAATAACATTGTAACACTAATAGTATGAGAAGTAATTTGTAACAAAAACTTTCACATTTGTATTAGTGAATATAATCAGGCATCTTGATACTTAATTGATATCTAACAATTTGAAAACAAACTTTATTCCCCTTGGTAATTGTTATACTCACTTGACAGTTATGCTAATAACGTTGCAAGTTGCATTTTCTTAGCGAGTGCAGAAATTTGCTGCAAACGGAACCTTATTCCGCCACTTTCTATAAATAAGAAACATTCCTCCTAGGCACGCATAAACGTAGGAGTATCTTGCGTGTTCGATTCTTCCTATTCTCGACATTATAAACTGACACAAGACACACTCTGCAAGGAACAACAGACCATTGCTTCTATTCACTGTTTACCCAATCCAAACATGAAGCAAACCTGCTTGCTCTAGTATAAAATCAAGCCATTTGGTGACGCCTGATCTACGTTCTACTCACATACAAAGGTAGGTAAAGTAATGAGATTGACTCAAAAAGTTTAATTGAATATCTTGTACCTAAAACTAACGTTGATATGTTTACCTCTCACCCGGTAGATTTTGCGTTAGTAGAATTCATAGTCTTTCCCAGCAGAGTAAATCTTGTTCAATTTAAACTAAAGTCCATGTTTGTAAGAAATTCATCCTGGGTAAGATTTGGGACCTTGATGTTTCTTTTGTCTTATTCTTAAAGCTGGAAAACTTTTGTACATCGTGCACTCTCAGGAATTGTTTAATAGCACTAGATTTTGCTGGAAAATAATTTATGTTCCCATTGATTGCCTCCCATTTGCCTTGACTAGCAAATCAAACATTTGATTCTCAAAATGCGCTTACAAGGGAAGCCGATCATGAAGAATCCTCTCTAAAAATTGGCGTATACTTTAGTGTTATGTCATCTTAAATATGTGTTATAATATTAAAAATACATATATCTTATGTAATATATATAATATAAATTACAGTGCGAAAATAGACTGTGAAAATATAATATATAATTATATTTACTATAGAATTCAAGTCATAACACTGATTATTTTCCATGAACAAATATTATTTCTTTGGAGTTTAAAACTTTGATGCTTGTTCTAATGCGCATTTTGTTATTTTAACATTCAGACTCAGTTTCACGGTTCAAGCGGAGGATTAAACTACAATGCAGATTTAGCATGTATAGAGCAAGTGACCAACGTTCTTAAACGTATAGAATTATGGTCTAAGGGGACATAGCAGTACTTTTTCAGCGAATGAAACACATGTTAAAACACAATTTTAATACGCTGGACGAATTAAATCGATGCACATTTACTAAAGTTCTTTTCTCGTTTTCAAAACCTATTTTCTCCCACAAAAATGTAGCCAGGGTTTTGCAAGTATTCCACAATACACTTAAGAGTGTGGATAATAAAAGAGCTGATTAACATTTTGATATCGTTATAGTTTATGTTTTAAAGAAAGAACTGTTATAACTATCCGCTCTTTTAATGGTTTTCTCCTCGTACATTATAAAATCTTTTTAAAACAAAAACTGTTTAGTGTATGAAAAGTTCTCCCAAAGAGCTTCTTTCAAAGATATTGACAAATGGAACTGTAAATAATACATCTATAGTTCAATATATGAATATTAAAATTTATATAATTTAATGCATCAAGACTTAAATTAGATATTAAGTGAACTTTGTAAACACACTTCTTTAATTGTTTGAAAACCTGTAAAAACTGTAAACTATTGCTTTAAAACTTTAGAAAATACGATGTGTCCTTAAAGGAAGGAGTTACGAAGCTACCTTAAAATAACAATATCACTAACAATTTTTTCAAAGCTTTTAAAGTATGGGAAGATCGAGAATTCTATAAAAGGTTTCGATTAAATAAACATTTGGTAATGATGGTAATACAAATTATTGATGGCGTAATTAAACAGACAGTTAAAAGGTGAAACATAATTTTACACATTCACCTCTAAATAGTTTTTAACTCATTATTTTGTATTTCAGCAAAAGCCCATAGTTTCTCTTGTATAACTGACGTTATACAGAAATGGAAGCTTACTAATTACAGATGGAGATATTTGGACCTCTCAAAATCTACAGCATGCAGAGCTCTCAACACGCCATTCTAATCCACTCTTCACACCTTTTTTTTTTTTTATTTATTACTACTTTTTAATTTTTTTATTGTAGGGGTCGAGTCAGCCTGAAAAATTCAGTGTCATTTGAACCACGAATCTCTTGTATACCGTATTGGTCGGGTGTCTTGGTTTCCATCCAGTTCCTCTAACCACTGAGTTATTATGCAAAATGCCAACACGCTACTAAGTTTTCCAAATGACTCTTGTTTGCCCCGGTAAATCCCAGGTAGATCTGAAATTATTTTAAGATGTCATACCTCAATGGAGATTCACAAAATGACTATTGAGTACATTAATTGTATCTTCCACAGCAGTCGTGTGTAGGACAGAAGATGGAATCAGACTAACTTTTGCTGCTCTACATACCGCTGCTGTGGAAGAAACATTTAATTCAGAATTTTTATTGTCTGCTATTACCATTTCTGGGAGGATGCTCACTTCTTGAGAAGTATATTTCACACTGATTTGTCGGCCATGTTAACTACATGTTGCAGGATAACCTACACAATTTTATAGCTTCACAATAAACAAACGATTCGCAGTACCCAATTAATTTGGTTACCAAACTTTTAGAAAAGGCAAAGTGGTGTCCCGCTATGGAACTTTCCAACCTTAAGCCAAAGTGTAAGCCTTACTTAAAGGTAGACGTTAAAGCAATCCCTACAGTTAGTCATGGTATCAAATATTTATAGAATATCATTATTTACTTAACTAGGCATATATATGCAAAGTTTAAGGCAGAAATTTAGCATGATAGTCCTGCACCGGGAACAAACTTACACTCCAAAAAATTAAGAACTCTAATAATTATAATATACATTCGCCAAGACAATTTTTAAAAATAATAATTGAACTACAAGTAATTTATAACTGTATTTATTCGTTGCAATCCTCGCCGCTAAAACTGTAAATATAAAGGCTTAAAATATTAAAATATAAATTACTTGAACTACATTTAAATGCTTGTAATTGTCTCATGAATAATACATTTATGTAAGTAGTAAATTTATAATTTAATTAATTTCAAGCTAGCTACATTTTCATATCGTTAACTTATTTTGCTGTATATAGAAATGAAGGGCAATGAAAGCGGATGTTTACAAATTATTGTTTTTCGTCATTTATAGAAAAATTGATTTCGATAAATAAAATTGTTAATACTACGCCATTTGTATTCAAACTGTTCAGACTAACGGCTACACACAAAATAATTAGCTAATGTGATAATATTGTAATTTGAAAGTTATCTTCAAATTTAAATATTAATGATTGCAGTGTTAAGAAGAAGTGAATGCAAAAACAGAGTTGTAGGTATAAGTTACTTATATTAATATGTAATATGGTGTTAACTTACTCAACGTTTAATTTTGCTACATACATAATAAATTACACTAATTTCAAAGAACCTTCGTAGTATGTTCCAGTAGTAAATAACGCTTTTCTAAATTCTCAACGGACTGAGATTTATTATTGTGCTCAATACCTTGTCAAGTAGACATCTACATTCAGGTAGAATGAGGCAAAAGCATACAACTAACCAATTATCGTTACTGAAAAGGGAAACTAAACATTTGTGGCAAGCAACAATGTTAGGAAGAAAAATTATTTCACAAAAGTTAGTGAACTGCTAATAAAGAAATACACTCATATATTTAACATATTTCACACCGATGATTACAAAATAATCACAGAGGATAACACTTCTCTTATTGGGAATGGGACCTTATTAACTCGCCTGCGCTTCTGAAGGAGAAAGGAAGGTGTAAAGGATTAAAGGTGATAAAGAATGAATACATACAATATTTATCTTTTCAATTATCGTTATTATTTTGTATATCCTTCATGTCTCTACAGTACAAGGCACACACAAATATACAGTTACCAAAATACCGATGTGAAGCGGCATATTACTCAAGAGAGGGACCTGAGAGCGAAGCAAAATGGCACGACAAATTCATCGGTTAATGTTGTAGCCAGGGACATTTATTACATTTAACTGATAGAAATGGCGTCTGAGATGCATTTTCTAATAATTTCAAAAGCTTCTTCCCCAGCCTTTCCATAAGTAGCGAAGTGAATGGTCAACAGAATTTAGTTAAAATGAAAAGGTTACTTTATCTTTAACCGGAGACTTCAATGCACGGAACAAACACGAACTTCGTCTCTGATACCAGATAATGTCACGAAGATCAACTTGCGGTTCTAGATCAGTTTACACGTATTATTTAGTAAGCATAATTTTAATTAAAAGGTTCTCGTTTGCTGAAATTAGTACCATTTTAAACTCAATCAAACCTTTTACCTGTATTCCTGCACTTTGCTCTCAAGTTCCTAAACAAACTGGGGGAAGAGAAATGACTAACGAAGAGTGCTTGGTACTCATAGTTATAATAATAAATAATAATTATAATACGTATTAGCGTCAATCACAATCGTTGGAGATTTCATAACCCAAACATTTAGTTATAAAAATCTTGTAATAGTTTTGTCTTCTTACATAAAAATGCTAAGTACCATACAAGAAATTGCTGTAATTTCTCATAGTTTTGTATATGACACTCATGAAGGAATTCACATTATTAATTATAACTAAAAGTTAGCTCTAGCATCTGTAGAAGAATTACTATTTCACTGTGCACTGTATTAGTTATGAGAAACGATACAGGCAAATAACTGGAGCTGAGTGCTTTGTATGAGAACTAATGTTTTCGGCTGTACGTATTTAAAACTGTAATACAAAATAACGTAATATGCAGACACAGTTTAATTGCAGCAGAGCTCTACGGCTGTATATATCGCAAACTAAATATGTATGTTTCGGTCGCTACATAATCCGAATTGGAAAAGCTGTTTCAGTAATTTTGAGAGGTGATGTTCCGAACTTGATTGTCAAATGACGTATACTGCTGTATATTTTGGATTATAGAAAGGTTTAGAATAATGTAGAGACATTACACATTAACGTGCAAGAAGAGTGGAAGAGTTACTGAAATTCAGCGCAAAGTAAAATGGATAAATTCTTATCGTCTACACTCTAACACCGATACATTGCAATGGTGTTTTTATTCATATTTTTCTTAATTATTTGGTTTCATAAAAAAAGGAACACGAGCAGTTTATTGGACGAACACATTGCACTGGTTTCGTATACAGAACTGGCTGCAGGGTTAAAAGGAGAATAAATTAGGGGTTTTTAATTTATTAGGGCATAATTATTATTAGGCAACTCAAATTAGTTGGAGTTATTCTCTCTCAGGTTTTAGTGTGTCAAAACCTTACCTATACAAACAAAACATATTTCGTCACTATGAAGAGATGTCATTAAATAATTATAGAGCTGAATCATATTTAGGGGGAAGAAAAGTGTTGTGTCCGCCCTTTCCGAAGACAACAATGACCATTGCACTAGCACTACTTGGGTTTCGTGCAACACCAATACAGGGGAGGTTCACTACACTGTAACAGCTGACAATCTTAATTTGGGAGAGGGGGCCGACACGCACAAAGCTTGCTGTTGCTTGTTATGAAATGCTAACACGTACAAAGATCCTGTCTTTAAATTGTATATAATAACGACCATTCATAATGAATACGAAGCATTTATATAATATAATATATAATATTTATAGTTATATTTACGTACTACTGTAATTTTTCACATGGCATATCTGTTTTTTGTTGATACTCTTGTTTTTCATTTCCTCATTATAATGATTTTAATGAGACAAAACACTACTTTGCTATTACGAAAAAAATTACATTCACAAAGATCTTCCCCCCTAATCTTTACATACACTCCATATTTTTGTACACTTGTGTTTTTTTTTAAGTTTTACTGTAAAATCACAATGCCTTATGATCAACTTACAGTCTCTGTTTTGTTGGTATCTATCTACAGTTTAAATGATGATGGCTGACTCACACTTTTTCTCAAGCATTCTGTCACGCAGGCAGTCTTTTTAATTACAATAATTTATGTATTATTATTATTTTACTAAAATGTTTTTTATTCCACTTGCAGGAAGCCCATTGACACTCGGGCTGCAACTTTCCCATAAACACGTTCTTAACGTCACTTGTATAAGGACATACGTCTTTGATATGTTGACTGCGTATGATACTCTCTTGGCCATAACTACGGCTCTAATATAGGAATTAAGAAAAAAATAAAATTAAACTGCAATTAATAATAAAGTGCATATTAGAGCAATGAAATCTTATCATTCATTCTAATGTTAAGTTTACTTAACACTTACAAGATCAATGCCACTTGATTTCTTCTATAGGGAATAAACATTTGCAGTACAACATTATGAATAAAATCAATCATGGTGATAACTGTACAATGTAACAGCTTTTGTGGAAAGTTCTGTCACTATCATCAGCAATCTAACTGGTCCAAGTGTCATTTTCCGAAATCTCTGTAACTTTAAAATTCACTTGAGACAAAATAATAAATAATCGAATGTTGATGTTCATTCTTTGAGTGTTGCTTAACGCACACTAGAAAGCGCTATTCTGTCCTGCACAGTATATGCGTTCAGATGTCGCCGAAACACTTTTTCTTCAAAATCGGCACACATTTTTGTACATAAAGAAATCGTCATAG
Source organism: Hymenopus coronatus (assembly GCA_030762935.1). Taxonomy (NCBI): domain Eukaryota; kingdom Metazoa; phylum Arthropoda; class Insecta; order Mantodea; family Hymenopodidae; genus Hymenopus; species Hymenopus coronatus. Next base: position 81,352,062 of record CM060888.1, on the reverse strand, counting down.
CTTAACCGGGACGGTCTGCTGAAGTAGTCCATATAGCGATAAACTGATCTCACGTTTCTTTCAAAACTCGCATCACACTTCCGTTCAAAGTTTTCTTCACAATTCCATTTGGGCAGTAAGAGTTCATACTCGCATCACGATCACTCGCGGGAACAGTCTTAATGCTTCCAAAGGAAACTTAATGATAGTTACAAAAGTGATGAATTCAACATCTCTGAAGTGGCGAAGACTTATGATCAATTGGCGTTCAATGAGATCGTTGATGATTTGCTGAGAAGTGAGTCAGCGTTGACTCACTAAGTCGCACTGGTGAAGAGGACAGAATTCTTGTAGTATCCTGCTCGGGATTCTGCGAACACAAGAGAATGATCATATTAGGTAACGACCAAAGAACAATGCACAAATAATATTCAGAAGTAAACATTTGATTATAACAAGTTTGGGGAAAACTGTGTCCTAAATCTTTTGCGTAAAAATGTTACGTATCGCGTACCAAAGGAATCTCATCGAAATATTTGTTTTATTTCCTCTACACCTTGTACGCACATAATTTTGATGAGACTTCACAGGAATGCTTGTTTTAAGATCCACTGAATAAAAATAATTTTTAGAAAAAAACTCAGTGTGTGTCCGTCTGTGTATTTGTGAACTGTATAACTCTTAAAGACCAAGCTTGGTATTTAAGTTGAGCATCTTTCAGGAATCCGACACACAACATTTCAAGAAAATCCCCCAGCTCAAACTATTCTTTATATGGAACTTTTTTCGAACTTTTTGATTTGCTGAAAATTACACTAACGGTTTTGATTGAAATCCCATATATTAAAATATTTACATGCTAAATATATGTATTTTCTGGGAATAGCCTCTGAATCCCTATGACCTACAAGATATAGACAAGACAAGAGATACACAAACATTTTAAAACATATTAAAAGTCACAATTTATGTCATATACATATTTTTTGGAGTTAATAATTTCCGGGATATTCGCAGATATTGGTTCCAATTTTAAAATGCCTAAACTTTTCTTAAATGGGAATTCTTCATTAGTTTTATATCTACTTTGTTTTACTCCTGACCATGCAATGAGAACCGAATTTCAATTTCATCGCATAGCCACATATAGTTTAAAAGGCTATCGCTTTAGTCTAGAGTATTTCTTTATGTCCCATTATTTACAAGAAAGTAAGCAAAACGACAATTGCTACTAATGTTTATCTAGATTAAGATGAAGAAGGTAGAAGAATAATCTTTTGTATTAATATTTAGTTTGTAGGACAAATAGAGAAAGCTATGTGAATGGAACACATCATATTTTATTATTAATGATATTTTTATGGCATATAAAATGTGATCACAGATGCGCTCAACAAATGTTGACTTCTTGAGTGAAAAAGTACAAAATTACAAAGATCTTGCCTTGAATTTATTATTTTAAATTTGGATATACATATCATCTTTTGATATATTCAAGAAGGTGATTTAAAAATTAATTAGTATGGACTTTAACTACATTGTATGCTGTTTTATATCACTAGCACACTGATTATTACTAATAATAAGCAAGAAATTAATGAAATAATTACAGAAAGGTAGGATTAAGTCGAAAATCTAGCTAATTGCCAATTCTATTTGAGACCAACACTGAGACTATAGAAAGATAAAATACAAAATGTTATGGAAACAGGTTTTACGTCATTGATACCACTAAATGCTACTCTCAAGTGAGCAAATAATTTTATCTAAATATACGGAGAACAATATATATGTACTGGAAAAATTTGCAATTTTGATTATTTGTTTGATATGGCAAACAAAAACATGGCTTATAAAGAAGAAACAAGTACTTGAAATAAAAATTACCATCTACGAAGATTTAATAGAACAGGTATAAATTAGAATTATTTAGGGTGATAATTATCACGAAATTTCCTGTAACATTAGTTTAAGCGAAAAAAAAAGAAAAAAAAAAAAGAGAGGAACGAATGGACTAGTACCACAATATTGCCTGCCCGGTATTTTAAAGTCCTTCAGTTTTGTTTGAAATGCTCACAATAATTATTAATCTACTCATAAACTGTGTGGCAGTATTTAATATGCCTCACATTCAAAATCCCGAGTTCGAATCTCTGTTAGGGGGATATGTACGAATAAAGTTTTTTTGCCCCTCTTCTTCTGAGAAGAAGAATGTCTGGAAACGTGAAGCTATATGGACCCGGGTTCATTTGATCACCGTTTCACCAAGTTCATTTATCATCCCATATGACCTACCAGGCTAAAGGACGTTAAAAATGTCTGCAAGAACTATCAGTGGCTTTCATTTAAGCTTTAAGGTTAATGTTGCCGGTTCCCATGGCCGCGCTAGCTGAAGTGCCTTGCTGTGGTGCTTTGCAGTGCAGGGGATATTTGGTTTGAGTCCCGTCTTGGGCATGGGTGTTTGTAAATGTGTATACCTACCTATGTGTGTATCAAAAGTATAAACGGTAATAAATTAGAAAAACAAAAGCGATGTTGGGAAAATGGAAAGACGGGGAAGGCAAACATGCTACCATTGTTGATTGGATTACATGACTTAGGTCCAAGAAATCCATAATATAAATTTAGTATGCTAGATGTGCAAAGAGAGATTTTTCAGGAAAATATTGCACTTAAATTACAAGGGAAAATGATTCATTACTACAAAAAGTTTATAGTTTATCGATTGAATTAATTTATTTATTCATCAAATTATTATTATTATTATTATTATTATTATTATTATTATTATTATTATTATTATTGTATCTCCGTTAGCGCATATGCACAAGGTGTATTTATTAAGTTTAAATGTATTACACGTGAGACCTGATGAATAAAGAGCAAACGTGTTTTATTCAGGAACATCTACTACCCGTAACTGGAAAAAAAAAAACAAGACTGGAGAAACCACTCACTATGTACACCTGCCCTATCAGCTACACAGAGTAGTTCCGACACGATTCCGAAACGGTTACTAATCAAACAATAATTTACGACTAAGGAACTGAATAAATAAAACAGTTGGTTTGCATAAATAATCTTTAAAACTAGTGTGCATAATATTTCTCTGTTCAAATAAAATTATTTTGTCCTCATTTAACCATTATTGTTATCTTTACTTATTATTCTAAATTTAATTATTGCATAAATCTTTATGCAAAAATAAAATATAGATTAGCCTTAAATATTTTAACATAAATGTGGTTATTGCCGTAGACTGACTTTTGCTGCTCACTTTTTTACAATTTTTCACATTTTTTTCTCTATATATGACTTATAATTTAAATAAACCGTCATAATAATTTACATATTTCGTTATGGGTCTAAGAAGAGTATAGAAAGATAGAGTGATGATCCTATCTTTTCAAGGACAGAAAGCCTGACCGCGACAAAAAGAAAAACAGAACGAGAAAACACGAAAAAGTAACGAAAAAAGAAGAGAGAGCACTATTATTTGATTGTGAGAAAAGTATAAAGTATTTGAAAATACAAATAATTAAGAAAGAATAGCTATCGGCACAAACAATTCAATTTTACATAATAGTAGCTCAATGGTGCTCGTTCATGACCCTTGAGGGTCTCTAATTTGTCTCCGTTCACTTTGAGGTGGCGATTTTAAGTCGGTCCTAATCAAATGTGGAATATCCCCAAGTTCCAATGTGGTTTGCAGTCCATGGTAGAAGCTGTAGGTCCTCTTATTCAATCATTAACCTAATCGTCACCCCACTATCGGAGATAATGAACACCGACTCGGGGATGCAACATCTCAGAAATGGGCCTGTCATCGCTTGGTGATAGCCCTGACATTCTATAGGGAGCGATAGAAAGAAATTATGATTTTTTTTGTGAGATTAGGTCAATCTATCGGTTAAAACAGTCATACAACAGTCATTCAAAATGTAAATTACTTCATAAGCTATTCCAAGAAAACTCAAGAAATACTTTATGATAATATAGATTAACTATTTCAATTAAAATATTAAATACATTTTTTTTAGATAATATAAACATAATGATTTATTTTTACATGCTGCATGATTATTTGTGATTATTTATGTTTAAGGGCGTTCAACGACAAATGTTGTTAGCGCCATCAGAAAATAATCCCGAAACAAAATGCACCTTCAAAAGTCAATAAAAACCTCACAAGGAACCAGGAATAAAAACACTATTAAAATAACTCGGAGAATAAAAACAAAAACACCTAAAGTGACATATATAATCTGTACAAATAACACAATGGAAAGAAAAGGGTATCAATTTTTACATGCAGAGGATAATTTGGCGTTGTGGATTTTATGAACAAAAAAACTCTTCGTGTTATGTCCTTGCAGGCTTAAACATCAATTTTCATATTTAACCGACATAAAAAGGGGCGCGCGCGCGCGCGCGCGCACACACATATATACACACATACACTGTCTCTCTAACACACACATAGTCATACATACTCTCTCTCACGCACACCACACATACACGGACGGACATTTTTCTAAAACTTTTTTTTTATTATTTAGGCGTCCTCAAAATAAGCATTTCTACTAAATTATGGAATTTAAATTATGTTGGATACAACATTTCCTCTACTTACTATAAGTACATGTTAGAGAAAGTAAAAATATATAAAATAAGCACTTGTATATTTAATTTTTAATATTGTTTAATAGTGTGTACATTTTATTCTGCAAACCGCTCTTTAGCCAATGACTGTGGTGATCCATGAAAAGAAATGATATTTGGGGAATTAAACTTCTGAAGAAAGCGAACCAGGGCTAAGTTAAGGATAACTGACCGTCATTTGTCAGTTATGAAGACTGGAAAATCTAGTAAAACAGACATGTCGGGATTTCAATGCAGATCTTCAGTTAACGAGTTTGGACTTAAGGACTTCGGCTACCCCTACCGGTATTTATATGTATATATAAATGAGCTCTGCGCTTTTTGTGTAAAAGTATTGTCTACCGCTTTGGTCTAGTAGACTAGGAGGATTTCATAGGTTATTTCTATAAAATTCAGATGTTAAGTTCTTAGCCATAATAATATATTATATGTATTTATTCAAACCGTTTGATCATTTATGAGAAAATAAAACGTAACGAAACACTTTCCACGTGGAGGGTAGTTTGGGGCGTGGGGAATGTTCTTCAAAATCTTCGTGTGGCATCCTTGAAAGATACTGAAGTTAAACCAAGTGTGGAATTTATTCCACATTATTCCAAATATGGAAGTTATCGATGTCTTACCATGACATCACGAGAAAAAACTGGATATCACCAGAAGTTAAAAAGCGTTGCAGAATTCGAACTGTGAATAAAGGATATCTCGGAAATGGCTTATTGCATGTAAACCGTTATTTTAAATAGATTATTTCAATGACATTTACATTTTTTTCTTGTCTCCTCTCGTTAGGGCATTGGCGCGGGGAATTCGGGAACCAGCGTGGGGATTCTTTCTCGCTGGGAATTCTACATAAGTGTGTATTCTTCATCAGCAATCCAACGTTCGGGAAATGGCAACACCACCGCAGCCGGGTTGTGGCTTCTCCTACAATTCCATCTCGGCCACTGACCGACCTTCGGATTGAATATTCATCAACAGTGCAGTGTCTCTTCGTCTATTGCTAACATTTAACAGTTACATTTCTTCCGAGTGAAGCCATTTCCACAAAATTCAAGTTATATATTATATTTATGAATTAAATGTCTTTAATACATCTATAATTCTTTTGAAAATTTTCATAAAATCATATATTTTGAATAATGTTCCACGTGGGCAAGGGAAAGAAGAATTTCTGGAAAATTCCCGTAACAAATTCTTGAACTAAGTTATCCGATTTTGTTCTGGTCTCAAAACTATATTTTTGTGTAACCTTAATGTTTGGTTTGTAATTTAGATAAGAGTTCACTTTCTTACCACATGGAAGTAACAGTGGAAGGAAAGATTTCTATTTATTTTGAAAACCCTCGTAAATAAAAATAAAACTGTCAAGATTATGGTACTCGCTTCTATTATGTAGTATATTTTTGTATTTTAAAGCAAAGAATCTTTCTCAAAACTGTTCCATTTCAGTTTCCCTTCAAGATGAAGTGATGTTAAGAGAACCGAAGGCTCGCTAGGAGCGACCGACCGCCAGATCTCGAATAATAACCATCGAGAGAAGGAGGCGAGCTTATACAAGAGCTGAGTATAGAGATTTATAAAACCGCTATTCTAATCACACAAGAAGTTGAGTTCCTCCCTGATATAACCGAAGCCAAGCTACAAGGAAAACAATACTTCAGTCCGAGACATAATGACTTGGTGCTTTAAGTTTAATTACGAAACTGGCGGATAGACGAGAAGGGCGGAAGGGGGAGGAAAGTTTCGGGGTACACGATGAGATTGCACCGCTTTAGGAGGGAAAAAAATCACAAGTAAGACAGAGAGGCGGTGGTGTTGGTGGTGGTATAATGCCGTCAAGACTTTGAAGGAAGCGGGAGCTTGCACACACACACACACACACATTATTACTAAAATCTCACGAGGCAGTCTTCTTCTTCTCTACGTCAACACACGGTTTAATGGTAGTTGTTGTTGTTGTTTTGTTTTTTGTTGTGTGTATGTGTTGTGTGTGGGGCCGATCTTTCATCAATCATTGGACGCGCTCTCTTCCTCCTCCTCCTTATTCCTCTCCCTCCCTCCTCTCACATACACTATCAATCATTCCTAGACTCAAAAATCGCCCCATGTTTCTGACAGAGCGCTGTCCCCTTAATTTAATATCGAAAACAGAGAAGGAGGAGGCTGGACTTGCCTGAGCCGACAGCGATCTTGGCTACCGCCGCCGGATATGCTACTTCTTTACCTACTCTGTGCACTTTACTTCTTTAACAAAAAGATTTAGGATAAGGAACCGAAAGAACCTTTCCTATCCGCACTATGTTCATCCACTAATGACGAACAATATTTTACAGGCATTTTAGTGGACTGCGAATAAACAGTGCTGATGTCTAGTACAAGATAGAACATATATCTTTTGATAGGAAAACATTATTTTACTAACATTGTTAAATGTAAAACAAATTGAAGTTAGCTGTTCTTGTCATTAAAATATTTTATGGGAATAGAATATTAGTGCTCTCTCTCTCTCTCTCCTGCAAAATCCTAATATTTTGTCCTAAGATTTTCTTTGTAAACAACATTTAAGTTAGCTGTTCTTACAATTATTTATTAATTGTATTAGAGTAAATATTATTATTGATTTAATTGCTTTTTCTCACAAGCAGTGTGTAGGACAGGAGTTGAATAGGTAGAGTCAGACTGAAAAATTCAATGTCATAGTCGGTATTTCAACCACGGATCTCACGGTCTCTAGCCAGTTGCTCTACTGCCGAGCTAACATGGCAACATGCAGGCATATCAATGAATTTTCAACTGACTTGCATGCTTGCTGGTAAATAATAGTTGGATATACCATGAACCCTGGAACTTAAAGTACTTACAACATTTTAAGTCGCCATTGTGACATTGAGATCACCTTGTGGTTTACTGGGAAACATGCAAGTCAGTTGAGAAATTCAATGCTATCCCGGCACGTTGACATGGTAGCTCAGTGGTAAAGTAACCGGCTAGAGACCGGGAGGTTCGCGGTTCAAATACCGGCTTTAGTATTGAATTTTTCAGTCTGACTCTACCTATCCATTATCATTATTATTATTACTATTGTTATTATTATTATTATTATTATTATTATTATTATTATTATTATTATTATTATTTATTAGCCTCTCTCTCGCAAAATACTAAACTTTTCTTTCGTCATACGTATGCTGACGTGCGTAAAAGTCGTTAATTCCCCTAAATCTCAACAGTTTTTTCCTCCATAAGGTTTCCACTTAAGGTTTCAGCAATCCAGTCGGTGTCAATTCTCTGTGACCTGTCTGGCAAACCATTCAGGGACATAAATGAAGGGGTGGTTTGCATACCATCTCTATGAAAGAGTTTCAATATGATTGCTGCACAAAGAAAATCTTAACCCAGTATATAATAGACATTGTTCAGAAATCTGTGTTACAATTTTAAATCACTTCAGCTAGTGCTTTTATTAACTGAATCATCAAAATGACCGAAAAACAAGCAATGTTAAAAAATTTAGCCTTCTACAGGAAGAGATGAACTATTTGCAGGTGTCATTACGGCTACGATATGGGAGCTCTCATCAGTGACCTTATTCCTGTGTTTTTATATGTTATTTTGTCTTAGATATTTCACTCGAGAGAACGTGGCAGTTCAGTCATATTTTGAGGCAGGTAAAGTGCCCTGCCAATATGGTGGCTGTAATTATATTTAAGAAACAGGGTAGTTTTTACCATTCTTGGACCACATTTGATATACTTAAAGCTCCAAATTTTCCCAGTTTTACGTGATTTTTGCGAATGCTGTGCTAATAATGGCAACTAATGCTCTGTGTTTTATTAAATTGAGATTTAAAAAGTAATTGAACATTGAAGCCTCATCAATTATTTACATGTGTTTCCGTTAGTAGAACTCGATCTAAAGTTGACATTCGTACCCTGCCTATAAAAGGAACTGTTTTAGTGAAATCAAGGGACTGCTCTTTGCAATTTGTGCAATTATCTAGAGTATGGCATTTAAGGGGAGATGGATAAGGGAAGTCTAAAAAGTCTGATGTGTTCTATTTGCATGACTTTCGCTACCTATTCTGAATAAATTATTATTACAAAAGCGTATTCATATCTCTACTTCGTGCTAATTGAGATAAACACTAGCAGGAATGGTTTCATTACTTAGATCCTTATAAATACAAGGGAAATAAGGGAATACTGAAGTGTTCGCTAAAGCAATAGTTAAATCTCTAAAAGTCTGTCGCTTTGTGATGCAATTGAAAGTCCATTATTTTTGCATGACCACGATGAAAAATGTAAATTACAATTTTCATTTAAGAAAAATCAAAGTACTGCAAATATAAAAACTTTGTCTGTCCCTTCTGTTACTCAACAGTCATTCACAATGAAGAACTCTTCAGAGGTTATTCCCAGAAAATTCAAAATATACATGCTATTTGCCATGTAAATATATTTATAATACGGTATTATAATCAAAATCGTTAAGCACATTTTTGAGGAAACCGAAACTTTCGAAAAGTTTTCCATGTAACGAGAGTTTGGGTTGGGGGATTTTTCCTGCAGTTTTTTGTATCGCATGTTAGAAGACAGTAAATGTCAATACAAATTTTGGTATTAGCTGCCTATAGAAACACACATGGACCTCTTTGTAAAACTGACCTTTATTTGGTCCTCAAAACATGCATTTCCAATGAAATCTCAGTATCAAATTTCTGGGTGGAATACGATTCCGTCTCTATCTACTATATACGCGCACGGTAGTTAGTACATAAAGTAATAAGATTTTGCAAGAATAGTTCATAGCATTTGTGGGTATAGAAATTCAGTAAAGCTCCTATAGCACATGTTACTTGGTATTTAGTTCCATTTACAACCCTGGCTCACATTCGTGATGCTCTTGAGGAATCTATAATGAGTAGGTACATAAAGAAAAATATACCTCACCTTGTAGAGGCGACTTGACATCCCGGTCAGCTTGTTGTTGCTGTTGTTGTTGCTGCTGCTGCTGTTGTCTTGACTTCCGTTCTATCTCAAGCTCCTGGGCCAGCGTTTCTGCAACAAGCAAAACCTTGTTTTACACCTCCAAGTTATTCATATCCTTTATACAGTCTTATGCTCCATGGTACTCCGTGAAACACAATACATTTTCCAAATATAATCATTGATATCTCAAATTTTGTCTCAGAATACACACACACACACACTTGGCTTGGTTTTAGATGATAACTCTTCATAATTCAGTATAATTAAAACCTTTATAAGTATTTAATGTTATTACATAATATGCTGAGATGAAGGTTTTGAGATTTGTGACTAGTTATATTCTTATAGACAAACAGAGTCATGAAGATGAAAGAAATAATTACAAATATTTATATTAATAGATACAGTTACAGAGAATAAAATAAATTTTTTACTAGTTACTATATTCGAAAAACGGAAAGTGATAATTTCTGACAGAGCCATGAATTACAAACCTATAGATCGAAAAAGTTGAGGAAGATGGATTGAGAAATTTAAACATGCAGTCTGAACACACCATTAGTGATCTATTCTCTGTTGTTTGATGATGAATATTGATATTATATAATATATAATATTAATCACATAATTATTTAATTAATAGATAACATTCTATAAAGTACATGGGTAGTAAGTTGACACAATTTGGAAAGAACTATGGCATTGATCCCGTTAAGAACAGGATTCCAATCTAATATTACTAAGTGCTAATTTTTGCATAAACTGTTGGTATTCTGTAACACGATGTGTTTAGTTTCAAGAGGAAAATCCACTCTCATCCCGAATTTTGAAAACACTGAAGGCCATTTGCTGGGTTACTCAAAAAGAAGAACCATTTATAAACATAGAAACTGGATTCAAGAAACCATAGATTTGAACTATAGAAAAAAATGGCATGCAGAGTAGCACCTGCGGAAACTGCAATGTCAGTGCTATTCATGCAACATTTGGCCAAAATCAGAAGAGTTTCGATATGGTCTGAGAAATTCCATTACTGCAATTAATATTTTCGTTTTTCTATCTTATAGTATTTTCCAATTTTATATCTTATAACGTAGTGGAGGCACTGAAAATATTTTATACAAGTTTCCATTCTTGTTTTTGCTTAAGATTGTTATTAGCGTATATTATTATATATTAAGATAATAGCAGATTGAAGACATTTTGTTCCGGAAGAATAAATACGTAAGTAAGAAAATAAAAATTAGAATTTACAAAACAGTAACACATCCAATATTGACCTAAGCTTCAGAAACGTTATATCAACGTATCAGATCTTAGAAATATATAAGATGATATCCAAAGGATATCGTACATAAAAATGATAGATTAAATCTAACATAAGAAAATAATGAAGCATTGAACATTCAAGCAATAAATAAATGGGTGAATAGAAGAAGATTTGAATGGAACCTACACTTATTTCATTTGGAGCTGAACATGATGGTTCGCATATCAAGAGATAACTCAATGTTGGATGAAATGAGGTATCCCAGAAGGTCAAAAGAAAGCTTGGAAAGGCCCATTGGTCTCTAGAGTAAACTTGTGTGAGCCTAGTATATTATTATTATTATTATTATTATTATTATTATTATTATTATGGCAGTATTTCAAGATGTGCTACAAGTCCTTTGTTATAATTAAATGTATCTTCACCACACTTTATTCTCTATATTATTCCACATTTACAAAAGACACTCTTGAAGGGTCACCCCTCTGAAGCTCATTTCGCACCGACAATAATCCAAATGCTAAAAGACCTGCCCCAGGAAGATGTAAGAGCTAAAAACTTGAAACTTGTTGTTATTATTTCCTGAAAGCATTTTCAATCCTCAGAAAGACTCTCGCACAAACAGAGCTAACTACAAAGATATTACGCATTCACCCCTCTTCATCCCTTTCCCTTGCTCGAGACTTCTCAGAAACGACAGAGAGAAAATACATTTTCATCCCAATGCTTACAACATCGTATAATGCTTCTTCCCCGCCCTCTTCCTCTCGCTTACTTCAGAAAAGTTTATTCAATTTCATGCTCGGGTTGTTACATATTACAATTTAACATTTTCTTCCTGACCCCCTTCTTTTCCCTTTTTCACCAGCCCAAAGACTCGTTTCCTTTATTTTCAACAACTTCTTTGCCTGCTGTAGTTTTAGCATAAAAATGACTCGTAAGAGAGGGTATCAAACAAACGGAGGAATTGTGTTTCGAGTCTTATTAACATTGCCCGAGATAGACTAGACAAATTGAATTATCTAGGCCGCCTGTCTCTATATGATGGATCCTTTTCCAAGCTACTGCCGTTGTCGCTGTTCAATAAAATTTAATAAGATACTCTGGCATTTTCCCCTGCTCCACAACTCCCTCTGTGTGTTTCTGTGTCCCCCCCCCACCTGCCTCCAGGGGCAATAACCCCCTTCTCTCCTCCGCTTGATTTTCGACTGTTCTTTTATTAGTATTTTTCTTTTTAAACTTAGTGTTTCATATCTGAGGTATGACGTTCGTGTGGAAACAAAATTGGACGGGTCATTCTCATTATTTTCATCACTATGGCCATCAAATGCACAACTCATTCGTCGTTCTCAGTCATCCCATTTTATAACGTTTGGTAGCATTCACAATGCTTCAGTCATATAATTTGCTGAGCAGTTGGATTCTTATGAAAAATATGTTACATCCATAATATTTTACCTATCCACTATGTCCTATAAATATATTTTGGGCAATTTTTTTGAGAGGAAGGACCTTTATTTTATTTTGCTCAATCCACCCCTCGCAAATGAAACCAATCTGCACAAAAAATCGCTGACATTTATACATATAATCTTTGAAATTTTCTTACATTTTTGTAGTTTTATTATGAATGTTTTAACAATGAAAATTACTATTTTAATATTAATTTTATACATATTTAGCAACAATAATTTTATTGAATCGTTATATTCCTAATTCATTAGGAGAGGTAATTCACGTCAATTAAAATTCCTTATCTAAATTCCGTTCCATTAGGAGGCGTTATTCTTGTAATATGAATTCATGTTAACCAGAATGTTATTTCTTATCTGCTTATGTAATTCTAAGTTCTACGCCTAACAAATCAAAATAACTTATTTGAATAAAATAATTATATTTAAATAAAGTTCTCTTGATAAGCTATTCCTTAAAATTCCTGTAAAAATCATCCTAGAAGGCATACTACTATTTTGGAAAGGAGGAATCAGAGTGTAGTCTTAGTTCTGAAAATACTATATGTTTGCCAGAGAGTTTTCGTGCAAACTAGTAATCCAGTTGCATTATTAGGAATCCATACGGATATTGCGTTATTGGCAAGTAACGTTATTCTTCTGCGTAAATAAAAGGCCATTCGTGGCATTCATTCTGACTGACCTACTAGCATAAGGGACACCCGTCGACAGATTCTCTTGGTTACGCCTCATGACGCTAATTTGGAAAGTTGCTGACAGAATCCCTTGCTACTAACTGGACAAGATGGCTCCCAAAACCACAGCTTTACAAAGCAAGAAGTTCCCCAGGGATCCCTCCATTCCTTCTCCGCAACACCAATTATCAATTCATTCCAGCTTAGAGTGGGAAGTTAGCCAAAGGTCTGAATTATTCCTGAGAAAGCTGCAGGGGATGAGGGACACGGTTGGGTTGTGCCAAGTCAGGAAGAGGGTGGGCGGGACATGGTTCTTGAATAAGAATGGACATACCGCAACATCAACACCGCAGCCGTCGTCAAGCAATTTGTTTAGGTGTATCGAGCTTGTTGGATAATATCCACTTCATGTTCCTAGATGTTTAATACTTATGGTGTTTGCGAAACGCACAAAGGGAGTACGTTAACTAAATCCTGTAAGGAAGATTACTTTAACACCAACAGCTTCTGGTTTTTAAAACTCAGCAGTTCATTTCGACTTTTTTTTTTTTTTGTACCACATTTAGTTGTTGATTGCATTATCCCCTGCTTTGACTGTAAAAAGCTTATTGACCTGCTGTAAAGGATGTTGCTTTAACACCAACAATTCGGTTTCTCAAAGTGGGCTGTTTTTTTCTACTTTTTTGTTTCACATTTATGATACAAAAGTGTAGGAAAAATAGAAGTATTACTGTTGCATTACCCACTGCGTTGACTGTGAAAGCTTATTGGTCTGCGCTGAATGGATATTCACTTTTTCTACCACATGCAATGTACATGGTAGGTAGCGAAGTTATTGCGTTCTACCCAAAATTTTGATACCGAGATTTCAGTCTAAAACGTTTTGAGATCCCTGAGCCCAAAGAATACAACTTTCAAAAAATCTTCGTATACCTGTGTGACATAGAAACAGAGAAACGAGAGAGAGAGTGTGTGTGCGTGTGTGTGTGTGTGTGTCTGCGTGACTGTGAACGTCATAACTCAAAATATTAAGGTCCGTTAAATACCAAACTGTCAGCATCTTCAGTATCTTCCACGACACGACGATTTTAAGGTTTGTGAGGGGTGTATTGGAATGTTTTGTGAGGCCTGCATTTATTAAAAAAACAAAAAAGGTCTAAGCTGCCGAAATAATTAAATTGATATGGAAGATTTTCGATATTTTTTATTTTCTCAAACAGGTTTCTAACTTTTGATTAAAACACCGTGTATTTGAGATATTTTTATGACAAACTACTATATCTTGAACTGTACACTTTGAATTTTCCCGGAATAGCCTCTAAAGAGCTCTTAAACCGTAAGAGGTAGACAAAGTCTTACTATACAGAAAATGTGGATCTCGTTAGAACACATAATTTATGTCAAATACATAGTTTTGTGGAGTTAACCATTTCCAAGGTATTCCTTGTATTTGTTTGAATTTTCCAATGCTTTGCATTTCTCAAAAGGATAATCGCCTTTTTTTTCTTCTTCTTTAGAATTATAATTCTATTTTTAACAAACAGCTCTAAAGTTGAGAAAGTCATGCGAATGTAACATCAGATTTTTCTTCTATTTATTTTACGTCCCTTTAACAGCTTGTCATATCGTGAGCAATATTTTATGTAAGATCGGTAAGAGATTAACTGTAGCATGCATGGTTTCATTCTCGTACTTTCGCTTCGCGCCAACAGTCCAGTCAACAGCTTTTCACCATCTGCGCTCAGTGGAACGGGTCATCGGACTCGAAAATCTTAGGACTTCCATGCGTCTCTGGTGACCTGTTTGCTTGTGGCCTATGAACTTTATGGTTCCTTCATTTCTCATTCGTCTGGTGGTATATCAGCCAAAATATATCTGCAGAGAAAGAGGTGCGTAAGAGTCACCCGGTGCTCTCTTATTCATTTTATTGGTTATCTCTTCGTTAATTTTTAACGCAGTAGTAGTTTTCTTTGCTTAAGAATTTAACATTTTCGGGCAGTTTTGGCATGTTCTGTGGGTTCTCTTTTCATTCCCGGACGTAAAAGAAAAGAGATGAGACAAGTTAACCTCCCGTTTGAGAAAATTTAAAACCAACAACAAGGAATAGGTATTTCAAAAATTGTTAACTCTATAAAACATATATACATGTATATATAACATACATTGTACGTTTTAATAATGTCTACATCTTACGGTTTACGAGTCATACAAAAGTTATCCAGAATGGAGCGGCCTTCACAGGCTATTCCCAGAAAATTCAATTTTTTTTTTTTTTTTTTTTTTTTGTAGTTTAACGTCCTTTAACCTGGTTGGTCATATCGGACGATGAATAAAATTGGTGAAATGATGCTCGAATAATCTCGGGGTCCATGGAGCTTAAAGTTACTCGACATTCGTCTTCTCAGGATAAGGGAAAACCACTAAAAAAAACCTTATCCGGGTAACTCACCCTAAGCGAGATTCGAACTCACGACCTGCTGAATGTGAAGCAGACGCACTGCCACCACACTACCCAGGCGGGCAATTTATACATTTTGTTTGTTATAAAAATATATTAAGCATATGGTATTTTAATAAAAATCGTTAAGAGCCATTTTTGAGAAAATCAACATTTTCGATAAATGTTCCATGTAAAGGGTAGTTGGCGTGGGGGGATTTTCTTGAAAATAAATTGTGTGTTTTAATGATGCTTACATTTTTTTGTACAATAAGTTTTTACTCTTGCGGTTTACGAGTTGTACAAAAGTTATCCAGAATGGAGCCGTATTCACAGGCTATTCCCAGAAAATTCAATATATACATTTCGTTTTTCATAAAAATATATTAAGCATATGGTATTTTAATCAAAATTGTTGGAGCCATTTTTGAGACAGTCAACATTTTCGATAAATGTTTCATGTAAAGAGTAATTGGCTTGGGGGTGGGGGTATTTTCTTGAAAATCTTTGGCGCAACCTTGGAAGAGACTAAACAATGCCAAGTCTGGTATTTAATGACTTTGCAATTTTTAGCTATGCTGCCCAAACACACACACACAAACACACCACACCCAAAATGTTTTTGTTTATTCAGGGAATAAAAAATCATGTATTTTCAGTGAAATGTCGGTATCGAAATTTCGGATGGAATACAATACTTCTGCATCTACTATGTACATTGTACAAACGTGCTAGAGAAAGTAAAAATATAGGACGATAGCGTAGCTGCATTACCTGTAGGAAGTCAAGTTTTCTGGCGCCAAGAAATACCTCCCTCTTGTTTCCCTCCCTCTCTCCTTGCTCGCATACACACACATACACACACGCATCAAGAAATAAAAAGCGCATATATAGCGGTCAGTCGAATGAAGTGGATTGCAAAAAAAGAAGAAAACAAAGTTGAAAAAATGCCGTGGTACATGGCTCCGGCAACTACAATAATTGCACGGTTGGGTGCCCGACTCGCAAGCCCACGTTTATATATTCCACACGCTCGTGCGCCGACAGTGGCGTGCTCTTTTTAAACCAAGAAAAAATTCTCGTTAGGCAACCGACATAAAAAGCTACATGCGGTAAGTAGTTGTGTCTATTTACGGTGCAGAGCTTATACAGTCCACGAGTGGGTGTCTTTTGTCTGCTTTCAATAGTCTACTGTTTTCAAATATGCTTAAGGAAATTAAGGCTGGCTGAGATTACAGTTTACAAATATCTCACATCTATTACATTACCCGCCTACATTACCAGGCATTTCGACTAGGACTGGTATTTGTGAGGTCGTGGAGTCGGTTCTCCGTGGTCTACCTCTCTGACCTATGGGGTTTTCGGGGTTTTCCCAGGTCACTAGGCGAAAGCTGGCAAGATTTCTTTATTCCCCCGAACTTTCTGTTATTTCATTTCATCCCAACCAGTCTCTTTAGGATTGTGTCAACGAAGACTGCGACTGAGGCACCTTTCCATGGAGGTGACTACGCTCTAGAAATACAGTTCTCGGCTGTTGGGTGGCGTCAGTGGTTGTCTCCGTACTCAAGTGATCCACCCGGGACTGAGTCACTGTCTCTTAGCGCTCCCTGCGTCTAGATGAACTATTTGT
Organism: Hymenopus coronatus; assembly: GCA_030762935.1. Taxonomy (NCBI): domain Eukaryota; kingdom Metazoa; phylum Arthropoda; class Insecta; order Mantodea; family Hymenopodidae; genus Hymenopus; species Hymenopus coronatus. Next base: position 81,334,950 of record CM060888.1, on the reverse strand, counting down.
GAATTGTTGGGGACCCTCCACGGCAGTTTTCTTTTCCGGAATTAGGTCGCCCTCTGAAATACATTCATCTCATTGTCTCTTCAGGGGTCTGACGTACAATAAGCCAACTGCTACAGTGTGGAAAACCTTTCCGTAACGTTCACACACACAGACACACATTAGCCGTTACTGTAGTGTGAGGGCAGCGTGTCTGCCTGACATTCAAGAGTTCGTGGGTTCCTAACCCACTTCGGGTGAGTTACCAAGAGAAAGGGTTTCTGCGAGGTTGTCATTCATCCTGAGAAGACGAATGTCGAGTAACTTTAAGCCCAATGGACCCGGAGATCATTTGAATATAATGTCATTCATTGTCCGATATGGTTAAAACATTCGACTGGAAAAAAGTAATAATAATAACAATAATAATAATAATAATAAAGTAATTATAATAATAAATAACTAAAAATAAATAAAATCTTTAACCTTCTAGTAAACATCATTCTATAAATTCTTTACCTAGTCTAAAACATTGAAACATAATGGGACCATCCGAGGTTTTCACACTTTACCATTAGGGCAATAAAGCACAAGCTACTGCACCATTTAAAATTTTGGTTACATTGCATTTGCATGAAAACATCTTATGGTATTAATCAAAAGTAAATGAGCCATTTCTAACTTTTCCAAGTAAAGATTAGTTTAGAGTGGAAGATTTTGTTGAAAATCTCCATGTTGCAACCTTGAAAAATACAGAATTTTAATACTGAGTTTGATATTTATTTTATAATAATGTTTTACGTTATTTCTTTCTCAGAAACACACACACATACATATATACAGGCACACATATACAGGACCTTTTTCTAAAAATAGCAACCTATTTGCTTTTTTGGATTCAAGATGCATTCATCTGAAATCTCAAAACAAATTAAATACCTGCTCTATTTTCCTCAATCTACTTTTACGTTGCTAAACTTGTTTCGCTGTTGAATAGCATACATTTGAGAAAAGATTGTACAAGTGTTTCTTTGTGCACAGCAGAAATCACATAACATGGAGTCAATTGATTGACCCGATGGTTTCTATGAGTTCTATACCTTGATGACTGCAATTAATGTTATGTAGTTTCCTTAATAAACCTTACGCGAATAATACAGAAATTGCTCTGGCAGATCAAAATGTAAGTTTAGAAAACTTATTTTATTATTGCCTGGTGGCATAATATCCTAAACTAACAGAAGTGTCACTCGCCCACAGTCCTGCGCTTCTAATTTACGCCACTCACCTATGTACTTCCCTTAATATTATTTTCCGACTGTTTATAATCGTTAGTGTTATAATATGCATATATTTTAATGCCTCATAATTTCACGAACCTCAATTTATATCAGTAACTATTTCAAGAAGAAGAATATGTATAAGCTCCAGGCTCTACCAATGTACAATGTACAAGTAGGTAGAGAAGATATTGTATTCCACCCAAATATTATATATCGAGATTTAACCGAAAATACGTGGTTTGGAGTCCTGATTTAAAAATAATACTTTTAGAAAGTATGTGTATGTGTGTGATTGTGAACGCATAACTAAAAACGAAATTTCGTAAATACAAATCTTGATATATATTTAGATCTTATAAGGATGCAATATGAAAATTTTCAAAATAATTTCCCAACCTAAAGTACCCTTTAAATGGCGCATTTTTTTTTTAAAAAAATGGCTCTAACGAGTCTGATTAAAATTCGGTATGTATACGATATTTACGTGACAAATGAATTTTCTGAGAGTAGACTCTGAAGAACTTTTTATTCTGGATGAGTTTTGCATAACTGGTAAACTGTAAGAGACAGAAAAAATATGTGATCTTACGACACAAAAAATGTGATCTCATTAAGCACACATTTACGTCAGATACATTTTCTGTAGAGCTAACGATTTCGGAGATATTCCTGGTTATTACTGTAATGTTCCATAAAGCTGTTTTCAAATGCGAAGTCATCATTCATTTTGCTTTTATTTTACTCCTGGGCATACATTAGCGAACAGCTTTTAGAAGATTTTACTATCGCTTTAGCCTAGTGTACCCTTATTGCCCTTCTACTTACACGGAACTACGTAATACGGTCATTTCGACGAATGTTTATCTCGATTGTAAAATATAATAATTTTTAAAAGGGTGTTATTTGCTGAATAGGTAGAGAAACTCTCGCGAATCGAAGCCTGCATAAGTTTTTTAGTTTAATGAATTAAATATACACAAAAAACTAAAACTATGCATTCTCCTCGGACCCATCATGCCAAATAAAACCCTCGACAGTGGTTGGTTGGTACATTCTGGAGGGTGTTCGCACTGGAGCCACCTTTTTTTTGAAATATATGCGTAAGCTTTCACGGCCGGTGTCCATAGTTTTAAAATGTAAAACTTTTGGGCTGTTTTGCCGTGGTCTGTAGGTTAAAATATGTTTAGTTAAAATATTTCTACCTAAAGTTTCGTCCCCTTTCTGTGAGAGACATCTTCAGAGGCAATGTGCTCACGTCGCTAACTCGGCACAGACAGACACGAAACGTTAGATAGAACTATTTTAACTAAACATATTTTAACCTACAGACCCCAGCAAAACAGCCCGAAAATTTTAAATTTTAAAACAACATTTTTGTGTCAGAGCCCATGAGAGGATGATTTGAGGGCATTATCGACGGGCAGCCGAAAGCGGTTCGTGATGAAAGGGAATTGGTCACTAACATGGCCCAACCAGTTCATCTCGACGTAGGGAGCGTTAGGAGCCAGGCAACCTAGGTGTGTCTAAATACCCTTGGTCTTACAGACATCTCCAACACCACCTCACCGCCGAGAGCTGTATTTCCAAAGCGTATTCAGCACCATGGAAGGGCGCCATCACCGCGGTCTTCGCCGATACTTAAAACTCTGAAAGAGATTGGTTGGAGATGAAATGAATGGACAGTAAATTTGGAGGAATAAAGAATCCTCCCCAGCAATCGCATAGTGGGCCGGAGAAACTCTCGAAAAACCCATGGGTCAGAGAGAACTTCCACGGAAATCGAACCCATGACCTTTCAAATGGCAGTCCCAAAGGAAACGCCTTAGCCGCCTGGTTGTGTTCAATAATGAACACCAGAGATTTCTTAAACCCCACGAACTGCGCATTTGGTGTTTTGTTCCTTAATATGTATATGTTTAATTAATTCAGGTCGACAGATACGCCACTGGTAAGTAGCCCCAGGCAGGTGGAAAGATAGCAGAAGGTTCCATTTATTATTACTCTTTTTTCATTTTATGTAAAAACTTTCATTATTAGATTCTGTCTGTGGGCGCTAGCGATTGGACTCGACTGTTACAAAGAGGCGTAGTCAAGAACCCCCCTCCCTCTCAAATTGTTATGACGATTATTATATATTCATAAATGGACGACTTCCCATGCCTTCTTTCGAGACACATGCCGATTAACTAGGCAGGAGAGTGCCTCTGTCATTATCTGTTGTTGTTGTTGTAAATGTAATCAATATTCATGTGAGATGCCGAGTACCTATGTAAAACTGCTAAATAAAAGATACAAAAAAGTCCCCTTCGAGTTAATAGGCTATATGAATCGATTTCTTGTGGCAAGCATTATAACTTAGGGCAAGATTTTTATTCTTTTGCTCCTGCCGAGAACGTAGGGTTATTTTCCTGGAGAAAAACGTATGAATCGATTCAGCTAGATCTTTAAATTACTTATTAACTCGATCAAGTTTACTTGCCGCGTAGGAATTGCCCAGGCATTAAAAATAGCAAAAAAATGTATCTTGTGTTAAAAAGTGCTGCCGTCGCATAACACGTTTTTCGTACTTCGCAATAAGAATTATTTGAATGTCTAAGTGCCGACTCGTTTGGAATTTTAAATGCTGATCGAAAGATACATAGATTGGTGAATAATCGATCCGAAAACGATTTCATGGCAATTTCTCGCTCCCTTTTAGTGTGTAAAGGTTAGGCACAATCTAGGGCAGTGGTTCACAATCCGCAGGAGTTCCCTGCGAACACTGCGCGTATAGGCAGTTAATATATTCATTCAAGTTGCACCAGGCCATGTAGGTATATATTAGGTCACCTTTACAATGGTTTCTTCATCAAGGAACTTATAGTTGGGGATTTCACTACATGGTGACGAGGGATTAACTCATCGCCCAAAGATGGCACCCAAAATTACGACTTGTGGATATGAAAATGTCAAAACCAGCTCAGGGACTTGAGTTTAGCAATCTTGGAAAACATTTCTTATAATTGGTTTAATTGTTTTTTCACACAATTCGGGTTTAGGACAGGAGTTGGATAGGTAGAGTCTGACTACACGCAGCTTGTGTGTTTTCAATTAAACCAGTATCCATTGACCATAATAGTTGGCTATACTAGAAAGTACTTACAACATTGTAAGTCGCCATTGGGGTTGTCATCTCAAAATAATTTGAGATCAGCTTGTGTTTTACCGGGAAACATGCAAGTAAGTTGAGAAATTCAATTTTATGCCGGCATGTTGCCATGGAAGCTCAGTGGAAGAACCGGGTTCAAATCCCGGCTATGACATTTAGTTTTTGCCAACAATGTTATACGGAAGTGAATGTAAGGTGGTAATGAAAAGGATGAAAACAGAATAAATGCATCGGAAATTAAACTTTTAAGAAGAGTAAAAAGATGTTCTTTAAGGACATGGATGTCTCAAATTTTGAAATTCCAAATTAATAATGCTAGTTTTTTTAAATTTATACCATAGATGTAATATAGTGCAAATAAGCTACAATGAACTTTTCTCTAATGATTTTGAAGTTATGGTCAAATTCTTGTTACTAAAATAGTCCCTTGCGACCAAGGAATTAACATTTTGGTCTAATATTTTAACCCTATATTCACTATACATATAATTTTTTAAAGTTATGCAGGTCCTATTTTGTCATAAAATATACTTTTTGTGTATGAAAATTGAAAATATAAGCCTAAATACATCTAACAGTAAAATCTGGCGTAGTTATTATTCATTGCATCCCTGTGAACGTGTACAGCAACTTTTATGTGTGTAACAGAAAAACTGTCCGTAAGGAGCATGTTTCTGGAAGAAAATGTTGAAATATCAATAGCGAGACAACAAAGTTGGTTTCTTTCCTTTTCCTCTCCTCTGCTGCTGCCTTTTCTGTCACTTTCTTCTGAAATTGCTGCTTTTCTTCTGCACAACTTTGTTTTTTCCTTTGCATGATGCGAATGAAATCTGTCGAAATGAAGTTTTTCTTGCCAAGTCCAGTACATTTTGTCTCTAATGCTTTGCTGTAGCTCCAGTGACTTAAGGTATTTAAAATGACATCTGGTGCTCAATTATACCTTTTTGTATTCAGGAGTGTTTAAACTATTTTAGGGAACTAAAATAAAATAGTAAATTTTTATTGTGATTTTTCATAAAATTTCAGTAATTTTCAAATTTGCATACCATTAAAAGACCACATTAGAAATGAGGATATACGTAAAAAATTGGAAACTACACCCCTCCTAGATAAAGTTAAAACAGAGCAAAAAATGGATTCAACATTCATGACCAAGACCAAGAAGATGGTAAAATGATGAACCGCACCACGAATTGACGTTGATGACCTCTTCTTTCAGGAGATAGCTTTCTTTTACGTGTAAATAAACATTACACGGGACTAATGGCTTCACCACCCTTCCGAAGGAAGCCATGCTAAGAATTTTTAAATATTAATCAGTTATGTTTAAAATGAAATATGTATGCAAATAAACCACGCATTTTAATAAGATTACAAACAAAACTGAAACCTACTCCTACAGAGATAGTTTTACTGTGTTCTGAAAATAAGTAATGATTCAGAATTTACTGATAAGAATGCTTAAAATGAAATCTCATAATTATGACTTTAAAACTAAATTAAAATAGTACAATTATTCTGTAGTAAATTGAAATAAAATATTCTAGCATAATTATTTACGAAATCATTGCACTGTCTTATAATTCGGATGAAGAGTATTTTTATATTGTTCTATTTATTTACTTTATTCATTATGATTATCACTATTATTTCATTCCTACTACATGTATAGCGCTGTTTTAACTATTAAATTTAAAAATAAGTATAGTTCAAATCACCCGAACAATGTCAAATTGTTGGAATACGTTTGAAACTATTTTCGCAGCTAGACATAATTATGTGCTCTCTAGCTAGCTCTGAAGCTATTCATCTATGAGATATTCCTTTATTTCGCTCTAAGCTATAATACAATATAAAATAAGACGTTTCTGCTAATATTTATCTGGATTAACGTGAATTAAAAGAAAAATAAGCTTTTGTAAGTTCAGGTAGAGAAGATCTTGTAAAAGTAAAACATTGGATATTTTCTCATGAATTCTGAGAAAGAAAGGGATTATAAACAGCTAACTGATTACCTGTATTTTGCATGTAATTATAAAGGAATAAACGTAAAATGGCTAGAGAATCACTTATGAATATGCGAAGAAATGATAACGTAATATTATACCTACCCGGTAGAGAAATACTTATCAAAGTATGACATTATACTTTTATTTTCTCTAACCCCGTATGTGCAATGTACATAGTGGATAAAGAAGGTATTCCACCCAAAAATTCATTGTCGAGATTTCATCAGAAATATTCGTTTTGGGGTCCTCTGAGTTCGAAAAAAGCATTTTTAAAAATGGTTCGTGTGTGTCTGTCTGGGACAGCATTGCTGAAAAACGAAAGACTGTTAAATACCAAACTTGGTGTTTAGGCTTAGTATCTTCCAAGAATAAGACACAGGCTACTCTTTACCTACATGGAAAACTTTAAGAACATTTTGATTTTTTCAAAAATGACTAATGATTTTGCTTTAAATCCCGTATATTAAAGATATGTACATCCCAAATAAAATTTATATCTTGAATTTTCTGGCAAATGGTATCTGAAGACCGCTTTATTCTAGATGAATTTTGCTGAATTTTCATTAACTGCTAAACCGTAAAAGATAGACAAAAACCTACTGCACACAAATGTAGATCTCGTCAAAACACACAATTTATGTCCTTAAAGTTTTTTGGAGGTAACCGTTTCCGAGATATTCTTTGTTATTAGTTTCAATAATAATTGCAAAGTACTTATATGTTTCTCAGACATTAAGTATAGTGTTTCTTTTGTTCTATTTCTGGTCAAGTAAAGAAGCGATTTACAATGACAATCGCAAAACGACAGCTTTTAAAATATTTGACTATCGCGTTAGCGTAGTGTATTCCCTTAGTTCTCTACTACTTATAAGGAAGTAAGTCATAGTTTTTATCTCGATTAGTATGTTGTAGAAAAAAACTTGTAAGAAGTTTGTTTTTAGAACAGCTAGAGAAACTCATGTGAGTGTAACACGTCAGATTTTTTAGCCTAACAGTTGACTCTCACAGCAGTAATGGTCTTCTGGAAGCCTCCTCGAGGAACAATCTTATTCCGAGGAGTCTTCTTCGGCCCTAAACGTCCAGAAGCAGAACAAATTTATTTCTATTCCTTTCCCTTGAATGAAAAGCATGGAATCTTTCCTTTATGTGTCTGGAAACGCTTGGATTTACCCAGCAGCTGACGACCGAATCGAATTCTTTAGCGCCAACACTCGTACTTCTTTTTCACGGCCATTGTTGCCAGCTATTATTTGTGAGAGAAGCTTTCATCCTCTCGGCAATTGATTGTCCGGTAGCCTATATGTACCCAGGCGCCGCAGGGTATCTTGCATCCGAGACAGTTAATTACATTCTAAATGCGAAGTCATAGGTTCACCATTATTCCTCCGTTTAGATAGGTAGGGCAGATCCGTCCATCAGTCCCTGTTTCTTTTATTCCTCTCCGTTCCAGGGTCATTCTACAGTTTATCACGCCTGTCTTTATTATATATAGTCAGGGTTCTCCAAACTCTTCTTACGAGAAAACTTTTATCACTATCCTATATTGTATCACTAAAATTTTTTCCCATAATATAAATTTTAAATAACGGTTTAAAAATTCTGGAACAACTTTAGATTTAAAATTTAAGTTTAAAATGTTATGTTATTCATTCCTGGGTTAAATGTGCAGAAATATACATGTTAAATAATCCATTCATAATAAAGCATAAGCTCTTAATAATAAATCATTTAAATACTTGGTTATACAAAAAATATTTTCTAAAAATAAAGTTCTCAGAAAACATGAAATGTATAATAATATAATAACAATGGCAATAGTGATAATAGTAATAATAATAACAATAATAACAACCAAACATAACCTCATCAATGCCTATTATGAATCAAAACGTTTCAGTATATACATTTCACATAAAGTACACAAAGCTGTTTTACTTTCTCTATACGTGCTATGTACATAGTGTATGTACATAGTAGAAGGTATTGAAATGCACCCAACAATTTGATAACGAGATTTCCAAAGAAATATGTTTCGAGGCCCCCGAATCCAAAAAAAAGCATATTTAGAAAAATGTCCGTTTGTGTGTGTGTGGGTGGGGGGTGCCTTTGGGCAGCATAGCTCAGAAACGTAAAGTCCGTTAAATACAAAACTGGATATTTAAGTTCAGTATCTTCCAAGGATGCGACACGGAGATTTTCGAGAAAATCCCCCTACCCCCAGCTACCCTTTACATGGAACATTTTTCGAAAATGTTGATGTTCTCAAAATGGCTCCAACGATTTTGATTAAAATATCGTATATTAAAGATATTCACATGACAAATAACATGTAAATTTTGAATTTTTAAGGAATAGCTTCTGAAGACATCTTTATTCTAAATAAATTTTGCTGGATTTTGCATAACTGGTCTACCGTAAGAGATAGACAAAAACTAATATAATAAGAAATGTAAATCTCGTTAAAACACACGTTTATGTCATCTAAATGGAGTTGGCCATTTTCGAGATATTCCTTGTTATTGATTTCAGTTTTAAAATACTTTCCTCATACTTTTCTCATACGGGAACTTGTCAACGCTTGGCAACGAAAAGAAACGGAGTTTTATACCATTAAAGCATTTTATGTCAGTTTAGCCTAGTGTATTCCCTTATTTCTCTTCTACTTATAAGTAACTAAGTAATAATAGAATTTCTGCTATCGATTAGCATGAAGTAGATAGAAGAATAAGCTTATTAAAATAATTTGTTACAGAGGTGTAGAGAAAGTCATGTGAATGGAGCATGTGAATTTTATTTTTTTTTTTTTTCCTTTTCTAATGGCTTTCACTCAGCTCCCCCAATAGAAATATCCCAAAAATGGTTGAAAGCAAAGTGCGCTCACGCTTCAAGCTCTTTCTTTCTTATTTTTATCTCCTACTTTCGCCCATAGAGTGCGCCTGCGTTGGCCCCTGGGCCATGTTTGGCGAACCCTGATATATACTCCAGTGGTCGGCAACTTCATGCCTTGACTCAGACAGAGGCTTTATATGGCGAAGGTATCGGAGATCATGCTTGGAAGTGTATTTTAAGAGGCGTTTGCTTTTAATGAGCTGTAATAAAGGCTAGAGTCTTCATGAGGCACGGAAAAGAACGAAAAGAAAGATTACGTGGCTTGCAGTTCATTGTCTGCAGTATACAACATTTCGAAGCCAGTATCTTCTTCTTAGCCACTTTTTACTCTAGTTTTTACATGTATATCGACAAAGAGCTTTGGAGATTCAGTTGCAAAAATAAACGAGTCTCTTAAAGCCTCTGCCTCTACGGAAGATCTTTGTTTAACCTCTTCATTTAACATTTTTCTACTAGGTATGCATACATATACCACAAAATTTATTGGTAAAACACTCTTTTTATAATCACTCATGCTAGGCGAGCATGAGTGATTCGAGTTTCAAAGAATGGAGGATGGAGGGAAAGTCTTTTAAAAGCTAACTATATCTAGAAAGTGTTGTTTGAAGAAAAATGTGAAGCTCATTTACATTTCCCAGAATTCACTTACTGACAATCTTAAAGTGTCGTATTTGAGTTTATGTTTCGATGTACGAGCTTGGCGCCTCCACCAAATTTCGTGTCCAGATTCAAGCTTATGCAAAGAGATGAGAAAAGAACACAATGGTATAGGAAAATATAAAATGACATAACACTTACTTGCCACTCGTCTGTTAGGTTAATTCCAATATATAATAGCGCTAATATTGATTGCTTTCTAATAGCATCAAAACACAAAGAGCCCCCCAGAATCGAAAAACTAGAAAACAGCAATTTATAACCCCTAGCAACAGAATTTTGTTTATTTCCAAGGTATAATTGCAAAGGTGTTTAATGTACGTACACAACTAAATTGAAAAAAAAAAAAAAAAAAAAAAAAAAAAAAAAAAAACATTAGCATGTTATTGAATTTATTTCTTATGAATTTATCAGGATCAAATGGTATCTTTGGTAATTTAAGTCGTTCGACTCATCACCAGTTTTTTCACCACAAGTATAATTTCATATTTTAAATTTCAAACCTCTGACATACACAGATTTCAAATCATGCCTACTGTAAATTCTAGAATGTAATCAGAAATTTCAATGATTTGCAAAAGCAAATCCACGAGTTATTTTAAAATATTCAATACATGTAACAGCTTTGATTACAGACCTAAAAAATTGATAAAAATGATTAGACTTGAGTTCCTGTTTCATTATTTCCTTTCTTAGTAGCCAAAATACCTTAATAATTTAGATTGGGTTTTGCTACCACTTCGGCCTACTGGGATTTCCTTACACTACCTTTGTTTCTGCAAGTCATAGTTTAATGAATAAAATTAACACCCCCTACAGCTGCTTCCATACTGTAATCTAATTTTAAATTAAATTATTTTTGTAACACAAAAGATTCTGTCTAAGAAAGAAGACGCAATATTTCTTTATGATTAAATGTATTTGTATGTTAAATAAATACTACTTAGTGTACAGGATAGAGATACTATTTTTTGTTTCTGTAATGAAGAAGATAGGGCCTGACGTAGCATTTTTATTTCGGAAGTGTTTGTTTTTATTCTTTTAAATTATATTTTAACAATAGGTAGCTTAAAACGCCTGTGAACTGTTGGCAAGTTGCAACTGGCGTTTCGCTTTTACTTCGGTAGACCATATGTATAATGTACATAGTGGATAGCGAAGTATTGTATTCCATCCAAAAATTCTATGTCGATATTTCACCGGAAATATGTTTTGATGTCTCCTAAGTCCGAAAAAAGCCTTTTTACAAAAGATCCGTGCGCGCGCGTCTGTGGATAGTATAACTCAAAAACGTAATTTTGATTTTCTCAAAAATAACTCTACCGATTTTGATTAAAATACCTACCTATATTATGGACATTTACATCAGAAATAAAATGTATAATATGATTTTTCTGGGAGTATCCTCTGAAGACCTGTTCATTCTGGATGAATTTTACAGAATTCTGTATAACGGTTAAACCGTAAGAGATAGACAAGAATTTACTGTACATAAACTGTAGATATTGTTAAAACACAAGTAATGATATGTGCGTTTTTCTTGTAGATTTGACCCTTTTGGGGATATTTCTTATTATTTGTTTCCATTTTAAACTGCCCAACTGTTCTCAAACAGGAACGCGGACTGAGCCATATATGTTTCAAATAGCGATGACCTTTTAAAATATTTGACTATCACTCTATTGTCCTACTTACAAGGAAGCAAGTAATAAGATCAACTCTCCTAATGTTCATTTCGATTAGCATGAAGTGGATGAAAGACTAATCTTGTGTAAGAATTGTTTGTATATGAAATAGTTAAAGAATGTTCTGTGGATGGAACAAATGAGATGTTTTAACAATAGCTTAAAATGGTCTGTGAAATGTTGAAAACTAGCAATTGACGTTTTGTTTTTCCATTACATGTTGTTGTATAATAGCATTCAGGAAACGGAATATATGAAGGCTAGAAACCCAATAAACATAGCCTTCTTTATGTATTATTTTGTTAATTAATCATTATGTAAGCAATGATGCTAAAAAGAAACAAGTAACCATCACAGCCGCGCTGAGTATTACTGACACGAAATAAATAAAACAAAATCTGGTGTGTTCCATTCACATGACTTTCTCTACCTCTCTGCAACAGATTATTGTTTAAAAGCTTAGGCTTCTATTTACTTCATGTTAATCGAGAAAAAAAAATAGCAGAAATAGCCTTATTACTCGCTTCATTGGAGCGAAATAAGGGAGTACCATGGGTTAAAGTGATAGTCAGAAGCTGGTTGCTATGTGACTGAAGTTCCTTTGTTTGTATGGACAACAGTTGACAAATTCCTGTATGAGAATAGTAATTTTTTTAAAGCTGAAACTAGAAACGAGGAACATCTCAAATAACGATCAACTCCACGAAAAAAACTTATATAACATAAATTGGGGGTTTTCATGTACTTTACATTTTTTCTCTGATAGGTTCTTGTCCATCTCCTACATTATAGCAGTTATGCAAAATTCAGTAAAATTCTTGCAAAATAAAGTGGTCTTCAGAGGCTATTACCAGAAAATTCAAGATATACAGTTTACTTGCCAGGTAAATGTCTTTAATATACGGAATTTTAATCAAAACCATTAGAGCCATTTTTGAGAAAATCATCATTTTCGAAAAAAAAACTCATGTAAAGGGAAATTAGGGATGCGGGGGATTTTCTTGAAAATCTTCGTGTCGCATCCCTGGAAGATACCAAACTTAAATATCAAGTTCGATATTTAACGGTCTTTTTGTTTTTGAGCTATGCTGCCCACAGACATACACACAGACACAGACAGACAGACAGACAGACAGACAGACAGACAGACAGACAGACAGACACACGAACATTTTTTTAAACTGCTTTTTTGGATTCAGGGGCTCTCAAAACATGCATTTCCTGTGAAATCTCGTATTAAATTTTTGGATGCAACGCAATACCTTCTCTATATACTATGTACATAGTACGTGTAGAGAAAGTAATAATATAATCCATGATCTATAATTTTATCTCTGAAAATAATGCATGTGACACGCATTCCCAGAATAAAATCTCACTTTTCATTCTTGAATCATAAAAAATTATTTGAAAACAATTTTTGAGTCACCTAAAATGCGTTTTCAGCCCGCTGTTTTTAATCTCGTTTTTACTATCTCTACTTCGTACGTAGTACTACGAGTAGATACATAAGTGATTGCATTCCACTAACAGATTGATTTAGAGATTTTACTGGAAATGCGTGTTTTAGGGTCCCTTGTATCCAACAAAAGGAATGTTTAAATAAAGAGTGTGTCTGTAAACACAACCCAGGAAGGAAAGTTCGGTTAAATGCCAAATTTGATTTTTAAGTCCAGCATCTTCCAAGAATGCGAAACGAAGATTTTCAAGAAAATTCCCCTATCCCAAACTAACCTATTCATGGAAAAGTTTCGTAACTGTTGATTTTATATAAAGTGGTTTTAACAATTTTGATTGAAATACCGTATATAAAATATAATTGCATGACAAATAAAATGTATATCTTGAGTTCTCTGAAAATAACCTCTTAAGTTCTCTTCATTTTAAATAACTTTTGAATAACTGGTAAACTGTAAAAGACAAAACGTAGCTACACAAAAACAAAGTATATCTCGTTAAAACACACTATTTGTGTTATATATTTTTGTAGATTGGTTGATTTCCAGATATTCCTTTTTATTCATTTCAATTATCAAATACTTTAATTTATCTCAAACGGGAAGTTTTCATTTGTTTCATATATATTTTCTTTACTCCTGGCCATGCAAAGATAATGGAACTATAATTGTATCATATAGTCACTTTAGCCTTCCACTTACAAGGAAACAAGCAATAGAACTATTTCGGGTAATGTTTATTTAAATTACTAAGATACAAATAAAAGAATAGTTTGTTTTCAAAACATGTAGAAGAAGTTATATGAATAGAAGTCATAAAAAAAAATGGCACATCATATTGTCAGCAATGATGAGAAAAAGAAACAAGTGAACATCACCGAGACGACATATGTATCTAAAAATAAACTAAATCATGATCAATAATTTTTCAATACATATTTAAAACTGTCTAAAGGTAGGACATGTGACAGGAATTCGGAGAAGAAAATATCACCCCTAGCTCTTGAGTCATAAAAACTATTTCTAAGCTATTAATGTGCTACGTAAGATGTGTTTATAACCTATTATTTCCTCTTCCCTTTTTTTAAAGTAAAGGTTCGAAGATAAGAGTTATGCACCGAACAAAACAAGCATTGAGCAAACAAAGAATACGATGTAAATTAGAGATTAAAACCGTGGAAAATTCAGTTTTAAAAATGTAAATATGTAAGCAACTGCTGTTTCGTGGGAGCGCTGTATCCCCTCCGATAGCTACGTCTGACATCTGTTTCTGGAGCCATATTGCAGTCTCAATACAAATTACAAGGCGTAGTTTCACGGGACTGAATTACCTCTATTTCCCTCCCTTCATAAGTTTCTTATATCTAGGTTTCCCTTCCACACCGTGTACAGATGTGTTTCCCAGTGGCGTATTGTATAGGGAAAGGTAGTATCTTAGGTTAAACTGATAGTCAAAAGTTGATTGCTATGTGTCTGAAGTTTGTTTGTATGGACAGGAGTTGACAAATTCCTGCATGAGAAAAGTATGTTTTTCTAAGCTGAAACAAACAACAAGGAATATCTTAAAAACGATAAATTCCACGAAAAAATGTATATAAACTAAAATGTGTGCTTTAGTGAGCTCTACATTTTTTGTATGGCAAGCTTTTTTCCATCCCATATGGTTTAGCAGTTACGTAAAATTCCGTAAAATGTATGCAGAATAAAGTAGTCTTCAGAGGCTATTTCCAGAAAATTCAAAATATACATTTTATTTGTCAGGTAAATATATTTAATATACGAAATTTTAATCAAAATCGTTAAGAGCCAGTTTTCAGAAAATCAAAATTTTCGAAAATTTTTCCATGTAAAGGGTAGTTTGTGATGGAGGGATTTTTCTCAAAATCTTGTTGTCGTATTTCTGAAAGATACTAAACTTAAATACCAAGTTTGGTGCTTTACCGACTTTTCATTTTTGAGTTATCGTGTTCACAGACACACGGACACACATATTACTTTCTCCATACGCACTATGTACATAGTGTATAGAGAAAGTATTGCACTCCACCAAAAATTCGATACCAAGATTTCACCGGAAATATGTTTTAGGGTCCCCAATATCCAAAAAAAGCATTTTCATAAAAAGGGCCGTGTGTGTGTGTGTGTGTGTGTGTGTGTGTGTGTGTGTGTGTGTGTGTGTGTGTGTGTGTGTCCGTGTGTCCGTGTGTCCGTGAACACGATAACTCAAAAACGAAAAGTCGGTAAAATACCAAACTTGGTATTTAAGTTTAGTATCTTCCAGGGATGCGACACGAAGATTTTGAGAAAAATCCCCCCACCACCAACTACCCTTTACATTGAACTTTTTTCGAAAATTTGGATTTTCTCAAAAATGGCTCTAACGATTTTGATTAAAATTTCGGATATTAAACATACTTACCTCACAAATGAAATGTATATCTTGAATTTTCTGGGAATAGCCTCTGAAGAGTATTTTATTCTGGATGAATTTTACTAAATTTTGAATGACTGCTAAACCGTAAGAGATGGACAAAAACTTACTACACAAAAAATGTAGAGCACGTTAAAACACACAATTTATGTTATATAGATTTTTTTCGTGGAGTTCGTCGTTTTTGTGACATTCCTTATTTTTGGTTTCTGCTATGAAAAACTTATACATTTCTCATACAGGAATTTGTCAACTGCTGTCCATACAAAGGAACTTCAGTGACAAAGCAACCAGCTTTAGATTATCACTTTAACCTATGGTACACCCTTATTTCACCTCTACTTACAAGGAAGCACGTAATATGGCTATTTCTGCTAATGTTTTACTGATTGGCACGAAGTTAATAGAAGTATAAGCTTTTTAAGAATAATGTGTTGCAGGGATATAGAGAAAGTCATGTGAATGGTACACATCAGATTGTTTATACAAGGGACCTTAAAACGTATATTTACGGTGAAATCTCGGTATTGTATTTTTGGGTGGAGTGCAATACCTTCTCTATACACTATGTACATAGTATGAGTATATAAAGTAAAGAAAAAGAAAAGAGAAGCCCAGGAAAGCTTATTTACATTTCCTATCATGTTTATGCATAGTTATGAAGAAATACATTGTAATTATAAATATAACGTAATATTGATTAATTGAATTTTATTTGAAACATGCCAATACGGCATAGTCAGTATAAAAATAAAAATACAATAAAGCACATTACTAATAACCTTTTAAAACTTGTAACTTAAAAACTCTCTCACTGAATAGAAACACTGATCCATTAAAATTTGTTTTACATTTTGTTTAAACCTTTTGTAAGGCAATTTTTGTATGTGCAACGGTAACTAATTAAACAGCACAACGCCAGAATATGCAGGTGATTGTTCATATTTTGTGAGTTTGTGATTTTCTATGGATAGCAAATGGTCATTTCGTGTATTGTAATTATGAAAATATGAATTTTTGTAAAATATTTTTTCTTTTGATTTCAAAACGGAAGGAAGCGTTAAAATTTTATATTCCCTAAAGCAAGGTTTACAGGAGACCGTGACCTTAAACTTAAAGATGGTTCTTAGAATTCTTTTCTGTGCAATAAAAATCCTATGTGCGTTAGCAGAGATGCCCCTAGGAACACAGCATAACTAAGAGGCTCCCTTAACCTCTCCCCCCGAAACACTTTTAGAACAATGGACGTCTATGCGTATGAAAATCATAATCCAAAATTATTATTAACGAACAGTATCTTCCAAGGAAGTTGCCTGGTGCAGTGATTATCATACCAGCAACTGTTTTCAGATTTAGTTCAAACTCAGTGGAGAGTGATTGATTTCATTTCAGACGTAAATATTTTTAGCATAGCCTCTTCCAAAGGGAAGCAAAGCCGTTTATCCAATTTGATTTTTATTTGAATGTAAAAGAATCTGTACATTGAAAGAAAAGATCCTTGAGCTAAAGTTTCACGTCCGCAAGTTGCGATTGCTTCCTATGGTGTCATCTAGGGGTGACGTGTTGATTCTCGTCACTATGGCCGTATGGTGGAGAGTTCATGTACTAGAAATTCCCTTGATAAGGAACTTGTTAGAGGATGTCAAACTTGAAATTGAGCTGTTGTGCCAAAGTAGGGATAAATAGTTCTTCCGAGGATGCGATAAAAAGATTTTAAGAAAACCCTCCACTCCAACTATCATTTATGTTCCATATTTTTCAAAAATGTTATTTTCTCAAAAATGGCAGTAACGCTTTTGATTAAAATACCACACATCTATGTTATTTTCACGAGTTCTCTTTAATCCAGAATAATGTTGCATAACTAATAGCACATACTTGATTTACAAAATTTTACAAAAAAAAAGTAGATCTCGTTGTGGTACACAGTTTATGTGAATTTTCTTTGTCGTTAACCATTTCGAGTTATTCTTTGTAATTTATTTGAATTTTAGATATTTTATGTAGTTTTCAATTGTGAGTATATGTTTTGTTATTTATTTATTTTTTGTTCATGCAAATAGAACATAAGTTCCAAACCATCACATAGAGACCGGCTTTGAAAGACTTGACTATCGTGCTATACCTTGTTTGCATTAAAAGTAAGTCGATAGAAGAATGGTTTGTAACAATAGTTTGGCGAAGAATGGGTAGAGAAAGGCACGTGAATATAATTGAATTTCAAAAATTATGTGGAAAAGGTATGGTTTTACTACAATAATTATAGGTAAACATAATAAATGTTATATGATATGTTTTTATAAACTCGTTTACTGCAAAATGTGAATGTTTTATGTGAATAGTGTTTAAAAATGCCTCTTGTGGAGCAATTTTAAGACAATGATTAATAATGCAGATATAAACATTGTCATCAATAATCTCTGCTCCAAAATAAGTACTTCCAACAATTTAAAAATATAATAAGGATAGTGTCTATGTATAAAAAGATCAATATTAGAAAAGTTACAAATACTCTGAATGCTTTCTGCAAAATTCAAACAAGAGTACAAAACTAGCAATTTAATTTTCAAACTCATAATTCGTATATTCCTATTGCTAAAATAAATTATTAAATTGTTTCTAGAAATATTTGTCTGGTTTAACACGAAATATATAGGCAAATACATTTTTATTATAAAGTTTGTTGAAGAATGGCTAGAGAAGGATATGTAAGAATCTTATTTCTTTTAATATCTCATAATTTATTTCAGTTTGTTTTTTAGTATCTGTATGGGTTTTATTATCGCTGTTTTCTCACCTCATCTAAAGTGGAATTGCTCCCATGCGCCAAGCATTTCTAGAAACCCGAGTTGGAAAATTAGATTGACAGTTTTCTATTCTTGTTGACAATGGATATTTATCTTTTTTAATATTGCATTTTTTATGCGCAGACACTGCTATCTTTATTGATAATTTGAGTAATTTCTACCATTATATTTTGTATATATTTACGTGTTCTTATTTTGAGTCAGAAATTATTGCTGACAATGTTTATATCTGTTTTTCCTCCCCTTGATGTGCACGTTCTCTATCTTTAGGACGCGGTTACGGTGTCATGAACTTGTGTTATATAAAAAACTTCTTATTTACGACCAACCTTCATATTACATAAAAAGGAAGTGGAAAAACCTGTATAATACTTCATTTGTAGAAGATAGTAAAATGAGGTATTGGGTCATATAAAGTTTGTGCATATTACCCAATTATTTGTAAAATGAATTCATGCAAGTCACTCTAAACATCTAAAATTATGTATGTAAAATAAGAAATATGTAACTATATCCTCAATTAATTAATGGTACATACAACAAGCGTTGTAAGTTGTCTGTTTTTATTAATTTACTTTAAATATCGACATATATATTGTTAGAATCACAGGAGCTTGTAAGCCAAATGAAATACACTAGAAATGTGATTATATATGTTGGTGGACGTGTATACTAAATAAAAGTATGTGATAGTACGTTTTAAATATTTTAATTCATAATTTATTTCAACTGAAAAATTCATAATATGACTTATTAAATGCACTTTCAAAATTGTATAGTTGTTAAACTAGTAATGAAGAATATAGTTTTATATCTTGCAGATGATATTACACACTTAAACTATAGGAAAGCCCCGGCTCTTTAGTATGGGGTTTGAACCTCGTTTTGGGTGATTTACCCAGAGAAGGGTTTTCCAGGATTTCCACACTGTTTCCCACGCGTATGATATATCGTGCTTAACATATACGAATTATTCTCAAATTTTGGGCACCCTTGAAACCTAGAAAATATTACGGCTTAAAATATAGAAACTATACGCAAACATTGGACTTTTCTATGTTGCGTCCACATATTACGCCCTTAATGTAGAGGAATTGTTATCAAAATTTGGACACCAATAATAAATATTATCGCTTAAAATATAGGAATTTCTCTCAACATCTGGACACCCATGAATTCCATACAGATGCTTTTTTGCACTTAAATTGTAGGAATGATTCTCAACAGTTGGATACCCCTCAGTTGCAATAATATTACATATTTATTTTATAATATTTATTCTAAAAACATTAATAACTGTCAGCAGTCCCTATATATGATATGTCTCACTTAACTTATAGAAATATATATACATATTACTTATAGCATCGCAGGCGATAACGCTGCTGATACATGAAAATGAAGATAGAGTACCGGTTAAATAAGATGGCGGGTGAAACCGGAGAACCCGGAAAAAACCCGCCTCTGCGCGCTTTGTCCATCATAAATCCCATATGCGGTCCGTTGGGATCGAACCCGGGGCGCCTAGGTGAAAGGCAAGTGGTCTAACCACTCGGCCTCGGTGCCGCTAGAATAATTCTTCTGAACAAGTGGATACCCCTGAGTAACAATCATATTACAAAGGATTTATTTTCTCAAACATGGTTTATTGATGGCATATATATTATACACATATTACACCTTAAATTATAGGAATTATTGTGAAAAGTTGGACACCCCTGAATCGCATACAGTTGAACGCACTCCATCATCAACAACAGCAACAGAAGCAGCTATGATAATACAACATCATAACGTGCTCTAAGTTTCTGGAGGTTGCCCGGAGTCGCGAGGGAAATTACTTCGGTGTCTGTGCCCAAGTCTTCATAAAGTGCGAGGCGGAAGACCGCCCTCCTACCCGCTAGGGTCGCCGATTTCCAACGTAATGGAATCCGACATGGCAAGCAGGACAGGCAGCCTCGTCTAGAATGCATGAGATAGGCAGCCAGCTTCTTGCGACGACGGGATATAACGTTACGTGCTAACTTAGAATGTAGTTAAATTCAAGTTTATTGCGAATGAACATCGCACGCTGGGAGTATGAGACAAAGACGCTTTCTGCTGAGATACTGTTAAATTGTCGCATCACGGATTTATGTGACTCGAGATTTGCGCACTCAGTTCGCCATTCTGTGGCTTTAGAACAAGACGGGATTATGTACTCCAGCTCAACACAAAGATATCTTATTCTACTTATACTCTGGACAACGCGATTTCATTCGACATAACTATTTTGAAATCTTAATGTGCACGAATTAAGATAGATATATGTATGCACATATAATATTTAGCGCTCGCTTTTACTACTATAGCACCGTAGGCAATGCCATTGATGATACACGAAGTGAAGCTGGAGAACCGGTGGAATGCAATGGTGAGGGAAACCGGAGAACCCGGAGAAAAACCGCACATGCGCCGCTTTGTCCACCACAAATTCCACCCGGGCCGTCAAGTGTGGGTGTCTGCGAGGGATAAGTTCTTTAAAAGATAGATGATTACCAAATATCATATTTATATGTTGCATTTTTTTAGGAATGTAAAGCAAACATCTGCAATAAATGTGTCATTTACATGGAAAGGTTTTTATATTTTATTTCTTTAATTTCTCCAACTATTTTGTTTAGATTGTCATTATATTAAAAACATAATAACAATTAAATAACCTGTGATTTTAATGTGATTAATGCCCATTCTTACTGGATAGGCACCATAGACACCAATAGTATTTTCATGAAATTAAACAACAAAGTAAATTTGCGAAGAAGCATTACAGATCTATGTCTGTTCCAAGCATTTGCCAATTATGAAGGAGGAAAACCTGGAACAAACCTCAGATAGGACGAAATTTGAACCGCAGACCTCTGGTTGCAAGTCCGTGCCTTAACGATCTCTGTTACACTTGCAGGTATAGCCCGCGATGAATATAAGTTATTATTTTCAGATTAAGGTTTTAGTTGTTACTTTTTTTTTAATTCTCTAGCAAATTAATTTAAATATTGTTAGCAATATATGCTCTGCATTTACCTAAATAGTCAATGGAAAATGCCATTTCATTAAAATATAGAAATCTTTCGTGGTACTAGCAGCGTTTAAAACATTTGTTGTACATTTTTGGCTTTCTCCATGTTAAATACTGCTACTGTATATAACCTATATGACAATGAGCGCGTGAATAAACACATGACGAACGAAAAGTCACTATAAAAAATTTGTTCTCGCGAATGGTTTTAAGAGAATTATTGGCATAGAAACATATGACGTAAGCAGATATGTATGTATAGACTTTATGAACACTTTAGATATAAAAAATTGCGTTTGATTACATGATAGTTATCGTATCTTAATAGCGTATGTATCAAACATAATATATATATACTTATTTAGTTTCAATGTTTGTATTAACAATAATTTTAATAATCACAATTAGTCTCTTCAGTTTTATGAAACTTAATTAGCAATGCACTTTATGAAACGTTTAAACTGCTTATTGGAATGAAAATAACAAATAAAGTACCTACATTTGTTTTTATTTCTGGTTTCTCATTATATAACTATTGCGGGAGATTTGACACAAAATGATAGCTTTAAGATGTGTATGTCTTAACTATTCTATGAGTAGCCCGCCTCTTTAGGGTGTGGGTAGCGTGTCAGCCTTACATTCAAGAGGTCACGAAATTGAATCTCGGTTAGGGTGGGCTATACGGATAAGGGTATTCCATTATTCTGAGAAGGCAAATGTCGCGTAACCTGCACTTGGAGACCTCGAGCACATTAAACTACAAAAATAAATAAATAAATAAAATAAAAAAATCTCGTATATTCTATTAATATATTCATAAATTCTTTAATTTTAAGTTCAAGTCTGAGATAATATAGCTGTTATTTCTGATGATACCGAGAAAGGTGACGCGGCAGTAACTTGTGGGACTCGCATACGTAGGCCCAGGAGTTAATTCCGACGCTGGCGTTTCTGAGGGTATTTTTGGGGGTTTCCCGTGTCGCCAGGCGAATGCTGGGAACGTCCATAAATCCACCAATGACTTCTGATTATCATTTCCTGTTTAGTTCATTCCCTTATCATCTGTTTCAGGGTTAAAGGACCAGGCAATGGTGTTACGCGCTTTACGGCCGCGCACTACAAAATGTTTGTATTGGCGTCGTCGTCGGTACCACTCGATCCGGATCTGTCATCGGGGTTTTAGGAAACAATAGGACCAGGCGGCTACAAGGCGTTTCATCTGTAACCGTTAGGGACCCCAATCATGCTTCTGCTCATCGTCATAAAGATACTTCGCCCCTCGGGTCTCTCTCTACCCATCACTCTCTACTTGGGGCCATGTAAAATTAAAGATCTACCCCAATGTCTGAGGATCCTGTTCGTAATTTTAACCCAAATGATAAAATACTTAGCTATACGACTCTTTCTTTTTAAATAGGAATTATATAAACCTTAGGATTCTGTTTATGTTTAATATTAATAAAAATAGTAGTTATTTACTTTCTCTAGCACGTCTGTATAATGTACATTTTTCACCCAAAAATTCGATACCCACGTTTTACATATTTTGAGATGCCCCTGAATAAGAAAAAAAAATCATTTTACCAAAATGTTCATGAGTTTCTTTGTTTGTGTGTGTGTGTGTGTGTGTGAGCGTGTGGTCAGTTTAACTCCTCAAAAACAAAAAAATCGTTTAAATACCAAACGTGGATTTAAGTTCTTCCAAGGATGCGACACGAATATTTTCAAGAAATTTTCTCCCTACCCCAAATTACATCTTATTCATTTTCCCAAAAATACCTATATCGATTTTCATTAAAATGCCATCTTTTTAAGATATGCCCATGACGAAAGAAATATATATCCTAATGTTCCAAGAATAGCCTGAAGGCCCCTTCATTTTGAATGCTTCTTATATAACTCATAAATCATAAGAGATAGACAAAAACTTTCTACCCGGAAAATATAGATCACATGAAAACACAGAAATTATAACATGTGCATTTTTTGTTGATTTAACCGTTTCCGATGTATTCGTTGTTGCTTTAAATTTTAAAGTAGTTAAACTTTACTCAAACGGGAAGTCAACTTTCGTTTCATCTCCTTTGTTTTACTACCGGAATTGCAAAAGAGGAGCAAATTTCAATTGTTTCACATAGCGATAGCTTTTAAAATATTTAACTTCGCGTTTGCCTAGTGTATTCTCTCATTGTGCTTCTACTACAAAGGAAGGATGTAATAAAACAATTCCTGATAATGTTTATCTAGATTAGCATGACGTAAAGGAAAGAATAATCTTTTGTAAGGACATTTTGTTAGAGAAAGTCATGTGAATGGAGCACATCATATTTTTATACACACTCTATTAGTAAAACAATCCAAAGAAATGTAACTTAAAGTTTTGAAGTTAATCAAGTACTTTCTTTCGTGCTATACACTTGCGAGCGTATTTGACTATATAATCTGTTATGTCATTACTCTTGATAATTGAAATTGTTAAACAAAACATATGTCTATGATAGCAACACTGTATGAATATGTACCGAAAGTATTGTTTACTAAGAAGTTGACCTACTTTCGGTGTGCAATCACACATACAGGAGATTTAAAGCCCACGGCTTCGACTACCCACAGAATAAGTTGGTCTCAAGACCAGTACGATATGTGGAAATAAAACGTTTTTCCTGGAACCTTCTAATTAAGAAACGTATTCTAAATTTTTAATCGTAGCATCCACGATAGTCCATATAAACAAGATTTTCAGAACCTGAAACAATGACAGAAGGTGAACGATACTATTGTATGCGAACTGCCGTTTTAAGAGCAGAACAAGTTGTCAACAGAAACTGAACTACGTTTCTACTGATACGTCAGTGCTGGTTATGCAAATAGCATATTTGTTGACGATTTCCAGCGTCCATTCCAATAGGTGTCAAAACTGAAGCTTATAAAACACTTTTAATGACTGAGGTACTGATTTCACGATAAATTGTAAACACAGATGTCGTTCGTCATTTTAAAATAACCTAACAATAGAGACATTTTGGTTGTATTAATAATTAAGCGTAATTATAACTTTCTCTACTAAATACATATTACATAATATTGCACTCCCTTCAAGATGGACAGTTCACCGTAAATAAACGTCTTCGGATCTCCTGTATCCAAAAGAGATTTGTATCTGTGTGTCAGTCCGTCTGTCTGTGAAACACCTTGACTCAAAAATGAAAAGTCGGCAAAATACCAAACTGGAGTATTTACGTTTAGTATCTTCCAAGGATGCGATAACTCCAAACTACCCTTTACATGGAAAAAATTTCGAAAATTTTAATGTTCTCAAAATGGCCCTACCAATTTGATTAAAATACCGTATATTAAAGTAATTACCATGACAAATGAAATGTATATTTGAACCTCTGAAGATCTCTTCATCCTTGATTACTTTGCGTAACTGGTAGACCGTAAGAGACAGAGAAAAATTTACTGCAAAAAATGTTTGTAGAGTTAGTCGTTTCCGAGATATCTCTGGCTATATGTTTCAATTTCAAAATACTTAAACTTTTCTTAAGTCATAAGTTATCTTTCGTTTTATAACCACAATTAGATTATAAAAGAAACTCTGTTTAAGATTTCATATTATAATTACTTATATGATCCAAAAATAATGATTAAAAGATTAAATTATCATAATTTAAAGATCATATAACTTATTATAATATTAAATATTAAAAAGAGTTTTTTTATCTTACAATCATCCCAATTATATCCTCTAATCCTTTCAGATGTTTCATATAGCGATAACTTTTAAAAGATTAGACTTTCACTTTAGTCTTTATTTCCCTTCTGCATAGAAATAAATAAGTAATAAGTCAATTTCTTCTCATGATTATCTCGATTAACATGATTTGGAAAAAGAAGTAATCTTTTGTTAGAACAGTTTGTTTGTAGAAGAGGTAAAGAAGGTCATGTGAATGGGCCGCATCAGAGTTTTTTCTGCTATTTTGCTTCAATAGTCAATACTGTTTATAAAACGTTGGCCTACACATTAATTTTATCCTAGAACTCTTTATAAAATATTGACGTTATAAAAGATATCTGTCATAAAAGTTTCTTTTCCGTAACTACCCGTATCATAATGCTGTTACTCAGCTGTGACTAAATCCTAGCAATTTTTAGAAAGCATTTTTATTTACACTCTTATGTATAATGTACTATGTATATTTATGTTGTTATAATGACTTTTATTCCTCACCTTAAATTTATTTATGTAATTTCAGTTTATATTTATACTGTTTTAGTATGCTTTGTCATTTTAGCGATCCATTAATTCTATGGGAAGCTGTTATTCTCTTGAATAAAAGATAATAGTCTAATATTATACTAATGCCACAGTTGAATGTTTTATAAAAGTTAGCTTTTATAAACGTTTACTTAAAATATATGACAGAGAACTTTGACAAGATTTTTTACGATGTAATGTCATTCTGATCTTGATACGTAACAACAAAGAACTAAATATTCCAATATTTTGCCGAATGTACATTCTACATCCATAAAACGTGTAATATGATTGAGAAGGTTAATTGCCGTATCCAACAAGGAATCTTTCCGCGTTATTTTGATTGCTCCAGCTGACGTCAGGTTGGAGGGAAGTTAGCTCTCGAAAACAGCAATCTCGCGAGGCTGGAAACTAATACACAAGAATCCAATCACCCCCAATAATTGGCGGGCTCTCAGATTCCTCACGCTTGGCTACCCCAACTTATTCTAATATATCCCCTACCTTCCCATTTTCTGTTCTATTTCACAAATTGCTACAATAAAAAGAGCACCTAACGCTCAAGTGCTAAGCCCTCTCTCCCTCATGACGTCACCTCTTTTCCTCGGCTCCGCTTGCCCCTCCCCGCAATATCCTTATATCCTTCCGTTTGTTCCCCAGATTGGGAAATACCTTTCCGTATTTGTGGGTTCAGCCCCATTACGGGTAAAGTCCACCTACACGTTTTATTCTTTCACAAAAGTTGTCTTCTACAAATATTTGAAGTAATCAAATAAAACATTGGATGCCGGAAAAGTGTTTACGCACCGTGAAACTGGAAATATATATTCTGTGATGTCAGAAATAAAAGTTAATTAAGGAAACCAGTTTACTGCAGACAATTTTTACTTTCTCTAATTAGTATCTGGAAGAATTAAAATATAAACTTTGGGGTGTCCAAAATTAAAATAAATATTGATAAGGAATAGGTAGAGAAGGTATTGCATTCCACTCAAAAATTTCATTCCTAAATTTTACTATAAATACACGTATTAAGGTCCCCTGAATTCAAAGGAAAATTAGTTTTAGAAAAAGGTTCTTGTGTGTTTCTGTGTGCCTATATGTACTAAAAAATGAGAACTTGGTTAAATAACAAACTCGACCTTTAAGCTCAGCATCTTCAAAGCATGCCACACGAAGATTTTAAAGAAAATTCCATACTCCAAACTACCCTTTACATGGAAAAATGTACGAAAATTTTTATTTTCTTAAAAATGTCTCCATGGTTTTGATTAAAATACCGTATATTAAAGATATTTACAAGACATATAAAATATAGATTTTGAAATTTATGGGAATAATCCCCGGATGACTTTTGTATATCTGTTAAACCATAAGAAATAGACAAGTTACATAATAACTGTAGATGTCGTTAAAACACAATTTATATTTTGGTGTTAACCGTTTCCGAGACATTGCTTGTTGAAGTTTCAATTTCAAAACACTTAAACGTTTTCTCAAAGGGGAAGCGTTCATCCGTATCATATCTCTTTTGTTTTACTGCTGGCCATAGAAAGAGAACTGACTTTCAATGTCAATCGCTTAGCGACAGCTTTTAAAAGATTTGACTGTCCTTTAGCATAATGCAGTACCTCATTTCCCTTCTACCTATAAGGATTGGTAATGTTTATCTTATTTGCAGAACTGATAACATTTTTTGAATGGAATATTTCAGATTTCTTTTACCTGCAAACAGACGAAGGACAGCACGCTGGGACTTGACCCTAAACGACCAAAACTGGCCAAACCTGAGCACATACTTAATGCAAGTACGCGTCCTAAGAGTAAAGTGTTTGTGTAAATATTGTATAGACATATTTGATGTACGAGTCTTATGTGTAAATATGTGGGTATTGGTGTGAGTGCAAGAGTTTGAATGGTTGTCCATAGTTGTTTTCAAGCTGGCGTTAACTGTAAGTTTTTAAAAGTTTTACCCTCCCTACTACATATACGGAACCAACAATAAAGCATTTTTGGCAATGTTTATGTTAATTAGTATGATATAGATAGAAAATTACCCTTTTGCAGAACTGATAAAATCATGTGAATGGAACACATATTTGTTAAGCTTCAAACAGACGGAGGACAGCGCGCTGCGACTTGGTCCTAAACAATCAAATCTGACCAAACTGGGCACATACTTAATGAAAGTACATGTGCTAAGAGTAACGTATTTGTGTAAATAGTATATAGACATCTTTGGTACACGAGTTTTAAGTGTGAATATGTGTGTGTACGAGTGTTTGAATAGTTGCCTTCAAACCGAAGATAACAGACTCTCTGATATGTTTTTATGTTTAGATTTTAAGAAAACAAGCTAATCCCTTAATCAGTAAATTGTTATAATGCTAAACTATCATAAATTAATTCCACAAGCTGAGTTCCGAGATTTTGGATATAAGATATAGCTGCACGCTTCTGGTTTGATCCCTTATGATTCCGAAAGCTGCATAACGTAGAGAAACTTTGCCGCCCCCACCCCCTTCTGACCACGGGATAGTCTGAACGTGCAATAATTATCAACTTACCGGACGCGATCTCATCTTTTCTGAAAACGGTTCCCCATTAATATGATCCAGGCAGCAATGTAATTCCAATATACGGCTTAAGTTGTGTAGACAAACTACTTATAGTCCGCTAATACGCTTTTTCAACATGACGGAGGCGGCGGAGGTGGTGGTGGGAGGAAAGGTGAGAGGGACAAGGGTGGGGAGATATTAAAATGCTGCAGTGGCAAGCTTGCATGTAGACCATGGCGTCAGGAAAAAGCTTTTCATAATACGGAGTAGTGGTGGTAATTTGGAAGGTACACGCTTGATATCCCTTCCTTGTACGTGTACAAACGCTCGTAGAGGAGGTAGGTATGTGGTCAATTACTTTGTATAAGTGGAGAGGGAAACTTCCTTATGATAGGCAGTTAATATATAAAACTTCTTAAATCTACAAGTGAAATGGCATAGATTAAAGAACATATCTTTGAAATTAGGAATATTTAGTTTTTATCTGATGTTACAACATAATGTTTTATTCACGAAAACTATAATCAACTTTACATTAAACTGATACAATAATTTCACATCAAAATATTAGCAAATATTTCAACGCTTTTATTCTGTTTCTGAATTATATTATTTGTAAAATACAATTTGTGAAGTATCTGCGATATTTGAGAAACATTCTGAAAAATTAATCAAATGATTTACATAACAAAATGATACGAATCCTAAACTTAAAAACAAATGCATATACTAAGGCTGTCACGGCCGGCGAACATTTGAAGTGAAATTTCGTCCAGGCTTTCAGACTTGTGATCGAAAAGCAGGATTTACTCCTGAACGTTGCGCCTAAAACTGGTTGAGTAAATCCTACTTATCGACCAGTTAAAGTTAAACAAGCATTTTCTGCTTGTCACATTTGAACTACCAATGAACTGGTGAAATTGAAATTGAGTTTTATTTATGGATGCTCTTTAACTGCTGTGGTTCTCAGCGTCCCATTCTACAATGGGCGTGAAAGACCGCTTAATTTTTATCAAGCTTGAGGTTCTTTGATGTGCCGAAAATCTACGACATTACTTCCCATCGCCCTCCGCCGGGTTTGAACTAGCGACCATGGAAATCAGAGGTTGGCATGTTACCCCTAGATCACGGAGGATGACTAATAACTAATGGACAGACACATTAATAGGCACGCCAAACCTTAAACCTTATTTTCCCGCAAACTTTTTCAACTTGTTTCCACATTCAAAATATTCAAAATCACCGTTGAGGCAACCTTTTACTTACTTGTTTCAAAAATTGTAACCATTTTTCAAAGGTACATAAAAGAAAATGACCATGCACATTTTTGAAATGATGTTGTAATGTTAAGACATACATTATTAATTTTTAAAAAACAAAGCTTTGGATTACACAAGTGCTTTTAAAATATTTAGAGTTTAATACAAAAATCTGATAAATTGTGAATGTATTTGCTAAAAACTTAACATGTTGGATGTTATGCATTTTATTAGAAGAATAAATCCAAACAATAACAATTTCTAGCTATAAACTAGAATTTTGAAACATGGATAAAATATAATAATAATTGGTATATAGCCTAACAAGATATCTTACATTTTGTGGGTTTTCATTTCACAGATGTATTAATTTAAACCTGTGTAGCACAGAGGAAATTAATGATAATATTTTAATAAAAGTATTCCTCGTAATTATCGGAAGACCAAAAAATTTATTTAATTGGTTTATAGAACAGCAATAAAAATTGATTAATTACAATACATTCCGGTGGAAGTAATATACAGCAAGCTAGTTTTAAGCTAAGTATGTTGAATTTTATATTTAGTAAGAATAATTTATATTTAGTTTAAAAAGACATATGACCAGTTCCACTTTGTCTGAATATCACGAATGTCAATATGAATGACTCGTGTATTCTTGACGCACTATTTAAAAGTTTAGTTTTAACCATCGTTGATCAGACTGGACTGACGCCGCATTTGCTTTGGCCTAGGTGCCTGCACCTGGGCTTTGATGATGATGATAATAATTAAGGTTTAAGGGGCGTTCAACTACGGGGTTATCAGCGCTCAAAGGGCCTTGAAGCAAGCTTACTTTGTAGATTATAGAATGATTCTATTTGTGCAATCGATAATTTCTCTGCTCCAGTGTCAGCTTTGGGCTTTAATATTATTTGAGGTGTTCTTTTTTATTAAATAAAAGGAGATCGCCACATAGAAATATAGCTCATATAAAATTTACAGATTATTGCATCAAAATGGAATAACTGTTGTCAAAGAAGAAACGAGGTTTCAGATTTGCTACTGACTAATTCTGTTTGTAAGTCTCATTGATAACAAGAAAGACAAAAAACTTCGTCAAAAAACAAAAGGAAGAACATGGAAAGAAGTTACACACTGCACTCAAGTTCGACGATTTGTTAAAAAGCAAAGTTTTATTTGTTTACGGCGCTTCAATTTCCAGTAATATCAGCGCCATTGATGTTCGGAATTACGTTCCTCAGGAGCTGTAGTTCAGTGTCTAACTCAGACCGATTTATCATCGATTTGTGCAGAAAATATTAATAAAATAGTTGACAGTATTTAAAATGAGCATTACCTTCAAATTTTACTCATCCAAGCTCAAGCTTTGTACTCTGCGTATAATAATAATTGAACATCAGTTGCAGTGAACCTGTATTGTTTATAAGAAATCGTAAAATAACTGAATCATGAATAAGGGTGAATCAATTTTTAAAATGACTATAATGATCCTAAAAATAAACTGGGATTGAAGAAATGTAAACATGAGAGAGAACATTTTACAAAGAAGAAACAATTAACAAAATCATAAACGATGGTTGATGAGAATGGCCATTAAATTTTCTTTTTTATTACGGTGATATTCAAACGATACACTACATTTAGAGATATATTGATTCATACATATTGATTCCAAAATAATTAAAATGATATTGAAAGGGATTAATCTTAGACAAGTATAAATAGATGATATTCGGCCACCATTATTATGTCTGGAATGTAACAGAACGGAACTTTATGAAATCACGAATGAATCATATTTATTTTTCCATCCGCAGTTTTATTACATTTATAAATAAGTAATTCATATACAGTACACTAAATGACAGTAAGTTTAGTTTATAAATAAGGAATCAGTTCATATTTAACTGTTTTTGTTTAACTTGTTGTGATTTGTTATGTAGTTTGCCCTCACACGATTTATTTACATGTCTACCGTTTTTCTTTTGTTACAAATTTGATCGTAAATTGTGATTTGTATAATTTTGTAAGGACAAAAACTGTATTCCAAATTTTGGTCAAACGTACTCCACTTAATGTAGTCATATTACAACCTTCAGTGTGTGACTCAAAATGAATAAGTTAAAACATAAGGAATTGTGTGAATTGCAACTTAAGGTCTTGAGAAAAACATTACATGTAATACAACATATAGATGGCTGTGGATAAATAATTATTGTTTCAAAGTATTTCTGCTTACTTTGCATCATTATACTTCCAATCTTTCAAATTAAGGCCTAAAGTAAAGCTAAATAATTTTTGTGCAATACCCATTTTGGTTTTGGCATTCGTATACTTGTACAGTGCCACAGTTTGTAGAAATATGTGAAGTAAACTTCCATAAATATATTGCAATTTATGTGCTATCAAATTGGCCGAGTTTATGGGAATATCTATTATCAAGACGTGTTTGGCAAATCTAGATAAAGTTGAAATGTAAAGTAGAAAATGTCTTGTATTCGTAATGAATAGATTAAAATTTCTTATTAATTGCTGCTTACTAAACTAAACTAATATTAACTCATTTTATTTGTTTATGAAAATGTTATTATGAAAACATTTATGATTAGGAAGAATTTTATTTAAATATATTACTTTTACTGGATTGGATAAATAAATGTGTAAATATTAATATAAAGCTAGATAAATTGCAATCGTTCACCTTACTCCGCGAAATATACAATGATACCTTTTTTTTTTTTTTTGTTAAGTTGACTTTGGTATCTTTTTCTTTTTTAACTTGAAATTAATCTTAGAGAAATTAAGAGAGCGTCTGCGTTTAAAATTTCCTTATTATTTTGAGTGCTATAAAACGTCTTAAATAATAATTTTCGTGGATGTATCTCAAAATTAGAGAGATGTAATAAAATTGCAGCTTGGAAAAAAGTAATTATTTAATTCCTGAACTTCATGATCGATATAAATCATGGTCGTCAAACATTTTCGTCTTCCTTTGAAATGCTTAGTGAGTAGTTAAGTTATTCCAATTCTATCTTTAAAGAGCTCTGTACAAGTACATTACAATATTTTGGTGAGACTCATTAATTAGAATTTGGATGACAAACAAAACTATAGCTCATTTTTCACAGGGATTACGACTGACACACAGAACATAGAATGGCTATAATCTCGAGTTGTACCACTAACAATAGAAAGACGGCTATCTAACCTGAATAGTTCTGCCAGAATGCCGCCCCAGAGCCCATGAGGTCGAGACCAGAGTAGTTCCACTGCTTCTCGCTAGGTGGCTCCGGCACATGGGCTGGTTGCTGCCGGGGGTACGAACTCTCGGATTGGTCCCCGCCACT
Organism: Hymenopus coronatus; assembly: GCA_030762935.1. Lineage (NCBI taxonomy): Eukaryota > Metazoa > Arthropoda > Insecta > Mantodea > Hymenopodidae > Hymenopus > Hymenopus coronatus. Next base: position 81,302,125 of record CM060888.1, on the reverse strand, counting down.
CGACACTCTGTGTTCGCTCCCACTTTCTGGAAAATGCCAATCATTGTAAGTCATCCAGATATATCAACTACATACTGCACAACTTTCGTGATTGGCCCTTTTTGTCATCAAATGCCAACATTTCATGACAAAATTATCATTATTACGTAACCTGATATTTTAAACTAATTTTTAACAATGGCTGTAAAAATCGAACATTATCTGGTATTGAAATAAAAAATGATTCCTGTTAAACCAGAACTTTCTAATTTAAGAGAATATCATAATCGCAATTCAAATATAAAATCTTCAGGAGTTGCTCATTTCTCTGAACTGTCAGCACAAAAACATAACTTGGAAAACATTTTCAGATAAAACAACTTTTTTTTTAGTCTAAGTCATCTATTTTAACGAAGAACCTTAATATTAAGTAAATATTGAGAAAATTCTTACTTTCCATAAGAGCAAAACAACCGAATTCATTTTTCTAAACATTACAATCTATTACATCTTTGAACATTTAAACTGTAACATTAGAATTAGCAAACCTATTATGTAAATAATTAAAATAATCAGTTAAGAAGTGATTTAGAAAAAATTGTTTCTAAAATATATGTAGGTAAATACCTTAATTCAGTATCTGCAGGAATCTGAAGCCTTTGAATCGAAATTCCAAAAATATGATGTGGTTCACTTACTCTTTCTCTACCTATTCTTTAACAAACTACTTTTACAAAAGCTTATTCAACTATGTAATTCATCCTATTCCAGATAGATAGCAAAAGTGGTATCATTACTTATTTCTTTATAAATAGAGGAGAAATATGGAAATACACTGGGCTAAAGCGGTGGTCAAATCTTTTAAAAGCTGTTTGCTATGTGACAGAAATTTGGTTCTCTTTGCATGATCAGAAGTAAAACAAAATAAAATCAAGTCGAACTCCTTTCTGGGAAAAGTTGAAGTGTTTTAAAAATGCAACCAATAACAAGGAATATCTCGGAAAAAATTAACTCCACAAAAATATGTATGACATAAGTTGTGTGTTTTAACAAGATCTACACTTTAATGGAGCAAAATTTTGTCTTTCTCTTATGGTTTACCAGCTATGCAAAAGTGGCGATTTTATATAGCATGTAAACATCTTTAATATATGACACTTAAATCAAAATTGTTAGTCATTTTAATAAAATAAATAATTGCAAAAATGTTCCTGTAAAGGGAATGCTTTGGGGCGATTCTTTGGAAATCCCTCTGTCATATCTTTGGAAATTAATAAAATATACACCAAATTTGGTATTTATCCGACTTTTAGATTTTCGATTTTGGGTTATGTTGTTCAAAAACACATACATGTGGGTGCATTTTTCCAGAAATGCTTCTCTTTTATTCAAAAGCATGTCTTTCCAGTGAAATCCCGGGACTGACTTTTTGAGTGGCATAAAATGCTTTCTCTATCTAATACGAGGCAATCAGTCGAGAAAAAAAAACCTATATCATATGCACAAAAGCTAAACGTTTATAAATAGATCTATGTTATACTGTCTATACTATTATTTTAGGCTAGATATCAGATAAAATTTTAAGAACAAACGACATTTTTTGGAATTGTTCTGTCCATCAATTTAGAAAAAATAAAATAGTGTATTATTAAGAAGAAAATTAAAGATAAGTGCTCACTCATACAACACACGAGTTGTTCGTGTAAGACATACCGACACATACACTATGCCGCAACAATTTAGTGTGCGCGGAGGAATTTTAAATACAGCATGTCGGCGCATTCATGAAATTATCGCCTCTATCCTGCACCAGGTAACAACCATGGCTATTAAAATTATAGAAACCGTCTAAATAACAACGATTCTATAAGCGAACAGCGGATGTACACTAATCGCAAATCGTTTGTGAAAGGCCTTGCATAACATTTCAAATGAATCAATGTCTAAAGCTACTAGATTTCACATTTCCTGTAAAAGCTGAGACTGTTATAACTTTCTCTTTGCTTCGATTATCATTCACAAGTTCTTAATTTCACATTTCTGCTTTCTTTCTAATATTTTCCAAGACATTAAATTACCTCTTTATTTCTAAACGTATAATTTCAACACAGCTGGAGCCATTACCAATTTATCCTTCTAATCAGTAATTTTATCTCTAAAATTTCTAAATTTAAGTTTCAGAGTCTATAAACAAAGAAAAAACCTGTGTTATATAACTCTCTCTACACATTCTGCAACAAACTATAAAATCCTATTCTTCTATCTAGTTCATCTTAATCACTACAAACGTTTGCAGAAATGCCTTATTAATATATTGCCTTATAGATAAAAGGGGAATAAGGGAATACACTAAGCTTAAGCAACAGTCAAACCCTTGAGAAGCTAGTCTCTAAGTAATATCTTTAGAATTCCGTTTCTTTATTTGACCAGCGGAAAAAATAAAACCAATCGTGAATTATAAAATTGAACCTGCAACAAAAAATATTTCAGAAATGCTAGCCGCCATAAAAATTACTTGGCACAAAGTCGATGATTCAACAAGATGAGAAGCACCTTTTCATCTACCTTTCACTTAAAAGTTATGAAAACTTGATTCAGAATGAAAGCATCTGTAAGACTATTTTCGGAAATTTCAATATATATGTTTATTTGTAATGAGAATATTTTAAATATATGTAATTTAATATTCGCAGCGCCATTTGTCATCAAAATGAAAGGTAATGAAATTTTGCCATGTGAGGTGTAGTTTGGGATGATGGATTTCCTTGAAAATCTTCGTGTTGCATCTTTGGAGAACGCTGGGCGTAAATATTTAAAGTTTTGGTTCCGATTTCTGTTGTAAATATGATTTATATTCATATAACCTCAACAAGTGCATTTCAGTGAAATGTCTTATTTTTGGGTGGATTGCAACATTTCCTCTTCTTACCATAGATAAAATAAAATATGTGCTAGTACCAAAAAACATACTAAAGCTTTATTTTATGAGAAAATACCCCTTTTGCGGGTGTAAAGTGAAAGAAAAAGAAGGAAATAAATCCCAGTGTTCATAGGTATTGAAATATCTCATTACTCTGGAAAAGTCTAAGGAATATTTCAACGATAAACCAACCAAACCTAATTACTAGCCTCAAGAGATAGCGATTCAATTCTTACGAACATTTATTTTGACTTTGTGGTCATCTAGAAGCTTACACTTTAATTCTCGCAGGGCTTCGAGTATTTTACAATGTAATTTTACATGAATGAGAGAAAAAGGAAGCATTTTGGAAATTATGGTATAATTTGAGCTATATCAGCCACTGCGTTTTTATCCAAGTGACATTGACTGCTTCTTTGTATGGATCTTTAATCGTGTGCACGCGTGTGATTTAAGTTTAATCAAAAGAGTAAGGAAACGAAAGAGAAAACCAAAGATAAAGTTTAAAAACAGAACGGCGGGACGATGTGGTCAGTTTTACGCTTCTTTTTACTTTGTCTACATGTACTATATACATAGTGTAAAGAGGGGATATTGTATTGCACCCAAAAATTCGATACCGAGATTTCACCGGAACTACATGCTTTACTACTCCCTGAATCAAAAAAAAAAATATATTTTTTAGAAAAATGTCAGTGCGTGTGTGCGTGCGTGTGTGTGTGTGTGTGTGTGTGTGGGCAGCATAGAACTTGGTATTTAAGTTTGATATCTTGAAAGGATACAACACGAAGATTTTCAAGAAATCTCCCGCGCACCCAACTACCCTTTACATGGAACATTTTCCGAAAAGTTTGATTTCCTAAAAAATGACTAACGATTTTGATTAAAACAGCGTACGTTGAAGATATTTTTATAACAAACGAAATTAACATTTTAGATTTTCTGAGAATAGCCTCTGAAGAACCCTTCATTCTGGATGCCTTTTGTACATATAGCTGGCAAACCATAAGAGATATACAAAAACTTATGACACAAAAAACGTAGTTCACGATAAAACACACATTTTATATCATATGCCTCTTTTTCGTGGAGTTAGCCGTTTTCGATATATTTCTTGTTATTGATTTCAGATTTAAAATACTTACTTTTCTCATACGGGAACTTTTCAACGCCTGGCCACGCAAAGAAACGGATTTTAATCCCATAAAAACAACCACATTTTAAAACATCTGACTATTGGTTTAGCATAGTGCATTCCCTTGTTTCCCTTCTACTTATAAGGAACTAAATAATAAGACCGTTTATGCTGATGCTTTAGCATGATTTAGATAGAAGAATAAACATATTAACATTAATTTGTTACAGAGATATACAGAAAGTCATGTGAACAGAACATATCAGATTTTTACTTTTGGTGAGAGTGTACCAGTTCTCTAAATGCGCCGAAAAATCTACACCCACATGAATAGACACGAACTCAGGCTTATGTAATACATAGCGCTCCAAACCTCTATAGAATGATGGCTGCAGTAATAGTATAGTTTAGAATACACAATCAATGGATATATAGTATACGATTTAATTGGCCTATTATTCCATCACTTATAGAGAGAGAGAAATCATTTTGGGCTTTAATAAGCCCTAAGAATAATAAATATTTATGCTCTAGCTTCAAAGGGCTATGAAGCCAATGCCTGTACAAGAGGGATATACAATTTATAACACAGCAAGCTTATTATAAGTAAGAAAAAATATAACTTGTATTTATAGCATCTGAGCTCAGTGACCGAACACAAGGTTAAATGTTTTAAAATATTCATCGCTATGAGCTGTCATACGCTTCAGTTAAATGCTGAGGATATTTCATATTCATTTTCAAATGTAGCCTCAACATTTCTATATATTAAGATTTCAAAGTCAGGTCTACTAGCCACGTTTGAATGTTGAGATCTCATGAAGGATACATACACAGGAAATAAAAATCTGAAACTCTGGTACTACGTATGGATAAAATCTCCAGTAATTTAAGCAAAGATAATTAACCATAACAGATATTTATTCTAATGCAAACGATGTTCAAAATTACGACATGATTAAAATAATTGTTAATTATCAGACAAATAACAGGAAAAGGAGGTCTAATAACGCAAAAACGCCTTGCAATTAAAACAGAAATGTCGAAAACAGGATTTGGAATTGTGTACACAAAAGAGCAAATGAATTAATTAAAACTGTGATGTGATTTTTTCTACACCCATTCTTTTACACACTATGCTTATAGAAATATTCTATTTCATGTTGCTCAAGGTAAACATTTGTAGAAATTGATGTATATTATATTTATTTGTAGATACAAGACGATTGGTAATAGCAGTCGTAGTAGTAGTGATAACAACCATATTCTTCTTCCTGTCATGGACTGGGTCATTGCTGCCCCATTCCAGGTTATCATTAACTATCCACGTGTTCTTGCTCAACCCAGGTCACGCCATGGCAACAGTCTTCTTTGATAATTATACATTTCTTCCATTTTAATTTCGGTTTTTAATTTATCTCGTATATCACTGTCTAATATTTCATTCATATTTATCTTTTAAGGTAACATTGTCAACAGATTTGAGAAACCTCATTTGTGGAACTTCAATTCGCATTTTATCTTGGGTTCCCAAAATACATGTTTCACTTCCATACAGAGATACAGGTTTTGATAACACATTGTAGAAACTTATGTTAACATGTTTGACACGTTTCTTTTAGTTTCTCCGCAAATACTACACGAACTCAAAAATGCGATGTTAAGATTTTACCGAAAATATATACTTTGAGATCTCCTTAAAGTAAATTATTTTTAAAGAAATGTGTGTCTGTGTTTGTGATGTGTTTTCGTGAGCCTGCATCTGTGGACAGCATAAGTTAAAAACGAAAAATCGGTTAAATACCATTATTGGTATTTGGGGTTAGTATCTTCCAAGGATGTGACACCAAGATTTTCAGGAAAATCCTCCCACCCCAACTATCTTTTTTCGAAAAAATGTTTTCTCAAAAGTGATTTTTATTAAAATACTATATGATTAAGATATTTTCGTGACGGACGCAATATCTATCTTGATTTTTCTGAGAATAGCCTCTTTATTCTGGATGACTTTTGTATAACTGGTAAACCATGAGAGATAGTCAAAAATGTACTGCACTACAAATGTAGTCCTCTTTGAAATACACCATTTATGTCATATGCATTTTTCTGTAGTGTTAAACGCTTCCAAAATATTCCTTTTTATCGGTGTCAATTTTAAACTACTTAAAACGTTTTTTAGAAAGAAGTCGTCTTTAATTTCATGTCTGTTTTGATCTTCTCCTGACCATGCAAATAGATGCGAATTTCAATTATTACATATAACACTCAGCTATTAAAGCATTTGACAATCCCTTGAGCCTAGTGCATTTGCTTATTTCCTTTCTACTTGCTGCCTAGACCATCTCAGAAAAAGTTTACTTCGATTAGCATGAAGTAGATAAAAATAATCTTTTGTACAAGTAATTTGTTTTGCAAAACAGGTAGAGAAAAACATGAAAATAGAACACATCAACTTTTTATTTCATTTATTCAATTATACTTCAGTATATTTCCTTTAGGTCAAATTTATTTTATCGATATTTAGATTACACCCAAATTATTTAAAACTACGCACTTGCCCTATAGATTGTCTCTGAGAAACTATTTCCACCCTTGTATATTTTACTCTCTACTGCTTGTCTAAGTGAAAAATGTTCATGATGTATGTGGTTAAAATGTTATTAATTTTTTTAAATAAATAGTTTAACGTTCTTCAACCTGGATTGATCGTATCGGACGATGAATGAAATTGGTGAAATGATGCCCAAATGATCTCAAAGTCCATGGCGTTTTAAGTTCTCGATATTCGTCTTCCCAGGAGAAGGGAAAACGCTGAGAAAAACCTTATCCGGGTAATTCATCCTAGGCGACCTGTTGAACGTGAATTGCCGATCCCGGTGGCCGCGCTCGCTAAAGTGTCTCGCTTTGGCGCTTCGTGGTGCACAGGATCGTGGGTTCGAGTCCCGCCTTGGGCATGGGTGTTTCTGTGTGTGTGTAAATGTGTCTATGTTTGCATATGTATATGAAAAAGAAAATATGTTAAGAATAATGTCTACTAAGGAAATATAGGAAACTGGAAAAAATGGAGAAAAAAGGAATGCAGCGCCGGAGTCCTGACAAGCCTCCGGAATTGTATTTTTTTAAATAAAAAAAAAAAGTGTGGCAGACACGCTACCATCACACTAGCCAGGCATACCCAAGGTCGCGGGTTCAAACCCGGAGGAGGAGAATGGATTTTTTCGGGCGTAAAAATCCTTAGAATGGCTTCCTTCGGAAGTGAAGTAAAGCCGTGGGTCCCGTGTCGTAGATTTACGGCACGTAAAAGAACCTCAAGCCTAATAGAAAGGCATCTGAGCAAAATTAAGCGGTCTTTCACGCCCAAAATAGAATGGGACGTTGAGAACCAAAGCAGTTAAAGAGCGTCCATAAATAAAACGCCATTTCATTTCATTTCACTAGCCAGGAGGATTGCTATTAAAATTGCGTTACTTACATTGCATGTAATTCTCTCTTATAACAATATACTTCTAATAGTAACTTTCAATTCTATCGAACTTTATACTGTTAAACATAAACACTAGAGAATCTACTCCCTTTGATATTAAATGTTTAGCACTTTTTTATAGCTTTTTTAGTGTTTAACGCCCGCTTTTACTACTATGGAGGTGATGACACTGATAATACATGGAACACAGATGGAATACCGAGGATTGCGACGGCGGAGGAAACAGGAGAATCTGGAGAAAACGCGCCCCTGTGCCGCTTTGTCCACCACAAATATCATATGCGATTGAACTCGGCCCACCTTGGCGAGAGGTGAGTGGTCCTTTTTATGGCGGCTCTTTAACTGCTATAGTTCTCAGCGTTCCATTCTATACTGGGCCTGAAAGATCGCTTAATTTTGCTCAGATGCCTCTTTTATCAGGCTTGAGGTTTTTTAGGTTATCTACGACATGGGACCTACGGCTTTACTTCCTTTCCGAAGGAAGTCATGCTAAGGATTCTTACGCCTGAAAAAAATCCATCGTACTCCGCCGGGTTTGAACCCGCGACCTTGGGTATAAGACGTTAGCATGGTAACAATTACACCACGGAAGGCGATATGCTAGTGGTCTAACTACTCGGGCATGGCGAGGCCCATTGCATTCTATTTCTCTCAATCCATTCATTGCATGGCCTCAGTATTTAAATCAAGAAGTTATGGAAAGAATGCTACTTAAAAGTTTACTACATTGCACATTAGGACTCAAGTTGGAAAGAAGCAGCAGCTTTGATAAGTTGAACATTTTCCTGAATGCAGAAAATTGTAGTTTCTGATTGTTTTCATAGTTGCGGAATTCCTGCTTGAAGTAAAGCATGAGCAAACGCCAAGTTCAGTTTTGGTGGAAATGTTGTTGGGATCCAAACATCACCTCAGGCAGTTCTACAGAGGGAAAAGATACTCCAGTGGGGGTGAAGTCTGTAGCTGAGCTGGGGTTTCTTCCACTTAAACTTATCAAAGTCACTAGTCAGTCAGCACCGGATGTAATAGAGTTCCTCTTTAGTTAAAGAAACCATGTTGCTTTAGGTTTGCTGAACGTCAGTCAAACAACTTTCTCAAGGGTGTGTGTGTATATGTGTGAGTTAGTCCCTTACACCATCTAGCGACCTGTGTGCAAACTGCGGAAGGAAGTGTCGCATACCAACAAAGCTATTTTCTACCTGCCCATATTTCAAGAACATTCACCTTCATTTTTTGTCAAAAATGGTTGGCGATTATGAAACCGAGCATTAGAAGCATTTAAACTACCCAAAATTATATATTTTTATCAGCAAAAGCTATGATTAAAAAAAAACAACTAATGTTGCATTCACATAGCTTTCTCTACCTGTTCTACAAACAAGCTATTCGTACAAAAGGTTATGATTTTATCTATATCAAACTAAGCGAGCTAAATATTAGCAGGGATTTTTTTAATATTTGCTCCCTTTTAGGTAAAGGGGAATAAGAGAACTCACCACACTAATGAGATAATCAAATACGAATTTTAAAAGCTTTCGACATGTGAAAAATTGTAGATAGAATTGCAGAAAAACAAAAGAGAAATCAAAGAAAGGTAGCCTCGTTTGAGAAAATCTACGTAGGTACTTCAAAATTGAAACCAATAACAAGGAATATCTCGAAAACGGACAACTCTATAGCAAAAATATATGCTACATAAATTGTGTGTTTTAACCAGATCTACATTTTCTTGTGTAGTAAGCTTTTATCTATTTACGGTTTAACAGTTAAGCAAATTTAGCAAAATTTATCCTGTACGAACCCGCCTTCAGTAGCTAATCTGGTATGTAAATACCTTTAATATAGCGTATTTTAATACAAATTGTTAGAGCCCTTTTTGAAAAAACAAAATGAGGTTGGGGATTTTCTTGAAAATATTCCTGTCGCATCCTTGAAAGATACTAAAGTTAATTACTAGGTTTGTATTTTATTTTATTGGTATAAGTGCTATGTTACACATGATTTCTGATATTGGCCCTAGCCTGCGTTAGAAAATACACAAAACCGTAAAAATTACATTTCATTTTAGTTCCAAAAGATTCATCCTTCAACTGTTCTGTCCACTGAACACTGCCATTTGTTTCTTACCTTTCGTAAAACTTTCCAACACATCTTAATTCCGACTGGTCTTCAAAATGTTGCGCACTATTAACTGTTTATTCATATTTAAACATACCATATGTCCAAAAAATGTATTTGCAGAAACAGTTCCGCGTGTGTCCGTGTGTCTGTGAACATGATAACTCAAAAACGAAAAGTCAGTAAAATACCACATTTGGTATTTTATTTTAGTATCTTCCAGGGATGCGACACAAGATTTTAAAAAAAAAAAATCCCCCACCCTAACCTTTACATGGAAAAAAGTTCTAAAGTTTTAATTCCTTGCAAATGGCTCTAACGATTTTTTAAAAAAACGTATATTAAAGATATTTATATGGAAAATAAAATGTAGATCTTGAATTTTCTAGGAATAGCGACTGAAGAACTCGTTTTTATCTGAATAAATTTTGTTGAATTTTATGTAACTGGTAAAACGTAAGAGATAGACAAAAACTTACTACAACAAAACTGTACAACATGTTAAAACACACAATTTATTTCATACGCGGTGTTTCATTGAATTGGTCATTTCTGAGATATTCCTTTAATTGGTTTCAGTTTTTAAATACCTACTTTTCTCATACGGGAATTTGCCAAATCTTGGCAATAGAAACAAAGGAACTTTAATCACAAAGGAACCAGCTTTTAAAAGATTTGACTGTCGCTTTAACCTATGGTATTCCCTTATTTCTCTTTTACTTACAAGGAAGCAAGTAATAAAAGTATTTATGTTAATATTTTCTCGATTAGCATGAAGTATATAGAAGAATAAGCTTTTCAACAATAATTTGTTCCACAAATATAGAGAAAGTCATAGGAATGCATTAAATCATACTTTTACATTCTCTACACGTAATGTGTACGTAGTGTATAGAGAAGGTATTGCATTCCACCCAAAAGAGAAGGTATTGCATTCCACCCAAAAATTCAATACCCAGATTTCACCGGAAATAGACGTTTTAGAGTCCCCTGTATCCGAAAAAAGTATTTTCAGAAAAAGGTCCGTGTGTGTCCGTGTGTCCTTGAATACGATAGCTCAAAAAGTCGGTAAAATACCACATCTGGTACTTTATTTTAGTATCTTCCAGGGATGCGACTCGAAAGTTTTGAAAAGATTCCCCCAACCCCAAACTATCCTTTACATGGAAAAAAAAATTCAAAGTTTTTGATTTTCTCAAAAATGGCTCTAACAATTTTGATTAAAATCTCTTATATTCAAGATATTTACATGGCAAATAAAATGTATATCTTGAATTTTCTGGGATTTTAGCCTCTGAAGAGCACTTTATTCTGGATGATTTTTATTGAATTTTGCATAACTAGTAAACCATAAGAAATATACAAAACCTTACTCTACAAAAAATGTAGATCTCGATAAAACACCCAGTTTATGTCATATACTTTTTTTTCGTGGAGTTGATCATTTTTGTGATATTCCTTCTTATTTGTTTCAGATCTAAAAACTTATACTTTTGTCATACAGGAATTTGTAAACTCCTGTCCATACAAACAAAGAAACTTCAGTCACATAGCAACCAGCTTTTGACTAGATATCAATTTAACCTATGTACTCTTATTTCGCCTCCACTTACAAGGAAGCAAGTAATAAGATTATTTCTGCTAATTTTTTCTCGATTAGCATGAAGTAAGTAGAAGCATAAGCTTTTTAAAATAATTAGTTGCAGAGATGTGGTGAAAGTCATGTGAGTGGAACACATCTGATATTTTTTAATGAGATTCATCAAGGAATATGTAGCAGATCTTCTTGAGACGTGCAGTTTACCACCCTCGCAAATACGCAATCGTATTCTTAAGGTGGAAGGGAGTCGATGCTGAGAACACATTTCCGTCCACGCCCTCGCCTTTGGGATTTTTGTACATGTCCGGAGATACATATGTAATTACAGATTACTTGGAAAAGGCCCCACTGGCTACTTTGTATGCGTCTCCGTATCACTGTGTTTACCGGAACACAATTGTTTGCTTATCTCGGAGTTGTACGTGTGAAAGCTGAGTACTGTTATTTCAAAACAGTAATTTCGTTAATGAGCGCGGTGCTGTTTCAGAGGCCTAGAACTGGTCTTACGTAATTTAAGTGAAATTAAAGGACACCGGTTTTGTTTTGTAACACAGAATACTTTTCTTTGTAGAGAGCTTAAAACTGCTTCTAATTCACTTTTATTTCTCACTCAGATGTGTATTTTACTTTCTCTGATGTATAATGATCTACCTAAAATTTGGCCTATAATGGAATGCGCTATTTAAGTTGGTAATAACATCTGTGGCTAGAAACATTTTAAGGACACCCCAGTATTTTGTCAGAAGAATGTGTTTACAGAGAAGTACAGTTTAATATCGAGTAAAAGTCATTAATTTTGAATGCGTTTTGGTATTTTTTCACTTTTTAAATTACTAAAAAGTATTCTCATTATTAAAATCTTTGTTGAGGTATTGGAGGTCTGATTAAATATATGGATGTTAAGAAATTTTTTCGGAAGAAAAATACACATGAGTAAGGAATATTTATAAATATAACATTGTAGTGGTATACTGGTTTATTAAACTTGTTATAATGTTTATTACTTTAAAGGAAGGTTATACCACTCGCCTCTCACCTAGGCGGCTTGGGTTTGATCATAAGCGCCCGCGTGTGGGATTTGTCGTGTATGAAACGGCGACTGGACGGGTTTTCTCCAGGTCCTGCGGTTTGCCCCGCCACTCATTCCACCAATTGCTCTATCATCACATTTCTATCAACAATTTCGCTTCATTTCATATCACTTCCTCACGCTCATGCCTACTTGCGGGCCGGCCACTCGTTTCAGGTTCTTCATTCTGTGGTTATGTGTTGTTGGCTCCCCGACAGGCTTCTTAATCCTAGGCACCAGCTTGTAAGTCTTAGGGGAGTGTCAGTCCTACATACGGGGAGAGTAAGCAGACTACATAACTTTAAAGGGAATTGGGAGAAAAAGACTGAAATTAGAACAATTTGGCTATGGATAAAACCATAGAACCCTGGAATATCATTATTTGCAAGAGTGTAGCAGTTTACGAACAGCATAACCATAGGATTAGCAGGGTGCTTTACCTCTCCAAAATATGACCAAACTACCAAAGGATAACATTGCATCAGGCATGTCCAAATTGAAGTATCAGTACCTCATTCCACTCCGTGTGAAACATTGGCTCATACCGCCAGTGATGTAATGAAATGCTTAAAACAAAACTCCTTCCTGATTTGCAAGTAGTGTTGTCTTTTATTTTTTATAAATTTTACTTCGAATAGTCTGTCAGTATCTACTGCTAAGGATTCTATAAACCAAGGAGAGTATTAAATAACTAAACTTATTGTATAAATATATAATTCTCAATAAAAGGGTTATACACTTTTAATTAGAGTTATATTTTTTAAGTACGATGCTATTTAATGTGAAGCAACTAATAGCATTTAAAACATGATCATTCTTATTTAGAAAACCTTATTTTGTAATCTAAACTATAACAGGCTTATGGTAAAAATAAATGTTAGCTCTAAAGTGAGAGATACCCCAATGAGGTGGTGCTACGAAATGCTTGAGAATTGAATTCGGAAGGTACGAGTTCGATTCCTACACTTTCCCCCGGTCATCAGACGGAGCTAAATTATTATCCTTTTGCATGCCGTTCCATTAATAATTTCATTTATCCTTCAACCCATTGATCTCTTCAGGATTGGATATATTGATGATGGTGTTTCGGTGTTGCGCGTTTGAGAAAAATGGTAGTCCGAGTAACTTCCTCCGTTCCTCGGCTTTCGGCTTCTCTCCGAGGGGACGTTGAATCCCCTAGTGGGGTGTGAATCGCTGGTCTGAATCTCAGACTGTCGGGGAATGTCAACCTAGGGACCCTGTAATTACTGGTCCGGCCGCCCGGTGTCTCTTCTCATTTCATTTCTCCCTCCGAAGGCGTCCATTCGTGTGGACTAGGTACGATATCCCCCAATATAGGTGCCAAATCCCCTCTATGTGTATCCACACCTTAATTAGTTTTTTACTTTGCTTTGATATGTAGAATAAGTGCCGCAAGGTACAGAAAAGCTTAAATTGTGCGCCCAAGCGATACAAATATTTTCAAGAAATATAGCTCTACATGGAACATTTTCGTTATTTTTTATTTACATACTTAAAAGAATGCTTACAATATTTTTAAAAAATACTATATAACTAATCTGAGCCACAAATAAAATGCATATTTTGATTTTTCTGCGCATAAAGCTCTCTTCATTGAATTTTGTATAGTTAGTATAAAAGTAAACTTTGAGAAGGGGGGAGGGGAACTTACTACATGATAAATGTGGATCTGTTAAAACGCTTAGTTCAAATCGTGTTTTAACGCTTCATCCTCCGTCCTTTAGTTAAAATGAAATGCATATTGCTATTACGTCTGTAAACGTGAAGTAGATAATAATAACGGTTTTTAAGAACAATTTGTATTCTAATGTAAAACCTTAGCGCTAGTTAAAAAGTTAAAATCTGATGTTTTCCATTCACATTTCTCTACACCTCTGTAACAAATTATTGTTAAAAAGCTTATTATTCTATCTACTTCATGCTAATTCATATAAACATTAGCAGAAATGTCCTTATTACTTGTTTCCTTGTAAGCAGAAGAGAAATAAGGTAATATACTCGGCTAAAGCAATAGTCAAGTCTTTTAAAGGGTTGTCGCTATGTGCTGAAATTCGCTTTCTTTGCTGGAGTTGTCAAGTTTCCGCATGAGAACTGTTTAAGTAATTTAAAAATTAAAACCAATAACAACGAATATCTCGAAAAAAGATACAATTAATAAAATTACCTTTAATTCATTATATTATAATCCTTTAAATTTCCTTCACAGTATAACTTCTCAAAATATTGTATAAGACGTAAGTTGTATGTTTTAAGGAATTGATATATTTTTTATGTAGTAATTCTTGTCTATCCCTTAAGGTTTACTAGTTTCGAAAAAGTTATTCCGACTTGGTTATTCCCAGAAAATTCAAGATATATACCTTTTTTTTGCCATAAAAGTAACGTTAATATACGGTATTTTAATCAAAATCATTAGAACCATTTATGAAAAACATAAAAATGTTCGAAATCTAGTTTGGTATTTAACTGACTTTTCGTTCATGAATTACACACGGACATTTATCTAAAAATAATTTAATTTAGGGGACCTTAAAACCTATTTTTCCATGAGATATCGGTATCGAATTTTAGTGGAATGCAATACCTTCTCCATTTATTATGTACTAACTAGAAAAAGCAACCTAAAGGATATCAATGGAGAAAGTTATGTGGATGTAACAAATCAGAAGCTCTTTTTACTGGCTACCAGTACAGTAAACACATGTTTAAGTTGAAAATGTAACTGTATAATTAAGCAAGGGAATTTACAATTTAGTAAATGCTGCTTATTTCTCTTTGATGTAAATTTTTTTATATTCTTAATGTTCTGCCCAGAGCTAAATGAATGACCTAATTTCTAGGCCTGTAGTTAAACGTTATGTAATTCATAAAAGTATTCTTACTCTAGGCAAAGAGAAAGTGAAGCCCTATCCAGCCCTTTAACAATTTAAAATTCAGAGCGTGGGTGCACCTACTCCTTAAAACAATCTCAAATTCTTCCTCTTTACCTGTCATCGCCATACACGGGGGTTTACTTTCTATCGCCCCACAACAAAACCACCCTTCCGTCTCTCTCACACATACAACAAATCTCCCTAGCATCTTTCAGCTGCCGATCCTCGTGGATCCTTCTTCCTTCCCCATCCCCCGCCCAATCCGCTCTTTAATTACGAACACGTATAAGATGTAATGAAGTTCTTAAAAGTTAAAAATTAATCCCTTGCAAGTACGGGACTAGGCGAAGGGAAGAGAGGTTTTGCTAATTTGTTTCTGCTGCACAGTAATATACAAGTACCGAAGAGAAAGGGAGGGAGAGAGAGACTAATACTTCTTCGTGTATCGAGAAGAGGGCCAGGGATTAGTAGTCTGAGCAGAACGGTATTAGCGATTCATTTGTTTTAGCCGGCAAGTAGTTGTTTGTGTTTGCAAAAGTATAAGCAAGGAAATGGTAGAGAGTGATTGCTAAGAGATGAGGGTTGATGGAGATGGTGGTGGTGGTTAAAAGGGGAGAGAACTGGCGAAATGGTGCAGATTTATTAATTACTTATGCCCTCCTGATGGAGCAATATTCTTGCTACTGTTTCTCCTCGTAGAATAACATGAAGTGAAGGGTTTCTGGCGTAGCTATAGCCCTAATATGTATACCAGGAAGTAGCAGTAGTAATACTATTAATAATAATAATAATAATAATAATAATAATAATAATAATAATAATGCAGTACGGTCGTGTAATTAGAGATAATTCGGGCTGAGGCTACCTCCAATTACAAAAAACTCAGCATGTACGGATTTTTCACATTCAATGGCACAATTTTCTCTTACTTCTACTATAATAATATAGCAAAAATAATAATAACTCCATGGCACGACAGCACACAAGGAACCTTGGCCTACCGCCCGGCCGCTGCATGGATGGAGTGCAGTATTGGAGGGTGAGAACTGGTCAGAGCATCGAACCTCCACGGCCGGTTAATGCGGTCCTTATGGCCATGGAGCCGTTACTTCTCCATCAAGTAGCTGCACAATTGGGGACCGAACCAGGTACCACGCCGGTACCGGGAATCGAACACATGTCTCCCGCTTGGTAAACAGCTGCGCTACTATCGCGCTAAGAAGATGACCCTCTTACTCCTACTATTCACTCTAATTAACACAATTAAAAGATTAAGAAACACACGGTGCGTACTGAATGTGAAACACTTTAAAGTTAATGTGATACAGGTGGGCTTAGTCCAGTACAGTATGCACAGGTAACATCTACAACAACGGTCAGTCTGTTACTGCTGCAAATGTGTATTTTTATTTAAAATTATTTTATTGACCACTGTCGCTGAGAAGGGATCACTGCACCCATACGGTATTTTTCTGAAACGATGTACAATTGATTGACACGTGGGGCCTATTAGTGAAGTGTCGACAAAGAAAGAGCCAGCGCATTCCTCCAAACCTAACGGGGCTTGTCAATCTGTAATAGAAATCACATAGCAGTTTAAATTCAAAGATATTCTGTGCATTATGAAAGAAAGTGGGACACTTTTACCTGTATTGTGCATGAACATTTGAAAGAAAGTTCAAAATGTAATATATTCGGAAATGCGTAAAACGTACATGTGGATAATGTGTAAAATTTTACATTTTTAAGATCTGTTCGAATGACACAGAACCTCGGAGCTCGAATTGCCGGGTATCTACTGTAATAATAATAATAATAATAATAATAATAATAATAATAATAATAATAATAATAATAATAGTAATAATACGCTATTCACTTCAAAATTGTTCGCATTGGTTTAGGTATTTTGCAACAATAATGTAACCGTTAAACAATTATCTAGGTTAGTACACTTTTCCATTATTTATTTTATGAAAAAGCAAATCCCCACCAATCATTGCATTTCTTCTTATTCATAAAATTTGTCCTTTTTGGAAAAGTTTTTATTTTCCCAAAACAAGTCTCTTCTTGTACTCCACCGAATTTAAGAATTCTGAAGATTTCTGAAGAAATGAATCCTGTGTGGAAGACAGCCAAAAGTTTTGTAGTCATGTTACAGTTTAGAGTGATGTTTTAAATGGGGAGGTAGTGCTTCACATTCTCCTTTGTCTGCACCCCATTTCGGCCCCTGGGCAACTGAATAACATTACCCGTTCATCCTGAACCAGTACTGCTTTCCAGAAACTTTGGTTTCAAGACCGCCTTAATAACTGGTTTCCTTGAATTCACTTGGTGGTTCATGAGAAGTTTGGGCAACAAAAACCAAAGGAAGATCCCATCAGCTGATAAAGCCCCCGATCTGCTAACGATATCTTTAGCCTCAGTTGTTTGGATGCGCCCGAAACTTAATATTTCCAAGGTAGCTCTCAGAAAAGTGGAAATGTGTTTTCTATGTGGTGACACAGACATCCCTTCAGATGTCAAAATAGTACAGCAAGCAAACGGTTTAGATTAAAATATATTTATTTCATAGTTTAGTTTCTTACAATAATTATTGTGAAATCCTTACTAAAGCAACTTTTAAATCCATCATATTACTTGATCTTATACAAATTTGCTAATTAAATGCAGTCCTAATATATGATGAGTTAATATTATTCACTGGTTTTCTAATGGCAATTGCAATAAATTAAAGTATCTTAGAAATGCAAAAACGTTAATTACAGATTAATAGGATTGTTTGTTTTCTTTAGTTTTTTTGTGGTTTACAATCTCAAGTAGTCTTCAATTATAAAAAGGCATGTTTAATTTATGAATTACATTAATTACATTTTTAAGAAGCAATGATAATACAAGCACATTTGTAATCTACTTTTGTCTGATTTTATAATAAACAATAATTGCTTCCCAGCTCAACACCTTTTTGTTTTATCTTTCTCTATATGACTGACTGCACAAGATAAATTCATTCTCAAAAATACGTGATAAAAATTATTTCATCTTTTATTTTCTCTGTTATTTCATAATTTAGAAGTGCCAACGTTCTCCAATATAATTGACTGATAAATATAGTTTCTAAGTCGGAGCAACCAACTTTGGTTTGTCTTTAATAATATCCTTAATTAATAAATTGAGTTTAATGTGTATTCTTCTTCGATTCCTTTGACATAATACATACAACTGTAAACATGTTTAATTTTTTGTTCAAACTTAACTATAGATATTTGTTTCGAACAGTGGATGTGTACTAAATTGAAGGTGCCGTTAACAATAAAACTAATTTCGTCTTTCGTACCAACTAAACAACAAGATTTTTATAACAAACTTATTTTTTAAAAGTACTAAAGACAACATTTTATTCTGGCTTAACAATTTTTAAAAACTTGCGTTTCTATGTTAAATTAATCACAAAACTGAATATTCAGCTCTTCATCTCACCCAGAAGCTGTAGTTTTCTGATCAAATATGAGTTTCAACATTTTGGACAGATCAGGTCAACTTTTTTTGATCGGTTGTCGTCATTAAAATTCAGAATGCCATTTGCGTCATTATTGCCAATCCGGTATAGAAAAGGACAAACATTTTTAAGTCTTTATTTTGAAAATGTATAACCAATTGATGAAGTATATATACATCTATATATCTGATTGTTATTTTCTCTTAAGGTTACTGAACTTGTTTAACAACTTTATTTTTTAAAGCGCACTTAGAATATCGCTGTAACTAACAAATTCGTTTTAAATTTTCAATGGTACCGCAATTCACTATCATTACGATATATATCAAATATACAAGTTATTGATGTTATTCAATTGAAAAATATTACTGACAAGTGCCTTAAGAATGACGATTATTATAATAAAGCTTAATTACAATTAATCAATAGTAATTATTTAAATACCTTATAATAATAGTGAAAATACAACACATGATTACTTTCAAGTTTAAATTGCTAACGTGTTACAATTCATTTTCCTAGTTATCTAATAAGTTATTTTTATAAGATGCCCGGTGCTCTATAGTATTTAAGAAGTCCTCAACTTCTAGCACTTTTGTTTTAAATTACAATAGAATTAAACTAGATCATAATGTTTCATACTTATTTGCATACATTCTTCAGATTATCTTACAAATTTACGATAGCTATTAAAACATCTGAAACACAACATT
This sequence comes from Hymenopus coronatus, assembly GCA_030762935.1. Taxonomy (NCBI): domain Eukaryota; kingdom Metazoa; phylum Arthropoda; class Insecta; order Mantodea; family Hymenopodidae; genus Hymenopus; species Hymenopus coronatus. The sequence continues at coordinate 81,282,717 of CM060888.1, read as the reverse complement.
TATTGTAAAATGCAATGATAAGCAAGCCTACGTCCTAAAGGGCGGTTCTAAGCAATACCAATTACAGACTATTCTGATGTTTTGCGAAGTACTTTTTTTTAGGGAGGAAGGGCCTTTGTTTATTTTTACTCAATTCATCCCTTACTTACCGATCCAATTCATCCCTTACCTCGTATTGTAGCTACAAAGCATTGGAAAAACAACTCCATTATGATTAAATTAACTTTTTCTTAATTTAATACAAAATGTCGCATTACAAGAAAAATAAACCAACGATCTTTCAGAACGCTTTGTTTTATGTTCTAAAATCGTGAGTTTCATTTTGTATTCATAACCTTTTGTTTTGGCGTTGTTAAACATTTTCAACTAATGTTAAAATATACTGAAATTGCTTTCGAAAGATTGCTTGTGTTAATTATTTGAATGTATTTGTGTGCGCACAGCAACGTAAACCTTTGCTCTTGTTTAATTTAAACGTAAATGTAGATTCGAAACATTTTGAATGCCTGACTTCACTTTATTTAAACAACAGAGGAATGTGTGCGAAATGAATTCAATAACCGATTTTATGTTAAGACTGCTGTTTACCCTGGCTTAGATTTGCTATTATTATCGCCACGGTAAACCGAATGAAATGCTCGTTATTTCTCTGTTAACGCAGTCATTTGTCAATCGGCCAGTCATTCTTCATTTGTTAACGCACGACAAAATGGAGCTCGAGTACGACTTCCCATGTATTTTGGCCTGTTGTTTTAAATATTTTGATAATGTTTTATTTTAACCAAGTTGATCTAAAATTTTTTAGCAAAGGAGTCCATGGGAGGTGTTAAAACTGTTCCTGAAATGTATGATTTGATAAATGATGTAAAGATTGTGGCACAAATTTTAAAACAACTAATAGATACTAAATGAAATGTATAACATGTCCGTGGTTTATTAAAGAACTGCTGTAAAATAAACTACAGCACGGATTACTGGGAGAAGCTATAAAAGGAACTGTTATCATTTGTTCCCATCGATTAATATTGATATTCAGTCATAAATAGCTTTGACAATTAGTCTTTCTGAATGTCCCCTGTGGAATATAATTTATCAAAGTAACGGTTTTAGCATAATTAAACACTTTATATTTACACTGGATAAGAGATGTCAGTGTACTTTCTCCAGTCATCTGACCCAGAAACTCAAACATGAGTTTCAACATTTTGGAACCAGATGTCATCATTGATTGTCCTTATTAAAATTGAGGATGCAGTTTATGTCATTAATGCCACTACGGTATAGAAAAGGACAAACATTTTAAAGCCTTAATTTTGAAAATGAATAACCAATTGGTAAAGTATATGCCAGTTTTTTTATTTTTTATTAAGCTGTATTGAGCTTGTTTAACAATTTTCTTTTTAAAGCTTACTTAAAGAACATTGCTGCTTACTTCTGCAGTAACTAAAAATTCATTTTCAATTTGCAATTATTGATGTTATTCCAACAGGAAATAATTAATGTGGAAATGTGGATCACTACTGTGAAATAACGCACATTAAATGGGGAGATTAAAAGGTCACATTAGATAATTAGAACCAATTTGATGACAGAAATTAGTCCAAAATTGTAAAACATATGGATGTTAAGCTATTATTTTCTAAATGCTTTCTATTGCTTTAATAGTTTAGTTTCCAGACATAAGGAAGACTCTTTCTCTTTAAAGGTAGATTTATTTCAATTTTTTGCATAATTAAGCACATTGATAATTTTGAGTATGTTAAAATCCAAAGTTTTGGAATGAAATACCTACTAAAATTACTAAATGGGCTTATTCAGTATTTTAAGTAATCAGCTCTTTAATACACATCTACTCTGGCTTTCTGAAGGTTAAAGGAATATTTTTGATAAAAAGTGTTAATTTCAATTTTTAGAATTTGAAATCAACTGTAGTAACGACCGTTAATAACAATAATTGTGATTTATAATTTGTGGCATTAAGATGACATTAACATTTAGCTATTTGATTTTCATTTTTTATTTTCCTTCAAAAATATGCCGCAAATTAAAATCGAGGTTTCCCCCTACAATTTGGGATCTATAGCCTTCGCAAACAGGATTGAAATCGAAAAGTAAATAAGTAGATGGTATAAAGCTGTACAATAAATTTTAAAGACAATTTTATCTCCAAGTCGAAAAGTTACATTGCGTAATGCTGTTATTTCATTAAAAAAACTATAGACGGTTACATATAGGAGGGTGACATATAGGAGGTCCGACAGACATTTTGTAGAAACTTAACTTTCGCGAAGAAGAGATGAATGGAAGGAGCCACAAGGGGGTGTTGCAACGGAGTGAAATGCGATGTAGGTGAATTCACTAATAGATATTTTCAAGGAGCTCTCTGCATACTGAGATCGGAAGGCTGCACAAGCCTCTACTGACCAGAGTCACTGCAGTCCCAGTCAAGTCATAGAACATACTCGTCAGTCACATACATTCTGAGCGCGAATCGTAGATCAGTACTAAGGAAAGCATGAGACGTTCGACTCCTTGAAGTAGATAATCGAACAATTCTACCAGTAAATATACTCACACTAATCTTAAGTTCTTGAAGGGTAAGAATTAAACTAAAAGTCCATTCCATCATATGCCATGTGAGAACATTTGACCGGACTGGACGAACCAGTCATTCCAAATGACACAGAAGTTGCAGTTTGTGACATTCTGCTTGTTACCATTGCATTGTTATAATATTGTTTATTAAAGAATAACTCACCGTTGAGCATGCGTAGAGCATCGGCGGACGCCCCGCTAGCTTTAAGCGCCTCCTCTAGTTGTGAACGTCGCTTCATTTCCAACTCAAGCTGTTCTTGGAGTCGCCTGCGGGCTTTGCGCTCCTTCTTGAAGCGCTTCTGGAATAACACTGCAACAAAACAGACGACTATTAGCAAGAGATTAAACATTAGGTGGGGCCCCGTATCCTACAGCCGTGGGTGTACTTTCATAACGGCTTCATGACAGCGATTGTTAACCAAAACACCTCTCCAATATGATATACTGTCTTAGAGTGGTACTGCAGGGAGCGCTGCATATTCCAGCCTCCACAACTAATTTATATTCAACAAGTCATATATTGAGGATAGATTAAATTTACTGACGTGTAAGTCTTCCGAAAGTCACTTAATACTATAAAGTGTTATTAAATTACATAATACTTGAAACCTAAACAAAAAGCAAGCAAATCACTGTTCTTTTTCTCTGTTCTATGCGCTTTTGTTCAACATTGAGTACTAGGAGTATCAAGCCCGGGACTTTAAAGTACATAAGACATTGTAAGTCACCAATGCGGTAAATTGAAATCTACTTGTGGTTTACCGGATAAAACGGAAGTCAATTGAGGAATTTACTGCCGTGTTGGCATGTTGTGCAGTGGTTAGAACAACCGGAGATCAGTAGACCCACGGTTCAAATACCGACTATGGCATGGAATTTTACAGATTCTAATTGGTAATCTCGTATGTGATATTAATGATTTGTTAGCATATTGATAAGACATTTCTTAATAAGAGTTTATACAATTTTGATGGACAAGAGAACACCTAGGTAGAGTTTTTACTTTCTCTAGCTCATATTTACAACGTGCGTTGTAGATCCAGAAGGCATTGCATTCCATACCGAGATTTCACTCGAAATATGTTTTGAGAGAGAACCCTTGAGTCCAGAAAAAAAGTATTTTTAGAAAAATATCAGTGTGTGTCTGTGAACAGCATAACTTAAAAACTAAATGTCCGTTAAATACCAAACGGTTACAGTATTTTAATTAAACTCGTTAGAACTACTTTTGAGTTTGGGGTGGGAGATTAAATTGATATTTAAGTTTAGTATCTTTCAAGGATGTCACACAAAGATTTTCAATAAAGTTCTCCCACCCCAAACTACCCTTTACAGGCAAACATATTCGAAAATATTGATTTTCTCAAAAACGGATCTAATGATTCATTTTGGATAAATTTTGCTGAAATTTGCATAACCAGTAAACCATAACACATGGACAAAAACTTAAATGTAGATCTTGTTAAAACACACAATATATCATATAAATTTCTATTGTAGAGTTAACCGCTATTGGTTTTAGTTTTAAACTATATATGTAATTTTTATCAAACGGAGTCACCTTTCTCTTCATCTTCCTTTTTTTACTGGCAATGTAAAATGAACCGAATTTCAGTTGTTCACATATCCATCAGCTTTTAAAATATTTGATAATAACTTTAACCTAGTGTATTCTCTAATTTCCCTTCTGCTTACAACGAAGAAAGTAATATGAGAATTTCTGCTAATTAATGATGACTTAACGGGACAACAGCTCAGAGCTCTTTTGTTCCGTATTGCAATTAACGATTTACCATATAAAATAATCACTAATACAATTATGTATGCTAATGACACGACTTTTTTCATGTCTAATAATAAGGGTATGGAAACGGCATTGTATGGTTAAAAATAACCGGCTATTATTAAATGAAAACAAGAAGATTTAAGAGACTTTTAGTTTAAAATCACTATCAGTCAATTATCAGCTACACATGGAAGCTTGTGCCATATATTTAGGTTTATATATGAATAAACAATTAATATGGGGAATGCATATTGAAAGTCAAGTTGTCTATTATATATCTATTTAGAAATTTAAGGTACACTATTGTGATATTTGAAAACAGCTTACTTTTCTCTGTTTGAATCTGTGATAAGATACGAACAAATTATATGAGGTGGAAGTAAAAGAACTAAAGATATTTTATTGTTACAAAAAGTCATAAGAATTATTAGAAATTGTAACGAAAAAACGCCATGCAGGCAACTGTTTAACTGTACATTATTTGTATATTTTTAATATTTTAATTTACATGCACAAATTGTCAAGTAGCTACTTAATAAGAAGTCAGAACACGAGACAAGTTAGAGAATTGATATTCCATTTGCAAGATTGAGCAAAACACAGAACAGCTATATTTATATGGAACCCAAACTACCAATTAATTTAAAACAAACAAATAGAAGATATTTTAGATCTAGGTTATACAAACGGTTATTATACAATCCATTTTTTTCTCTTGACGAATTTTTAAATTGAGGATGATTAATTTATATTAATTTTATAGTGTATTTGACAATGTATATTTCAGTACTGTGCTCAATGACAAATAAATAAAGTTACAAAAGTTAGATTGGAGTTGTTAAAAATCCAAACTTTCGACCTCTTTGCTCAGTGGTCTTCTTTAGGAAATTTTTGGACTTTTATGACTCCAATTTAACTAGGTTGTTATTCCGTGAAGTGATTAATAACCAACACCGAGACAACTTCAAAATTTTAATTTCTAATACTGTGATATTCGATTAGTTTGACTTAGAAGTAATCTTTTGTAAGGAAAGTTTGTTTGTGGAACAGCTAGAGAATGCCATGTGAATGGAACACATCAGATCTTTTAATTATAGTTTATTTTTAACATGATAATTATAATGTATATATTTTTCCAAGTTAAGAAAGGGTTACAATGAAGACAAAGAATATACTAAGACGAATTTTGAATTTTTCATGACCTCATCTGATCTCTAATTAAAGAAAAAGGGGAATATTGTGTTTGCAAATATTGCTCGTATAAAGAAACGCAGTAAAGAAAAGCAGAAATGAAGAAAGCTAAAATAAAAATGTTGTTTATTATCGATGCTGTCGATAGCCGATAGCTGTCCGCCGGAATTACGTGAGTTCTTTTATACGCCAATAAATTATTGGCATGCAGTGTTGCTTTTTGGCGCCATTAAAATGTTCAGTCTGAGCCGGGTTTGAATCCGCGACCTTGGGACCAAAAAGCCACGCCTAATCAACTGAGCCACCCTTACCGACAACAAAAACAAATTATTTCTTTCTGCTGTCCATTTCACACTTTAAGAATCGCATACGACAAATGATCTGCTTCTCGCCCCCATTTATCGCTAGCCACTACAAATTAAGGGCGAAAAAGACCGGTTTTAATTTAGAAGAGTATTTTTCTTTCAGAAAGAAATAGACTCATCTGGAAACGGGCGGGGAGTCGGATCATTAATACGCCGTTGATTAGCCTTCACCAACAATACAACGCCCACTTGTATGTGAAGCGCGCACACAAAAGAAATTGTCCATTCCATCTCCTCTTTTTCGGAGCCGCGATTTACCTGCACTTTCTTGTTTTATTCTTTTTATATAGAAAAGAGGAAGAGGATCGGTGGAGGGGTCAGAAACCAATAATTTGGTCGCAGGCCCTTTGTCGGGAAAAAGCGAGAGGGGCCCCCCTACGGCGTGGGGTCCATTCAGGAGGCTGTAAATATTTGCTCGTGCGAACAACAGAAAAAGATAACAACAAAATAAAAGAAAGGGCGCCTGGTGAGTGCAAGAGAGACAACAGCATGGTTTTCTAGCATGGTTTGCAGAATGACTATCAAAATACAGTGCTTGTATATATATTATTTTAAATCTCTACAGTGTAGATTGAATAAATGACAGAATGCCGTTAACAGATGAATAACTATTAATACGCATAAAACTGGTACACAAAACAAAAAAGTTGAGGATAAACTTTGATGATATTCCTCTTCTTCCTCCTCATGACTTAAGACTAAATAGCCCGCTCCGGCGAAGCAGTCTGTGGTATCGTATCAGCCGACTTCTTTTGTTCCTTTTGGATTGTATTGGAAGGCTCTTCTTGCTCTGTTTTCATCATTCATTCTCATTAAGGGTACAAGGTACTATGAAGGAGTCAAAAATGACAATTTTCGTTTTCGGCATAGTTAAATTCTCTGAAGTTTTCTGATTAAAACAATATATACTTTTAATTTGATGCGTCCATTTTTTTAGCATTTAAATGTCTTTTAAATGCTCCCGGATAGAGCGACACACCCCGTTTTCTGCAACTTCAATCTTTCTGCTGTCTAACGAGTTCCCCAGTAGTGCACAAAGCAAGCAAGGACCAATAAGAGGAACGCAGAGAAGCAGACAGAGTCCAGGAATAAAGATTTATATGCTTATGACCCTGGAATGTATTGAAATAAGTCAGATTAGCACTGTAAATTTTTAAGTTCAATTTTCTCGATATTACATTTTCTGACACACATGTACCTTTTACTCAGGAACCATTGATGCTTCAAATTTTCTACATTATCTATCACACATTAATGACTTTTTATGCCTGATTCATAAGCCTAGCATACAAATTATGGAAATTAGAAAATTTAACAGTTTAAAAATTGAGATATTTTAATCTTCTTTTCTTTCCCCACATATGTGGTATTTTTTAAACAATTATCTTGAACCATATCCTTCTGATTCTTGCAGTTAGAGTAGATAAGTATAATCAAAACATGTGTATATTTTTTTAATATTCTGCTTTGAAAGGTTTCTGAATATAAGGTACACGAATTCACTAATGTTTTTTCATGTAAATTATCTTCCCTCCCCCCACCCCTCAACATTATAATTTTTTAAAAATAAAGTTTTTCAGACAAAAGCATAACATTTTCAATAGGAGAAATGCTGTCTGTTATTGTGTATTCAATAATTTTTTATGAACATTCATTTACTACTTCCTGATATGTGAGGGCTTAATTTTGACAAACTGTTAAAAGTCTTACAACCACACTACCTTGTACCCTTAAGTGTTCAGTCCATTTTTTTATTTGTTTTAATTTTGTCTTTAGTTTATATATATATATACATATATTAATTCTTCTCTTACTTGCCCATTTCGTTTTCTATCTACTTGGCTCGTATGCATCCTTTCAAATTCCTCAACAATAACATTTCTGCTGCTTGTATTCTGCTCTTTCCTTTGATTATTTTATCCAGCTTTCATTTCCATACAACCAAGAAGGACAGCCATTATCTTATATAGTTTAAGGTTTAAATGATATTAATAACTTAAATAAAAATCCATATAATGTAACTAGTACTTGCTGTGCAAATTATGTTTAAAAATATTAATGGAGTTATTTAAAATCAACTTCTACGCAAAGCTTCCTGCAGATGGAAAATTACCGGTAGAAATCCAAAAGCTGTTTTGGTGTTATTCCACGACTGCCAATTATTAGACCTACGCCAATGAAAATCTTTATTTTATATATTTTAACTTAAATATTGTATGGCGGAGCAACAACGTAGCTGTTTTTATGTGGTTCTAACAATCACAATTATATCAACTTGGACGCAATGGCCTTTTTTCATATATATTGCAGCTCTTTGTAGCATAATACTTAAAAAATGTTATTCTGGTGGAGGTAAAATTTATGTATGCTATCACTAAACAACAATTTATGGCTTTTCCGATAAGCAGGCCATGTTGTTGGGTTTCATGCTAGGAAAAACAGTGATGTTAACTCGTGTTTCTGTTTCAATTTCTTTACGAAACACACTCATATAATATGGGAAGTGACTCATGACTCATTACAGAAAGATTCTTCAGACACTGACGGAAGTTGAACACAGGATATACCTTATTACTTTTTATGGGGATATCAGAAATGTAGTGCAATGCAAAGATATACACAAGCAGTGACTGAAAATTTCTAAAAGAATTCCGTGCTTTGTTAACCTCTACTATATTGAAAATTGGGAGCATTTTGAACAATTATAATTTAATTTGTTATAGTGGTTGTGTAAACCATGAAGAACTTTTGTTGAACAGGCTAATAATTACAACGTTCCCATAGCAACTAAATCTTCTGTATGAAAAAAAAATAAGTTTTATTATTTTCTTTATACTGCGTTTAACATGTTTTATTTTATTTATACTGTCTATAGCTACAGTAGTTAGATCGATGGTCTATTAGCAATGAGTATTTGTTTACAGTTGTCATTGGATTTATCCTTAGATATTATACTAGTGGCCCACATCCCAATCCAAGTGTGCAGATAAGCCTTTGTGCGCTAAAAGAGTTGTAGAACTCTACAGTGCTATTTCAAGTTAACGCCGATAATTGGTGAACTGGCTGAGTGATCTTTGCTTTACCCCTCTTGTTTATCAGTGTAATTATGAGCAGGTCGCACTCATCGAGAGGGGCAAAACCAAGGTCATCCCATCAGTTCCTCATTCAACGGGTTTAACTTCAAATAGCTCCGTTGAGTTGTGCAACTCTTTTAGCGCACAAATGTGTCAAATACGAGGAAGTTGGGTCTCTGATATAAGGTTATAGGGAAAAAATAAGAAATAAAATGATAAATCCTAGAATATCTTTGAATGTGAAATAAGGATAAAAGAGGATTTTATCAATGTTTCCATTATCTGGTTACTTCCAGACTCGGGTGGTCTGGATCAACGAAAAAAACCTCTCAACCGAGAATCAAATCTGGGACCTTTGCATAGCAGGCAGTTGATGGCTTCATCTACAGTGTCAGCCCACAAAGAAAATTGTGTATGCAACTAAAATAAATAATGAACAAAAATATGTTGACATTTAAAATGCTTGTCGACAATATCTGTACACAAAATTGGGTAAGACTTCCATAGATGATCCGGATTTGAAAATATTGAAAAGTATGTAATACAATGACAGAGTAACAAAAGTATCAACATCTGGATCATAGAAGGAAGTAAGTGGCAAAATTGTTATTGTGAAATTTTACTTTCAAAATATTAAATGAGTTAAATTCAGTTTTATTTGCAATGATCCTTAGTTATGAAAGACCATGTTAAATGTATACAGTTTACTCAGTGTTTCAATTTCACAACTTTTTAAGAGATTAATAATTATGAAAGTATAAACAGAAATGGCTATAAATGTTCTGCATGAAAATATTGAAAATGCTATTGTAGTTTTCCTTTGCTATAAGAGAAACAAATGAATTTATTCCTAAGTGAAGCTTTGGAACACATTTTCGACACCAAACAAAGAAATCTAAGAGGAGTTCTAGTGTTTAACTCCCGTTTTTATTACTTGTGGCACCGCAGGCGATGATACTGGTGATACATGGAATGAAGATGGAGCACTGGTGGAGTGCGATGACGGGGGGAACCGGAGAACCCGGAGAAAACCTGATTTGTCCACCACAAATCTCACATGCGGTCGCTTGGCATCGAACCCGGGCCGTGTAGGTGAGAGGCCAAAGAGCTGTTCTGACAAGTGTACATTGTAGGTAAAGGTGTTAGTGATTGGAACAACTTTCACATGTTGCCTGACAAACCAGCGCCACACGCTATATGTGTCATCATTCTTTTTCTTTTTTTATTTTGTTTTTCCTGAAGAGGCCGAATGTGTCGAATGCCGACGGCAGTAAGGTACGGTGGAACCCCCCGCTGGAAAAGGGAGCCCCCTACACGATTCACATCAGCGGGGAGTCTAGTTCCGTTCCATCCAATATACGTATGCTCATAGATGCGGACATTTGACCAGTTCTGGTACGCCTCGTAACAACCTCAAGAGAAAAAGAGAACAAAAGGCGATCTGGGCTGTCCATGGGAAATGCTGTAATCTCTATTGATAGCAGTATATCTGCTGCCAACTAATCTGCGCACCACTAATTACTAATAACCATTAGAACGAACAATATGTGATGCCTTTTCGAGAGTGCCGCCTTCAAACAAATTGATAAATAACCAACGTATGTTCAGGTATAATAATTTGGTAACTACCAGGAAAAAAAAAGAGAAAAAAATCTCCAGTTCGTGTAACAATAGCTGATTACGAAGAAAATAAACCAAATATTAGCTCATTTTTAAAAACTATTCGTACACGTCAAATATAACACGTTTGAAATAAAATGTTATATAATAAACAAAATTCTCAGTTTAACAGTTTAATTGGTGACTTGTTTAACAATTTTCTTCACAGACTACTGTAACAAATTACATTATATTTAATAAGATGCTCAAAATTCTCCCAAATTACAATCTGGCAGTAGCTGAGTGGAAGTATAAATTCTTCTGGAACTTTTTCAATTAGCACTGCGTTTATATCTATGTATTTTTCCTGATCCTCGTTTTTTAAACTCTTGCATATTAGCAGGTATCGTAACAAATACGTTTAAATATCTTCGTAGTGAGAAGAAATCTTTCCAAAAACATTTTAATTGATGCCTGTTCAGATTACAGAAACATAATATAGGAACATAAAATGTTGCATTATACGTTCTATTTAACTTTTAATTAGTTATCAATTGTTTGATAGCATTTTAACTTTATGAAAATAACAGAAAATGTTCTCAAGAAATGAATGAGTTCTTTGAAACATCTGATTTAGAATAGGGTAACTTAGTCTAAAACGGGTCAAAAATTATAAAAGTAATAATAGCGCTTAAAACGTTCATGTGAGTAAATATAGCAATATATGTTTGATTACGTAAGTCCTTAAGCAACAAAACCCAATAGACATATTTTTATTAACAATAAGGATACTCGAAATACTGAGGTTAATAGCACTTCTGTACACGACCTGATTTACCCTAAGGATTAGGTCTAAATCGGGTCAGTCATCAAGGTAAATAGGGTCAGTGTAAGATAGCTTGCTTCTTGAAAAATACACACTTGAATATGGAAAAAGTTAGTCACATAACCTGCATTTGCCACAAATGAAATTCTTCTTTCCTTTGGCACCAACACAGTCGTCATGGTACCATTCTTTCCCACTTCCCTGACACTGTATCCAGTCCCCTAATTTTTCTGAGCGACGATCATCGTATTTTACAAAACAGAATGCATATGCGCTTTTATTTCACTCTTACATGTCCTCAAACTGATCGTCGTCTTTAGAAGATGGCGGCAATAGTCGTTTTCTTGCACTTTTTGTTCCATACTTGTTTGGCTGAGGCAGGACAATGGTTTCTTTTCTAGACTTGTGTCTCAGTTGCAGTATTTTTCTTACTTCTGTATTTTGTGGAGAAGTTAAAAGAGCCGATTTCTGTTTCCTTGCCGACTCTTTACGTTGCGGTCTTTTTATTGGAGACGGTAGAGATCACGGAAGGTCATCGTGGATGTTGATGCGTGTTCTGGACTGAATTAGGAATAGTATCCTCAAGCTGTAAAGTTTCACTCTCAAGTACTGAAGTATGACGTTCTGATGTGATCATACATTCTCCTGGTAAATATGCATGATCAGACACCACATTTTCGTTTAGGGGAAACAGACCTGTTGACAAAAATCCAGACTCAGCAATCGCTGGTGTTGCTTATTGGCGCCAAGCTTCTTTGAAAAGTCTTCCAAATGTTATTTTTGTAATCTTTCGACCCCCCTGTGTGTTACGCACAAATTTATTGCATTCATTATCATAATATGCTTTGAGGGCCTTGAAGAATGATCTACCTAATGGTTGGAGTCAGAGTAGTGTGACTTGGTAGACATACCATATGAATGTCGTGTTCTTCACAAAACTGCAGTGCAGACAACCTCTTGTGAGATCCACGACCAACAATTAGCAGCAAACATGTTCCAGGCACACGATGGGCCTGGAAGTGATGCAGCCACTGCAAAAAAAATTCTTCATTGATCCATCCAGAATCTGGCATGGTCACAAGAGACCCAGTTGGGAAGCCATTCGAAAATTCTTGAAGATATTTCTTTCCCTTAAAAATAGCTAATGGTGGAATAAAGTTTCCAGTTGCATTTGTGCAAGCTAATATGGTGACAAGCTGCTCTCTCTCAACACAAGTTTGAGAATACACTGTCTTAACACCCTTCTGAGCAAAATGTTTTCTTGTAGGTCTATTGTTCATCTACAAACCAGAATTGTCTGCATTATATATCAGTTGAGGCTTATTAAGTAAAGCACAAGCCTGTAAAGTCTCCTCCAAGAGTTTGAAGTAGTCAGCTACATCCTTTCTGTTGATACCATTACAACGAGCAGGAGAAACACCCTCTGCCGTTCTTAATGTCAACAGCGTTTTATAGGCAACTGTAATACAACAATAACGATAAAAACTTAACATCACTTATAGCAGTATTGACCCCTTTAACCCTTAATTTACTGACCCAATTAACCCAAATGTAGGAACATTTATAATCATAAGTTGGTAGTACTTGAATGCGATTAATGAGCGTTGGAGTGTCTTAACCTCAAATACAAGGACTATGCTGGTTTATAAACTTTTGCTGAGCAAAATTCCTTGTTGTTTAAGTTACAAAATAAAGAAAACAATCAAAGTTTGATTTAAAATATCTAAACAATACAGCCTTAACCTATAACAAGATTTGTTTCTTTTTTATACCACAGCTACAAAAAAAAAAAACAATTTCCATAAACTTTAACGTTCACTGTGAGCAAGAAGTTGCAGTCTTCTTCGGTAGATGGCAGCATGTTGTATATGTCCCTTGACCTTGGTGTAAACAGCAAAGTTTTAAAACTGACCCGATTAATCTGTTGACCCGATTTAGACTAAGTTACCCTATAAGAAAACCACTAATGTTTAGTTTCCTGTTCTTGCTAGCTTATAATCTGAAACAGTTCAGTTTCAGTACTAAGATAGTTTAATGATTAGGGATAATTGTATTCAGGTATAGATTCAACTATTATATTAATTTATTTTAAAATTACAGAATCATTATTTTCTCAGGCCTTTGAGTTTCTTTGGGAAGTGTTTCACGCCCGCTTTTACTACCATGTCAGACAAGGACACTCATGATACATGAAATAAGATGGAGACCGATGGAATGTGTTGGCGGGGGAATCTGGAGAACTCGGAGAAATCCCGCCCCTGCGCCGCTTTGTCCACTTTGTCGCTTGGGATCGAACCCAGACCGTGTAGCTGAGAGGCGAGAGTTTTAACCATTCAGCCATGACGCGGCCGCTGCATGCGAGTTGCCATATAGAATATTAAAATATTGCTATCTATGTACAAGAATTTTATGTAGCATTATAACGCTTAGAATTTTACGATAAAAGGTTTATCTTTTAATAAAAACAAGCCAGGAAAAATATTTACGAATAAATAATATTATTTATTAAATATACTGAACACATATCGAAAAAGAATTATCATTTTAATGATGGTATCCACATGCATGGTAGCCATAGACTATTAATGTCTTTTTGCACTTTGTGTTGAAGATTTTCTATTAAACATTATAAACTACATATATATTTTAATATGGTATAAAATACAACAAATGATTTAGATTCACGCATATGCACCTATGCAGTATTTTGAGTAGTTAGTTTTATTCTGAGTGGGAAAAGCATTGTTATCTGTATTATTTTATTAAGAAATGTCGGTCAAAAGTGCATGCTTGTTGAACAGTTTGAAATTTTTACGCTGTGTTGAAGATTTTGGTACATTTTAGAGCAAACAAAGCTACATTCTTTCTTCTCTTTCTTCTTTTGTATTCAGATCGATTGTGTTCAATCTTGCGCAAATAATCTTGCCGAAAGAAGGTTAGTTTGTTGTATAACAGACCTGAGAGTTGCATCGCTGAAGCTTTTGGTATCTTAAATCTGAAAATCGCTTGTTTATGCTACGGCACAAAATAGTAGAGCAGGGTGAAGGATGAGCCTGAATACCCCGAGGAATGACCGCTCAACTCCGATAATCGATTTTACCACTGGTCTAGATTCTTTCTTTTCAGCCCGAAAACAAAACAAAATACTGAGACGCAAAGGGAACAAACACTGTTTGCTTGCGAAACAATGGAACATATCTTTCTTATTGCAGAGCTATGTGGGAGGTCAGAGTTGTAATGATTTGAGTATTCGGACAGGCAGAAAATTTGCCTGACAGTGGTGCTGCCAACTTTCCGAGACCACACAGTGAGGAGTGTGTCGGCAGCTAGAATATCCATCCGCAAACAAGTGATTGGCATTGTCGACAATGTGTCCCGTCATTTCACGCACCACTACATCTCAAACGGCAACAAGTAGCGGAGTCCCGCTCACCCCTCGGCGAGGAAGGGAATGCTACAATTGTCGGCTTGCAGGGAAACCGAGGTGTTAATTACTGAAAGTGAATGCTTCATGGTACAACAGCCGCTTCAACAACTGTGAAAAATATGCTCCTGAATGTTCAGTTCTAGTGGCATTAATTCAGGATGCTTTTTCGTTAAATTAGCTTTCAACTTTTTATCAGGACAACTCTTATCTCATAAAGACAGGAAGTTCAATAATGAACCTTTTGCTACAAATTGGCGCTAATTTGGTCCTTAATCTGTTACTTTGGCCCCATGTTTTATTTCCTATTATGTTCAATGTGGAAATTTGAACTATTTCTGTCATATTTTATAATACAGCAACTTTAAATTTAGTGAGGATCTTGGATAGCTTTAGGATTATGAGAACTTAACACCATAATCTTAAAAATACCACATTTCCCTCATTTTGATACCCCATAATTAAAATTCATTACATTTCATGTTAGAACCTCTATAAAATAAAAAAGTATAATTTCCAAATTTACTTTTTGTGTTATTCACCATCCAATATGTAATAAAATGGAATCTTACTGTCATATAATAGTAATGTTCAAATATTTTTAAGACTATAGTATTGAAGTCCATAATCATAAAATTAATAAATTTCTCCAAATTTTGGCCTTCTATTATAATATGACGACTATAATTCCAATTCCATAATTGAAAAAAATATGTACTTAAAAAATATAGTATATTTATAAAATACTGTTGTTTAACTTTGGACTAAAGTAACCTCTTAATGGCCAAATTAGCTCCAATTTATGGTAAAAGGTACAATATCGTATTATTGTAACACTTTCTGAGTATTATTTACCAGATAAACGTTGTTCTCAATGAGAGTTGACCAAGATTAAAATTTGAAAGTTAATTTAACAATGTCCAGAATCAATGTCACTACTGTAAATTATAATACTGTTGACCCATGCAATCCAAATAACAACGAAACACGAAAATGTTGACACTTGTCAGTTGAAAAGATAATGCATGTAATATATTACAACATTGAAACAACTCTATACTTTTACTCTCTCTTTAATTAATTGCTCTACTATGTATAGCAAATAGAGGAAGTATTGTATTTCAACTAAACATTCTAATTTGAGATTTCACCCTAAATATGTTTTGAGGGCACCTGATACCATAGCTCAAAAAGATTAAGGTATTTCTGAAGTTCAGCGATGTGTCTAAGAATGCGACACAAAGCTATTCAAAAAACGTCCCCTCCCAAAACTATCTTGAGATACCTGATCTGCATCTGTTACTTCAGAGGATATTCCCAGAAAATTCCAGATGAACATAAGATATTTTAATTAAAATGATTAGAGCCATATTTGAGATAATAAACATTTTTGGAAAATGTTCTACGTAAAAAGCAGCTTGGATGGGGTGATTTTTTTTAAAATCTTGGAAAATGCTGAACTTAAATATCTGGTTTGGTATTTGAAAGACCTTTCGGTTTTGAGTTATACTGTTCACATACACACACGTGTTTGTTGCAGGGGATTTCAAAGCATTAATTTCCGATGAAATATCGTTATCAAATGTGTGGGTGGAATACAATACCTTCTCTACCTACATGTATCAACATGGTAACGATAGTAACAATAGTTTGTGAAGCCACTAAGAAGCGAAAACGATAGAGGGTAGAAAAATTCATTTGAATATAACATATAGGTAGGTTTTTAAAATAATTTATCTTTAATTAGTAGATTTTTTTATTAAAATGTTAACCCAAGAGAAGAAGTATCACAGAGTTACATAGGAAAAAACACAAGATTCATTGCTTCGATTATATTTGGGTAGTCATGTAATGTTATCCCTATCCAAGGCTACGTATAATAAATTTTAAAATGAGACCATGTATAGTTAGCATATTTAAAAAGGTTGATTTGTATAATTTCAGTCACAAAATATTACTATTGTTTAAAAGGGGCGCTTCTGGAGTTTCATTAATTCACGGCAGTGGTTTTTCTTTGTGAGAAGCGCTTTTACCCTCATCGCTGGCCAAGTGAGAAGCCATAACTCATTGCTGGGGCACCAGTAGCCGAGACAAGTCAACCTGTCGTCCACGGGCCGCAATTTACCTGTCCACCAGGTTCATAGACGCTGTTTATAACCGAACATAACTTCTGGACATGTATCGGTCGCCTGCGGGACCGCTCGCCATGGAGAGATCGCATTAACTCTTTTCTCAGCATCTGAATTTGTCAGAAGATTACCTACGATTGCCAGCTACCGTTGAGCTTCACTGCGTCAGATGTAGTGCGACATTTAAATACTTTCAGCGTTTTGTGGAACAGCGGCACATGGCAACTTGCGCAGGTGGGACGGAACATGAAATATTTTACAGGAATAGACGGATAGAGCGTCTGTCTGCCGATTGTAATCCCAAATTTTGTCAGTATGAGCAAATAGATAGGATCAGCGAATATCTTACCGGTCCCCACGGCTGCGCTCGCTGAAGTGTCTTAGCTTTGGTTATTCGTGGCGCAGGGGATCGTGGATGAGTCCCGCCTTGGACATGGGTGAGCCAACATTAATCAAACAGAAAAAAAAAATCAAAGAGAGTAGAGCCGAAAAAGCAATGGCCAGAAGTATTCCCGTATAAAAAAGGAATAAAAGAAAAAATATTGCTTATTTGCAAATTCCTAAATTTTTTAGCCTAGCTCCTAGGCTTACTAACTTCAAATAAACTGCAACACAAACCTAAAAGATCTCATATGCTACATTCATATGACTTTCTGCATTCCCTAGTCTTTACTATAACTACACAAAATATTACGAACGATTATTTCTCTACTTCATCTTAATTGAGATAGATCTTTTCAGAAATTTGTACAATATATATTTTTACAGACACAAAGGGAATATTGAGTCCAATGTTTAAAAACTGAACACCATTTAAAATTCCTTACTGCTTCATATAATTACGAAAAGTAATACATCATCTCAAATATGGCTTTTGCAATACAAAAGGTAATTTGACACAAATTTTGTGTTTTAAAGAGATCTATATATTCTGTTAGTGCGTTTTTGTTTATCACTTAACATGCACCAGTTAAACAAGGTTATATAAAATTCTTTCCGAATGAAGAGACTTCACAGGCTATTTACAGGAAGCTCAAGATATACATTTTATTTTTCATGAACATATCTTTAATATGGCATTTTAATCAAAATGGTAGGAGTCATTTTTGAGAAAAAACAACATTTTGAAAAATATATGTTAAGGGTAGTTTGGGGTTGAAAAATGTTACTCGAAATGTGTTTGTTCTATCTTTGGAAGCTGAACTTAAACATACACACCTTTTTCTAAAAATGCTCTCTTTGTTCAGGGGGCCTCCAAACACATATTTCCGTAGACATTTTTGGTGGAATTCGATACTTCCCCTACTTGCCGTAGTCGACAAAGTAAAAGATTCACTTCACTGAGCATTTTATATATTATATGCAGATAATAAGTTATATATGTCTGAAAGTTTTAAAAACTGTTACATTAAAATACAACTGGTTAAATATGCCCACCAAAACTGGCACAGTTTAAGATCTGCATGCTCATTTTCGAGGAAAACGTAGTTTCTGGATTATATATGTTTTATGCATTTAATGGTTTATAAATTTGGCTAAAATCTAAAAAATATTCATAAAACATTACAAGAAAATGTATATCAAATGTAAAGTTAATTGCTTTACTAGTTTTATTATTAAATGCTTTAATTAACGTTAGTTTTGAAAAGCGATAAAATAGGAAAAGCTCTGAGGTTTTACAAGCCTACATTAAAATACTTGATAGCGTTTGAAACATATTTTAGATTTTATCTTTACATGCCATTATCTGTAAGACACTTACGAAGCTGCAGAAATTTTAATGAAGAATTATTGTTACTATTTTGTGATTAATACAACTAACTGTACACTAAGCTTTTAATAGTAAGACACACGAGAACGGGAGACGGTAACATGGTGACGAAATGACACTGAAATGCAATAGCTAACTAAAATTCAATGGTAACAGTATGTTTTATTTAATATCTTGGTAGGAACGAATTCAAAATATGTGTGTAAATAATACAATGGGAACCAAAACCGATAAGTAAATTTTCCTTGAAGGTTTAAGAGCCTGCTGGAGCTAGTCGGTAGCATTTGAAATTGGAGGAAGAGCTGGATACAACCTGGCCGCAAGTTATTGTTGATACATCACTTAAAACAAACAACGACAGTCCAACTTACGCCCCTCATGTTCTCCAAAGTTCGGTCACTTCTCATCAGTAGTCAGAATGTGAATCGAACATCCATCAATTCGAACCCTTTCCTTCGCCTTGCAGCTTCCATCTTGGTTGCGCCTTGCCCCGCGCCCCGCCTGCCCCTCCGCGGCTCGCCAGGAATAATAAGCAGGTTGTACGGTGGTGTATATGCATGTATATACTTCACGGAACATTTTTATTACCCTCTAGCCTAGCATTATCTCGAGGCTCACCTGCGATTGGTCGATGTAGGGAACAATGATTGCAACAACCGAGTTTTAAGCCACTCCTCGGCAACATGAAACAAGTGAGCATCACATAGTCTCCGCCTTTCACAATCATTTCATAATATTACTTGGACTTTTTTTAAACCTCTTCCATTTCATATTCCTTCCTTCCCGTTCCCCTTATGAATTCCCTTCCTACTTTCTTCTCTGATTTTCTTTTTTCAACTTAGCCTATTCTTTTATGTGTAACGTTGTGTATATACTTCTTTCAGTGGTTTAATGACGGCTCGGCAGGAGTTATTATAACTACCGCCGTTTAATAGCTTTCTTAAAGGCACACACGTTACAAAAATGATTTAGAACTTCCATATACATACATGAACTTCTTGCAGAAAATTCGCTTCAAGACTATTGAATTCTTAAGAACTTAACTGGTGAAAAACATTTGAGGGTCTATAAATCGATAGCAGCTTTGCTTATAAGGCACACAATTATAGCTTATAAAACGCGGCAGTGAATAAAGACAATAGGAGAAAAATAAAGAACGACCAAAAAATTCTGATTCTTAATAGAAGCACGCCCTATTTCTGTACGTCATTCATTTCCATGCCTTCTTTCTCTCCTCCAGTTCACAGACTAGGCTTGTCCTAGCTTCTCAGTTATATCTAGGGTGCCTTTTATTTTCCCTTTCGGCGTATAACTTTGTAATGCTTTTGGAAATGTTCTATTCTCTATTATGTATTATTAATGATTCTATTTTCATCTCTTATCGCTTATCATTCATATCTTTTCACTCCTAAGGACTTTTAATTTAGTTCATTTCAACTTTATTAATTTGTTTTTAATCAGTAAAGCAATGCAGCTAGTCATTATCCTAAAGCATTTCAGTGATTTCTTTCCTAATTCTGTTTTTAAAGATCTTTAAATGTACTCATATAGATATTACCTGACAGTTACTAATTTTGTATTCAATCTCTTTATCTCTCTTAAAATGTATGTAATGTCAAGACGTTTAAAATAATGATATTCTCTGTTACAATCATTGATCTGACTGAATAGAGACCTTTAAAACTATTGACTCACATTTTTAAATTAAGAGGTGCAACCAGAGAAAACGAGAAGATCCGTGGCTCAAATGCCAGCATTGGATTTCAATTGTTTCTATCTGATTCGGTCTTTCACGTCTTGCAGTAAAGGCCACTTAATTAAATAAATTATATTAAAATCACAATTCGTTTAATCATTTGGAGGGTGGGAGGTAATGTAATATCTTTAATTTAAAAATTATTTCAGGTGAATGAATTGCTTCCAGATCTCCACCTGGTGTCATTGCGAGATTCAAAATCTCTAACGTCTGACTATGTGTTTTTGAGCTATAGATTAATAATAGCACATGGAAAGCTGGGACTTCTTTAACTTTTTTTTATTAAAGTGGGCCTAGATTGTATTTTCGGTATGGCTGCAGTACCTTCAACTTAGGCAAGGAGCAGTAAGATAGAGAAAGAGAGAGAGAGAGAGAGAGAGAGAGGGTGAGAGAGAATATCAGAAAAACTGAATCTTTCAATGAGGAAGTAGAATGAGATGGCCAAAGGCTATACCAGCTCTGAACAATTCCCAACAATCGAACTGAATACAAATGAAGTGAACATCTGAACGTTTATCCGATACCTACTGCATTTCTAGCTATGAGATAACTTTGATGTTAAAGACTGATAAAAGAAAATTGGGGTATATTCACATTTGGAATGAGAAAATGGAAAGGAGGAACATGGTTTGGGGCAAATAATATGGAAAATGAGAGGTTTAGGAGTAAAGATGAGACGGTTACCTATATACCACCTGTAGGGATGATGAAAAAGTAGAAAAAAATTAAAAGAAGGGTAAAGGAACTCAAGATACGGAGATGATGAAGGGTTAACTGTATGATAGATGATAAAACTGGTTTTTGAAGCTTTAAGTTATTGAGAGCTACACTCCATGCTTAGAAAGAAAACAGTTATAAATTTATAAAAGTGTTACAAAATGTGTCAGTATTTCTTTTCCACGGCATAAATATTACTGTTCTGACAACTTCAAAAATATATATGAAATAAATTGTATGTTTTAACGACATCTATATTTTTTGTAAGTTTTTGCTATCTTTTACGGTTTACTAGTTGCACAAAAGTCATCCAGAATGAAGAGCTCTTCAGAGATTGTTTACAGAACATTCAAATTATACATTTTGTCTGTCATGAATATATCTTAAACATATGGTGTTTTAACCAAAATTATTAGACATTTTTGAGAAAATCAAAATTTTGGAAAAATGTTTCGTACAAGGTGCAGTTGGAGGTGGGGGACTTTTATTGAAAATCTTCGTGTTGCAATCCTACAAAGATAGTGAATTTAAATATAAGTTTGGTATTTAACAGACTTTTCGTTTGTGAGCTATACTTCCCACAGACACACACAGAATGGTTTTTTGTGGGAGGGGGGGATTTGGTGGGCATCAAAACATGTATTTCCAGTAAAATCTCGGGGTCAATATTTTGGATGAAATGCATACGTTATCTATCTCCTATGTACATTGTACATGCGTACTAGAGAAAGTATAGGGAATACAAATTGTTTCCTATGAAAATAAAAATCATCTGTTTCTTAACTCTTGCTTTTTCACAGGTCATAAGAGAAAAATTTAGAGACGGTTTTATATGAAAATATAAATATGAAGATAATAGAAATAATATTGATAGTGTAGACGGTAACTATATTGGTCATAAATTTGGTCTTATAATTATGATTACTACCATTCATCCATTATAGTTGATTAATGAAAATGAAAGAATTTTACGCACGGAAATTTGATTGAGAGCACCAATTAATAGAATGAGGATATTTCCACGACGCAATACACAGTATTTCAGTTTATTATCTCTGGTGAAAGCCTTGAATAGACTAGTGCAAGTGATGTAGAAAGGCAAAATGAGAGGGGAAAAAAAAAAAAAAACATACTAACTGATAGGTCAAATACCAAAATATGTTTTAACCATTTGGAATTATTTAAACGTATCAAAAATATAATGAAGGTAATCTATTAGAACCAAACTGTTTCTCCGGAAATACATGTTTTGAGACCTCCTAAATTCAAGAAAGGCATTTTTAGAAAAAGGTAAGTTTGCGACTGTGTTTGTGAATATCACCGCTAAAAAATGAAAAGACCTTGAGCTGTGTATGGGACTGGAGTTGGATAGGTAGAGTCAGACTGAAAAATTTAATGCCATAGCCGGGATTTTAACTGCGGATCTCCGGTCTTTCCAGAGGTTGATATGTTAATAGGTTAATATTAACCTTTTTACTGTTTTTTCCATTTGATTACCGTATTTTGCTGATTTCTGCCGATACACATATATTTATACACATTTCACAAAAATATAAACATCCATGACAAAGGCGGGACCAAAACCCACGATCCCCTGCGCTACGAAGCACCAAAGCGTGTATTTCCGGTCAAATCTCGGTATCGAATTTTTTGGGGGTGGAATACAATACAGTCTCTATACACTATGTACATAGTACGTGTGACAATGGGTCTTGGCCGCTGCATCCCCCATCTCGAAACAGTATGGGCATCATGGACGGGGTGTAGTGCTGGAGGGTGAGACGTGATCAGCGCCTCGTGTCCCTCCCGGCCGGTTAATGCGATCTTCACGACCTGGAGCCGCTATCAAGTAGCTCCTCAACTGGCCCCATGTACCTCACGAGGTTGAGTGTACTCCGGACCAGCGGGGGAAAAATCTCCGCGAACCCAGTTCTCCCGCTTGGCAAGTAGCCGCGCTACTACCGCGCTATGGAGGCGACCTAATAAATACTAATGAACCGTACACACCCATAAATTACAAGTCAGCGCCTGAGGACAGACACAGAGGCTCTAGATCAGAGAGAAGTCAGAATGGGTGATCAACCCGATGTCTGGAATGAAAGTGAGGAAGTGGGTGTTGGTGAGAGGCGATTGATCTAACCATTTGGCGCCGCCAGTTACATTTAATAAATGTATGTATAAAGAGAGATACAAAGGAATACTTAGAAAGGAATTATATATTTTACTTTCTCTACACGTACTATATACATAGTATATAGTGACGGTAATATATTACAACCAAAATTTGATACCCAAATTTCGCCAAGAAAGGAGCTTTTAGATAAACGTCTTGTGTGAATGTGTGTCTGTAGATACCACAGCTAAAAAACGAAAATATGATAAGTTTGGTGTTTAAATTTAGTATCTTCCAAGGTTACGACACATTCTTTGCTAGGATTTTTTTGTTGTTGAAAATTTTGATTATCTCAAAAATGGCTGTAACGATTTTAATTAAAATACAGCATATTATATGAGTAATAAAATGCATATGTTGAATTTTCTAACACCTTTTTTTTTAAGTGGAGTCGACCACTTCTGACATCTTTGTTATTGGTTACAATTTTAAAATACTTACTTTTCTCATTTGGCAATTACTCATTTCCCAGCCATTTAATAAACGAATTTCAATCACACATAACAACCAACTTTTAAAAGATTTGACTGCCACTTTAGCCTAATGTGCGTCCTTAATTCCCTTCTGTTAATTTTTCTCTTAATTAGCATGAAATTGAAGAATACATTTTTAAACATTAATTTGTTACAGAGATGTACAGAAAGTCATGTGAATGGAACACATTAGATTTTTTTCGATAAATATTACATGAAGAGTGCTAAAATCTATAATTCCAAAAAATGGACATTATAGTAAAAACATAGTTAAAATAAACCTGCCCATGGTCAAAAATAGTTAGCAAGCCTTATCGTAGGAGTCAGTAGCAGAAGAAGAAGAAGAAGAGGAGGAGTATCAATTAATTTTATTAGTCTTGTTCATCCAGAGGGATTAGCTGTGTTGCTTAGAATGGTCAATAATATTAAATTAATAAAGTCTACATTTTATTTGTCTGTTTTCCGTATAGACGTTCAAATGCTTAAGACTTTAAAGCAAATGAGATAAGGAGAGTAGGAAAAAGGGAGGACAGAAGTTTCAACAGAGTTTTCTGGATGATCTGAAAGAAATCTTCACTAAAACCAAGTTTTAATAAACATCCTAGTTACTTTTTTATGGCAGGCAGAACGAGTGAATACATCAAACGTATCGTTTTCTCTAAATCCCTTCAGAGACGGCCAGTTTCTTTTCGTTCAAAACTTGCAAAGGGATTCAGATAGAATAAAGAACTCGAGGTCTTTACTCTTTTTTATATTCCTCTTTGCAGAGCACGGAAGAAAGAAGGGAGGGCAAAAAAGAAACTGCTTATTACCGTTTCCGTGGAAAACATGAAAGCAAGAGCGCTAAGTCACAATGGAAAACTGCTGCATATCAGATGTACAGTTTCTCCCCTTTCCTGCCATTTATTGACATAAGAATTTATAAGAAAGAATAAAAGGTAAGAGTAACGTTTTAAAGAGAGAAAAAATGATAATGGAAAATAAAACCGAGAAAGCAAAACAGCAGAAAGGGATGGAGGGAAGTGTGGGGAGATTTTCTATTCTTATACACCATGAATCGGGATTCCTACAAGAAAGAATTAGAGGGAAATGTTCTTTGAATAATTTAAACACGGAGACATTCTCTATTTATCATTCTCCCTTTCTGTCGTATAAATTCAATTTGCAGGAATGCCTACTCAAACTCTTCCAATATCGTTGCCAATTGCTTGTATCCTTCCTCCTTTTTGTTTCTTTTTGTAAGGAAAGCTTTACTTTTTTCCATTACTGTCGTAGGGAAGAGAAGCAGGTCGCCGTATTCAACAGAAAAGTAGCAAGTCATTCAATAAACTATGACTGCAAGTCATAGGGAATGAATAGAGTAAAAGAGAACCAATAAAAGACTTCCGAAATAAAACAGTTGCTGTTTTCAGCCTGCTTTCATTTTCAGTTCAAGAAAAATGGAAAGGTGCTAGCCTATTGTCAATGTATGGACTCTTTCAAGAGACACTTCAAATTTTAAGGCTTAATAAATATAATGGCGGCGCCGTAGTTGAGTGGTTAGAGCGCTCGTCTCCCATCTAGGTGGCCCGGGTTCGATCCCAAGCGCCCTCATGTGGGATTCGTGGTGGACGAAGCGGCATCTTGTCCGGTTTTCTCTGGTTCCCTCGCCACTCATTCCACCAATTACTCCAGCACCACCTTTCCAATCATGAATTTTGCTTACATTTCATATAATCCACTTCCTCACATTCATGCCCGGCTATGGGCCCACACCTCGTATCAGGTTCTCCAGTCAGTGGTTTCGCCATAGGCTCCCCGACAGGCTTCTGACCCCTAGGCATTAGCTTGAAATGTCAGTCCTAAAAATACGGGAAGAGTAAACCGAATACGAAACGAATAATATAGTATTCATTTAGTTAAATTTTCATTTCATTTATCCGGTTTAACTTAGCCAAATAGGGTGTTTGCCGTGAAATAATTGATGGTGTCAGTTTGAACTATAGGTTACTGCTATTAGATGGTTTGTATTACACATTTACTTTCTCTTCACGCAGTATGTACTATTGTATAGAGAAGATATTGTTGAGATTTAGCCGGAAATACATATTTTGACGTTCACCGAGTAAAAAAGAAGTACTTTTAGAAAAAAGTCCTTCTGTGCATGTGTGTGCATGTCTGTGTGTGTGTGTGGATAGCATTGCTCAAAAACTAGAAGACCGTTAAATACCAAACTTGGTATTTAATTTTATTATTTTCCATGGATGCGAAGATTTTCAAGAAAACCCTCTACTCCCAAATATCCGTCATATGGAAAGAAGTTTTGAAAATGTGGTTTTCCTCAATATGATTTTAACGATTTTGATTAGTATTGCATATTAACGATATTTACATTACAGACAAAATGTATATCCTGAATTTTCTGGGATTAGTTTCGGAAGATATGGAAGAATTTTGCTAAATTTTGCATAACTAATACACCGTAAAAGATAGACAAAAATTATTACACAAAACATGTAGATGTCGTTAAAACACGCACTTTATATCATATACACTTTTATTTAGGAGTTGACCGTTTTAAATTCACTCCTTGTTATTTGCTTCCACTTTAAACTACGTATCTTATCAAACGGAGTCACCTTTCCTTTCATCTCTTTTCCTTAGCTGACAATACAAAGCGATCCGAACTTCAATTATTTACATATTGACCAGGCTATAAAAGACTCGGAATCGCTTTGATCTAGTGTTCTTCCTTGTTGCCCTTCTACTGAGCAGGAACAAGTAGTAAGAAAATTTCTGCTATATTTTATCTCAAAAAAATAATCCTTTATAAGAACGTTTTATTTGCAGTCATATGGATGGAGTACATCAGATACTTGGTTTAAATTATAACACCAAGTATACGAGTTGGCATAAAAGGAATTATTACAAATCTTGAATATAGATGAATCATAGTTATAGATTTGGATGACTTTGAAAAGCAAAACTTGCTATTTCATATCCAAGATACACATAAGTCAAGAGATGGACTGTTCTAAAACTGCAACTGTGTCTGATTGAATAGAACCAATGTGTATTTCATAGCGACTGATCAATGGAATAAGGACTTGCATAGGAACCTTGGCGAAAGTGCCTTTCTCCTCATGATGCCATTTTGTAAAAGGAACGTAAAATCTTGCATCTTATCGTCTTATCCCTTTCCAAAAGAGTGTCATTAGTCAGGCAGCATTAATAACGCGAATTAGGCAATGACAAGCAGCTACTTGAAGCGGCACAAATTTGAAGTTTTTCAAATATTAATGTGGGGGTAGAAAAGATAGACTGAAAATAAGTTGTTAGAACTCAACCAGGGAAACTCAGCATTGTGGAAGACATAGAAAAATACCAAAATAAATGGAGGGAATATGTTCTTAGGATGCTGCTTTCAAGACATCCACGACAACCATTAGAATCCAATCAAGAGGAGGAAGTATAGAACCACCCTGCAAAGATGCAATAACCAGTTTAATCTCAAATTAATAGACCTAATTCTTGATGGGAAGAAGAATATTACTCAATAAAAGCTATATCTATAGACACCTAAAAAGGATATTTTATATAAGAAAAAAAGTCTGACAAACTTCTAGGACCAATTGACAGATATCTGCCCCTCAGTTGGCTTAACTGCTGTCCATTTGAAACAATATTACGAATGCCACGACCCTATTCTGGGCAATAATCCTGCTGATTGGATCTCCACCATGAACATTGATATAAAAAAGCTTCCTTTCCTGCGATTCCCTTGCCATCCAAGGATAATAGTCAGCGACACGTCTGGCGTGTGATATCAGCATTAAATAGAGAGAGCGCGGCAAAAACTGAAGGGCGGAAAAAATGGGGAGAATAGCTGATACGGAGAAAAAACAGTATCTTTCTTTCGGGCAATAAAATTTCATTCGGGGGGATTTCCTTGCAGAGGGTAAATGATGGTATTTATGACGAGCACGGCTGGACGAGTCTGATAAACATGGAGTCATCTTTGGTGAGTAAAGTCGTTCTCTGGAAATCCAATCAACAGGACAACTTGTACGACATCTATGCACAACAGAGTTGGAGAAACAAATGCAGCAAAAATACCTTACTGCAGTAACTACATGAAAAAAATCCTTTGAAGTTATCTTACTTATATGAGAAATTGCCAAATAATATTTTTTATTGATAAGTGAACTTGTTTCCCTACAAAGAAGGATCCAAATCTCAAAGTACTGTCTGATTTTGATGCTTGTAAAACGCTATTGTCACTATGAACCTGCAATAAAGTTGTAATTCAAGGATCTACGGGTATGCTTATTTCAAGCGGTAAGTCGTCATAACAGAATAATAAATACCAACAACATTTTGCTGCATGAAAACTCCAGTAGTCATAGTTAAAATGTGGCAATGCGTGTATGCTGTGATTTGAGAATTAGTTATTCTATTTACTTGCATGAACAATTTCATTCTTTTCAACGTTTTGGCTTATCAATCAGAGGTTCGACTCTCGGCAGGGCAGGTAATTTTTCTTTAATAAAAATTAATCCCTATCCCCCAAGGAGATTGTAAATATGGACGTGGACGTGAATCTGTGTATAATTAACAGTATAATAAAAAAACACACTATTAAAAAAACCTTACAGTTCAGCGGGCAAAACACCAGCAGCTGTATATCAAGGCAAAAACCCCCGCTCTTACTACTTTTGGCACCGCAGCCAATGACGCTGATGGTGCATGGAATGAAGATGGAGCACCGGTAGTATGCGATGGCGGGGGAAACCAGAAAACTCGAAGAAATATTGCCCCTGTACCGCTTTGACCACCACAAACCCCACATGCAGCCTTAGTGAGAGGCAAGCGGTCTAACCACTTGGCCACGGTACAGTCTTTCTGTGTATTGGTTTGGTAGGGGAGGGGTATGTTTAAAAAGAAACACTAAAGCCTATCCTCAAAAAATAATCACATTTTCCGTAAAACTCCATTTAAAGAGTTTTTAAAGCATTATTTTGTTTATTATATTTTTAGTGTTTCCTACAAACGTATAACCGATATGACCGTACGGGTTGAAGGGGGTTAGACAAATGGCCGGTCCCCATGGCCACGTTCGCTAAGGCGTCTGGCTTTGGTGCTTCGTGGTCAGGGGATCGTGGATTCGAGTCCCACGTTGGGCATGGGTGTTATATATTTGTGGAATGTGTATATGTTGGTATAAAGGAACAGTAAAACCAGCAATCATACAGTAAACTTAGGGGGGGATGTAAACGGGGATACAGCGCCGGATTCCTGATCAGACCCAGTACTGTTTAAAAAAAAAATGAAGCAAATCGAGAGGCATGGCTCAGGTGGTAAAGTCTGTGGCTCGCAATCGGGAGGTCCTGGGTTCAATCCCATGGGCCGACCAATCTGGCCGGGATTTTTTCGTGGTTTCTCTCAGTCGTCAATGTAAATACAGGATTGGATATTTCATACCAGAATTCAAATTCCACTTTCACTCTAAGACAATAGAAAATCTGAAAATAGATGGTAATTGAGATTACGCTATCATCTATCCACAGACCGTGGAAGCAGTAGACTGGACATCACCCTTAACCCTAGCTGCCTGGCGCGGAGCTAGGTAGTAAGAATGCTGAGAGGATATGAAACCTTAGAAGGCTTTGCTGTTTAAGCGCAACTAAACTGGACAGCTCTCTAACATCATCATCTGCTTGGTGCTAAGCAAAAGACTCCTGTCCCCCAATACCGTAAATGAGGTACCTAACCAAACAATTACGTCACTGACCTTAAAGCAGCGTAAAATAACATAGAATTAAAAAGCGGGAGAAAAAACACTGTAAAAATCTAACGTGTTTCATTTACCTGACTTTCTCTGCATTTAAGACTTAAAAAGAATTCTTCAATTATAACTTTGAACGATATTAGTTTATTTAACTTAAAAGGTTGTAATATATTAAGATATATTAATAATTTATAACAAACTATTGTTAAAATGCTTATTCCTCTATTCATTTCCTACTAATCCAGATGACCATTAGCAGAAATGGTCGTATTACTTAGTTTCTTGTAAGTAGAAGGGAAATAAAGCCCAAAGCAATAGTCAATCTTTTAATAACTGGTTGCCATGTGGATCAAATCCTTTTCTTTTCATTGCCAGAATTGACAAAATCCCGAATGAGAAAAGCTTTTAAGTATTTTAAAACTGAAGCCAATCTGTTACGGTTTACCAGTTATGCAAAATTCAGCAACATTCATCCAGAATAAAGAGCTTTTCAGAGGCTATTCCCAGCAAATTCAAAATATTCATTTTATTTATCATGTAAATATCCTTAGTATATAGCAGTTTAATCAAAATCGATATATGTTTCCACTTGATTACTACTTATGGGAGTGTTTGATATGTAGTCTACGTAATGGAAGAGTTAAAAATGAAGATCATGAAAGAATTCAGAAATATAGCAACTTTATTATTACTATTATTATTGTTTTGTCTGTGAGTAATACTTCAATAAAAATAGTATTTATTTGAGAGGAATTTGTTGAGTAACTGTATTATTTAGAATCACCAATGTCATTCATTCACAGCCCTATGTCCTGCAGCGAAACTGAGAGAGGAAGCTTGTCAGTCATAATCGAAATGGAAAACCAGATCACCCGTGTCTCTTCTTGTCATGTTAGAACAGTTCCTTTCCGTTCGGAGATTTAATGCCCGTGTTACATCGACTGACTTTTTATAGCAAGAACGGATATAACTCGATGAAATAGAGGAATAAAAAACGAAGGGAAGAGAAGAACTTATGAGGGAGTGTGTCTTCTTTGATAGTTCCACCTCCCTCTAGTGTTGAGAATGGGTCGACTTTTGACTGAATTCACCTACCGGCCAATCATTTCCAAGCAGTGTTAGCAAGGGCTATTTATTTTTATGTACTGAAGTTATCATCGACGTCGGTGTTCCGTAACATATGGAATGCCTCCCTTCCAACAAAAGGGGATCATTGCGATGTATATAATATTCAGTTTTAAGGGCTTCCCCCCCCCTTAATGGCCCCAATATTCTTTTTCTCTGTTTTTATCGGGAAAATTCACAACTGTGAAACTGATAAGGGATCCATGACACATAACTGGCACCCTCTGGGGAGGGTTGTTTGAGAAGGGGAGTGTGTGACTAAGGGACACGAATGAGAAACAACAACACACGCTGTTATTTTAGGATTCCGGCGTTTGTCCAGAAAACAACTCTCAGAAAGAAATTATATGTAAAATAAACTAAATACAATCTCTGAAGCAAATAAGTTAAACTTGTCTGTCTCTCGTTCTCTTTCTCACTTTCTCTCCCCTTTTTCCCCTCGGCCTTTTCTCTCTGTCTCACACTTACACACATGTGTTGTATACCATACAATCACTTCACGGTTTTTAGGGGTAAACAGCATTCCTTTTATTTATTTATTTATCTATCTATTTATCTATCTATAATGTGCACATTACAGGTATCCCCAATTAAAATGGTCACTTAAAAATTTGAGTAGCATTTTGATAACGAAATAAGTGACAAGAACATCTCAAAATTAATAATAGCAGAACATAAAAAATAACACACCATAAACACAAAAAAACAGAAACATTGATTTATAGATACCCCAAATCTATGTGCTATTGGTAATAAATAATGACAGGATATAGCAAAACTATTAATATTCAAATGATATACATTAGTGTTTAAAGGATGTACTTTATTGTATAGTGATTGCATTCTAAGATAATGTGAATACCTTTAGGACATTATATATTATAATTTGTATTTTCTTTACTACTTGTTATAAGAAGAGAAATTATTGTAATCCATCTGAAAGTGGATATTGATATTTCACCGGAAAAATATGTATTCTCAGCAGCCCTTAACTCAAAAAAAAAACGTTTTTATAAAAATATCCATGTATGTATGTGTCTGTGAATAACATAACTCAAAAAGGAAGAGTAATTTAAATAACAAGCTAGGTCTTTCAAGGATGTAACTCAAAGATTTTCAAGTAAACAGCCCCACCACCTCAGTCTACCTTTGGCATGTAGATTTTCCCACAACTTTGATTTTCTTGAAAACGGCTACAAAAAGTTTATTAAAATACCTTAAACATATAATCTATTTTCGTCACATATAAATTATATCTTGAATTTTCTGGAAACGACATCTGAAGTTATCTTTGGCTTAACTTTAGCATAACTACTCAACTATAAGACAGACAAAATCGTATTATACATAAATTTAGATCTCGTTAAAACACACAATACGTCAAATATATTTATTTGTGTTGTAAACCATCATAAGATCATGGTATGGTTTAAATTTTCCAAACCTATCTTTTTCTAAAATTGGACATTGTTATTATTTTGTTTTTCCCTGATCATACAAAAGAAACAGAATTTAAAATAATCACATAGCGATGACTCTTAAAATTTACTGTTGTTTAACCCACTGTATTTTTCTATTTCCATTATCTCTAACAAGGAAGTATGTAATAAAATTATTTGTCTAAAATATGTGTACCTGGATAAATATAGTAGAAAAATAAAGTTAAGATAGAATAGTTTATGAAGAATGGTAGAGAAAGATATGTGAATGTAACGCAACAGAGGTTTTATGCATTTAAAAGTTTACAATGGAAAAAAGTAAGACGGTTTTGGTATGTATGAGTTTTTCTACATTATAAAGAATAATTAAGAAACTTTTAGGACTCTGGGATTCAGTTATTGTTTTTCAAAAGCATTGTGCTTGTAATAATTACAGAATTATGATTAATGAAATATTTGTACTTTACTGGAAACATCACATCAGTATTTGCTTATGCGAATTAGCTCACTAGTAAAACATAGTCTTAAGGTTCCTGCTATATGGTCTGTTTTGTAATGTTGGTGTTGAACTGTGTTAGAGTTTCCTATTGTGTGTTAATCTCAGGTTCCTTAGAGATTATGTAACGTACTTGCCAATACGATATTTGCCTACGTGGTCACGGAAAACCATGGAAAAACCAGGAATGTTTGTTCGAATAAGGATTTTATAATAATTGCTCTCGAGATACTAAGTTCAAAAATAGTCGCCCTCCGTGGTGTAATGCTAATTTCATATATTCAAGGTCGCGGGTTCACACCCGGCGGAGGACGACGGATTTTTTAGGGCGTAAAAATCCTTAGTATGGCTTTCTTCGGAAGGGAAGTAAAGTCGCTGCTCCCGTGTCGTAGATTTGCGGCACGTAAAAGAACCTCAAGCCTGATAGAAAGGCCTCTGAGCAAAACTAAGTGGTGTTTCACGCCCAATTTAGAATGAGACCCTGAGAACCACAGTAGCTGAAAGAGCGTCCATAAATAACACGCCATTTATTTAACGACATTAACATTACTCAAGATTACACGATAACGTGAAATGTTCTATTAAATGATACACAATATGGTAGTAGATAGTATTCTTTACTGAGAACAATGCAAGTGCATAGGTATTATAATGTGATATATTCAAACAAAAATTTTGATACCGAAATGTTACAGGAAATACATTATTGGGGTGCCCTTGAATAAAAAAGAATTTTTAGAAAAAGGTCCGTGTGTGTGGACAGCATAATTCACAAACGAAATATTAATTTGTGACAGGAAGATTATCAAGAAAATCTGACCCTTCAAACTCCATTTTTCTTTACATATAGTATTTAGGTAATTTTCTTATTCTAATAAAATCGGCTCTAACGATTTTGATTAAAATAGTATATCAAAATATTTACATGGCAAATAAAGTGTATAACTCGAATTTTCTGGGAATAGCCTCTGAAGGCCTCTCCACCTGAATGAAGTTATGCAAAATTTTACTGTATAAAAATATAGATCTCAATTTATTTCACGTACACTTTTTATGGAGCTAACGGATTTCGAGATATTCCTTGTTTGTGGTTCCAACTTTAAAATACTTAAAATTTTCTGATCTACTCCTGGCCATAAAAGGAATCAAATTTTATTCACATAGTAACCAGCTTTTAAAATATTTCACATTCGGTTTAACTTAGTGTTTTCTCTCATTTCCCTTATTCTTATCTGAAACGTAATATGAACATTTCTGTTAATATTTATCTTGGTTAGCATGAGGTAGTTAGAAAAATTAGCCTTTAGGAATAGTTAAATGAGTAGAAACTATGTTATTAAAATTATTTTAAGAAAGTATTCCCTTTAAATATCACTTATATATAATATATAATTCGTTTCAGGCACTTCTTACTTTAGGGAGGAATGGAAATCCATCTCAGAGTTTTAAATTCTGGTTCATATAGGAACATTTTTACTCTCAATCCATTATTTTCAGATAACAACAATACACGCACACTTTTCAATAGAGATGTGCAAATCAAGGCCTGGAAGCAGTAGTTGTATATCTCCGTATGAATGCATGTAAATATTTCCGAGAGCTTTACGTAACATGTACGCGCTCTGACATGTTATATGGCGACACGTTCAGAGGACAATAGAAGATCGAGCTTTTCTTTTCCCGTGTCGTAAAGTGAATCAGACAGCCCTTGTTTCGTTCTAGTTGAGAAAATCAAATATTAACTCAGCTGGAACAATACCAACTATGACAAACGGTAATATAACATTCCAGCGCTGCATCCTATTGCCTCACAAAGTGCCCCAGTAAATAAATTAAAATGTTTTTTTTAAATTTGTAAATACGGTATTACACTGCATCTTCAAATCGTAATTACAGTAGCTGATCAGTTAAAAAACCTGATGTGGTCCATTCACATGACTTTCTCAACATCTTTGCAACAAATTATTGTTATAAAGCTTTTTCTTCTATTTACTTAATACTAATCGAAAAAAAATTAGCACAAATAGTCTTATTGCTTGCTTCCTTGTCAGTACAAGAGCAATAAGGGAGTACTATAGGCTAAACTGATAATCAAAAGCTGGTTGCTATGTGACTGAAGTTCTTTTGTTTGTTTGGACAGGAGTTGACAAATTCCTGTGTGAGAAAAGTCTAATTTTTAAAGTTGAAACCAAAACCAAGGAATATCTCAAAAACGATCAATTCCATGAAAATGCATATAACATAACTTGTGTGTTTTAAAGCGCTCAACATTTTTTGTGAGGTAAGTTTTTCTCCATCTCTTATGGTTAACACTTTTGCAAAATTCCGTAAAATTCGTCCAGAATACAGTAGTCTTCAGAGGCTATTCCCAGAAAATTCAAGATATACATTTTAATTGTCAGCTAAATATCTTTAATACATGATATTTTAATCAAAATCGTTAGCCATTTTTGAGAAAATCAAAATTTTCGAAAAATGTTCCATGTAAACGGTAGTTTGGGGTAGGGGGATTTTTCTCAAAATCTTCGTGTCGCATCCCTGGAAGATACCAAACCTAAATACCAAGTTTGGTATTTTACAGACTTTTCGTTTTTAAGCTATCGTGTTCACAGACTCAAGGACACACAGACACACACACACACACACACACACACACACACGGACCTTTTTGTGAAAATCCTTTTCTTGGATGCAGGGGACCCTATATTATATATTTTCGGTGAAATCTCGGTATGGAATTTTTGGGTGGAGTGCAATGCCTTCTCTATACACTATGTACATAGTACGTGTAGAGAGAGTAAATAGGCGTCACCAATTTATTTGATTTTATGTTAAAGCTCCGAGAAAGCTGCAGGTTAACACGTGTCTACGGGGTTTGTGTCTCTTCCTTGTACAGAGTGTCGTGTGTCAGTTTGTAATATATTGGGAATAGAAAGTAATCCACCTCGCAAGCCATCGAAATGCAGTCGATGACAACTGATGAGGCGTGGAATGAAGATGGAGCACCGGTGAAATGCGATGGCGGGGGAAACCGGAGAATTCGGAGAAAACCCGCCCCAGTGCCGCTTTGTCCATCACAAATCCACTCCAAATCTCACATGAGATCGTTTGAGACAGAACTCGAGCCGTTTAGGTAAGAGGCGAGTGAGTGATCTAACCCCGGCGCGGCCCTTCAGGTGCGCTCATTTTATCTCAAAATAGTATGGTGTTGTTGGAGAAATTTATTTGGACTTTTGAAAAATAACCTTAGACGTGACAATCTTTAAGGGGGATCAGATTTTAATGTTTCATCGTCATATAAATGTTTCTAAAAGAGGAGATAGTTGTTTTCGCATGATGAATCCCATCGCTCACCCCCCCTCCCCCCGAACTACAAAAGTTCTACTGCCAGACGAATCTCTGGAATAGTTCTGAAGCGTAGCCGCGCTTGCTAAAGTGCCTAACTTTGGTTCCTTCATGGCGCATGGGATCGTGGGTTCCAGTCCAGCTTTGGGCATGGGTGTTTGTAAATGTGTATGATTATTTATAAGCAAAAAGAAACTGGTAAATAAATATGTCAACAAAGGAAATGTATATTCTATATATATATATATAGAAGCGAACGCCACTAAGCGGATCCTTTATATTATCTTAAACAAGCAGTACTGTATTTATTTATAGAATGCCAAGAAAGTGTGCTCCTAAATGCTTTTTCTGTGTGTAAAAGAGGTCTTAACTTTTCCTCTCAAATGCTAAACAGCTATTCACAACTTCTCACTCCAGGCATATGCAACCCTGTGAACCTCAATCAGACGTTAGTATCTTCAGCACTTGCATTGTTTAACTATTTCCATTCCATTCACAGAGCATTTAAGTAACTTACAATTTTTAAATCTCAGTCACCCGCATGTGGGATTCATGGTGGACGAAGCGCCGTTTGGGCGGGTTTCCCCCACCACTTATTCCATCTCTTGCTCCATTAGAATCTTTCCAATCATCAATTTCGCTTACATTTCATATCATCCACTTCTTCATGTTCATGCCTCTCTACGGACTGACCCCTCGTAACAGGTTTTCCATTCTGTGGTTTCGTGTCGTTGGCTCCCCGACAGGCTTCTGACCTCTACGCAATGGCTTGTAAGTCCTAGGGAGGAGTCAGTCCTACAAATTCGAGGAGGGTAAACCGATTACGCAACGAAACGAAGCAATTTTTAGACACCCGTTACTTCCAGACTGCAAGATAATTTAAAAAACGGTGTCATAATTCACTTTCTACTCAAGTATCTCGAATACCTAACAAGAAAGAAGTCTAACTCCTTTTTAGAAGCAATATTTATGCTGAAGGATACATATGCATGACTCAAGATTATAGTGTGTAAAGTTTCTAACGAGCGGAATGCTGAACAATAAAAATAAACTCATTTAGAAGGCTTAGAAAATTACCGCAGCGGAAGTCCATAGTGTCGCTGTCGTAAAACAAACAAAAAAGGGTCATATAGTCCTCAAGGAGTTATCAATCCTAATTTGGTCATGCAAGAGGTATAATGTTCCCCTTGACGGAGAGCATTCAGGTGTAATTCCCTTAGAGAGTGGGTGGTCCTTTAAGCCAGCACTTCTTTGTCTCATTGGCGCCATGGCAAAACCACTCGCGCCCATATTTAGTTACCAAGCTGGTAGTGCACACTAGCGACATTAATGGTAAGCCTGTTTCTGATACGGCTGATTTCGTTTCCTGACCTAGCTATTCCACCCCCGCAACAATTCTGCTCTTTCACATCTTAAGTGATTAACCTTTCTGTCAGTTTTAGAATAACTGAAACTGGATCCGGAGAGCAGTTTCCAAATGGTGCTTGTACACTAAGCGCGGTTAAAGGCGGGAAATGAAAGCGGTAAAAATCCTGCAACCGTATTTATGGGTTTACTTCTCTTCCTAACTATATAAAACAACTGATACAATATGACCGCGCCATGGCGAGTGTTTAGACCACTCGCCTCAAACCTAGACGGGCCGGGTTCGATCCCACGCGATCGCATGTGTGATTTATGGTGGACAAAGCGGCGTATCACCAGTGTCATCGCCTGCGGTGCCACAAATAGTAAAAGCGGGTGTTAAACACTACCACTGGTACAATTAATGGTTAGGCGTTTTTTTTACCACGCTTCACACATTTTTGAGACGTCAGTTCATAATTTTACTTTTTTTATTCAAACATTTCCGTAGCCGATTGGTTAGACCTCTCATCTCTCAAGTAGGTGGTCCGGTTCGAACCCCAGGGGAACGTGTGTGGGTTTTACGGTGGACGATGCGGCATCTAGGCGGGTTTTCTTCGGGTTCTCCGGTTTACCCTCCATTAGTAATTCTAACAGTTGCTTCATAATCATTTTTATTCATTTATTTCATCGTTATTTCATATGATCCACTTCATCGCTCTATATCTGGCAACGGACTGATCACCCATTTTGGTTTCTCTCTAATCTAGAGCCTCTGCTTCTCAATAGGCGCTTAGTCACAGACGCTAGTTTTGCTCTAGTCCTGGGATTGTAAGTCATGCATATGAAGAGGGTAAAGAAAGAAAGGAAGCAAGATAGACAGAAAGAAAGAATTTACAACGGATCTTTATAATGTTCCCTGAACGTCTACAGACAGTGGGGATAATAAACCTATTAATATAGTAGTTCTAATTATATATTTATTTTTAACTTTAATTACAGAGTAAATATATCATCTTCTTTAAAGGATAAGTTGAAGCAAAGAAGGAGTAAGCAAATTGTGGACTATAGCATATCCAGCATGAGTGATCAATGAGTAATGTCTGTTATAATAGAGAAGAAGGAAATGAAAGGAATAGGAACATTCGCTGTTCAAATTATTCTAACCTAACCTGACTCGTGACTCAAAGGGGCAAGTCACAACATGCAAAACGGCAGAGCATTAAGGGCAAGATATATTCGCGGCTCAATCAGAGTTTGGAAATGAAGTGGCAGGACACAAGTATTGCTGTATGCCCTTTCACAGTGACGTATTGGCTACCACACTATCCCTCCAGCTCTGATCTGAGTTTTGTGATTGAGTACGAGCGCATACTCTGGTTCAGACGAGCTAAGTTACTAATCGTATATGAAGATTGTTCTGATATTTTTCCTTAATTTGTAAAATGATAACATTTTCGTTTTATTTGATATGATAGCGTACCACAATTTTACAGTTTTATGGTAAATAGCCCTGCGTCTATTGCAACCTTCAGAAAGTAAATAAATCATATAGGTTTATATTATTCGTAAAATTAGCAATTACAGTAGATGGTTTTGGTATTTCAACACATTCCTCTCAGTTGGCTAATCTTCTGCAATCGCAAGACCTAAGGTTTAAGTTTCTATTTACATTGTCCGCCATTGAACACCCTTATCGTACTATGCTCGAAATGGGAAGACAAGGCAAATGTTTAGCTTCAACTCCTGACCTTTTCTGACACATTTCGATGTTGGGAAATCGCTCGAGTGTACAAAAAGAGGGTGGGGGAGATGGACAGAAGAAGGGAAAAGCTGATCGGACACCTAAGGGCTTTTTGAATACAAAAAACGCAACTTTGAGGCTTTGTGAGGCACAGCACATGCTTTGGAAAAGTAAATTCAGAGAACAAAAACAAAAGTCAAAAGAAACAAAGAACAAATAGAGAGAAAGTGCTTGACATGGAGGATTCTATCAAACTTGGTCGCTTCTTTTTCATTGATACGGAAATAGGATATGGATTTGTGGATCTTAGAATGGGATTCTAATGATGGAGAGAAGAGTGGCGATTTATGATGCTAGGGTCGCAAAAAAACCTTTATTTTTATAGTAAAATAAATACCTAAATTCCTATGAGAATTGAAGGAAAAAGAAGCTTAATTCGTCTGTATAGACTATAAATAATGACAATGCTTAAAACCTTTTTATGTAGTATTATTTAAATTTTATTATAAATAATGAAACATGACATAAAATTCTTACAATACTTTAAATATCTCGATCTTATTAAAGTATCGTACTGCTTTTGTATATTGATTTTATATCTATTTTGGGTCGAACACTCCTCCATATAAATGAATTACTCTATTATTTACAGATATACAGTTACTAAGCACAATTAACTAGTATATATGTTATAGAATAAATAAAAATAAACCAATAACATTGTAAATATTTTTGTAACAAATATATTGACAAAAAATATGATAGCTATTGTTAATTCCTACAATTGAAAGCATTTAATATAATATATAAATCACTTTATAATGTTTAATAAGTAATTATATATTTAAAACGCAAGATATTTGTATATAACTTCACCTTAAAATATAAAATTTAACATTTCATTTGTGGTATATCATTTTTTGTGAAATATAGAAAGATAATTTTGAAAAAACTTGGGCTAATCTGAAAAACAATATAATGTTAGCGGGAAAAAATACGTCCAAAATTTAGGCAAATGTGAAGCACTAAAAATATTTATCTATCCAATTGTGGAAATTCTATTTCGTGGGAAAATATAGTCATTAATTTGCAACTTTATTGAAAGAAATAACAGAATAACAGCATTTTAAGAAAAACAAATAAACTAAATGTATCCTTCTTTGGATAAAAGCTGCATTTTATTCAGAAGTAAATGGTGTGTTTTTACGGAATTTAAAATAACCCACTCGTTAAAACCTTCAACGTTTGGAACTACTCTGTTTTCTACTGTGCCTGGTTTGTAACTGCTTTTTGTTTTCTCCTAACGTATTTAGTTAGTTGTATGAAATGAAATGGCGTGTTATTTATGGACGCTCTTTAACTGCTGTGGTTCTCAGCGTCCCATTCTATAGGGGGCATGAAAAACCGCGAAGTTTTGCTCAGAGGCCTCTTTTATCAGGCTTGAGGTTCTTTTACGTGCCGTAAATCTATGACACGGGACCAACGGCTTTACTTCTCTTCCGAAGGAAGCCATGCTAAGGATTTTTACGCCCTAAAAACGCAATAACATATAAAGGTGAACTGAACTATTTGAATGATATTTTCTTTTTGCATTTAACATATATTGGAAATAATACTTTTTGGGACTTTTTTTATTGCAACTCCAAGTTTGAACGCAGAAATGTTCAAAGGGCTATCTTCAGTTTTTATTTTACTGATTTAATATCAACTTGTTTTAATATCTAGTTTTATTATTTCCGGGGAAATAATTCCAGTCGTTTAAAAATTAAATCAGTATCCAAATAAGCCCATGTATGGACTGTTTAGTGTTTTGCATTAGATTATTTACCTACAATATTTTGATATGCAAAAGTTAATAAGGACATCACAACAAAAGTTTTAATGATTTTCACTAATTTGGGTTTGCAGTCATTAATCTTAAATGTCCAAAAAATATGTTTTGCATCATAATGATTTATTAAATGTAAGTGAGTAAATCTTCAAAAAAGGGAAAGATAAATGCACAGTTTTATTTGAATGGAGGTAAGGGCCCTAATTTGACATCAGGGGAAAAAATGTAACACGGATATTTGGATAGTATTTTACTGTTTTACTTGGCATGCATGTTATTGTTATACAGACGACTAAGCAAAAACGCTATATGCTTAATATCTTTGGTGGAGCACGGATAATAACAAAGAAATTCTTCAAAGCTGGGTAGGAAGGCTATCAAGATGGGACAAGAAGACGTACAGAAAATAAAAAGTATAGGCATTCATTCCACACAAAAAGCAGGCAAGGGAAGAGAGCCCTTTTGAAGCAATGCTCGTTCACAATGAGCTGCGGTGTGTAAACGGAATGAATTATTTGCCAAGGAATTGCATGTGCTTCCCTCTCGCCATGAATGGGAAGCAGAGTGCAGAAAAGAACGAAAGAAAGAACAAAGGGTAGTGCAATACATACGGAGAGAAATATATCTTTTAGAAAAGAAGTCATTAAGTCTGTTCAAACAGCTGCAAAGTCAAAAACTCTTCTTCTTTTCATTTTCCAAGTCCTCAAAACTGCAAGCGGAGGGCGGAAGAGGGGGAGGCTTCTGATTAACACACTATACCTCAAAGCTAGAGCTTCATTCAGAATTCTGACACATAGAACACTTTCCGGGAGTAAATCGCCATAACTACCCTGGTCTAAAGCAGACGGAGTTCGTTTGCTTAGCTTCAAGCGCTGCAGATGTAGTGTTACTCGTCTCTCCCTTATATTCCAGTGCTTTGTTCGTCCGAGGACATCTGACATCCCTGCGCGTAGTGTATGACCCTTCTCATAGATCGTTCATAGACATTCATAGACAAATTTACAAACACTGAAATTAAATGTAATATATTCCAATCACTCCCATATTATATTACTTCGATTTCCTAAAAATGTTCGCTGACACCCTTTTAGAATTGAAATTAATACAAAAATAGTTACGTAAGGAAATAGTAATAATAGCCCAAAACATCGATTTCCTGATTCTTTTGTTATTAAAACAAGCTTCTGATACATGTGCTCTAAATATTTTAAGAGTATTTATTTATAAAATATGACAATTTTTTCGCCAGCATTTATATCATAGCTATCATTCTTTCTAATAAACATTGCAGAAAAATAATAAAACAATTAAAACCGTAAAATACGTTAACCTTATTGTGTATATTATTTCCCATTTGCGTTTACAAAATGTTTTGTGGCATTAAAACTTTTTCTGGAAGAAACAATAAAGTGAATGCAATTTTAATATAAAAAATCAATAAACTAGGCGTAAATCCTAAGGACAAACATACTAGATATCACAGTGTGCATTTCTAGATAAC
Organism: Hymenopus coronatus; assembly: GCA_030762935.1. Lineage (NCBI taxonomy): Eukaryota > Metazoa > Arthropoda > Insecta > Mantodea > Hymenopodidae > Hymenopus > Hymenopus coronatus. The sequence continues at coordinate 81,240,246 of CM060888.1, read as the reverse complement.
CTCATGAACACCTTAAAAGAACGTGTGTCGAAAAGATAGCAAAAGTGTAAAAAACTGTTCACGCACTATTCACATATACATTTAAATTTCGAGTTGTTGACACCTTAAATGGATAGACATACAAAATCACAATAAACCATTTGATAAACATATGAAGTATACCAACATTTACACTAATCATTTATCATGAGAAATCAGGAAACTCGAAAAATGTTTAAGTATACGATACTTAAGTATCAATTTGTATAAAATGTTATTTATTCCTGGATAGAGTTGGTTAATTTCTATATTAATCTCTAAAAGCCTGTGGTATCTGAATGCATTTTATCAGTACTTAGCTTTTCGATAAAAGCAGATTTCAAACTTTTGATTTTCCAACATTCTATAACTGTAGAAATGACAATTATAAATTCTTTAAGCATCATTTCTACGTAGCTCAAAAATAGGTAAATGACGATTTTAATTACGCGGAGCTGTGTAGAAATCTTGTCCCACAGGAGTTCTTTTACATAACGTATGTCTACTGGCATGGGGCTATCGCTTTTAAGCACACTTGAAATCCATCGATTTGGATCGGGTTTGAACCCACGAACTTGGGATAAGAAATCCAGAAAATTAGCCACCAGAGAGTCACAAGTATCATTGTACAAATAAGTAGTATATGATAAAATGTGAGACAATGAGTGGCCTAGAAAAGGACCTAAGTCATGGAGATATACTTTGAAAATTATATATTTTGTAAAATTCCCGAATTGAAATTAAAATGTTATATAGTAATTACATAATTAGAAATTTACTATAAATGTTTCTATACTTATATTTTTATCAACTTCTATTTCTATAAAGTGTTTGTACTGTCTATTTATTTTTGTTGAGTTGAGTATTGAAAGAAACAATGTGATATAATTGCAGTGGAAAAGTAACTTAGAGTATATTTTCTCGTATTTCATATTCTTATTATGTTTTCTTGAAGGAAAATAAGAGCTTAAGATTTCGCCTTGACTTTGCGAACGCACTGTATTTGCCATTCCAGTGCATGACATGATAGTAAACACTTATGGGTTTGAGAGCCTCTGTTCGTGCCTCTGTAATGATTCAGAAGGCAGATCACGGTGACCTGAGACGGCAACATCGCCTCCCACACGTCTGCTAATCGCTACAACAAGAGGCGAGCTGCATTTACATCAAGATGCAAATCGTAGTAGTTAGCTGTAGCAATTAATTGTGTGGAAGACATCTGCTGCAGGCAAGCTACCTAACTAGTTCGTCTCTAAGTCACCTTTAATTGCTCTAATGAATATCGGACAAAGAACATCATCATATTATATAGTTTGACTTGTCTTGGTGCAAGTATTAGCATCAGCAAATAGACCAACAGCTGCTATTTATCACAAGAGTTTACAATATAATAAATATTTTATATACAATAATAATAATTATAATAGTTTCTATACAATTGTATTTTCTTATGCTTGCATTCTCTAAACTATTTTAAGGGATCGATTAAATTGCAATATATGAAACGATTCGGGTGTTTCATTTTTATTATATTTATATTTGTTTTATTGTATTTATAACTTGTACGTTTATTCTGCACACTTGACAATTTTCAAGCCATAAACTTGTACTGTAAATTTAATTTTTCACAATATTTTTCTGTCATGCTTCACCGTTAAAATCCTTTTATTACCATAGTTTGTAACTTAAAATCATATTAAGGACAACACATAATAAATTCAGGATTATATATCAACCTATACTTATAAAACATAATTATAAAATTATGTTTAATAATATATATAAACACTTTAATAAACCGAACATCATTAAAAATGTTAATTTGATCTATAAACGTTCCAAAACATTGGTCTTCTTAGCAATATTTTTAGTATTTTCTCACACTTTAAAAATTCCATTTTATGAGTTTAAAGTTTTCAGGAGAATTAAAAAACTATATATTTAAAATTGTTGTGCACAGTTAAAATTTCAAATTGTTCAGATGAAATTAATTATTTTCAAACTTAAGCTTTAAAAAATGCAACACTTATTAATATCTTCCCCCTGTTAATCTAATTGAAATTGGGAGCTATAAAAAACAAAATGTAAATAATATAGTATTTTTCAAATGTCACTTCAAATATCTATGTATTATGCTGAAGGTATAAGGAAACCACGCCTCTTTATTTTAGAAAAAAGTTGTATTTGAATTTTTGAAAAAGTTTGTGAATATGTTTATCCTTTTTTCTGCAGCACCTCACATATCATTTTCCAGACAATCTCTTGAAATATTTACAATTACTTACGAGATACCATGTATCAATTGTAATTTTGGATGTGCCAGCAAAAACTTTTTTTTTTTTTTTTTTTTTTTTTAAAAAACATTAACGGAGTCTGATCAGGACTCCGGTACTGTATCCCTATTTACATTTCCCCCCGTAGGTTTTACTGATTACTGGTTTACTGGTTTTACTGTTTCTTTTACAAACATATACACATTGCACAAACATATAACACCCATGCCCAAGGCGGGACTCGAACCCACGATCCCCTGCCCACGATCTTTAAGGTAACGCTAACCAAATTTCGTCCTGTTTTGGATCTGTGAAGGCCATGTTTTTATGTAATAGTACCAACTGATTGAACGATATCCAAAGATCTTCTGAAGCTTTTTGATTTAATCCCCATAATTAAGGTCTGAATATGGACATGTTCTACAATCGATACATTGTAAATTGTCTTATCTTGATGAACACTTCTCTGACTTTGTAATACATTGCATAAACTGTATTTGAACATATGGCGATAGAGCCATGGCTTGAAAACTACCTCATTATTAGTTCAACAAAATGAGCAATGTTTGGCCAACATGGCGGCATTTTCATTCTTTTTGTGCAATTATTAGAATATTTACAACGCTTTAAAGTTTGAAGTTATTTTTGAAACATTGTAGAATAATGTCCTTTAACAACTTAAATCGGTATTTTTCTGAGTGAAGATACACATGTTATGCAAATTAATTAGCAATAGTATTTATAAAATATTACTAACACCAAAATTGATTCAAAACAGCATTGCTGTCTGTTTTGTCAAGCTAAAGTGTAATTAGGTATACTCAATAGTTTCGGGATAAACGGGTCATTAATATCAAAAGCTGTCATTCACAGATACACCCGCTCAAGGTAAAAAATGGATGTAAATTTTAAAGAAAAAAAACACATGACACGACCTCTTTGAAGACTTTCGCATTTAATTTTAATATCAATTTTATAGAAAAACCAGCTTAAAACAACTCAACTTTAGCTATTTATTCTAAAAATGTAAGGAACTATGGTTGTTATGCATAATAATGCAGAATTCAGAATATACAGTGACAGAGAGAATGTCATTTAAAAAGAATGTTTAAAAATAATTTGTATCATAAATCTATTAAATTTAAAAAATCTGATTCTAGACAGAAAAATTAACTAAAAATGTCATCTTCTGCAATTATAGACTTCCCTTTAATTAATGAGAAATTAAAACTAACAATATCAATTATTTTTGCAACAGGTTAAGACAAAAATTGTGATATAAACTACCTATATATTTTAACACAAATTAAGCGTTTTTTCTGGTTTTCTAATTATATAGAATAAATTTCAAGCATTTTGTTACACCAGTATATCAGACCATTTTGGTGAAAATCAATGGAACCATTTTATAAGAAAGACGATAAAGGAACTTTTATATAAATTATTTGAGACGGTGAAATTCCTTGAAAATATTTGGATGCATTCTTAAAAATAAAATCTGATATTTATGATACGTTTTGTTTCTGAATTACACTGCCGACCCCAAATTTTATTTCGTATACAGACGACCAAAAAAGTGACCTTACCAAATTAATTCTGGCTGTCCCTTAGTTCGACACAGCAATATATATAGTTCATTAACACAATATAGTTCATTTTTAGTGGGGAATGTGGATACTATTATACGTAAACGCTTTTAAAACCATAAAACCAAACAGTAAGTAATTTTAGGTAAAACTTTATGCATAAAAACATGCTTTATGTTCTTGTATAGAATGGTTTCTATTAGCTTTCGTTTCTTTATAAACATTCTTTTCTGATTTATGACTTTCTGGCGAACGCGAGCAGTAAACTCCGATCACGTTTCGTATTGCGCCTAACGGATTAGGCAGCTCATATTAGAACCATTCATTACGACACAAACATTCATAGTCCACACCTGTGTTCCGCACTTAGCCTCATGCCTCCTTGTTATTTTGCCTTTGTTGTGCATAGTTAACCCCTTGAACGTTAGGCCGCCCAAATGGCGCGCATGCCATGCAAAGCAGCGGCAGGAGGAGGGAATGAAGAAGGCAGGACTTCTTTAAGAGACCGGACACGGCTGGTGCGAAATTGGTTTCCTGGGACAACGGCGTCATAGGGGTAGAGGACGCAAGAAGAGGGTCTTTCTCTGCAAGAAGTATAAGGGAAATTGAAGGGAAAATGTCACACAAGAAGACGATAACTAGCCATAGGATGGTTGACGCTTAAATCACCACAATTATCCTATGTGCATTAAACTTGCTTAAGGGGAGAAGGTACTCTGAAATGGTAAAAAATAGCATTTTTTGTTTTAGACACTAATAAAATTATTTCTAGTTTCAGGGGGCTCAGAGGATTTTAATCAATATAAATATAGTTTAAATGCTAGTCTGCATTTCCTTAAAACTGTTATGCAATGCCCCTTTTTAGAAAACTTGCATCTTTAAATCCAGTTTCCTTAAAACAGCATATTTGGATATTTATGTACCTATTTATCAGAAACTATGAGAGCTGGAAAACTGAAATTTTCAGCACATATATACAACACATAGTTGTCCTTTCTGAACCACAATCGTGGTGTTATATTATACATTGATCATACTAAGAAAGCTAATTTTCCACATTTTTACTTTTTTGAATTTACAAATATATTTATTTTTTATTTCTTACTGAAATTTTATCATAGGTAAATAATTGAGGTTGAGAAGCTAGCTGATTAAACTAAGAACAAGCATGCAAAATGTGATTATGTATTGCAAGCAGTATCAGAGAAAAAGGTACTGAATTCACATGTTTTAAGACAAGTTTTATTACTGTTTAATTAAATGCCTTTTATAGACTCAACCGCATAAGCTATTAATGCAAACAATCACTTGAAATCATTTTCACGATATAAAACAGCTAAGAATCTTTTAATTGCTTGTTAAATAATAATAGCATTAACAATTATTATATAAAACGAAATAACGCAACGGTAACGTATGAGGCTCGCATTTGGGAAATCTCGGGCTCTATTCCCGGGGATTGCCAACTCTGACAATGGGTTTTTCATGGTTACTCCGGGTCGGTAGTCCAATTCTGAAGTGATTTCTCTTCTACCATGAATTTCCTATCCCCCATTTTCTTTATCCTTAGGTAATGTATTTCAGCATCATTTACAAAGCATTGCCTGGCCTACAACTGCGCGTAAATTAGGAACAGATAATTTCTTCATTGCAATGTTTCCATTGAACATTTTTACATAGCTCATAGTTTCATAAACCTATATACATACATAGCCCGCCTGGGTAGTGTGATGATAGCGTGTTTGCTTCACATTCAACAGATCGTGAGTTGGAATCTCGCTTAAGGTGAGTTACCGCATAAGTTTTTTTCGGGGTTTCCCTTATTCTGAGAAGAGGAATGTCGAGTAACTTTAAGCTCCATGGACCCCGAGATCATTTGAGCATCGTGTCACCAATTTCATTCAATGTCGAATATGACCAACCAGGTTAAAGGACGTTAAGCTACAAAAAAAAATAAAAAAAAAATACTAATGTCTTTCTGTGTTTACATATTATATTACTCTTTTAATTTATTGACAGCTATTGTGTGAATATAATAAAGCAGTAAGCTCCTTAACTTAGTCAATGTCATGGTAATTGCATTATAACGCATGCTATAGAATTAATTTGTAAAGAAAACATTTCCCATTTATAGCAGTAAATATAAACAGGTATCTAACAGATTTTGAAACAAACTTTGTAACTGTTATACGGGTAGCGTAATGATGCTCGAAATTGAACACCTGTTCCTTTTTTTTTTACTATCTGTACACGCACTATGTACGCTAAGGTACAGAGAAGGTATTGCACTCCACCAAAAAATTCGAATCCGAGATTTCACCAGAAATATATGTTTTAGGGTCCCCTGTATCCAAAAAAGGATTTTCAGAAAAAGGTACGTGAGTGTGTGTGTGTCCGAGTGTTCGTGTGGCTGTGAACACGATAACTCAAAAACGAAAAGTCTGTAAAATACCAAACTTGGTATTTAAGTTGAGTATCTTCCAGGGATGCGACACGAAGATTTTGAGAAAAATCCCCCCACTCCAAACTACCCTTTACATAGAACTTTTTTTTCGAAAATTTTGATTTTCTAAAAAATGGCTCTAACGATTTTGATTCAAATATCGTATATTAAAGATATTTACCTGACAAATAAAATGTATATTTTGAATTTTCTGGAAATAGCCTCTGAAGACTATTTTATTCTAAGTCAATTTTACGGAATTTTGCATAACTGCTAAACTATAAGAGATGGACAAAAACCTACCGCACATCAAATGTAGAGCACTTTAAAACACACAATTTATGTTATATATATTTTTTTCTAGGAGTTGATTGTTTTTGAGATATTCCTTGTTTTTGGTTTCAGCTATAAAAAACTTATACTTTTCTCATGCAGGACTTTGTGAACTCATGTCCATACAAACAAAGGAACTTCAGTCACATAGCAACCAGCCTTTGACTATCACTTTAACTTGTGGTAGTTCCTTATTTCGCTTCTACTTACAAGGAAGCAAATAATAAGTCTATTTCTGCTAATTTTTTCTCGATTAGCAGGAAGTAAACAGAATCATAAGCTTCTTAAAAATAATTTGTTGCTGAGATATAGAGAAAGTCATGTGAATGTAACACATCAGATTTTTCTATAAATGAGCAGAATTTCTCCTAGACAATTCACTGCTGTCACATGTGTTCCCACACGTATACTTGCTCTAGCACAAAGTCGAGCAGTTGGTGACGCCAACATTGTACGTAACCTTTAATGCAACTAAAACATTTTGTGGAGGTTTTGTTTGTGTATGTTGAAAGTGTGTATATAACATTATAGATTATGAATATCTTCCTGTGTTTAAATTGGATTACTCTTGTACTTTATTGATTGTATGAATATTTAATTTTGGGAGAGGAAAATATATTTTATTTTGGAATATAATATAGTTTCATACAATATCTATAGGATTAATCCATTTTCTTCAAAGAAATAGTATTCATAATCATCAACTATAAATGACGCATCACTTCATGAAATATTGGTTATCCTCCTCAGTGTAATGGTTACCTTAGTTGTATAAGTCGCGGGTTCAAACCCGGCGAAGGCGGTGGCTTATTTTAGAACGTAAAAAGCCTTCCTCCATGGATTCCTTTGGAAGTAAAGTGAAGCAGTTGGTGGCATGTCGTAGGCAAATAAAAAAACCTCATACCGATAAAGAGGCATCTGAGCAAAATTAAGCGATCTTTCACACCCAATATAGAATCATAAATAAAACTCCATTTTTTTAATAAATTATTATTTGTAGTGTTTATTACCCTCTTTAACTACTTATGGCACCGCAGGCGGTGACACTGATGATACATGAATGAAAATGGAGCACCGATGGAATCAATGGCAGGGGAAACTGGAGAACCTGGAGAAAAACCCCTAAGCGCCGCTTTGTCCACCACAAATCTCACATGCGGTTGCTTGGGATCGAACCGGGGCCGAATAAATTATTGTAGCATCCATAAGTTCAATATCTTGCTTATTACTTGATTTATTACGGTCGCAGATATATAAATATCATTGAAGTTTTAGGTAAAAAAAGGAATTAAGAAATTGCTTAAATTTGGTATACACAAATACTAAAATCAGAGAAAGAAGAACGAAATATTATTTTCTACGACAAAAATAGCGAATATAAAATAAAACGAAAATACTCTGTCGACAGAATTATGTAATCAGTAGCCAGTGAGTAATATCTGCAAGTCTGGAATCGCTTCATGAACGATGCAGTTGCAGTTAAGAGCGTCTAGTAATTTTCACAGTCTTTACGATGGATCAGAAAAACTGTCTAGGACAAAACACGGCATTAGCACGTCTCCAGTTGCGTCACTCCTTTTTCTCCGCCTGTATAAGAGAGGCACAAATCGGAGCTTTCCCACAAAAGTAAACATGGAAACCCATTCTTGCGCGTCCATTTCCCTCCAGTAATCATATCTACCATCTCTGCAGACAAACACAACTCTGAAAGGGGAGGTGAACCTACATCTTTCCGTGTCCAGTTCCCCAACTATCATCTTCCTGCTTCGTGGGCTGCACGCAAAGATAACATCCTAACCACTCTTCCGCATTGTGTTTGCTTCAAATAATTATATTCCCTGCACCCTTCATCTGCGAAAGATATCTGACCTTTTTAATTGGAAAAGGGGTTATAAAATAAGAATAGAAATGTTCTCCTACTTCTCCCCACTTTTGGTCTTAGCAGGGTTATCATCGACAGAGGTCGTGAGGCACGATGAGACATCGTAGTTTCAATCAGAATTCTTTTCTCCAAGGCAGTCAACAAACCCCTGTGTCAATACCAATCTCTCACACTTGGTCCACAGTGGGGACAACCAGCCTTTTTCATGACAAGTTCTGAGTAGATGTGTCACGAATTTTAGTATCCTTCAGATAAGTGCTTTGTACTTGCAAAATGTAACCAATATTTGTGAAAATTTAATTGTTTTCTCATAGAAACCGTGTGCAGGACAGGGGTTGGATAGGCAAACCACAAGGTAATCTCAAATTATTTTGAGATGACATGCCCCAATGTTAACTCCTGTCCTACACACAGTTACTTTGAGGAAACAATTCTCATACACAATACTCCATAATAGTTGTCTATACTATGAATCCTGGGTCTTAAAGTACTTATGACATTGTAAGTCGCCATAGGGATATGCCATCTCAAAATAATTTGAGATCACCTTGTGGTTAGGCGGGAAACATGCGAGTCAGTTGAAAAATTTAATGCTATGCCAGCATGTTGCCATATTACCTCAGTGGTAGAACAATCGGCTAGATACCGGGAGATCCGTGGTTCAAATTCCGGCTAAGGCATTGCATTTTTCAGTTTGACTCTACCTATAGTAACTAATTTGTTTTTCTACTCCAATTTTTAAGTAATTAAATGTCATAATTAGCGTCCAAACCTTTATAAAGTATCGCTGAAGGAGACGAGGCCAAGATACCTGCGATTGGTCCATTCCGTGTCGTCGGTGCATGAGTACAGTCTCAGAACAACACAACTGGGCTCAGTGACTATAGTACATAGTGTCTCTTTGCTGCATAGAATGCCTCCAACACTCAAATGGAAAAATGAAATGGGGTTTTATTTATGGACGCTCTATAACTACTCGTACATTGGTTCTCAGCGTCCCATTCTATACCGGGTGTGAAACCCGCTTAATTTTGCTCAGAGACCTTTTTATCATGATTGAGGTTCTTTTTCTTGCCATAAATCTACGACACGGGACCAATGGCTTTACCTCACTTCCGAAGGAAGCCATGATAAAAGATTTTTACTCCCGAAAAAATCCATCGTCTTTGGCTGGGTTTCAACCCGCGAGCTTGGGTATAAGAAGTCATGACGGTAACCACTACACCATGGAGGGCGACAATCAATTTGAAATATTCCATATATATATAATTTCTAATAATAGTGGTAAAGAAGCAAATAAAGTGTTAATAAATAAATACCGGTCTGTAAATGTTACTGAATTGTAGAACAATTTGGAATTCAATATGTTACTGCAAATGCTGACAGTATTAAGTGTAAATTGTATAAACTAGGGATAAACAGACATTTTAGAAAGACTACAACATTACTGCAATAGTAAAAATATCTAATGTGTACAATTCACATTCCTTTATCTGTCTTGCAAACAAATTATTCTAACAATAGACCATTCTTTTATCTACATCATATTAGTTGAGATAAACATTAGCACAGGTACTTGCTTCTTTATAATTAGAACTTAGTGCATACACTAAGCTAAATCGAGTCACATCTTTTAAAAGCTATTGTTATGTGATTGCGATTTAACTATGAATTTCTTTCCATGTATCAGTAAAAGAAGACAAATTTTTAATTTTGCTCGTAAAATTTATATAAATACTTCTTCTGTTGATATTAATGCTTGTGGAAAAAGTCAAAGCTCTATCACTAAAACTTTAGAAAATGTCTTCTAGTACTTCAATGCAACACCACTAAAGAACTATTTGAATAACGCATGCTAATCGTGACATGACGTCACCAGCACGAGAGATGGGGCGAAGTAGTAAATGAATATAAGTAAAGAAAAACATTGAAATGTTTTTAATTCCTTTTTTGGTTTTCTTTCCTTTTGCCTTCCTTGTTCTTTTTATTATTTCTCGTGATCGCATCAGTCCGACTGCTCAACTTTGATTTGTTACGCTTCGACACCGATTCTTTTCCACCTAATTGGCTTCACCTGTTGAAAAAAATAAAAAAAAAAAAAAATAAAAAAAAAAAAAGACGAGACTGACGCCACTTTCTTTTGCCCTGTTAATAGTCACTTGTATAAACCTTAACGTTAATTTAAGATTGGCCATACAGAGACGATGTTTCAGTTTTTGCGGCGTCTTTGAAAGCGAAAGAGGATGCAGGGAATTCAAAGCGTGTCTGTCATCACGTTTTGTTTTCCTTCTCTTTCCAACCAACGATGTCTTGTTTTTGCTTTCAAAGTCACTTTTACTGAAAATGGAGCCAGTGAAATGACCCCAAAGTCTCGTATGTACTGTGGTAGTTCCCATTAATCGTTTTGCTCCAATGAAATATCAGAAAACATTCTTCTCTACGGTGTAATGTTGATAAAAGTATGCATAACATTAAACATGATTTAATCTCTGGGAGAATAGGTCTTTGTTTATTTTTACTCAGTACTCCCCTCACAAACCGATCCAATACACCCCTCAAAAACCGATTCAGTTATATACAACCAAATAAGAATCGAATACATGGCAATCAGTTGAATAACTAATATACCTTTATGACCATTCAATACTTCTTTTTACTATAAGTTTAACTTCAATTCAATTTGTGAGAGGAGTATTGGAGATGTAGGTAAGGAGGTATTGAGTAAACATATATAAAGGGCACTCAAATCAAACTTTTTGGCTAATTTTGTGTGGGAAGTAGTAGATGTATTATGGATAAGATGTATTATGGATACCTGATTAGTAATATTTTGGCAATTGTATCAAAAATGTTACACTTTTAGGGGTTCGCCATCACAGTACAAATTTTCTATCGGTTTCCAAACATTTTAAACGTGTTGAAATTCTGTTCTCTGTTATAATTATGTTTAGGAGTTCAAATCATAACATTTATTTTTAGTATAAAAATCATAAATAAAATCAAATTGTAGTCTTAGCAAAGTTATTAATGAATGAATGAAGTGCTGCACTGACCAATTACATACAAGTCTTAATATAACAGCTGGTAGAGCAAATATTTTGAAATCATTTTTAATTAATCTACTATGTATGAAAACTAGCAGATAGATCGATATTCTTCCCAAATAGGAAAGCGTTATATTCCATCCAAAAAATAGATGCTGCGGTTTTGCCAGCAATTAATGTTTTAAAGCCCACTGAAATTAAAAAAAAAAAAAAAAAAAGGTATTATCATGTGCCTTGTTTGTGTGTGTGTGTTGAGGGGATCGTATCTGTAAACGGCGTAACATCAAAACGAAAAGTACGTTAAATGCCAAACTCACTATTCAAGTGTAGCATTACCCACGGACAATTTTCAAGAGAAGCTCTCCACATAAACTATAAGTTTAGAAAATGTAATGCTTAACATATTTAGTATGATATAACACAAATACAAACAGAAAGGCCCGGTAACTCACTCGATAAAGCCATTCCTGCTCTGCGAAGGGTTACGGGTTCGATTCCCGGCGGAGGTTTGGAAAATTTTCTCTACTACAGATTATTTGCTATCCTCCCCAGAGTCCGGAAGTATGAATGAGAGCGTGAATGTGTGAGTGATCTAATGGAGAAAATTAAAGAAAATAGTAACTCACAACTAATAATACGCGAGTCAAAACCACTGCCGATAGGAAAATTTTCCACAAGGAGATGCCGCCGATAGCACCATAAATATGTAATAATAAAAAAGCTTTGAATTTGTGATTCTTTATGCCAAAATAATTGCTTAATATGTGTTTTTAAAGCAACGGTAAACACAAGTCTTCTTAAGCTAGGAAAGCTAATAACTCGTAGATGATAACAGAAGCCAATAAACAGCTGACCCAGAAGAATTTGTGAACATCTGAGGTAAGATAACTGGCCGTTAAGTAGTTAGCTACATCATGAAAAATAAATAAAAAATTATCGATGTTTCACAGCTAGCTGTTGCTTGATTTTCATCTCCCCTCTCTATCCTTTTTGCGCTTTATTTTAATAATTCAAGTGGTGAGGTTGTAAGAACTTATATTTCCTTAGTCGTGCAACAGTTGAAACTTCTGTATGTCGGTAGATTCGTGAGCACGAAAACAATGAGAGCGATACGCCTGCTTGCTTCTAGGTGGCGTGAGATAGGTAGGTACACTGCGGTTCTACAGATGATGCGGATTTATGACCATGAGAAAGAGATCGGTGCTTCTTGCAATGTGAAACTTTACAAATGCTTTAAAGCCTATTAAGTAGAATATTGAATAAGTGTATTTATTGAAATAACAGTATCACACATTAATCTCTTTTTCTTTTCTTTTTTATATAAAGATACTGCTCCAGAGGCTTGTCAGGACACAGAAACACCTATGCCCAAGGCGGGACTCCAAACCACGATCCTGTGCGCCACGAAGCAGCAAAGCAAGACACTATAGCGAGAGTTGTAAAAGTTTTATCACTCGCACGGGTCCACAGACCGACCATGCATGTTTTTGTAATACACAAAATAGTAAGCAATTTTAAAAAAAAGTCTGATGCGTTTCATTCACATGACTTTCTCTACATCATTGTAACAAATTACTGTTAAAAAAGCATGTTCTTGTATCTACATCATGCTAATCGAGATAAACATATGCAGAAATTGTCTTATTACTTGCTTTCTTGTAAGTAGATGGAAAATAAGGGAACACACTAGGCTAAAACGATAGTCAAATCCTTTAAAAGCTGGTTGCCACATGGTTGAAATCTGTTTCTATGCATGGCCAGGAGTTAATCACTTTCCGTTTGAGAAATTGTTTTTTAAGTATTTTAAATCTGAAACAAATAATAAGGAATCTCAAAAATGGTCAATTACATGTAGAAAAACGCAAATGACATAAATTGTGTTTTTAATGTGATCTACATTTTTTTTGTAGTAAGTTTTTGACTACCTTTTATAGTTTACCAGTTACGCAAAATTCAGCAAATTCATTCTGAATAAAGAGGTATTTAGAGGCTATTTACAAACAGTTCAAGACATACATTTTATTTTCCATATAAATATCTTTAACTTATAGTATTTTAATCAAAATCATACAGCCATTTTTAAGAAATTCAAAATTTTCGAAATCTCTTCCTTGTAAAGGGTAGTTTGGGGTGGAGGGATTTTATTTTTCAAAATCTTCGTTTCGCATCCCTGGAAGATAGTATATATGAATACCAAGTTTGGTATATTTTACCGACTTTTCGTTTTTGAGTTATCGTGTTCACGGACACACACAGGAACCTTTTTCTAAAAATGTCTGTTTTGGATACTGGGGACCCTGTATTTCCGGTAAAATATCAGTATCAAGTTTTTGGGTGGAATGCAATATCTTTTCTATACACTAGTACGTGTAGAGAAACCGAAAACAAAGATAACACGAAAATAAAAGGACAAAGATATTCAAATATAACAATTTAAATTTACAAGACAGAGAAAATCTTATTCAAATCCATTAATGTGTCCTATTATATTAGAGAAATGCACTTAAGAGAAGTACACACATGATACTAACAGTACTGCACAACAATGACCGAAAAGGGTCACATAAAATATGTATGTAAAAACATTATAATCACTTTTCTTTTAGCTCCTCTTATCGCCCCCCCCCTCCTCTTCGCTATTATCAACCTTCTCAGATCTCAGCTGCATTGCCTTAAATAGAAATTTACCTGCGCGTCCGTGTTTTTCGTGCCTGCCAGTATTGTCCAACATGCTTTTAATTCCACATTTGCGATGGTAAAGGATTGCAGTAAATACTTTTCGCTCCATTCCTCCGTACCCAAACATCTTACCAAAGTATGAGACCACGACTCTTCCTCCTAACAAATGAGGCAGATTCTCATACGATTCTCTCAGTAATTTTATCATCCGCCATGCTTCTAGCCTAATCCACGCGAGTCCCTCTCTAATGAGTTTGGTACTTGTTTAGACGTATTGCTCCAAAGAAACTATTACTTCTGACATGGATTTGTCTGCTATGCATTCCGCCAAAAGAGTCGTAGGCTCGGTTTCCTCCCTTTGGAGTATATTGCAGATATAATTTTAATAACTGATAAATGAGACGGATAGAGAGGATTAAGTGCACAGACATGGTGACAAATGATGAGGGAGAAGAGTGGGCGAAAGGTAATCAATAATGAGCGGGACATTTCAGGCGGTATTGTTGTGTCTCTTATTCAGAACGTCCGGGTTCAAATCCCGTGGGCCGGCCAATCTGGCTGGGTGATTTCTCATCAAACTAATATCCAGTTTGTATATTCAATACAGTCTAAAACAACAATAAAACTGAAAACAGATAGTAGTGGCGACTGCATTGGCATCTATCCGAAAGCATCTGGGCTAAAATGAGATCGGAGCACCATTTTCTTGTTGCATAGCGAGGCAGCATGGTATGTGAGGATGTGCTGAATGTTTTGTTTCTTTCTTGTAGCTTAACCTCCTTTAACCTGATTGGTCATATCGGACGATGAATGCTCAAGACAGTGTTTTGATCACGGACGTTGAATGCATTTGCCTTCAACACGAAGATTTTGAAGAAATTATCCCAGCCAAAACCACCCTGTACATAGAACATTTTTGGAAAATTTAGATTTTCTCAAAAATAGCTCTAACAATATCTGAATAAATACTGAGTATTAAAAATATTTACATGACAAATAAAATATATAACTTGAATTTTCTGGGAATAACCTCTATAAACCAATGCATTCTAGATAACTTTTGCATAACTGGTTAACTATAAGAGAAGCTTACTCCACAGAAAATGTTGTAGATCTCGTTACAACATGCAATATGTCATTTATGTTTTTATGGATTTCAATTTTAAAATACTTAACTTTTCTCAAACGTAATTTTTCATTCCTTCTTCTTTGTTTTACTCCTGACAATGCAAAGAGAATTGAATTTCAATTACATACCGACCAGTTTTGATAGATTTGACCGTCACTTTAGCATAACATATGCCCTTATTTCTCCTCTACTTATAAAGAATTAAGTAATAAGAGTATTCTGCTAATGTTCAGCTTGATTAGCATTAAGTAGACAGGTGAATAGTGTTTTGTAACTGAATACGTAGAGAAATTCATGTGAATGTAAGAGATCAGATCTTATATGAAGCTATTATTATTATTGATACAGTTAGTGAGTCACACTAGAATTGTGTGATATAGTTTCTTTAATGTTTGAATTTATTGTATTTGAATTTAAAACACTATTTTCATATTTTGTAAAATGACTAGTTTATGTAAATACTGCAAAACTAAGCTAAGTAAATGGTGTTCAATTTCCTAACCGAATATTTTGAAAACATTTTAGATTGAAAAGAAGAAAATGAGAATCGCCGCGAGCTATTGTCGGGCAGGACAATGGGCACGTCACCCTCGCTCGTGTTCAGTTTGACATTTGACCGACAAATGGATCTCAGATCAAGGTGTGAATCAGTTACTATCGAATGGATTGGTAGCTGCGTATCACATCAAAGTCAAACGCAGAAACGTAATGGCCGGATCAATCAACTGCGATAACAGTGCGTTAAACATCCGTTCAGTGACGTCATCAATGGGAATCGCAGCAGGGGGAAGCAGAAGGGGAAATGAGTAACAAGCCGACTCAATGGATACAACTCAGGGAATGCAGGCGCGTTCGTCAACACCTCTGCACTGGCAATGCTCTTTATTAGGGCCGATAATTAGATACCAAAACACAGAAACACTGTTTTTAGAACAGTGAAATTTCGCTGAGCCAGTGAAATGCAAAGGAAAACAAACCTGCCGTCAGCCGAAGCAGATTTATAGTAACGAGTCGAAATGTAAAGTGAGTTACCTTTCTGCCACCCTGATACAAATCATCCATTGGGGTATGTAATCTCAAGATAGTTCCGGCTATGGCATTGCATTTTTCGATCTGACTCTACCTATCCAACTCCAATCCTACATACGGCTTGTGTGAAAAAAAAAAAAAATTAAATCACCTCAAGAACCTCAAGCCTGATAAAGAGGCCTTTCAGAAAAGGTAAGTGACCTTTCACATCCAATATGGTATGGAATGTTGAGAACCGCAACAATTAAGGAGCTTTAATAAATAAAATTCAATTTCATTTTATTTGTACATACGTAAAAAGACATATTTTTTAGATGTCGTTTCGTAACATACTACACAGCAATATTGCAATATAGTAAAACATTGAAAACGGTTAATAAAACACATTGTGTTTTGGAAAATATACACAAAAGGAAAGATAAAAACCTATAAGAAAGAGGCAGGCACTTTGTTGGGCTCGAGCGCGATAAAGATGTAAGAAAAATTCACGTAAAGAAGGAGTTGGCTGGAAAACCGCAGGAACACACTGTCAACAGCGAGGGAGAAGACGATAATGGGGCGGGCAAACCATTAAGGAGATTGGTGTTGTGGCCGCGGCAATGAGACGAAAGACGATGCAGAAGAAAACTGTTAATAAAAATAATGGAGAGAAGAAGTCATCCACAAGATTACCACAAAAGCGGGTATCTCCTTACGGCTGTGACGAAATTAACACAAGCCTAGTAAAGTGGCTCTTTTCTTTACATTTTCAGACGTGATGATTGATTGTTGCTTCTCCGTTACAAGGAGACATCCGAAAATGTTTTCTTTTTAGCAGCAGATACGTAATATTCATTATCTCTTCTGGTAAATGGATACATAAGGGAAAACAAGGCAGGGCGAGATCCAGGTAGGTAAATTTGTATTCATAATGTGATTAGGATTAGGAATAGGCAAGACACTGGGGCATAGCACCGATCGTTGGGCCCTGTGACCCTTGCTTCTTAAATGACCACAGGTAGGGTGGGATGAGGGCGCCAGCGTGGACAGCGTGCTACAGTTGGACGCCGTCCTAGCGCAGCTCGCGTGCCTTGAGCCTCCCGGCGGAAGGAGCTCTAAATCCAAAGGTAGCTCCTGACTACGAAGCCAGGATTAGTTTTTTACAATGCGCAAGTCACATTTGCAGCACGACTGGTCCTTCAACCCTGTAAGAGAGATGATTAGGAAATGATGGGAACAGGAAATGCTGGACCGAGAAATTTGGGAGATGTAATGCTCATGCCCAGCATTCGCTGCCGACTCGGGGAAACCACGAAAATGTCCATGGATCGGGTATGTAAAATGGAATTATATTTATGGGACGTTTTTAACTACTGTGGTTCTCAGCGTCCCATTCTATATTGGGCGTGAAAGACCACTTAATTTCGCTCAGAGGCTCTCTATTAGGCTTGAGGTTCTTTTAAATGCCGCAAATCTACGACACGGGACCAACGGCTTTACTTCCTTTCCGAAGGAATTTTACATCCGTAAATTCCATCATCCTCCGTCGAGTTTGAACCCGCAACCTCAAATATTAGAGGTTAGCGTGGGACCACTACACCACTGAGGGCAAAATATTCTTTAGTACGTACAAGCAAATGTTTAAAATGAACATTAAGGTCTATCTGTATAACAAGAAGTATAAAGAAGTATAAGCGTTGCTAAGTGAGTAGAAAAGTTTATGTGAATGTAATATAACGGATTATATTTTATCAGACGAGTAATTGATAGTCGTTATTGTAGAAGTTGAGTTGTTGGAGTTAGTATTTTTTCTGTGGTGAGCATTCGCAGTAAATGCAGTACTATTTTTAAATAAGTATTCTGTCTGCAATAATGAAAAATGTACGAAGAAGCAATTTCAGTTAATAAGACTGTAGAACTAATATGAACTTTTTTGCAATTTTAATCATTTTGTCTCAACTTAAAAAAGTCAAATAATGGTGACTCTTTTTTATTATTTAGTCACTTAAGACAGTAAGGAAGGAACTGCGCAGTTGGCTGATGAGGGAAGTTTGCAAGAAATGCTAACAGATGGTGTGCGCTGTATCGTATTGATATTGCCAAGAATCTGCAAATACAGGAAATGTGTAGTGATGCGAATATCCTCTGGAACTTAATATAAAGAGCAACAGAAAGGGAAGCCATTGAGGTGATGATGGCAGCTAATGAAGAGGCTGTGAAACTTGAGGACACAATGAGGCAAATCGTAACGTGATGCCCAGAGAAAACCCTCTCCAGCAACAATATCGTCCGTTCTGGTGGACTGAAATTCCGGGGATGACGGAAAGGAAATACCTACCGCTTTGTTGTGCACTGACCAGGTAACGGATGACATCCAATCTCTCCCCAACAACTTGAAATATGCGAGAGCTCTCAAGGACTCTTTCGTCTCAAAAGACATTTTTAACGGTTTTCGCAATTTACAATCGACGAAGACGCCGCTGCGCTCGAGTGTTGTATGGGCTTTATATTTAAAGATGTGGACGAAGAAAACTCTTGGTACGAGGGAATTTATCTCTTATTGCTTGCAGGATATGTTAGGAAAGGTCACCTTTTACTGGTGTTTTTTTTTTTTTTTTTTTTTTTTTTGCAGTATTTAATGCCAGAGCATCGGTAGAATGCAATGACGGAGCAATCCGGAGAATTAGGAGAAAATCCGCCCCTGTGCAGCTTTGTCCACCACGAATCTCACATTGCGGTCGCCTGGGATCGATCCCAGGCCACCTGGGAGACTTATCACGCTCTTCAACCTGAGATATGATTGATTCGGACGATGAATGAATGAAATTGTTGAAATGAAACCCAAATGTGTCCGAGATTCATGGACCTTAGAGTTCTATGGATCCCCGATATTTTGTATTCTCAGTATGAGGGAAAACCTCTTCAAAAAGCCTTCAACTCACGCCTTAACCTCTTGAATTTGAGCCAGACTCGCTCCACCACCATTAATTTTCGGCTGTTTTCTTATTAGGCTAGATTGCCCTATTCTGTAACATAGCAGGCATCACCAACTGGTTGCTATTTGAATAAAGAGACAGATCAGTGATACTCAATGCTCGCACTGTATCACTGTTTTACGGGGTTGCGAGGGTCGGAAAGAAGAGAAAGAGAGAGAGGGAGAGGGAGAGAGAGAAATAGTTCATCCGCCTGTCTCCCCGTGTTATCAACTAAAGAAAGGTTCTTTCTTTATGGTGAATAGGTTATCCAATTTACCGCAAACAAGCTGAACAATATTAAACAAAACATAGCGCACGTGAATGTGTGTGAGCTCTGGGATCAGAGGCGAATTAAACCTGAGTTGGATGGAGTGCAACACCTTCTTAAATGTAAATGGGAGAGTACTTAGAAAAAAAGTAAAACTTAAAAAAACCCATACATACGTTGGAATATCTGTATGATACAATGCGTTAACATCTATAAAAGACTAAGGTGATTTCTGGGAACTACAATTTTGTATGACTTTCTGCACCATTTAGAACACAAATAACCATTGGCTACTTTTTATAACTACGTGCAGAACATTCAAAATGGAACTTCTTCAGCAATATTATTTTCAAAAAATTTAGAATGATAAATTCACTGTCCTTTCTTTTCATACTGTAGCAGAGGTGTAGTGCTTCAGTCGCTGAAGATGTCTAATTTGAAATATTTGTTTTTGTACTAAATGCCATAAATCTAGTCTCTTCTTACAACTATCTTGGAGACATCCTTATGTAAAAATCTTCTGAATTTTTTTCATAGTCGGCTTACCCTCCCCGTATATAGGACTGACACCCTCTAGGATTCATAAGCTGTCGCGGAGCCAACGGCAAGTAACCACAGAATGAAGAACCTAGAACAAGTAGTCGGCCCGTAGCCATAGAGAGGAAAGGCGATGATGGAGCAATAGATGAGATGAGTGGCGAGAGAAGCCGAAGGACCAGAAGGAAACCCGCCTAGACACCGTTTCTTTCACCACAAATTCCATATGCTGGGTGGGAGGCGAGCTATCTATTACTCTGTCACGGCGCCGCCTCTCTCTTGAATTTAAGCAACAAAAATGGTGCCTGCAAAACACCCGGTATATGTATTTATGATGATGTAAAGTTCAAGATCAAGGTCGTTTGTTTCCTGAGGTGTCGACTAATGGTGCAGTGATGCTTGACGGAAACATTCGGTCCTTTCTGTCCATCTCCTTCTTTGTCACAAAGACAATTGCGGTCTAGTTCACAGTTTCCGAATAACTAATTATCATTGTATTCCACCGTCGAAAAACGCCGCTTCACTGCGAACTCGGACGGCCTCTCCCAACCCAAGAAGTTCGTTTCGCGTAAACGCCCTTGAGATGTTACAGCAGGCGGGTTATGTGTTAGGGTCATCAGGTCAGCAACATGTTTGTTTCCGTCTGTCTGTCTCTCTCTGGAATTTATGGTACCAAATCATGATTACCAACCTTTTCCCAGGCATTTATATTGGATGTTGCATATCGTATGGAGCAAAGTCGGCCGGCACCTTACACGTGTTCACTGTGCTATACTTTTATATGAATGGAAGACACCTGGCCATAGAAAATCTTGGCAAAAACTATATATGTTTTATATTTACAAACGCAATCATTAGCATTTATTTATGTAGGCAAATAATGTAAATGATATTTCTGTCAATAAGAATATAAAAATAGAAGAACCTACATTCGACAAAACAAATTACGATAACAAACAACTACTAATTTTCTCTATTTACCACTTGGACTACTAAATAATTCTGTTGTTTGTATGAATTTACAAACATCCATTAACTTGAAATAAATGTAGAATTTAAAAAGATCACTTTCTCTACACGTACTATGTATATAGTGTATAGAGAGGGTATTGCACTCCACCAAAAAATTCGATACCGAGATTTCACCGGAAATATGTTTTAGGGTGCACTGTATCCAAAAAAAAGTATTTTCAAAAAAATGTCCGTGTGTGTGTGAACACGATATCAACAACGAAAATCGGTAAAATACCAAACTTGGTATTTAAGTTCAGTATCTTCCAGGAATGTGACACGAAGATTTTGAGAAAAATCCCCCCACAGCAAACTACACTTTATATGGAATCTTTTTCGAAAATTGTTATTTTCTCAAAAATGGTTGTAACGATTCTGATTAAAATATTGTGTATTAAAGAACTTTAAGGGAAAATAAAAAGTATATCTTAAATTTTCTAAGAATAGCCTCTGAAGACTACTTTATTCTGGATGCATTTTTTTAAATAAAAATGGAAAGCATGTTTTCTATCACTATCTTACTATAGTCCACCCTGTCTTTTACTTGAAAATAAAGCATCAATAATTAGAGTCTATATAACCTCTTACATCAAAATCCTTGCCATTTTCTCTGAAGTATATATATTTGGTAATGCTTAACTCCCGCTTTGACAATTTGTAGCACCGCAGGGGTTGACACTGGTGATATATGGAATGAAGATGTAATGCGTTGGCGGGGGAAACCGGAGATTCCGGAGAAATCCCGTCCATGCGCTGTGTCTACACAAATCTCACATACTGTCGCTTTGGATTGAACCAAGTCTAAGTCAGTTATGAACCCGAGATCAAATTGATAATGGCTTCTAAGGATACAGATGTTTTTAATATGGCACTTTTAAAAATCGGGTTTAGTTGAAAAAATTAAAATTCGCATTTGTCAAAATTGTTACTAGAGCTATTCGTTGTGAAAACAAAATATTATATATTCTGGACTGACAAAGGAACGTTTACAATTCAAACTTAATTTATTTTCGAGGGAAAATTACACATAATTTAGAAGGTTTGGTTTTTCTAAAAAAGGAACGAAATTTTTACTATCTATGATTATTCATCATATTTGCAAATTCTAAATATGTTGCAGTTTTAAAACTGTCTGTCCACCGTGTCCCAAAATGTAGAAAAGCAAGCTAAATTTAAGTTAATGCGTACCCGATATATAGAGCTATTCTTTATTTTCATTTTAAAATATTGTCAACTTTTATGCAGATTTTTCAGTACGTGCATTTATAATTTGACATTTGAAATGCAAACAGATAAATTAATTATGTATGAATAAATTATGTAATGGAAACATATAAAATAATTTAGATTCTTGATAGTTAAAATATGGATAGCATAAATTGTAAATTATACTACCAAACAGTTTTTATTCCTATTAATGATTGGAAGACATTTATGAAAAATAAACATTTAAAATTATTTCTAAAAAATATAAATAGTGAATGAGATGTGTTGACTGTATACTTTAAACTCTCTACTATTGTCCTGTACACCCGCATTCCTAAACGCAGATTTCGCATCTCTTATTTAAAAAATCTATTTCGAGTGCAATGTCTTCACAAATGGGGCTTATGAGCTTTCAAATATACTAATGCTATTAGATTATATATCCTCTTTTGAGTCGTCTTGAGATTTATTCCCACATTAAGCTAAACCAATCTTTTGAGTTTTATAGATTAAACACAGAATCATAAAACCTGGCATGGTGTCCACTCTAAAGGTAAGAAAAAACAGATTATGGAATTTTAAGGCAAAATGATAACAATGATTTTCTAAAGTCTTAAAACTATAGATGCAATTTTTTGTAAATGCATTACTGGCAACAAAATAAATACTCATACCAAACTTCGTTCAAATATGTCCTTCTTGATATATGAATTAATTTATTCGATTTAATTAGCTAAAATCAAAATTTAGCTTCTCCTAAGTTATTGAACGCATACACAGTTTTGTAACATTATAATCCTTTGTACTGTTTTAAAAAATAAAGTTCAAATTGCCCTATGTGGATATATATCACAAACGTGGAAAGACTAATAAAAACTAATAAAAACCCAGTTACCAATATCAAACACTCATTTAATTACATAGTTTTTGAAGTCTTTGAGGAAAGTTTAAGGCCATAGCTCTGTATTTTTTGAGAGAGGATAAATTTTGATATGGAGAATTGACAAAAAAATTTAACCTGAGAAAAAATTGACAATGAGAGACATTTAACGAACGTAATACTTTAAAATGACGTATAAAATATATGTTCATTCCGGCTAGGATATCAAAAGTTGTAAATACGATTTTTTTGCATCAAAAACCCACAAATTATTAAAAAGTTAATATTTTGTACGCCCTAAAATACGACAGACCAGGTATGCTTAGATTTTATTGCGAAGTGCAGTAGTTTCATACTAAATTCATAAAAAAAGGTATCGCAAGGATGCTCGAAAGAGGAAGAGAATAAAGAGAAAGGAAAGGTACGGAGGAGTGAGAAATAGACAAACCTTAGCATTCTCTTGGGCAACGTAAGTGCCACACCAGTCTCATTTATAATTCAGGTAAACATCTGTATCACCGCTATTACTGCAGCAGCATGTTTGGTAATTACTAAAGTAGTAATGGAATGAGATAAATCCAACGGGCATTGAAGCGGGGAACCCCAGCTGCGACAGCATACTAAGCACTGCAGCACCTGTGCCAGCACAATAATAGCTGCCAATAAAATTAAAAATTCAAGCCGTAAAAAGTTGGTACCCCTGTGACTGCTTCGTAATGACGTCCCCAAGTGTGGTAACGGAGGTACACGACCTCACTTTTATTTTTTAATTCCAGCTTTAATGTATTCCACGAGGGTTGGACAGCTAAAAACAATCATTTTCAAAAGTCATGACGTTAGGGAGACGTGTTCTCTCAGAAGAAATGCTGAGAGGAAAAAGTGAAGATTAAAAACAAAAAAACTTGGCATATCAGTATGCACATCAGCTTCGCAGAAGTTAGTGATGTCACTGCATTCCCACTTCAGAGGTATAAGGGCGACTTTATGTGATTGTGTCATTAGAATATGGTCCTTAGAATCATTCATCTCTTCAAGATACAAGAAAACGTGTTGTGGATTTCAAAGCGCGAGTATTCAGCGATGGAAACAAAACCATGTAAAAATATGAAAAATATGCATAGAAAGGTCACAGATTATCATGAGCAAGTTTTAAAAGTTGTGGAATCTACGTTTGAGGCTTTATAAAACACCCGCTGAACTAGTAAGGCTGCAACATTTGTAACAAAAAATTGATTTTATTCTGACAAATAAATAGACATTTTCGAAAGGGAAATAATTCACTAAGAAAAATACAAAGCAAGTATACAAAAGTACAAAATCTGACGTATTCCATTCACATGACTTTCTCCACATCTTCCACAAACAATTCTTAACAAAAAATTGTTCCTTTATCTACAACATGCTAATTGAGATAAGCATTAGTAAAATTTATCTTATACTTGCCTCCTTGTAAGTAGAAGGAAAATAAGGAAATGCACTAGACTAAAGCTATAGTCAAATATTTTAAATGCCATTCGCCATGTGAAACAGTTTAAATTCGCTTCCCTTCGCATGACCAGGTGTAAAACAAAAGAGAGATGAAACGAAAGATGACTTCCATTTCAGAGAGGCTTAATTAGTTTAAAGCCGAATCCAATAACAAAGAATATCTCGAAACGGTTTACTCTATTATATTATCTGAATATAATAGTTTTATATTTAATGAATAAATCAATTTAACATATAAAATGGGTTGAAGTCAAAATTATTAATTGTGTGACGTCCATATATGCATATGTGATTTATGTTTGCATTAATGAATGACTGCACGTTTATATAAAAAATATGGGGAAAAATTACACGAAATCTAAGTTGCTTACTATGTGCAAGAGGACATGTAATGCGGAGCAAAATAAAAAAATGGCAACATTTCGTTTAATATTCATATTTCTATAAACGTGGTGAGTAATATAATCAAATTTCGTTAGCCAACTTTTAATAAACGAGAATTTAAGGTTCACTGTAGGTGAATGCAGCAGTTATGTAATTTTAAACTTATTTAAAATATGCTTATAATAAATATAATTCATTTTGAGGACTTTAAATGTAATGTTAAATGTTGGGATATTAAATATTTCTTAAACGTTTAGTACATAGTGCTGATAAAGCTTTTAAGTCTTATTTCAATATAAATTTTTAAATAAAATAATACTTTTTTTTTATTTTATGAAATAAATGGAACGATATAGTAATATTATTTAAACAATATATAAACTTACTCAATCATTTTATTTCTTTTTTATTTCATAAAAGCTTATATGTTTTCTACATGTAAATATTTTTACAAAATCAGCATTATAAAAAGAAGTTAAATCATGAATATACTCAACTTCTTCACTACAGTTGGACCACAACTAATATGCAAGGATCAATTTATGTCTTCAAACATATAAGTTGGAGGGAAATGCAATAGCAGGCATAATATACGGGTTTAAATGCTTATTTTTTTAATTTTAAACAGTGCTGTTATCTATAAAACCACGGAAGGTCAAAAAAAGAAAGAAAAAAAATAATAAAGAGTATAATACCACAAGATCGGCTTTGGTTTCTAATGTGCTTATATTAAAAATCTTGAATACGATAACTGAATCGTTTTTGACCAAATCGAAGTCTTTCGATCTCTTAAGTAGTTACAATCCAGTTGTGTTGTAAGAAAAGCAGTCCTTTTTACAGCTATTTATTCATATAAACCAATTAAATGTTGATTTTATTATAATATACACTTGCTGTTGCCATTTTCCAGCTACAACGAGAAACAGCAGATGCCGTATTAAAAGAATATGAAACAGAATCAAGATTGGCATAAGTTCTCAAAAAACAGGGTCATTTAACGGTTTGTGAAAACGTGAAATGGAAATTTGCATTCTGCACTCAAATATAAAACAGCCAGTGAGAGAGAGAGAGAGCGAGAGAGAGAAAGAGAAGATGCAAAATGATGTTTTCGAACTTCATGTTACCTCATATTCCCTCTTATGGGCAGTTCGTGACTAGAAAAAGTTGAGACATTAAATCATTAGGTTATGTTTCCAACAGATGAAGTCATATTTTTTCCCTACGTGAGTTGGCAAAAGAACATTCCCCAGTGATAAGCTGTCAAAGCCAGACGCAGGTGAAGCTCCCTGACGTTAATTCCTTCCCTTTCTGTTCCTCAGATTCCCCCTTTACACCCTTCTTCTTTAGTCAACGTGAGAGTGAGCAAATGTCATCTAGTTTTGCTTCTAACTTTGCTTTTCTTAAGTGAACGGTGGAAGAGTTTAAAAATATTATACTCTCATCTTTACTACCACACAACACAAGGGATTAAATTTTAGTTTATTATCAGAAATAATAGCTATAAAGAATAAGTACATATTTTGAATCTGATAAGTGATTTGTGTTATTTTTCCCCTATTTTTCTCCAGAAATTTCCATACTATATTCTTTTATTACTTCATTCAAGTTCAACACTGATTTCTGAATTCTCTCTTCATTATCTGCCAATAACAACTGTTCATCTGTAAATAAAATTTTATCAACATCATTATCTCAATCTTGACATATTATTACTTGGCCATCAGTGAACTGAAGCGAATTAGTAGCAATTTGTTATATCTTAATTACCTCTTATACACTTCAAATTTCAAGATCCTAAAACTACATCAGGGTAAATCTTTAATAGAGAGAAAGATACTTCTAAGTCAGGTCTTTAGTTGCTGAAAACTTTATTATAAATGCTTCCGAAGTTAATTTATTGAATTTCTGTCTCAAATTTAGCTTAAAATTTAAGAAGATTGTTAATTGAATCAAATTTCTTTAAAACGTTGCACTACACGCGTTCTACGAGTTATAGTTCCCTTCCTTTTTACTTTCTCTAGCACATATGTACAATGTACGTAGTATATATTGTACTCCGCAGAAAAATACATGTTTTTAGGCCCCTGCATTCAAGAAAAATATTTTAGGAAGCTGTCAGTGAGTGAGTGTGTGTGCGCGTGCGCTTGTGCGTCTGTCCGTGGATAACATAGTTTAAAAAGCTCATAAGTTCCAAATTTTGAATTTAAGTTTAATATCTTCCAAGGAAGATTTTTGAGAAAACCCCCCATCCCAAATCCCCATTTATATGCAAAATATTTTGAAAATATTGTTTTTCTCAAAAACGGCTTAAACGATTTTGAAAAAATACTGAATATTAACATATTTACATGAAAAATAAGATATATATCTTGATTAATAGCCTCTGAAGAAGGATGAATTTTGCATAAATGGTAAATCCCAAGAGATGATAAAAGCTTACTTCACAAAAAACTTAGACTTCGTAAAAACACAGCATTTATATTATTTACTTTTTTGTAGAGTTAACCGTTTCCGAAATATTCCTTGTTAATGACTTTAGTTTTAAACAACTTGTACTTTTCTCAAACGGAAAGTAACGTTTGGATTCGTCTCTCTTTTTGTTTTTACTCCTGGGCATGCAAAGAGAACAGAACTTGACATAGCGGCCAGTGTTTCAGAAAAGTGACTATCGCTCTAGCCTAGCTCCTTATGCTGAAGGAACATACTAATAAGGCAATTTCTGCTAAAGTTTATCTCAATTAGTATGATAAAATAATATTTTGCAAGAATAGTTTGTTTGCAGAACAGGCAGAAATGAATGGAACTCATCAGACTTATTGTAGATAAATTGAACAGTTTTAAATTCTAACATTTTGTGAGCTATAAAGGAACATTAAGTCGCGATAAAGAAAGGATCGCAAGCTATTACGGCAAGTCAAAGCGTTTCACGACTGGATTCATCCCAAACCCGTTCTGGATCAACGTAAATAGAAGGCCAGTTAAAGCATAGGGTTACAGAAGAAGTGATAGTATCAGACCGACCTTATAGCCGAATGATATAAAATGAAGGCTGTCTTCTTTTGTTATGTAATTATGCGGACCCAACCGGAGAAAATGTAGAAACACAACAGAAAACAAAAAACTAACGCCAATAAAAGAAGGGAGAACGTTAGAATGCAAAGGTAACAGGAAGAAAGGTGAGTCATATAATATATTGTTAATTGCATTAATTACTATGCTTCAAAATCGAATGCGTTCCTTTCATGTGAATCTGTGCATCTCTATTATAATTTGTTGTTAAAAAGCGTATTCTCTAGCTACTTCATGTTAAGCGATAAAGCATTAGTAGCAATGGTCAGCATTTTTAAACTTAAACCAATTACAAGGCACGTCTAGGAACTGGTTACTGCACGAAAAAAAATGTATTTGTCATAAATTGTATGTTCTAAAGAAATCTACAATTTCCGTGCGGTAAGTTTTTGTCTGTTTCTTATGATTTACCATTTATACAAAATTCAGCAAAATGCACCCAAAATAAAGAGATCTCCAGAGGCTATTCCCAGAAAATTCAAGTTATGCATTTTATTTTTCAAGCAAATATCTTTAATATACGACATTTTGATCAAAATCGTTTTTAGAAATTCAAAAATTTCGTAATTTTTTCCATGTAAACGGTAGTTTGGGGTGGGGGAATTTTCCTCATACTCGCATCCTTATAGGATACATAACTTAATTTACTTTCGTTTTTAAGTAATCGTGTTCACAAACACACTCTCGCGTACCTTTTTCTAAATATGTTTTTTTCTTTTGCATACTAGGGACCTCAAATGTGTATTTCCGGTGAAATCTTGGTATCTAGTTTTTGGATGAAGTGCGATACTTTCTCTACCTACTATGTAGAGAAAGTAAAAAGCTGTTTTGTTTGTTTTTGCACCTAAACATTCAGTATCCCTAAGGCTGATTATAGACAGGCATATGGAACACATACGCACACGCACCTTTTCCTAAAATGATTTTTATTCAGGGGTCCTCAAACCATATTTCCAGTGAAATCTCCTATATACCTTCAGGATGAAATGCAATACCTTCTTAATATGTATTTAGCAGTGAAGAGATGGCCATATGACTGTAAACTTTGATATATTTTTAGGATTATGAAAGTCAAACTGCATAGAAGATACCTCCAGTTCCATTAAGCATATGTTAAATGGCCACACTGTACATCCTCATGCTTCTGGTCTAGGATATTGCTGCTTAAGTCTTAAACTAGAGGAAATTACACGTTAGAGTTTATAAATAAGGCGTAAGCCACCACCAAGCTGGGCCAGGAATTACCCTACTAATTATTTATACCGGAGCGTCGGTACGGCAAACAGGAGCTTCTGGGGAGGCGCAGGGGGCCGGCTGCAGAGTCTTTTCCATCGACTATTGCTCCTGCCGAAAACTAAGACGTGGAATCAGCATAAATTGTACAGTTTGGAGAAGGAGGAAGAGGAATCGTATATCCTTAGCTATTATACCTCTTCCTTGTGCGAATGGCAAAGGGTTGGGGATTGTTGTTATCGTCTTCCTCCTCCCTTCTTCGCACTGTTAATAAATAAATAATTGCAAGTTAAATTACGTCAATGTTCGTGAATGTGCATTAAACTTCCTGGCTTCGTTGGCCATTATTAGGGGAAGAGATCCTGCGTACAGTCAATGTAGAGACACAGTTTCTCTTCATTCTTTGTCCAAATATAAAGTGTAGAACTGCCCTTTATTTTTTCTACAGAAAGTGAAGGAAATTTTACTTCAAATATAATGCTTTAGTACCAAGTGGAATGTCTGAATCGGTAACGTCCATGGCTCGCATTCGGGAGGCCCCGGGTTCAAATTTTCCGACCAGCCTGTTTGTAAACCGACCAGCCTCGGTTGCTAAAGGTAAACCTAATTGGAAGTGCATTTTCAGCCATTATAGTAAAAAAGACGATTTTTGGATGTTTTTAAAGCTTCCATATACTTTAAAATATATATTTGTAATACTTTATTCTCCTAGGTGGACATAACATGTATTTTGGACGCCATTTTAAAGCGTGTCGCTGGTTAAATATTAAACGACTCTCTATGTGAAACTTTAAAGCCGTTTTTCTGGATTAAATTACTATTGATTTATTTACAGTTATTTTCTCGTATTCAAGGTGTATGTTTTCCCATCTGGTTGGGGTTTGATAGTGTTTATAGATTAGTTTTTAAACATGATTAATTTAATCATGTGCATTTTTGCATTGTTTCAGCTTTATGATATAAAATATTTTTTTAAAAAAATATTCAGTATCAAAAAATTTCCTTCATACAATTTGTTACAAAGGTATTCAGGAATATAATTTTAAAAAGTGGAACTTGTAGCGTTATATCTGTAGAAGACAGATTTTGATTTTAGTTGATTAAATTGGAAAAAAATTAATATATCCGGAACGAAAATACAGTTGAATGAAATTTGAAAAAATATTTCTTTGGTCACCGTTAATATGTCTGAACAAAAATTAAAGCTTTAATTTAATACTATAAAATCAGGTTTGTCACTTTGGTGTCCCGTTTGTTTTATGCATTTTTTAAATTTTAATTTTATTTTTTTGTATTTTCTCTATGTTTCTGTTATTTTTCCTAATTGTGTTGCCGTTGCTAAACAAACTAATACCTCTGCCTAAAGTGAGATTGGAACCTGCGATCCCCTGTGCTGCCAAGGATCAAAACTAGACACTTGGACATGGGTAACAGCCCTTTAATATCACAAACCAAACTCCCATATTAAGTCCTAAAGACAGTAATAGCGAATGCACTGCCATCTATCCACTCAGATGAAAGTACGTACACTGGATAGCATCCTAATGCTATCTGCCCAGCATATGTAGAAGCAGAAGTAGGTCACCTAGTACTAAGAAATCGTCTCTTTATTGCAAAAACCAATACTATGATTTAAGGGAATTTAAAAATGAAAGTCACACAAATGATAGACTCGTTCAAAAACAATTGTGTGATTAGAGTTTAAAACTGAGGTTGTAGATAAACTCGGAATCTCTTGTACACAGAATGAGGTAAAACTGCGGAAACTTCGAACTCGGACCTGCATAATGACAGGGAATCACGTTTCCTCGAAGCCACCTCGGAGGACACTAATTGCTCAGAAGCCTTATTTAGCAGTTGGCGGTCTCCTGATGAGGTATTTTACGGACACTACGCCCGTTGCAAGACTGGCGGTACATGACCAGCTTAACTAACTGTGCTTTAATGCAAAGAAGTCCTATTCCGTTTCCATATCCGGCGCTGGAGTTAAGTGGTGTCGTTAAGAGAAGACGCGCGCCTTATGACGTCATTCGTGTCGCCAGCTGGGTCCCGACCAAGTTCCCCTTCAGTTTGAACGACATTCGGCACTACCTGTTATTACGTGTCTGCCATATGCTCTGAAACACCTCCTTGATGTAACAGTGAGTCAAGTTGCACATTTTACGTCACTTAGGTGGTTCTACAATTGAACCTAGTACCGTTATAATATGCCATCTAACTTCTTACGTACCGTAATATTTAGTGCTTTTTATCACTTACAACATTTTGAATTTTCCCAAAATTTTGAGCATGAAAGTTCTTCCTCAAAATTTATATTCTAAGACTTATGAAAGAT
Organism: Hymenopus coronatus; assembly: GCA_030762935.1. Lineage (NCBI taxonomy): Eukaryota > Metazoa > Arthropoda > Insecta > Mantodea > Hymenopodidae > Hymenopus > Hymenopus coronatus. The sequence goes on along the minus strand of CM060888.1, from coordinate 81,208,465 downwards.
CAAAAAAAGTTTTTTTTGTAGAATATGTCTGTAAATGTGGAACTAAAAAAGATATACGAAGATTTCTAAAAGCATCCTTCAATCCCTTCATAGAGAATGTCTTTGCCTTATTTTCTTAAAGCAAGTCTAAAGCTATTTTGTATAAGGTACTGCGTGTTTAAAATATATTCATACTAAACAAAATGTATATTTTGAAGTTTTTACGAATTTCTGAACGTAATTTGAATAGTTTTTTATAATTTGCAAACCTTAAGAAATATACAAAATTTTACTATAAAAACAATATATATCAGCTTAAAATAAAAAATATGTCTAATAAATATGTTAATAGCTTTTAATATTTTCTAAATTATCATTTGAATTTTACACATTTTATAATTTTTGAAGTGTTCCACGCCATTCACATGTTCATGGCGATCATAAAAAGTGTGATAAATGCTTGACTGTCATTTTATTCTCTTGCATTCTCCTCATATCTACAGCAAAATCATTTCTGCAAAGTAATTTGGTTAACATAAAGTGGGTAGAAAAATAAGCTTTTTGTAGTAAAATTTGTAGAAACTGGGCGGAGTGTTTCGTTGTTTTTTCAAAGCTCTGGTACTCAGGTTCCCGGGCTTGATTCCCGGCTAGGTATTGGTGATTATAACTTGTTCCTATCCAAGTTTCACCTCTAACTACTCAAGTGGAGTATCTTCAGGGCACAATTGAGCTAACGTCGCTGCCCTCTGGATGTTTCCATCAATAATGTGCCCATGTATCGCTTGGTGGAATGGGATCCCCTGAATGTCATTGGCATTTGAGGGAGCGTTGAAAATAACGATCTTTTATTCTTTTACAAAAATTAATAAGCTCGTTCTTAGGCAGAATTTAAAAACTGATAAGTAGGAGGAATCCCTATGCTTTAATACATCTGCGTATGTAAGAATGCAAACTTAATTACTGTTTTAATAGTACACGAAAAACAGCATGAATTTAAATTTTTTTAGCTGCTGCTTATCAAGTTTTTGTGTGTTTGCCAGCTTATATAATGTTTAAAAATATTTTCTTCCATGAACAAAAACAAACCAATGGTTTGCATCTTTAAGTGATGCCAATTTAGAGGTACCATTGAGCAGAATTCAAGCATGAAACCAAACTGTGATCTGTGACGTTTTACATTGAACTGTTGAAATGTTATTTTCAGTGCAATTTCATTCTATGTTTAAAATCTTTTAAGCACATTTTTAGTAAACTTTATTTTAATGATGTTATTATGAATGTTGCAACCATATATATTCGTTAACAATTTTAACATTATTTTAATTACAGCCCTCAAAAAGCTATATGAATACTAATAAATATAGCCTGATGTAAAACTGAAGATCCGAAATGATATAGTACTTGGTTGGGTGCTAAAAATTATGTTTGGCGCTCAGAGATTATCCAGTTGTACAAGTCTGACATAACAGGAAATAACATTCATTCAATATTTCACCTCCCCCCCCCAAATACAAATTTGTAGGATCGTAACTAGGCACGATACTGCGTATAAACAGGGATATACTTAGAATTTGCTAAGGATTTATAAATACAATGGGCTCAATGTTAAATGAATGCTCGGGTTACTGCTTCCTTATGCCACTCTTGCACACAGTAAGGAGAAATATTATTAGCCACTGAAATATGTTTACAGTTGCAATGCGACGCTTCTGAAATGGTCTTTAGAGCGCATCGGGGCGACAGCTCCTTTTAAGATTCCAAATGCGCTATAACCCTTTCCACCAAGTAGTAACAGTAAATCAAAATCCTTATGGAGCAGTAAAATTCTGATTACTGGATGTACGTATTCATGTGCGGGACCGCGGACTTCGCAATTATTAAACACAGTACGAAGCTACGCCTTGGCCAAGGATTTTATTGTCGAGCTGTATTCATGGTCTTGCTACCGAATGGGGAATTGCCTTTGCCTGTAGGAGGAAGCCGCATCAACGTGTCCATTCGGTGCTTCTTTTGCTTCCATTTTGGAGCGAGAGTCTTGTGTGTGGTCTCTGTAGGTCATGTAACCTCTTTATTATTATTTTAATGAAATGCAAAGTAGTTCTTGAGGTTATTAAACGTGTGCATTGCACGTAATATAAATCTCGTGCACTGCTCAAGAAAAACAAAACCAACACAAGTATTTTTATTGTCTCTAGCCCCATATGTACAATGTATATAGGGATAGAGAAGTATTGCATTCCACCCAAAATTCGATACCGAGATTTCACCAGAAATGTATGTTTTAGGACCCCCTGTATCCAAAAAACGCATTTTCAGAAAAAGTTCCGTGTGTCCCTGTGTCCGTGTGTCTGTGAACATAACTCAAAAACGAAAAGTAGCTAAAATACCAAACTTGGTATTTAAGTTTAGTATCTTCCAGGGATGCGACACGAAGATTTTGAGAAGGATCCCCTCAACACAAACTACCCTTTACATGGAACTTTTTCGAACATTTTGATTTTCTTAAAAATGGCTCTAACGATTTTGATTAAAATATCACATATTAAAGATATTTACCTAACAAACAAAATGTATATCTTGAATTTTCTGGGAATAGCTTCTGAAGACCTGTTAATTCTGGATGAATTTTGCTTAATTTGTCTTAACTAGTAAACTGCAGGAGATAGACAAAAACTTACTATACAAACAATTTAGGTCTTGTTAAAACACACAAGTTATGTCATACATTTTTCTCGTGGAGCTTACCGTTTTCAAGGTATTCATTGTTATTAGGTTCAGTTGTGAAGCACTTGTACTTTTCTCAGACGGGAGTGTCCGTTTATCTTTTGTTCTACTCCTGGCCAAGAAAAGAAGCAATTTGTAATGACAATCGCATAACGACAGCTTTTAAAACATTCGACTATTGGTTTAGCCTAGTGCATTCCCTTATTTTCTTCCTATTTATACGGAACTAAACAATAAGAACATTGTGCTAATGAGTACCACGATTAGCAAGGTGCAGAAAGAAGATGAATCTTATGTATGAAGTTTGTAGAACAGCTAGAGAAAGTCATGTGAGTGTAACACATCAAATTTTTCTAATCATTATCAATTCAGAGATACCATTGACAATGGCAAAAAAAACAAAAAACAACTGACACCTAGCACTTCTATTTGTGCTTACACTCCCGAGAGGAACGGATGAGGCGCAGGTAAATTTACTACAAGTCGAAGCAAACGACAAAGACGCGTAAAGTTCCCTAATAGTTCCACGCTTAGCCACCAGGTCACGAGATGTTCCACTTTGACGTTCCACTAATGGGACTGAAAAACATGATTCTATAGGAGTTTGACAAGCTTGCCTCTGACGGGGCCTAAAATAAACTAAAAATCGCAAGCAACGGTGCTATCTGCCCGCCCCGACCGAACTGGATCGTTTAGACAACATTTTGTATATTTGTAATTAGGATAAAACCATTTTTTAAATATAAAGTTGTTGATAAAGTCGAGAATTTGGCTCAAAATCTCATAAGTATTTGTTGATTATAAGAAAGCCTACAATAAGGCAAAAATGCCTCTTTGTGGACAGTATTAGAAATAAGAGGAATCTTTAAACATCTTATTGATACTATGAAGAGTTTATTATATAAATACAAAAATAGCTATAAGTTCAGGTTTGAAAATAAGGGATGGAATTTTAATAAACCAAGGTGTTCGGCAAGGGTGTAGCCTATCACCCTCTCTAATTAATTTATATGCATTTATGCATGTATGTACGTATGTAGCACATATGTAGGTATTTATTTATTTATTTATTCATCTGCAAGTGGGTGTACTCGGTGGCAGGGGCTCAAAATAATATTACAAATAATGCAATGAATAATAAATAAGTATATGATCAAAACAGTCCAATTTTGACTCTAATTACATACGATTTATAAACAATTGATACAAATCATATGACGAACTAACAGGTTTGAAACGAACAACAAAGAAGGTATTTTATTTCACCTAAAATTCGATATTGAGATAATGAAAAAAAAAAAAAAAAAAATAGGTCAATGTGTGTGTTTGTGAACAGCATAACTCAGAAACGAATTCATACTTAATTTAATATCTTCCAATGATATGACAAATTTTTTTAGAAAAATGCCCTCACCTTAAACTAACGTTCACATTATTCAAAATTTTTGATTTTCTAAAAAATGGCTCTTGGGTTAGAATGCCGTATATAAAATGTTTATATGGCAAATAAAAGCTATGTTATGAATTTTTTGAGAATAGCCCTTGAGGTTCCTTTCCTTAAGAATGAAATTTGCTTATCTAGTAAACCGTAAGAGATAGACAAAAACTTACTAGATAAAATATAGATCTCGTCAAAACATACATTTATGCCCGCTATATTTTGGTTTTAGAGATAATCATTTCCGAGATTTTCCTTGTTATTTGTTCAGTTTTAAAATACTTATATTTTTTTCAACCTGGAAGTCGTCTTTTGTTTTTCTTTTTCTTTTTTGCTGTTTTTTTTTTTTTTTTGTTTTTTTTTTGTTTTTGTTTAACTGCTGGCCAAGCAAAGAAGCGAAATTCAATGACAATCACGGGTTTAAAAACGTTTGACTATCACTTTAGTGTGTTCCCTTACTTCTCTTCAGCTTATAAGGAACTAAATAATAGAACCATTCTGCTAATGTTTATCTGTTTTGGCATTTTTATCTCAATTAAATTGAGTAGAGAAAATCATGCGAATGGAATATTTCAAGATTTTTAGTATTTTAATAACTTGCTAGGGTATATCTTTCTCTAATATAACTTATTTCTAATGATCGCATCGAATACTATGGAACAGTTGAGAATAGCGTGTATATTTCCTCCTTTTTAATAGTTTTTATTTGCCTGTATTATTCAACAGTAAGCCTTTTCAATTCATTAACAAAAATATCTCAGTTCATAATTTTCATTATCTATGCATTAACAAGTGCATATCGGACGTTACATTCCAAGCTGAATGATTCATAATATGCTACACTGTTATGAACACTAATGCTTCTCCCCCACTATAAAGACCATTTTCATTAAAAAAATGCTACGTGTTTTCTGATGCCGAAAGGCGAATCTATTTCCTACATTAACTTAAAACGTTACCATCATCATACAAAATCATTCGATTGATTGATTGATTGAGGGACATTAGCTGCAAATGAAAGTGTAAACACATCCAGTAAACACCACTGCCATTATAACAAATTACTGCAATATTTACGAACATAAAAAACAAATATGTTGCGCAAACTTTTTCCTTTGTTTATCCAGCTCTTGAAACTAAATCTATCATTTCCCTTACACATGACCGGGTAATTTCCGTAGCCTTCGACGCATTTTTCTTCTGCTCCGGTATCGTTTGCATAGTGTAATTAACAAATGACATCCACAGCGCGTACGTCTATTTTGGTAATTTTCCTAGTCCCTACATAATCGAAATATTCCACTCGATTCCTAGCTTAATGGACATTTAGGATGCGCTTCAGTGAGTCTGTTGTTACTGGAATAATAGTTGCACAATAAAGACACCGACAGCAGAGGGGGTGGGGGCGGGTTTATTATCGAGGAGGGATTTAGTGATCTGTGTGGCTTTCTGATATGATTATGTTGCTTGTTATTGTGCAAGGCAACAACGTGTTACCTCAATGTTGTCATCTAAAATACGAAGGGTGATATGTTCGAACCCCGGTGCAAGCCCTCGGGGCCGTGGACATGAAAAGCATAGGGTCACTAGAAAGCTTCAATTGTTCTGGCAACGCCTCCAGCCCCATTGTGTTCTGGCATCTCATTGTTTACTGTTATTTGTCACGTCATTTCGCTCCTGACAGCGGTTTACTTGATAACGATTAAGTAGCAGAAAAGTTTGCAATCTTTCCTTGAAACTACTTACGGCTCTTCCTTGTGGCTGTAATAAAACTGGGGAACGAAAATGGCGTCCGCATGTCACATTTGTGCTGCTGTGATGTATATGCCTCACAATGTATTTTTAAAAAATATCAACATTTTAATTTAATTTTAAATCTATGCATTTTATACCAATTTTAAAAAAATCTAGAAGTTTTTCATTCACATGACTTTATCTACTTATTCTGCAATAAAATATGCTTAAAACATATCTCTCTACTTTGCTCTAATTGAGAAATATATTACCAGGAATTATAAGTAGAAGGGAAATTAGGAAATATTTATCACGGCTTACATATCTTTTAAACGGCACTTACTTTGTGGCAGAATGAGATTCCATTCTCTTTGTTTGACAAGGATGAAAAAATGAGATTAACAACTTCTCATTTGAGAAAAGCATAAGTATTGGAAATTTAAACTTATAACAAGCGATATGTCTGAAGTGGTTAGCTCCAGAACAAAAACATATCTCATAAATTGTGTATTTTTATGAGATTTTGTGACGTAAGTTATGTCTATCTCTTACGGTTTACCAGCAATACAAAAGTCATTCAGAATGATGTCTTCAGTTGCTATTCTCACTAAATTCGAGATGCTCATATTACTTTTTGTGTAAGTATGTTTAATATTCGGTATTTTAATAAAATCGTTAGAGCCATTTTTAATAACATCAAAATTTTCTAAATTTTTTCCACGTAAATGGTAGTTTGAGGAAGGAGATTTTCCTCAAAATCATCGTGTCGCATCCCTAGAAGGTACAAAACCTAAATACATTTGGTATTTTACCAATTTTTCGTTTTAGAGTTATCTGTTCACAGACACTCACGAACCTTATTTCAAAACTTCTTTTTTGAATACCTACTACTTACATTGTACATATGTAGTACAGAAAGTAAAAGTTATGTAGGTACACTTGCAAGAATAACCTTTTTAGATGATTTATTCTTCATCTAAAAGGTTATTTTTCTATTCAGTTCACGTTGATGTGTAGACATGCTTAAAATTTTAAGTATAATCGGTGAAAAATTCGAAAATGCCCATAGCAAATATTTGTTGGAATCATTGGGCACACATGGGAAATTAACATTCAACTAACATCCCTTGCTTCGGGTTCTACAGAAATTTAAAATTGTATAATACACTGTTTCCTGGCATGCTATTTTTATAAAAAAACATTTTTCACACGTTCAAATTGTTCCGCGTATCTCAGTTTTTGTTTAAATGCAACTAAAATTTCTCATAATGTATACAAGTATATAATTAAATATTTCAAGTGACAAAAAATCTTAACAATAGTAATTTTCTCAAAAATGTAGTTTTATACAAATGATTAATATATAGAATAACATTTTTAACTTATTTAAAATTACTATAATTCAGTAAGTAAAGTTATTTAAATATCACCGAGTAAATTTTTGTATCCGGTTCAAAGTTTCAAAGCTCCAAAGTGATAAGAAGGTATTAAAACTCGTGGTCGTGGGTGATGAAAAAGTGGACACTGTGAAATCGTAAAAATATATTTTTAAAATGTGCGGAAAAATCCTTGCCCATGCTTGATGGTTGTACGCTGATTACCATTTGGGAATGTAATTCTGTCAGACCTTTGATTTTCTTCCTGTTCTATTGCTATTTGACTCGCTTATACCTCCTTTTCCAGTCCGTTGTCTCTCAGTAATAGATTTTCCATCCCCAACCCTCCTACTTTACCACCTTACTTCCAAGTTATGGGGCTCTTAAAACCCCCAAAGTGGCCGGCTCTTACTCAAACCGTCCAGATAGGATTATGATTGAAAGCTAAGTTTCAAGACAGAAACTGTTTTGTACCCTCGACACTACAATGGTCTGACACAAGTGCATTTGAAACTCGCTAAACTCGAATATTTAGGTTGAAAGTTATTGCTTTAACATTAGTTGTTTCAATATATCCAGCACATTTTTTTGTATTTTGACGAAAATGTGCGTTATGCGATAAAATATTTTCACATTTACGAATATTTTAGCTTGGAAAGCTTGTTTGATATTAAACACTCTATTTTATGCGCTTAGATATACCTAATTATGCGGCATTTAATAAATTAATAGTAAACAGCGCTTGTTTGAGCATTTTCTGAATTCCTATGGTAACAAAATATCTTCAAAAGCTTTAAAAATATATGGTGTTATAATATATCCCTGGTAGTGACTACAAAACACTTTGAAATAATTGGCTTACTATTTAATAACAATTTCAATTTCTATTTCTAATAATCCGTTTGGTAAGCCCCCCCCCTCCAGTTTTCTCACTACTACATTGCTTGACCATAGAGAAAATACAGAACAATACGGATTTCAATTAGAAAACCTTCCAGTATGTAAAATAATCATAAAAACATTTTAACTCAAACAATTTCTCAAAACGAAAATATTTATTTACAGTAGGAAAGTTTTGAAAAAAAAAATGTCGTATTCTGGTTATTTTATCAGTTTTATTTTTCTTTCATTGCACTAACTGACCCAAATGTTTTACTGTAATAGGTATACAAAGGACCTTTTGCCTATTATATAAACGTTTCTTTGTTTGAAGTTCCTTATATCACAACAGAATAAATGTTAACAATTTTATATTTCCTTTATTATATTTTAAAATTTATGGGTTTTGCGTTGATTTTAAGTTTATATTCTCACTTCAACTTATGTGATATTTTGTGCTTCATAATTCATAGCTCATATTAAATTGGCTGAAAGTGCATAGTCTCAGAAAGTTTGTACTCGCAAGCGATCCAATTATGAGGAAGTTGAGATTATGCTTACGAGCCGCCACTGACATTAACACCATCTTCATAGCTCTGAATTCGACCTATTTTAAGTATACTGAACTAATACTTCTCCAACATGTGCCTGTTATACTTTGTTCACAGTGCAGCATATCCTCTCTGTACAGTATATGATGGATTACAATTCCACCTCTCGGCAATGTTCACTTTTGATAATAAAGAACGAAATCCTGCCCACTTCTAGTGTTTTAGGAGAACAAGGTGTTAAGTTACAAAAGAGTTTGTCAGTGTTTGCGGAATGGTTGAAGCGGTGGCGTCTGAGGCTTGCATTCGGGAGGCTCCGGATTCAATTTTCGTTTTAATGGTCACCTGAACGTGGATTGTTTTGTGGTTTTCCCAGAACGATAGGAGATTCTGGAATATATGATATATTACCATGAATGTTTCTGTCACTATTAACTTGTATTTATTTCTTTTATCTTTCTAGGTGATAAGAGTTGGATGCGGTATAATGGTGGAGTGCGGCATGTACCCTGGATGTGCTTAGAGGATAGAGGCACTTCAAAGGAGAACAATCTATCTGGAAACGTTAGGATCGCTATTCCAGTGTGCTTGCTGCTATCAGATTCTGCTGCCTCTCAGGCCTTATCCCTTCTTTGGCAGCAGTGTTGAAGTTCTCCTCTGCTTCGAATTTAAGGTCGACCCATATATTCGCAGACACGTGAAACACGTTTCATTTATGGAACTAAATTACATTTACTGTATTGGATTCTACTGCATCCTTTATATCAATAATATTACGATTGTGTTTGATTGCTTTACACTAGTTCAAGGTCCTTTTGAATGTAAGAATACAGCTTGAGTGTATGTGATGATGAGCATGTTGAGAAAAGGGATGTTTCTGTCTGATATGCAAGCATTAACATCTAATGAAGGACAAAATGTTCGTCTGCAAACATGATATACCTAGGTTCACTACATCTTACATTAACTAAAACACAATTCTACCAGGTGGCCCAACTACCCCGTGCTTGACGCGTGCAGATATCCCTTCATACGTTAAAAGAGTTGCAGAACTCAACGGGGCTATTTCATGTTTAAACCCACCAATGGAGAGTGACCTTTCCTTTTATCTCTCTAAATGAGCGCATCCCGCTGATAAGGAACAGGAGTAAAACGAAGTTCTCCACTAGCCGGTTTTAACTTCAAATATCCCTGTTGAATTCTGCAACCCTTTTAACGCACGAAGGAATATCTGCACACTTCAAATTCAAAGCAGGTATAATAACTATTAAAAGTTATAAACACATTGAAGAACACATTTTCTCTACACTTGCTGATACGCCCCACTTTAAAATTAAAACTTAATGTTCCAATTTATGAAAAAATTCAGGTATCTAGATATATAATCGTGGAACTTCTCCTTAAAGTCACAGGGAAACAAAAACTGAAACAGAAATGGATTTGACGAGTCATGATACCCATTTCCATGTATATGCAGGCTGAGTCGGCAAGTGTAGAGGTTACATTCTTCATTTCGCTTCAGATCGGTCTTCATTACCCCCTCCACCGTTTCAAAGTCAAAAGAAAGCCGTAAGTAGTTGAACTAGTCCAGACATTGCTTTTCTGTTAAGCTGGAAAAGCATTTCTGGAGAAATTGGATACTCCTATGTTTTTTTGTTGTTATTCTTTTTGGCTCTTTCTGTCTTTTCATTTGTCCTTGATACTTCTCCCTGTCTTGTCTTTTTCCATCCGTGCCTAAACGTCTGTGTCATTCTTTCACACCATCACCTCTAGTTAGTCTTATCGTCATGTCCTATCTCATATTTGTTCTTACCTATCCCTACCCCTCCCATTTTTATTTTATCTTGAATTCGGTCTGGACATTTTCACTCTCCAGTATTAGATTAAGAGTGGCACTAAATAAAATACTATAATGAACTCTTCGCTGCTTATTCGAATAAGAATCAACGTATTAAATCCATATTATTTTGTGACAACAAAAGTTGCAGACAGCGGCTTAATATAGGTAATGAGATTTTTGTTCTTAACTGCATCTAATATCTAAAATTGCGTATAAAGCAAATTTCAGTGTGATGTTTTATATGCTTTAATTATTTCACTGTTTATACCACATTTTACAGTTTAACATTAGGTTTGATGTCTTATAATTTAAAAAGTATTAAAACAGTATCATTATATACATTTTACAATGTTCCGTGAAGTGAATTGTACGGGGGCCAGTTCAGAAAGTAACAAACGATTTGGCATAACTAAATAACAACGAAAAGCATAATCACAAAACTTTATTTACGAAGTTATAGCACTTTACTCAACTTAATCGTCATTGCTATCAAGGTATTTATTTTCAGGTAGTAACCGCTTTTTCAATGCCGATGTTATACTCTTCCACCATTAAAGATCTAAGCCAAGAAGGCATGATGTGCGGTGTTCAAAGTGAAACACCGGGTTTTCTGAATTATTTTATCAGCATTTGTTTTCAACTCATCCATAACGATTGATGAACTTCCACTCCGGTCTTTGTCATATTGGTTCTTCCTTCATTACTCATACACTTGCATTATTTGCTATAAAATTCAATTGGCCGGGCATTTTGCGCATTCTGTAGTGCAGAAATGGATAACATTGATAAACTGGTACCCTATAACAATAAATGTCTTTACAGAATGTAGATTACGTTAGGAAGTAGAGTAAGGTACTATAACTTTGTAAATAAAGTTTTGTGTTGATAACTTTCATTATTATTTAGTAATGTCAAATCGTCGTTATTTTCTGAATCCCTCTAGTAATTTGCATCTTCTGTACATGTGTCGAAGACAATTAAAATTAAGTGTTCTATTGTTTCTTTACTTTTATAAGAGAGTCGAAATTCTATGATATAATGTAACCGTTACAAATATGTACCAACATTTGGATCACCAGAAACGAATTGTGTCAGCATAAAATCAATGAAAAATACTTTCCATTATTGTTGGCTGTATATGTTAAGAAAAATATATTTATTATTATTATTATTATTATTATTGAACCATTATTGCTATTTTCAACTATGAATTCCTTCTATTTATCGTCTAATTTTGTACTTTAACATTGATATTGAATACTTGCTTTGGTGTAATTATTACATACTAATGTGAATATCTGTAAAAAGTTTCATGGCCTTCATTTTAGAATATCTGCGACCATTTATTACAAATTAATGACTCACAGGTATCATTTGGAGAAACACAATTTGTAGAATAGCCATAGAAATCAATTCGAATGGGGTGAGAATCTTCTGTAATTTGTAATATATGAAATTAAACTATTCTGGAGGAATTGTCATGCATTCAGTTGCAAAATATGACTTTTACAGAAGAACTTAAATATAACGTCTTTAAGATGTGCAGATAAGATTAAATCTAAGATCACAGTTCTATTTTGTCAATTTTCTCTCATGGGTGCAAAGTTAAATTCTTTACGTAGAAAAGACTGCATGTAGCCTTAGGTACATATACATACGCTCCCCTGTAATGTCTCGAATTTGCTTGCGACATTTGTTTAAACCCCTAGGCCTAACTGCCTGCCGAACACGCCTGTCGTATGTGTTTCATACCTATTTAATTCCACTTATTATTTTAAGCCTTTATTTCGCTTGGTTCGAACTTTTTCCCTCGCAATTTCCCTCCGTTAACAAACGTCTCGACCAAAGTTTTCCACTTGGGCAGGCATGGGTATGTTCGTCCAGCTACACGGAAAGAATACCCCTCAAGTCAATTTTGGTCGGGTAGTATATTAAAAGCATTTCCATATTCGCAGCGTTTTTAGCGACGCTTCTTTTCTCTCCCTCGTCCCCAAGTGGCACGCTTCATCGAAGACTTAACGCCTCGGGTTCGACTCCAGGGGGTCCAGAAGGCGGGCGGGGGATGAAGTAAGCAACCGATATGCGGCGGGGAGAGAAATCTCGTGTGAAGCGAACCAAGGCTGATCTGATTGTGCATGCTCCAGTCACTTCTCCACACATACAGCTTCCTCAACAACCCTCCGCAACCGTAGCCCGCGAGGGATTCACAAGAGGGAGCGACTCGAGTGGAAAAAGAGCTCTATTTTTTCATGCGTGAGGATTTTTAGGAGGTGAACCTGAGAGCCAGGAAGGGTTAGTGGATAAATCTGAAAATAGTACAGTCCATAAGCAGTCGAACGGAAAATATTAACTTTAATTTCCCTACGCTTCGTTAATTGCACACTTTTGATCAATCTTGTATGTGTCTTCTAGACGAAAAGAGCAAAGCAATAGATCTCAGCACTTATTTATACAACATTACTGCTCAGGTATCTACCTATTAAAAAGTTGAGAATAGTATCAAAGTCAGCACTAAAATATGCAAGTGGTATTAAAAAAAGAGACAAAACAAAGCTGGAAGCACCATAGACGAAAATTTTAAGATGTGTACAAGAGGTAAAAAACAGTAATATGGAAAATAAAGAACAGTTGCAGAAGATTAAATGATAGGGAAAACATTAAATACAAGAAGTAAATAAATAAAGTACATGTGTGTCATTCTGGAGACAGTTCCACGCTGCAGGAAAATGGGCTTATCGAGCATCGACCTTAGGAGGATAGATCGATTTGAGAGTATTATCGACGGGTGACCGAAAACACTTGTGAGGAAGAAGAACAAGAAGAAGATTGCTTCATTATATAACACTCCATTGTGATATCCAGGGCCAGAACTTCAGAAACAGGGGACCCAACTGCCCCACATTTGATGAGCCGGTATTCCTCCATGCGTTAAATGAGTTTCAGAACTCAATGGGGCCATTTAGAGTTAAAACCGGTCATTGGGGCACAGGATAGTGGCCTTCGGTTTACTCCTTTTAGTTTAACAGCAAAAAAACAACAACATAGGAGTGATGAGACAGTCACGCTCATTGAGAGGGCTAACATGTTTAAACTTGAAATAGCGTTTAAACTTGAAATAGCCCCGTTGAGTTCTGCAACTCCTTTGACACACGAAGGAATATATGCATACTCAAACACGGGCACCTGGGTCACTAATAGATATTCTTGTTTTTAAAAATTAAGTTTAGTAGTAAAAACGTTCATTGTTTACATAATTTGCGCAGGAAATAATTCTAGTTTTAAAAAAGTATTCGTGAAATAAACGTAGGTACTCTGATCTGCAATTGTAATAGTCATTCAGTAAAACTGTAGAGCATAATCCTAATTAATGAAAAGTTAAACCACTCTGGTTTTCCTGTAAACTCGGGCTAATCTCTGGCACAAAGTAATCAACATTATAATTTGCATCCTTCAAATGTTATGCAGTACACAATAGTTAAAATTACTACTGCAAATTGTATTGCTCAATATTTCATTTAGCCTTGTGTTTGAAACACAAACTTTTGTTTTCTATCTGGACGCGACTTCTGTTTTCCTCAGCTTGTATTTTCATCTAGAATTAAAACCCCTTATTTTTGGACTGAAGACAGCATGAAATCTGTTTTTAGCTCGGGCAGTTGCGATTATATGCATTAATTCCCTAATACAATTTGATGGAGGGATGAGATTATATTTCCCCCATGAATTAGTGACAGGCCAAGTAATCAAGTTCACCTTCGTTCAAAATATTTGATATCTCTTTCTCCCCCTTCTCCCGATTCTCTTCTGGCTTCTTTCTCTTACTTCACAATTCTCTACAGAAAATATCATTTATGGGCTCTAGTAGAGCATTCGTCATTAAAATTCCAATTTACATATTAAATTCATATAATTGTATTATTATATCACCAAATAAATTCATGATAATATGTTAATGAAATTCTGTGTAATATGATATATAATTTAACCATACCAAAAAAATGTGTTGCACTCACATGACTTTCTCTAGCTGCTCTACAAACTTCTTACAAAAGAGCATTCTTCTTTGTACACAATGCTAATCGAGATAAACATTAGCAGAATGTTCTTATTGTTAGTTCCATAAGTAGAGGAGAACTAAAGGAATGCGCTATGCTAAATGTTTTAAAAGCTGTCGTTATGCGACTATCATTGCTTGGAGCAGAACAAAAAAAAAAAAAAAAAAAAAACGGGCATCTACTGTCTGAGAAAAGTATAAATACTTTTCAATTGAAACTAGAAACAAGGAATATCTCGGAAACGGCAAACTTCACGCAAAAGTGTATATGACATAATTAGTGTGTTTTAACGAGATCTACATTCTTTTTGTAGTGAGTTTTTGTCTGTCTCTTACGGTTTATTAGTTATGCAAAATTCAACAAAAGTCATCCAAAATAAACAGCTCTTCAGAAGATATTCTCAGAAATGGCTTTAATATGTGGTATACTTGAATCAAAATCGTTAGAGCTATTTTTAAGAAACACAAAATTTTCGAAAATTTGTTCATGTAAAGGGTAGTTAGAGGTGGGGGGATTTTCCTGAAAATCTTAGCATCGCATCCTTGGAAGATACGAAATTAAATTATCTAGTTTTACAGTCAGAGACACACGCGGATATTTTTCTGAAAATGCCCTTTTTTTTAATTCAGGGGGTCTTAAAACACGTTTTTCCTGTGAAATCTCGGTATCAAATTTCAGGCGAAATACAATACCTTCTCTAACCACTATGTATATTGTACATACGGGGCTTGAGAAAGTAATTAATAAAAATAAAAGCATGATGGAGGAGTCTAAAAATCTGTAAACTATAACTCTTAATAGATATCGTAAGGTGCCTTAAGTTTTCTCACCATGTTTCTTATGCTAGGAGGCCCAACTGCCCGGTATTTGAAAAGTGCAGCTATCCCTTCGTGCACTAAAGGAGTTGCAGAACACAACGGTGCTGTTTCAAGTGAAAACCCGCCAATGGAGAACTGGCGAGAGCGACCTTATTTTTACTCCTCTCAATGAATGGGACCGCTCAGCGTCTCCACTGATAGCAAGAGGGGTAAAAAGAAGGTTGATCTCGCCAGTTCTCTACTAGCCGGATTTAACTTGAAATAGCCCCATTGAGTAGTAAGGGATATCTACATACGTCAAATATGGTGCAGTTAGGCAACCTCGTATCTAATGGAGGTTTTGTTGCTCGATATATTTTATCTTTATTTCGTGTATAGTATAACAAAATATTTTGAAGTGAAACTGCAAGAAACAATTACAAATGACCAAAATAAAGACAAAGAGAACCAAGCTTCGTATATCTCAACTGATAATCGAAGTGCATAAATCACTAGCAGGGCATAAACAGTTTTTTACTCACGCAATATACCAGCAGTATAGTAACAGCAACGCGTTATTTCATGTAGACCTACATAGATTATTTAAATAGAGCCAGCGGTAGCTATAGAATATTAAATTAAGGTTTTCTTTTTTAAAAACTTAACGAAAATTGCTGTTTAACTATTTCAGAGGCAAATAATACCACACTATTTAGAGTATATTTTGGGGAGAAGGGGCCTAACACTTCTTTAAAAATAACGAGAATTAGTATGCGATTATAAAAGTTTACGTAATATATTATTAATAAATTCAGAAAATTTAGATTTTGCAATCTATCAAGACACGCGCCAAATAATACATTACCTATAATAAATTTTGGTTGCAGAAGTTTGAGTTATGTTAATGGAAAAAAACAAATAAGCCAAGAAGCTGAGAAGAAAGCTGTAAAGTTAAATATTTTTTTTCGAAATAGCAATATGCCTGTATATAAGACGTTCATTTAAAAATTCGGTATAAATCAGGAGACAGCAGTTTTGTCAAGTATTGAAATCAAGTGATATTTATTTTGAGCGTGTTATTTTGAATAGTATAGCAGATATTAAATAACCAATAGAGAGGAGTCTTAAAATGTTTAAAACTGGAGTGTTGGGGGAGGGGGTCTGTTACCTTCTTGTTTCCTATATTCTTCTGATGGTATTGAATATTAACACAAGGATGAGCATTACATTTTTCTACCTTTAGGAGTATTTTATCAACTATTGGAAAGTAGTGCAGACTTTCGTTTCTATATGTAAATTTATAGTATTCGTCCTAGAGACATTAGTCATAATTTTTAAAACTAGTAGGACTAACTTCTTCTTTAAAAATTATAGTCAATATTTTAAGACAGAAATTTTAATTGACAGAAATTTGTCAACATAAAATGTACAGAAACTGTGTGCAAAATATCAGTTCCATATCTATAATTTTTTCTGTAAAAATATTCCATATCAGGTTACGTTATAACAATTTATAACTCAGCACATACATTAAAATTTTCTGAAAAACTTATAGAACTTGCAGGAAATAATACCTTTAGGATTTATGGCAAAACGCAATATTGACTATCACATGGACCTACATGTCATTAAATTGCGCATTTGGTCCAGCTTCTTTGTAGTTACGGGGGTTTATGGTCTTATAATTATTGTAATTACAATTCTTATTACAGGCTTATCTCGAATATTATGTATACATATCTTATCAAATCACCATTTTGGTTTTGAAGCAGCAGTCTGAATTTGTTATTACTTCCTAGTACGTATGTACAATGTGCATAGTAGGAGGAGGTATTGTATATCACCCAAAAATTCGACAGCAAGATTTCATCGGAAATAATATATTTTGAGACCCTTTGAAACATAAAAAAATATTTTTGGAATAAAGCTAGGGTCTCTGTGTTTGTCAACAGAATAACCCAAAAACGAAAAATCAAATAAATACCAAAATACCAAACTTTGTATTTAAGTTTATTATCTGCTAACAATTGGACACAAAGATTTTAAGAAAATCTCCACTCACCAAACTACACTTTACATGGACATTTTTTTTGAAAATTTTGATTTTCTATACATAGCTCTAATGATTTCAGATAAAAGACTGCACAATAAAGATAGTTACATGACAAATTATATCTTGAGTTTCTTGTGAAAAACCTCGGAAGTCTTTTTTATTTAAGCTTTAGTCCTTTTCTGAAGTCTTGTTCATTCTGAATGACTTTTGTATAACTGTTCAACCAAAAGAGATATACAACTTACTGCACAAAAATGTAGATCTTGTCAAAGCACAAAATTTATCCCTATTACCGTCCTAACCATTTCCGAGATAATCCTTGATTTTGGTTTCAGTTTTAAAATATTTGTACAGTTATCAATCAGAAATTCGTCCGAGTTTCTTTTGTTTTACTTATGGTCATGCAAAGATGCGAATTTCAATAACAATCGCATAGCGATAGCTTTTGAAGCATTTGAAAACGCTTTAGCATAGTGGACTTCTCTTACTTCCTTCTACCTATAAACTTCTAAGTAAAGAACCATACTGTGGGTGTTTATCTCGATTACCAGAAGAATAATCTGTTACAGGAAGTTTGTTTGTAAAAGAGGAAGAGAAAAACATGTGAATGGAACACACCAGATTTGATTGTTACTGTATGGTTATTTGTACCTTAAGAAATTGTTCCTGAACGAGATTATGGAAACAAGCAATGAGAACGAACCACTGGAGAGGACCAAACTTCTAACTCCAACACCTCTACACGCGCTTCGCCCTGCACGGGTTCCACGGAAAGATCTGCACGAGAGCCACCTATCATGATCCGAAGGACATCAGCAAGTTGTGTAGTGAACCATGCCACAAATACCACCTAATTAAGACGAGTCGAAATGGGATATTCGTATTCTTTTTCCATTTTCATATTTTAACTACACATGAATATTTCAAGTCTCCCGCTCATTTTGGTATACCTTTTCTTAGAAGTACGCTAATTGTAAATAGTTTAAGAACATTCTTGAGAGTAATCCTGCGTAGTAGTTTTTTAGAACGTTCTGGTAAACTTACTAGGTAAAACATCAATAAGTTTGTAAATATTAGTCTTAGAGAAGAGATATTTTATATATTGATAGGAAAGTTTTACTTCAGCTATTCGCAGCATTGGCATCCCATTTCACATTTACTTCATGTGACAGTTTCGAAGTACTGCAAAGTTGTTTTTGGAAAGTTAGGTTACAATTTTTTTTTAATGTTAGGTTGAAAGCAATTTCTTAAGAAATAGAATTGTCTATACACATGCCCAATTATCTCAGGAACTAACTGACACCAAGGACTGAAATTTTTACTACACATTTGCACTTAAATAGGCTTTGTTTTAACGAAAAGGTTTTTATGTATATGGATTAGATTTTTTTTTAAATTTTAAAACTCATCATTTTTCAATAAAAGTTTAAGAGCTTAGTTAAGAAAATTCTAAGTATAATTATTTTTCATTTATCAACAGTAAAAAATTGCTGAAAATAATTTGAAAATTGTAGCTCATTATGTTAAATAGTTGCTGAGAAAATGAGTCAACTTTTAAAATTGGCAAGATAAGGCATCTGGACTCTCCTTAAATGCAAAAGCAGAACTCTCTGCCTAACTACATTGTATAAAGACTGGTGAAATCCTAACTTTAACTCCTGTATTATTTCACTATTGTTCACGATATTGTTTTATTAAATAAATATAGAAATGTGTACCTTAATACCAAGCAGTATCGGGTAAAAGTTGTTACCAGAAGGCACGCTGAGAATGCTGCCTTCAGCAAAATTTAGTTCCACTGCTTATGTTAAAGTTATAGTTTAATGAAGGCAAATGTACACATCAGTAACAGACAACATTGTAACATTGTGCACACGTAAAGTACAGCAGCAGGAGCAGGAATGTTGAGCTAAATGATGAATGCAGTCGATGAGCGCAGATGTTGAGGAAACCTTGTCGCCCTGAGGCAAGCTCGCAAACACAAGAGGTGGAGGTAACATCTTGGAAGAATTTGCTAGCAGGAGGGAGTAAAGTTAGCAAGGCGGAGATTAGGTGGTTACAAGTATTGAACATACTGCATCACAACGACATTCAGGAATGTCGACCACATTCTCATCTCAAGACGTCGCTTTGCATGCCACAGATACTCAAGGTATTGGCAGTCTGTCTGTTCTTCCAAGAAATTGTCGTCAAGTTATTTGCTTTGCAATACACCTTTCAAATTTCTTCGCAGGCACAATTTCTGTTTTTCAACTCAAGAGTGTGTAACAAGAACGTTAGTATTTAAAAGAAATTACAGAACTTTCTCATGATTTGCTCATTAAATTACTCTAATTAAAACTTATTTTTTGATTTGCTATTTACTAAAAATTGTATATGTTGCACCCAAAACCCTTCTCTACTCATTTGGCCAATGAGGACAATTTTATCAGTTTTTTCAGTTTATTCCTCTATCTACTTTATGATAATCCAGGTTTCAGAAATAATCTTATTGCACATTTTCTTCCGTTTAGAAAGGGATTGATTGAATAGCCTTAGGCGATATAACATGTTTTATAGCAGATTGTCATGTGATGATTTTGAAATCCCTTTTATTTTCATAGCCAGTAATGTTGCAATTCATAAAATTTTCTCTGTCTATTCTACAACAAACTGTTCTTACAAAACTTACCTACTTGACATTAATCTAAGATGAACATAATAAAAGTTGTTTTATTACATATTTTATCGTAGGTATAAGGAGAATAAGGGAATTCACTACATTAAAGCTATAGTCAAATCTTTTAACAGCGGGTCACTATATAATGCTTTGAAATTCCTTCTCTTTTCATGACCTGAAGAGTAAAAAAGAATAACGAATATCCATTTGTGAAAAGATATCGCGGAAATGGTTAACTTCAAAAGAAAGTATTTGACACAAATTGTGTGTTTAAACGATATTAATACATTTTTGTGCAATAAAATTGTCTCTAATTCTTACGGTTTACACGTTATGCAAGAAGCATTCATAATGAAGAACACTTAGGGGCTATACTCAAAACAATTCAAGATATTTTTTCAGGAAAATATTTTAAGTACATGGCTTTCAATCAGAGTCATTATAGCTTTTTTTTTTAAGAAGTTGCCCCTAAGTCCTTTATAAAGAAAGTTCCGAGAAGGGGGATTTTATTGAAAATTTTCTTGCCACATTCTTGGGAAATGTAGCATTTAAATATTAAATTTGGTTTTAACGATCTTCCTTAATGATTTATAATCCTTGCAGACTCGTACACAGGAATATTTTTCTAAAAATGCTATTATAGGGGGTTTGCGGGATTTCGAATTCATCAAATATTTTAGTGGAGGGTACCACATCCAAGTTACTGTACACTGTAAAGAAAATAAAATTCGGAAGTATCTGGAAACAATTAAAAAGTAAGTCATGAGTTTTACTATTTATTCTGTATCTCACTATTTCTAATTATATAAGATCCAATGAAAATGAGATTATACTGGAGAATAGTATTTATTAGTTTACGCATAAGAAATAAATGAAACACGGTATTCCTACTTTCACCAGCATCGCTAAATGATTAATTACACAGATACATATACAGTTTGAGAGAGATATTCTCCCCTCTTTCACCATAATTGTGATTTTAAAAATAACTTTGCTGTTACCGATACTCTCATTAATTTTTTCTATACACTTCCATCACATTGTGTAAAACCAACAAAAACTCTGAATACGATCATTTGAAAACGTTAAAACAAAAGCAATGGTAAGCCGAATTGCATTATTATAGCCAGAATACAATATAATTTGAAATAATACCTGAATTCATTACAGTGTCACTCACAAAAGTATAGAGTGGAATGATGACTGCAGGCACAGGGATTTTATATCTCTACCTGTTTGGGTGTGAGTAGAGGGAGGGAGGTGGTATTGAATAAAACTTGTCCATTACTACAAATAATCAAGTTCCATCAACATAATGCAGCGAGCTCCCTCGCATTCATCCCCTTCATTCAAATGATATACACTGCCATTTTCAGATATTCCCCATTATTCCAGTACCTTGAAGCGACTGACGGTGCTAGGCTAATGCTCTAAGGCAAAAGCGACTCACGCGCGAAAATCATTTCGTCAACTGACTTTGGTAACGTGTATTTATAAGCTTTGCTGACAATATGGTCCGCTATCAGGAACGTAATCGTATAACAGTTATTATGATAATAACAATAATATAATTGTTATTATCTTAATAATACGAATAAAATTTATTGAACTTAGGCGTCATTTAGAAACCGAATGCAGAATTTGTGAAGGACAAAGTGACGTCTTGGCAGAATATTTCCAGGTTCTACGGTGTCTCCCACCACTTATTACACCAACTGTTCCAAACACATATTTTACCATAATTTCAAGTCTTCCACTTCTTCGCTTTTATACGAGTCAGGAATGATCACCATTCTGGCTTCTCTCTAAACCAGAGCCTCTGCTCCTCAACGGGTGACACCGTGGTAATGTGTACGATTCGCCTCCGGGAGGTCCAAATTTATATCCCCCTCGGTGACTCTTATTTATAAATCTGACTTTTGGTTTCTTGTGGTTTCCATGGCTGTATGGTTTCTCTTATGCCACGTTTGCGTCCCCATAAATTCCCTTTTATTCCGCTTCCTTCTCATATTTCTAGTGTTTTGAGATTTGTGGTCTACGGCGGAGTCGGACAGATGGTGCAAATGAATGCTCAAAGGTGAATACGAGAGAGCTGATCGAGGGTTACTCGGCACCCTCTCTGGGCAGCTCCAGCAATATCTACGAGCCTGCAAATATTAGGATTTCCACACCTCTCTATATGGCCTGTTTGTCTGAGGCCTAAGTCCTCCTGTTGTTCCTTCACATCGTCTTTTCACTCTCGAGAGTGTCAGCCACTGTAAATCTATGAAGGTCACAGGGAACGAGGTTTTCACCTCCGTTGTCTCATTTAAACCTAACCTACAAGTTACATTTTAACTCTTAGTTAATAAGTAATTTTTGGCTATTATGCAATTCATTTGAGTGAGATGATTAAAAGACAAAATTAGCTGTTTTTAAAGTTTAATATGAGAATATTTAAATTAATTATAAATGGATTTTCTCTGATTTAAAAGATATAATTGTCTTTTAAATATCTTTAATAGGCGAAATTTTTATCAAAATCGTAACATATATTTTTGAGAAAATAAACATTTTAAAAGAGTAGCTTGGGGTGGGAAGTTTCCTCGAAATCATTGTTTCGCATCTTTGGAGGACACTAAACTTGAATGCCTAGGTTGGTGTTTACCGACTTTTCATTTTTGAGTTATCGTGTTCACAGACGCACGGACACACACGGACCTTTTTCTAAAAATCTGCTGTGTTCTTTTCACATAACCATGTATACATCTCTGTAACAATTATTGTTAAAATTGTTATTCCTCATGCTAATCGAGATAAAAGTTAGTAGAGTTGTCTTATTAATTGCTTTCTTGTAGGTAGAAGGGCAATAAGGGAATACACTAGGCTAAATCAATAGTAAAATCTTTTTAAAAGCTGGTGCCATGTGATTGAAATGCTTTTCTTTGCATTACTAGGAGTTGACAAATTCCCGTATGAGAAAAGTTTAAGTATTTTAAAACCAAAACCAATAACAAAAAAATTCTCAGAAATGGTCAATGGTATTTTAACGAGATTTACATTTCCAGTAGCAAGGTTTTTTTCTATCTCTTACGGTTTAGCAGTTATGCAACATTCATCCAGAATTAAGAGCTCTTCAGAGGCTATTCCCAGAAAATTCAAAATATACTTTTTATTGGTCATGTAAATATATTTAACATACTGTATTTTAATCAAAATCTTTGGAGTCAGTTTTGAGAAAATAAAAATTTTTGAAAATATTTCCATGGAAGGTGGGTTTTCCTAAAACTCTTCGTGTCGTATAAATAAATAAATACAACATTTGGTATTTTACTTTATTTTCTTTATGAGTTATCGTGTTCATGGACACACTGATATACTGACACACACAAACATACACTAATCTTTATATCGAATTTATGGGTGCAGTGGAATACCTTATCTACCATGTACTATGTAGAAAAAGTAGAAATATTTAGGGAATCCTAGAACATGTAGTTTCTGTAAAATCGCGGTATGATTTTCTGGGTGGAGTGTAATACCTTCTACCTGCCCTATATAGAGAAAGTAGCTCTGCAAGAACATTGCCATCAATTAAACTTGAAACAAATATTCTTCCCATTAAGTGAAAGTTAAAAATATCTGCTATAAAATTTATTTCAGCCAAAAACGCAGAGGCTTTGTAATATTTATATTAATTTATACAGGCGCTTTCCATATATACCTGCAGAGTAATGCGATACCGTTAGCGTATATATTCCGAAATGACGGATGTTGGCTGTCAACATGGAAGGATACTATAAAGCGACTTGATCCTGTCCTGCGGAACTCCGTCATCATTACGTCACGCGAATTATTACTTGTGACACGTCATGATTTACTTGGGCAGTATCGGGTGTCGCTGCCTGGCACTGCAGCACGCCCCCGTCACAATACAATGAAAATTGTTCTCGACGCCTTGTGTCAATTTGGTCTGACTAGGTTAAGGATATGTGTGCGAGAGATCGATTTCTAATATCTCTTCGGGGGCCAGCTCTGCCGCGATAGTCCTCGATCTATTCTGGGAAATTCCATAACCTCAAAGGTATATAACTTCTGGTAATAATGCAAATCCGAGGAATATATTCAGATATTACTCCTTTAATTTGTAATCGTTGTTTTTAGAGATGACTTGTGTACAACAATAAAAATTTGGTGTCCTATTTACATGACTTTCTCCACATACAATTATTGTTAAAAAGCTTATGCTTCATTTTACTTCATGCTAATCGAGAAAAAATTAGCAGAAATAATCTTATTGCTTGCTTACTTGTAAATAGAAGTGATAGTCAAAAGCTGGTTATTATGTGACTGAAGTTCCTTTGTTTGTATGGACAGGAGTTGACAAATTCCTGTATAAGAAAAGTATAAGCTTTTTAAAGCTGAAACCAAAAACAAGGAATATCTATAAAGCGATCAACTCCACGAAAAAAATGTATATAACATAAATTGTGTGCTTCAACGTGCTCTACATTTTTTGTGTGGTAAGTGTTTGTCCATCTCTTACGTTTAGCAGTTATATAAGGTTCTGTAAAATTCATCCAAATAAAGTAGTCTATCTAGGCCATTCCCAGAAAATTCAAGATATATATTTTATTTGTCGGGTAAATATCTTTAATGTATGACATTTTAATCAAAATCATTAAAGCCATTTTTGAGAAAATCAAAATTTTCGAATTGTTTCCCATTTAAAGGGTAGTTTGAGATGGTGGGATTTTTCTCAAAATCGTCGTGTCGCATCCCTGGACGATACCAAACTTAAATACAAAGTTTGGTATTCTGCTGACTTTTCGTTTTTGGGTTATCGTGTTCATAGACAAACGGACACACACACACACACACACACAAACACACATACATATTATTTTTCTTAAAATACTTTTTTGGATACAGGGACCCTAAAACATATATTTCCGGTGAAATCTCGGTATCGAATTGTTGGGTGTGTATACTACCTTCTCTATACACTGTATATAGCACTTGTAGAGAAAGTAATAAGAATCCGTGGCGTCATACAAGAGCAAAACAAGCTTCTAAGGGCTTTTTAACGCTCTTCTAAGATGGTTTTCTTCAGGTAATATAGCCTACGTCACATTTCGACTTGAAATTCTGTACCTTAGCGAGTTAAAAACCCGTGTCTAAGACATAGGAAGTTTTCACCCTGGACTTTCATATTACAGCACAACAACGAATTTGTGTAATATTTAGTGCCATTAAAAAGGGACTTGGCTTTCAAGGCGAAGAAGAGAATCTAGAAAGCTCTTAATCCGTCGATATTAATCTACGCGCCTGTATTTCAAAATTTAAGTAGGATTTTTTAAACTAACAAAGGAATGTCGACGTTTAGCGGTTTCCATCCACGTGCATTAAACGCCTGGCTGCATTATGAACTTCTCTAACAATTGGCTGGCCAACATGCCTACTTAGGGCGTGAGAACAAATGTGAAGGAAGAGAACAAAACAATTGGTAACAAGGAGAATCACATTAGGATCTCCACCCTTTCACGCTCACACAAAAACACCGTGCATGAATAATTGTTAATAAGCCCCTCTCTCAATAAAGCTCTTAATAAAAATCCTCACCTCATTTACACTGCAGCGGTATATGCATTCAAATGACAAACGTGTGAGACGCGGTGAGGAAAATTAAAAATTATTGCTTGCAATTAAAGCACTGAAGCGATTTAACTACATTTCATACACATACACATGAAATAAAATGGTAAACGAAATGCTACTGGGCCAACTTTCATTTTTTTAATTATGTGTTTTCTTTTCATTTCATCAGTTACTGTGAACATTACAAACAACGTTCAATTGCTACAAAACTGGCATTTCAACGTTGATACATTCGTTTCAGCGTTAGCCTGTCATTTTCTCAGATCATTCCGGCTTCTCATATTTTTATGTTCCTTCATTCCCTAAAAATAAGGAAGAATGCTCAAATTTAAACTGTTGAAAATGCTCTAAATAAATTTTTGGGTAAGCACCTTCAATTCGATTAAAAATGACGCTTCACCAAGTAATCTTGCAACCCTGCTTTGAACGAGTATGTTATTCAAGCTACATGCCATTTTTTAATTATGTTTTACAAAATAAAGGGCTATAATGGGTTTTGAAAAAAATAGAAATATGACTATAGCGTAGGTTAACTTGAACATTGGCACTAACAAAATATTATAAGTATAATATTTCTGTCAAGATTTACTATTTACAACATTTCTACATATTTAAAAAGGTAC
The DNA here is from genome assembly GCA_030762935.1 of Hymenopus coronatus. NCBI lineage: Eukaryota > Metazoa > Arthropoda > Insecta > Mantodea > Hymenopodidae > Hymenopus > Hymenopus coronatus. The sequence goes on along the minus strand of CM060888.1, from coordinate 81,182,123 downwards.
ACATTTTTGTTAATATTATACATGTTGGTTCTACCGGAACGTTGCTACCTGCGGTGAAAGGGAACCAAAGCTCAGTTCCCGTTATGGGCATGGAGATTTTACTACGCACGGAGGTCAGTCTGTGTCTGTGTATGTGTGTGTTTGTGTATCATTCTGGAGGGAACTCCACAGTGTGGCCACCACTGGACTTGTGTGTCAGACCCTAAGAGGAGAGTTAATGATATGAGATTATTATCGACGGGCGGCCGAAACCAAACCGTGGGGAAAGAGTGCAGGGTCTCTAGCACTCTAATGTAGACCAAGCAGTTCATCTCGACGCAAGGAGCGCTAGGAGTCCAGTTTGATCGAACCCCCTGGGACCTACAGACGACACCAATGCCATTCCGCCGACACTTAGAAAGCTGAAAGAGATCGGTTTGATGAAGTAAAGAAACAGGGCATTCAGTAGAATGAAGCAACCAACAGGAATTTCTAGTGGCCCGGAAAGCTCTCCGAAAAAACTATGGGTGAGAGACTGACCACAGAAATCGAACCCACGACCTCCCGAATGCCACTCCCAGACGAAAACACTGAGCTTCATGGAGGTCAGGTGAAATTTGTATGTCTTTGGGGACAATTGAGCAACAATTTGATGGACAAATATCGCCTCAAACTGTGTCCAAAGCTACACGAGTGAGAAGGCTACACGATAGCTGAGAAATACTAGTAATACAGGTAATACAGTAAAATACTATCTCTTTATTGTTGATTTATGGTTACCAAGCCAAAACCAAAATTCCGTTGCAGATGTAATACTAAAGCGTTTAATCTCAGCATTAAATTTTATTGGAGGATTTCGAACCATCATTTACATATTACGGAGAGAGAGAGAGAGAAAGAGAGAGAGAGAGAGAGAGAGTTAAAAAAGGGAGAGATAAATATATGTAGTTGTTGAAAAATATGAATGGAACATCTTATAAACTTAATATTTAATATTATTTGCAATGTTTATCTTTCTGTTAGCCTACAAGTAACCCAGGTAGGTTCGATAATTTTTGGTCATAGGATCCTAAAATCTGTGGAATATTTTGGAGTTTAGAGACAATGAATGGATGGTGGTCACACTTGCAGATTAAATGCATAATCATGAACTTGTTCAATGTATTTTTGTTAAATTATATGAATGTTACAGAAAAAAAATCCGACTTCCATTCACAAAACGTTCATAACCTAACATGTAACAAGTATTCCTACAAAGTGTTTTAACTGATTCATGCCAATTAAGATAAACGTTAGCAAAAGTAGTCTTATTACTTAAAAAGGAAAGGGAGTACACTAGGCCAAAACGATACTCAAATCTTTTAAAACATGATTGCTAGATGATTAAACTTCGGTTCTCTTTGCATGACCAGGAGTAAAACAAAATAAACAGGTACAACAAATTTCCGTTTGAGAAATGTTTTGACCGTACTAAAATTGAAACCAATAAAAAGGAATAACTCAAAAATGATTAACTTCACAAAAATGAATGTGATATAAACTGTGTGTTTTAAGGATATCTACATTTATTGTCTATATCTTACAGTTTGTAAATATGTGAAATTCATCCAAAATGAAGAGGCCTACAGAGGTATTCCTAAAAATTCAAGATATACATTTTTTTCGTGTAAATGCCTTTAATATACCATATTATAATCAAAGCATTAAATCAATTTTTCTAAATTTTTCCATGTTAAGTGTAATCTTTCTGTTGCATCCTAGGAAGATGTTGAACTTTATTGCAAAGTTTGGTATTTAACCGACTTGTTGGTTTTGAGTTATAATGCACACAGCCAATAACACTCTCTAAAAATATATTTATGGATACAGGGGCCCTAAGACGTACATTTCTAGTAAGATTTTTTTTTCTTTTTATTGTTTCATTTATATAGCCCCCTTTAACATCTAAGGTCATATATCGGGAGCTTTGCATGAGAAGGAACTCGTCTGTAGGTTCTTTACGATAGGTTTTTTAAATCATTTTATTTTCCTCAAATAAACACATTCACTCTCGCATACATACTTTCAGACACTGAGGGGGATAGGGAATAATTCTGGTTAAAGAAAAATTTCCCGCCCCAGTTGGGAATCGAGCGCGGGACCTTCGGGTGAAAAGTCAGTAACATCTTGATGTCGAATTTTGAATAAAAAGTAATACTTTCTCTACCTATGTACTATATATTAAGCGGAGAAAATAAAAATGTTATTTTGTCTTTAAATATTAAGTATATTTTAAATGAAAACCACATGTTTTTAATGGCAGCTTACAAACACTTTAAGGCTATTATAGGAATTTCTTTCTCCCCTCTCTGAATACATTGCTGTAATTCCTGATAATTATTCCGACTTATCATATAAACGTTTACTACCTACGTTTATTCATTAGAATTTAACACTGCTAGATTGCTTCAAAAGATATCAGGCGCCAAAACAAGTTTGTATGCAAATATTTGTTGCATTTATCTTGGGTTTCATGCTCGGCTGTTTTATTTATATTGACTTTTTACACGTGCCATTCTCGCTCAAAGCAGCAGTTTTAGGTACTAAAGTTAAAGTAAGTGCTGTATGGAGTATGGGTCTTTGAGTGACAAAACCTTCCTTGTCAGATGTTGATGGCCCTTCAGCTTTTAAAGGAATTGAGATTATTATTATTATTATTATTATTATTATTATTATTATTATTATTAATATAATATTCATGTGACATTCTTTTCCGTTAATCGTTTAACCGTTACTAGTCCTAGCCACCATAAACTATTCTTGCAAATGTTTATTCTATCTACCTAACTTTAATTCAAACAAACTTTTGAGGCATTACATCGTTGAAGGTATAAATGATAAGTCAAAAGTTCAAAATCTATCGTTATATGCTTTCCGAGGAATATCACTCTGTTGGTAATAAATCGCGAGAAGCAACCTTAAAAAATAACAAAATATTGGAAAACTCAGACTCGTAAACGACTAAATTCATTTTTTACTTTCTCTACACGTACTTTGTACATAATTTTTAGAGAATATATTGTAATGCACCTAAAAATTCGATACCGAAAATACATGTTTTGGGTCTAACTGAAACCAAAAAAAAAAAAAAGAATCATTTTTGGAAAAACGGTCCGTGTGTGGGTGTGTGTGTGTTTGTGGACAGCATAGCAGAAGCACAAAAAATCTGTCAGATACCAAACTTGTATTCAAGTTCAGTAACTTACAAGGATGCGACACAAAGATTTTAAAGAAGATACCCAAAGTTTTCAAAAATTTTGATTTTCTCAAAAATGGCTCTAACGATTTTGATTAAAATATAGCATACAAAGCTATTTACCTGATAAATAAAATGTATATGCGGAATTTTCTGAGAATAGCCTCTGAAGTCTACTTTATTCTGAATGAAATGTACGGAATTTTGTATAACTGGCAAACTGGAAGAGATAGACAAAAACTTACCTAAAGGAAATGTAGAGCTCGTTAAAACACACAATTTTTGTTATATACGTTTTTCTTTCGGAGTGGATAGTTTTTTTAGATATTCCTTGTTATTGGTTTCAGCTTTAAAAAACGTATACTTTTCTCATACGGGAATTTGTCATCTCCTGTCCATACAAACAAAGGAACTTCAGTCGCATAGCAACCAGCTTTTGACTAATACTTTAGGCTACACTACTCCTGCTACTTGAATGGAAGCAAGTAATAAGACTATATAATTTTTCCTAAATTAGCGTGAACTAAAAAGAAGCGTAAGCTTTTTAACAAAAATTTGTAGCAGAGATGTAGAGAAAGTCACATGAATGGAATACATCAGGTTTTATTTAGTACGTCTTGTTTATCTGTTGTGGTTTACGAGTTAATCAAAATTATACAAAATTCTGAATAAAGTATCCTTCATAGGCTATTCTCAGAAAATTCAAGATATTATTCTTCTTATTTAAATGTAAATAACTTAATCACTTTTATAAAAATTGTTATAGAAAATTTTAATGAAATTGAAACTTTGAAAAATCTTCCCTATAAAGAGTAATCTCAGGTGGAGGATGTTCCTACCGCATGTTTGTAGAATGACGAGTCTATTACCAAGTTTGGTATTTATAGGAATTTTTTTCTTTATTATATAGCGTAATGCTTATATATACTTAATTAGTTTGAGTACTTCTTTCCGTTTTACTTGGCCGAAATAAACCACAAAGAATGAATCATTAAGACAGAAGAATGGCTGTATCACACGACCCCGGTCAGCCCATTCCCTCCTCCAGTGTCCGTTCAGGTGAAGGAATTCCGAAGGCAGAGAAAGATGGAGCAATTATATTTCATATTCAGCAAGGGGGAGGGGGTGAATGGAACGCGAAAGGCAATAAAACTGGCTTTGAGGAAATGAGAATCGTTCTTGCTATACCAGAGGAAACGATTACGGCATTCCAAACAAAGGCAAGGGTCCCTCTGCCAGGAGGGTACAATCAGCAATATTCAACTCGCATGTGTAAACCTGACAGGAAATTGTGAGCCGAGTTTTACAGCATGTTCTTATTCTGTGGTTATCTGCACAGAAGCTGCAAACCTGTGCTTCTTCTCATTTACAATACACAGTGCTTATTACTCTCGCTATACGTACTAGGTACATAGTGTATAGAGAAGGTATTGCAATGCACCCAAAAATTCGATACAGAAATTTCACCGGAAATACATGTTCTAGCACACCCTGAATACAAAAAAAAGACATTTTTACAAAAATGTCCGTGTTTATGTCTGTCTGTCTGTGTGTGTGCCTGTATGTGTATGTGTGTGTCTGTGAGCAGCATAGTTCAAAAACGAAAAGTCCGCTAAATACAAGACTTGGTATTTAAGTTCAGTATCTTCCAAGGATGCGACACGATGATTTTCAAGAAACCACCCCCCAATCCCAATTACCCTTTACATGGAAATTTTTAGAAAATTATAATATTCTAAAAAATGGCTCTAACGTTTTGATTAAAATATCGTTTATTAAAGATATTTACCTGACAAACAAAATGTATATTTTGAATTTTCTGGGAATAGCATGTAGACTCTGGATGCATTTTATGGAATTTTGCATAACACCTAAATATGAAAACAAACAATTTATGCTATATACATTTTTTTTCGTGGAGTTGATCGTTTTTAAGATATTCCGTGTTTTTGGTTTCAGCTTTAAAAATACACGTTTCTCATACGGAAATTTTTCAGCTCCTGTCCACACAAACATAAAAACTTCAGTCACGTAGCAACCATCTTTTCACGATTTTAGCCTATCCTACTTCCTTAGTTTCCTTCTACTTTCATGGAAGCAAGTAATAACACTGTTACTACTAATTTTTTTCTCGATTAGTATGAAGTAAAGATAAGAATAAGCTAATTCAAAATCTTCTCGGGCTTCTAGCCAGGTAAAAACTTGGCTTGACACCAACGTTTCGAAGAAGTGAACCCTGAAGACGAGGAAGATGCACTTCTTCGAAACGTTGGTGTCAAGCCAAGTTTTTACCTGGCTAGAAGCCCGAGAAGATTTTGAATTAACACGTCGCCAGGAAAGCTTCAGTTCTTATTTTAAGAATAAGCTTTTTAACAATAATTTGTTGCAGAGATGTAGTGAAATTCACGGGAATGGAACACATCAGATTTGATTTTATGTTAGTAAACGAAATAGCTAGATGAAAGTAACTATGGAACACTTTCCTTTTGAATTGCATTTATAAACATCTAAAATTAGTTTAACTAAAACATAATTTATTATATCAAATTATTGTTTAAATACCAGATCTTTCATATCCAATGACATACTGAAACCAGGGTTAACTTGAGAAATGTAGGAGTTGGTTATGAATAGTTTTTAAATGTTTTTATTGCGTTTAACGCACACTTTTACAAATAATGGCTCCGCAAGCAATAACACAGATGATGAGAGGAATCAAAATGGAGCACCGGTGGAATGTGAGGCAGGAGAAACCGAAGGATCCGAGAAAAACAGTCCCTGTGCCGTTTTTGTGCACCACATTCGGTCACTTGGGATTGAACCTGGGCCATCAAGGCTAGAGGCAAGTGGTGTAACCACTCGGCCACGGCGCAGTCGGTTGAGTGTGATGAGTCATTTCCGCTAAAAGGTTATGAATTAAACATTTAGAACTCTTAGAAGAACTTAATCACCTTTATTTTTCGAGAAGGATTTGTGTACACATTTTACATTAAGTTTGGCTAAATAATAAAAAACAAATTCTAAGCCATCTCAGTCTAACATACTAGGGGTTAAACAGATGTTTTTACACTGATTAAGTATACATTAAATATGTACCAGCTGACCCAACTGCTCCGTATTTGCATTTTCTGATAATCATTCTTACAGAGTTGCAGAACTCAAGGGGAAATTTCAAGTTAAAATCGGCCGGTGTAAAACTGGCGAACGCAGCCCTCTCAATGACAATGACCCGCTCACTACCCTTGCTGATAAGCAAGAGTTTTTTTTTTTTTAAAAAAAAAAATTCCGGTACTCAAAAAGTTTTTATCTTTTTAACACACAATTTATGTCGTATTCATTTTTTGTGGAGTTTGCCATTTCCGAGATATTGATAGTTACTGGTATAAATTTTAAAACATGTTTATCAAACGGAAGTATTTCATTCTTCTTTCGTTTGTTTTACTCTTGGAATGTAAAACAGATCCGAATTCCAATCACATAACTAACAGATTTCAAGTCATAAGCTTATTAATAAAATAATTTATTAACACATTTATTGTTCATAAAAACTAAAATGTTTAATGTTTTATAGGAAATGCATCAGATTTTATACCTTTAACTTTTATACTTTTTATTTTATACTTTTATAAGTAGAATAATGTATCCCTTTATTTTCCTTCTAGTTATAAGGAACTAAGTAGTAAAATTATTTCTGCTAATATTTATTAGCATGAACTAGATAGAATAATTAGCTTTAGTAGAATAGTTTGTTACAAAATATAACGTTTTAATAGAACAGCTAAGATTTTTGATAGGTAAATTTGAGAGATATTAGGTTGAAGTGGGTATACTATTACATTCTAGGATGAATATATAAAACCCCTGATGTGTTACATTCACATGACTTTCTCTAGATGCTCTACAAACTTACTGTAAAAGACTATTCTTCTTTCTACACAATGCTAATCGAGATAAACGGACAATTCCTATCGGAGAAAAGTATAAGTATTTCACAATTGAAACCAATAACAAGGAATATCTCGGAAACGGTTACCTCCACAACAAAAACGTAAAGGACATAAACTGTGTGTTTTAGGAGATCTACATTTTATGTGGTAAGGGTTTGTCTATATCTTACGGTTTAGCAACTAAGCAAAATTCGGCAAAATTCATCCAGAATAAAGAAGTCTTTAGAGGCTATTCCCAGAAAATTCAATATATACATTTTATTTGGTATGCAAATAGCTTTAATATATGGGATTTTAATCAAAACCGTTAGAGCCATTTTTAAGAAAAGTAAACATTTTCGAAAATGTTTCAATTTAAAGGGTATTTTATGGTGTGGGGATTTTATTGAAAATCTTCGTCTCGTATCTTTGGAAGACGGTAAATTTAAATACCAAGTTTGGTATTTAAGAGCATTTTCGTTTTTGAGTTATACTGTCGACAGACACACACATGGACCTGTTTCTAAAAATTAATTTTTCGGATCCAGCGGATGCCAAAACATATATTTGTGGTGAAATGTTTGGATGAAAAAAAAATACATTTTTTATCCACTGTACGTGCGAGCTAAGGAAGTAAATGAGCTGTAGCTTTTCTATGAACCAGAGATCGGTGTCTCTAGCTTGAAACTGTGTAAACTATCGCTAAAGCTAATGTCGATAGTTTGGTAAACGTATCCATTGTGTAAGTGTCAGCTGAAGCTGTAAGGCTATGAATATGAACGGATCAAGGAGGGTACCTGGAGAATAAATCCTTTCCTTTGTCTTGGCAGTGCAGCCCAGCTTGGGGCAGATAAGTATTCAATTAACTAATCCAACCAGCTTTGCGAAACCGAGAAAGTGGTGTAATGTTTGTTGGGGACAATTGTACCTTCCTAGAGGTGAAAACAAATCACGATCAGCGTTGCAGATCACTTGAGCCTCCACCTCCAAGCTATTGGATTTGTTAGGCAGGCAATGGCAGCTTATCGAGCAAACACGAGTGTCATTTACCGTCAGCACAATAGAACACCGCATTGCCTTTTGTACTCCCGTGCGTTACATTATAGGCCCCTGTAGTATATACTCACTCACTCACTCGCTCGCTCTGATTTGCCTGCCACCGAGAGCAGGAAGGGTTGCCTATACTGTGGGATGAGAAGGGGAGGAAATATCGACTGCTGCGTAGGAAGAGAGAAGCTTGAACGACAAGGTTGCTGAGGCTTTTGGCAAAGGAAACACCATTTCCACTTTGCTCTCTATGTACCTCCGACCCCATATGTCATCCCATCTGTGAATTACATCTGAAAGCTGAAACCCAGACTAAAGCACGACTCTGAAAATTGTATGGTAGGTAAAAGGAAGGTAAAACGATGGTAGGCAGTGTGAAGTTAAAGGGGACGTGGTGGTGAGGGGACAGATGGAGTGGAAAGGGTTTGTGAAATTAAATAAGAGTGGAAAACGTAGCTAGGGAGTGAGCGAACCATTACCTGTGGTTTTCCTTTTACAGAGGAAATGTACTGCATGGAGAATGGAGAGGAAAGAGTTGAAATAATAATTACACACCCACACACGGGAAAAGCGTTTTGTTCAGTCAAGTGATCCTCACACCAGCATGGCTTGGTCAGTGTCACCTCCTCCCTTGTGTGTGCTACATACAAAGTGACGTCGTCCTCGGCGGATCGGTAAATGTTGGCACGCCTCCTCTCAATTGACTCTCTGACAGAGAAACTCCTGCCACCTTCGGGGCTTTAATAACACCTCAAGCAAGAACTTGTCTCCCTTGTCTTACGGACGTCCCATCTGTTGCTACAAGATGTCCAGGCTAAAGAGGGGAGGGCTCATTTGTACCCCTGGGAAAGTCAAAGTGGGCTCAAAATGAAACTACACTTTCTTCTACCATTTTAAGATGTTTTACTTTATCTACACGTACTATGTACATAGTAGATAGAGAACCAAACCCAAAAATTCGATACCGAGATCGGAAATACATGTTTTAGGGTCCCTTGTATCAAAATAAAAACTATCTTCAGAAAAAGGTCCGTGTGTGTCAGTGTATCCGTGAGCACAATAACTCAAAAAAAGTTGGTAAAGTACCAAATTTAAGTATAGTATCTTCCAGATATGTGACACAAATGTCTTGTGAAAAAAATGTATATCTTGAATTTTCTTGGATTAGCCTTTAAATACCTCTTTATTCTGAATGAATTTTGCTGAATTTTGAGTAACTGGTAAACCATAAGAGATAGACAGAAACTTAGTACACAAATAATGTAGATTACGTTAAAACACATAAATTATGTCATATACGTTTTTAAGTGGAATTGGCCATTTCTAAGATATTCCTTGTTATTTGTTTCAGTTTAAAATACTTAAAACTTTTCTCACATGGAAAGTTGTACTTTCATGGTCCCACATAGAAACGTATTTCAACCACGTGGCAACCGCTTTTAAAAGATTTGACTATCATTTTAGGTTAATGTATTCTCTTGTGTTCCTTCTACTTATAAGGAATTAAATAAGGCAATTTCTGCAAATGTTTATCTCGATTATCTATAAATTAGAAGAATATACTTTTTAACAATAATTTGTTATAGCAATGTAGAGAAAGGCATTTGAAAGGAACACATAAGATTTTAATAGAAAACAACCCGATGTATTCCATTCCTTTGAACTTATCTATCCCTTCCAAGCAAACCTATCTTAAGGGAAACTGGGATTATATTTCAATGTTTATATTACTGTGTAGATTTTCCGAACATTTTACTGTGATGTATTAGAAGTATGTTAATATGAGTAAACACTTTTTTTTAAACTTGGATGCAAACTTTGTAAGATAAAAATTATTTCATAAATGTTAATATGTAAATATAAATTTAATAACCAAAACATTTCACCAGCCTCAAAGTTTGAAAAAAACATGTTTGTCCATTTTTGAATTTGAGCTCTAAACCACATATAAAAACTTTAAATTGCAGTATTTCAATAGCTTTGATTATTGAAATATTTTAATTTTTTTAATTAAGTTGGAAATTTTAGTTCCTAAAATTAATAATTTGTCCAAAAATATATTTTTAATAAATCACTATGATTGTTAGACAATTTTTTCATCTTTAATATTACAATACATGCTTTGCCCATGGCAGAACCACCTGGTATTTTGCGTGTGCAGTTATCTCTTCGTGCGTTAAAAGAGTTACAGAATTCAACGGAAATATATCAAGTTAAAACCCGACAGAGGAGAACTGGATAGACCGACTTGGTTTTGCCCCTCGCAATGAGTGAGATCCGCTAACTGTCCCCGCTGATAAACAAGACGGGCAAAGCGAAGGTCACTCGCGCTAATTCTCTTGAATTGAAACAGTCCTGTTGAGTTCTGCAGCTCATTTCGCGCAAAGGGAAATCTACACACGTCAAGTACAATGCAGTTGGGTAGCTGGTAGAAATTAAGGATGAAAATGTGGTAATTGACAGAATGAATGGCGGGGGAAACGAGACTGGAAAAGAAAATGCACATTCCACTTTTTACACCAAAACTCCCACATGCGGTCACCTGTAATTGAACCTAGGTGAGAGGTCAGCGGTCTAACCACTCGGCCACGGCGCTGCCTTATTTCTGTATTTACTTCGCATTAATAAAGATAAATATTTGCAGAAATAGTTTTATTACATATTCCTCCCAGCTACAACGGGATTAAGGGAACACAGGTGGAAGGTAGTCCTTCGTTTTCATCCTGATCAAGTAAAGTGAATAAAATTTCAAGACCTTCACATAGCGATAAGCTCTTTAAAGAGTTGACTATCACAGTACCTGTGCTCCCTTATTCATCTTATATCTACAAGGAAATTACAAAATGTGTGTTAATTTTTATTTTGATTAACATGAAGGAGATAGAAGAAAACATTTTTTAAGAATAGTTTGTTGCAGAAGGGGTAGAGAAGGTCATGTGAAAACGAAAGAAAAGCAAGATGAATGTCGTAGGAAGCAAGGAACAGCAACAGCTCCAGTGCAATAAATCTGCTCCCCCTAAGATTTACACTTGCTGGACACTGCTTGGGGATACGGAGTGTAAAACAAAGAGGCTTCGAATATCCGTAACCGAGTTACGACGGGGAAGAAGGCAAGAAGGTAATGGGTTGAGGTGGAGGGTAGCTGTGTTCCAACTTCAAAGGAACTCTCCCTACCTCCTTTCTCTTCATTACTACCATTACACAGTGCTAATAGCTCTCACACCCTTTCCTGGCATACCGAGTTTTACATTTCAGTGGTCTTGGACACACACGTGAGTTGTGTTCAGCGGTACGAATGTGGCCACTCTCGGCTTCCTCCACCAGCTGGACCAAAATACACACTCGGTCAAAAATGTACCATATTGCTTAACCTTATACCATTCCAATGTAGTTTCCTAACCATTTCACAAGTAATTCATACCAAGACTTATTACTTTTCTACAATTTACCTAGTATGGAATCTAAAAAATCTGATGTGTAACATTCACATGACTTTCTCTATATCCCTGCAACAAATGATTCTTAAAAAGCTTATGCTTCTATTTACTTTATGCTAATCTAGAAAAATTAGCCGAAATAGTCTTATTACCTTCTTCCTAGTAAGTAGAAAGGAAATAAGGGAGTAGTATAGGTTAAAGCGATAATCAAAAGCTGGTTACTATGTGACTAAAGTTCCTTTGTTTGTATGGATATAAGTTGACAAATTCTAAAAAACGATCAACTCCAAGAAAAAATGTATACAACATAAATTGTGTTTTAATGTGCTCTACATTATTGTGTGGTAAGTTTTTGTCTATCTCTTACAGTTTAGCAGTTATACAAAGTTCCGGAAAATTCACTCAGAATAAAGTAGTCTTCAGAGGCTATTCCTAGAAAATTCAAAATATACGTTTTATTTGTCGGGTAAATATCTTTAATATACGATATTTTAATCAAAATATTTAGAGCCATTTTTTAGAAAATCAAAATTTTCGAAAAAAGTTCCATGTAAAGGGCAGTTTGGGGTAGGGGGATTTTTCTCAAAATCTTCGTGTCGCATCCCTGGAAGATACTAAACTTAAATCCCAAGTTTGGTATTTTACCGACTATTCGTTTTTGACTTATCGTGTTCATAGACACACGGACACACACACATACACACGCGCACGCGCGCGCGCGGACCTTTTTATGAAAATGCTTTTTTTTTATATTGGGAACCCTAAAGTATATATTTCCTTTGAAATATCGGTATGCAATTTTTGGGTGGAGTGCAATACCTTCTCTATACACTATGTACATAGTGCGTATAGAAAAAGTAAAAAATATGTTATACCGAGATTTTACTGGTACCTGTGTGAACGTGTAAAATTCTTATTATGGCTTTCTTTGGAAGCACTCTGAGCAAAGTTAACCTGAGCTTAAGGGAAGTCAAAATGTCCTATTTTGACCTATTATCTCAGCAACTATTTAAGATAATGAGCTACATTTTTAAAGGTATATTCCGCAACATTTACTTTTGATTAATGACAAAATACTTCTGCTCATTAGAAGCAAAGGTATAATTTTTAAAATAAAAATGCTGTTGAAGAATGATGGTTTTCAAATTTAAATTTAAAAAAAATAAGCATACCATATACATAAAAAGGTGTTCGTTTAAATAAAGTGTATTAAGGTAAAAATCTGTGGTACAACTTTCAGATTTATATCGAAATATTTGGGCATTTGTATACAAAACTTTACTCCTTCAGACATTGCTTTCAAACATAAATTTAAAAAAGTGTGTTGTAGCTTTCCAAATACAACTCCGCAGTACTTCCAAACTCTCACATGACGGAAATATGAGCGGGATGTCAATGCTGCGAATAACTAAAGTTACATTTTCCCAACAAAAAGAAATGGAAGATATCTTCTCTAACACTAATATTTACAAAGTTATTGATGTTTTATCAAGTAGATGTACAGAAATGTTCTAAAATATATTATGCAGGATTATTTTGAACAATATTTTTAAACTATTTACAATTAACGTAACTCTGAAAGTTATACCAAAATGAGCATTAGATTTCCAATATTTATGTAAATTAAAACATGAAAATGGAAAAAGCTATGAAAATTCTATTTCGACTCCCCTTAGCGCCAAAAATAGAATGTGACTCTGAGAACCGTATCAGTTAAAGAGTGCCCATAAATATATCTCGCTTTAATTTAATCTGGATATGTCTGTATGAACAAAAAATATTAGAGATATAACACGACTCAAAACTTAAAAATATGAAAATAAAAAATTGGGTAGAGCTGATTAGATACCGGACTGAATGGAAAAAAATTGTAGAGAAGTCCAAAACATTCATCAGTGAAGTATGAGTGCCTGCTAAGAAGAAGTGTGTATGCACAACATAATACAAAAACGAAAAGTTGTTACCAAAACTTCAGTAAATTCAGTAAGTTCCAAAGATGTCACAAACATTTTCAATAAATCCCCCGCCCAAAGCTATTCTTTGCAAAAAAAAAAAAAAATTAGAAATGTTTTATTTTATCAAAATGTTTGAGGAACGTACATTTTTATTAAAATACTTAGGTTCAAGTTCTGGTTCTATCTTCCATGTCAGTGTATACAGTAGTTACCTGTTCAGGGTATCTCTAGTTCACGATTTCGCTACTATGTGCACATGGTGACGAGGAAAACACTCATTAGCAGTAGGACGAAATCAAGACTTGCAGAAGTGAAATATGAAGAATGTAACGCAAGGACCTCTTCTTTCAAGATAGGAGGTTCTTTTACGCGCTAATAAACATTATGTACAAGAGACCAACGGCTGCACTTCCCTTCCAAAGAAAGAGTAGCCATACTAAGAACTTTTAAGATATCTATAAAGCATTCATACTAAAAATAAAATGTACGAATTATTTTATCTTGAATTGTTTTTTGCGAATAATCTGAAGACATCCTCGCTCAGAAGGAATTCTGCATAATTGTGTACAACTAGAGAAGCCTAGGAAATAAGAGGGACAAGACAAGATCTACCAAACCTAACCACGTAAGCGACAAGAAAGAGGTGTTGCCACTTGATTCAGCGGTTGTAAACAAACAGAGAGTCAAAGTGTACTGGCTGTGCCTTTCAAACCTATCCTGTCAGATAGGCTTCAAACATGTGCTAACTCCCTATTGATGTGTCGGAGGATGGTGGTGGTTGGTTGACGAAAAAAGATCCATTTTGTGAGAACTATCGTTCCTCAGAGTTTCTCACAGATGCCCTGAAACATACTGTTTAAACAAAAGCACATTGTGTTTATATATGGGCGTCTTGTAATTTGGACTGATGCGAATTTTGGAGCTAACCTTTCTCTAAAGTTAATACTTGTTTAATCACTGCATCTTAACTTTAGTTAACTTTAAGTGATGTAGAGAATTGTATATCTAAAAGAATAAAAAATAGTTTCTCGAATAATTATTGTTGTGAGGTCAGGAAAAAGTTAAAACTGCAGAAGAAAATCCGAGATGTACAATTGTTATACCAAGTGTCTATTTGCAATAATGCTTTTTAATTCGGTGTAATTTAATAAAAATATAACATTCGTTTTATTACTTGCAATCATTTAGAGATTCCTGAAATGTTTAATGTCAAATTCAAAGGCTTCCTTTAATAACAGATAACATAATAACAAAGAGCTTATAAATAAAGATAGCCACATTGTAAGCCCTTTCCGATAAAGGAGACATGGGAAACTTTTATAAAGATCATCTCTTTGGGGGACAGAAAGGGGTGGATTTCATTACGAATGTTTAAAATTCTGAAACTTCATTTTCTGTCACTCTGGTCCGACTCTATGCTTTGTACTTTAACCCTTCAAGAGAAACGTGTTCGACACTTCACCCCCACCCAGCCCTCCTCCCTTTCAAAACCATCAACCAACAAGAACCTTATTCAATTCAATCGCAATTCCAATTTAGAAATAGACTCGCTGTTATACATTTATAATGGGGTGCAGCGCAAGCCCAACTTCTCTTCCATATTATTTCACAGTCAAACATCAAAAGATGGAATTCGTTAATCAAGTTACACTTTGAAGGCAGTCAACACAGAAGAGCGAGCGAGAAAGACGCAGAGAAAAGGGTGAGAGAAAGAGACGGAGGGAGACCAATTTAACGAAGCAATATGGCGGATCAGAAAAGGGTTTGCAATGAAGGATGGCTCCCTTCCATACGACCCTTGCCATAAATAAATAGAAAATTTGGGAATACAATTTGAAGCAATTCGAAAAGTACAAGAGAAGGGAGAAGATGTATTATAATTTTCCAATAATGGTGAAAAGTGAACGCCATTTACCGCATTAGAGACTTTTTAATGGGGGTAAGTTAGAACCATGAGCTTAATGTGGTGAACGCCTTCGATGTGGGCGAAATCGCTTTTACAATTACTTCGATACCTCATACCAAATGAGATCATAATCGATTTTTATTTCTGAAATAAAGGCAGAAACGGGAGGAAGTATCAAATGAATAACAAAGGGGAAAGTTCAACTCTGAATTCTACTGAAGCAAATTATGTAACTTCCTTCTGGTATAAAGACAATTTTCTCGGCTTTTATTAAATTCCTTTATTTTATGGATTCTTACCCAACGTCTGCATTTGGTGCAACACTGCTTTGTGTCTCTTACCTACCCTCAACAACCATTAGACAATTGGTCCAGGGTGCTGTAGAGTTCCGAGACGACGAATGTTCATTGTTGTCCTCGAGCTATCCAGGAGAGAACGCAAACGCGGACTATTGCAAGTGGTTGCAGTGGTGGAACTACGTGGCGTTTAGCAAACGAGGTTATGCATTGCCAATGCAGAAGAAGAAAGAAAACAAACAAACGAATTGTAAATGACCCAAATATTTATAATCAGAGGAAGCTAAAGGAGCTACACTACCCAAATCGTAAACACGATGACAAATAACTGAAATATAGTTTCGAATTCCTTTTCTGTTGGAGTTACATAATATGTTTTAGAATACTTTATTTATTATTTGTTTATTTAAAACCAGAAACAAAATAATTTTAATATATATGCTTCATATGAATGGTTGAAATTTCGGGCATTTATTTTGGTAAAATAGACAGACAGAAAGACACTTTAAGTGCTGAAAAAAGGCAATAATGTAATTTAAATAGGCAATTGTGGAAACAGATGGTTCTTTATTAATGAAAATACCTAAGATAGTTAATTTTTGTCACATAGATCTCATTCTTGCATTCATTATGTCTGGCGTACCTAATATCACGTTAATAATAATAATAACAATAATAATAATAATAATAATCCCTTGCCGCTACAGCCCTTACCAGCCTTGGCTCCAACCCAACTGCCGGCCTCACGCCCATTGGCACGGTAATCTTCTTCCGATACAACGGAAGACCGGAACGCTAGCTGTCGCAGCTCCTCAATTTCATCAGATTCTGAGGAGACAGCTTTCCGATACCCGAGACTTAAAATCCATATCCCCAATGATAGGATCGAAGCCGGCGAATTCCGTGGCCGGATACGAAAACACTACTCTCTAACCCACTGTGCCACGGGGAAAAACGTATTCGTTTCATCCGTTCTACAAATATTTAAAGAGCTTAACAGTTTGAGAGCTTAAGCTTTCGACAGCTTTAAAACGAACAAATGCACCCATTTACAGACAAGACCCTTAACCAGAATTGTGACGTGAATATGTAATTTCATTTTTGTAGTATATATTGCCATTTTTTTCGTTGTTTGCTTTAAAATTGTTATTCTAAACAGATCCAAAAAACCTATAAAGAACAAAAAAACAGAACAATGGGTAACAGATACCTTAAATTAACAGCATTCAATTAGATATTAGAAACCAAAAGAGACAAAAACGCCAAAATATAAGCTGACTCCACCAACCCTAAATGTACGGGTGTATATTTAATCTTTTAATATATCCAAAAATATTTGGTATTTTGCCTAACTTCCGGACTCTAGTAACTTTACGGACATGTTGCCTTAAAAACATACTTCATATTGTCAGGTATATTCTGCGAAAATAGCATTATTGAATAGTAATTTTTTTCCAAAATATTTTTTGTAAACAATTGACACGCAAATTAGAGTATTATTGAAGTACATATTTTATGTTTTTGTTCCCTCTTGTTCTTTAGTGTGTCCATTCTACGTTCCAATAGCAGCCCCATGCTCTTTACACTCTATTTCTCCTTTTCTACCACATCGCCCTTTGGTGGTGGTTCATCTAAATGCCTTGGCGCTTCATGATGTCACAGTCATTTCCTGCTTTAGCGCGTCTGATCCGCGGGTTCGAGTAGCGCAAAAATCACATTCCCTCTGCTTTCACCGATCCACCTGTTGAAGTTGTACAAAATCTGCAATGCTAATCGTGAAACAAAGGAATTAAAATTTGTACACTCAGTTGTTATGAAACAAAAGAGTAAAGCCTTGCATTTTCATTTGTTACGAAACTTTTATTAGTTTCTCTACCGTATTGTGCACAAAAACTCGATACAGAGATTTCACCGGAAATACATGATTGAGATGCCCTGAATAAAAGAAAAGTATTTTTAGAAAACGTTTGTCTATGTGTGTGTCTGTCGACAGCATAGCTCAAAAAAGAAAAGCCCATTAAGTACCACGTTTGGTATAAAAGTTTAGTACCTTCCAAGGATGCAACACGAAGATTTTCAAGAAAATGCCCATCCAATTATCTTTTACATGGAACAATTTTCGAAAAATTTGATTTCTCAAAAATGCTCAAACACTTTTGAGTAAAATCTCGCATATAAAAGATTTTTATATGTGAATTAAAATGCATCTCTTGAATTTTCTGGAAATAGCCTCTGAAGATCTATTTATTCCGAATAATTTTGCTGAATTTTGCATTACTTTTAAACCGTAAGGGATAGCAAAAACGTACTATACAAACTATGTAGATCTGGTTAAAGAACATAATTTATGTCATATACTTCTTTTCTTTTAAGCACTGGTCGTTTCTGAGATATTCCTTGCTTTTGTTTAAGCTTTAAAATACTCATATTTTGCTCTTACGGGAATTGTTCAAATCCTAGCCATACAAATAGAAGAAATTCAACGGTTTTTATAATATTTCACTATCATTTAATCTATGGTGTTCTCGTATATCCCTTCTACTTACAATGAAGCAAGTAATAAGAAAATTTCTGGTAATTTTACTGTCGTGAATTAGATAGAAAGAAAAAGTGTTTAACAATAATTTGTAGTAGAGATATAGAGATGTGAATGGAGCACACCAGTTTTCTTTAACCAAGTTAATGGCGGAGACAAAAGCTTATCGTCGAAATGAGAATTTCAGGATCTCTACCTCGTGGCATGTTTCTGGATGGGCTCGAGGAGAAAGTGGAAATAGAAGGGTAATATAAAAGACATCATATTAAGGTAATAATACGGTTCTCCGGTGCTCTTCTCTAACAAGACACTTCAAGGATATTAAAAAGGGCTCAAGACAATTCATTCCTACGTAATGAAACCATTACGTAATAGCATAGCAAGGGAGAGGCTCTAAATTGCTGGTTTACTGCGATACTATTGCTCCCCAAAGTTTCCTGCTCGTTACGAAGCATCAACATCTCTCTTTTATTGCTTAGATGTAACTATTAAGCTTATGTTTCTTTGTATCTATACTATAAAATATAATGTGTTTCATTCATATGATTTTATATATGTAATGATCATTCTGTCATGTTCAATTTTTACTTTCTCTATACGCACTATATACATAGTGTATAGAGAAGATATTCCACTGCACCCAAAAATTCGACACCGAGATTTTACCGGAAATATAAGTTTTAGGGTACCCAATATCCAAAAAAAACATTTTCACAAAAAGGTCCGTGTGTGTGTGTCCGTGTGTACGTGTGTCTGTGAACACGATAACTCGAAAACGAAAAGTCGGTAAAATACCAAACGTGGTATTTAAGTTAAGTATCTTCCAGGGATGCGACACGAACATTTTGAGAAAAATCCTCCCACACCCAACTACCCTTTAATTGAAACTTTTTTGAAAATTTTGATTTTCTCAAAAATGGCTCTAACGGTTTTGATTAAGATTTCGTATATTAAACATATTTACCTGACAAATAAAGTGTATATCTTGAATTTTCTAGGAATAGCCTCTGAAGAGTAGTTTATTCTGGATGAATTTTACGGAATTTTGAATAACTGCTAAACCGTAAGGGATGGACAAAAACTTACTAAACAAAAAATGTAGAGCACGTTAAAACGCACAATTTATGTTATATAAATGTTTATCACGGAGTTCGTCGTTTTTGAGACATTCCCTATTTTTGGTTTCTGTTATGGAAAACTTATATTTTTCTCATACAGGAACTTGTCAACTCCGATCCATATAAACAAAGGAACTTTATTGACATAGCAACCAGCTTTTGACTATCACATTAACCTATGGTAGTCCCTTATTTCGCTTCTACTTACAAGGAAGCAAGTAATAAGACTTTTTCTGCTAATTTTTTCTGATTAGCATAAAGTAAATAGAAGTATAAGCTTTTTAAGAATAATTTGTTGCAGGGATATGGAGAAAGTCATGTGAATGGTGCACATCAGTTATATTGCACATTATAAGTGATATTGACGGGTTTAAGGGCTGTTCCATAGCCTGATATCACATAAATGTTTACTTTCTCTACACGTATTATGTACATAGTGTATAGAGAAGGTATTGCATTTCATCCAAAACTTCGCTACCGAGATTTCATAGGAAATACATGTTTTGGGACCCCCTGAATCCAAAAAGAAATATGATGTCCTCATTCACATGACTCTGTCTACATCTCTGTAACAAATTATTGTTAATAATCTTCTATTTCATGCTAAAACTTTAGCAGAAGCGGTTCTATTACTTAGTTCCTTATAAGTAGAAGTGAAATAAGGGAAAACACTATGATAAACCGACAGCCAAATGTTTTATAATATAGTTGCTATAGGATTGAAAATCGTTATTTAGCGTGGCCAAGCGTTCACAAGTTCTAGTATGGGAAAGTTCAAGTATTTCAAAACTGAAATAAATAACAATGAGCATCTCTAAAATGGCCAACTCCACGAATAAAATTGAATTATATAAATTGTCCTTTATCAACATCTACATTTCTATGTAGGACATTTTTGTGTCTCTCTTAGCACTTCTGCAAAATTAAATAAAAATCATCCAGAAAGAAGAGGTCTTCAGGGGCTATTTTCAGAAAATTCAGGATATACATTTTATTTTGCGTGTAAGTATCTTAAATATAAGAGACTTTAATTAAAATCGTTGAGTTATTTTTGAGAAAATCAAAATTTTCGAAAAATTTTCCTTGTAAAGGGTAGTTGGGTGTGGGGGATTTTCTTGAAAATCTTTGTGTCACATTCTTGGAAGATGACAAACGAAAATAGCGAGTTTGGTATTTAATGTTTTTTTTATTTTTTGTTTTTTGAGCTGTGTTGTCTACCGACACACACGGATCTTTTTCTAAAAATGGATTTTAGGATTCAGGGGGACCCAAAACATATATTTCTGATAAAATTTCGGTATCGAAATTTTGGGTGCAATTAAATACGTTTTCTGCCCGCCTGGGTAGTGTGGCGGTAGCGTGTCTACTTAACATTCAGAAGGTCGTGAGTACGAATCTCCTTAGGGTAAGTCACCCGGATAAGGTTTTTTTCAGGGATTTCCCTTATCCTGAAAAGACGAATGTCCATGGACCCTGAGATCATTTCACCAATTTCATTCATCGTCCGATATGACCAACCAGGTTAAAGGACGTTAAGCTACAAAAAAAAAAATACGTTCTCTATTCAGTATGTACGTAGTACGTGTAGAGTAAGTAATACGCAGTTTTAGAAAAAGGTCCATGTGTGTATGTCTGCCTGAGGCTTTTTGGCCATCAACTGACGGAAGGCAGCATGTTGAGACTTAGGACAGCCACAGCTGGTCAAACTTGGACACATATTTAACAGAAGTAGGTTTACTAAGAGATAAGTTAATGAGTTGTTTAGGCTTATTGTGTGTATGCTTGAGTTGGCACGTGAGCGTATGTGATTACAGTATTTTTTCATTGTATTTGTCTGTTTTGTAAGCTATAAATATAAAAGAAACTGTAGCATTACGGAATCATGTATTTTTTTGCGTCTCTTTTGCCTTTTGACCAGTTTTACTGTATGGTTAATTTTTTTTATTAAGTAAAGTTGTACAGAAAATAATAAGTATACCCAAGCCGTAGCATATAAAGACAATGAATAATTCACAGCATTAACTGGTTTTGGAGATCTAGATGTAGCATATGTTATTCTATGGAGAGAAAATAACTAGACGACAGCTTAACTACGACGTGTAGGATAAATAGGTACTGTGTGAACACAAGTTGCAGTTAAAATCTCATCTAACTACACTCTAATATTTAGTCATTACCTTCTTTACCAAAACTGTTGCTTGTACCACATTCAAGAAACAAAACAAAATTGGTGATGAAGGACCAACTGATGTAAATGCGGAACTCAGGGACTAATGCATTTTTAAATTGAATCACACTAGCAGTACTCTGCTCTTTACTATTTTATATCTGAATAATGGAAAGCGGAAGGATAAAAAAATGAAAAAAATGAGGTTTAATGGCTTAGCGTTTTCGTCCATTTACGGTGCCGTAAATATGGAAGCGGAGGTTCCGAAGGGAAGGAAGTGTATAGTTGTTTTATTTTCGCAATAAAATCTGAATGTGCAATGTGAACAGATTGCACTGCCTTTAAATACGTTACGTGCCAGTTCCATCAGCAGCAGGTTGCAATTCTGCAACCAGTCTGTTTTGTGACACGGCGATAGCAAGGGGTGAGTCCGGCATCAGATATGTGTCCATTAAGCTTTTGATTCGCGGGGCACAGCTCTGCTATTCTAGATACTTCATACGCAAATAAATTAAGGCTATGTCTGCTGTTATTTTCGTTGACCGTTTTTTCATTGTATACAGGCGCGCATAAAAAAAAATAAAAATCACTCTCTCCTTCCCCTCCCACGCCATCGCTTGTCTGATGCTTCAGCATTTTTTTTTTTCCGGGTTCTGTAACTTCATCAATGTCCATTTAAATTTTCGTTGTGAAATTTTTTCCCCCATCGCCAACCCTTCCCAAAAAAATCCATGACTATTTTAATTCCCTCCCTGTCGAAACGCAAAACACAATCCATATTATAAACAAAAACGAAGAGGACAGGCGTTCTAAAACGTCACTATTGTTTCAATCTCGCATCAGTCTCCACATCATTAGTCTCTTCCGATATGCACCAGTCCCAATTGTACTCTCGTATACATTTCAAATGCATAGCCCTGTTCATATATGTTTATTATGAAATTACGACCGACATTATGCAACAAAAATATGCTATTTAGATGGACATTTTTAACGCGTTATTTTCGCACCGTTGCTTCGTGAGGGAAGCTGGCGTTTTCAAATTAAAAAGCAGCAGTGGCATCTGCAAGCTTAGAATGGTGCAATATCAAAGTGTTCTGCTGTATATGTCATTAATTCTCATTTACGCTGCGTAAAACACCCAACGGAGATGTAAAAAGGGAAACAATTGGAATAAAAAATGTTTTCCTCTTCAGATGGAAACTTTACAAATCAGCTTAAACATCCGAGCATACATTTCTTGGAACTTCAGAAAGGTCATTCATGTGAAGCTTTCTTTCTCCTTTTTTCTTTAATTTTAGTTTCAATAGAGTTACTGTATTATTGTATTCAATTCGATTCACTAGAAATGTATGTTTTGAGATCCCATGAGTCCAAAACAGTCCAGGAAATTTTCTTGAAGTTGAAGCTATCCTCTAAAAGTATACAAAATAAAATTAAATACAATATTGAGCTCGTGAAAAAGATAACTCAAAAACAAACAGTCGGTTAAATACCGAACTTAATATTTGAGTTCAATATCTTCCAAGGATGGGACACGAAGACTTTCAAGAAAATTCCTACTACAAAATTATCCTTTACATGATAAATAGCTCTAATGATCTTTATTAAAATGCTGTATATTAATTATAATTACATGTCTGTTTGAAGAGTTAACTGTTTCCGAGGTATTCCTTGTTATTTGTTTTAATTACAAGAAACAATCTTCCATTTCATATTTTGTTGTACTCGTGTCCTTGCAAAAAGAACCTGATATCATTTGGCATAGCAATCTGATTTTAAAATATTTGACATTGCTTTAGCATTTAGTAATACTTTTTTCCCTTCTACTTATCAGGAAGCAACTGAAGCGCAATTTATGGTTCTGAAATTTCTTGATATGTATGGTGTATATAAAAATTAATCTGTTGTAAGAATAGTTTGTTTGCGGAACAGGTAGTGAAAGTCATGTGAATGGAACAATCACATTATTTACTTTTCTGCTTGCCTATGGGTAGATATAGGAACTCTTGCATTCTACCAAAAATTGTTAATGAATTGGGAATTCACGTCTTGAGGACCCAAGATTAATGAGAAATTCTGAAAAAAATGGTATTACTAAAAAAAGTTAGATATAATTTATCCGTTCGTTAAGGAATTCAAAGATTTCCAAGAGCATTTTCACATCCAAACACCCTCTATTTGATTTTGAGAAATTAACAAATACGAAAAATGTTCTATGCGCAATGTAGTTTCAGATTCAAACTATCATCTGAATGTATACAACGTGAAATTCAATTTAATATTTGAAAATGTTAATATATTTATAATAATTATTTGTTCTTGCACGCAAACATGAGCAGCTAAAGAGATGAAGATATAGACTTAGACAAACATTTAATGCCATAACCAAAATAGTATTAGGTTATCCAACTTGTCTTAGACACGGCTTGTTTGGAAAAAAAATTAATTATCATAAATCGACCTAATAGTTGGTTTAACTATGAAGCTCGGGGATTACGTTCTCATATATTGTAAGTCGCCATTGGAGTATGTCATTACAAAATAAAAGTTTCTCCTCCGTGTAATATGCTAGCCTCTGGTTCAAAGATCGTGAGTTCAAACCCGACGGAGAGCGATGGATTTTTTCGAGTGTAAAAATTCTTACCAAGGTTCCTTCTGAAGAGAAGTAAAGCCGGTGATTCCATGTTGTAGATTTTTGGTGCGTATAAGAACCTCAAGCTTCATAGAGAGCAAAATTAAGTATTTCTTCACGCCCAATAACGCTGAGGACCGCAGCAGTTAAAGAACCTCTATAAATAAAGCTCAGTTTTAATTTCAAAATAAATTTGAGAATATCTTTTTTTATAGTGTTTACCACCCGTTTTTACTACCATGGCAACGATGGCGATGCCACTTATGATACTTGGAATGAAGATGGAGCACCGGTGGAAATCGAAGAATCCTCAGAAAACCCTCCCTGCACCGCTTTGTCCACCACAAATCTCAGTTTTTTTTTTGTTTTTTTTATTCTTTTTTAAATACAGTACCGGAGTCTGATCAGGACTCCGGCACTGTATACCCTACTTTTATTTACCTTTTTCTTTTTACTTTGTTTTGCCCTATTATTACTGTTTTCTTACTTTTACAACACACACATATATACAAACATATAACACCCATGCCCAAGGTGGGACTCGAACCCGCGATCCCCAGCGCTACGAAGCACCAAAGCGGGACGCCTTGGCTGCTTCGGTGAGAGGTGAGTGGTCTAACCACTCGGTGACAGCACGGCCCGGTTCCAAGGTTGCGAGCTCAAACCCGGCGGAGAGCGATGGACTTTTTTAATTGTAAAAATCCTTACCATAGCTTGCTTCTGAAGGGAAGCAAAGCCGATGGCTCCATGTCATAGATTTCCGGCATCTAAAATAACCTCAAGCTTAATAAAGAGACTTTGAGCAAAACTATTCTTTTCATGCCCCAATATAGAAAGGGGCGCTGAGAACTGTAGCAGTTAAAGAGCCTCCATAAATAAAACTCCGTTTTAATTTCAAAATAAATTTGAGAACTCCATCAGTTGGTGAATTTAATGTCATGTCAGCATTTTGCCATGATAGCTTGGAAAATCAGAAAATCCTATTTCAAATCCCGGCTACTACATTGAACTTTCAATTTATCTCTATCTTTTAAATATCTGTGTAATTTCTTTCTAATTCATTCATTGTCTGCCTCTATTTGACAAATCTAAGTTCTTAAGTAGAACTGCAGAAGAATATGTCATATTAGGAATCACAGAACTATTTCCACATGACCAAGTGTCGATGTCTTGAACATTATCATATTCTAAGTATAAGGAACGAATATGATGTTTACCTAACACTTTGGAGAGAAAATAAAGGTGCGTTCAAACGATGAAAGCAAAGTTTACAGTGCGTTCTGAGAAAGTCTGTGAATCTCCTAACGCCGTAGAAAAGCAAAACCACATGACTATACGAAAGTTGTACGGATTACATTAAAGGACGCTGGGAATGACGTTAAACCTAACGCTCTGCGGTCGGTTTGAAGCCTTGCAGCATCATCAGTAGCTGGCTAATGAGGCTTTCAAATGTCGAAAGGGATTGTGGTCTAGCACCATCTCTTTCTCTTTATGGTGCCTTTTGTTAATACGGTATTGTGTGCACCAGGATACGAAACCAAGCCTCTCCCGCAAATCGCCTTGTCCACGTGACTCAGATTATGCGGGCTGGGATGAAGGATTTCACGTCACTTTTACATCAAGGTGCCGATTTGAGTCCCTAAGAATTAGTGAGCAGAAAACCTATCGACCAATTAATGTCCTGTCCAACTTAACAAAGTCGCTCGTATTCACCCACAAAGTTACGTTTCTAAGATACCAGTACAGAAAGGCTATAATTTATTGGAACAGGCTAACATTTTTATGACAGAAGTATGCTAAAAAATCTGATGTGTACCATTCACATGACTTTCTCTATATCCCTGCAACAAATTATTCTTCAAAAGCTTATACTTCTATTTACTTTATGCTAATCAGAAAAAATTATCAGAAATAGCCTTATTACTTGCTTCCTTGTAAGTAGAAGCGAAATAAGGGACTACCATAGGATAAACAGATAGTCAAAAGCTGGTTGCTGTGTCAATGAAGTTCCTTTGTTTATATGGATAGGAGTTGACAAGTTCCTGTATGAGAAAAGTATACGTTTATCATAGCAGAAACCAAAAATAAGGAATGTCTCAAAAAACGACGAACTCCACGAAAAAAATGTATATAACATAAATTGTGTGTTTTAATGTGCTCTACATTTTTTGTGTAGTAAGTGTTTGTCCATCTCTTACAGTTTAGCAGTTATTCAAAATTCAGTAAAATTCATCCAGAATAAACTACTCTTCAGAGGCTATTCCCAGAATATTCAGGATATACATTTTATTTGTTAGGTAAATATCTTTGATATTCGAAATTTTAATCAAAATCGTTAGAGCCATTTTTGAGAAAATCAAAATTTTCGAAAAAAGTTCCATGTAAAGGGTAGTTGGGGGTGGGGGGATTTTTCTCAAAAGCTTCGTGTCGCATCCCTGGAAGATACTAAACTTAAATACCAAGTTTGGTATTTTACCTATTTTTCGTTTTCGAGTTATCGTGTTCACAGACACACGGACACACACACACACACACACACGGACCTTTTTCCGAAAATGATTTGTTTAGATAAAGGGGACCCTAAAACATATCGAATTTTTTGGTGGAGTGCAATACATTCTCTATACACTATGTACATAGTGCATATAGAGAAAGTAAATAACTGCGATAGAAGCATTCAATGAGGGTATACACAAATTAATTCTGGGTCATTAGGTTTTACACAAAACTCCTACTAACATTATAGAACCTGATACAGTGTTCCATTCACATTAACTTACCTGCCTGTAACAAATTACAGTCAAAAAGCTTATTCTTACCGAGCGAGGTAGCTCAGGCGGTTTTATCAGCAACTGGCATTCGAGAAGTTCGGTTTCACTCCCCGTCGACCTCGCACTCTGGCCCTGGGTTTTTCTGTGGCTTTCCTGGAGCCACTTAGACGAACGCTGAGGTGCTATAATCTACCATGGTTCTTTTCCCTTCATTCTTTCTTTTAATTTCACTTCTTCATCTTTCAGGTGACAGGTGTGGCTTGAGACTTTGCAGACGGATGGCACGGTCGCTTGCACTGAGTAAAACTCTCTTCCCCCAGTTTGCGCTGGTTGAGGCTAAGTGCCATTGTAAAGGCGTACTTCCGAAGGCCTTCCGGCGCCTGTATAGTCTCTATATAGCCTCCATGGCGCCCAAGCCTGCCATTTAGATACACTGTTAGGGACTTCCGAGCGTCTGTGCGCTTGGCTCCATCATTTCCTGTGTGATGCCCTGCGGTTTCCCCTTCTCTCATCCCTTCCCAAGGGGGGGCGGTAGACCACAATAGATCAATACTTGCTTTCATTTGCCGTGGTGTTCCCCGCCGCTAGCATACTCATACCTTAAGCCAATTCTTCAATATACTGTTTATGCTAATCGAGATAAACTTTAGCTGAAATTACTTTATTACTAGCTTCCTTGTAAGTGGAAGGGAAAGAAAGAAATACACCAGGCTAAAACGATAGTCAAATCGTTTAAAAGCCTATTATCGCGGATTGAAATCCGTTTCTTTGCATTGTCAGTAGTTTACAAATTCAGGTATGAGAAAAGTTAAATTATTTCAAACTGAAATCAATAATAAAGAATATTTTGAAAATGTTCAACTCCAGGAGAACAATGATTATGACATAAATGATGTGTTTTAACGAGATCTACACGTTTTCTGTAGTAAGTTGCTGTTTTTTTTTTTTTTTGTTTTTTTTTATCTCTTACGGCTTATCAGTTGTGCAAAATACATAAAATGAAGAGTTCTCCAGAGACTATTCCCAAAAGAGGAGAATTCTTTGAAGATATCTTACTCTTGCTAGGTTATTTATATTCATTGAAGAATGTGTGAAACAATCTGTCAGCGAAATAAGCAGTCAAAAGGAATTTTGCAAAATAAGCGGCCAAAAGATTGTTTTATACCTGAGAGAGACTGGTTTAGGTTTAAGGGAAATCGGAGATGTGAAGAAAGCGGACATCTATCGTACACTGCTCATCAGGTAGTGCGTAAGGGAGCAAGCAAATCCAAGGAAGCATTACCTGCTTTTAAACACCTTTTCACCCATGTATAAAATCAATCTTTACTGTTTAGACCACAGACTTGTATTTTATTCTGAGTGACCAGGTAGTTGTGATGGAAGTAATTACTACTAATAAGGGAAAGCCTTGTGCCCTTCACAAGAAAGAAACGATGCAACATATAAACAAAACAAAAAGTGTTATAGGAATCTGCATTTTTATTCGAGGCAGAATTTACGCTTTCGCCTTACTTTACCAATAAATACTGAAAGGTAGCCTTATATGTAAAGCAAATAAGACTACATCTCTCTTCATGTACCTGTTCTGGAAAGGTTGACCACTTTTTTCGTGGCACATCTTTGAACCATCAGCAAGATGTATAAATGAGTAATGAATGTTTATCTATATTAATATAAAGTAGATAGAAGAATGAGATTTTGTAAAAGTTGTTTGTAGAAGTTGAGAAAGACAGGTGAGTACAACACATGTTTCTTTTTTTGCTTTATGTGTCAACACAAATGCGACTGGCTTAGAGAAAATCCTTTCCAAATTACACATGCTACTAAGAAAAAACTGGACCTTTATGCTACGAAGAGGTGATGACATAAAATCCTCATGTGGTATATCCCTGCGAGGACTTCACCTTTCTGCTGGAGTATTGTTCTTGTTTACTCAGTCTCCCTCCTGACGCGATGTCCACCCTCCTGAGATGATGAATTTCTGTTTGCTCTGGTGTCGCACTGAGAAATCATCGTAGTCGCCGTCGTCATCTCAAAACATTTTACAGGAAATTGCAGTCACAACTTGGTCCCTCAGCGATATTTGCAGGCTCCATGCTGCTAATGTTAGGTCACTGTTTGTGCTGTCTTTGTGTATTTTTGCTTTATTTTACTCCTCGCCCCCATTTCTCTTTGCTCTTCGTTCGATGCCGTGAAGAGAGTTATGCGCGCTCATACACACACACATTGGATGACGTAATGGCAGATATTTGTGACACAAGCTGGTGGTATTATAAATGTCACACTGGATGTTGCATTTACAAGGTAAGATCATCTCAATGATGTGTCTGTTTCTTCTCGAAAAGGTATCTATGCGTGTTCCAACTCTCTCCCCACAAGGAAGATTAATTTGCAAAAGATTCTAACTAGTACTCCGTTTTTTGTTTGTTTGTTTTTTGTTTTTTTGTTTTTAAATACAGTTCCGAAGTTTGTTCGTGACTCCAGCGCTGTATACCCCTGCTTATATTTTCCTAAATTTACTGTGTTTGCTTACTGTTCCAACAGACACACACATATACACATTTCACAAACATATAAACAACCAAGCCCAAGGCGGAACTCGAAACCACGATCCCCTGCGCCACGAAACACCAAAGCAAAACACTTTAGCGAGCACCGGTTTAGCACTAACATTCTAACCTCTAGTTCCCAACGTCACGAGTCCAAACCCGGTGGGGAGTGGTGAGGTTTTTTGTTTTTTGGTTTTTTTTTTTGGTTTTTTTTTCGGGTGTAAAAATCCTTAGCATGGCTTCCTTCGGAAGGGAATAAAACTGCTTGTCCCGTGTCGTAGACTTATGGATATAAAAGAACCTCAAGCCTAATAAAGAGATCTCTGGGCAAAAGTAGGCGATCTTATAGAATTGAACGTTGAGAACCGCAGCAGTTGAAGAGCGTCCATAAATGAAAATCGATTTAATTTTAATTTTATCATCTCAAGGCCATTTGAGATCTTCTTGTGACTTACCGGCAACAATTCGAGTCAGAATTAAACATCGTATGGGCATGGTGCTCAGTGGTTAGAGCAAACAGACTGTATGTAACTGGAGACTCGGGGTTCAAATCCCAGCTGTGGCATTGTATTTTACAGCTCGACTCTATCTATTCAACTGTTATCCTATACACAGATTGTGTGGAAAAGCGATTAATTAACAGTAATTGACGTATTAGTTCGTTAAGCGGGGAACAAAGTATGCAGTTACAAGATTGTGTGTATAAGTATGCCATTGCGTTATGTAATATCAAAGTAGTTTGAGATCTTC
The DNA here is from genome assembly GCA_030762935.1 of Hymenopus coronatus. Classification (NCBI taxonomy): domain Eukaryota; kingdom Metazoa; phylum Arthropoda; class Insecta; order Mantodea; family Hymenopodidae; genus Hymenopus; species Hymenopus coronatus. Next base: position 81,151,816 of record CM060888.1, on the reverse strand, counting down.
TCTTAGTTTACCGGAAACAATATGAGTCAGTTGGCAATTTAATGTCTTATCGCCATGTTTCCATAGTAGCTCAGTGGGTAGAGCAACCGGACAGAGACCGGCAGCCTCGTGGATCCAATTCCGGCTGTGATATTGCATTTTTCCATCCAACTCCTATGCTAAAAAGGATTGTATGACCACAATTAACAATGTATACCCAGTGAGTTAAACACTTGAGTATGCAAAATTTCTTTAATCATACTTTTTAAATCGTAAGCATCAAAACTTATTTGAAACCTCAATGGTTTTATTATAACATTAATAAAACAATTACTAAAAACTTATATTGCACTCACATGACTTTTTCTGCCCACTCTTGTAAGAATTGTTCTTACAAACGTTTAACTATGTATCTACTTCGTGCTATTTGAGATAAACAGTTACAGAACATGTTTTGCTGCATATATCCTTGTAGGTAAGTTTAAGGGTATTTGGGAATACAGTTGGCTTAAGTGAAGACAAATTCTTTAAGAGTTGGTCGGTATATAAGTGTTTTGAGTATCTATTCTTTTTGTATAATACCTCATATCTCGGAAATGGTTAACCCATACATATGATATAATTGTTTGCTTTAACAGATCTCATTCTTTGTTCTTATGAATTAGCATTTTCGCAAAAGTCTTTTAGATTGAAGAGGATTTCGGAGGCTTTTTGCAATCGTCATTTGTTATTAATTATCTTAAGTGTGTAGTGCTTTAATTAAAATAATGAGAGACATTTTTGAGAAAATCAAACTTTTCAAAAACGTTCCATGTAAAGCATAGTAGAGAGTTGAAAAATCTTCATGGAAATTTTCGAGTCACATTGTTTAAAGATGCTGAATTTAATTATTAAAATGGTGTGCCTTTATTTAAAGATACTTAAAACAGGTATTTCCGGTTGAATCTCGGTTTCAAATCTTTGGTGGTATTTAATACTTACTCTACTTACTAAAGGTGAGCAGTAGAGAAAGTATAAACAAGAAAAAAGAGCCGACAATAAACGAAAGTAATATTTTATCGTCAAGTGGAAAATGTTGGTACTCGAGATCATTCGTAGTAAACTTTGAGTAGTATGTTTAGGTGTCATCATATGTGTTATTTCACGGTATTACTAGCCTTATAACTTTCTCTAGTACGTATGTACATACAATGTGCATAGTAGCTAGAAAAAGTATAGTATTCCACTCAAAAATTCGGTGTCGAAATTTCACAGGAAATATATGTTTTGAGAAAGAACATATTTAGAAAAAGATTCGTGTGCTTGTGCGTGTGGAATAGCTCTAAAACGAATACACCGTTAAAAACAAAAACAAAAGAACAAAAAAAATTCACCTACCACAAACTACCCTTTACATGGAAAATTGTTTTCAAAGTTTTCATTTTCTCAAAAATGGCCTTAACGATTTTCATTAAAATACCGTATAATAAAGATATTTTCATTAAAAATAATCTGTTTATTTTGAATTTTCCGGGTTTAGCTCTAAAGATCTCTTTATTCTGGAACTTTTTTGCAGGATTTTACTCAACCGTTAAACCGTAAGATAGACAAAAACTTAGTAATCAAAAAGGTAGATCTCGTTAAAACACACAATTTATGTCATATGCGTTTTTCTAATAGAGTTGACCGTTTTTGAAATATTTTTTGTTATTGGTTTCAATTTTGAACTACCTAGCTTTTCTCAAACGCGACCATATAAACGAAAAGCGAACTGAACCTCAATATTTTCACAAGAGACTAGGTTTTAAAACATTTTACTATCGTTTTAGCATAATATGTTCCTTTATTTGACTTCTAATTACAATGAAACAAGTAATAAGACGAATTTTGCTAATTTTTATCTCGTTTAGTACGATATAGATAAATATAGGTAAAATAGTTTGTATTTGGTATAGCTAGAGAAAGATATGCAAATGGAACACATCAGATTTGTTTTTTTACTTGAAAATGTGTAAATAAATGTATTCTTAAAATGCTAGCAGACTTCTTTGGGTGACATACTTTCAGATGTAGCGTGTTGAGAAGTGTAAACCATATGTCTTGACGGAGAAGAACAACAAATTTGCAAAATATAACATCTGTTTGTCCTACCCTTTACTCTTCACACTTATATCAACACGTGTGCCAAAGATAACGTATCTGTTTTGTGTCATCCCAAGTAAAAATGACAAGAACTATACACACTACTTTTTTACAGGTTCTAAGCGAAGCATTCTACTTACGTTGTAGGATTTATTTGCAACTTCCGCTAAACTTGGCGACTTCCTGTTAACATTTTCTTCTGTCTTGATTTTGCGAGAGCAGATAAACAATTTCTTCCGTTAGTGTAGCAGTTAAAAAACGTTTATTTTACTTGATATCACTAAATATAATCAATTGATTACTGTGAAGTATTGAACTGATATGTCAAAAATATAGGATACTAAATAAAATAGAGAAAGGGATATGATCCACAGAAATTCTAAAAGAATATTACACGATGATAAAAATATAGAAATATTGTGTGTTCTATTCATATGATTTTCTGTACTTATTCTGCAAATTATCTTGCAAAATATTAATCTTTCATGTACAGCATGCTAATCAAGATACACATTAGCACAAATGACCTCATTACTTGTTCTCTTGTAAGTAAAAGGGAAATGAGACTAAAGTGACACAAGTTTTAAAAGCTAGTCACTGTATAAGTTGAAATTCTGTTTTCTTTGCATGGCCAGGAATAAAGATATATAAAAGGAATGATAGCTTTTCGTTTGAAAAAAAACCATTACAATTGAAACCAATAATGGAAATGGTTAATAATATGCCATAAGTTGTGATTTTCACAAATTTTGTGTCCTAAGATTTTCTTTACTTCTTATGGTTTACCAGACCTCCAAAAGTGATCCACAGATCCTTAGAGACTATTCCTAGAAAATGAAATATATAATTCCATTTGTCAGGAAAATATCTCACAAATGCGGTATTTTAATCAAAATCACCACAGCCATTTTTGGAAAAATCAAATTCTCGTAAATATCAATCTAGTTGTTTAATGAACTTTTCGTTTTTGACTTATACTGTCCACAGACACACACACATACCACAGACAGACCATTTTCTAAAAATGTTTTTTTTAATACAGAGGTTCTTCAAACATATATTTATGGTGAAATCTCCATATCAAATTTTTGGGTGCAATACAGCACTATTTTGTAAACAGTCATGGTCGAGAAAGTAAATTTGAGGCAAAAGTTCAACTATGTAAATAAATTGTTTCAAGCAAAATAAGATCTGAATATAAATCTTGCTGTTTCACTAATTTAACTCTAAATTTATAAAATATAATTTGTTATAATTTACAGAACTCATTTTTTAGAATCTATAAAACTCAATAACTTATGTTATTAGATTGGCTTTAGAATATATAAATAAAAATAGTAACATTTATTCAACGAATATCAAGGAATATTAAGAACCTAAATCTAGGAATATTGGCCAGAAGTAGTTTACAGGATTGAAAAGAATAAGAAAAACCTTAATTTGACTACAAGCAATATGCAAACAATTACACATCCTATTTATATATGTAGTCTTTTTAAGTTTTACTTAATCGAAACATTCTCGGATATTCCAAGTTAGAGGTGGGGGAAAAGTGTGATGCAAGTTTAGAACAGCTACTATCAAGACCGTGACAAAATTCTATCTGAAAGTGTTTCAAGAAATTTCGCTTTAGAATATCAGTTGTCTTATTACATTTGGTATTTAATACGGCACTAATTGTGTAGTGGTCATTATTAATGAAGCAATGGGACCCTTCACACCCACGTGGAACGCTAATTAATTCCCTGGGGAAGCACCAGATAAATCAACACAGATACAGAGATCAACTGGCATCATGTGGCAATGTGGATTAGTAATCCTGCTGCGCTTCAGCCCTTTCGTTTGTCTCTCCCTTCTACTCTGCTCATCGCATTTCTCTTCTACTGCATGCATCAAAGAAGAGAGAGAGATGAACAATTAAACTTGCTAAAGGATAGGAAGACTAATCTGCACGTACTATAAACATAGTATATAGAGAAGCTATTGTATTGCACCCAAAAATTCGATACCGAGATTTCACCAGAAATACATGTTTTGGGTCTCCCTGAATCCAAAAAAAGAATTTTTAGAAAGACCGCGTGGGTGTGTGTCTGTGTGTATGCGTGTGTGAGTCTGTAGACAGCATAGCTAAAAAAAATAAAAGACCATTAAATACCAAACTTATTTAAGTTTTGTACGCTCCATGGTCCAACACGGAAATTTTCAAGAAAATCCCCCACCTTCAACTACCAAAATTACATGGACAAATTTTAAAAATATTTATTGTCTCAAAATGGCTGTAAATATTTTGATTAAAACCATATATTAAATATATTTGCATAACAAAAAAAAAATATCCTAAATTTCCTGAGAATAGCTCAGAATAGCTCTTTATTACGATGAATTTCGCTGAATTTTGCATAACTTATAAACTATAAGGGATAGATAAAACCCATCGCTAAACACACAATTTATATCATATACATTTTTTTTCGTGAAGTTGACCATTTTGAGATATTCCTTATTATTGGTTTCAGTTTTTAAGAACGGAATTTGCTAACTCCTGGCCACATTGCAACCAGTCTTTAAAAGATGTGATTATCGCTTTAGCCTAGTGTATTCTCTTATTTCCCTTCTATTTACAAGGAAGCAAGCCATTAGGCTCTCTGATAATATTTACCTCGATTAGCATGATGCTTCTGTATGCCTCAAGCATATACATATTCTCGACCCGGAATTTCTGAGTCGAATATAATAGTTTCCTTGCGTACTATGGATAATACAGGAAGCAGAAATGTCGTCATTATTGCAGGACTGTGGTATTTTTCATTCTAAAAAAACCATCAAATAAATTATAATCCGTAAATGTAATAAATCCAATATTAAATTAAAACATCGCAGATTAGCATTGTCACTCACTCGAAAAACAACGTGCAAAATGCTCTTTTCTAAGTTGCCTGTATAAATACTGGGGGGGTTGATAACCCAGTTGACAGTTTTAATTTTAAAATCTCACTCTTTTCCTCGACCCCCAGTAGTCTTCAAAATCCATGGGATTACCTTCGCTGATCTCAGCGGATATATTCAGGGAGAATTTTCTCTATAAAAATGTCATCCAATATCATCGAAAGAGAGAGAGGTGGAGGGAGACAGAAAAAGAGAAGCAGTGTATCTTCAGATTCATATATACATGGGGACCATTCAATGAAGCACGTTATTAAAATAATTTCATACAACCGTGACGTCCGCATTACCATGTTACGTTTTTAATATGTTTTCAATCCTATGGGTTGTGTGAGTTGCTGTATATCAGGGGTGTACAGATTTAACTGAGAAAGGTTGGTTGTAAATATCTTGTCATTGTAAGGTAAGAGTCATGCTAGTAATATATTTTTTTTCTTGTTTGGCAACTAGTTTTTGATATGTATGCATGTTCGTTAATCGCATTTCATAATGTCGGCAATGGTGGGTGTTCGAATATAAAGTTTTGTAATTTGTTAAACAAATATCCCTCAGACATTGAGAATGATGGAAGATTATTCTGAAGCAGTGATGAAGAAAGTCAGAGTATGAATGGAATAAACGTTTTAGAAAAGATTTTCGAACGCTGAAGAAATTACAGTACATGCGACAAGGACACTACAACAGGTATCTGAAAATGGCTTCCAGCAGTGTTGGTAGTCTCTTTACACGTGGTGGTTGAAAGGTGCCACTGCGGAAGAATACTATGTTGAAGGAAGTGATGTGTAAACTGCCTTATGGTAACCTGTTTCTGAGTTACTTACACATTCCGGGAACTTTTTGAATTAAGTTACTGTCACTTTCTACGACGATTCTACTTCTTAAAACTGAAATACCGTGCCTTCGTTTTATGCCAAGGCCACAACCTCCTTGTATGCGTATTATGCCACTGCGCAAAAGCTTGCAGGACGTATTCAAGAGTACGGTTGTTAGATGTGAGATATCTCAGTCGTTTGTTTGTCTTCGCGTTGTGAGATGTTTCGAAATGTGTGTGCGAGTGTGATTTCCATAGAGATTTTAGTCTACAAAAATGCCTGCCAACAAATTCACGCCTGAATAGCGTATGCTTATGTACAATACATATGTGAAAACTGAATCATGTAAACAGATGTGTAGACAATTTGAGCAGCCATTGCCTGGTTATTCAGTTCTGGGGTAAAGACTCTGTGAGAGGCTTGGTCAATAAATTTAGAAAACAACAGGATTGCTAAACGCTAAACCAAAGAAGCGAAAATGACAGAAGTTGGAGACACAGAGTCAGACCGAAAAGTTCACCATCATAACCTCGTGCTCTTTTGTCGTTGCCTAGCTGGTTGTCGTATCATCTTATGCTCACTCTTATAGTGTTAGTGTCTTTGAATTACTCTCTTTAAATTAACTCGCACACATTCTCACTCACATCCATATTTCCAGACTCTGTGGAGGATGAGGAATAATCTATCTAGAGAAAAGTTTCCACCTCTCAGCCGGGAATCGAAGCATGACAGGCAGGTGCTCTATCGACTGAGTTATGGGGCCAACTACTAATGTAAGATATCTCGATGAGGTATGTGACCTTTCAGATTATCTCTGTACCATACCATCTTACGAAACAGATGGTGATAGGACACCACCCTGGCTTCTAGTCTAACTGCTTCCACCACCCGTTGTCAGATGGCAGAGTTCAGGTAGACCGTTATGGCCACATCCCCAAATAATATACTACTTTGCTCCGCGACAAGCAAACGACATTAAGGTGTCGTTTTAGTCTAACTGTTTAGCTATTTCTGAATAGATGGCAGTGCAGTCGCTATTAGTATCCATTTTTAGTTTTCCTATCGTTTTAGACCTAACGTGGAACGTTGAATCCGGCATTTACCTTGGCGACTGAGGGAACTCAGGAAAATTAAATTCGAGATTTACCTTCATACTTCATTATTGATTTCTATTTATAGCGTTTAGATGTTTCTTGGTTAAATATGTAGTGTAAGGCTGAAACATTCAATGTCATAACCGCGATCTGAGCAAATGATCCTCAGGTCTCTAATCCTTGAGCTAGTGCAACTGCCGATTTAGAATTAAATTGCTCACCTGACTTCCGATTAAACCACAGGGTGATCTCAAACTATATTGAGATGATATATGCTATAAGTATTTTAAGTTTAGGGCTTCACAGTTTCGCCAACAATTAGGTAAATTACATTTAATTGTTTTTTTCACCCAAGTTATGTGTGGGAAAGAACTTGGTTACTTTTGTAACAATAGGTTATTAATTATAAATGTTATTTAGGTATGTATACAATTTCATAAAAATGGAATTTATGAGTATAAAAATATACTGTAAACTATATAACAAGTATTTAATATAGTTATAAACTTAATGAATAAGCTTATGTCTTGAAATCATAATGAAAGGGTTAAGTCCCCTTATTAATTTTAACTTGTAATTTGTATTTCTATTAGAAATATATATAATTAGTTATAAGTACTTTTTATTTATAAAAAAATAATCATGTGACAAAATTGTGTAGTTCATTATATCGTATAAACAGTTTTTGGTGTATTTCCCATTTTGAGCATATTTTCTAGTTTTTACGGCAGAGATGCATCCATACATTCATGATTTTAGATAGATATACTAAACCCGCGCTGCAGTTTTATTATTACCAATAAATAAAATACAACAAGCAGATTAAACCTAGAACTCCCGTTAATTCAGTCACATCAGAGTATACCCCTGAAATTTGCATCATATTGTCTCTTTCTCGAATACTTTCATGGTTAAGCAGAGGGGTGGTTGACAATGTCAAACACAAATTGGTATCTCCATCAAAATTAAGCAGAGTCACAACCTAGTACTGACGTTCTTCAATTAGAAGTACATAGTCTCCCCTTTGGAGATGCGGTTTTTAATACTAAAAGATAACCAGCGCAATATAAAGCTTTAGAAGCTTAAATTACATCTCATAAACCTGAAATTTATCTCATATACAGAAAATTAATATAACTCCCCCACCTGTAAACAACCGCTACAGGAAAAAAAAAAAAAGGTTTCTATGTTTATTTTATTCAAGCTAAAGTAATTTCAGAATAGCTTTAGCTTTCGAGTGGCACTGCAGTAATTAACACAAATTGGATTTAATTTAAATCCCAGCCTTGAAGTTTTATTATTCGAGAAGAGGTTATTTTTTAAAGCAAATAAAGCCAAAATAAAGTCCCTTCTCTGTTGTATTACAACCTACTATTGGAGTTTATAAAAGCAAGGGCGGATGAAAATACCAAACACCAGGTTGCCCAACTACCCCGTGCTTTACGTGTGTATATATGTCTTATGCATTAAAAGAGTTGCAGAACTCAACGGGAATATTACAAGTTAAACCCCGGTAGTGGAGTTCTGGCGAGAACGACACCTTCGTTTTAAAGTTGAGGTTGAAAAAAGATGTTTCACCAAGAAAAATTATCATTGCAATAGTACTATTGGAGGAAAGGTATATTCATAATTAAAAATAGCTGTTAGGAAGTCACATAAGATGTTAATTTGACTGTATAGTTTTATATCATTTTAAAACACAATGTTTATAATCATTTTCCCACAAAAGTGTACTTGAGTTTAATACTTTTCTTGCCTCTGTGCACATTTTGCCCAGTGGCAAAGAATGTAGCGGCGTAGCGGGGAATCTTAATTGTTGTACTACATAATTATGATGAGAAACATTCCCAAAGTTAGGAATTAAACTTGATTAGGGATAAATAAACACTTTGATGAGTATGCTCAATACAAAGCAGTTTACAAACACCTAGTTACTTTCTTCATATACCTTAAACACAAGGATATTATTGATGATATATTGACTTTTAGTATGCCATAGAATATTTTAGTATAGTAAACTTAATTTTTATTAATTTTTTTTTTAGTATAAAACGGATAATTTTATTAGTAACATTTAAATTTTCACCGCTTGGTCCATTTTTGTTTACTATTAAAATAATCAATTAACAACCAGAAAGCTGTTGTAGATATAGCAATGGAAATGTGTATACAAGCTTAACAATTAGTGTATTACTTGTATATAGAATTGAAAACAATATGTGTTCATAAATGTAGAATTTATAACTCAACACAACCGAAAAGTTTCCAACTCGTACCTCCAAATAATGAGGGAGTACCATCACATCAAAGTCAATAAAGTATACGTCAACAGAAAAGTAACATACTGGATACTAAAAATGGTAGGTACTATTTCTTAAGTTAAACAGCATCGTAATCACCATTACTGTAATCATTTAAATATAAATAATTGCTACAGCATTTATTACTTTCTGTACTACGTACAGTGTATAGAGAAGGTATTGTATACCACCCAAAATTTGACGTCGAGATTTTACCGGAAATAAATGTTTTAAGGTCCAAAAAAGCATTTTTAAAAAAAAAGCATAGCTCAAAAACTAAAAGAACTTTAAATGCCCAAACTTCGTATTTAAGTTTATTATCTTCTAAGGATCTTCTTAAATTTTCAAGAAAATCGCTCCACCCTAAACTACCCTTCACATGAAGAAATATTTGAATGTTTTTATTTTATTAAAAATGGTTATAACGATTTTGATTAAAATACCTTACATTGTTAATATTTACATCACATATAAAATGTATATCTTGAGTTTTACGGGAATAGCTTCTCAAGACCTGTTCGTTCTGGATATTTTTTTAAATTTAATTTTGCATAGCTAGTAAACCGCTAGAAATAGACAAAAACTTACCACATAAAAATGAGGTTCTCGTTAAAAAACTCAATTTATGTCATGCATTTTTGTTGTAGAGTTGACCGTTTCCAAGATATTCCTTTTTATTGGTTTCAATTTTAAAATACTTATACTTTTCTCAGTCAGGAAGACTGAACCAAGCAAAGAAGCGAATTTCAATGACAATCGCATAACAATAGCTTTTAAAACACTGGACTGTCGCTTTTCTTTAGCTCCCTTCAACTCTGCTAATGCTTGTCTCGATAAGTATGTTTTAGAAAGAAGAATAATACTTTCTAAGAAGTTTGTTTGTATAACAGAGAAAGACATGCGAGTGTAACATATACATTTATTTATTTTTTTTTTTAATACTGTAACTTGGTAACTTGTAAGCATTTTGCTACTAGTGACTCGGGAAATAAGGTGAATTTTGCTGACCCTAATTCGATCAGGAAGTAATGAACCCATGCTCTCAGGGGTTCCAGCTGGTTTAGAATCACGGAAGTACATTTCATTCCCGCGACTCTACAAATATGAATAGTCTGCCCACTAGGGTATAATTATGTAATAAATTTTGACTCAATTAAATGAATATGGAAACTTAAGCATTCCGTTTGCATCAACTGTTAATGACCTCATTTTTAAAAGCGTTTCACGTTTGAAGTTTGACACTCCTTCGAAGCGTTTGATTAATCTGAATTGCATTACAAATCTCGTTCCTGCGAGTCCAATTATCTCGGGGGCATATTCCCGTTTGTCTTGGCCTGGGTGGGTGGGTGACCGATAGATGGAACTCCCTGGGAGTGGTTCCTACCGGACGACACTAATGGCTCTGTGTTTGCTTGGTCGGCTAGTGTTACCGTGTGGAGAGGTAAACTGCACACCCTAGCACACTAGACCTGGTCAGTGCGTTTCCTTTATTGCTATTCCTCTGTCTTTCAGCGTACAGGAAGCGAATATAAATGTAATTCCGACTACACAACGTTTTTGTTCTTAATTTCATAAAAAATAACACTACATTTTTATATTCTCTACAAGCACTATATACATAGTGTATAGAAAAGGTATTGTATTCGACCCCAAAAATTCGAAACCGAGATTTCACTGGAAAGACACGTAGTATCCAACAAAATGCATATGGCATTTAAGTTTGGTATCTTCCAAGTACACCACACAAAAAAGGTTCAAGAAATTCCCCCCAACTCCAACTATATAGGAAAAAATTCGAAAATTTTCATTTTTTTCAAAAATGACTCTAACGATTCAGATTTCACCGTATATTAAACATATTTATATGAAAATAAAATGTATATCTTAATAAAGAGGTCTTCAGAGGCTATTTCCAGAAAATTCAAGATATACGTTTTATTTAGGATGTAAATATCTTGAATATACCTACTTTAACTTTGAGAATTTGTCCATGTAAAGGGTAATTTGTGGTGGGCTAATCTGCTTGAAAATCTCGTGTCGTATCCTTGAAAGACACTAAACCTAAATACTAAATTTGGTATTTAGCGGTCTTTTCGTTTTTTGAGTTACGCTGACTACAGACACACACGGATCTTTTTCTGAAAATGCTTTTTTTGGACATATGGGACCCTTAATATATATTTCCAGTGATATCTCAGCAACAACATTTTGGATGGAATACAATACCTTCTCCATTCACTGTGTACATTGTAAATGCGAGCTAGAAAAAGTAAAAAAGGAGGTATAATTGCCACCAGGCACCACTTTTAAATGCCTTGACCTATTGGAGGTGAAACTGGGCTCGGCAAGAAAAGCTTCAGTTGGACGGGATCTAATTCGCATCATGCAAAGTAAGAAACGAAGTTTTTCAGAATCTAAGCAGCAATGCAAAAAGAAAATGACAGAAAATACAGCAGCAGACCAGGTGGATTTTAATGCATTCCAATCTTTTTTCTCACTATTGATATTTTCAGCATTTTGCTTCCTGTAAAATGCTCCTTGTGGGGCAGTTTTTCTGTTACACAAATAAAATTTGTTGTGCATGTTCACAGAGTTACTATGAGTAAGAATTGCTCTAGGTTTCACTGTCAGAAATATTTAAGCACATGTTTCTAATTTTCAAACACAAAAATTTATTTTTATGACAAAAAGAGCACATTCATAACTTTAAAAAAATTGGAGCATAATCTAAAAAAGACTAAGAAATATCTACGTAAATTTCAAAAAGTAGATATATTGTGAATCTAGATTTAAAATAATGGACCAAAATTTTATTTTTTTTGTCGCCCGGGGCGTTTTCAGTGGCGTGACAAAAGCATAAACAGATTTGACCATAACTTCCAAACCATTAGACCAAAATTGGTAAAATTTGTGCTGTAGCTTATTTACATTATATTTTATCTGTGGAATAAATTTAAAAAAAACTAGTATTATTAGTTTAGAATTACAAGCATTCAGTCATACATGTTCTTAAGGATAGAAACATTCAAATGCTTTCTGCTTACCTCTAAAACAATAAGTATACATTATATTTCATTGTAAAATATCCTACCAAATTTGTCCCTTTAACAGCTTTTAAACAACTACAAAAAAAAAAAAAATAAGAGCTGATGTGTTCCATTCACGTAACTTTCTCTAGCTGTTACAAATACTTTCTTTTGAGAGATATACAAAGAGAAGAGGTAAAGGTCATCATGATCTTATGTAAAAGTTTAATATTATCATTTTTATATAGGGATTTTAAAATTGGCAGGGAGCTGTACAGAGAGTAGGGGCAAAGATCATCGTAATCTTATCTGAAAATTTAATATTACCATTTCTTATATGACGTTTTATAAACTGGCAGGGAGATATGCAGAAAGAAGAGTCAAAGATCATTGTGATCCTACGTACAAATTTAATAATGAACAATTTCTTGCATAGTATTTATAAAATGAGCAGTGAGGTATACAGAGAAGGGAGGCACAGACATTGTGAGTTTATGTGCAAATTTAGTAATATTACCATTTATTGTATATAATTTTATAAAATGGGAAGAGAGATACACATAGAGTAGAGGCAAAGATCATGTTGATCTTATGAGGAAATTTAATAATATTACAATTCCTTGCATAGAATTTTATAAAATGGGCAGAGAGAGTAGAGGCAAAGACTATAAACAACCTCTCTCAATGCATATGAAGCTCCCTCACTCAGGTGTTCGCTCTGTGGGCTTCACTTATTCCAACAGTATGACAGATATGCTCCTGGGTGTTGCTATATTGGAGACCACCCACGATCCAGATCTTTGTGTAGCGAATTAATTTTCGTAGCTCCTTTCTTATCTGGATCCAGTAATTACAAAGTTGCAAGAAAGGAAAAGGGGTGGAGATTTCCTACACAACTTTCATTATCTTCTTTAGAGTGAGCTGTTGAAAACAGTTGCAACCGAAACCACCCCCGGCTAATGATACCCTGCTCGACACATGCACAAATAAAAACGTTTCCACTAACGGAATTTTAATGGTTAGCTCCGTGTACTATTTTGGAACAGCTGATAATCTTGCTTCCGAGCATAACTCCAGAGTTTTATCACGAGTTGTGGGTGTATGGTATCGTTGGTTATTATTACTCCTGCTTTCTCTACTATGCATACTTCTCACTTACATAAAGGAAACATTTGATTACCCAGAATTTCGATGTCGAGATTCCATAGGAAAGATATGTTTTGGGCACTCCTGTATCTAAAAATGCATTTTTATAAAAAATATCCGTCCTTGCATATCTAAAAAACTAAAAGTCCACTAATGGGATCAAGCTGTCCAAAATTATTGAATATACTGATGTTTTGATTTTAGCACAGAAATATATCGTGGTCCTTGTATATTACTATGCTGAAGTTATTTGCAGTTTAAACACTTGTTGCGTTATCTTTTACATCGAAGTTTTAATGGTAACGAATGTCATATCAAATATTAAGACGCATGTCGTGACACACATTTCAACCAATCAGTTTCATGTTTCTACCAGGGAACCTTAATCTATCAGGCATAATCTATCATACTTCTTCCTGCAGTAATATGTAATTTATTTAAAACTCAACCAAAAAAATTAAAATGAAATTCCTGGAATGTAGATATGAAGCTTTATTGCAGCATTTTGAAAATTGAAGCGCAAGGAGTTTTCTGTAGAGTATTTACAAATAAAAAATATTGCTTCTCAAAAACTACTTGATGCTTTTACATAATAATTTCAGGATTCATTACTAATAAAAAAAAAGTATATGTCCCCCCCAAAAAGATCTTAATTGTTTAAAAGTATTGAATTTGAACGTTTCACAGGTTGGTCCCCTTAAATACCAAAATTGGTATTTCAGTTCAATAGTTTCCAAGGATATTACATAAAAATGTTCAAGGAAATTCCTACACCCCTAAATACTCTAAAATGTAAAATGTTTTCGACAATTTTGATTTTCTCAAAAATTGCTGTTTTTGATTAAAATCCATATGTTTAATATATTTTCATCACAGATGAAATGTATACCTTGATTTGTTTTTAAAATGGCCTCTGAAGTCCTCTTCATTCCAAATTACTTTTGTATAACTCGTAAACCGCAAGATATAAACAATAACATCTATATAAACTTTGCATGTCGTTAAAGCACACAATTTATGTCAAGATATTTTTACGGTAGAGAGATGTTCCATTAGTTTAAATTTTAATATACTTTAACTAATAACTACTATTCTTAAACGGAAAGAATGTAATATTTTTCGTAAACTATATAAATTAATTTAGATATAAGTAAAATTTAACTGCTTAGCACTTTTTATTTAGGCAATCACACCTAAAAAGGATTAATTTTTGTTATATACTTTACTTCTCGGAATATTAGATTGCACTTTAATTGTATCAACACATTAATTCCTTAAATATAGTAAAACGTCCAGTTATATAAACTAATATACTTAAATTTATAAATAAACAATAGCTTTGTCATAGTGCTTATTTACAGCTTTCAGATATAGTCACATAATGACCGGCATTTAAAAGCTTTGGCTTTAGCCCGAAGTATTCGCTTATTTCCTTCTGTTTATATTAATAAGACAATGTCTCTTGAAGTTTATCTCGACTAGCATGAAGTAGATGGGAAAATAAGCTTTTGTAAATATAGCTTGTAGAATAGAAAGTAATATGACCGAAATACACGTGATTTTTTTTCCACTCAGAGATCCGTAAAACTTGCATCTATGGTGAAATCCCGGAATAGAATTTTTCGATGGAATGTAATAGTTGCCTATTTACAATATATATCTAGGAACCAGGAGAGAAATTATCTTAATTCAGACGCGTATAACTAAACTACACGTGTGGAACATGAAGACAATGTATTATTATGATAGTTATTACTCTAAACCGTAAATTGATTGCGGAATAAAAAATCATATTTATATTTGTAACTTTATAGTTGATGGTTTCTTGAATGTAATTTATGGCTGACTACCCATTCTCTCTGAGATTGCGTGAAAGTTTTGACCGGACGCAGTAGGTAATTGCCACTAATGTGATCTTCCGCCCACCAATATCATATTACCTCTCTGACGTACCTTCGGCGCCCTCATACGTGATGTCCACAACTGCCTGAGCAGCATCATTTCTTATACAGTTGCAAAATGGGATAATGAAAGAGAAGGAGATTAATTTATGAATAGACCTACTTCTTAGAATGTCATTTATTTGCTCTGAAATGAAAGTAAAATTCCGATCAGCTTGTCTGTGGTAATATCTTGACCGGTTGCCACCGATAATTTTAAGAATCATTCACTAACCTTATTTTCGTTAATAATAAGCTAGCGATTCTAGCAACTGCCAACACGTTGTCGTGCTGGAAGCTTATCCAGCAGGGGATATACATCTGTATGTTCTAAGTCCTCAGTTAACAGATGAAAATGCCATTAATGAGAAAGTATTGCATAAATACCTTTTAGTTTTTCCTTAGGGTTCTACGAGCGGAGTACAACCACACAGTAGTAGAAAACGGTCACGATTTTGTCACATGAATCCACTTAGGCTTATAATATAGCGCACATTAATTTTGTCTCTCTGCTCCTGTCTGTCTTTCTTGCTCATATTGGTCTTGAGACCTCACCTAATTAGCCATCAGGGGAAAGATGAATGAATAAGTGTATTTATTGACATAGCAATATCATACATAGAATTTCAACAATCACACGGGTCCACAGACCGTACGGGCTTTTGTAATACACATTACAAGCAATATTAAAACAACAACAACATAGAATTAAAAGAGTAAACACGAAAATAAAAAGACAAAGGTAATACACAGTCAAAAGCAATATTAAACAACAATAAAGAGTTAAGAGTGAACCCGAAAATAAAAATACAAAGATATTCAAATATAGCAATTTAAATTTACAGCACAGAGTACATCTTCATCTGGGGAAAGAGAATGAATACGATAGAACACAAACACAGAAACACATCACAAACACCAGACCCAAGGCTGGATCCGAACCCAATTCCCTGCGCCACGAAGCACCAAAGCTAGACACTTTAGCGAGCGCAGGATGGGGACAGGCCAAACTTACACTCCTCACCACGCGGTTACATTTTTTCTTTCTCTAGCACGTATGTATTAGAGAAGGTATTGAGTTCCAAACAAGAATTCGATGCCGAGATTTCACCGGAAATATATATTTTGAGGTATTCTTAGTCCAAAAAGAAAAGGTCTGTTTGTGTCTGTGTGTATATGTGTGTCTGCGGACAGCATGGCTCAAAAACGTAATGATTTTTAAAAACCAAACTTGGTATTTATGTTTATCTTCCAAGGTGCGATACGCAAATTTAAACAAAATCTCCCCCCTCCCCACAAATACCCTTTACATGGAAAAAATTGTGAACATTTTCTTTTTCTCAAAAACGGCTGCAACGATTTTAATTGAAATACCGTATATTAAAGCTATTTGCATCACAAATTCATTGTTATTGGTTTCAATTTTAAACTACCGAACTTTTCTCCAACGGGACCATGCAAAGCGAACTGAACCTTAATTGTTTCATATAGAGACCAAATTTTAAAAAAGTTTATTACCGTTTTAGCATAATGTATTCCCTTATTCCCTTTCTACTTACAAGGAAGCAAGTAAGACCAACGCGTAAATGTTTAATCTCGATTAGCATGATATAGATAAAAGAATAATCTTTTATAGGAATAGTTTGTTTTTAGAACAGCTAGAGAAAGTTATATGAATAGAACATATCAGATTTTGTTTCATCTATAAATTGCACCGACATGCTATTGCTTTTAAATATCATTTCTTAAAGTGCAGCGTTCAGCGTATCATCTAATTATTTTTTCTGAAATTACAGAAATTAAACCATGAGTGACAGCCAGTAATAGATTGAACATAATTTTAATATTAAAGCGTTATCTGTATTTATTATTCAGATTAGATAGCTTCCGTCATTGAACTTAAGTTCTTTGACAGCAAAAAGAAAAAAAAAATATTTCAACAATAGTATAAAAACTGAGTATCAAATATTACCCTATTGTTAAAAAAATACACAACAGATGATCAGGATTGCTTGAAATTGAAACAGCACTTACAGTGCACGACCAATGTATATTGAAACACTACAACCACAAAAAAAGTTTGCGGCTTTGAAAGAAATCGTGTGATTTCGATTTTCCAAATATTTAGTTAAGAGATTCAAAGGATAAGTTCTACAACGCGGCGCGCGTTTTTGGATAAGTGAAGTCTGTAGTGGAGAGTCGTAAGTTAAAATATGAAAAAGTGTCACAACCGGGCTTTGATTGTTATTACTCCGTTCACAAATCAGATAAGATGTAACTTGTATCTCTATTTCAAATCACACATTTATCAACTTTTGACATATACAAAATTACCATTAAAACAATACAGTATCAGTAAAAACCCAAAAAATATCAACGTGCACATGTCAGTTCATGGTTAGCTACCATAAAATGTACGCAATATGACGGACATTTAAAACATTCCGGTGATGTCCAGAATATAACTTCAGATGATTCTTATAACTTAGATGTTCTTAAACATGTTTTGCAAACTTAGTGTTGGAGAAATGCCCAGAGAGGACTTGAATGCGGAACTGGTCGAGATGTTTCCAGCATTTGCTCAAGTGCTCCAAGCGCTAGTTGTCCCCATGTTGTCCCCATTAAGCCTCATTGATCAAACTCATCGGCGCTGTCTGTCTCTAGCAGAAGACGCGGGTCTTCAGTACGTCATAGTTTTGATTGATTACAGTCCGGTACCCTCCCAGTCACACTTACCAACTAAAAGAAAACTCTTCTTCAGTCACTGCCTGCAAATGACTCGCTTTGCATCCTCATTTGGCTGGAGAATTGATAATTCACTATGTTAATATGATATGGGAGCTTTTAGTACTTTGAATAATGAAATTAGTGGATCATGATACACACAAAAAACTACAAAAAGTCCAAGCAATACGAGGAACCATCAAACGACTCTAAGGTAAGACAGAAACAAATAAGAAATTATATATAAGGCGCTTGCAGGACCAGTGATAAATGATGGGAGTGAAGCACGAACTGTTAAGAAAAAAGATAAAATTAAGTTAGAAGCACTGAAATGAGGTATTTACGAGGGCTGTACAAAAGAGGAATATATTAGAAGTGAGACGCTCAGAAAAGATCTGAGAGTACAATTACTATTGGAGGAAATATAAACAAATAGATTGAACATCTCCACCGCATGCCAATAGAAAGAATACCAAAAAAATGTATATTTTTACAAACCTAGAAGGAGGAAGATCATTTTGATGTCCTCAATAAGTTAACTTAAGCAAATATGAGACAAGGAACAAACACCTAAAACATAAAGGAAGAAGGAATGGATGCTTATTGGATTCTTCTAACAACAATAATATATTTCAATATTTTTGTTTAGACGGATACTTATACCAGCAACAAATTTCATGACATTAATTTACAAATAAGTTTCAAAGGATAATGGATAGAAATTAAGTCGGCTCTTGAGTGAATGTAACCAGAGTGAATGAAGAGGAGGATGGAATTAAAAACTTATAATGCGACATATAGCATCTGATCTTGAAGTTATTTATTTCTTCTTTCATTTATATACCCCATTTAACTTCTATAGTCATATCGGGGACTTTGCATCATAAGCAGCTGCTGGTGTTTTCTTACTGAGCTTAGGATTTCTTAAAGTATTTTTTTTCAGTCCATATTATTAAACATTCACATTCACTCTCACGAGCAAAATTCCACACCCTGTGGGGGATAGGGAACCGGGTATTGAACCCAGTACCTCTGGGTAAGTACCTGACCACTCAACTGCAGAGGCAGAGTTTTGGAAGCTCCTTTTAACTGAACTATGGAAGTGTATGTGATTCAACAGTTGACATCTATCATCTGTGGTGAAAAAGTGATAATCTTTTGAATATATTTTATAATGCATTTATAACTTTACAATGAATATGTTGTACGTATGGTATTACACATTTGCGACTCAAGGGGCGCGAGTGTTGTCCAGCTTTACGGAATCTTGAAGATGATTACTTGTCGTATTGGAACTTAAGATTATTGTTTGGTTTTTTCATTTTTTACATAAAGGTGTTCATGAAACGTGGAACCGTATTACGTGCTATAAATTTTGTTTGTTATCAAAGCTAATTTTGAGGTACACAATTTTTTTATATTTTAGGATTATAATTTAATCTTTTAAATATAGTTATTTCTGAGCTATCTATCAGAAAAATGTAATCTTTCAGAATGGTATCTCAACTTCAGATAGCTGATATAGTTTTACCTAGTTGTATTAGCAGTGATATCTTTTTGTACGTATGAATATGAAATGAATAAATATGAAATTTAATCGACGACTCTTACAATTTTTTGTAAACCATAGCATTGATATTGGATCTGTTTGTGGAAAAAAATATTTGGGCTGCTTAAAAACCAAGTCCGAATACTTTTTTAGATGAATATTAAAAAAAAAAAAACAGATAGGGTAGGCGGGGGCAAAGGTGCGCACTTAACGATTTTTTATCTTTCCCTTGTTTACATCACAATGACATTTTTACACAATACACCTAAGAGCTTACTTTACACGATACAATACGTTCAAGATTGGTTGCATGATGTGTTAAAATTATATTTAACAAAATATTAGAAATGAAAAAAATGGATCTTTGCCCCAGGCCTGGGGTAAAGATCCTATAGTTACGGGGCAAAATTCCGACACAAAAAGGAATTATCATAATTATAACAGACTAAAGGAGAGTTACAGTATTTGTCACTTAGTGTCATTATTAATTTATATAATGTTTTACTATATCAGAATCATCACAATCATCATTGTGTCATCATTGTGATCGTGTTAGGCATAAATTCTTCATTATTTTTCTTTTAAACATGTACATCGGCGATAGGTAATGGCCCTGTGGCGCTCATGTAGCAAGCCACAGAAACGGTTTCGCCTCGTTCGGCTGCAACTGCCTTACTTACACATCTTTAGCCTTTTCTTGCCACACTTTTCGGCAATTTTCCCGATACAGTTTGTATTCTGTTTCGTCTTCGTTATAGACTCGATGGGGCAGAAAATTATATTTAGGTCGCAAAGTTTTCAGTTTCTGAAATAAAGCTCCATGTGTGCTTTATTGAATCCCAATATCCTCCCGATACTGATTTTCTCCGGTTGCCTCAAACTAAATTATGACGAGCAGACTTCCCCTGCCAATTAGGTTTCATTATTAAACGGGTGGTTGACGCCATTACTTTCGGCAAACCGGTATACCAAATGTCGGAAGTGTTTAAACGTAAGGCCATAGAACATAGAATTCAGATTGATATAGTACTCCGCCAATTCAGTTTCTCCTGTCTCAGAAAATTCTCTCCTGAAACGCCCCAATGATGTCACTCCATAGCCTGCTTTAAGTCTTTTACGTAATGTGGATTCAATACATCCAAGTCCTGCAGCTGCATTTCTAATGGAAGATCCATTTTCTATTAGCTTTCTAGCCTCCTCTAACGTTTTAGAAGACAACGGCGTGGAGGGCCTTTTTTCTCTTGTAGTTTCTGTAAAATGAAGTTTAACTAGTCTAACTAATACTGAATCAGTTGACGTGAAATAGTGAACTATAAATTAGGGTGCATCACATATGACAAATAAACCTACGCGTTAAGTATTAAAACCGAAGATAGTAAAAACAAACGTTTGGGGCAAAGGAACGCATGCGGACTTTTGCCCCAGCTAATGCGTAGGATCTTTGCCCCGTGGCGCCGATTTTTGAACTTCTTGTATCAGCTGCCATGTATCCAACTTGATAAAATAACAACTAAGCTTAAAGCGTGCGTTAGGTTATGTACTTACATACGAAGTATTGGTAATTATTTTGGTGTTTGTAATAGTAGACAGAACACTATCAATTACACCGTAAATATTTAGATCAAAAGTTTCAAAAAACTAACTTACCTCATATCTCTAAAGCTTTAAAACACAAATCAACAATACAACACCACGGACACTTCCCGCCATAACAGCTCTCAACTGAAGGAGCAGGGCCGCCACATTACACTTCAGAAATAGGAAAACACTAGATTCGGGTCTTTGCCCCGTGCGCACCTTTGCCCCCGCTTACACTATACATTCTGATAACCTCTAGAGAATATTATATAAAACATAGCATCAAATAAATCTTTATGTGATCTACTGAAGGTTGATTGAAATGTTGGAACTGCGTACTTTAAAGGAAATGACAGTAGATTATTTATTTGGCTCATTAGGTCATGACTTTGTCAAACGGTGCTGCCACAAGTGTTGTCGATGAAGTTAATTTTGTTTATATACTATAAATCTTTTGAAAATATATCAATGTTTACCCCAGAGCGAAGTATTGCTCCTTACTGAATGCAGGCATTCGTTTTCATCATCCGTCACTACAATTAAGATATAAAAGATTGAAGAAAGATAAAATTCGCAGATTTTAGAAGTGAGTTCGTAATTATAGTGTTGTAATATTTATATTAACATAAAATAAGGACGCTTCAAGAACTGCAAATAATACATTTTGGAAGTTGTGAAGTGTTTGGACATGTTACAATTCTATCCGGATAAACAGCCGTCAGCACGTCATTATCCTGTCTTCATATTTACTGTGCGATTAGGACTGGTGTGCGCTCGTAAATTCCTCCTTCAGACTGGGCAAAAGTCCAGAAGAGAAATCTTTAGCTGCAGGGCTCGTTGTTATCTGACATTTCCCCCGTCATTAAGACTTTGATAAAGCATCGTATCGTGGAAGAGTAGTGTCGTGGTTTCTGTCACAGTGGTTGGACCTTTAGGGAGTGGCGGTGATAAAACAGACAACTACCAAGGTATTTAGCAAAGCCACAACATCTCCCAAAGACATTTGGGATCCCTGCAGTAAAAGCAATGAACTCTCTAGCCAATAAAGGTCCGTTATAAACTGCCTCCTAAGGTTAAGCCAGTGTACAATGTCTAATCAGCAGATGCTTTTTTTTTCAGTCTTCTTGAACCGCTATTGAAAAATTAACATTGCTAACATCATAATATTTATTCAGAAGCCCATAGATGTGTTTCCAAAAACAGTGTGCCATTCACATGACGTTCTCTCCCTCTGTTCTGAAAATAAACTATTCTTACAAAAGATTGCTCTTTTAGCTACACCATGCTAATGAAGATAAACATTAGCAGAAATGGTATATTACTTAGTTAACTCTAAGTAGAAGGGAAATAAGAAAATAACTAGGAAAGCTATAATCAAATATATTATTCCGAAATCTCGAAGAATTAAAATAGAACCTTCAAAATAAGTTGATAAAGAATGAGATCACAAATAAATATAACCATTGAATCTCCCTCCGCGCGTCACTCTCGTTATTAAGTCGAGATAAGTCGTAATTTGACTGACTTTGAAATTAGGTGATCTAAAAGTAATACAAATGAGATATGAAACGGGTAAGGACTTCTATTTTAAGAAAAGTATAAATATATAAAAATTTAAACCACAATAGGGAATATCTCGAACATGGTCATTTAAAAATCTGGATATTAGAATGAACCATTGCTATGAATTATAGTATACATTTTTTGAACTAAAAATATAATAAAGTCTTCCACCGAATAAAGAATATCATTAAGTATATTCAAACATTTGTTCTGTAAACTTTGAAACCTTTAAAGCCAAGTTTTTTTTTTTTTTTTTTTTTTTGGTTTTATATCTTTCAAGGTATTTTGACTCAAATTCAACTGAAAGCACTAATGCAAATAAAATATTAACTTAAAATGATGCTGATTTTAATAGCTAAGTAACTTTATTTCCATTAACACATATAAATACTGCCTTACAATAAACACTCATATTTGCTTAACCACAGGTTAGGTTAAATTGTCAGGACACTTAACATCAGATTTTCTTCAGTTATTTATATTTGAGTCCGCTGATAAATTTAGTGTTTACCTGTTTCTGTTCCTAAAAAAACACGTGTGCAAAAAACAAGTCAAGTGAAAATTGTGTGAAGTGAAACGATAAAAGTTAATACTATTTAATATTTATTTACAACTTAAGTAATTATGTAAATAAATGACCCAGCGCCATAAAAGAGTGCCAGAAAAATGTACTGGACTGTTCAAGATCAGCGCTGTCGACAACTGACATTTTCTCACGCAACCCCTGTCGTCTGAGAAAGGTCATGATAATATCTATTGTACAGTAAGACTATATATATCTCAGAGCACTTCTGGAGATAGGGAAATTGAAAGGGGTTGTTTTCCAACCCCGTCTTTCTCCTCCTTGCAGTTATTTCTTGTTCCTCGTCTTCTGGGTTTGATGTCCTTTTGTTCTTAGGTTCATCAGCGTACCAACAGCCATTCCATTTCCTTCCCCTACTCAACCTTTATAGTCTAAACTAGGTTAGCTATATTCCCTGTAGAGTTTCCCCAAGACCACTGTAATGGAGATTCGAGATGGTGAGCATTTCATTGGGAGGAATATCCATTTTTTAAGTCTAACTAACCTTTAATAAGCAACCCTACGTTTCGTGGATTCGCTCTAACTAATGCAATTTCTTTCGATCTATCTAATTTGTTGAGAACAGGCCAATTTCATAATCTACATTTAGCATCATTAACTACCTAATTTTCGGTGGATCTCCAAATAGAAGCTTGCAAAATATGTAATTCTTCCTTTGCCACAAACCCATTCCAGAGTTTATGTATAACCTTTTGAAAATGTTTCACTATTATTTAAGGTGATGCATTTGTCCAATTTAACAAAAAATTGAGAAAACTTAAAATGTTATTCATTATTAATTAAACAATATAGAGTCTAAACTTAAAGAAAATATTTTGGTTTTTCACTTAAACTACCATTTAACTGAAGCTTTGTTTATTTACACTTTAAACCATATTTTCTCTCAAATTGTTACTACATTTTTTCATATTCAAAATGCTCTACACGATGTAACGTTTTTCAAAAAATTTACTCCCTCTCAAAAGTACATTTAAAATACCATGTACTTTATTGAAATAAACCTTTAATTTTCAGAAATCTGAAAAAAAATTGCAGAGTGCAAAAAGTAATTAGTGTTCTCAATTAAGAGGGTTTAAAATAATAATTCTTATATGAAGATTTATTTTTAAACTCATTCACTGTAAACCTTGAACTTGTATATGACTATTTTTAAAAATGCATCGTGTTGAGAGCAGTTTATTAAAACATTGAATTTTGGCAGTTAAGCATATCTACTTCAATAATCGTCTTCTCAAGAATTTTGAAACACCGTCAAACTATCACTGTTATGGAGTATAATATCTGGTATAAACTGCAAGATATCTTATTATGGATTTTCCAAATGTTACTCTTACATACATTAAATGAATATATCAAGAAAATTAAATAAAATTTGCACTAAATGATCCACATTGCTGACAGGCATTTATGTACTCAGATTTATGTCAATGGATTGAAACGAAGAACCAAAACATAACTAAATACGTAAATATAAGGGCTGTAAGTATATAGGAATGAATTTTAAATTGGTGTAATTTTGAGTATCATTAAAACTTATTCTGACTAAATAGTAAGGTATGTTAGAAAGCGCAGTAAGTATATTAGCAAAATGTAAATCCCTTCTAAAGTAAAATATCATTTTCATAAACCGAAATTTTATGCACATTACTTTCCTCAGATATGTCAGATATAGCGCGACTGAAATAACATTTGTCTTATAAAATGTTTTGGCTTTTATGGGAATTTACTCCTAATTTCGATGCCGGTTAATATGGAAGAGTTAGTAATAAGCATCAGGAAAAATGTAGAGATATATCACCAGCAGCGATTGAAAATGTTTAGTAGAAATTTATGTATGGTCTTAGTAACTGCCATATTGAAAATGGGGAGCACTGTCGACATCTAATTAAATAATTAGTATTTCATTTAGTACAGTGCTTGTGTAAATTGTAGAAAAATTAAATTAATTTGAGTTTGATTTATGGACGCACTTTAACTGCTATGGTTTTCAGCATCCCATTCTATACTGGGCATGAAGACCACTTAATTTTGCTCAAAGACCAACTTATCAGCCTTGAGGTTCTTTTACGTACGTAAATATACCATGCGGGACAACCGTCTTTACTTCTTAGAATGTTTACGTCCCAAAATTACCAACGGCTTGTTCCGGGTTTGACACCGCAACCTCGCGAACCAAAGGCTAGTATATTGCCCTTAGACCAAACGAACAAAAATTTAGAAAATAACATTTAAATAGCTCCAATTAAACTCTTCCCGTAGCAAACAAAAAAACGTAACAATGTAAATAGTTCCTGAAACTAAACATGTAACTAAAAAAGCTTAAAAATGGAATACATGTCATTTAAAAATATGTGTAGATGACACTATATCTGTACATTAATTGCTGAATATGTTTATTTCTTTTTTGTGAAACCCTTCCTGAGAACTATTAAATTCGACGTATCCGGGCATTTTTTTTAAAAAAAGAATTAATTTTTAAAGTAAGAGCCGAAGCTTTCCTGACGACGTATTATCTCTAAGTGTTCTGGTAGCTTACCCTGAAGACGAAGATGATACACATCTTCGAAAAGTTGGAGTCAATCCACGAATTTACCTGACTAGAAATCCGAGAACACTTAGAGTTAATTTTTGTTTTCTTTACAGTATTCATTATTAATGAATACTCGGTATTAATGAATCCTCCAATTAGTGGAAAGGAATCCAAACTGCAAAAATACCCAAAGAATATTATTGTTTGAATTGTTTTTTTCACACAAGCCGTGTGTAGAATAGGATTTGGATATGTATAGTTAGACCGGATGCTAGGCCATGGTTGCCATGTTAGCTCAGTGGTAGAGCAACCTCTAGAGACCGGGAGATCCGTAGTTCAAATCCCGGCTATGTAATTGAATTCTTCAGTCTGACTCTACATATCCAAATCCTGCCCTACACACAACATGTGCGAAAAAACAATTAAATCAATACTGTTTGAGCATAATAGTTGGCTATACTATGAATCCTGGGGCTTTAAAGTACTTACAACATTTTAAGTCGCCATTGGGGTTGTCATCTCAAAATAATTTGAGGTCACCTTATGGTTTACCGAGAAACATGCGAGTCAGTTGTGAAAATTAATGCTATGCCGGTATGTTGCCATGGTGGCTTAGTGGTAGGGCAACCGGTTAGAGAACGGGAGATCGGTGGTTCAAATCCACGCTATCGCATTGAATTTTTCAGTCTGACTCTACATATCCCATCCAAGGAATAGTTAGTTTCTAATGATTCTCTAACACTTCTGTGGTTATTGCTTTAGTTATTTCGAATAGGTACAGTAGAATATCATATGAAGCTTATAAAAATGCCAAAATGTACCGACTTTAGAGGCACGAATAGTCAAAGTTTTACATCGGGTTCCTATAAGTTGATATTTCTGCTTCTCTTCCTATAAGGAAGTAGACAAGAGCAGACTACTCTACCCGGGGCCATTAGCATCTCTTAAGGCTACTGGATGTATGCCTTTCACTAAGCATGAAATGAGTGTATTATATCACTTACCCCTTATCTTCTGCTCATCCATCAGCTGCCTCTCCAAACTCTCCTTGACTTCACGCTCTCTTAGCACATCCATCTTCAGTTCCGCTGCAAAGAAAAAAAGTCAATTGCCTTTTAGCAACAGATTTAAAAAGTATTAACTCTATTTCAATATTTTTTTAGAGTTGCTTCCCCTCCATTTTCTGCTCACATACAAACACTTCAAACTATATGGAGTAAGAAAGAATTTATATAGAATTACAGGAAATGAAGCTTAAAACCTCCTACAATCCATTCACAGTTATCTAATCATGTGGATTAAAACTTTAAAATAAGTTTGATTTATAAGAAATACATAATGTTTGCTTTAATTGCTAACAGAGAGACAATACAGTACATGAAGTCATAATGGATTATTGAAAAATAATTGAAACTTAACCATTCGAAGCTTAATGTTTCTAAACTTGTAAAAGGTACAAAAAATAAAAAATTAAAACCTTTATTTCAACTTGCCGTAAATTTATTGTTCTAAGTACATATCCTTCTAATATTTTAATAAATATTTTAAGATCTCAAAAGTCTATGCTGATGTGGGCGCATGTTTGTCTGTCTGCTAATAACGTAATTAAAAATCTAAAATCCGAAAAAATAAATCTTTCAGATATAGTTAGATTCCCAGCAGTACAATATAATAGAAAATGAACATGTATATAAGTCGTCGTTTGGATATTCAGGATGTCAAATAAGTATTGAACACATGAACTCTGATCTGAAAGTAAGTGTAATAAAATATAATACACTAACGAGAGTAAGAACACGAGAGTGGAAGTCAGACAAAATTTATATAATATAGTATCCAAACCAACCTTGAAGTATGCTGGCAGAACTGGGTTTTACATTTAGAGGCATCACAGATACCTTCTTGAGACGATTGATAAGAAAATACAAGGCGGGATGGAATCAGAGATGATGTTTGTTCACAATGATGATTGTACTGGAAATTTAGTAAAAATTATGTTATAAGAATACGTCTTGCACATTCTTTAAACATGCTCTATTGTGTAAACCGGACGGAATACTTCGGAAGAGATGGAGTGAGCATGATTAATTTAATAATAAACCTCGGAATGGCCATTAACGCAAACCTTGAATTGGAAGAAGAAAATTCTAGCAATACAAAGATTTTCAACTTTTATATCTTGAATTTTCTTTTGATTGCTCTTTGATTCGCTATTCATTTTGGCTGAAGTCTGCAAATAGGTATAAGTTATGCAACGGAGCGAGGCATCTTACGCACTGCGCCTTACATAGATCTATCTATTACATCTAACACCCTCCAGGAAGAAGGGATGAAGTGAAGGACAGAAGGTTACAGACCGCAGTTACACACGCGTAAGTCCCTGACCGTTCCAGACTCAAAGATCCGTTCCATTGCTGGAAATGTCTAGACAGGGACATGAACGATCCGACGGCCAAGCAGTCCAAGAGTCCAAGGTGATTACACTTTTCTTTGAGCAACTATCCGCGCCATCTGTCCAACATTACAATACGCCACAAAAGCTAGAAGTACACCTGAAAATGAAAAGGAAAAGGAGTTAAATGGACATAATAGAAAGGAAAAAGTGTTAGATGAGAGATAACCCTAGAAATAACCCATCGACAGGTAAAACAACGAAACATTCAAGGTTAAAGTGGGTGATCGGCCAGTATCAAACGCAGGACCTTTAAAATGGAAGATTCAAAATGAGCCACTAACTCAGTTAAATTCTGTATAAGTAACAGGAAAGTGATAAAATTAAGACTTATTATTCAAAAATTGAAGAAATCATTAAAATATAAATTTGTACGAAAGTATTTTTGGCTTGGCATTAATCGTTTGGTTTATACAATGGGAAGTGTACGGAGAACACAATTAAATCCGCTGTAGGGCCTGCATGGGCAATTCTTGCTGAAAGAGATGTGTATACAGTTCATCCTATCCTAATCAATATGTTTATACAACTATAATTATAACAATATTATTAATTTCAGATAATTTGAATCACACGATAAATAAACACACTGTATGGATTTAATGAAAAACTGATATACGTAGGCATACAATTTATTATTAGATTGAATGTAATTATTGTTTACAGGTTTTGTCATATTAAGTATTAATATAGGTATGTAATTGTGTCATAGGTATTAAGTTTGTGTTTATTTTTTAATCCCTTTATGTTTTATAAATGAAAAATTGTATTTGATCTAAAATTAATTCATTTGGTTTCATTAGTCCTTTAATCAGTATTATTTATTACTTATTTTTTTTTGAAGAAGTTTAAATTATGTGGTGCCCGTGTGGAAGTCTAGTGCAAAGATGTAGTTGTGTTCTAACGAAAATATACAAAAATTACGCTAATAATGGAGAAACAATAGTACAATGTATCTTGAAATTCTTTTCTAACTCCGTATGAATCTTAAAACTACGCCTCTTACATCCATCGCCTCGAATCTAACCGCAAATGAAGTATTTTAAATAATGGATTTAACCGAGAGACCTCAATATACATGCACACATTTTAGAAAACTAATGCCTTGTGAGCTTGGACAATACAAGGAAATAAATGGAAACACCACAGAGAAACTCTATGATGCATAATTGGCTACTACAACAGGCTTTGTCATTGCTATTTCGTGTTCTTTGATGGTGGATACTAAGCTAATTATCCGCTAATAATACTATTATTCTACAATGTTGATTCCTTGTTTTCCTTTATTAAATGAAACGTTCAGTGTGGAGATGCATAAGAGAATATTTACCTTTCTATAAAATGACCGTAGACTTTGAGAGTTTGCTATTAAATTATCAACTAACATACCCTCACCTGCTGCTCTCTGTGCCTGCATTTCTGCATTTACCAGATTCTTTTTGAAATATATAGGAGCGCAGATATAAACACTTTAAGATGCATTAGAAACGTAACTAAGGTAATGATGCTTATTATTACTTTCTCTACATAGTATATGATGCGTAGGTACAGAAGATATGGATTAGATACCGAGATTTCACCGGAAATACACGTTTTAGGCTCTCCTGTATACAAAAAAACATTTCTAGAAAAATATCCGTATGTGTGTGTCCGTGTGTCTGTAAACATAATAACTCAAAAACGTAAAGTCGGTAAAATACCAACTTTATATTAAAGTTAAGTATCTTACAAGAATGCGACACAAAGATTTTGAGGAAAACTCTTCAACTCCAAACCACCCTTTACATAGAAAAAATTTCGTAACTTTTTATTTTCTCAAAAATACCTCTAGAGATTTCAATTAAAATGACATATATTAAAGATATTTACATGCAAAATAAAACGTATATAGATTGCATTTTACGTGAATTGCCTCTGAAGAGTTTATTCTGGATGAATTTTGCTGGATTATTTGCTTAACTGTTAAACCATAAGAGATAGACAAAACTTACTGCACAAAAATGTAGATAGATTGATATATATATTTTGTTCGTGGAATTTACCATTTTTGAGGTGTTTCTCGTCATTGGTTTCAGTTTTAAAATACTTAAGCTTTTTTAGGTACGTCAACTCCTGGCAATGCAAAGAACGGATTCCATCGACATGGCAACCAGCTTTTAAAAGATTTGACTACGCTTTAGCCTAGTTTATTACCTTATTTCGCTCTACTTACAAGGAAGCACGTAATAAGAGCATTTCTGCTAATGTTTATCTTGAAAGACATGGAATAGTTAGAAAAATAAGCTTTTTAACAATAATTGGTTACCGGGATGTGGAGAAAGTCATGTGGACGGAGTACATCAGATTTTCTTTTTTACTTTCTCTACACATGCTAAGAATACATGTTTTAATGTTCTCTTAATTCTAAAAATGAAGTTTTAGAAAACGGTCCGTGTGTTTGTCCGTGAACAGCATTATTTGAAAATGAAAAGTCAGTTAAATATCAAACTTGGTATTTAAGTTCAACATCTTTCAACGGTAGGACACCAAGATTTTTAAATAGAATCTTCCTTCGCAAAATACACTGTTAAAAAATATACTCTAAAAGTCTTCGTAGTCGGGTTGCCCTCCCATATTTAGGACTGACACCCTCCTAAGACTTACAAGCGGTGAGAAACCTATCGGGGAGCCAGCAACATGAAACCACAGAATGGAGGACCTGAAACGAGTGGTCAGGCCTTAGCGAGGCATGGGCGTGAAGGAGTGGATGACATGAAATGCAAGCGAATTGGATGATAGGAAAGGTGATAATGGAACAATTAATGGGAACGCCTAGGCGGCCATAGAAGTTATTTATAACATATTTAAGATACATTCAATACAAACGACACTGAGAATAGCCTTGAGGTCTTCATGTTAAAGATTATTGCACAGTTGACAGGCTAAATTATACTACCCAAAAATTGTAGATAATTAAAGAACACAAGATATTTCTTGTTAAAAAGGGGGAAAACAATTAAATAAAGATACATTTGCTGCATTGAAGGAGTAGTAGTTTTGAAGTAATCGATAAATATATCTACGTAAATGAACTTAGGGGTAGGATTCGCTGTCTAGTGTTCCCTCTGTGTTGACAAACCCCACAAGGCTTGCTCAGCTTTTAGATTAGAGAAAATGATTCAGACTTTGTTTTCACCTTGCGAGCTCTTTAATTAGCATTTAAATGCGAGGAGTTTTACTGCGCTGAAATGCACCTTAGGGCGCTGCCTAGCTGTTGTTATGCAAATCGCTGAATCGACGGCAAGTCCTCTTTGGCCAAAAATTAACATGGCGCCGCGCCGTTTGACTCAATGAAGTCACAAGCACTAATGCTGCATAATCAAAATAAGAATGCGTAACTTTATTGCGCTTATTTTACATATCAATAAAATAATTCAGTTCGAACTAGAACTCTTTAAGATGCTCTGATATATCTACTTGCTTATGCACCAAAGAGAAAATATAAAGTTCCAATGCCTTTATGATAGCATTTGCAATTTAAACTGATTAAAACTTTAGGATAAGTAATGCCAGTACCATATTGAGTCTACACTTAAATTAATTTATTCTCTATTATTGAAAATACAAGGACTTTATCAATACTTCAACTCATGAATTTCTGCAAGTATTTACAAGTCCAATGTGTAAATTATGTTAAAACAGTTTTTATCCCTTTGTGTTTTATTTGGATAGCTCCTTTAACTTCATAGTCTTTCAGTGGCCTTTGAACTTAGGAACATTACAACTTCAGTACAAAACAGGAGTAACATATAAGGTAAATCATATTATTGCTATCAGTACAACTACTTGTGTTCTATATAGGAAAGTAATGTAAAACAATTACTGATAATAGATCAAAGAGCAGAATGTTCCTGAAAATTTTTATGCATGAAATAGCCCATAGTAGTCATTAACGTTTAAGTTAGTAATATTATGTTTAAGGCCGTTAACAATGTTACACTTGAGTTTTCCACCACTTCAAGAGAAACAAAAGCAGTTAGATATTTTCGAATGATTTCGAGTACTAGTATATTTACGCTGGTGAGAAACCCTACAAAAGCGTACCCCTTCTTTTTCTTGGGTCTTAAGATGCCACTAAGATCCTTAAGAAATGATCACATTGTTTGGATGATCCAAGGAACAATTAATTAACAATATATTTTGTGTCGCTGAATACATCATTGTAACCTGAGAAGACTCGAGACTCTAGGTCCCCCACTAGTCTTTTGTTTTCTTTCTCCTTGAAGCATTCTATTGGTCTTGTTCATTTATTGTTACCATTCCCTAATTAAAATTCGCAGCTCCGCATGAAAAGAATTGCTCTTGAGCTAATCTGAGTGCGCCTCTCGGAGAGCTCTTGTGGAGCCCGGCCGCATTGGAATTCGAGAGAAGTTGAAGAGCTCCTGGTACTTGCTGGCGATACCGAACAATTCCACTTGTTCAGCCGCACAAAAACAAAGCAATGCTGCCACTCGAACCGTTCGTTGGAAACAACACAGCGCTTGTCTCTAATTTTCTCAGCAACCCGAGTGAACGTAGGGTATACAGTTCTGTTATGGCGAAGTACTTTGAAACAAATAGTCGCTAAAGGTATGAACTGTGAACAACCGCTTTTCATTTAGATAAGGGTCTTTTGAAACGCTTCCGGCGCCATTATCTTGGTATTGTGCTTTAGTATTCTATATTAAAGCATTCCACTCTACGAACTGTCTTATACTGAATTTCTGTAACCAAATCACTGAAAGAGTTTGATTACGATGTTCAGATTTTTGCTTTCTGTAACACCTTCTTACAGAAAATAGAGGAGCTTTGTATCCCACCCAAAAATTCGATAATAAAATGCCAAGATAAATTTATTTTTTGAGGTACACCGAATAAAAAATCTAATGTGATCCATTCACATTACTTTCTCTACCTATTCTGTAATAACCCACTCTTACAAAAGCCTATTTCTCTGTGAAATCTTTTAAAAGCCGGTCGCTATATGATGTAACTGAAATTGTTTTCTCTTTGCATGACTTTGCTTCCCATTTGAGAAAATAACAAGAAATATCTGTGATATAGTAAAAAATAAAAAATGTATAGGACATAAACTGTGTGCATTGACGAAACTACAGTTTTAGTAGAAGTTTTCTTTTTATTTCTTACAGGTTACCTGGCAGTTATGCAAATGTCATTGAGTAATATCATTTAATCGTCAATGTAAAAGTTATTTGGGTACAAGTGAAAACGCCATATTGATAAAACACTTTATAGATAACTAATAGGGATATATTAAAAACTGGAAACCAATTTCTTTATATTATTCTTAAAACTACAAACTACAAACGTTAAATTCACAACCACAGCGGTTCAAGCGGTAGAGTAAAAAATTTGGCTTATGGAATATCATTTGCACTCTCTTGATCAGTTCAGAATTTAAATCAGTAATTGTAAGTTTGAGGATTATCTTAATGCCCCAATTCCGGAATTCGTAGTGAAATAACCAAAATTCTGCCAGAAGCTAACATTAATGGGCAAATTTAAATTCTGCCAGGTTACTCTGTAGTCTTCTTGCTCTACTTTCCTCGTCAGGTTAAAAGAATGAAGTACTGTCATTAATTTGTCCCCAAAAGTGGAACTGTAATCTCGATCAATAAAACTGGAAATGTTATCCTTTCTAAAAGAAAACCTGTTAAAAAGCTACTCGAGCAGTAGGTTTAAGGACAGCTTTGTCCATGGATCTGGGTTCTTACACCCTGCTCTGAAATGCTCTGAGGCATACACATTACTCCAAAACTTGAATTTACCGTTAGTCAAATTCAATCATTACAAAAAAATGTAATAAAACTTTTTGGGGCAACATTAGTACCTGGTTTCTGTCTTTGATACCTTTTAAATACAATAGTCTAAAATGTTTTAATTACAAGTATTTCACCGTAGTCATATTGAAACCCACTGACCACAAAAAAATGTGCCTTTGAACGGAATAACTGAGAAAAGTTGGATAAACACTAACTAGCCCATCTGTGTAGTGCAGGGGTAGCGTGTCTGCCTGTCGCAAGTTCGAATCTTGTATAAGGTTTTTTGTCCTGAGAAGACGAAGCTCCATGGACTCAGAGAACATTTGAGCATCATTTCAACAGTTTCATTCGTCGTCTGATATGTTCACCACGTTAAAGAACGTTGAGCTCCTTCCCAAAAAAACCTCACTAATTTCGGTTGAACTTGTTTGAAAACAAAAATCTATAAAATTCCTCCAATTCAAAATACAATTGAAATGAATAAATTATGTGTGTTCCATTTATAGAACTTTCTTTACAAATTCTGTAGCAGATTATTCTAGAAAAGCATATTCGACCATGCTAAACAACCTGAATATCAACAAAGATAAGTTAGTTTGGGTTGGAGGGGATTTTCATGAAAATCTTCATGTCGCATCCTTGGAAAATACTGAACTAATTATTAACTTTGCGATTTTTGAGCAATGATTTTTACACACATACATGCGCGAGCGAACTTTGATATAACATATTTTTTTTTTTACACACGGGACCCTAAAGCTTTTATTTCCAGTGAAATCTCGTTATCGAATTTTTGGATGAATGCAATACCTTCTCTATCTATATGCTATGCAATAAGTAGAGAATGTGAAATTTTGATGTATTCCATTCACACTACCTGTTCTGCAAACAAACAATTTCTACAAACGATTATTCTTTTATCTAATTCATGCTAATCAAGATAAACATTAGAATAAATGGTCTCATTACTTAGTTCCTTATAAGTTAAAGGAAATATGGGAGCCCTAAAACAATAGACACAAATATTTCAAAAGTTGGTCTGTGTGATTGAAATTCGATTCTATTTGCATGGTCAAGGGCAAAACAAAAGAAAAATGAATGACGGTATTTTAAAATTGAAACCAATAATAAAGAAAACCTGGGAAATGATTAGTTCCATACAAAAATGTATTTTATATAAATTGTATGTTTTAACGAGAAATATATTTCTGTGTTGTAAGTTTTTGAGTGCAGTTACTCTTACAATTTACCAGCTATGTAAAATTCATCCGGAATGAAGAGGTCTTCAGAACATATTTGCGGAAAATTAGAGTTATACACTTTATTTGTAATGTAAAATTTTTGTCTTGAATATTTTAATCAAAATCGTTAGTCATTTTCGACAAAATAAGATTTTTTAATTTTTTGTACGTAAAAGGTAGTTTGGGTTGAGGAATTGTCTTGAAAATCTTTGTGTCGCATGCTTGGAACATACTAAATAAATATGCCAAGTCTGGTATTTAATGAACTTTTAGTTTTTGAGTTACGCTGTCCACAGATACATGCACATACACACACGACCTTTCTCTAAAAAGGGAATGGTGGAACACAATATTTTTTTCTATTGATTACTTGTGTAGCAAGTTTTTGTCTATCTCTAACGGTTTACCAGTAACGTAAAATTCAGCAAAATTCATTCAGAATAAAGAAGTCTAACGGATATTCCCACAAAATTGAAAGTATACGTTTTATTTGCCACATAAATATCTTTAATTTAGGGTATTTTAATTAAAATTATTAGAGCTATTTTTGAGAAAATCAAAAAATTTCAAACTTTTTTCCATAAAAAGGGTAGTTTAGGGTGGGGAGAGTTTTCTCAAAAGCTTCCTGTCACATCCCTGGAAGATACTAAACTTAAATATCTAGTTTGGTGTTTTACAGACTTTTTGTTTTTGAGTTATCGTGTTCACAGACACCCCGACACCCACACACAAACCTTTTTTCTAAAAATACTTTTTTTTGGTTACAGGGGAACCTAAAACGTATATTTCCGGCGAAGTCTTGTTGGGTGTAATGCAATACCTTCTCTATACACTAGTGCGTGTAGAGAAGGTGTAAAGGATTGACGATATTATCATCTTCCGGTTTGGTCATGACATGGCACAAGCCTCAAACCATGTACCGAGCTATCGTCCCAAGAGCACTGGAATGGGAGGTTAACTGTTGCTATACAAGAGGCTAGTTAACAGAAGGAAAAGGGTTCCCAACTCCTGGAACACATTAAAACAGGAGTCTCCCACTCCTGCTGCAGGAATCGGGAGACGCTCCACTCAGCGAGTAGTTTAATTCAATTACCAGGAATGAAGCACAGCCATAATAATACTTAATGTGATGTTATGTGTGTAATTATCCTTGCATTGCCAGAGTGTTTCGAGAGCGGAGGGTAGCCAAGGAACTGAGACACAAAATAGAACAGTATCAGAGTACGACTAATTCACGGTTACACCACCACTAGAGCATGGGGAGGCAACTGTCGCTTTGTGCTTACAGTAATTAATGTCTCTTAAATAAAGGCCAGAGTTGTTGTTCTCATGTCCTCTTGAAAAGGTTCTCGATGTACGCGACACCACAGGCATACAATGTAACTAATCTTCTGTTCTTCATTCACCATGTCATTTCTTTGTGTAAAGTGTTCTCAAGAGCTTCAATATCAGAAACCCCTTTTTTTTTTTGCATATTATAAATTCTATATCGAAAATAAAATTCGATACCAAGATTTCACTGGAAATGCAGGTTTCAAGGTTTTCTAAATCTAAAGCAGTTTCAGAAAATGGTCCAAGAGTGTGCGTTTGCAGTCCAAGGTCAAAAAATCGGTTAAATGCCAAACTTGATGCTTCAGTTCAGCATCTTAAATGAATGCGATTAAGATTTGCAACCCCCAAACTACCTTCTCCACGGAAAATGTTTCCAAACTTTTTAATTTTATCACAAATATACTTTATTTGAAATTAAAATCGCTAATATATTTTAAACAAAACTGTTAGATTTTTTTTTCTCACACAAACCATATGTAGGATAGTTAGAGTAACTGAAAAGTTCAAGCCGGATTTCGAATCACGGATCTCACGGTCTCTAGCCGGTTGCTCTACCACTGAGCTTCCATTGCAACATTAAAAGTCTCAACTGATTCGCATGTTTTCCGGTAAACCACAAGGTGATCTCAATTTATTTTGAGATGACAACCGCAATGGCGACTTACAATATCGTAAGTATATAAGTCCCAGGATTTATAGTATAGTCAACTATTATGGTCAATTAGTGTTGGTCTCCGGGGTAGTGTGGCGGAGCGTGTCTACCTCACATTCAACAAGTCGTGAGTTCCACGGGGGGTGAGTTAGAGTTACAGGGATGAGGTTTTTACAGTGTGTTTCCTTATCCTGAGAAGACGAATGTCGAGTAACTTTATGCTCAATGAATCCCGAGATAATTTGAACATTATTTAATCAATTTCATTCATGGTCCAATATGACCAACTAGGTTAAAGAAAGCTAAGCTCCCAAGAAAAAAAAAACTGATGTGTACCATTCACATGACTTTCTCCATATCCCTGCAACAAATTATTCATAAAAGGCTTATACTTTTATTTACTTTCTGCTAATCAGAAAAAAATAGCAGAAATAGCCTAATTACTCGCTTCCTTGTAAGTAGAAGCGAAATAAGGGACAACCGTAGGTTAAAGTGATAGTCAAAAGCTGGTTGCTATGTCAATGAAGTTCCTTTGTCTATATGGATAGGAGTTGACAAGTTCCTGTATGAGAAAAGTATACGTTTTTCATAGCAGAAACCAAAAATAAGGAATGTCACAAAAACGAGGAACTCCACGAAAAAAATGTATATAACATAAATTGTGTGTTCTAATGTGCTCTACATTTTTTGTGTAGTAAGTTTTTGTCCATCTCTTACGGTTTAGCAGTTATTCAAAATTTAGTAAAATTCATTCAGAATAAACTACTCTTCACAGGTTATTCCCAGAAAATTCAAGATATACATTTTATTTGTCAGGTAAATATGTTTAATATACGAAATTTTAATCAAAATCGTTAGAGCCATTTTTGAGAAAATCAAAATTTTCGAAAAAAGTTCCATGTAAAGGGTAGTTGGGGGTGGGGGGATTTTTCTCAAAATCTTCCGTGTCGCATCCCTGGAAGATACTAAACTTAAATACCAACTTTGGTATTTTACCGACTTTTCGTTTTTGAGTTGTGTTCACAGACACACGGACACACACAGACACACGGACCTTTTTGTGAAAATACTTTTTTTTGGATATTGGGGACCCTAAAACATATATTTCCGGTGAAATCTCGGTATCGAATTTTTGGTGGAGTGCAATACTTTCTCTATACACTATGTACATAGTGCGTATGGAGAAAGTAAAAATAGTGTTGATTTAATTGTTTGTCTTTTCACAAAAGCCATGTGTGGTACAAAGTTGGATAGATAGAGTCAGACTGAAAACTTCAATGCCATAGCCAAGATTTGAACCATGGATCTCCCGGTCTTAGGCTGGTTGGTCTACCACTGAGCTACCATGGCAATATACCGGCTCGGCATTAAACTTCTCAACTGATCGTATGAGACTATTTTGAGATCACATACCCCAATGGCGGCTTGCAATGTCGGCAGTACTTGTAGTCCCAGCAGTCATAGTATTCTATTAGATGGACCATAGTAGTTGACGTTACTTTTGTAAGGAATGATTGCAAAACAGGTAGAGAAAGCCATGTGAATGGAACACATCAGATTTTTGAAAATGCTGCTGAATGTATGGCAAAACCTGCTAGCCAGAGAACTGAGAAAAGCTAACGAAAATAAAACCGACGAAGCAATGTCATATCTTGCTAAAACATGCCAATATTTACATTGAGAGCTGAGATCCATTCCATCAGTCCGAGGGTGCTACTGTATCCCCCAGCAACTCTCAACAAGTAACATCACTCGGAAAAGACGATGGAACGAAAATATTTTTTGTTAGAAGGACAGAACCTGGCGATGACGTTTTTTCCAAGCTTGTTTTCCCCATTCTCGCATGCATTTCACACTTGGGCTGATCCGAGGACGGTGGGGTGCACTGTATACAGAGGAAAATACACACAGGAGGCGTGGAAAGGAAATTGGGGATGAAAGAAAAGACAGAAAGATGAAATCTCTAAGTGAGTTAAGTAATCCAATCCTTGGTATAACGCCATCAGCAAGATTTGCTTTCCAAAAAGCGACGTCTATGTTTCCCTCACTTCCGCGACAAACGGATCAAATAATAAAAGCTAGATGGAATACGGGATAGGGGGAGTTTTCAGCGTGAAGGAGAGATCTGAAATGAGGAATTATGTAAGGAACACTCCAGAGAAAGCCACTTGCAAGAAGAAGGGGCTTTCAAAGTCTGTATAGGACGGTGAAAAAGGCAACTGGAGGAATCTCTATGTATGTGATGTCGCATGATGACAGACATAATTTTTTCCAATGTCTTCTCTGTAATAGGCCATGATATGAGTATTTGGAATACATATATGGGAAGGTTGGAAGGAATAGGTGAAGTAAGAAATACGCTAAGGCATATTTCTATGTCTTCAGCATACTTTCAGCGAACTTAAAACTATACAATCGAGTACCTGTGTTCTTGGCGCTGTGGGCTGTAGTTGGAGCTCTCGTTTCACCAATGGCCCACGCTCAGCATCGTATGATGACCATCGATCATGACCAATAAAACACATTTTCGAGTAGGGAATGCATCATACTCTGTACATCATCTCCCTGTATCACTTGGGTAATCGCTCACCTCTTCTGTGCAAAAGTGGGCAGGTTAGCAGGCCCAGGTCTTTCACGGAGTGTAGCACCACAGGATTAAGTTTTATGTGGCCAAATAATATTTGGAATTAGTATCATTTCACAGGGATTAAAAGAGGCTCTTATAGTCAAGGCAGAGCAAGCTCCTGGTTCTTCTACTGTGACCGCTGGGAACACGGGAGAAGGTTAGCGAACAATCCAGATGACGATAGGCGCAATCAAGGACGGGTCCCTAATGTTTCCAGATCTCCGCCCTAGCACTGCAGAGTATTCTGAGCCTATGGGGGTCCCCGAAGAGGCGTTAGTCCGAAAATACCCTTAGGCAACACCTAACGGTCTATCTCGCAACAACATTAAGAAAACCTCTAAATTACACATCCACCACCCAACCAACGCCCACCTAACTCTGACGCCTGGTTCTACAACCCTGAAACAGCTTAAAAGAAGTGAAGGGGCATTGGAAATGAACATTAGAATTCTGTTCAAAAACCATTAAAATGACGGTAAAAGTATGGTTATGAACTATTCCTGGGTTTCACTTGCCGACTCGAAGAAACCCGAAAATTCCGTGATGCTGCCAGAGATCAAACCCTAGATCTCCCGAATACGAGTCTAGCGCATTACAGCAGTTCCATTTCGCTCGATTTTCGACGATCTTATCTTCTTTTTAGTGCAGTTGGCTAAGAATGACATCAATCAAATTATGGCGTATGCCAACAAAATCCAAAAGTTTAATTGTGGGAATACAGAATTTACTTTTAGAATACACAGGCCAGAGTTTCGTTTAAAATATAAAACCTAAGTACTTTTAATTGTGTCGGTCCACAGTTTTATTCAAATATCAGGAGGAAGTATTTGTATGATTTGAACCAATAAACTAAACTGTATGTAATTTCGATCTGCTGGTGCAGCTGAATTTCTCACCCCAACAAGATATACAAGTACAAATATCCCCTAGCTAGCAATATTGAAGTATTTAGGTTTGCCCCATCATTACAGAAGTTAACGCTTGAGCAGTACCGGGTTATAACTTCTCGGATGAACAAGCCAATCAGCAAGTTCTGGTTTTGGAAACAGACTCACAACGTCGCTGTAGGGCTGTTCATTCGTCCGTCCATGGCTCTTAGCCACTCTAGATGACTGGCGCAAATCGTTCAATAATGATTATTCCGGTTTCTGACAGTGACGACGGTGTAGAACTCGACGTAACTGAATTCCCTTCCACAAATACCCTGGAGAGACAGCCAACTGACTGTAACCTAATAAACAGATGATGAGTCTCGAATCCAGCACCGCATCTCTCGTCGCTTCTGGTTACTGCGTAACAATCGCCCAGGCGTTGGGCCTTCCAAATAAATCTCATAAACTCCTAACATAATTCCCTTAGTTACAAAAAAAAAAAAAAAAAAGAAGTATGCTTAAAAATTTTGAACTCAGAACTAGTCATTGTACAAATATCTGAGCAGTGTACCGATAGAAGTATAAAACATTCACAGTAGATTACAAAGCCTTCTCTTCGGACTTACAAATATAATTGACTCTTTACTTTCTCTCTTTCTCTCTCTCTCTCTCTCTCTCTCTCTCTCTCTGTCTCTACTAGTGCTATTTAGATACATGGAAGGAGGAGAAAGTATTGTATTCGATCCAAAAATTCGATACCGAGATTTCAAAGGATATACAAGGAGGAACCCCACATTAAAAGAAACAAAAACAATCAAAGAACAAAATTTTTAGAAAAATTGCTGAATATGTTACATACTAATTTTATTATTGTTTGCAAGTAACCAGGCAGTGATGGTAACTCAGAGACAAAT
The DNA here is from genome assembly GCA_030762935.1 of Hymenopus coronatus. Classification (NCBI taxonomy): domain Eukaryota; kingdom Metazoa; phylum Arthropoda; class Insecta; order Mantodea; family Hymenopodidae; genus Hymenopus; species Hymenopus coronatus. The sequence continues at coordinate 81,110,038 of CM060888.1, read as the reverse complement.
CTGCAGATTGCTTCATATACATTATGCAAACTAACACAAGAATATTACCTTAAATTTTCACAAAGAGAAACTAAAACATAAAACATTATAATTGATCTCAAATTGTTGAACAAAAGAGCATCCATAAACATCTGGATATAAAATATCATACCATTAAATGCAGAGAAACTCAACGCATATCAATATGCTTGTGGATTCATAGGAAGATATTTAAGAGATAAAAAGACAAAGAAAACGAAATTAAAATTGTATAAATCAGTGGAATTGCAGAGACTTAGGAAGCTAGACTAGGAATAAAAGAAATTGCCGGAAGAACTGGAAATAACATTTATACAAAATGGATATAAACCGATTAGCAAACAAAGTATTTAGTAATAAGCTTCGCGGATAACTAAATATAGGAAGTGCAAAATAAGATGAAATGAACAAATCTGAATGGGGACGGAACTCAGTCCATGTGGATGATGGTGATGACGATGATACTGAAGTATAAATAAATATAAGATAAGGTAAAACGCATTTGAGATTCTTACACCCCAATTAAGTGGAAGGTTTAAATTTCGTAAAAAACAAATTTCAAGTAGTAAATGAAGGATTCTAGCTAATCATTAGATTTATATTAGTCATAAGTCAAATATATTCAAATTTAGCCCTCCTCTAATAATGAAACACAAAATCTTTATACTAGCATAGAACAAGTTGCTTCATTACCTTCTTAGAGGTTTCTAACACTCCACTAACTGCACTGAATGTAAAAAAATGGAAAAAAAAATGGAAAAAAAATTCTGCTTGTATTAAAGGGGATATTTATCTCAGTACTTGGCAATAATAGTAGTTTTGGTGTGCTGCAAATGAATGTAGTAAAAAGAATCTTGTCTGAAACATTTTATTTTTCATGAACAGTAAAATCTCATTTTTCGTTTTTAAACTTTAATGAAGTCTGCATAATATAGTGAAAAAACAGCAAGGCCCATTTATGGCTAACTCAAGGACATGTAGGATTATATTATATGCTAAATTTAAAAGAAAATATTATAATTATAGTTTTGGTTTAGCCCAACATTCGCAAAAGTCCATGAATAGTCACAGAAAAGATTGCTAGAATGAAGGACAAAACTAATATACAGCATTAACACCATCCATTGTCACTGAACATGTTCCGGTTCCAGTTGATCTCGCCTTCTTATTTCATTGTTCTTCCAAGTATTATGTCATCGTTTCTTTCACCGTCCTTATGCAAAACACGCACCTCTCATAAATCATACTTTTGCTGTTATTATTCTTTCAAGTTTACTTTAATACCTGTGACCACAGATGTGGGAATTGCTAATTTTCCTTTCAAGTTAATTACAGGTTTTCTTAGAAGTCATTTATTTGGAATTCTATGTTGATTCTCATTTATGCTGCGTATTTGTTAAGCTGGTATTTCCTGTAGTAGTGTGACAGATTATTGAAATATATTTTGATCCCAAGCCAAGAAGGGGCATTAGAAAACACTGGAAGAAATAGCAATTGTATGTAGATTAAAAACAGTTATTAATCATTTTTCTATTACGTCATGAATGAAAGAGACATGATTAATTTTATTATTTGTTTCTATTTTATTTTACGTCGCTTTAATCATTTAATCATATCACGATTTATCTACTAAAAGATGCCTGTGGATAGCTGTTGGTGGAAAAGTAACCTTTTAGATCCCTGTATTTTTCCATCTTGCTTTGCCACGTGTCATCACAGAGGCCTTAGTGTTAGGCAACTGTGCTGCCGAAGGCTGCTTCATAAAGTATTCTTAATGCTAGACAACCATGTCTCTGCTTCTACAAGCGTTGGGCATATAGTATTACTGTTCCTGGCGTACCTGGCACTACAATTATTACTGCCACTTATTTTTACTATTGTTTTAGACTTAAAATGGAACTTTGGGTCGTGGTATTAAACATCCATGTGGTTTTTATCTAGCTGACTGAGATAAACCGTGAAAAACAAAACAATCAGATTGGTCGGATCATGGGATATAAACCCAGGACTTCCCGATTGCAGTCCATAGATGCTACCACTTGAGCCATACTTAGTTTTTTGTTTCGCTTGTTTTAACAAGTGCACATAAAAATGTAAGTCTTCTATATTTTTATTTAATTTATCGTAAATTATAGGTAACACTTTGATTTTATTTCTTTTTGAGTTCCCAAATCAAATTTATTATTAATTTTGCTATGTTTTGCCAAAAGTGACATATAATACGAAGTCTTATACTTTCGAAACGCTTAAACTCCGTAAAACAGCTTATAAACCACAAAGAAATAACTAAGAACTAAACGATTAATATGTGGTAAAATATATAAGATAACGTGAAGATGTGCTAAAATAAACTAAAACACCAATTTAATTGAATACATTTTCATTTCAATCCCATATTATTGACATAAAAACTATTTTTCTATTCACTTCCTGTTATTTCTGTTAAATATTGGCTCTTGTTTGCCTTTTTAGCTTTATTTTAGTTTTAGTGCAAGTACTATTAATAATTTTAAATATTAAATAATATTTAAACAGCTTTTAGCATCCTTAAATTAATAACTAATCTAAATGATTTCAATATACATTGCAGCAGGTACATGAAGTATACACAAGAACATCACTCGAAATAAATAGCCTTAGCTGAATTAGAAGGATGTCTATTATCTCTAAGACACCATTTATACATTTGTTTAATACAATGTTTTCATTTCTATGTTATTTAAATCTATATATGACGTTACTGTTACCCTGTGTTCTTTAACGATATTGTTCTTTAACCTTGTGGTTCATATAGGGCGATAAATGAAATAGCTAAAATTATGCTCAAATGAGCTGTGGATCCATAGACTTTAGATTTATTCGAAAATCATCTTATTAACCTTACACATTTCACTCACCCTAACCGAGATTTGAACTCGGGACCTCTTGAATGTAAGGCAGAGAGCACCACCACATCAAAGAGACGGGAATATTAGTTTCTAACGGTTTATTTTAAGCATGACAATTATCTGTTCTTGATAGTATGCTTTGTCATCTTGGCAAGCCTAAATTTAGGAAAGTTGAATATATAAATAATAAAACGAAAGTTAGCTTTGTTGTATATGTCTTGATAACTATTAATACTATTTGCATAAGTTCGAATAAGGGTACTTGAAAGTATACTGCTTAAATACTAAAAGTTGGAAATAACACTACATAATTTGTACATCTTAACAAGTTGTTCATTTTTCCTGAAGAAAATCTTGGTGTCCGTCTCTCAATACTTCTAGTTATGTAAATAAAGCAAGATGAACTATTCATAGAAGTTCCCATAATAACTACGCCTCACAAGTCACGTTATTATGCAATATATATGATGTTTTAATTACAATTTACAGAGACTTTTAGCGCAAATATTAACTAATAATATTTACATATAAAAGGTAATTTTGAATGGGGGGCATTTGCTATCTCTTTGTTTATCACTCTTAACTGGAATATGACACAAGTATTAAATTTAGTACTTAACCAGTTTTTCTTAATAGATTTATACTCCTCACAGACAAATGCCATCTTCTAAAAATCCTTCTTATTATTTGGTGGACATCAAAAAATTTTCCAGTGAAATGTCGATGTCAGAATTTGGGTAGAATACAATATTTCCTCTATCTGCCAGTATGCAAGTGACTGAGAAAGTAACACAATAAAATAGATAATGTAAAACTAAGGAATGAAGAGACTAGGGGGAAAAGAAACAAGCTCATAAGGATAGTTGCGCAAGATAAACGAAGATAAAACGAAAATGAAATAAATAAGACAGGAATACATTCAACTGCTGGCCACTCTATAGTTGAATGCATCTGCGGCTATAACAGTTGAATGTTCCGACTACTACATTAGCGTTTAAGAGACTGCGTCACTACTTAGTACTGGAGATGTTCCACAGAGTACAGCACCTACCTCCGTATAGTTCAAGCAAGGGAGAGCTGAAGGAAGCGGGAAAAATGGGGATTATTGTTCTGTTCTAACCCTCTAGGTTAACAGAAGATATGCTTCGGAATATATATATATTGTCCGATATTTTTATTTCTGTATTTCATGCATACTACATAGATAGAGAAGGCATTGCATTTCATCCAAAAATTCGATACCGAGACTTCATTAGAAGTACTTTAAGGTTCCCTGATGCCAGAAAAAGCATTTTAAAAAAGGTCCGCAGGTACGAGGGTCTTTGAGTATATGTGTGAACAGCATTTCCAGCGAAATACAGTAAATAGATAATCATACGTAAACTCAATGCTATGCCGGCATGTTGCCGCGGTAGCTCGGTGGTGGAGCAACCGGCTAGAAGCCGGGAGATCCGTGGCTCAAATCCTGGCTATGGCATTGAATTTTTCAGTCTGATTATACCTATCCAACTCCTGTTCTACACACGGCTTTTGTGAAGAAAGATACAATTAATTTAATACTAATGACCATAATAGTTGACTATACTCTGAATCCTGGGACTTGCAGCATTGTAAGTCGCCATTGAGGTTGTCATCTCAAAATAATTTGGGATCACCTTGTGGTTTAACGGAAAACATGCGGGTCAGTAGAGAAATTCATGTTGCCATGTTAGTTCAGTGGTAGAGCAAACCGGAGATCCGTGGTTCAAATCCCGGCTATGAACATTGACTTTTTCAGTCTGACTCTACCTATCTAGATAGTCATACAAATTAAACAGTGCAGTTATTCTTATCATATAGATTTTAATAACATTAACGTTTCTCAATTTTTTTTAAAAAAATTGAATACTTTATTTCAGTTGTGTTTGGATTCAATATAGAATTAAATTTGACAGAAGAAGATTCTAATATTTCTTTTTCTATTATTTGGTTTGCTTCTTGAGAATGTAATAAATGTATAATCACAATAAACCTAGCTTTTATGATTTAAAGCGGAAGTATGCGACATCATATGTCTGTTCTTTAGTCAAAATAGCGAAAAATGTATACTTTTAACTAATTCTAAGAAAATGCTAATAATGAAGAAGAACATAAGTGCTCCTCTCTTCATTGTAACCATTGCACATTAATACCGGTGCTAATATCTTAGAACTTAGCAGTACCTGAAGTCAATTCCCACAGCCAACTTTTACATTTGGGTGGAATATAGCGAGTAAAAGAAAATGTTTAACGTTGGAAAAATGAAAATTTTAATCTCTATTATAACGAAAATCGTTTATAACAAAACCCGTCTCACTGTGAGAGTAGCATGTGTGCCTCACATTCAAGAGCTCGCGAGTTTGAATCTCGTGTATGTGAGTTACCCAATATTTTCGGAGGTTTTCCTTATTCTGGAAAGCTGAAGGTTGAGTAACTTTAAGCTCCATGGACTCCAAAACCATTTTGAAAATCATTTATGCGATTTCACGATTTCATTCACGTCCGATATGACCGAACAGGTTAAAAGATGTTAAATTGCAAAACAAAAAGAGCCAAACAATGAAAAAAGAAAGAAAATTTAAAAAAGAATGAAATAAAACGCCCTTTGAATGTCCTTATATCCAAGTTCTACTGCTTAATTCTGTATAAAAAAGCATATTTACTTACAGGATGGACCATTTTAGTTGAGACTGTATTGAGCGCTTCGTACACTGCCATACAAATGTTCGTGGTTATTTGCGTTAGTGTAAGGGAAATTCCAAAGTGTTTGTACAAATAATGTTTAGTTTTTTTTTTATGAAGAGTGACAAAAAACGTAAAAAAGATAGGATCACATTAAAAAAATTAAATTGATCCCTAAATGACCTTCACAACTTCCTCCAAATAAAACATGACCAATGGCATTTACTTTCCCAATAATATCAAGCAAATTTACTCAAGACACCACTTTCTAAAACGCTTAATTTAGGTGATATTGCACAGTTTCAACTTAAATGATACAGTCGTATATATCTTATATATCACACTTCCATTAATACTTCCAACTTTTTGGAGGCTAGGCAACAATCCTGAACAAACAAAACATTAAAATGGCCACCCAAAACACCTAAATTTATAGGTTAGTCAATCCTTCAAGTATCATTAAATACTAGAGGAACCGAGAGTGATTTTTAAAGATGAAGGTGGACTTTTCCATTAAGTGAGAAGTGAAAGGATATTCTAGTGTCTAATTTCTTGAATTTTTCATTAGCCAGAGGTACTAGTTAGGTAATATATTACAAACATTGAACCGTTTATGAATGGGCAATCATCCGGATGGCGACATTATTACTTCTATGCTTAGTATATTATTTAAGGTTACTGTACTGTTATGCGATAACACAGGCAATAAAACTGAATGAATTTGATATCTAATGACTCGCTTGACATACTCAGGTTAAACACCACTACCTTAGCTTCATTACGCAAGATATATTCTTTTTGGAATTTGTATTCGACTTAATTCATTATAACCAGTGTTTAATTTTTACGGCCACATCAATAATGTTGGTGAACTAGATTCACAGAAACTGGCCCCTGTGGGTTCGATTTCTCAAGCTTGTTTTCCTCATGTATATTTCTTGTTTCGGCTCTTTTCTACAGGCTTCCTTTCAATTTGCAGTTTATCTTGGATCTAGCATTGCAATCCTCTGGTTTTACTCTCTCTAGCCGTATGTACAATGTAGACAGTTATGGAGAAGGTATTCTATTCAATTAAAAAATTCGCTACCAAGAATTCACCGGAGACGATATGCTACGTCCCCTGAATCCAGAAAAGTAATTTTTAGAAAAAGATCCATGTGTATGTCTGTGCGTGACTGTGGACCGCACAGCTTAAAAACGAAAAGTAGGTTAAATACCAAGCTTGGTATTGAAGTTCGGCATTTGCCAAAGATGTGACTAGAAGAATTTCAGAAAAATTCCCATACGTTAAGTACACTTTACATGAAACACATTTCGAAAATTTTTACTTTCTCAAAAAAGTTTTATTAAAATACTATATGTTTAAGGCCTTTTGTAACAAACTAAATGTATTCTTGAATTTTCTGGGAATAGTCTTTGAACAGCTATTCATTTTTTTGTATAGCTGGTAAACCGTAAGAGATAAAAAAAAAAACATTTACTATACAAAAATACAGATCTTGATAGAAGACAATTTATGCCACATGTACTTCTTTTGCAGAGTAAAACTTTTCTGATATATTGTTTGTTATTGGGTTCAATTTTAAACTACTTAAACCTTCCTTCAAACATGAAGTCATCTTTCATTTCATCTCTCTTTTGTTTTACGCTGGTTATGCAAAGAGAACCGAATTTTAATTGTTTTACATAGTGAAAACTTTTAAAACTGTTACTGTCAGTTTAGCTTAGCGTATTCCCTAAGACAATTTCTGCTAATGTTTAACTCTATTAGCATGATACAGACAACAGGATACTCTTTTGTAAGGTTTATTTGCAGAAGAGGTAGAGAAAATCATGTGAATGGAACAATCCAGAGTTTTACAGCTACATTAAAAATGCTGCTAAACTAGATTCACAGAAACTGGCCCCTCTGGGTTCGATTTCTCAAGCTTGTTTTCCTCATGCATATTTCTTGCTTCGGCTCTTTTCCACAGGCTTCCTTTCAATTTGCAGTTTCTCTCGGATCTAGCATTGAAATCTCCCGGTTTTGATTTATTAACCAAACCGCAACTTCCTTTTTTGTGTGTGCTAAGCTTGTTTATGTACCGAGCGAGCCGTAATTAATTTTTAATCAGAAATCTTGCAGAGTAGGAATAGAGATGTAGAGGCGGTGAAGACTGGCCCGAGCTAATGGAAGTATAACTCCTGAGCTACTGTGTAAGAGAGAGATTAAGATGTACATAATACCCACCCCGTCTCTTCCTTTCGATGAATAACCACGCCGAATCCATCGAGTGGTATTCAAATAGGACGCAGAACCACGCTTCTAATAAATAGGCTGTGGTGGTAGCTTGAGCCAGTGTGGGGTGAGGGTGGAATTCTAATACTGCACCAGGCTTTTCTTTCAAACCACCCTCAATACCCAGCTCCTTGCTTTTCTTCGCATGTCTTTTCTTTTTTTCTGTATCCCTTTCTTTTATAATCTGAACTCCCGCCTCAGTTGCAAAGAACTGTCAGCTAGCGCTATGATTTATATCGAAATAATTACTTTTCGCCGAGGCGCCCGTAAAGGGCCTGTGACACATGGGGTAAATGTGTATGTGTGAGTGTTGGAAGGGTACACGTGGAAGATATGAGAGAGCGTGGAGTGAGAAGGGTGGCAGAAGATTGATTTGTCGGTCCCGAAGAAATAACCATTGTTGTTGGAAAAATAGGCGAAACAATTCTGGAGTTTATCTTTTTTAAGCGTTTCTCATCGTGATCTCATAGGGTTTAGGTCCAACAGCACTTTACCATCCCACACTTGCCTTATACAGCGGTGTCCCGAGTTCGCATCCTAGTTAGGGTGAGTCCCCAACCCATTATCCTTAGAATATGTATGTACGGTAACTCTAAGCTTAATGGAACTCAGGGTATTTGAGTATAATTTCATCAATATGTTAATTATGTCTTGTAAGATCAAACTAGTTAAAAGGTATTCTTAAAATCTAGAACGTCTCTCTTCGACTCATACTCTAATATCAACATTCTACCGAAAATGAGAGTTTTGAGGACCTATAAATCCAATGTAAACCAACAGGTGTCCAGGACACGGACTTTTAAAAAAAACTAATACAACAATATTGATGAAAAACTGTGTGTTTCAGAGGCATGAAGGATACACAAATTTATTATCATTATTTTTAAGTATACGACTTTGGGATTCCTATTTAACTTCTATTTGGGTATGTACTAGGATGCTTTAAGAGATGGACGAAGGCTTTATATAGAAAACGTGGTATCGGTGAGTACATGTCACACATTCACATTTTAAGCAGCATAGGGATTCATTAAAATATATATAGTAAAGCTTCTTGTTGATGCACTGAAAAAAAATTGATTCTAAGGAAAATTTAAAAAAAAAAAGTATTAACTAACGTAAATCTTTATCGTCAACCTAACGAAAAGTCATTATATATCCTATGCCATACGCATATCGTCGTAATATTTAAATATATGCTGATTTCTGTCTAGCAGTCCTAGAAATACCCTATACTACTGAGTAAAAATTCTTATGTGTTCCATTCACATGATTTTCTCTGCACATCTTTAATAAATTATTGTTAAAAAGATTATTCTTCTATTTAGTATTTCTAATCGAGAAGAAATTAGCAGAACGTGTCTTATTACTTGCTTCCTTATAAGTAGAAGGGAAATAAGGGAATTCCATAGGATTAATCGATAGTCAAATTGTTTAAAAGCTAGTTGCTATGTGACTGAAGTACCTTTATTTCTATGGATAGGAGTACAAGTATTTTAAAACTGAGGCCAATAACAAGGAATATCTTAAAAACGGTCAACTCCACGAAAAAAATGTATATGTACTTTAACGGGTTTTATATTTTTTGTCTTACGGTTTATCAGTTATGTAAAATTCCGCAAAAGTCATCCAGAATAAGCATGTCTTCAAGCTATACATTTTAGTTGTCACACAAATATCTTAAATACTAGAGATTTTAATCAAAACCGTTAGAGCCAATTTTGAGAAAATCAAATTTTTCGAAGATTTTTCCATGTAAAGGGTAGTTGGGAGTGGGGGGATTTTCTTGAAAATCTTCGTGTCGCATCCTTGGAAATATTAAGTTTGGCATTTAATGGACTTTACATTTTTGAGCTTGCTGCCCACAGACACACATACACATACACAAAGACAGACAGACACACAGAGACATTTTTCTAAAAATTCTTTTTTTATTCAGGGAGTCTCAAAACATCTTGATATCGAATTTTTGGGTGCAATACAATACCTTCTCTACACAATATGTACATAGTCCGTGTAGAGAAAGTAAAAATTATAAGATTATGGTGTATTACCTTTTACTTACGGCTTTTAAATTTCTTCATTTTTGTAGCTCATTTTCAATTCTATGAAAGTATTGAAGGTTTTGTCTTCAAAACAGCTAATGATGCCGTTATTGCTTTCTAGTTTTATCAATTTCCTTTTAAAAATCCAAAATAATGAACCAAAACTACAATGTCGTAGTATTTGCTTTTATGTATTGGTTTTAAACAAAGTTCTTTTGTTTATTTCTCAATTCTGTGCCCAATTTTCACTACAATTTTTCATTCATGTTCTCCATTGAAAATTTTGCCTATTAGGCGCTCATTTTTCTTCTGATCTTATCTCTTTCTTAATAATTGCTAATGTTGTGTAAAACATTTTCAAAAGGATTTGCCTCAGCTGTTTTGTCTAAAAGTAATTTTTAATAATTGAGAGCAACTCTGTGAGAGAGCTATAAAAGGTTACGTTTTGTTACACATCTATATGTCACGCCTGTTATTAAATGCTTTTAAGTAATTGGCTATTATACAGTTTCTGATTTTATAATTATTTATTACTCATAACGATACTTATTTACCTTAAAGCTTTCGTTCTGTTTTCGTAAATCTCATTAACTTTAAACGTTAATTTTGCTGTCAGAAACCCTATTACTCTCAGATGACAGAATTGCGTTCAGGAAAATGATATGTTTAAGATTCCCAGGTGTTCAATGGAACAAATAGTATTTCTATGTCACACAGATCTACTCTGAATGGTTATACAAATATACGTAATTTGGCTTTAAAATATTTCCAAGATTTGATTCCCACAAGGCGTGTGGTGGATTAACTTTAATTAGAATCATTATATACTCTTTAAAACGAAAACCTATAATCTCAAGTAAGTTCAACACCAAACAAGATAACCTGTTTTGTTAACTATTTAAATACAACTGTTTAGTATTACACGCAAACTAAGTACTTTTAAATATCAAATAAATATTCCTTTTTTAATTTACGAGAGTTGAATAGATATTGTTTATATTAGTAACTTTTTATTTTTTCTTTCCTTCATAATATATATAGATTTCTTCACAGATCCACTATTCGCTTTGAACAATAACAGTAATTACAACCGTGCAAAATTACTTTTTTCTGGGAAATAGTAATGAAATATAGTTTGAGGTTTTCATTAAATGGGCCAAAAACACCTTTTTAAGATATTCGAAAGCAGTTGCACCACCGGCAATGGTTACTGCTGGTTCGTACTTCTGCCATTGCGTGTTACGGATCTAACATCATAAAACTCTATTAACGTAATACTATCATATTAAAACTATATCAATATGTCTTAAGGATTCCACACATAGTGCTAAACATTTTGATTCTAGGATTAGAAAGAAAAATAATGCATGTTATCTTTAGTAATATGTTAAATTTTCTGCTTTCTTTGATTAGATTTTTGTGTTTTGTAAATGACATTACAAATACTGTAATTATGTGAAGCTGCGTATAAAAACGATGTTTTCAAGCGCTAAATGTCCTTCTTAGTAAATAAATAAAGTGTTAGTTGTATAGTTGTCAAAAGCAGTGATTAGTGAAGTTATATATGCACAAAGCATGAGAAAGATAGGTTAGATGCCTTCACCATTTTTAAAAGCGCTTCCGTTATTAAAACCAAAGGCGGTAAAGGCATAATACCTGATTAGTTTTTGAAACGTATTGTATAGAACAAAGAATACAGAAAATTTCTGTATCTTAACTATGCTTCTTGAAATTTGTGGAAATTACTCTTATCTGTCGCCTCTTTTTCTTTTTTTGTCACTTCACAACATTGGCAGGATTTTAAAACTTATTCTATCCCTAAAGTTATAAGATTTTTTCAAGTGATTTCATAAAAATACAGGAAAGTAAGCTCTGCTAATATTAATAACCTGACGTTTTAACAATTGCACAAATTTTTATCAGGTGTGTACTGCTCTAGATTCAATAAATAGCATACAGTTTAACCTTGTTCTTTCATAATTAACATCCAGATGTTTTTACTTTCTATGCTATGTATAATAAGTAGATTAAGCATTGCATTCCACTCAAAAACTCAATACTGAGATATCAACGGAAATAAATGTTTTGGAGACTCTTAAAACTATTGCTATTTAAGTTCCGTATCTTTCAACTATAAGACACGAAGGTTTTCAAGAACCCCCTCCCCCCAAATACTCTTAACATGGAATATTTTAACAATGGATTGTAATCCCAAAAATGACTAACATTTTTGTCCAAGATATATACAGGGCAAGTAAAATATATGTCTTGAATTGTCTGTGATTAGATTGAAAAGTCTGTGATTAATTCGGAAAGCATTTTTTATAACCTTGTATAATTGATAAACCTTAAGTAATAGACAAAAATGTACTAAAGAAAAAAACACATACGTCCTTAAAGCACACAATTTATTACAAATTACCATTTTTATAGAATTACCATTTCCGAGTTATTCAATATTAATGGTCTGAATTTGTCATTGATTTATCATAATTATTTTTTAGATGGTTACTGCATAGAGTATAGAATTTTAAGGTCAGCATAGAGGGTCAAGTTTTTAAACATTTGTGTATCGCTTTTTCCTTTGTATGTATAACAATGCAGCTGTTCGAAAAGGTTTATCTCGACTAAAATTAAGAAGATAGGAATATAAACTGCATAAGAATAGTGTTTAGAGTCGCTAATATACCACAAAAAAGATTGAGAGGTAGATGTGCAGACTACAGTATAATATAACCTCTAATACCAAATAGAAAAGTATGACATTTTTAAAAGGTCACGTTGGAATTGTTTTTTTTTGTTTGTTTGTTTTTTTTTTTTTTGAAGGAATGTTTATACATTTTAGCTGGTGCTCGTGGCAATCGTCTTAGGAGGTTTCTCTTTCGTACTCTAGTGAAAGATGAGAGTTCAAATCTCGTCTTGAGCATTAGTGTTTGTGTGCATGTAAATATGTGTATGAGTGGGGATAAATTAAAAAGGAAAACACAACCAGAATATTAATTAACAAAATTGTTAAAAGAAGATATCGTAAAATAAAATTCCATGTTGAATCAGAACAAACAAATAATTTTTAGACAAAAAGTCCCTATAAAGGTTATATTTTTCTTTGATATCTTCATTTTGACCATCGCACGTTTAGAAGACAATTTATCAGGGATGCTGAACGACATATTATATTAATTTTCTAGAAAGTCTACATCTTAATCTATATTTTAAATCGGACCTAAAGCAACGTAACTACAACGAATGAAACAGTGAATATGAATTTCTATCTTAAAAATCACATTACAATTATCATTTAAAAAATCTAAAGAGTTAGATATTAACAATAGCTAAGTCAATTTCTAAATCAAGAGGGCTAGAAATCAAAAACTAAATATGCCTCTGGTTTGAGGAAGTCACAACAAATCTGCAGGGCATCAACACCCCTGAAATAATAAGCAACTAAATATCATTGTTCAATAGTTGCAGGGACCCCAAAATTCATTAAAGTTTTTCAACTTTTGTTCTGCGAAAATTAAGGGTGAGTCATTTGAAAGGAAGGCTCCTGCCAAGGGAATAATCTTATTCTATTTTATCTGCAGCACCTCTCCTCTGGCGACAATTCAATCTTTCTTCCAGAGATTAACTAATAACACCGTCCCCTGCTCACCACAAAGATTTTAAAAGTCCTCTCCTTTAGAAGAAGAAGAAGCGGGGGACGCAACCGCCGCTATTGCTCCCACTGGGGTGAAGTGATGATAAAAAAACTTTAAATAATAATCTCGATTCTCCTAATTATTCTCCCAGAAGATGTACGATTTTTGTTCTGCTGCTCCTTGCAGCTTAAAATTTTAATGGAGGGATTCTATCTTATTGTTTGGAAATTACCCCTCTGCAACAATCAGTTTCTCCCTCCAAGTCTATAATTTTAATTTTCACTTCTTCTCTCCCCCCTTCTGCGTGCTGGCTTGTATCTTATCATCCTGGAGGAAAGCTTCTGTAGAAATAATTACAAATATTATTTATTGCCCATCGCTACGGGACATACCAGATGCCTCAATTTCCCCGTATTTCACATATGCAGATACTCATGTATGGTTAAAACAGTTGCAGAACTCAACAGGGCTATTTCAAGCTAAAGTCCTCAGTGGAGAAATGTCTGAGCGACCTTCGCTTTACCCGCCTTGATTATCAGCGTAGACGATAAGTGGGTTGCGCTCATTGTGAGGGCTAAGACGAAGGTTGCTCTCGCCAGTTCTCCACTGGCAGGTTTTAATTTAGAAATAGCCCCGTTGATTTCTGCAACTCTTTTAACACACGAAGGGATATCTGCACACGTCAAATACGGGGCAATTATACCACCTGAGACCTATTAGTTCAATTGTTTCTTTATTCTATTGGCTTTTATTTAATATTTATTATATTTACAAGTTTTAGTGATCTAAAATAATGTTGTAAATTAACTGATAAAACATTAGGTTTAGATTCATACAAATGAATCTGTAACCGAAGGGAGAACTGTATGAGACCATCTTATTTATTCTTCTTATATTTCTTCGCTTCTTGAGATGTACGATGTTGTACTGATTCTACACGTTTACCATGTCATCGTCATGCTATCTGGTTGGCCGACTGGCGACGTAAATCACTCATACCATCTTAAACTAAGCAATGTGGCGCCGTGATAACGTGTGCAATTTGCATTCGGGAATTCGTGGGTTCCATTCCCGTGACCGTCTTTAATCACACATTTTTTGGGGGTTTCCTAGAGTCGCCAAGCGAATGCTGAGTAGGAAGGTTCATTACAGCTCTTTCATTCGTGCTCTTTCCAATACCATTCCATTCATCCTTTTCTCCGCTGGTCTTTCAGGGTTGGAAGCGTCGTAGTTCGTGCTTCATTGCGGCGTAACACCCACCATCCTCCGACGTCGGCTGCGGGCCGAAAGATCATGTGCGGGACGGGCTCTACGTTCTGTCTGGGAGTCTCTAACTGCTCCTTGCTCCGTCCGCCCGTTTCTCCTCTCCCTCCAGGGGTTTCCCTCCTGTGACATAGACATAAAAACGCACTGGTTCGGTCCCCTCTGTAGTATCCTATCTTGCTGTCCATGCAGATAAGCAATCAGACTTAGCGAAATAGCTTCACAAGAGGACTCCATTTACACAGTAAAGAAACTGTCAAAGCGAGCAAATAAACTAGTCTCGATTCAATTTAGTGCAACAGAATTCCACTACGGTTGAGAATACGGCACAAAGAAGCGCACATCTTTGTCAAGTGT
Organism: Hymenopus coronatus; assembly: GCA_030762935.1. Lineage (NCBI taxonomy): Eukaryota > Metazoa > Arthropoda > Insecta > Mantodea > Hymenopodidae > Hymenopus > Hymenopus coronatus. Next base: position 81,094,851 of record CM060888.1, on the reverse strand, counting down.
ACAAATAAACACCCACGTTCTCTCACCCAGAGACAGCTTCTTCTCATTTATGAATGATATAAAGTATAATTCAGTATGGACAATTTTAAAATTATAGCTTATTTGCATGAATTGTTGTTCATTGTTAATATTGTTATGGTTGATGCATTTCATCTCGTGACCGCAATAACAGGAATCACATGACTTCTTGCTTTTAGAATTATAGTAGCACTGCCCTCTAACGCATTTTTCCATTCAATGGGGCTTGTTAGGAAGGTTAAACCCAACCCATAAAAACATGCCTCTATTTGCAAATGTATGGCTTATATTAACTTTACAAAATTATTTTCCTGGAGATGGTAGCATGTGAGACTTGCATTCACTTTCCTTTAACTTTTCTTGGTTTTCCCTGGTCGGTAGGTGAATACTAGGAGTTTTTTCATACCCATCAATTCCATCTAATCTCTTCTCATTTATCAGATATGTTTTTAGTTTTCATTGCATATGAAAGCGTCGGAAAGATGCACGGAAGCTTGATCAAAGGAAAAAGAACTCCCAAGGACGCTAGAGGACTGCTTCATCATCAATTCTCTAGGCATCTCCAATTGTGGGACGGGTCTGCAAACGCGGAACTTTTAGGGACTTGCGCGCATCACTGTGGGCTGTATGCCTGCTGTCTGTGGCGTGAAGACTTCTGCGTTTTTTTCACATCACTTTACTTTTATCAGCCCACTTGCTTCAGGGAAGTACAAGGATGGTATTTGTATTCCGAAGATATCTAGTTAGTGTCATTCTTACGTATGCTTTCCTCTAAGACAGGTTTAAATCCGCAGAGAAGACGAAATGAATGAACCTTTTTTTATCTTCCTCAATATATCTTAAGCTCACCGGAGGCAAGTTCGTTGATGACCCAGCATTCTGCGGCAGAATCACCGCGCTGACATTGTTCCATTGCAAAGAAAGGGGAATCCTGGATGAGCTGCAATTTCTCCAGAAACAAATCCGATGTAAGATAGGCCGTTCTTTGTTTAAAAGAGGTCGGTGAGCTTTGTGGATTATTTCCTCATATTTCTGAAGCCATAACAGTAAAGGGCAAGATGACTGCGGTTGGGACATAAGGGAAAGGAAATTGGGGGGAGAGGGGGGTGGATAGTGAAGGCAGTTATGAAATTTTAGCTAAGGCCAAGAAGGGAGGGGGGTACGGAAGACGTTCCTTCCTTGCTTCTGTTTCTACTGCTCATTGTGTCTTGCGCAAAATTGTCTTGGTGAAGGAAACCATGTCCATAGCAGATACAATCTCATGTTGTGGAAGAGCCAAGATGCAGAAATGTTAGAAACTTCCGAGCAATGTGCCTTATTTCCGCTACATTAGTATTAAGAAATGTTTTAATATCGATATAGAATAACTAGATATGATACTCAGTGGTTTCTAATGGGTCAAAAAAAATGTATGGTGTATAAGTTATAAGCTTTTTTTTATTGGTTAACGTCTTTAACATGAAAGGTCATATCATCATATCATATGAAATTGGTAAAATGATGCTCAAATGAGCTCGGAGCTCATAGAGCTTAAAGATACACGACATTCGTCTCAGGATAAGGTTAAACCTCGGGATAAAAACTTACCTATCTACCCTAACCAAGATTCAAACTCGAGATCTCTTGAATCTCTTGAAAATGCTACCACCATTAACTTATAATTTCACAGGAAATTTAACATTTCTTAATATTGAATTTCATACTGAATATTTTTTATTTTTCTTCTTCTACACGGGTTTGGCCTTTTTAGCCCGTTTTGGCTTCAAATATTTTTAAGTACATCTTTTTTTTTTTTTTTTTTTTTTTTTTTTCACTCGTTCTGGATTTTATGTCCTTGTGGTCTGTAATTCATCTGCTTGTGGCATTCTGATTTTTGTCATTCTTTCCCAGCATAGTTTACAGCACTTCTATATTTTGTTATTTCATTGAATATTTCATAAAAGCAGTTAGGGGTATAAGTGCAGATACTTGTATTAATAATTAAGAGCATTGTACTGAAGAGTATTACGTCAACATCTGCTTCATTTACGGACTTATAATTCTGCTTTGTTAACAGTAATATGATTTTAGGTTGGTTAGTATCTCTAAGTACAGATATTTGTCACACATACAAATATACGTGTTTATTTTCTTTGAAATTGTGGGAAGACGTAACCTTGAGTGGGCGGGCCTCGCAATTACGAATATTGTATGGGATTTGACTTTGAATGCTTTCTGCAAGATCAATGACCCCTTGCTACCTAGGTCACACGTCACGTTCTGAGGTGTGATAACGTGGAAGTAAAACGGATAGTCTTTACCAACCATTTGATTATCTCTTGACACAGTTAACCTTACGAAACATATCAATAGCAATTGATGATTGGTTTATGGGAAAACTGTAAAAGAAAGAAAGAATAAAAAATACTAATACACAAGTCACATGTTATTCTTGGATAAATCAAGATAGGCATCTTGTTTATTATAAAGCATTTTAATCAGAATCCTTAGCGTTATTTTTGAAAGAACAAAAAATTTCGATTTTTTTTGCAGGAAAGCGTGGTTGAAAGTTGGGGGATTTTCTTGAAAATCTACGTGTAGCGTCCTAGAAGGATGCTGAACTTAAATAAAACGTTTGGTATTTAAAGGGATTTTCATTCTGAGTTAGCTGTTCACAGATATACTGACACACACACAAAATGCCCTTTTTTTTCAAAAATACTTCTTTTCTTGGATTCAAGGACCCTCAAAACATATATTTCCGGTTAAATCTTGACATAACATTTTTGGGTTGAATGTAATAACTTCTCTTAGCTACTATGTAGAGAAAGTAAAAAAAACAGCAAAAAACGTAAATACGACTGATTTTCTCTTCTACAAATCAAATATTATCTGCAGTACGATTTTGTGCAGGGATATTTGTAGCGGATATACTCAAATGGGCTTCAAAATTTATCAGCGCGTGGCATAGTACAGGGGTCTGATCGTTGAGCGGAAGTTATACGCAAAGTCTGGCGTTGCAATTTAAAACTTCATAGTATTTTCCGCGCTAATAGGAACCCTACGGGAGAGAAAATCAAGACGTGTATTTTCGCTACCAAATCTGCTATTCAATGTGGCAATAGTCCATTGTTGGCCTCTCAACGTGTATCAACTTTTTTACCTATATTAGATACCTCGTAATGCTTTTAATCTTAATAACTATTTCACTTCTCTCATGTGTTTCCAGTGCTGAACTTTTAATACGAGATAGCAGGAAATATGATGGTTTGCCCCAGAGAATCTTCCATTTCCAGAAACAATTTAATTTACACCTTGAACCTTCGGAACTGCTATTTTTAGCTAATTAAGTATGATAGCATCAGATAAAGAAGGATTTTTGTTTTGTTTCGTTTATATAGTCCCCTTTAACATCTAAGGTCATATAGGGGGCTTGGCACTAGAAACAACCAGTTGTCTGTACGTTCTTTACTTTGGGCTTACATTGTTTTATTTCCTCAAACACACACGCATTCACTCTCTCATTCATAGTTCCAGACTCTGTGAAGGATAGGGAATAATTCTTGGTTAAAGAAAAATCCCCGCCTCAGCGGGGAATCGAACCCGGGACCTCCGGGTGAGAAGTCACTCGACCACGGAGGCAGTCTAAGAAGGATTGTCAGAAAGGAAATTATAGAATCGTGAGTTCCAATGTAGATTTCTTCATCTGACACGGAACCGCTTTGGTACATGGTATAATAAAATAATACTGCAGAGCCAAGTACGTGACTAGGGTACCGAATGCTGGAACTCCAAAGGTATTTGCATTACGAAAGCTGATATAGGTGTTAGAGGTGACGCCCATGGGCGAAAAATTAAGTGTTGTTTTTGTTATTAGCTTTTTCATGAAAGCTGAACTAACGGGTTGCTTATGGAGGCGGAGTTCTCATGATCGATGTCTCCAGGTTTCCGTCCCTCGCTGTTATGTGACAATGATTTCTATCGATAATCAATCGTTTTCATCTGATAAAACTTACTCTCGACTTTCTAATGTGGTTGATCAATTTTCACTTTAATTTAAAATGGGGAATTCGGAGGCTTAACGGGTAGACGTAAAATAGAGTGACTTACTTCATTTGGAATAAAATATTACACTTACTGTTGTTAGTTATATCAGTCTTAAATTTCCAGAATAACAAGATGCAATTAACATATGACTGATAATTTTAAGTTATATTTTGAGTTTTATATGATTGGTATATTTCAATTTACAAACACATAAACTAAAATATGACTAAACCTGACACAAAGCTGTGCCAGCTCTGCCCATTATACTCGTAGCTGATATGCTGAAAAAGGAATTTGGGCACACTTTGTTATTCCTGTTAAAAGAACTAAAAATCAAATTAAACTCAATTTATAATCATTTCAGTTATAAAGGTTTTATTTGAATAGAAAAAATATTTCATTTGAAGAGTCATGAAGGGTGGGAGGCGGTCAGCGCCCCGAGTCCCTTCCGTCCAGTTAATGCGGTCCATACAACCATGAGCCATTACTTCTCCCTCAAGTAGTGGTTAGGGTCATCAGTTGGTTAGACGCTGGACATCGCGGGTTCGAATCCGTCCCAGACGGATGGCTTTTAAGCTTAAAGCGACAGCCCCATGCCAGTAGATACACTGGCAGTTAAAGTACTCCCGTTAAGCAAATTCCAGCTCACCGGTGGCGCTAATATGATCCTGGCAATTGATCCCCTCCAAGAATCTCACGAGACTGAGTGAACTCCTGACCAGGCTCCCAGCGGTTGAAAATGCACACGCCGGTACTGGGAATTGAAAACCAGCCTTTCACAACCAATAACTTTTTTTTTTAAACTTCTGTAATATCACCTCTAACATCAATACTATTCCTTAATAATCCTTATTACGAACAGTATTCTATACTATTCTCGTATTAGCATCACAGAACAGCCACTTATTTGTGAGCATTTTAGCTTGATTATTTGAAAAAATTAGTCACAAAATAGGTTTTATCAGCTTACATTTGCTCATATGGTGATACAGTTTGCTTTCAAATTGTTAATCATAAATAAAAAATTGTACACATACCAGATCCTAATAAGAAAAAAAAATTCTAGCTGTTCGAAATACAAACTATTCCTGCTAAATATTATTCTTATATCTACATAATGCTAATCGAGGTAAACATTAGCAGAATTGGGCTTACTACTTGCTTCCTTTCAAGTATAATTGAAATAAGAAAATACTTTAGGCTAAAGCGATAGTCGAACCTTTTAAAACGGTCCTATGTCAAACATTGAGGTTCTGTTTGCTTTGCATGGTCCCGTTTGTGAAAAGTAGGTGGTTTAAAAATTGAAACCAGTAAAAAGAAATATATCAGAAAAGGCCAAACCCATGAAAAAAGAAAAAGCATTTGACGTAAATTATGTATTTTAACAACATCTTAATTTTTTGTACAGCATGCTTTTGTCTATCTCTTGCGATTTACCAGTTATACAAAATTCATTCAAAATGAAGAGGTCTTCAGAGGCATTTCTCGGAAAATTCAAAACATATTTTATTTGTCGCATAAATATCTTTAATATACGGTACATTAATCAAAATCGTTGAGCCATTTTTGAGAAATTCTAAATTTTCGAAGGGGCTCCTCATATTGCATTTTTGGAAGATACTAAACTTAAATGTCATGTTGGCATTTTATCGACTTTTCGTTTTTGAGTTAACGTGTTCACAGCGTACATGGACACATCGATACATGGACTCACACATTCACGGAATTTTTTTCTAAAAATACTTCGTTTTTTGCTAAGGAGAATCTAAAACGTTTATTTCCGGTGAAATCTGGATGTCGATTTCTTGGGTGGAGAGCACTACCGTCACTACCTCTGTACTATGTACTAAGTAGAGAAATTAAAAGAGATGCATATATAAAATGTCAAAGAAATTGGATAATATATTTAAAAAGAACTAGAAATCAAGCATGAGTTTTTTTCAAAGAAATCGGAAATATGTTCTTTCGAGAAGTTGATAATTACAGATAAAGTTATTAAACGATAGTTTCTTAAGGAATAATTTAAGCTCATGAATTGATTTGACCAGAAATGTTTGGTATTTTGGTCTGTAAACCTAACAACTTAATAGAACTTAATCAGATACTAATAAATTTATTATATATTACTTTTCAGATAAATTTAAATTGTTGTCATACATGCCCTTAAAATTTGAAATAAATAAAATCAACTCAATGAGATAAATTTATATTTAACAAAAACCAACAATAAACTTATGTTTTTCTTGCTGAAATTTTGTATTATTTAGTTTCTATGTTTTAAAGAAATTTAAACTTAATATTTTTTGTTATTTAGTAGGAACAGGTATTAAAAAGAATAAATAATTATTCATTCAATTGTTTTAATTAATATATCTTAATCAATATCAGGGCTTTTAAGGAGTTGCCATTTTTGGAGGGCAATCAATTAGTGGTATTAATTAAGGAGACCTATATTCATTAGAGCAAGATGAAAAACGTGATGGTTTAATTTCTATTGACTATTAAAATGTTTGATATCAAAGGACTAATGAAAATGAATTTATAAAATACCGTAAATGAACGCTTTATTAGTTTATTTCAGTGCTATTCCAACATGAATATTAATGCATTTCTTCATCTTCAAAGTGTGGTTTCATTGCATGCATACCTAGTATGCCTTAAATTTTCTGAAAACTGCCTCTAAAGCTCTCTTTATTCTGAACGACTAGCATAACTAGTACACCTTAACGGATAGAAAAAAACTCTCTAATTAGTGTGCTAAGGCACACAATTTACGTCAAATACACTTTATTGAGGAGTTAACCTTACCCTATATATCCTTTTGTTGTGGATTTGAATTTTCCATTACCTATATTTTTGTCAAGTAGGAAGTCGTTATTTGTTTTTCTTTTTTCTTCTTATCATGCAAAGAGATTAAAATGTTAAAGCTTTCACATAGCTACTAGCTATTAAAAGATTTTTTGTAGTTTAATATACTTTAAACTGTTTGGTTCTATCTGGCGATAAATGAAATCGAGTAAATGATGCTCAAATGAACCTGCGATCCATGGACTTCACCATCTACATAGCTCTAAACGTAACTCGAACCCAGGATCTCTTGTATGTAAGGAAGACACGCTGCCCCTTACACTACAGACAAATGAGTTTGAAAGATTTGATTATCGCTTAAGGATACCTAAAATCTACAATTTTGCTTGGATCGATTGTAAACTTTAACACAATTGCGGAATTAAGAATAGTTTACATGCTAATTTTCAGACACCACACCCACTTACAGTCATCCATTTAAATTTACAGTCATGTGATATGGTAATAAAAACAACAGATAATTGAACCATAAGAATTATTTAATTAAGCAAAACTTTTTTTTTTTTTTTTTTTACTTTTTGCCCCTTTTGATCAATTTTTCACATCCTTAAGCATATTGCATTGTCATATTCCTATTGTGGAATAAATCAATTTCTACAATACTATCTCGGTTGAAGAATAATCTTCTGTGATAATAATTTTTGAATGGATAAACATGGTCACATGAACGTGAAACATCAGATTTTTGTTTTACATGGTCAGATAAATCAATGTTTTTTTACAGTAAATATACCTCTTCTACTTAAATACTCAATAATGACGGGACCTCAACCCAGTAGCCTAAGAATGCATTAAATATCGACATACCGTAAGATTTTCATTCCATACTCCTTTTATTTTCGGTTTAAGTTTGTTAATAGGACCTGTATATTTTTTTTAAGCCTTATCTTATTTTCTGAAGGTAACAGGCTCTCCAACACCCGTTAAAACTGTGGTGAAACTTTTATCTGAATCATTCGTATGCATCGCCTTGTCCCTTAAACACTGAGAGGAATAAAATTAAATCTAATTAATCATAATTGGAACCAGCTGAGGTGTAATAACAAAACCGGATTTCTGTTCCCATCGCTAGATGCTGGAGAAAAGTAGGAAAAAATAATAAGTGGGAGAAAATATGACAAAAAGTTCGGCTACTGTCGTTATGCTAAAAAAATTGGTCTACATTTCAAAAACAGTATAATTTTCTGTGACAGTGATTTTGTTACTAAAGAGAAAATTGGTTGTAAAATATTTTGTTGAGCAAAATAAAGGCATTTTCTCATAAAAACTTTAAAGCCTGAATTCAAAATGACATCAACTTTTACATTACTTTATGCGCAGTTATAAAATCTAAACTACTTTTAGGGAAAAATCAGTAGAAGAAACAAAATTAAATGAGTTAACCACATGAGGGTTATTCTAAAATCTACAAAACCTATAATTTTCAGAAAATGCTGGTATAGAAGTGATACACCTTCGCAGTCCGGAGAATAATTTACAAATTACTCATTTGCAAAAAGTGGAAATTGATGAATTCCCATTTAATAAATGTGTGGAAAAAAAAGATATTGGTAGCATTGAATAACAATATATTTTAGGCATATATATATATCCTTAAAATGTCTGCATATAACATTACTGGTGACAACCACAAAGAGTATTAGTATCGTAAATTATTTAACATTTTATAACGGTTCTCAACTTTTAGATTAAAATATAACAAACACGAAATAATGTTATAAATAAATTGGAAAAAACGTGCAATATCTTAGAATATGTTATGAAAATCTTCAATGTGAATTAGAAAACCTCATTAAAACCATAAATACTGACCGGAATGACTAGGTTGGTAAGACTGTAGTCCGCAAGCAGGACGCCTCTCGGTTCAAATCCCCTGTTCCAATTGTGGTTTCCTCAGGCACCAAGGTAAATACCAGCTAAGTTTAAAACCTTAATTCTAAAACAATAATAATAAAAAGGAAAATATATGGTAACATCAAATGCCTTGACATTTATCCACGGACAATGACAGTAGACAGTGTGGATGGCATTATAGAGGCTGCGATACAGTTGTCTCTAAGGACACGTGTCGAAGCTGCCATCTGCCCGTTACATATAGAAGCAAGAGGATGTAGAAAAAGGCTAATTGTCCACCACTCACGACCCACTTCTGTCCAATACAGGCGTCATGGATGGGGTGCAGTACTAGAGCGTGGGATGTGGTTAGTGCCCTGAGGCCAGTTAATGTGGTTTACACAACCTGGATCTGCTATTTTTTTCCCTCAAATAGCTCCCCAATTGCTAGGGCCTTCACGAGGCTGAGTGCACTCTGGACCAAGTCTCCCAGAGGGAGAAAATCACCACGCCTGTACCGGGCCTTTCGCTTAGTAAGCAGTCTTGCTACCACCGCTCCAAGAAGACGATCCTCATGTAATTAAATACATTTAAAATAAATGGAAACCAAAATCATAAATTAATACTATGGCTATGATGCGTTGTATTATTTCCTTCTAAAGTTATCCATTATTAACAAATTTCCAAAGCAAGATAATAAAAAGATTTTTATGCCGAAATTCGCCTCTGAGAGAACATATGTGAAATAGGATAGACAAAGGAATTTTTGTTTCTATATATGTATTCTTATATCTATATGTGTCTATTTCACCCAGTAATAGCTGAAACAACGCCTATAAAACGCCCTAAGTAGTCCTTCTTGCAAACAGACTATATGAGAGTTTAATTATTTACTGTAAAGGAGGGGCTGAGAAACAAAGTAAAAACATTTTGAAATATCTCGTTTGTTGTTGAGATTTGTCAAATTCAAAACTGTATAGATAATATGTAATCATATCATTCCTAACAATACGAGTTCTAAAATTTGAATAAGGCTGACATTTAAGCGGAGTACCATTTCTTTTCGCTTTGTCCGTCCATCCATCCATGCTTATGAAATGCTGGTATAAAATTAAGAGTTCTTATGTACAAATTTGAATAAAATATCTGAATAATTTTAAATATTTTAGCTGGCGATTCGAAATTAATGGTAACTCACTTGGATATCCTCAAGAAATGTTCAACTTTTAAGCAAAACCGTTATATTTATGGAAACTTAAAAAAAAACAAATCGTTTGACGTTAAATTAAATTAAGATCAAGTAATATTGAGAAATATTAAAAAGTAAGGTTTTTTTCAGGATATTTCTGAAATGGTCTACTAAATGTGGAATTAAAAACTACTTATATCCGAAATGCGATACATACTTAATCAGAGAGCACATAATTTTATTAAGCCTATGTTTTAGTTGATATAATACCAAAGAAAAAGAGTTTTATTAACGGCTTTTAAACATTACACAATATATGGTGCACAGACGAGAAAGTATTATTGGTGATACTAAGCTAAGATAGACTAAAGGAGGAGGAAATGTTGAATGAGAGAGACGAAGAAAATGAGTGATAAAGACAATTTCTTCAGCTAACGGAATAGTGTGAACATTAGTAAAAATAGTGGGAAACTAGAAGTAAATAAATACGATTAGAAATGGACGATTTTATCGAGGTCAATACGCTTGAGTCTTTATTTGCTACAGCTACATATAAAATACTTGTGCTGAAGCACTCTTTCCACCAACTTCAGTAATGAGAGCGTTTTGGCTTATCGTTTTAATCACATAGGTACCTCTCTCAAGGTTATCTAGGATCCTGGTGCTACCATTTTGCAATAAAGCTGCAACGTGATGAAAATGGTTTTTGAGAACAATAGCTCCATCAGTAAATTAGAGTGGCATGTCTACGTCAATGTTTCTGTAAAAATATGAGTGTCAGTACACCTGCGAGCATCTAAAGCAAACTGCAGATAAGATCGCTGTGGGAGATTACATAGCATCATTAATTTTGTACAGGAGACTTCAGTCAATATCTGCACATGTTACGTAAAATTGTATGCTCTTCTGTTAATGTGTAATGTTTTTATAAACGATTAAGAGCTTTATTGTCCATAATACTCTGGTGTATTTAATGTGTCTGAATGCTTTTCAACATAGAGGTTTTAAATTTTAAAACACATACTGTAGAAGCTTTTCCTATAAAAAACCAATTTTTTATAACCTGTACTTTTACTTTCTCTAGCACATGTGTAGAATATACTCGTACATTTAGATACAGAAAGTAATGTATTCCACCCAAAATTTAATATTGAGATTTCAAGGGTGATCCAGGTTTTGAGACTCCAAATCAAAGAAAATAATTGTATAAAAATTTCCGAGTGTGTGTGCGTGTGTGTGTGATTGGGCAACATAGCTCAAAAACGAAAAGTCCATTAAATGCCAAACTTGGTATTTAAACTAATCTTCCAAAAATACGGCACGCAGATTTTCAAGAAAATCCTCCACAACGAATTACCCTTTACATGAAAACCTTTTTCGAAAAGCTTTATTTTCTCAAAAATGGCTCTAACGATTTTGAATAAACTTCCATATGTTTAAGGTATTTTCATGACAAACTAAATGAATCTAGAGTTTTCTGTGAATAACCTCTGAAGAGCTCTTCATTCTAGATGGATCTTGTATAACTGGTAAACCATAAGCGATAGATAAAAGACTTATTACACAAAAAATAAGGATCTCGCTAAAACATAGAATTTATGTCACATACATGTTTTGTAGATTTAACCGTTTCTAAGACGTCTCCTTGTTATTTGTTTAAATTTTAAATTATTTAAAGTTTCTTGAAATTGGAACTCATTTTTAGTATCCTATCTCTTTTGTTTTTCTCCTAGTCACGCAAAGAAAACCGCATTTCAATTGTTTCACATAGCGATAGCTTTAAAGAGAATTGTCTTAGCCTAGTGGACTCTCTTATTTCCCTTCTGCTTACAAGGAAGCAAGCAATAAGACAATTTCTGCTAAGTTTACCTCAACTGTTATGATATAAATAAATAAACAATATTTTGTAAGAGTAGTTTGTTTGCAGAACAGGTAGAGAACTTTATGTGGATGAACCACATAAGAATTTTTTTATGTTTAATTTGAATAGCCTCCTTTAGTTCTTTGACCATAACGATGGTTTTGATTGGGGAAAAACTGGTGTTATTATTACTCGCTGAACCGTAGGGTTTCACATTCACTCCCACATTCATACTTTCAGATTCTGTGGTGAGTAGGGAATAATCCTAGTTAAAGACAAATTTCACCAGCCGGAATCGAACCGGAGACCTCTGGACTACAAGGGCAGTCAATTGTACGTACTTCCGGTAATGTTGGTTGCTATTATGTATTTTGGTCTACCAAAAGTCAGGAATAGTACAAATAATCCTAAAATATCAAAACCTTAGTTTAGCTTAGCTGTAGAAGTCAATGCGGTACACAGGTACACAAAAAGCTTACAAACAGGTAAATCAATAACAAAGGCTATTTAAATTGTTAACCTGTTTACAGAGCAGCAAATACGTATATAACCCTAAATTCAAATTCTCCCTGGAGTCGTTTATTTTCTCTTTAACGTATACGAAAGTAAATGATGTTTTATTTTTAGGTGTTGGCAACGTTCATGGTGACACTTCATTCCAATGTCCATGCTAATAATGATTGTGGTTTTTGCTTGGCATGTTCGTTTATCGTATTTAATAATGTCAGCAACGGAGCACATTCGAACATAAAGTTTTGTGTTTTGTTAAACAAATCTCCCTCAGATGCTTTGAGAATGATGGAAGAAGCTTATGGTGAAGGAGTGATGAAAAAAACCTAGGTGTATGAGTGGCATAAACGTTTCAGTCAAGATTATCGAACGCTGAAGAAATTAGTGTAGGTATAGGCGACAAGGGGATTTTAACAGGTATCTAAAAATAGCTTCCAGGAGTGATTTCAGTCTCCTTACATGCGGTAGAAGAAGGAACTATTTTGAAGGAAAAGTGTAAATTGCGGTATGGTAATTTGTTTGTGTTATTTATACATTGCGGGAACTTTTTGAGTGTAGAAAGTATGAATTTGTATGAAAATTAATATGAATTACTTCTATTTAAAACATATACTTATTCCGGAAGTTAAAAAAAAACCCTTTTTTTATTTTTCCCTTATAATATGTTTTATTGTAGATCAGTGTAGACCAGGAAACTGTGCATTTTATTTGTTTTTTTTTTGCACCTTTTTCGGAGTGTTTTTATTTAGAGGTCTTAGCCCTCTATCTCGGTCTCATTATTTTATTATAACATTAATGTACATTACAATAAGATGTATCTCAGAAATGCCACTCAAAGCGTCACCCTGTATATAAGTTATTGGCACTTTACGATACATGTAAAAGCGCCTTAGGACAGCGCACGTTTGTTGTGTGTCCCACATTCAACCCAGCTCGTTTTATTCACAAACCTTGTACGCGGTAATCATAAGAAGCCCCCGCTTCTTCCAGCCCGTTATATTTGCATATTTTGTAATAAGTATAACAGCGGCGATATCCTGGCAAGGAGGGTGTACAGCCGTTCTGCCACCTACCTAGGGGGTTGTTTTTATTTGTAATCTACAGATGAAAACAGAATGACGGCGAGAGTGAAGACACCAATAGAAAAGACACGGTGGGGGAGACAATATATGCCTCGGAAGCCACAAAACATACCCCTAAGGATTGGTCTTAAGGCTGCATTTTGCTTCAAATCAGGGGTGTCCAAATCTAGGAAATTTCAGCATAAAAATGTTATGGTAAATCGAAACTTTTAAGCACAGATGTGTTTTACTTACATGATTTTCGTAGCTGTTCTACAAACTTCTTACAAAAGATTATTGTTCTTTTTACTACATTCTAATCGAGATAAACATTAGCTGAATCAACTAGAGGAATACACTAGTCTAAAGCGATAGTCAAATGTTTCAAAAGCTGTCGTTATAAGATTGTCAGTGAAATTCGCTTCTTTGCTTGGCCAGAAGTAGAACTAAAGGAAAACTTCCTGTATAAGTATTTTATAATTAAAAACCACTAACAAGGAATTATCGGAAATGGTAACTTCCACAACAAACCTGTTAAATTATTTTAACGATATCTACATTTTTTGTGTAGAACGTTTTTGTCTATTTCTTACGGTTTACTAGTTAATTCGTGCAGAATGAATAGGTCTTCAGAAGCCATTCCCAGAAGGTTCAAGATTTACATTTTATCTGTGATTTAAAAGTCAATAATAAAAGTTATTTTAATCAAAATCGTTAGTCATTTTTTAGAAAATCATTTTCAAAAATGATTTCATGTACAGAGTAGTTTGGTGTGAGAGAGTTTTTATGAAAATCTTCATGTAGCATCCTTGGAAGATACTAAACTTAAATAGCAAGTTTAACGATCATTTAGTTTTTGAGCAATGCTCTCCACAGGCATACATACACGGACCTTGTTACTATTTTTTGGATTTAGAGGATTTGAAAATGTATTTTTCCGAACTGTTGAGTGGAATACAATTGTACGTGTGGAGAAAGTAAAAATATACGTTCATAAGAATAGTTTTTATAGAAATTGATAAACGATAAAGGGTAAAACAAATTATGTGACAGTAAAACATATTTTTTGTTAACACATGTTTAGCAGTTTCGAAACCCCTGTTTTGAACTAACAAGTACATTTCAGCCGTATATAGGTGTATATCTTTACTTATGCATTACAACTTCCCTCGAAATGAAGGTTATATGCCGAGGCAACTGTGGACAGGCGGAGGGGCTCGAAGAAAGGGCAAAATCTTACCGAAGACACTAAAGTTTGGATAATATTGAAGAAAGGGAGGGAGGGGAGGACTAACAGGTAGGGGTGAAAAGGCTAGAGGGGTAAAACTAAGCGAGGAGTTTCCGTTATTTAATCCCGTACAGTCAGAAGCATAACGCGTCTTCCTCGCATTGTCTTAAAGACAAGCGAGCTGCAGAAGGTTTCTGAATATTTTGCCAAAGATATACCCACGTCACGCGAAGCAGGGGTCCGTGTAATGGGGAAAATATTTTGAAAGCAAACAAAGGAAGTAATCTCGCGTATAATAAACGGCATTATTCATCACCGTTAATCCCGGAGTGTTCGGGATATACCGCGGTGCACAAACTTTCGTGATATTGTGACATAGCACTTTTACTTCTCTGTGATTCGCTGCGCGGAAAGTTGGAACGATGAATGTTTCAGTCAACCTGAACCTAAGGGCAGGCTCGTGGCTTTCCTAAAAGTCATGTCTTCCTGCTATTCGGTAAGAGACTGAATTCCAAACAATCCTGTTGTGTTCCATTCATATGACTTTACACAACATCATAAACATTAGCAGAAAGTCACGTGAATGTACTTTCTATAGCACGCAAGTACAATGTATATATTGGATAGAGTAGGTATTGTATTCCACCCAAAAATTCGATGTCAATATTTCACCTCAGGGTCCCCTGAGTGCGAAAAAAGTATTTTCAGAAAAAGGTCCATGTATGTGTGTCTGTCGACAGTATAGCTCAGAAACAAGAATACCGTTAAATACCAAAATTGGTATTACAGTTTGGCATCTTCCAAATATGCAACACGACGATGTTCAAGAAAATCCTCCCACCGCAAACTACCCTTTCCATGAACAATTTTCGAAAATTGTGTTTTTCTAAAAAATGGCTCTAATGATTTTGATTAAAATACCACATATTAAAGTCATTTCCATCACAAATAAAATGTATATCTTGAATTTTCTGGGAATAGCTTCTAAAAATCTTTATTCTGGATGAATTTTCCTGATTGTTCCATAAATAGTTAGCCGTAAGAGATAGACAAAAACTTACTGCACAAAAAATATAGATCTCGTTAAAATACACAATTTATGTCATACATATTGTTTTCGTGGAGTTTACCATTTTCAAGATATTCATTGTTATTAGTCTCAATTGTAAAGTACTTACGCTTTTCTCAGACAGGAAGTGTTCGTTTTTCTTTTGTTCTCCTCCTGGCCAAGCAAAGAAGCGATTTGCGATAACAATCGCATAATGACAGCTTTTAAAACATTTGACTATCATTTTAGCATAGTGCATTCCTTTAGTTTTCTTCTTCTTATAAGGAACTAAGTAATAAGAACATTCTACTAATGTTTATGTGGATTAGCATTGTATTGAAAGAAGATTAATCTTTGGTAAGAAGTTTGTTTGTGGACCAGCTAGAGAAAGTCATGTGAATGTAATAAATAAGATTTTTTTCCATCTGCATTTAAAGAACTTTAATATTTGCTAGTAACATTCAATATGTATTAACAGGTTTAGTAAAACCGCTTTGTCATTAGTACATTGGAACACAATTGCAAACTTGGCCTACTTCATTGCAAATGTCAAAACATTCGCTTTGTTTTATTAGTGCTAGTCACGATATGACGACACCTATGTTTGCACTGATCACGACATATTGGTGTCTGGTGTGGCGTGTGCCCTGCAAGTAAAGGCCATGGGTTCACATCTAGTTTAGGATTATTGATTGTCTCAGTGGGGAACTTCAGAGAACAGTATAGTCAATAGGGAGGGGGGGGGGAGTGAAAGTCGTGCCTTCCGCCAAAGAATTAACATAAATCATAATCCAGGCTAGTGTTGCCTATAACCGTTCGCAACCACTTTCTGACAGCCCAGATAGAAATCTTGTACTTATCAGCAGCTTTTACGAGTAAACGACGTCAGCAGAAAACTCCTTATTTTTAATGATTTCACTAAACATTGGAAATGTATCATATATATAAAAATCTGATGTGTACCATTCACATGACTTTCTCTATATCCCTGCAAAAAATTATTCTTAAAAAGCTTATACTTATATTTACTTTATGCTCATCAGAATAAATGAGAAGAAATATCCTTATTACTTGCTTCCTTGTAAATAGAAGCGAAATAAGGGACTATCTTAGGTTAAAATGATAGTCAAAAGCTGGTTGCTATGTCAATGAAGTACCTTTGTTTAAATGGATAGGAGTTGACAAATTCCTGTATGAGAAAAGTATAAGTTTTTCATAGCTGAAAACAGACACAAGGGATATCAAGAAAATGATCAACTCCACGAAAAAAATGTATATAACATAAATTGTGTGTTTTAATTGCTCTACATTTTCTGTGTGGTAAGTTTTTGTCTATCTCTTACCGTTTAGCACTTAAGTCCGTAAAGTTCATCCAGAATAAAGTAGTCTTCAGAGACTATTCCCAGAAAATCCAAGTTAAACATTTTATTTGTCAAGTAAAAATCTTAAACTTACGAGATTTTAATCAAAACCGTTAGAGCAATTTTTTAGAAAATCAAAGTTTTCGAATTTTTTTTCATGTAAAGGGTAGTTTGGGGTAGGGGGATTTTCTTGAAAATCTTCGTGTTGCATCCTTGGAAGATACCGAACCTAAATACCTGGTTTGATTTTAAACGGTATTTTCATTTCTGAGCTATGCTGCCCACAGACACACACACACAGCCAGATAGACAAACAGACAGACACACACACACATATGGAACATTTTTCTAAAAATGTTTTTTTTTTTAGTTCAGGGGGTCTCAAAGCGTATATTTCCGGTGAAATCTCGGTATCGAATTTTTGGGTACAATACAATACTTTCTCTATACACTATGTACATAGTAGAGAAAGTAAAAATAGTACAGAATTAAACTCCAATGCTTTAAAATAATTCTTTTACTACAGCAGTGTCCATCGATTCTGTTCGTAAAGGTGTTCAGGTCTATTTAACTTAAGCGGTAGGGAAATGTGTCGATTATAAAGTATCTCTGATTATTGCAACATATTTTATATTTCGGTTATAATAGGTTGTATCTTGAGCTTTAAAATACATACATTTACAACATAATTCTTGGTTTACCAATTACGGATGCAAAAATATTGCTCAAATAAAAATAGGAATAGTTACAAGAAAAGAATTGACATGAAGACAGCTTTAAAATATTAACATTGGGTTTTCAACCTAAATGAAGATAGATAGGTAGAGTCAGACTAAATAATTCAATGCCATAGCCAGGATGTGAACCACGAATCTCCTAGTCTCTAGCCGGTTGCACTACCACTGAGCTACCATGATAACATGCCGGCATAGCATTTAATGTCTCAACTGACTCATTCCGAGGTTCAAATCCCGGCTATGACATTCAATTTTTCAGTCTGACTCTACCTATCAACATCTGTTCTATATACGGTTTCTATGAGAAAACAATTAAAATTATGTAAATGAAGATAGCCTAATAAAACAGCGTGTAAAACACTAAGAAACACTGAGTGGTTTGAAATGCTTTAGAGAGTAATGATTCGGGTATTTATGGAGGTAAAGATGTCAGAAGATTTTGGAAAGAGGTGAGATGACATCAAAAATATAGAGACACAGAAATTATGTAATAATTAAACTGGGAAGGCATCACTGGAATTTTATGTCCAGTGACTTCAGAAAGGGGAAACTTGTGATAAAACTGACAAGAAGAAAGAGTGGGTATAGAATAGCAAGAACAGTGTTTGGAAATTAAAAAGGTAAATGGCAGAGATATTCAAGGGGATTCTCGTAAGTGGAGGGAAAGAAGTCTTGGAACATACAGTGTTGGATGTAAGGAAACTGAAAACTGGAGAAATTAACTCATTATTTTTAAATTTAAAAGGGACAAAAGGACACTGTTACGACAGAATATTCATAGAGGACGCTAAGAGTGGAGGTCACTATTTAATTATAGTTTAAAAATGTTGATGTGTTACAGTCAGATCATTTTCTCTAGCTGTTATACAAACTTTTTAAAAATAATACTTTTCTTTCTACACCATGCTAATCGAGATATACATTAGTAGAATGGTCTAATTACTTATTTTCTTATAAGTAGAAGGGAACTAAAGGAATGCACTATGCTAAAGCGATAATCGATTTTTAAAATTTGTCGCTATGCGAGTGTCATTGAAATTCGCTTATTTACTTGGCTAGAAGTACAACAAAAGACGCACGGGTGACTTCCTGTCTGAGAAAAGGATGTGTTTTAAAACTGAAACCTATAACAAGGAATAACTCGAAAACGAGACTTCAGAAGCTATTTCTAGAAAATTCAAAATATACTTGTATTTAATTTGTGATAATATATGTACGGTATTTTAATCAAAATTGTTACAGATATTGTTTAGGAAACCTGCACTTTCAAACACATTTTCTTTTTGTTTTTGAGTTCTGCTGTCCATAGACCCACACGGGCCATTTCCTAAAAATACTTTTTTCGTACTCAAGGGATATCAAAATATATATTTCTAGTAAAATCTCGACATCGAATTTTTGGGTGTATCAATTCTGTATCAATTATGTAGGAACACTGCACATACGAGCTAGAGAAATTAATAATAATTTACTGAAAATTGTATATGGAGCGGATGTCTATTGAATGAGTGGCCAAGGACCATGTATACTGTAAATGTTAGAGCACTAAATAAATCCTATTCCATATAACAATGAGTGACAAAACTCAAAGGATGGATAACGTCTTCTTATGGTTGTTCGCCGCGAGGTCCGCAAGACCAGGTTATATTGCAGGTAGACATTGTTTAATTAAATTATGTTAATGAGACGTGCGTAACGACAAGTGTGCTGTATGGGAGCAGCCATGTTAATGAGACATACGAGCAGTAGAGTTTGGCTGAGGGCGGTGCTTCCACTGATCCAGCTTAGCTTTTAACTGTTGGTAGCAGGTGGTCATAACTCACGACCGGTTTGTTGCTTCGGCTCTGGTAATGGAAACGAATCTGTTCTTTTCATTATATCCACCTGCAATGATTGCCAAGATAAGTAACAAGAGATGTAGCTACCTATATATAGTAGAGAGACAGAGACAGCAAATTAGAACACATACAACTGCTGCAAGTTATTGGCCTATCCTACGTTAGAAACGAGGAAGTGTGTCTCGTGTGAACATATACCGGGTGATTCAATCGAACCTACTATTTATTTTCAGCAAGAATTTATAAATTTACTCTTTGTTGAACTTAAAAGAAAGGGTAAAATATCAGTTATGTTATACACATCTCATGACATTTTTTTAGTTAGAAGATTTAGTTAGAGCTAACTTCCATTCTCTTTTTACTTTCTGTACACATACATTGCATATAGCAGATAGAAAGGTATTGTATTCCAACCAAAAATTCAAGATTTCATTAGGAATATATTTTAAGATCTTCTGAATAAAAAAAGTATTTTTAGAGAAAGATCCAAATTTAGTATTTAAGTTTAGTATTCTCCAAGAATGCGACACAAAGATAATCAAGCAAATCCCTGCCCTTTACATGGGCATTTTTTAAAATGTTTTTCTCAAAAACGGCTCTAACGATTTTGATTAAAATACTCTATAAAAAAGACACATAGCAAATAAAATGTATATCCTGAATTTTACGAAATAACTTCTGAAAACCTCTTAATTCTGGATGCTTTTTGTGTAAGTAGTAAATCCTAGGAGATAGGCAAAAACGTATTGCACAAAAAGTGTTGATCTCGTTAAAAGACTCAATTTGTCATATAAGTTTTTTCTGTAGAGTTAAACGTTTCGGAAATATTCTTTGTTTGTCAAACAGGAGGTCATCTTACGTTAAAAGTCTCTGTTTTTTTGCTCCTGATCGTGCTAAGAGAACTACATTTTAATTATTTCATGTAGCATTCAGCTCTTGAAACATTTAATCCTGGAAGCAAATAATAAAACCTTTTCTGCTAATGTTTATCTCGATTAACATTATGCAAAACAATAGAATATTTTTTTAGGAATAATTTGTTGCAATGTTACGACCTAAGGGGCCGGGTAGAGACCTACGGATCCGTGGTTCAAATCGCGGCTATAGTATTGAATTTTATAGTCTGACTCTACCTATCCAACTCCTGTCCTACACACGGCTTGTGTGAAAACATTGACTATTATTCTGTCGCGTTATGTACACCATAATAACTATACACCATCAAGAGTAACTACCTAAGTTATTGCAGAGCAAACTATTCATCCTGCTCGAGTCAACACCCAGTGATTGCCGTGCATCACTCAATATATCATATAACTAAGACTGGGTAAAACTGGCATAATCACTGGCAGAAAAATAATAAACAGCTTCCCTTAATCTCGTTCAAAGTGGTAGAACTAGTTTATCCACGGTAATTATTGTAATTATTACCTGATAATTTACTATAAGTGCTTTAGTAGAATGGCACAGGTGCATCTATTAGAACTATCATATATACGAACTTTCAAACGAATAGAGCATCTGAAGATTCATATGTGGATTAAAATGATTCAATAATAACTTTAGTACAGTTTAAAACAATTAAATGTCAAACCATTTTAAGTAGAGTACTCTAAAATTTGGACACTATTTATATGTATTTTATGGTTCTGTAATCTCTTTTGTATTGATTTATTATTTTACATGTTCTTTTGTTTCGTACAGAAATCGGAATCACTAGAGAAACGATTAAGTTTTTGTGTGTTACGTTATTTAAAATTGCTTTGTCTTTCTCTCATCGATATTTTTTTGTTGTAAACAAGGTTCATGTTGACATATTTTCTTAATTGTGAGGGTAAACATGTATAAAATGGCTAGCCAAAGTGAGGTAGAGGCACTCGAAATGTTCTGGTCGAGTGAGAATGATCACATCTTTCACGGTACCATACTTCCCAGGTAGGAGACCCAAGAAGACGAAGTATATAGTTGTTTGAATGCGTTGTCCAGATAATGTAAAAATATTTTAAGTGTAATATATTTTGTTTTCCACCAACATAAATAGAATCCAGGAGCAATTCAATATTATTTGTCCGAGTAATTAAATATACGAGGGCGATTCAGAGTAACGAAGACTTTGGCATAACCAAATAATAACAAAAGATATGAATACAAAACTTTATTTACAAAGTTACAGTATTTCTGGACGTAATCGCTATCACTATTATTTATTGTCACGTGGTACCGATGTTTCAATGCATATGTTATACTCTTTCACAGCTAAAAATCTGAGCCAAGATGTTGAGGTTGCAAAATCTTTTCCACCCAAAGAGTCATGTATGGTAACCAAAGTGAAATACCGATTTTTCTGAAATATTTCATCAACATTTGCTTTCAATTCCTTCATAACGATTGATAAACTTCCATTCTGGTATTTGTCTGGCACACTGGTTCTTCCTTGATTACTCGTAAATTATGCTTCATTTCCTCTCTGAAGACTTTCGATTGGCCGAACATTTTGTGCATTCAAAAAAGCGAATAAGTTCTTTGGCTGTATAAAAGTATAACATCGGCATTGAAAAACAGGTACCATGTGACAATAAATATCTTGACAGAATGTATTTTGCATTGACAAATAGAGTAAGGTTCTAAATAAAGTTTTGTGTTGATACCTATATTCTAGGACACTCCTAAACCCTGGTAGCGCCCTAAGGGAAAGAACTCAACGCTTCTATCGGCTGACTACTGCGGCATAGTGGCTCATGGACAAGGGGATATTACTTCATAGTGACTTCCATACGTGAGGCTTAGCTTCGCACAGTCAAAATACAGGGGCCCTTCAAAAACATTTCAGTGGGCAAGCTAGATCTTAATATCTATTATTCGTACTTATGTAAATGATTGTTTTAATTCTTTTGGTTTATTGTAACGTAATATTCATATTGACTCCCGTATATGAAGCTTCAGAAATTTGGCACCGTACTTGAGGCAATAATATTACCTTAAAGTAAGAACATGTTTTTGCATCAGCAGATTTAATGATTTATAGATTAAGAACACAGAGTGGGTCTAGCAAGTGTGCAATAACTGCAGGAAATTTCAGTGCTGCAGAGTGTACGTTAAGCCTAAGTGAACGCCCCAAGCAAAGGACAAACCAAGCAAGTTAGAGCAACATCATCTATCCGCGTTGTGATGTGGGTTGCCTACATCCAGGATCTGGCAAGGGGTTGTTGCAGTACTTTGGGGAAAGATGGGGTGGGTGCTCCTCGAAAACCAAACAACCAGAGGGCATAACGTGCTCTCGATCCATCCTGTGCAGTAGTTGGTAAACCCTCCTCTCTCTTCTTCCGTCTTGCTCCATCTCTAAACACTACAAGATTAATTTCTTTACGATTCAATAATTGAATTAATGCAAGAGTAGGCGGTAGAAGGGGTTATATGGCTATGTGTTGTGTTTCGTGGTTTCGGAAGGAACCAGTTTCAAGTCGCAGCATTAACAGCTCTGTTCCAGCCCGGGAGAGGCTCAGCAACTATGTGCAAGAGCGCATTATCAGCCAAATTAACCCTGTACCTGTTGAATGATCTCTTCCTTGTTTCATATCGTCTTGTACTCATTGCAAGTAACGGCCTTAGAAGCACGGTTAAGTTCTGTAGCTCTAACTGTTAATTTTATAAAAATAAACACTTGCTGGAAAATATCTCATTGACTGCTCCACGAGCTTTACATTAACATACGTTTCATTTTTTGCTTGTTACTTTTTGTACATAGCTAATGGTAGGCAGAGAAGGTTTCTAATCACAAATATGATACTGCGATTTCACCGGAAATACGCGTTTTAGGGTGTATTCTAGATATAAAAAGATTTTTAGAAAAAGGTCGGTGTGTATGTTTATGTGTGTTGCTCTGTCCGTGAGGCTATGAACACGTTAACTCGGTAAAATACCAAGCTTAGTATTTAAGTGTTGTATTTTTCAAGATATGACACGAGGATTTTGAGAAAAATCAACCTACCTCAAACTACCCTTTACTTGGACATTTTTTTGGAAATTTTGTTTTTCTCAAAAATGACTTGAGATTAATACCGTATATTCAATATATTCAATTGACAAATAAAATCACATCTAGTATTTTCTGAGAATAGGCACTAAAAACTTATTTATTCTTAATAAATTACATTAATTTTACATAACCTAAACCATAAGAGGTAACAAAAGCTTACTCCACAAAAATGTCGGACTCGTTAAAACACACACTTTATGCCATTATACTCTTTTTCGTAGAGTTGACCATTTCCGAAATATTATTCGTTAATGGTTTCACTTTAAAACACTTAACCGTTTCTCATACGGCAATTTATAAACTTTTGGTCATGCAAAGAAACGCATTTCAACCACATGGCAACCAACTTTTAAAATATCGCTATCGGTTTAGCCTAATGCATTCTCCTATGTCCCTTCTACTTGCAAGGAAGCAAGTAATAAGACCATTTCTGCTGATGTTTAACTCAATTAGCATGAAGTAGATAGAAGAATAAGCTTTTTTAATAATAATTTGTTACAGAGATGTAGAGAAACTATGTGAATGAAATACATCAGAGTTTTTGTATATCTTTTACAAATTATTACTACACAAGATTAGTTTCCTATCTAGTTCTATCTGCATATGCTTATCTGAGGTGTATATTGTTTCAATTTTATTTAAATTTTATATTAATAACTTTATATTCCAGAGAACTCTATTAATACATATCAGTATTATATTTTGGGATACGTAATTACATTTTTATTTGGACTGTACAACAATTGAAGTGGAATTATGTTTAAAGGAGGATACGGAAAGCTGAACCAATAGCAAATCTTTACTATGCTGACTCTGAACATTCATTCACGAGAAACAATAGATTAACGAGTTTAAAATTTCAATATATATGAAGTATTACAAAAAGCAAACCATTGGTTACGAACATCTCGGAAATTGTTTTAGACAAGTGTTTATTTGATATAAATAGTACGTTTTAAGGAAATTTACTTTTCTTTGCATATTTTGTCTGACTCCTTTGGTAGATCAGAATGAAGAGTCTGTCATGGACTATTCGCATTTGCTATATATTTAATATATACTCTTATCTTTGTAGGCAAATATCTTAATCATATGTTACTTTATTCAAAATCTTTAGAATCATGTTGAGACATAAAAAAATAAACGAAGCATTTTTACAAATAAATGGTAGTGTGAGGTAGGGGTTTTCTTGAAAATCTTCGAGTTGTTTTCTGAAACACTACGTTTGGTACTCATATACAATTGCCCATGAAGTATAAAGGTCGAATTTTTAAACTAAATGCAATACTTTTTTCTACTACAATTATATGCTAGACAGAGTGAAATACCATACTTTTTGTTGTGCATATTTTATGTTATGCACACATGTTACTTCGGTTCCTATTTTTAGGTAATTAATGTTTTATATGATCTACTTTAGTCCTTTATAAAATACTCCAAAACATTTTATACATTTCAGAAGCTATGCTTTATTTCTCTGTGTAAAACTATTAAAAATGTTTCAGCAATTTGTCTTAAATAGTTAAAGTGTAACAATAAACATGAAAGTGATGTTCCTTGAGTAAATGCTTAAACTTTAAAAGAGCTTAAAACGCGATTCCGTTAAGCAAATATTTATTACGTTGTTATGCCGTTTTTGTACAGAAGTTCTACTGCATCTCTGGTTCACCTTCCCTCGAGCTTTCTTGTGGGAAATCGTGACTTGGCTTTCCCTCTCTCGCTCGCACATACACATATACAGTGTTGTCCACAAACCATCTATTTCAAAGCCCACTGAAGATGATGTCAACATTTGGTTGCCGAATTATCTCACATATATTGTGAATTCTTCTTGCTTCCTGCGGTAGGAGTTTCATACACGAGGCGCTGATACGTAGGCGGTGAAACATGAGTGTGTATAGCTAGAAGAGGGTACGTTCGGTTATTACTGTTGATGGAATTACTGGTGAACACCAAAACCAATTATATGTTTCTCTTAGGATTGAGTTGTCTGCATAAATTACGAAGCAAGGAGCGTATGTATAAATAAAATTGCTGAACCTAACCTGACTCCATAGAATAACCTTAAAATTTATATTATATCCGTTGCAAAATAAACTAAAAGATAGAAGTAACAGTCAAAAAACAAATTGCAGCATCAAAACTGTAAAATTAAAATACAAATCTTATTTGTTCAATGTACATCTACCTATTTTGCAAACAAAATATTCTACAAAAAGAGTATTCTTCCATCTATATCGTGATAATCAAGATAAATATTACTAGAAATAGCCTTACTACTTCATTATTTTTAAGTATAAAGGAAGTGAGGTAATACAATAGTCTCAAATCTTTAAAAGTTCGGTTCACTTTGTTTTGGCAGCAGTAAGCAAAACAGACATGAAGTGAAAAGTGGCCCCGTTTGAGAAAATTTTAAGTAGTTTAAAATTGCAAAGAATGACAAGGAATATTTCAAAAATCGTCAATTCAACAATGAAAATGAGTATTTTAACGAGATCTACATTTTTGTGCAATAAGATTTTGTGCAAGTCTTACAGTTTACCAGATATGCAAAATTCACAAACATTATTCAGAATGAACAGGTCTTTAGAATAGCCCCAGAAAATCCAAGATAGAAGTTTTATTTGTGATGTAAATATATTTAATGTACAGTATTTTACTCAAAATCCTTAGAGCGAATTTTAAGGAAAAAGACATTTTCAAAAATGTTTTCATGTAAAGGGCATTTTGGGGTGGGAGAGTTTCTTGAAAATCTTCGCGTCCCACCCTTGGCAGACACAGCCTTGTGTGTGTGGACAACATTGCTTAAAAACGAAAATACCGTTTTTAAGTTTAGTATCTTACAAGGGTGCAACACGAAGATTTTCAAGAAAATTCCCCCACCGCAAACTGCACTTTGCAGATTAACATTTGATAATTTTTTTTATAAAAATGGCTAACGATTTTTATTAAAATACTATATATTAAAGACGTTTACATGGCAAATAAAATGTAAGTCTTCAATTTTCTGGGACCTCTTTATTCTAGATGAATTTTGCATAACTTGTAAACCGTAAGAAATAAATAAACTTACCACAGGAGAAATGTATATCTGTTAAAACACTTAATTTATGTCCTATATATTTTTGTAGAATTGTTATTGGTTTCAATGGTAAAATACTTAAACGTTTCTCATACGAGAATTTATCAATTCCTGGCCACAGAAAGAAACGAATTTCAACTACATATAGCAACCAGTTTTAAAAGGTTTGGCTATCATTTTAGTCTGGTGTATTCTTGAATTTCCGTACTATGTATTAAGAATTAATTAATAAAAACCATTTCTCATAATGTTACCTCGACTAGCTTGAAATAGATAAAAGATAAGCTTTTAATAGATAATAATTTGTCACTGATATATAGAGAAAGTCTTGTGAATGGAACATAAACTTTTAAGCATGTTTTCTCAAGATATGCAAGGGATAAGATCTCAATATCGATTTTTTGGGCGAAATATACTTCTTCTAAGTGGCAGAGAAAATAAAATGCTGCCTTCTTTAAATTCATGTTTAAGAATGATAAGCAAATTTTAAATATAAAGTAAAGTTAGTAACATTAATATTTGGGTATAAATTCGTGTTGAAAGCCCATATAGTTACAGTTTAGCTATTTGTTGCAATACTTTATCTGTTGAACCACATGTTGGAGAGGTTATGTTATGCGTTAGGTGCTTGGAACATCGCAAGTTTGCTGCGAGAGTGAATGAACACCCGTGAGAGGTGTCCATATGTCATGCCACTTTGCACGAGATGAGAGCCCCAAGCGATTGCCATCTGTTTCACTTGTAACGGACACCCACGCTCACTTTTCCCACGGTCACAAAGTGATAAGGATAATTAATAGTCCACACAGCCAGCACAAACAGATTTAGCAATCGAAAACCGCATCGTTAATACCTGTATCAAACTGGCTTCCAGCATCGGTGTTTATTGGTTATGGAATGTGTAAATGGGCATTACACGTGCTGCCATCCTTGCGGCAGCGTCACTAACTACCGCTCCCTAATTCTATACTGTTAGTCCGACTTATATCGTTCTTTCACTAATGTTTAGATATCTTTTAAAATATATTTATGATTTACCTTGTTATTTATGCTCATTAGTTGATGAGATGACTTGTAAAGTATTTGATTAGGCCCGAAAAAGCTTTGTTATTGATATTTTATTTTTTCTTTGCACGCTTAGCATATGTTAACACAAGACAAATTCTGTCATTCCCGTTTTTAATAGATGACTTTAACTCAAGACAGGGATAAATTATGCTAGTTAACTCATGTGGTTCTTGCTGAAACATTCCATTAAATGCACAGCGATACAGAGTGGCTTCAGTAACGATCGTATTTCTGACATGCACAACAGTTTTTTTTAAATATAATTATATTCTTAAGAAGATATTTTGAAACTAGGGCCTAAAATAATTTCTAAGTTGAGAATAAACTTTGTAGTCTATTTTATAGATACATTCTCTAGGGTTATTGAAAAAATAAGTCGATTTGAACATTTCATTGAAAGAAACTGTAACCTTTTCTCATTGCCCATGCTTGCATCCGTCGTCATTTCTTGGAATCTCTCCTCTCATCCCTCCCTCCCGAAGTCATGTAAGAGACAAAAGGTCACATGACGTAGTCCGATTTTTTCCCCAAGTTTTGGGGGCCCCGTAATCCTCATACTAATCCCCCTCCCCCAGGGTCACAGAGAGATGAAAGTTTTAGATTAGTACATGAGTCAAATGTAAAATGTATACACATTTACAGTTGAATTAATTACTTTTTGTTTTTACACTTATAATTTATGAATTTATGCTACCAACGATTTCATAATATCACACATTTTAATCCCCTAACGGCTGTTTAATTGTTCCCATGCCATTTAAATAAAGTTCGTTGAAATTTAAACCCGATTTCTTTCAATTTGCTTTCACTACAGAATTGTTTACTTTTCAAAACACTCCTTGTACCGCAATTTATAACTTACTAGCTTGTAATTATTAAACGAATTTCAAGATTTATGGACTTAAAAATAAGTGTGCACTAGTTAAAAATATGAAATAATTCAGCTGAAATTAGTTATTTGGCAAAAGTCAAAAAGAAAACTTTGAAAAACGCAATACCATAATAAACAAAACTAAATAAATAATTAAACTAATTAAATTTTATAAATTCCTGCACAATAATTTTCTTATATTTATATACCATGCAGAAATTACAAAATGGGGAGTGATGAGAAAAACCGTAAAGTGCAAGGAAAATTAGCACATTAAAACGGGATTAAATGTGAATTAAAATATTAATATTTCAAAGTTTATTAAAAGTCATTATGTATGGTGTCTTCTCTTCTGAGTATACAGTAAGAATCATATGTGTTACACTCACATGAATTTCGTCCAATCTTGTTGCTTTCATTATCTGTGGCTAGATTTTTTTTTAAAGTGATTAATGCCCGCCTTCACTATACATGACACCACAGGTGATGAGACTGATGACACATGGAATGAAGATGGAGCACCGGTGAAATGCGATAGCGGGGAAACAGAAATCTCGCCCCTCCGCCGCTTTGTCCAACACAAATGCCACATAGGGTCGCGTGGGGTCGAACCCGGACTTTCTGGGTGTTCTTTTGGTTATTGAGCTATGCTCTACAAACACAGACGCAGGCGCCCGGACGCTTTTCTAGATGTTTTGGACTCAGGGGACTTCAAAACATGTATTTACGTTGAAATCAAGGTGTTGAACTTTTGGGTGATATACAATGCTTTTTATAATCACTATGTACATAATGCGTGTAGAGGAAGTAATAGAAGTTCTAAGTCTGCTTTCAAAATGATGAAGTTCCTTTTGTCCGCGAAGTGGGATGAATTTCCATTTAATCGTTTTGATCTTGATGTTACCTTCCAAAGTATTTTGGTATGATAGACTTAAACAAGTGTGTTCTTTCTGATTTATGAATTCCAAAATGGTAGTGTTTGTAGTGGTCTCTTGACAACACGAGAGGATTAGTTAGTTCAGACCAACTGAATACTTGGAAGTAAAGGCTTTCCTATTACAGATCAATGCTGCTCGACTTAATCCTTGACAATGCATGCTGCTTGACCTAATCCTTAGTGATGAACCTTCTCCACTCCCCGCGCTAATACCTCACTTGAGGGTGCTGATTTACGTGTATTGATACCCAATCAATCAGTAGAACCAAGGAAATGACCCTTGACTTCCTACTGCACTTACGTAAACCGTCTCTTTTGATCATAATGATTACGTTAATGTAATTGTAAAAGGGCTATATTCCACCCAAAACTTCCATATCGAGGTTTCAACTAAAATATATACCCGACACTCTCTGAATGCAAAAAGAATCATCGAAAATAGTGCGGGTATGTCTGTGAAAAGCATAATACAACAATGAACAGTCGATATATGTGTTCAGCCTTTTCTAAAATGCGGCACGATGATGCTTAAGAAAATGCGTCTATCCTATACTATCCTATACACAGAAAAGTTCTCTATGTTAAATTTTCTCAAAATATCTCTAATGATTTTGATTCAAACAACATACTAGTATAGAACGAGACGCTGAAAACCACAGCAGTTAAAAAGCGTCCATAAATAACTCCATTTTAACATACCAGATGGTCCAACTGCCTCGTATTTGATGTGCACAGATATCCCTTCGTGCTTTAAAAGAGTTGCAGAATTCAACAGGGTATTTCAAATTGTCTTACAGAACTAGCGAGGTGACCTTCCTGCTCATCAGCGGAGGGGGTAGTGGGTCACGCTCATTGCAAGGGGTAAAACGAAGGTCGGCAGTGTTCAACTGTGGTTTTTAACTTGCATTGAGCTGTGCAACTCTTTTTACGCAAAGAGATATCTGCGCACGACGAATGAGGCAATTGAATCATCTGTTTTGTTTAAGATATTTTAATGACAAATAAAGCCTTTGAAGCCGTTTTCATTTGTCATAGCTGGTATACAATAAGAATGAGGTTTCTACACAAGAAAGTACATATCGTTAAAACACAATTTATGTCAAATAATTTTGAGTTGGGTTAGTTAACCATTTCGAGACATTCCTTGCTATTTAGGGTATATACTGGATATATCAAGCTTAACTGTAATTATAAGCATAGTTGTTTGTGACATTCAAGAGGTTCCTAGTTCCAATCTTTGTTAGGATGAATTACCCGGATAAGATTTGTTTCCTTATCCTAAGAGGAACGTCGGGAATTTAAAGCTCTATACAGCCCGGGCTCATTTCAGCATTTGGTATTTCACCACGTCTGATATGACCTTAAGGACGTTAGTCAATCATCTAAACAAATAAACATGAACGTGCCGCATGTTAATCCGAGAAGTGCAGAGTTATGAACACAGTATATTTTTAAATTTTTAGTGTCTTAAAATTAGGACCACTGTACCTACCTATAGAGTTTGTTTAGTTATCTGTGTAGTTCGGCCTCCTCCTTTGAGAAACACGTATAATCGTGTAACAAAGCAGTCCCTCCCTCCCGCATTCCTTTCTGCAGAGTTGCAACTGCTTCACATCACTGTCTCTAGAGCGCCTTTAACTCTCTATACAAGACATGAATTCGGAATTTTCGGAACCGAGATTTCACGTGGAGTCGCAAGTGAGTGTCACTTTCTTAAAATTAGGGTTGCTATTCGCTCGGTAAAATGTATTCTATTTTGTTTGTTAAAGAGTCTGAAAATAGCTATGAACTTATTAGCGCTCCCAGTAAGCTGGAACTTCGTTCCTCAGCAGTTATTTACATGCCAGTAAATCTTTGAGCACTGGGCTGGGTTTGAACCCGCGACCTTGGATCAGAACGCCAGCGCCGCGCCTAAACAACTGAGACACCCATACCAATATCCTGTACAAAAGATTTTATTGGTAAAACCACTGAAGACACCTGAGTTGAGCTGCACCTAGAAGGAAGCCGACCTCTTCTGGTGAGCCTTCTCCTCCCCATACATGTTAACATAGTCTGCAGCGATGTCAGCCGGCTTTGCACGTAATTTATTAATGCCGCCTTTTCCAGCCGTAAAAACAATTAACAGAAACAGCGATTGGAAATTAGTTGTCATAACAACTAAGACCTCCAGCTGGTCGAACTGGCTTCAATCTTAATGTGAATCTCTCTATGTTGACACACAAATAACATCTTTGTAATGCGTTCATTTCTTCGTTGGTCTTCGTTTGACTACGCTCATTCCTCGCCTTGCTTTCTCTGTTATTATCTTTTTGAATTCCTGTTTCGTTCTGTACAGTCGTATAATTTGAGGCAAAAGATAAACTGTTAAGGTGAAGAGTTCTTTTGTCTGCAGGTTTTTAAGGAGAACAGGATGAAGCACAAATAAAGATCAATTTAGGAATTGTAATCACTCTAAAGAGAACAGGAAACTACATTTGAATC
Organism: Hymenopus coronatus; assembly: GCA_030762935.1. NCBI lineage: Eukaryota > Metazoa > Arthropoda > Insecta > Mantodea > Hymenopodidae > Hymenopus > Hymenopus coronatus. Next base: position 81,062,795 of record CM060888.1, on the reverse strand, counting down.
AAATTCAACAGTTTTTAATTTATCTACCGGTACATGGTATGTAGTATATAGTATGATGAAAAATATTGCATACTACCTAAAAATTAAATAACCAGATTTTACCGGAAATAAATGGTTTGAAGTCCCAGATTATATATCTGTGTGTGTGTTTGTGTCTGTGAACAACGTAACCCAAATACGAAAATTCGGTTGGATACCCAATTTAATATATCAGTTTTGTTATCCTTAAAGGATATGACAGGTAAATTTTAAAGCACAATTTACATAGAATATTTTTATTCAAATTCATAAAAAAGATAATCCTTTTAAAATTGGGAGTATAGAATTCTTAATAGTAAAATATTAAATAACTTACCCTCAGAATTAATTCATTTATTAAAAACCAACACATTGATTTTCTCAAAATTAGCCATTAAGATTTTAATTAAAATGTCATGTATTTTAAGACATTCTTATGATTAAAATGAGGTCTGTCTCTTACGGTATACCAGTCATAAAAATGACAAGAACTTCAGAGAATATTCCTATAAAATTCAAGATATACATTACATTTGTCACGTAAATATTTTAAGCGTATGCTGCTTTAAAAAAGTCATTATTGACATTTCTGAGAAAAACCAACTTTTTGAAAATTTTGAATGGAAGATTTTTTTGAAAATGTTCGTGTCGCGTATGAACTTAAATACAAAGCTTAGTATTCAACCAAGTTTCGTTTTTGAGTTAGTGTTCATAGCCACACAAGCGTGCGTGGGGAATGAATACGTTTTGGAGTTCAGGGGGGCTCAAAACATATATTTCCAGTGAAATAGCCACATCAATTTCTTTTCATCTAGTTTGTCCTTTAACCTGGCAGGTTATAACGTTTCGTTTCGTAAGCAGCTTACCCTCACCATATTTTTAGGGCTGCCACCCCCCCCCCCTAGGACTTACAAGCCAATGCGTAGGGTAAGAAGTCTGTCGGGGAGCCGACGGCATGAAACCACAGAATGTAAGCAAAATTGATGATAGAAAAGGTGATAATGGAGCAATTGGTGGAATGAGTGGCGGGGGAAACCGGAGGACTCGGAGAAAACCCCGCGCAGGTGCCACTTCGTACACCACAAATCCCAAGTGGGAGTGAACACGGGCCGCCTAGGTGGGAGGCGAGAGGTCTAACCACTCAACCATGCCGCCGCTTTGGTCATAAGCAAATTTATGAAATAATGGTCAAATGAAGGGGTCCAGAGAGCTTAGAGTTATTCCACCTTCGTGTTCTCAGGATAAGCAAACCCCCCAAATAAGATATTTCTCGGGTAACCCATCCCAACTAAGGTTTGAACTCGGGACTTGTTGAATGTGAGGCAGACGCTACCACCACGCTACAGAGGCAAGCTGTTTGAGAACTTTGATCGGCATTCTTTATCCCGCAACCGACGATTCTTCTCTGTTTTGGATCTACTGGAATTACAAGAATGAAAGTTTACAAATACAATATAGTATTACATGTATCGGTCCTTTTGCATGACGTCACGCTCTCTTCGTATTACCGTGTGAATATCATAACCACATAGGGTGGATTCCAACAACGTCATGTTACAGCAAATTTTAAACGCTTCTCAAGTCAGGTAAGTCAACAAAGCGTAATTAACAGAATTGAAACCTGTTTTCTCTAGAGTTTCCACTCGCAAATCTCACAAAGGAGAGTTACTGATGTCCAGTTGTAGAACTGGAAGTGCTGGACACAGTTAAGTATGGTTGGCGCTAAAAACAGACACCATTGGATTATGTCTAAAGTGTCTATGTTTTATTTTCTAACAATCTGTATTCACACAGGCTCACATTCCAAAGTTTTACTTCCTCTACTATGTATTTACAAAAACTAGGGAAATTATTGGGACTCACCAAAAAACTCCCTATCAAGATTTTACAGAAAATATTTGATTTGTGGTGCCCGAATTAAAAGGAGTATTTTTAGAAAATGATCCGTGTGCGTATATGTGTGTGTGAACACCAAAATTCAAAACCGAAAAGTCCGTTTAATTCCAAACTTGATATTTAATGTATGAATATTCCAAGGATACAACAACGAATATTTTAAAGCAAATCTCCCATTCCAAACTACTCCTTACATGCAATATTTTTTGAAAATTTAATTTATACCTACTGTCATAAATAACTAAGGATTCTGATTAAAATACCATAAGCTTAAGATATTTTTATGACAAATAATATGTATACCGTCAGCTTTCTAAGAATGGTCTTTGAAGTTCTTTTCATCCTGGATTGCATTATTTGTAAGAGAAGGACAAAATCTTATTACACAAACAAATGCAATTCACGTTAAACCATACAATTTATGTCATATATTCTTCTTCTTCAATCAAGGATTGTGCTACTGTCTCTTCCGATCACTCATCAATCCAGTGTTTTCTAGGTCTTTCCATTAACCTCTGACTTCTTGATTTATATACCACTATTTGTTTATGTATTCTTTCTGGATTATTCTTTCTAAGTGCAGAAGCCAGTTTTCCCTATATTTAATTAATTCTTCTATAATGTTTAGTTCCTTTTTTATATATTTATTTCTAAAACGGTCGTCTCTTGTGCAGCCTTTAACAGAATTTAGGAAACACATTTCAGCTGCTTCTAGTTTGCTGAAGTCTTTATTTATTAGTGTCCATTTCTCACAACCATATACTAAGACAAAAAGTGCCATGGCGGAATAAAATGTTAATGCATATATATAAATATATACATATATATTTGTATGTGTGCAGTTCACCATTTTCTTGTTATTTATTGTACTTTTCTCAGAGAGGGAATCGTCATTTTTTTAATCCATGCCATGCACAGAGAACCAAATTTAAACACATTGCATAACGGCCAAATTGGATTATCGCTTTAACCTAGTGTATTCCCTTATTTTCCTTCTACTTACAAGGTTGTTAATGTTTATCTCGATGAGAATGAAGTAGATAGAATGGTGTTTTATAAAATTAGTTTGTTTGCAGAGTAAGCAGAGAAAGTCGTGTAAATAGAACACATAAGATTTTTATATAGTATCTAACGCTTAATGTTACAGCATTAGGCGGTGGACATTGATAATAGAAGTCATTAAATAACTATTATGAACTATTTAGATGTTTATAACGTAACTTTTAGATCCCTCCACTACTAATTATAACTTTAAATCGATGGTATTCGATTCTCCAAACAATAACTGTAGATGGAACAGTATGGTATTCCGTGTCTTTGGAATAACAGGTGGTTAGATCTCAAGTGTGTGTTTGCTCATGTTCCGTCGATAAATGGGTTCTGTCTCCCATTCAGGATGAGCACAAACACAGGGATTAAAACCGTGAAGGGACGCCATTGTTCTGATAACACGAGCTAGCAACATTGACTATTGGAAACGTTGTTGGAGTAAAAAGCTTTTCCTGGTAGTTGTGGGACAGTCTAACGCATGACCATTTCGCGATAACCAAAGCAACTAACATAAACTGTCGTCTGCAAATGAAATCAGAGGTTAAGACCTCTTTAAGACTCCGAGTGGGTGAGTTCCAACACGCCGTAAACATTTCTACGCATCTAAAGCCTAAAGTGGGTAATTTAGATAAGAAATTACTCACATTACAATTCTCATATACTATTCTCTCGGCTGAAGAGTTTCTTCTACCTTCATTTGTTGTCATTTAAGTGATATCTCACTGACACAAGATCCTTTAATGCGGGGCGTTTTCAAGCAGTGATACTTTATCGGTCGACATCGCTGCCATTCTTAAATGTAGCCTTTCAGATTGCGACGCGAAATTTAGCAAGGCTGCATATCTCCTATAAATCCGGACTTCATCAACTTCCAGCATTCTTGTTTCAGGAAGCCCAACCAGTCCTCCCTGTTTGCCTCGGTTCCGATATTCTTCTTCAAGATCCAGAACATTTAGCTGTACCTTATTACTTTGCACTCTACAGCCATTTAAATATCGTAAAAAAACAGCTGTTTTCTGGGACACCGTCTTTCTCAAGATTACATTCTCATACTTTCAAAATGTTTCACGCGTCTCATTTTATATTTAAATATAACGAAATATTTCCAAAATGTGCTGAAGTATCTATTGCAATATTACAGGCGACTAAGGTATCTGTACTAACATAATAAAAAAATATGTATACACTATTTCAAAATTATTAACTACCCTTTACATGGACAATTTTTGAACATTTTGGCTCCAACAATTATGATTGAAACATCGTTTAATAAAAGATACTTACACGATAAATAAAATAGGTCTTGAATTTTCTAGAAATAGCCTCTGAAGACCTCTTGATTCTGCATGAGTTTTGCATAACTGGTAAACCGTAATAGTTAAGAGATAAAAGTTGCCTTTAATTGTATACTACTTAAATTTCTCTCAAAATAAAGTAATCTTTCGTTTTATCCCTCTTTTTTTTAACTTGACCAGGCAAAGGGAACCGATTTTTAATTGTTTCACACAACGACCGACTTTTTAAAATATTTGACTTTCACTTTAGCTAGTGTATTACCTTATTTCCGTTCTACTTAGAAGGTTCTAATATAAACTCTTCAGTGTTTTCGAGTTGCGCTAGATAAAACATGTCTTATTCTTTAATATAACGTCTGTTCTGAATACGTAATATTCTCAGTTTCTAGAATAAAGATAATATTCCTAACAGCAAGACATGAATCACTAAGAACAATATTTCCTTGCTCTGATGGCCAACTACAATAGCTCACATCCACAAGAAATCTCGAAGAAGCTTGTTAAACAAGAATTGCTCTGGAATACCATGTTAACCTTTATCATGAATATACCTCATCGGAAATCTTGTAAAGTTCAACAGCTCAAGGCTCGAAAGGAACAAGAGTTATCAGAGCTTGAGCAACTCATGTCCGCAGCAATAATTAATGTCAGATGAGCTAACAAATCTTCCCGCCTCGTGCGTGAGCAATTCTTGAAATTATAAATAGAAAGCGTAACCTGGTCAAATGAAAATTACCATTAGGTAGTTACATCTCTTTTCTAAGCTTTTGCTTACTATTTCCCACGACTCAGCATGAAGCCTTCACGATCCTAACGTTTGAAGCAGAATATATTACTGCTACATGTGTTCTATACGTGTTTTCTTCTTTAAGTGTAATTATTATCAATCCCATTTAGAAGAGGGCGTAGTTGATGTTATTGTGTTGTTCTGAACTACATGTGGACGATAAACGTCATAAGAAACGTTAGTGCGAGCCATAGTACTAATGAAAGTGCAAAATTACTGCTTCAAAAGGAAAACATTCTTGATTGTAAGGCAACATGGGATCATGTTAAGGTAGCAAACGCGAAAATTAAGGTTTAAACTTCATAAACCTATGTACGTCTGCTTATAGGTACTTGAATGCCTATAAAAGCAAAATCACGATTACATCCTGGTTAAACAACACTTTCAAATTGTTTTTTATTTCGAAATGTTGTTGAAAATCCATTGTGGAGTATCCTTAAAACTTTTATTTGGTTTCCTAGTCACGTATTTCTTCCAGATTATCTGACTGTACATTTGTAGCTTTCTTTTAAATCAATTTTTAAGTCCTCTCTTATTTCTATATAAGTTTTATTTATGGTTCCATAACTTCTACGGTTTTGAAAGCCCGCTGAATTTTGCTCAGAAGTCTCTTTATGAGGACTGAGGTCACAAATCTACGCAATGGCACCAACGGCTTTCTTTCTCTTCCGACGGAAGCCATACTAATGATTCTTACGACCTAAAAATCCCTTCTCCACGACCTTGGGAACCAGAGGCTACTATGTTACCTCTGGACCAGGGGTGACGACCACAGAGGACATTTCTATGTTTTATCTTGTCATTCAAACATATTATACCACTTCGTTTCTGAAATGGTCCAACTCTTTTTGTACAATTGTTTTATTTGACATAAATTTTTTACTTTAGGTTGCACACTTACTTGCGGTAGGTTTCTTTTGTCTATTTGTTAACGTTTATAACTTATACAAATTAAATTCAAAACTAAGACAACTCCTTAGGTTATTCTTAGATAATTCATGACATATTTTTTTAGATGCAAATTCTTAATTTTTGTAAAGATATTGTTTCATTTGTAATAGCTTGTTGACTATAGATGCTTTAATGTCCGGGTTTTAATTATTTCTAGTTTAACAAAACGTATGTGTTCAAACTTTGTGGGGGATAGGGAATGTTTCTGGTGAAGAAAAATTCCCCGCGCTAATCAGGAATCGAACCCACAATCTCCAGGCTACGGAATACAATCAACTACATTTATAGAAACATAAAGCTTGCATATATGGAACAGGGATTTCTGAAATAGATTATTGTTAGCAGATCGTATACAGCGCGATGTAATAAATTCACTATTTGGTTTCTACCTCAAAAGCTTTGATCAAGCATTTAAGTAAAGACATGTAATTACACTTAGCCTGGCATTTAACATAAATAACTTATCCAGTTTTGCCTCAATGTCTCGTAACAAAAACAAGATGTCATATGTGATAAAATTTTCATCGCAGGCTCCCTTAGCAGAATACTAATTTGTGCAATTGGACAGCCGATGATTGCCTTCACTATATATGGTCGGCAATTGCCTGCATAAGCTTACTTTGTTTGTCCACTAGGTAGATGATAGGTGAAAAATAGCTTATGGTTGCAAAATCATACTCCAACTCAAGTCTTGCCACCACCGGCATTCCTTGAGAGCCGAGTGCACGTGATAAGTCGAAGCTGTAGGAGTAATGATGTAAGACTTCCTACCGGAAACAACTTTGGGAAATGGTACCACGTTCTTGCCAAATGCGGGCGGGCGTTGTTAAGTTACACACATCCCCATATGGAGATGTCAGCTCTATTAGCAACTTCTGCTGTCAATAGTGAATAACCAAAGCCACATAAGAATCCGTTGCACTGCTATAAAGCATTCTTTCTTCCTCACATGCTAACAATAGAAGATCAAACGGTTTTCTCACACCTGCTGTGTATTCGCATCGGTGCTCATATACAAATTAATTTTAGTTATTGATTACTAAACTTAGGCTTATATTAAATCTTTGACCGTATTCCGAGTATAATCGCGACATTTTTAAGATATAAACAGCCATATTGTGCTAACTGCCGAAATTCTATCTTCTCTGTCTCTTTTCCTCTTTTTCTCTCTCTTTCTTTCGTCCTCTCTTACTGTTACTCTGCTTTTATCTTGGGACTCATCTCTATCTCTACAAACCTTTCCTTTCCATTCTTTATCTGCTTTATTAATATAAATTAAAATACAATTAATAGGCTAAATGGTTATAAATATTCCTGATCCTTGGATGTTAACCAGAAAACAAATCCAGAATAATGTGTCATATACACGTACACAAGTAATGTAAACAATAAATTGATACAACCTATTTTAGTATTAAAGAAGAACTATACTTATAAACTGCTTTAATTATCATCTTTTACAAAAAAGCAATAATAATGAATATAATTCTATTTTTTTACATCTTAACTCAATCCAAGCCTTTCTCTTAGATAAAAGTAATTATAATAGAAGCCCAATGTATGTTATACAGTAAGTTTCAAAACGATTGATTCAACCATTCTTAAACAAAAACATTGGGTTGTCTTTCGAGGACGTATTAAAAAAAAAAAGAAGAAAATCAAATTTCATTTTTAGGAATATTTCAAAACATTGGTTAGTTTAATAATACCACTAGCATTACCTTATAACTACACTTATACCATAAAAACTGTGAAATTGTCTTTCATCGTAAATATCAGTTATTTCTCCCAGATCGATAAAAGCATATTTAAGACAGTTTTCTAATATATAAAGTTGACATTAAAAGATAATTTTATTTTAAACAACTTTAAGAACTTAGCAATTATCTAAAGAACTCACTACTGCGTTTGAGTTGATATATCGTTTGAAATCCAGCGATAGCAGACGCCATATTTATCAAGTGGGTGGCAGTTGCAATGAAGCTGAGTGGCAAGACTAGTTTTCTGTAACCTAGATGACCCGGCTTCAAAGCCGGGTGCCGGATGTGGCAGATACGGTGATGATGCTAGCAGTCTTTCTAAAAGGCCTACTTAGATGTACTTTTCCATGGAGAAAAAAAAGCTAGTTCTCCGTTCTGCCAGCAGTATAATTAAGCAAGTTAAAATAGTTGTGTCTATTTGTTTTCAAAAGTGAATCAGAGATTGTTTTCAACCTTCTCTGTCATGTAATGTGAGACAGAGAAGGTATTGTATTAAACCAAAAATTTGAATTAGAAATTTTCGAAAACTATATGTTTTGAGATCCCCTAAATCCAAAAATAATATTTTTTAGAAAAAAGCCCGTGCATGTGACAGCGTAACTTAAAAAGGAAAAATCCGGTATTTAAATTCACTGACTTTCAAGGATGCAATACAATGATTTTAATAAAATGATCTATTCCAAACCACCCTTATTATGAAATATGTTTCAAGAATTTAATTTTCTCAAAAAAATCTCTATTCATTTTAATTAGAGTAACCTATGTTTTAGATATTTTCATCACAAACAAAAATAATATTTTCAAGCCTAGTTTATGGGAATACCTCTGAAGCGCTCGTCATTCTAGATGACATGTGTGTAACGGGAAAATTGTATTAGATACACAAAAACTTACTGTACTAAATGCAGGTATTCTGGAGAATATTATATCTACTTTGGATGGTAAATTAAAAGAAACTATGACTAAAATTTTAAAATAATTGATTATAACCTATGGCTGTGACGTGTGTATTCTGAATTATTAGTTAAAAGACATTTATTAGCAATTGAAATGGATTATTGGATATTTGTTAAGATATCTAGAAGAGAGAAAAATTACAAATGAGATTATAATAAGAACGTTCAAAATTCAATTTTAGATTTTATTCAACAAAAACAATGAGAATGATATGGTATGCTAAAAGAATGGAAAATGGAAGATTATACAAGAATAATGGAGTGTACACCAAAACGGAGGAGGGAAAGTCGAAAACCGCATAACACTAAGATTCAAGAATTAGAAATTGAGGAAGATTTGTGGTCCATTAGCAAGAGTGGAAGAAAGCGATATAACTGTGTTTTTCATTGTAGTCTTAGGAAAAGCATTACTACAGTATTTTTTAAAATGCACGATTTATAACGTATACAATTGTATTGTCTAGTTGGCCATTTCTGAGAGAGTTGTTGTTATTGGTTTTAATTTAACAATACTTAAAAATGTTAAGAGTTGAAAAGGTGTTTTCTCAGTTTTCTTTCCCCTGATCGCGCAAAGAAAATCGCAGTTTAAACCCGTCACATAGCGACTAGCCCTATTCGCATTGTACGAGGCGTGTCCGAAAAGTAAGCACCATTTCGTTCTACTGCCACCGCAGGCATGCGCAATCGTCTCTCTGGTTCATTGTATATCCTCTGATGCCTTTAAAGGTATATCGTGTTGAATTTACAATTGTTAGTGGTCGTTCAAATGTTTAAGGCAGTTTCTGATCCCGCAGGAACTATCAAGTGCGTTCCGTAATACGGCAAGGCATATTAAGTCAACTAAAATTCATCGAAAGTTGTAAAGATTTACGGTGAAAATGTAATGCCAGACGGAATGGTGAGAAAGTGAGTTAGGCAATTCAATGCTGGACGATCTAAACTTCATGACGATGCATGAACTTGGCGGCCTTCTACAAGTGAATGAGGGCATTCGTGAATACAGGCGGTTCATCATAAGAATACTTTGTGATGTGTTTCCACAAAACATGAGCTTCAGCAGTGGCTGTCTTCACTGGCGGCATCTTTCTTTGAAGAGAAAATACAAAAGTTAATTCCCCGCTATCACAAATGCCTGAACAATGTGGCAACTATGTCGCAAAATAGGTTAAAGAATGCTCTCATAAGTACAAATAAATATTTTAAAAATAATATTTTATGCCCTTTTTTCCAAACCATTATCTACTAACCGCACACGCAATTCCACTTGATATTTTGCAGTTTAAAACTCGTATCTGCAGACCAAGGTAGATATATTCCACTACAGTTCAAAAGACTCAGAGAAAATCTGATGTTAATTTGCGCCACGGAGAACGAATAGCGTTTCAGCCATTATTAGAAATTCGTGATGTGGCTCTGCAAACCATTTTCTGTGTGATTTGTAATGACAACATAATAACTAAATTGAGAATGATGTTCCTGAATGCATTGAAGGAGGCAAGGTCGCGACTTCTTGATCAGAAGGCAAAGGAACAAGATCGAGATGCAACGCTGCCATTTCCAATGATTTGTGTGAAGTGGCACTATCCTTACGTTTCCTCTGGATATCTAAATAATTATAGTGCTGAAAGCGGTTGAAAAGTCGTTGAACCAAATTCTGAACTAACCCCGTAGGCTTGCACAGATCAGTGATATATGCCAACAGTGCTCTTTTATTTTGAGAACAAAAGGTGTGTGTATGTGGTGTGTCGGTGTATATGTGGACACCATAGCACAAAAACAAAAGCATGTTAAATCCCAATCTTGGCATTTGCGTTTAGTGTAACCCAAGGATGTGACCTGAAGACTTTCAAGAAAATCCTCCCACACCAAACTAACCTTTACATTGAAAAAAGTTCAAAAACTTTATTTACCTCAAATATGGCTGTAGCGATTTTGATAAAAATATCTTGCATTCAACATATTTATTTCACAAATAAAAGGTAGATCTTGTATTTTTTTGGGAATAGCTTCTGAAGACCTCTAAATTCTGGATGAATTGTGCATAACTGTAAGCGGTAGACAAGAACTTACTACTCAGAAAATGTAGTGCTCGTTAAAACACAATTTATATCGTATCATTTTTATAGAGTTAATCGTTTCTGCTAGACTCCTTGTTATTGGTTTCAGTTTTAAACTACTTAAACATTTCTGAAACGGAAAATCATATTTCGTTTCATCTGTCTTTTGCTTTATTACTGCGCATGCAAAAGTAACCGAATTTCAATTGTGCCATAGCTCTATCACTTTAGACTATGAATTTCCTTGTTTTCCTTCTGCTTAGAAGGAAGCAAGTATTTAGATTAGTTATCTCTCTTATAAGCATAAATTGTTTGCAGAACAGGTACAATAAGCCATGTAAATGGAACACATCCGATTTTTCTGCAAAAGTAGAAATTCACTTAAAATCAAATAAATTAAAAGTAAGTTTATTTTAAACTTTTTTAGCTGAATAATTCCTTTTACAATTTTTGAAAATTGTATCGTAATAAGATCTTTTTATAAAATAATGCAGCAATTACTTAATATCTATGTACCAAATTTTATAAACACACTTCTTTATGCCTCTATAGACTGTGGTAATAAGTTCAGAAGCTTAGACGAATACTTTGGAATTTAAACAAAAAATCGCACACTATGTCTTTACAGAATCTATTATTAAAAGAACAAAATTCGTTGCACAAAATTCAGGCATTGAAAACAACCGTAGATCACAACATAAGAAAACTATCATTATATACAAATATTTCACTAAGATAAAGTGTATTATATTACATTAATTTGCGATTCCTTATAAACATTAAATGCCGTTATCAAACATAAAAATTTATTTCTTGAAAACATGGAAATAAGAACAGTGCTGCTTTTGTTTCAAGATAAAAGTCCTTTGTTTTGCATTTATGTCTACATCTGGAAGAATGACTAGCATTTTTAAAGAATTATGAGGAATATTTCATTTGTTGTAATCATTTTTTCATATCTAAGCGGATTGCGTGCTTGGAAGTAAAATTGCCGCACAACCGGTTGGATACACGAATGGGACATATTACGAAATAGCAAATAGCATTGCTGTACGATGAATTGTGTTAGATCAACTTGATAATTTGCTCTGCAAGGATGCAGAGCAAGAAGGAGCTAAATGCATGCACAATGACATTTGGTTATAACCGTATCCAAGGCTATCAGCAACGCTAAGAACGAAACACCTTCTCTTGAATTTTATGGTAATAGCAATTATTGTTACTGGTAATACGGTCACGGCTTGTCTCGTATCTCAGTTGGTGGAACATATGTCATATAAGGGGTTCCGGGTTCGATCCCCGGCTGGGGATGGGATTTTTTTCTCCAACCTAGAGCCGAAAGTATGAATGAGAGTGTCAAAGTGTGTAGTCTAATAAAGAAAAATCTGCTGTGTTCCATTCACATAGCTTTCTCTATATCACTGCAACATATTATTCCATTTACTTCAGAAAAAATTAGCAAAAATAGTCTTATTACTTGCTTCCTTGTTAGTAGAAGCGAAATAAGGGAGTACCATAGGTTAAAGTGATAGTCAAAAGCTGGTTACTCTGTGACTGAAGTTCCTTTGTTTGTTTGTTTGGACAGGAGTTCACAAAGTCCTGTATGAGAAAAGTATACGTCTTTATAGCTGAAAAAAAAAACAAGGAATATCTCAAAAACAATCAACTCCATGAAAAAAAATGTATATAACATAAATTGTGTGTTTTAACGTGCTCAACGTTTGTTATGTGGTAAGTTTTTGTCCATCTCTTACGGTTTAGCAGTTATGCAAAATTCTGTATAATTGATCGAGAATAAAGTAGTCTTCAGAGGCTATTGCCAGAAAATTCAAAACATACATTTTATTTGTCATGTAAATATCTTTAGTATACGATATTTTAATCAAACTCGTTAGAGCCATCTTTTAGAAAATCAAAATTTTCGAAAAAAGTTCCATGTAAAGGTAGTCTGGGGTGGGAGGATTTTTCTCAAAATCTTATTGTCGCATCCCTGTAAGATACTAAACTTAAATACCAAGTTTGGGTTTTTACCGACCTTTTGTTTGCGAGTTATGTTCACAGACACACGGACCTTTTTATGCAAATACTTTTTTTTTTTTTTTATACAGGGGACCCTAAAACTTATATTGCCGGTGAAATCTCGTAATCGAATTTTTGGTGGAGTGCAATACCTTCTCTATACACTATATACATAGTACGTATAGAGAAAGTAAAAATAGAAAAGCAATTACAACAGTGTACGTGTTACAAATGTGCATGCTGCCCATATTGTCTGCTGTGTTCGATTCATAAGACTCTTTCCAAGTATTCCACAATCAAGTTTTTCTTACAAAAACTATCCTTTTATTTACATCGTACTAATCGAGGTAAACTTTACCAGAAGGTGTCTTATTACTTGCTTCCATTTAAGAAGAAGTAAAATAAGGAAATACACTAGACTAAAGCGATAATTATATGTTTTAAAAGCTGGTCGCTATATGAAACAATTGAAAATCGGTTCCCTTTTCATACCAAGAGTAACACAAACGAAAGATGACTTCCCATTTGAGAAAAGTTCAAGTACTTTAAAATTGAAACCAAGAGAAAGGAATATCTCTGGTACGTTAACGCTACACAATAAATGAATATGAAATAAATTGTATGTTTTACGAGATCTACATTTTTGTAGAAAGATTTTATCTATCTGTTATGTTTTACCTGTTCCACAAAAGACATTTAAGAAAATGTAATATATAAATTTCGTTTGTCATAACAATATCTTAAACATGTGGTAATTTAATTCAAAATCCGTAGATTTATTTTTGAAAAAATAAAAATTGTCGAGAAATGGTTATGTAAACGGTAGTTAAAGGCAGGAAGTTTTTCCTAAAAACCTTCATGTCGCATCCTTGGAAGACACTAATTTTATATTCCAAGTGAGGTATTTAACCAAATTTTCATTTTTAACCTTTTCCTAAAATCCTTTATTTGGATTCAGGGGATCCTAAAACATTTATTTCCGATGAAATCTCAGTGGGACACTGTCCAATATTTGCATTAAACATATGTATTAGAAAAAGTAAAAATAGAAAAAAAATTAAAAATAGTGATGAGATCCATTAGAAGCGAACACTGAGGTTCAGTTGTTATTAAATATATTCACATCTCAAGACAGGCACAAAACTAATCGTATTAAGTGAGTTTTAGCGTAGATTTAGCATATACTAAAGATCAACGTTGCATGCAGAATACCTTTGCAATCTTAAAATGTAACTAATTTAGTAACTAGGCCAACATAAAAAAAACATGACTTGAACACATAATGTAATGCATAGCAAAGATTTTATGCAAAAAATATTTGTATGAAACTTAACTGAATAGCAAAAATGGTATGACTATCAAGTAGAGAGAAGCTGAATAAAGATATTAGTGTAGTTCTTTGTGTGGAGAATGGAAGTTTAAACTGCGGAATATTTATGTGCGATAATAGAAGGGAACCATTTGGAAAAATACAATTAAAGGTGGAGTATAAATGGAAAAAAAAAAAATTGCAAAACTTTTGAAAACATCTCAATGTTTTAAACTTTAATATTATATATTTATGAAATAAATACGTAATCTGCACAGCATACATGGATTTCTGAATCAGCTTGTACTTAGTTCTAAATCAGAAGTTATATTAGAAACCGGAACAGGTGGAGTACACAAAAATATATAACAAGAATACAATCAAATCGTGTTATAATTATTTCTGTTGAAATGAGCGGATACATTAACCAACATAAAGCACAAGAGAAGCAGTCTATCTTGCGGAGTGTCTTCTTTATCAGACTTGAGTTTTACTTACTCTACACGTACTATGTACATAGTGTACAGAGAAGGCATTGCATTGCACCCAAAAATTCGATAGCGAGATTTCACCGGAAATAAATGTTTTGGGTCCTTTGAATCCAAAAAAAGCATTTTTGGAAAAAAAGTCCGAGTGTGTGTGTGTCTGTGGACAGCATAGCTCAAAACAAAGAGAAGGTTGAATACCAAACTTGGTATTTAAGTTTGGTATCTTCCAAGGATGCAACACGAAAATTTCCAAGAAAATCCGCCCACCCCAACTACTCTTTACATGAAACTTTTTTCGAAAATGTTGACTTTCTTAAAAATGGCTGTAACGATTTTGATTAAAATATCATATATTAAAGATATTTATCTGAAAAATAAAATGAATATCTTGAATTTTCTGGAGACTACTTTATTCTGGATCAATTTTACCGAATTTTGCATAACTGTTAAACTGTGAGAAATGGACAAAAACTTACCACACACAAAACGTAGATTACATTGAAACACAAAATTTATGTTATATATTTTTTTTTCGTGGAGTTGATAGTTTTTTACATATTCCTTGTTTTGATTTCAGCTTTGAAAAACTTGTATTTTTCTCATACAGGAATTTGTCAATTCCTGTCCATACAAACAAAGGAACTTCAGGCACATATCAACCAGCTTTTGACTATCACTTTAACCTATGGTACTCCCTAATTTCGCTTCTACATACAAGGAAGCAAGTAATAGGACTATTTCTGAAAAATGTTTCTCGATTAGCATGAAGTAAATAGAAGCGTAAGCTTTTTAACAATGATTTGTTACAGATATGTAGAGAAAGTCATGTGAATGGAACACATCAGATTCTTTTTTTTAACTGTCACAAAACTACGACACGGGACCAACAGCTTTATTTCCTTTCCAACGGTAGGCATACTAATGATTTTTACGCCTGAAAATATCCAACGTTCTCCGCTATATTCGAACCCGCTACCTTGAGAACCAGAGGCTACTATGTTATCCCTGATGCCCTCTTATTTCCGTGTTTTATCTTTATCATTCAAAGCCACTTCGTTTCTGCTCCAACTCTTTTTGTGCAACTGTAATATTTGACATACATTGCCTGCTTTAATGATATATACATGTTTGTGTGGTAAGTTTTTGTCTGTTTCTTGCCATGCCATTTACCAGTATACACAGGTCATGAACACTTTTTTTTTATAGTGTTTAACGAGGTCTTCTCCTTAGCGCAGTGGTAGCTTAGGTTTGATCCCCAGTACCCGCGTGGGGACTTTTCATCGCTGGTAGACCTGGGCCGGGGTGCACTCAGGCTCATGAGGTCCCTGGTGGGCCAATTAAGGAGCTACTTGATGGAGAAGTAGTGGCTCCAGGTCATGAGGACCGCATAAACGGTTCGGGGGAGTTCGAGGCTCTGACCACGTCACCCTCCAGTATTGTATCCCATCAATGACGTCTGTCATGGACCGAGATGGGGGACGCAGCAGCCGGGCGGTACGCCAAGGTTCCTTGTGAGCTGTCGTGCCAGGGAGTTATATAGTGTTTAACGCCCGTTAACGCCTGCTGACACTGGTGATACATGGAATGAAGATGGAGCACCGGTAGAATGCAATGGCGGAGGGAACTGGAGAACCCGGTGCCGCTTTGCCCACCACAACTCTCACATGCAGTCGCTTGGGATCTAACCCAGACCAGAGAGACGAGTGGTCTAACCACTCGGCCACGGCGCAGCTAACATCAAGACTAAGACGATTACAGATATTATTCTCAGAAAAGTCATCAAATACGTGTTCTTTTACGTGCAAAATCTTCATTTTTTTTAATTTATTGTTTCGTTTGCAACAACTCCTCGACCACAAATATGCGGGTTTCAATCATTTCTAGTTTTAGAGTCACTCACATGTTTCAGACTCTATGGGGGATAAGGAATGATTCTGGTTTAGGAAAGATTTCTTGCGCTTACCAGTAATCGAACCTGGCACTTCCGGGTGAGGAGTTAATTCGCTGACCACTCTATCACGGATGAAGCCATGAACCGTTATAGCAAACAAAACACAAACATTCCAAAGCTAGAGCTGGAAACCGAACCTCAATTTGTGTAACGGAAACGAGAAATACTATTGAGATTTAATTTATTCTTTTTGTTCCGACCCAGGCACAAAAATCCCACTACTTGTGTCGCTTTTACGCTTAATTTCAAAATTACATCAATATTCTAAATTAACCAGTGGTTTATGTGACTGTCATTGAATGCAGATGTATAAATGATATATCGTTGGAACCGGTTGTTATAATTCTCATTCTGTTATTCGACTACTCCTAACGAGTTCAACTGGCCGAAGACTAATTACAGTTTCTCAGAATCTTATGTGTCATTCTGATGGGAGCCCATAAATCCAACCTATATTTGTTTTATTATTTGTTATATAATTACCTATCGGGAATATCAGCCAGTCTGGGGCTTCTGTAATTAAAACAACTTCCTGAGTTATGACTGAAGTTATAGTCTTTAACATTCATTAGAATAACCTCGTGGCATCGTGCGTTGTTTATTTAGAATCTCCTCTCTCGTCTCATGGCAGAAAATGGACCTTTTACATTTTTAGTGCCACTAATAACTTAAAATGGTGCAGTGGGAAGACAGCTGAGGAATAGTTTAAAATACTGCATGCTCAAAGCTATGCTTAAGAATTATTTTGTTAGTATGAAACGTTCATGTTGTCGCCAAAGAAAGAAGCAGGGCTTCAGTTGAGAAATAATATCAAATATACAGGGTGGTTAAAAATAACCATTAAAATAATGAATTAAAATTACTATATAGAATTAAAATATTCAATTAGCAATGAGTAACCTAATGTTTTAACCCAATCAGTTCGGAACGCGCATTCAGAAGGTCCCAGATTCAAATCCCGTGAACCAACCAGTCTAAGTATCTTTTTGGTGATTGGTCACAGTCTAAGTTAAATATTCAACTGTTTTATTAATAACACGTCCCAAAGTTTCACCTTAGAACCGCATAAACATGAAATACAGTGAATGCTCTGCCATCTATCCACAGACAATGCAAGTAGGTGGACTGGCTGGCACGTATAACAGCAGTGGCTATCAACAACATTAATGAAAAAAAGAAGGCATCCCTAAATTATAAAGCATTGCTTTGTCCATATTTAAAATCGTGTACTTAAATATGAAGGATTAAAGTTATTAACCCACGTAAAAATTTGAGTGAAAAGACTATACAAGACAATCTTTAAATTTGAGCTAGAGCTATTTAGGTGCTCTAGATAATGTTATTGACACCTTATGTATCCGTTTCAGTGATTCGCTGAAACATATTTTGAAACGGGGAAGTTTGGGTGTAGGAGGTTTCCTCTTGCAGAACCGTAAGTACGTGAGAACATAATACTTTATCTATCCAGTGAGTAAAGCTTTTTCAATGCAGCTTTGAAAGTTTTACTGCAAAATTAAGCACGATATTCAGCTTTTCGTTGGTTTTCAATTTCCAAACTCGTTCTTCGTATACTTTAAAAAATCACAAAAATTCTATTGTATTAAAAAGGTTTTACTACAGTTATTCACCTCTAAACATATAATCATCTAATAAAAAGATAATACTTTAATCATCTACAGTATAAACGCATTACCCTATGAACGAACTTTAGGTCTAAGTGATTGGCGGAAGGGGAGAGTTCGGAAATATTTTAACTGATTGGCTGGAAGGCATGCTTCCTAGCTGGATGAGTTCACCTAATATTGGGTTGATGTCAAAACATTGTGTAATAAATTAAAATTATTACGAAGAGAAACATTTCTTTGAGAAGTGCTATTTATTTTAAAGAACATGTAAACGCTTTCCGATTCAACGTTGTTTCTATGGATGACGGAATAGAAGAAGGCGCGCGCTTCCATGTCAGGTCGCCATCAGGTGGAAGGGTCGCGTTGTGTGTTGGAGATTCGCTATTAATGTTATTGGTTTCGATATTTATTGAGCTCTCTGCTCCACATACATGGCCGGCATGGTATACAATCCAAACACGGACCAATCACGCGACTATAAAATAAAATGGACAAATGATAAAACTGGCGTGTAAACTTACATAACAGGAATACATGCTCACAGCCAAAACGTGATTCCTCTTATGCTTGTTTCTAATATAACAAATGGGACACGCTTTCTGTGCATTTTTGGCTACAAGCAATTCTGAGAGAAACAACATTTTTGGTAGTTAGCGAGCAAAAAATGCACATGAAACATGGTACTGGTTTATTTTAATAACAAGGCTTTTGCTTTCTTTACTACGTATGATAAGCAAGGGAATTATTGACTTCCACAAAAAAAGTGTAGATTTCACATATGTTTAGAGGAAGTATATGTTTTAAGGTCCCTGGCCATAAAAGTTCTTTGAGAAAAAAGTCCACGTGCATTTATATATGTGGCTCTAAGCAACAGAACTCAGAAAGGGTTTTAAACCAAAATTGCTATTTAAGTAAACGTCTTACATACCACAGAAACAAAATTTAAAAAATCCCCAAAACATTAGCATAAATTATTTAATATTTCATTTTAGGTACAAGGGGATCGTCGTTTAAGAGGCGGTCGTTTAATGATGACCTCATTGAATGGTCAAGTTGGAAGATAGATCAATAAAAATATAGATCAAATTGTAATAATATGGTATACCATTTCAGAAATTCTATGCATTCTAAAATATCTGAGAAATAGGTACCGCCCAAAAATTATCTCACAGAAATTTGTGTAGTAATATTTTAGTTACAATTTAAAATTTTAATAATTATTAAAAAGTGCTGTAGGTGTTTAATTTTTGTTACTTTTATATGCCAAATAATTGTTTGAATTTTAAACTTATTATGTTTTAATTGTTCTAATTTAATATTTTGGTTAGCAGTTGTAGTTTATTAGCTATAGAATAATTGTATAGAATTTTGGATAAAAATAGAAAATAAGAAGTAAGATCTTCGATATTATCTTTGGTATAAGAAATTAGGTCCCAAAGTATAGTATACAAACTTTATTCTGCTTTATTTTGTTGTAGAATTTTGTGGATCTCTTAAGGTTCATCAAAAGTAATTCAAAATCTAAAGTGATGCGGTCACCAGGTATACATTTAATCTGTCATGAAAACGTCATAAATGTGTATTTTAATCAGATTTACTATAGCATATTTGAAAATTAACATTTTCGAAAAATATTTCATATTAAGGACAGTTTGGGGTGTGGTGGGCTGCTTGAAAAACGTTGTGTTGCATCTTTAGATATATTTTCATTTTGGAGTTATGCTCTTTACGTTCGCGCGCATACACACACACACATGTGAACCCTTTTTTTTAGGGTTTTTTTTTTCGGGGAGTGAAATCTGGACATCGAATGTAAAACTTCCCTTGCTTATTAAACGTAGTACAGGAAGGTAAAAGAAAAGCAAGATATGGGATTTTGGTTAAAATTCTACTAGCTTTGTTCTAATTAGCAATATTTGCTAACAACACAACGCAGCTACAGTTTTTAGTTTAATCATTTATCCTTATATTAAATGATATCGGAATGAACATGAAGAAACTGAAATAAGGACATTGATTTATAAACATCTAAACCAACAGCTACAGTATGCTTAAAACGAAGAACAAATACACAGATGATTAACCCTCAACTGCTATGGAACAAAACGGCATATCGAAAGCAGAGAAAAAGAGACAACGCGAATGTATGTACAGGTAAAGATAGAAGCAGAAATGATGAACCTTACGTCAGCATATCGTTCTCTTCGTGCCCCCCAACAAAGCGGTTTTAATTTATGAGTAAATATTACAGACTCCATCCAGCCTTCATAAGTGCTCTTGCGTTTCCTTGTCAGCTAAAATCCCTTTGTGCTTTGAGTTTTTGCTGGAATGTGCTATGGCGTGTTAACTGCAGCCACGAAAATAACTTCTACAAGTAATGAATTAAAAATCTGATGCGTATGCCACAAGATTTTCTCTACGTGCTGCAAGTTGTTATTGCAAAATGTTATGCTGCTCTCTACTTTATGCTAATCGAGATAAGCATTAGTACAAAGGTTTTATGAGGGAATTTACTAGGCTAAATTCATAGTCGAATCTTTTAAAAGCTGATCGTATTATGAGAGAATTGAAATTCCTTTCTCATTGTATCACAAGCATGAAAAAAGAAGTAAGTAACGAATTTTCATTTGAAATATGTAAGCATTGCAAAGTAACAGGAAATATCTCGGAAAGTATAAATATTATTTATATTGCTGTATTCACAGTATCCTGCTCCGAACATCGGTATGAGCACCTGCACTATTCAAGTAGCCTCATCAATGATGGGATCATACTAAGTTAGATCTCCTGCTACTAGAGGGACAGTGGCTAACTCCACAAAATATACACAATTTATATATGATATAAATTGAATTTTTTAACGCTATCTAAATTTTTGTATCTCTTATTGTTTACTAGAATGAAAAGATCTGCCCAGAATATTCAAAATACACATTTTATTTGCCATAGATATACTTACTTTAAACTTATAGTATTTTAATTAAAACCATTAATCATTGAAAAGTAAACGTTAAAAATATTCCACGTAAAGGTTATTTCTGGTGGGATATTTTCTTGAAAATCTTCATGTCATAGCCTTAGAATATGCTGAACTTAAATACCAAGTTTGGTATTTAACGACATTTTGTTTTTGAATTATGCTGTTCAGACACACACACACATACACACACACGCGCGCATTTACACACGTGTAGAAATTATCTTTTTGAATTTAGGAGGTTTCAATCCTATTTTTAGTGAAGGTAATCAAATGTTTGCTTGAAATACAATACATCTACTCAGTACGCAGTAGGGAAGTGGAGTAAAATGCAATCTAAACCTAAAAATAGTTAATAGAATAGTTTTAAAACGTAACAGAAAAAAAAATCGCAGAAATTGTTACTTTAAATTACAGGCGATAGGATTTTATCATGTCTGAAATTCAACAAATAATGGGAACAAAGATGTCTCTTAAGAGGTTTCTCACTGCTTGGTTAGACGTTGTTTTTTCCAAGGAACTAAAAGTGTTGAAAAATTGCAAGGGCTTCCATGTTTTATTCATTAATTCCATTTAATTTTCCGAAGGAATATTACAGTTGACCTTAATTTAAATTGTTAACAATGTATCAGATGGTAACATCTAGTGAGGATCATTATTTTAGGTTGGTATTTAAGAGTTAAAATTCATTGAAATACGCACTATTTCGTTGCAAATAAAAAATGATGAGCTGCAAACCTCAAAACAGAGGAAACTAAAAGGTTTACATGAAGAAATGCCCTCCTGGAGAGATTTCCGCTCAGGAATCGTGTTAAGCATTTCTCAACACCTTTTTAGCGCAAACCTGACAGAAGAAACAAATAGAAATAGCAAAACCATTCCAGACTCTCGTTGATATTTCCGTTCTGTTTTCGAGATTGGTGTGTATATTCAGCACGCGCAGTTGCTGCTTGAAAAGACTTCATTACGCGGGAACAGAAGAAAATATACACCGAGGAAGATAACTAGGAAATCATGAAGCCCATACATAAATCAGAGGAAGTACAAGATTGTATACTAAGAACAAAAGCAAGAGAGAGTTCGGAGAGGAGTAAAACTGATTGGTGCAACGCTACACAAAGTTAACAGTCATATTAATAGCAGAGTTTCTTTTTCCGCTCCACGTTTTCAGAGTTACAACTCTTTTCGTCCCCAAAATTCAGGAAAAACTGGAATGAGAAAAATCTAATGTGTTATGTTCACATGACTTTCTCTACCTTCTATCAATTAATAGTTGGTGTAAACTTTCGAAACCTCATTTCTCTATCTGCTTCAATTTAATCAAGATATACCTTTGCAGAAACAGCTGCATTACACCTTCCTTTAGGAAATAACTGGAACAGTGATAATAAAATACACTAAAAGTGGATCCTATTTCCATTCATTCAGAGAAACTGACTGAAAATCGAAAAGACTAAAAGAATGAAAAAGTATTTAAGAAATGAAACGATTGACAAAAGATAGCTCGGAAAAGGCTCATGCTACAAATATTTCTTTGAAATAATTGTGTACTTTAAATTCATGCAAGGTTTGAATGCAAACTTCACAGGCTATTCTCAGAACATTGAAGGTATACATTTTATTTGGAAATTGAATATTTTAATTTCTTAGTATCTTAATTAAAATCGTTAGTTAATTGTTAATAAATATAATAGGTATCTCTAAAATAGTGAATCTAAAGGCTAATGTGTGGTAAAGGGATTGCCATGAATATTATCGGGTCACTTCTTTAGAAATTTTAAATACTAATGATTATTAACGAAACTTTCTGTTCTCAGACGCGCACGCACTTGCAAACACACATACAAACAGACCTTTTATGTTTTTGGATACAAGGATCCTCCAAACATATATAGAATATTTGTATGGAAGCAATAGCTTCTCTACCTACTATATACGTGGTAGACAAAGTAAAAATATAAGTGTCAATTATATATATTTTTGGCTATTACTATTCTCTTCACAAAACAGATGTCAAAAAGTATCAAGTGGCTTAGAGGCCCTATTTCTCTGTTTGAAATCATATGTTCATCATCTTTTAGAAATAAGCTGATGACTACTGTTCTAAAAGTTGATTACTGTGTCAAGAAACACATATTAATAAAAAAAACATAAACATGCACATATTAGCTTATGACAGCTCAGCATAGAATTTGTCTTGAGGCCATTGTTTTCTCAATCGTCTAGTGACATTGGTGTTACTGATTTATAACTTAACATTTTCTTTGAAAATAAGGTTTACTCTGCTGAACTTCAGTTGGCCCACTTCTTATTATCGTTTCCTTTTTATTGAAATGCAACAAATTATGTATCACAGAACACCAAAGTGATTTGTTTTTACTTTCTCTAGAAAATACTCTTTTGATATCTCTTCAGCCTATAAGGGCACTTTCAGAGATTGACCGAGTGAGTTGACTCCGCCATAACATTGAGGCTCGCATTGGGGAGGCTCCGGGTTCGATTACCGTCGACCCCTCATGCGACCTAGGGTTTTTTGTGTCTTTCCCTGGTCGTTACGCTAATACTTGCCCTTACTTCCTTTTCATTCCGTTTCCTTCTTCTGTTTCAGATATGCTCTTAAGTTTCCCGGCGCGAGATGCTGTCGGACAGATTGAGTGTATGCTTGCTCCAAGGAAATAGTATTCCTCGTAGATGAAAGAGGGCATGCAGTTACATAGGTCGTTCATCGCCATCACTGGTTAGCTATAGTAGTAGGTAAGGTCTTTGAGCCAAGAATTCTTATGGACTTCCGCGTCTCTCTGTGGCCTATATCCTCCTGTATGGTTTCTTCACTTCCTCCAGAGTGGTAGTAGCCTCATTGTTCCAAGCGTTCCTCTCCGTTGTAAACACCAGAGCTATCTTATAATCAGGTAGGGTAGCTGAAGAAAATGACAACCCAGTACAATTTGGCAACAATAACGAATATATAAAAGGAAAACAAGTTTAAGATGGAAGAAGCAGTAAGAAAGAAACCAGCAACAAATATCCATAAGAAATGGAGTAATTAGCCAAAAACTAGTTTTTTAAATAACAAGAAATAACATCGAAATGCTTTCCAGTTGTGCAGGTAATAAATCTCGTTCGAAGCGTTGCATGTAAACTGGGTAATAAATGTGAAAAATCAACCATGACAAGTTTCCTGACAAATATTATTGAACTATTGCAGTAAAACTACATGGAGATAATCTCGGTGACTTTTAACTTAAATTAGTGCAGTGGTACTCAACCTCGGCAGCAATAAATTTTATGGTTGGTACATATTCTCTACCTCAGCTGCCTCATTTTACAAAACTCATTACATTCCTGCAAAAGGCTCCTGTTTTCAATCACTTTTACTGTCCATAAAACTGTGTAAAAGCTAAATAAAGGTGCCTTGTACGATAATGAAATAAATTATCTTGATGGTAAAATAAATGGAAGATAGCAGTTTGTTGTTACAACTTTATTGATTCAGACTAGTAATCGATTGGAGAATGCTTGTACCTCACTCTGGTTTTCTAAAACTAAGTTAAGGAACTTCAAGAACTTATATAAACTTGGAAGTTTATTAATACTTTAATCAACATTCCTTAAATTGAGAAATGTATACCATTAGACAACAAATGCTGAAAGAGTTTTTATCCGATAAATAAGCATAAATATATTATTACTGTTATTAATGCTATTACTACAGAAATAGGTTTTGAAAGCTAAATATTTTGAATCCCCTAATGTTTATTTGTGTATATATTAACATCTGTATTTCTTAACTACCGCTAGATGTAGATATTACCTTTTAAACAATCTCTAACAAACCACATGTTAAAAAAAGTCTGACATGTACGAATCACATGGCTTTCTCTAGCTATTCCGCAAACAAACTAATAAAAGATTATTCTTTTACCTACATCATGCTAATCGAAATAAACATTAGCAGAATTGGTTTTATTACTCACTTCTTTGTAAATAGAGGGAAATAATGGAATACTCTAGGTTAAAGCGATAGTCAATTTCTTTAAAAGCAGGTCGTTATGTGAAACAACTGAAACAACTCTTGCCAGACTTCCCGTTTGAAAAAAGTTCAAGTAACTCAAAATTGAAACCAATAATGTGGGATATCTTGGAAATGGTGAACTCCACTAAAAATGTATAGACTATAAATTGTGTGTCTTAACGAGATCTACATTGTCTATTTACCTTTTTTATGTAGTAATGTTTTGTCTATCTTTTGCGGTTTACCACTTATTCAAAATTCACCAAGAATGAAAAGGTCTTCAGAGGATATTCTCCTGAAACTCATGATATACTTTTATTTTCCATATATGTTATTCCTTTACTATACGATACTTTAATAAAAATTGTTAAAGGCATTTTTGAGAAAAACAAAATTCATGTCGCAACCTTGAAGCATGTAACTTGAATACGAAGTTTGATATTTAAGGTTTTTTTTAGTTTTGAGTTACGCTATCCACCCACACACACGTACTTTTTTTCAAATATTTCTTCTCAGGAACCTTAAAACATATTTCCGGTGAAATCCCGATATCGAATTTTTGAGTGGAATATAATACTTTCTCTCTACACTATGTACGTAATACATGTATAGAAAGCATTCACAACTATTATATATATATATATATATATATATATATATATATATAAATAACTATAAGCATTAAATTAGGCATACCCATTTATTTATTTATTTATTTGTCACTTAATTACACAATTTGCCATGACATAATGGTATAGAAACACTCAAGATAAAATAGCATTTACAGAAGCCATTTTATGCAGTTTTCTCAAAAATTACATTTAGTTTATACCCTTCAAAAACGTTATTTGTGAAATACTCGAAATAAATTATATGATTTAGTTGAAATATCAATTATATATTATATTAGAGTTATTAAATGCTACTAAATTCATAATGAAGTTTAAACTGTAAGTATTTTTATTTAATATGTCACTCTTGGGTTACTTTGTTGCCAGGTTTATGGTAAATCCTATTGAGCCTGTTATGTGTTATTGTTAAACATTTCTTGCGTTTGGTGTGGAATGAAATAGCATTTTTGGTCAGCACAAACAAATATATTACGTGTAGGATTTATGACCAATATCTGCTGTTATGGAGTATGTTTTTAAACAGAGGCATAAAGAATATGTATCAATAAAAGATTTTGTAAAACATTTAAATTTAAATGAGGGCCACAAAATGTAATATTTCTATGTGAATTGCTGCTTGATATGTGGGTTTGAAGAAAATACACATTTCACATTTGATACAAAATTTAAGAAGGTTTACATGAAATTTTCCATAACGAATTTCACCACAGTTATTGCAACTTGCGGTAAGAAATGAAAACATTAGAAATTTAATGATAATCTTATATTTGTGAACTTGTCCTCATTTTCTGTGAAAAATAAAAACAGGAAATTATAACGGTGAGCATAGTAAATGCTTATTATGCGTTACAAATGCAATATTTTTGAAAAAGGACTATCAGGAACCCCTAATTACCTATAATTTAAGCATAAAGCAATACAGGGATTTCAGTGAATGTTAATGAATTGCTACAAAATATACAAAAGCAGATAAAAAATAAGTAAAAATGGGAAAATATATACTAGGAATGAATTCGAAACTATCGCCTATAAATCATAACCGGTTCATGTTCCAGTTGAGAAAAGAGACAGGCGGAATATCATTTGATGTTAAATGTTTTCAAACTGTTTTCTTTTGCCCCATTATACCGACAACTATAAACATCACGTGCAGGCAGGGAAGTACTTTAAAGCAGGTGGTGACAATTATAAACTGACCACAAGTTCCTCTTAAGGCCACGAAGAGGGATAGAGAGGGACGAACTTTATTTGCATGTGTTTTCTTTTCTTGCCACGTAATTACTGGCGCGACAGTAGTGAGCAAGATGCAGTAATAATTCTATCGAAGAGACTCCATTAACTAACAAGCTCACTGTAAACCTCATTTGTTGCTCTTATTTCCTTGTGCTGTTTTCGATTTTCTGTGTGTAGCATTCTTTTTTTTTTTCTTTTCTTTACTTTCTTACTCTATCATTTATTTCATTTGTATATATTCTATCTGTTAGTACCAACACCGTAGTGTGTGCCAGTTCCGTTAGGAATCACAAAACTACACTTGAAAAGATTGTAGATTGATATTTATGTATCGAAAACTAATTCATGATGAAAGTGATTTATTTTTGGAAGAAACGAAGAACAGAACAAAGGTAATGATAAATATAAATCTACTTCTTCAAACCCTTTGGCTTCTTTATGCATTTCTTTCATATATCACATTATTTTTATTTAAATCACTATTTTCCATCCTTTTTGGTGATGTTTTTTCTTAAGAACTAACGAAGTAATAACATGTTTTTATAAATCTAGATCTTTAACTTTTTGTGCAAACATTACCGGTAACAAAGTTATCATGCGTACCAAGTTTCATTCAAATATGTTTTTATTCTGAGTATATTAATTAATTATTCGATTTAATTAGTTAATATCAATATTTACAGATATTTAGCAAAAATACACTTTTTTTAAAAAATTACATTTTTATATTGTTATAAACAAATCTTCTGTTGCAATTTACCTAAAGTGTTTTGTTTTTTATGATTTACATTGCAAATAGGTATTAAAACAGTGCATAATTATCTAATTAATTTAAAACTATCTATGACCAATATAACATTTCCAATCAAACATTTTAATATATATATTGGGAAAAGTTTACAAATCTCCAGCCGTATTTTGATGGGAGAAGATATATTTAAATATTATAGGATAAATACAAATTTGAATCTGAGAAATGTGTTGCATCCCCCTAGGACAATACAATTTAGTAAACATGTACTTTAAAGTGTGGCTCATTTTTCAAAACCCAAAATACCTAAAAAGAAAAGTATTTCTGCGTGCTCTTAATTATTGGTATTCTTCATATTTGTTTCTTTTACTTGCATGTCTATTTTCTGCTTAACTTCCCTTTTCTCTTGCCTAAGCCATATTGGTTGTTTTGCCTATCAGTTTCTTTAATTTAACCTCTTCTCTTATTCTTTAATTTCCAAGCTTATTTTTTCTAGTCGTTCCCAAGATTTATCTTACATATTTAATTTCTATTTCTCTTACCTTGTTTTGATGTTAGTTTAATATATTTAGGTATTAAAATGACATAAGATGGTGTACATGAAGTAGAAACAAAGGGAGTAAATTGACAAAGGAATATCAATGATAAATTAAATGGAATATTATGGAAATAAATGCAATTAAAACAAGAATAATAAACAAATAGAAGTGAAACTTCATATGGAATAGAACTTTGGATATTTAAGATTAAAATCTCAACTATGCTCTATAGGAATGGATTTAGTCAGATTTACATGATATTTAAAATTAGATAAAAGTAAGCTTTCAATCATTTTATTCCTTATCAGCAATTAAAGTGGTA
This sequence comes from Hymenopus coronatus, assembly GCA_030762935.1. Classification (NCBI taxonomy): domain Eukaryota; kingdom Metazoa; phylum Arthropoda; class Insecta; order Mantodea; family Hymenopodidae; genus Hymenopus; species Hymenopus coronatus. The sequence goes on along the minus strand of CM060888.1, from coordinate 81,034,167 downwards.
TGGACATGTACCACGCGCAGTTATTAAAACATGTTCTATCTCGGAAGCAGTAATGCTAAGGGTATCATATACTTTGCTTCAGAAGACAGCCAGCCACTCGCAGAATTCTCCAACAGAGTATTTATAGCCGGAACGTAGAAGGCGTCAATAAAAGCCATAATGCAGTAACCACAACTCTCACATTCAATTCGCCGATGTCTGATGCGTGAAAATTGCCAGCAGTAGCTGAGACTATGGACATAACCTCAACGTTTTACGAATCTCAGGTTCAAAAGTCAGACGACTGCCGTTCTCTCCTGCCCTTTGCGGTACATCGTTTCTTCTTTATGGAAGCCGAATGTGTCACAGCATAACTTTGTTTGATGCTGCTTTTCCGGACTTAACATCGAAGTGCCAAAGGAATTTAGGATTCACTTTGTGACCTTCAGCATCGCAGAACTGGAAATACACGACCATCGGAACGGCAGATTTATCAAAGGTTGATGCAACAGCTTGTGGACCAAGAGTTAATCAGACTACGCCACTTCGCATACTCTCATATTATTCACACCTGCTGTTTTGCCCCGAGCAACTGTTTTATAACGGAACCACGAGCTTGCATAGCACGAACACCTCTGCATGTTTTAAAGCTAGAATCACTTCTCTGAACCACAGATGCAATCATACATATGTTGGAGGGAGGTCATAAATAATGTGTCATATTTTTATATAACTCAAAACTGCGATATTCCTTTCACCGACTGCGATAAGATCATCTTCAACTGAGCAGAAGCAACAAGAACATACATCGTAATTATTTCCAGAAACAAACGGTAGGTATAAATAAAATGATGATAATTATTCTCTACAATACGATTAATGAGAAGGTAGAATCGGATTGAGAAATTCTGATATTCTACATAGTTTTACATATTCTTTAACAAAATATTCATAGAAAAGCTTACTCTTCTATCTACTTCATTTTCAGCAATGGTCTTATCACTTAGTTCCTTATAAGTAGAAGAAAATAAGAGAGTATACTAGGCTAAAATAGTAAAATATTCAAAAGCTGGTTTCTATGCGATTATAACTCGGTTCCTTTGCATGGCTAGGGGTATACAAAAAGAAAAAGAAAAAGCAATGACGACCATCCGTTTAAGTAAAGTATAAGTATTTGAAAAGTGAAATCATTAGCAAGGCATATCTCCATATACATATATGGTTAATATATATAGTTAATTCCATAAACATTATATGAAATGTTTAAATAAGATCTATATCTTTATTTAGCATGTTTTGTCTCTTACAGTTTACCAGTTATGCAGAAGTCATCAGGAATGAAGAGATCTTCAGAGGCTATTCTCACAACATTTAATTTTAAGTTTAACCTCATTAGGTCATATCGGACGATGAATAAAGTCGTTAAAATGATGCTCGGATTAATATTTCCTTTTTATTAGGTATCTATTTTACTGTTTTATAATTATTTGAATATATTGAAGCAAAACATAACATTATAATATAAATGATTTAATTAATAGAATTATATGAACTTGTTATTCAGTTAAGGTTGTTAACATTTAATTCTTATTTTTTAAGAGGTCCATGGACTTTTGAGTTACTCTATACTTGTATTCTCAGGATTAGGAAAACCTCAGAGTAAACATTATCTGGGTAGGTCACCCTGACCAAGATTCGAACTCGGGACCTATTGAATGTGAAGCATTACAGGCGGGCTAGGAAGCCATTGTGTTGCTGCTTTCTCTCTGGACTTTATAGCTGCTCGACATTTGTCTTCTCAGGATAAGGAAAACCCCAGAGGAAGCCGTCTCCGAGTAAGTCACCCTGACCGAGATTCGAACTCGGACCTCTTGAACGTGAAGCATTACGAGTCGAGCTAGGAAGCTTCCTCACTGGACTATACTGTGAGAGAGGCTGCCCTCTTTCACAATGAAGTGCCTGTACATGTTCGCACACAGTAAAGCTCCTGTCATCTTCGGCCACAACGTACACGCTGACCATAAATAGTCGATATAGCGAGATTCCAGTCTGGCCGGATAATGGCATACCATTTATTGCAGTGTAATATCTTTCACGTTTTGATAAAGCACCTGTTGTTTTCTTCTACTTTATTTTTGTTCGCCCAGAAGACGTTAGCCACCAAATCAATAATTTCACGGGTGGAGCCTCTATTGTGTATCGGAGCGGAAACGTTTGTTCCGGACACTGTATATTAACACGAATATTGTTCATCACGCGCGGTGATTATGCCGTGTGGAGATTTCCACAGATAGCAAATTCACCTCGTGAACCACAAAGAAAAACCACTTCCAAGGATGTTTCAGTTCCTTTTAGCGATTCGAAACTCTTCCATCAAAATCTGGGGCAACAATTCAAAAGAATACATGTAAAATTTTCTTTGTAATGTGAAAATGCTTATGTGTTCCATTTACTTAACTATCCCTATCTATTCTGCTAAAGTTATTCTTACAAAATCTTATCATGTAAATTGAAATAAATTTAGCAAAAGTGCTCTTATTACTTAGTTTCTTTTGAAACCCCCTTCTCTTTTCATAGCTATGATAAATAGACCGAATACCTAAAGACTGCACATTTGGGGAAAGTCCAAGTATTGGAACTTTAAAACACCAATAACAAGGAACATCTCGGAAATGTTTCGGCCACGACTCTCACCTGGACAGCCCGGGTTCGATCCCAAGCGAACGCATGTGAGATTTGCGGTGGACAAAGCGGCACAGGGGCGGTTTTTCTCCGGGGTTTTCGGTTTCACCCGCCATCGCATTCCACTGTTGCTTCATCTTCACTCCATGTATCACCATTGTCATCGCCGGCGTTAAACACTAACAAAAGAAATCCGAAAAATGTATATGACACGATGTGTTTCAACAAGATCTAATTTTTTATTTATTTATTTTTTTTTTTTTTTTTGTAGTACGTGTTTGTAAATCTCTTACCTAGACGAGCAACAGTTCTAAACAGCGAAAAATGTCACTAGAAATTCAAGATATTCGCGTCTGGTGTTTATGGCGATAGAGTCAAATTCAACTAATGCCCCCTCTTCAATGTAGTTAATTGTAATTTTTATTGGCGCGGAATGCTTAAATTAATACAGCACTCCGAAGTATTACAAAACAACGTCCGGGGTACATTTTCCGAGATTTTGGCTGAAGAAACTGAAAATTCGTCTATAAAGAAAGGTAAATTAGGTTAGACAACGAAGGCGATTCACGCATAGGTATTTATTATGGCTACCACCCCTGGGAGGAAGGGATGAAGTGAAATAACTGCAGCAGACTAGAGTCCGCAGGGACATAGGCTACACAGATACCGGAAGTCCCTAACATTTTCAGTTAGAAAAACCCATCCCAGTGCTGGAGCTGCATACAAAGGGTGATCAATGACCCGTCTACATGCAGCCCTCTATTGTCCACGGAGAGCAATCTTTCTCCGTGCCATCTGTTGGACACCGCCGTACGGCAAACCTAGAAGGGAAAATGAGAAAGAATCAGTATGAAGGGGCAATGATGGAAAAGAATCGTCAGAGATAAGAAAACATCCGTTCATTCGCCTACCGAACCGCCTATCGAATGAGAAATCGCAATAATCTAAAATTTTTATGTTGTTTTAGAGCAACACTGCCGATCTAAAAACAATTTCCATAAAAAGGAATTTGCTGCTATGTGCCGCTATTGGAGCTAACCCTCCAATTGATAATTGCTAGCAAATGTTCACTACACGCTTCGAAAACAATAGTTCACTGCTTCCAAAGCGGCACTTGTTTTGAAGAGTCTATGAAGTATAACGGAGATGTGGGAGAGGCAAAAGAAGAATATACGATATTGGATCCTGCTTAAGGATTTATGTTCTTCCAGGGCTGGTAATTAAATACTGAACACACGGCAGCGCTGGCAGCAGAATGGTTGGAAACCATAGCGCAAGGAATCTTCCCCTGAGTAAAGCGTGTGTGTGAAGCCATTAAGATTGGCTACTTTTAACGATTGTTCAAGGATCACAAAGGTCACCTGGGGTTCACTCACGCAAACGATGGGATACTAAATTCTTAAGCTCTTCTCACAATGAAGCAATTGCTATTGTGTGCTGTATTCTTCAAGTTTTCTTCCGATGACAACAAAAAGAAAACTTATGTATTACGTTCACACAATTTTTTTCTTTTTCTACACGTATTAACTACATGGTGTATAGAGAAAGTACTGTATTGCACCCAAAAATTCAATACCGAGATTTCACCGAAAAAAAAACGTTTTAGGACCCCTGAGTCCAAAAAAAGAATTTTCAGAAAAAGGTCCATGTGTGTCTGTGGACAGCATAGCTAAAAAACTAAAAGACTGTTAAATACCAAACTTGGTATTTAAGTTTGGTATCTTACAAGGATGCAACACCAAGATTTTCAAGAAAATCCCCCCACCTTAACTACCCTTTACATGAACCTTTTTCAAAAAGTTTGATTTTCTCAAAAATATATCTAACGATTTTGATTAAATGATCGTATATTTAAGATATTTACCTGAGAAATAAAATGTATATCTTGAACTTTCTAGGAATATCCTCTGAAGCCTATTCTGGATGAATTTTACGGAATTTTGCATAACTGGTAAACCGTAAGGGATAGACAAAGCTAATTTAACAGAAAATGTAGAGCTCGTTAAAACACACAATTTATGTTATATACATTTTTTGTGGAGTTTGTCATTTTTTTTAGATATTCCTTGTTTTTGGCTTCAACTTTAAAAAACTTAATATTTTTCTCATACAGGAATTTGTCAGCTCCTGTCCATTACAAACAAAGGAACTTTAGTCACTTTTTGACTATCACTTAAACTATGGTATTCCGTTATTTCGATTCTATTTACAAAGAAGCAAGTTATAAGACCATTTCTGCTAATTTTTTATAGATTATTATGAACCGAATAGAAATATAAGCATTTTAATAATAATTTGTTGTAGAGACGTAGAGAAAGTCATGTGAATTGAACACATCAGATTTTTAGTTTTGTACTCATTCGTCAACAAAATATTCCTACAAAAATTAATGTTATATCTACTTAGTGTTAATTCAGATAAATATTTGTAGAAATATGTTTATTAATCTTTCCTTGTAGGTACAATGCGAATAGTTTAGTGACAGACAGTTAAATCTGTTAAACAGCTGATAGCTATGTAGTGGATATGAAAATCTTTCTCTCTGTATGAACAGCAGAAAAAACGAATTACTTGCCATCTGAGTAAAGTTTAAATATTTGAAAATTTAAACCAATAACAAATAAATATTGACTCAATATATATTCGTTTATTTATTTATTTGAAATAAATTACGCTGCACTTTACAATATCTAAAGCGTGTGTGTAGTAAAAGTTTGTCTATTTAAAAAAAAATGTCTAGTTGTGGAAAAAATAAATTCTCATCCAGAATAAATTAAAATATGAAGTTTTCACGAGATACCTGAAACATGCGGTAGTTCAATTAAAATTGTTAAGAGTCAGTTTTGAGAAAATCGTATATTTTGAAAAATGTTACACGTAAAGGTAATTTGAGTGGAAGGATTTTTATTTAATTTTCTTTTCGCATCCTTGGAAGATGTTGACAAGTTTTTTTACTTTCTCTATACGCACTATGTACATAGTGTATAGAGAAGGTATTGCACTCCACCAAGAAATTCGATACCGAGATTTCACCGGAAATATATGTTTTAGGGTCCCCTTTATCTAAAAAAAGCATTTTCGGAAAAAGGTCCGTGTGTATGTGTGTGTGTGTCCGTGAACACGATAACTCAAAAACGAAAAGTAGGTAAAAATACCAAATTTGGTATTTAAGTTTAGTATCTTCCAGGGATGCGACACGAAGATTTTGAGAAATATCCCCCACCAAACTACCCTTTACATGGAACTTTTTTCGAAAATTTTGATTTTCTAAAAAATAACTAACGATTGTGATTAAAATTTTGTATATTAAAGATATTTACCTGACAAATAAAATTTATATCTTGAATTTTCTGGGAATAGCCTCTGAAGAGTAGTTTATTCTGGATGAATTTTACTGAATTTTGAATAACTGCTAAACCGTAAGAGATGGACAAAACCTTACTACACAAAAAATGTAGAGCACGTCAAAACACACAATTTATGTAATATACATTTTTCGTGGAGTTCGTCGTTTTTGTGACATTCCATTATACGTTTTTCATACATGCATTTGTCAACTGCTGTCCATACAAACAAAGGGACCTCAGTGACATAGCAACCAGATTTGATTATCACTTTAACCTATGGTACTCCCTTATTTCACCTCTACTTACAAGGAAGCAAGTAATATGGATATTTCTGCTAATGTTTTACTGATTAGTATGAAGTAAATAGAAGTATAACCTTTTTAAGAATAATTTGTTGCAGGGATATAGAGAAAGTCATGTAAATTGCACACATCAGATTTTTTTATTTTGTTTAATACACACACACAGACATACGCACGGAATTCTCCTATACTTTTTATTTATTTATTTTTGCAGGATATCCCAAAATTAAGTACTATGTTTTTATATATCGATAAAATGTTTGATGGAATTAATATTTCCTTTACCTACTAACTACACGTAGTAGAAAAAATAAAACAGTGAAGCTAAACACGTTGATTTATATGATATACTCCAGCTTGCATAAGTAAACGGCAACGTCTACAGAAAAGCTATATTTTATTTGAAATTTAAACAAACCAGATTAAACCTACGAGAAAAAGCTCGTAGTTCTGATATTTTACGCAATGAGCTTGTCACTGTCTGTAATAAATGAATGCAAGTTCTAATTGCTACTCTTCGGTATTTTTTGACCTTAGACTGAACGCATAAATTAAAGGTAATGAGTTTTAAATCACCTAGAATGAATATATTACACTAAACCAAACAATATTCTTGTTTGCGATCGCCGGCTTGTTTCTATGCATTTCGTTAAACGGAAATTTGGGTCGAATTTGTAGCATATGCGTCTTACGGATTTATAACGAACAAATAGAACCATTAATAGTAATAATATTCATCAACATCGAATATCTCTATCGTTTTACATCTATAGCAAGCTGTGTTAAAACAATGTAACAATATTAAAAACAATCTGATGCAATCCATTCACACGACTTTCTCTATCTCTCTTCAACAAATTTTTGTTAAAAAGTTTATGCTTCTATTTACTTCATGCTAAGTGAGAAAAAATTAGCAGAAATAGTATTATTACTAGCTTCCCTCTAAGTAGAAGCGAAATAAGGGAGTAACATAGGTTAAAGTGATAGCATAAGATGGTTGCTATGTGACTGAAGTTCCTTTGTTTGTATGGGCAGTAGGTGACAAATTCCTGTATGAGAAAAGTATACTTTTTTAAGGCTGAATCAAACAACAAGGGATATATAAAAAACGATCAACTCAACGAAAAAAATGTATTTAACATAAATTGTGTGTTTTAATGTGCTCTACATTTTTGTGTGGTAAGTTTTTGTCTATCTCTTACGTTTACCAGTTACACAAAATTCCGTCAAATTCATCCATAATAAAAGTAGTCTTCAGAGGCTACACCCAGAAAATTCTAGATATACATATTATTTGCCAAGTATATATCTTTAATATATGATATTTTAATCAAAATCGTTAGAGCCATTTTTTAGAAAATAAAAATTTTCTAAAATTTTTCCATGTGAAGGGTAGTTGGGAGTTAGGGGATTTTCTCGAAAATCTTCGTGTCGCATCCTTGGAAGATACTGAAAATAAATACCAAGTTTGGTATTTAATGGTCTTTTCGTTTTTGAGCTATGCTGCCCAAAGACACACACACACACACACACACACATACACACCGACAGACAGACACACACTCACGGACATTTTTCTAAAAATGCTTTTTTTTTGGATTCAGTTGGTCTCAAAACATGTATTTCCGGTGGAATCTCGGTATCGAAGTTTTGGGTACAATGGAATACCTTCTCTATACACTATATACATAGTACGTATAGAGAAAGTAAAATTACTTTGAGTATTTGACCGACTTTTCGTTTTTGAGCTATACTGTCCACTGATACACACACGCGAGCGGGGACTTCAAAACATTTATTTCTCGTGAAATCTCGGTATCGAATCTTTGGGTGGAATAAAATACCTTATCTATCCAATATGCACATTGCAAATACGAGCTAGGGAATGTAAAAATCAGAAGGCTAATGAACATCCAAGAAAAAGGCAATTGGTTCATAACATAAGACTCAATTGAAACCGATATTTATCCCATATGCCATCAGGCAGAATCGTACGCATAGCAAAAGAGAAATTGGCAGCAGATGGGAGACCGAGAAAGAACTGGTGGTACTCGTAGTTCTGGATTGAACAGGACACAGTCCAAATAAAATAATAAGAAGAAGAAAAAAAAGCTGATGTGCTCCACAAACATGACTTTCGCTAGCAGTTTACAAACGTTTCTTGCAAAAGATTATTATTTGATCTATATCATTCTAATCAAGATAAATATTATCAAAATTCATCTTAATACTTGTTTTATGTAAGTAGAAGGGAAATAAGAGAATGCACATGTTAAAGGCCTAGTCATATCGTTTAAAAGCCGGTCGCTATGTGAAAGAATTGATGTTCGGTTCTCTTTGTTTCCTAGAAATGACTTCCCATTTAAAAATAGTTATAAATATCTTAAACTAACTTTTCGGAACAACTGTACAAAAATATAGAACATAAATTGTGTTCTAACTAGATTTACATTTTTGTATTAAGTTTTTGTTTATCTCTTACAGTTTACCAGTTATACAAAAGTTATGTAAAAGTCATTCAGAATGAAGAAAGGAAATTTGTCGTCAAGATAATGCATATCCTCTAAAAGCTATAACTATAACTAAAAGTAATATTATTCTGAACAAGTCTTAAATATATTGGAACATTATATTATATCTTTGGTGCATGAGCTGATATTTAGAGGCTGTTCTCAGCAAATCGAAGACATGCATTTCATTTATCAGGAAAATAGCTTAAATATATGATATTTTAATCAAAATCGTTAGAACTATTTTTGAGAACACTTTTAGGGTAGAGGGGTTTTCTTGAGCATCGTGTGCCATCCTTGGAACATTCGTAATCGGCTTATCCTCCCCTTAATTATAAGATTGACACCCCTATAACTAACAAGACAATGCCTGTCGGGGAACCTAGGCACGAAACTACAGAATGGAGAACCTGTTACGAGGGGTTGGCATGAACATGAGGAAGTGGATGATATGAAATGGAGGTGAAATTGATGATTGAAAAAATAATGATGGAATGGCAATTGGTGGAATGAGTGGTGGGGGAAACCGGAGGACCCGGAGAAAACCCACCCAGACGCCGCTTCGCCCACCACGAATCCAACATGCGGGTGCTTGGAATCGAACCTGGCCGCCTAGGTGGGAGGCGAGCGATCTAAGCACTCATCCACAGCGCCTCCTTGGAAGATAATAAACTTAAATATCAAGTTTGATGTTTAACCGATTTTTCGTTTTTGAACTATGCCATCCACACACACACACACACACACACACACACACACACACACACACACACACACACACACACACAGGGAAATGCTTTTTTGAATTTAAGGGGTCTCAAATCATGTATTTCCAGTGAAATCTCGAATCGAATTTTTTGGTGTCATAACCTTCCCTATCCGCTATGTACATTATATATAGGGTCTAGAAAAAGTAAAAATCAAGGTTTGTGGTTGTTTGCCTAACGCTAAGAGAAGAACGTAGATATAAATGAAAAGACGTTCTAGATTATGGCACGCGATTAATTTTGATATTACATTTTTATCGTTGCACATGTTAGCACAAGCAATTGTTTTTGATTGCCCTAAGAATCTCGTCTCGTGAAACGATTCCTTTTTGTTTTTGCATGGGTTTGTCAATCATAAAGCGAAACTAATGTTCTATTAACTAGAGGGATATTTCCGCGGTAAAATGGCACTTGGAGGTTCTTAACACAAGTACGGTCAAGCGATGGCCGGTTTAGTTATTGCCTTTGGGCTTAAGGGGATTAACAGTGATGAGAGGATGATAAAATGTTCTTTTTATGACCAACTATTTGAGGCAAGCGGTTGTCTCTTTCTGATTCCTTTTAAAATGCATTTACAGCAGTCTTAACCAAATAGCTATAGCATACGAGAGTGAATCCAAGCTAATATTTAAATAAAGCAATGAAAAAAATTCTTATGCGGCAAATTCACACAACTTTTTCTACTCAATCTTTACAAATTATTCTTACAAATGTTTATGCTAAGTCATATTAATTAAAACAGACATTTTCAGAAATTGTCTTAATGCACTTAAGTAAAATGGGCATAGGGGAATAGAGTACAGTTTACTTTAACGTCATTAACTAATTTACACATTCCTGAAATCACAAAATGTATGTCAAATTGGCCACCAGGTGCCATTTTTAAATGCTTTAAGTCACTGGAGCTAAAGCAAAGTGTTAGATGTGAAACGTCCTGGACTCGCTACGTAAAACTTAAGTGGAATGAGATCTCATTCGCATCATGCAAAGTAAAAACGAAGTTGTGCGGGAGAAAAGCAGCAATGCAAGAAGAAAAGGCCAGAAAAGGCAGCAACATTGGACAGGATAAGGAAAGCTGAGAGACCAAATTACCAACCTGGTGCATTTTAATGCATTCCAATTTTTCCTTGTCTTCTCACTATTGACATGCATGTTTCTTCCTGCAAAATGCTCCATTTGGAGCAGTTTTTCTGTTACGCAAATAAATTTGCTGTATATGTTAACAGAGATACAACGCATATGAATTTCACTACGCTTTACTGTCAGATGTAATTAAGCATATGTTTTCAATTTTTATGACAAAAAAAACATGTTCATAAATGTAAAAGCAATTGGAGCCTAAACCAAAGGATACACAGAGAAACCTGGGAGAATTTAAAAAAGTGGAAGTAATGTAAAACTAGGGTTAAAATATTAGGCCGTAACTTTATTTTTTTTTGTCGCAAGAGTGACGTGACAATAACGTAAACAAAGTTGTCCATAACTTGCAAACCATTACAGCAAAATGATGAAAGATGTACTATAACTTTATATTAAACCTGCGGTATAAATATAAAAAAAAGATAGCATTAATAGTTTGGAATGTCCTTAATTTAATAGAATGGCATACATGTACTTCAGTAGCGACTACAGGTTATGCATATATACTTTATGATGTGCTTGTCCTTGGAGTTTTAAATCACTTGAACAGAATCTTTGAACAGTTTTTAGTATTCTCGTCTTACGCCTGATCCTAAACTAAGAGCTAATATCCTAAACGTACTTGAACTTTTAGTACATATTTATAGCAAATTTAATATACCATATGGAAGCTGAGTAGATATGCAGCAGATTTGGGTACTTGGGAATAACAAACTGCAGAGAGACAGTGCAATAAATAGTGGTTAGAGACGACGCGACGACGCCGCCGTGGAGGAAGACCAGCCGCCACACACGAGGACCACCATCAAGTCTCTCTAACGACCACGATTCTGCACAACAGTGGTTGGTTACTTATCTCATTACCCTGTTCGCCTTTATCGCATACCAAGATGCATCAGCAGACTTCTGCAGATTCTTAACTCACTGTGACAGAACCTTAATCAAGAAGGTCGGCTGTTTCTTGCAAAATGTACTAACTAGGAATGTGGCGCTGGACGATGGCCTGCATGTTTGCGAAATGGCAGTCGGAGAACTCCACAGTCAATGCAACAGGACAGTGTGCCGCCGCAATAGTCACATACTTCCCTCCGTTTCAGATTCGAATATTAGTTGACCACATTTGAATCGGGTTTCTTGGTTTATTAAATAATTTACTATTCATTGGATTTCGCCTTCGAAGCTTTTCCTTTAGAATTTCTCTACATAATAACATATCTCATTGAAAAATAAGTAACATTTTTATTTGTCTCAATACAAACACAAACAAAATTTACAAATAATTTCAGTCTTTTCACAATTTTAGAATTTAGCAAGATCTTCATCCATCGCTCTCTGTGTTTATTCTAGAATGTAGCCTCATGTGTCTGTACCCTTTGTATCTTGCCACAAAACATATATTATACTTAGTTCCTCTTGCCAAAGATGATATCATATACCTGACGAGTAATATCAGTTAAATAAGTGAACAACAAAGGCAGGCCTAACTGATGTTTCCGAATCAGCTTTGTCAGTTTTCGGGTTTTGCAAATCGTTGCTTAATCTAAGGATAGGAAGAAAGTATCTTTACTTTTTAAGTGGCAACAACAAGCTTTTCATCAATGATTGATGAATCGAACAGTGCTCAAGTCAAAGGGTTTGGACAGTAATGCAATATAAGTAAAGCATTATAAATTATACGAAATACGTAAAACGTTTTTGTTTAGTCAGGATTAGTACCTCCATATTGTCTGGAAGTAGAGTGAGAATTTAAGTAATGTGAGCTTGTGTATTTATGTTTATAAATAAAATCCAACATAAACAAACACATAGATTATCTCACTAGTAAACGAGTGAAGCAATTGTTTCAAGGCAAAACGCCTGCCATATGAATGGGAGGAAAACAAAACCAAAACAGAAACAAACAAAAAATAGTAAAAAAAAGAAACAAACAAACAAAAACGTTGCTGACTCATAAGTAGAAAACAAAAGTATATACCTGCATGGCTGGAAGACGCAGGCCAGTCCTACTTCAGTTTCCTATCAATTTGATGTCGAAAATCTAGCACTCAAATACAATGAACAGACGTTGCTCCCGGATGAGGAACAAGGGAAAAGGTTACGCAAGACAAACAATATGGTTGGATAAAATTATCTTGCACACATTATGCTCTTCATTATATAGGCCATTTGAAAAGAACATAAGTCATGCACAAAACGTACTGCCCTTATTAACAAGATTTTAATCCTGCGATTGCCGCGGTGCTATATGGAGCATCTAAGAAAAACGTCAAACTGTTACTGGACAGATGTTAAATTACAAACAAAAGTAAAAATGATAGTAATGAACTGAGCTATACGCAAACAAACCACTTAAAGGAAAAAATACTAAACAAATGTCAAATTTTGTATTATTTAAACAGAGTTGGCAAAAAAGTAGAATCAAAATAAAACGTTCAAGCCATGGTCGGGATTCAGTGAATCACCGATCATCGACTATCCCTATTACAGCTCTGCCATCTTAGCTACGAGATCTATGTTAGTATGTTATGAAAGGTTTCATGTGAATTGAATTTTTCGGTAAAAGACAAAGAGTTTTTTTTTTTTTAGATATCATATCCAACCGTCGCTTTCATACTTTTCCAGAAGAACAATTCACAAACAATTAATAAAACTGAATTTACTATATGTTCTCAATAATTCTAAAACTGTTCTTTATCATACCCTCTGGTACATAACCTCTGTCGCGAAAAAAAATATGTCAATCAACTTTCTTGCCCATCGACGTGTCGTGGCCTCTCACCTAGACAGCCCGGATTCGATCCCAAGCGACCACATGTGAGATTTGTGGTGGACAAACCGGTGCAGGGGCGGGTTTTCTCCGAGTTCTCCGGTTTCACATTCCACCGGTACTCCATATTCATTCCATGTATCACCAGTGTCATCGCCTGCGGTGCCTTGGTAGTAAAAGTGGGTGTCAAAAACAATCGACGTGAATTTTGATGGAGCTATTTTACTAGTTTTTTGCCTACTAAACATGTGCGTATTATAAAAGCACTTTTTTGTTATTGTTTTTTTCTTTTGCACGTAACTGGATACGAAGCTTAAGACTTTTGGATTGCAATTCAAGCTATTTTCCACAGTTTATGTAAATAAATATTGCAATTTGCAGCAACGCTTAAGATTGGTGTGTCTAGAAGTAATATTCTAGCGCTGAATAGGAGGCTTAAGGCTTTGGATTGCAAGCTTTGGATTCAAGCTATATAAAGACTGATTTCAATTTGCGACAAAGCTTAAAGTTGGTGTGCCTACAATTAATATTCTAGAGCTGAAAGCATTTGCGAAGCTGACCTTACACTACAAACAATAACATACTTGCTGCCTCTCAGCCATTGTACATATAAATACAAGCACCAGCAGCTCGAAAGCAAACCTCTAGATTAAATTCACCGCTAATTAGCGCAAGAAGAAGGAACAGCATGGACGTTTCTTCCATTGTGTTTGCTGTGAATCATGATTTTATTGTTCGGTTCAAGGCTGTGGAATGACATCATTAACAACTAAAAGCCGGACCACAATCTCTACTTTGTACTTTTCTTTCCGGAGATCGTATTCGTTAAAGATAGGCATTCGCAGTAAAATTATGGTGACTGACTTATACAGCACAGTAAAAACGTCTTCTTTCTTAGCAATTTTTATAGCCGCAACAAGAATGGAAAGTTGCCTTCGTAAATAAGTATCGAAGGAAAAAGGAAAATGTTTAACTGATTCACTTTACGTTTCTTGGAGGGAGTTGGAATCTTTAGCGTAGCTTTTACCTAATTAAAAGCTGTTACACGCAGAAATAATGTTAGTTTTGTTTTGTTTCACGGAAACATAATCTTATCGAACCATCGAGTCTTCTCCTGGTTAGTACACATAACGTATGGTATTAGAAACAATGTACAAGTATTAACTATGTAATAAAATAATTATAATAGCGTAATTATTTTCTCTCAAACATTGTGCATATCAGATACAACATGCTATATATCTTATAGCTTACCAGTTATGGAAAAGTCATTCAGAAATAAGAAGACTTTAGGGATTCACAAGAAAAATTTATGGATATATACTCGTATTTTACATGTCATGTATGTATCTTTAATTTGTAATGCTACTAGAAAGTTGTTTCTTACCCGCAAGGTAAGGTTACGCGAGTTTATATTGTTAGACAGTATGCTGAAAATATAAAATACAATATTTCTACCAGGGAAGAGATAAAAGGGAAAATATAAGATTTAGTTTAAACCCAGACATTCAAACGCTTAAACTTGCGGGTGCAACCGGAGACACAGAGCTTCTGTGCACCGTGCATCGGTCCAACTCGGCTCGATATATAGGAAAGATAAAGAAAGGAGAGCTAGTGTGACAAGTGAAAGCAAAAACTATTTTTAGTGTGATGTGGTTTACACTGCCAACCTAGACAAGTCTTGTTTTGCCCCCTGTGCCTTGCTGCATGCACCCCGAGAGGCCCTGACAAGCTATAGCTCTAAATACTCTTATATCCTTAGAACGGAGGATTCATGCACTGCGTTTCAAATATTCCATACAGGTATGATTAGTACCAAAAGTTACTTTACAGTGATTCTTATTTTCGTCTTATTATGTAACAGATCAAACCAGATGATAAAAATATAAAAAACATGAATAACTTTAACGTAACTATACATTTGAATGTTCAATTACTGTTTAGGAGAAAGAGTTCAGTTTATTATAGAGTGCGTGCTATATATTAATGAGGTTAGGATGAGTGTATTCATAATCTATCGCAATGTACAAGTGCATCAGAATATTTTAAATAAATTTATAATATAAAAATATATATGTAATGAAAATTATCAAGTTAGAACAATGTTAAAACATTTTTATTATTTAATACGGAATGCAAAACGAAACTTGAATAAGCCTAATACTAACGTATCCAACAAACTAAGTGATATGCTCTTA
This sequence comes from Hymenopus coronatus, assembly GCA_030762935.1. Classification (NCBI taxonomy): domain Eukaryota; kingdom Metazoa; phylum Arthropoda; class Insecta; order Mantodea; family Hymenopodidae; genus Hymenopus; species Hymenopus coronatus. Next base: position 81,018,475 of record CM060888.1, on the reverse strand, counting down.
CTTTCAGATTATTCTATTTTTGAAAACTCATTATAGTTCGAAATATTGACAGTAAGATATTTAAAGTAATGAATACAATTCTAAGTAAACATGTTTAAGCTGCTAATGAAATAGCATACAGAGCTTTTAGTAATATAAACTAAAAAAACTGCTTTATGAAGCTAATAATTGACTGATTATTGAAAGAGCATTAAATGTTTTAGTAAAAACCTGACATATTTAAGGTGTAATGTATGAGGACATTCTCGTGTGTAGCTTGGAAAATCTTCAACTGTTTTAACCTGACATCTTTAATCATAAAATATTTCATTTTGAATGCATGCATATATTGTAAATAGAACATCACGAGTATCAAGCAAAACAGTAGAAAACGCATATACACTTTACTGAGCTATAGGCATGGCCAAAAACTGTCTAGCGATTATATTTTAACTTATTCTTCTTTTCACATCTAGCCGGCATTCGGCCTATTTTCCATTTATGTTTCACCATGTGGTGCTACGCACATTATATGTTCCAGTGACTGGGGGAATAAAGACATTTTCGCCACAACTATTCTACTTTACGAATAAACATCAGCTACTCACTCTTCTCGTAGTTGATCTGACGCTCCTGCTGCCTCGCGTTGTCAGCAGCCACTTTGAGTAGCCCTTGGATGTTCCGAAGCAAGGTTTCCGTGGAGGAGATGCTGCTGGGATCCACACCGACGCCAACACCGACGTTTGGCGCCACAGCTCCCGCCGCTGAGGCCAAGGTGGAATAGTTGATGGCATGCTGAGAGTCGCTGCCTGGAGCACTGTTGAGGCCTCCGATCTCAGGGGCATCACTCAGTTCCGCTGTTTGAAGAAAGACAAAGAAATAGCTTTTTTAAACCCTAACATATACTGAAAAAATTCCTTGAGCTGGAAAAATAATATTTATTCAAATAAAGTTACTGTTCATGGCCAGCGACATCCGTTACTCGTGACATTGGACCACCTGTGTGACGTAGGAGTGTAAAACTCTCAGCGATTGTCTATTCCTGCCCATATGCTAATTCATAATTTTAGTGACTTTCAGTGATAGGTGGAACACAAATAAGTGGTTCAAAGTCAAAATAAAAAATTTAATCCTGTGAAATGCGAAAGAACGTTAATTTCTAACGCACTAGTGCTCGAAAGATTAAAGATTGTTCAAACCTTAATAACTATATAAAAGGTTGATACTAGTAGTATTACTTTAGTTTAAAATTGTTAAAAAATTTCCACCGTATATTTTAAATATACGTTTTTATAACTTTAATAAAACTGTCACCTCAGGGCTGCTGCAGAAATCTTTTTATAATACTAGACATTTTTTAACCTCGTTACGATTTGTAGCACATTAATTTCTCGTATTTGGTAACTACCTGTATTCTAACATTTTAACCTCTTTTAGTAAGTCCTCTTGCTCCTGTTTCTCAAAAAGCAATAATATATTAAACACGAGATTATTAATTGGATTGGTAAGTGAGGGGAGAATTGAGTAAAATTAAATAAATTAGCTCTAAAACTACAAATACTAGAATAGGTGAGCTATTAAACCTTCTCGTGCTTGCTACATAAAACGCGTTTAAGTATTATGAAGCATTATGGTGTGGGTAGCAACAAAACAAAAGTTTATTCAAGTTGTCGTTTATACCCTGCAACTGTATAATTAATCGAATAAACTAAATTCGATTCCTTGCAGAGATTATCAGAATCTGTAAATCATCTCCAAAAAGTCATCGAATACGTATAGAAAATAAGATTAAAATCTTCTATTCAAAAGGTGAAACCTCCTCTCCTAGGAGAAACACCATATTAGACACATAATAGGGATACTAAATAATAAACACTAGAAGTAAATAATATTAATGTTTTGGAATTTTACCTTATTTTACTGCCAAATGAAAATATAACTTGAATTAAACTGATTCTATGACTTGCCACCTCCCACATTACTAGTTTTAAAACTAAGAAGCGAGAAGTGGATCATAAATAAAACAGAGAGAACAAGTCTGAAATTTCAGAAATGAAGTTCTTACATTCTATAGCTGGTGGGAGAAAAGAAAATATAAGAAGTTGTTTGATTTTCTTCAATTTAATAGAAATAATAATACAGATGAAAGATAGCTGGTATAGAAACATCCAAAGAATATCAGCAAACAGGATGGAAGCAAAGAGAAACTGTTAAATGGTTCTTAAGTAAGACGCAAGATTTTTCTCGATAATGTCGAAACATATCTATGGGCTATTCAAGACAAAGAAGAATAATAACGTATAGTATAAAGTGTTAAATGTGAGTTTTATTTTGCGAGCAGAAGATTAAAATCACTTCACTTTTAACATGTTTTGTATACTATTTTTTGATGGCCCTGAGTATTAGATTATAAGGCATCTATGTAAAATTCGTGTGGAATATGCCATACCTAATTGTGAACGGTAGTCTGTTGTAGTTTGGCCTTCTTTATTGTTTGACCTTCATAACATCAGTGCTCACAACATGACCACTTTTCACAATCACAATATTTTATCAAATATATGGTGACAAAAATTAATTTTATTTTTATTACGCATGTTACAATTAGTAATATCAATTTCTTGTGTAGAGAAAATAGCATTAGTATTGTTAACATCATCGTTGTATTGGGAACAGTTGAATGCACGGAAGAATCCATTTCTGAGTAGTGCAAATAATCCGCCACTACGGTACTCGATACAAGCGCCCCGCTTATAATTTCCATCCAAAGAAAGTAGTTCCAAAATGTTATTCCACTCAGTGAGGGAAGGAAATGAGTGAAAGAAAAAAATCATCGCCTAGTCAGGCTTTAACACTTTATGGAAAAACCGCTTCATTGAACGTATCTCAGTAACGATATTAACAAGAGAAGAATTGCATTACTATGGTCCGAAAGAGAGTGATACCAGCGCATGACGAATGCGCTACGAGAATGTTATGAGTTTGAAACCGATATGGCATCACCTTTATAGAATTAATTTAATGTGATTGTTGTAAAAGCACCTCATAGATAAGCTAAATAGGCCTCTTTTTCTGTTTTTTTCTCTAGCATTTTGGAGATTGTTCTTTGCAGTTCATTTGTCATTTAAATAAAGTACCTTTAATCGTTCTCTTATTGTTTTATTTTTCATTAGCTGCATTATTCATGACCCAGGCCTAAATTCCATAAGATATAATAAGTCCTGCCTTATTTTGTAAAATTTGCTTCTTATTTTGTCTGAATAGCCGTGCAGAATAACTCGATGGCTGGCTCCGTAGTTAATTCGGTAAAGTAACGGAAGGTCCCGGGTTTGGATCCCAGCTATTATTTCCTATTCCTCTCAGAGTTTGGAAGTATGAATAAGAGTGTGTATGTGTGCGTGTAAACCTAAACAAAATAATAATTAACGTAAACCAGTGAACACCAATGATTTGAGCAATTATTCCCAAAGGAAAAAAGCCACCGATATGACCAATGTTGAAGTCCAAATTTAAATAAATAACCAAAAAGGAGTAAGTAAATTCATTGAAACAGTATTGACCTAAGTAGGAAATGATATAAAATAAAATGATTATTTAGGTGTTGTCTATAAATTGTTCAATCTACCGGTTCATTAAAAGTGTGTGATTTGTTCAATCCATACGAGGAAAGAACTCCTTTGAACGACCCTTTTACGGACTAACCATTCCTAATCCAAACCAATGCAACAGCTGTGGATCCAAAAGCTTCACACAGTACCAAAGCGTACAAATAAACTAAAAGAAGTTTTTATTACTATTATAAGGAATTGAAGCAGAGGATTACCTCGTCATCTCATAAATCTCCTGAATGATACGTCCCTCGAACATGTAGCTTCGGTTTGTAGTACGAATTGGTCAGGCGAAATAAATGACGTACGATCTAGCATCATAATGTAATCTAGGTGTCTTGTCTTATTGCTGGTATTTTATTAGTTCGCGGCACGAAGGTAATCATTTCAATAAGCAGTTTTCTTCGCTCTTCGTGTTCTTTGCGGGAAGAGCATCATTGCTTTATAAACGAGGTTATAAATTCAGCCTCTGACTCGAAATTTCATACAACACACATACACACATAGTTTTATTACCTGTACCGAACTAACAAGTGCTGAAATAAATGCACAGATAGCTGGATTGTATTATGATTCTGCCCTTATGAAGTTTAATTAAAATTGTCATGTTGGTCGTAATGGATGAATTATTTGGGACGATCACGAAATTAGTCGCTTGTTTGATCCCCCGCGCTTAACTTCGCTACCGAAAGAAGCCTCAGGCAGTTTCGGAGCAAAACCTGTTTCTTTTCTTTATGCTTACGTAGACAGATCCAAAAAAGCACCCAATTAGTGATGCTAAATAAATCTTGATCTGTGGTAATATCAAGAGTGGTTCTGACCGTTGAAAATACGAGTGGTATTTTTAAAAAAGATAATTTCGTGAAAATAATGCCATAAAGTATATTAAAGCTTTTTCTGCAAATAAGTTATTCTGTAAACAACTTATGCTAAAAATAATTTTATTGGAACATTTTTAGTTTTTTATTATACAAAACACGATATTAAAGAAACGGCGTACTTCCTCGTAAAGCAAGCTTTAATACCAGCAACGATTGGCACGAAACGTTGTTATTTTGTTTCAGTAATGTGTAAGTTAAGTTTGCCAAGCGGAATTCAATTTGAAAATTTCTTCGGCTGTAGTGTAATTTTGTGTCTGTGAGCAAACAATGTAAAATAATACGAAATATCATCTCTAAGGTAACTTGCAGTATCAGTTTTGAATGAATGAATAAGTGTATTTATTGACATAGCAATATCATACATAGAATTTCAACAATCGCAAGGGTCCACAGACCGTACGTGCTTTTGTAATATACATTATAAGCAATATTAAAACAACAACAACAAAGAATTAAAAGAGTAAACACGGAAATAAAAAGACAAAGGTAATACACAGTCAAAAGCAACATTAAACAACAATAAAGAATTAAGAGTGAACCCGAAAATAAAAGTACAAGAATATTTAAATTTAGCAATTTAAATTTACAGCACAGAGCACACCTTCATAAATGCACCCTCTTATAATAGATAATTACACTTAAAAGACATATATACACGTAATATATACACCATATATAAAATCATAGCACAACAGTGACCTAAGTATGACATAATATATATGTATGTAGAACATTGTAGTCACTTTTTTAGTTGATCTTATTCCCTCCCCCCTTCTCTATTGGCAGCCTCTTCAGATCTCAGCTGTCTTGCCTTAAGTATAAATTTACCTAGCCCGTCCATGTTTTCCGTGCCTGCCAGTAGCGTCCAACATGCTTCTAGCCCTACATTCGCAGTGGTAAAAAATCGCGGCAAAATAAGCATCTAGAAAAAGCCTTAATAAAACGAAGTTATAAACTGCTGCCGGTTTTATTACCTTCTTGATTTACTATTACACGGATTAATAAAAAATGACCGTAGTCAAAGCATTTAAATATTTAATTTCGGAGCTGTCCTGACAAGCGCGAATGAAAAGCTTTCTAAGATGAATTAATCTTTACCCTTGGATTAATACGCTGTGAAAGTTAAAAGCTAGTTGCAAATTGTGTTTAAGGCATGATATCTCACATAATTAGATTTCACTGGACGCGTGAGTCAGATGAGCAATCAAAGATCAGAATAGAGCACCAACAAAGTGTCCACATTGAGTTGTTTAATTTTTGTATTGTTACTACTCTAACAACATTTACGACCTAACAACCCTACTTTCCAACATAAAAATTAAATATCAGAGAGATGATTTAAACCAGGAATCTTCGGTTTTCCGTGCCGTTGCTATATAAGCTGAGATACCATGGCAACTTACTGATACACATTAAGGTACCCAAATTTGCGAGTCCATTACTGAATTTGATGTATTTTCAGCATGTTGTAATGGTAGCTCAGAAACGCCACAGAAAGCCAAGAATTGTCGATTTCATCTTTCAGTCTAATTGCAGAATCAACTGTTTAAAACCAATCAGTGGGGAGTGACCTTCGTTGTACTCCTCTCAATGAGGGCAGTCCGCTCATCGTATACGCTGATAACCAAAGAGAGGTAAAACAAGTTTCTTACAGCATTTCCCTGCTGACCGTGGTTAACTTGAAATAGCTGTACTCAATTCAGTAGCTCTTTTAACGCACGAAGGAACATCTGCACACGTCAAATACGCGGCAGTTAGGCCACCTGGTTTAACTTCATATAACCCATTATGAGTTATCATTTGACAAATACCAGCCTTTTTGTTGAGAAACACTGTCAAGTAAATCATGCCTACCTTGGTCCTTCTCGTCGTCTTCGTCAACATCACTAACATTCTCATCGTCTTCGTCATCCTCGGGACCCGTGTGACCAGCTTCACTACCCGAGTGCTCTCCACCTGAACCACCTCCGCTCTTGCTCAGGTTCAACACCGGGCTATGACCATTCGAAGAACCTACATCAAACATTCCCTGTATGAAACATGTTCTGCATTCTTTTGTTTCATTTAAAAAAAAGTTTTATATCAATTCCTTAATCATAAGCAGAATACAGAAGAACTTTTGATGTAGTTATACTCTAAAGTTTAAAAAGTGTTTCTTATATCTCATATTTTGTTCTTTCATGGAAGTGTGTTAATCTATGATGAAAATTTTGAACATTAATATAAAAATAAGAATATTAGAATTAAATACATAATTTTAAACATTTTAAATATTTAAATCCAGCTAAAATTTATGAAAACGTTTTAAAATATATTTTGTATTTATACGGACATATACACAAAAAAAAATTAAATCTCTATTCTCTGATTTTAAAAAGTTGCATATGACATACCACTTTACTTGAACACCATTTATCCCAATAAAATTAAAACTAGTATATATTTATTAGAACTTAAAGTATAATAAGGGATTAATTCTATTGTTTAAAGAAAAATTTTGCCTATCCACATGTTTAAAATAATAATAATAATAATAATAATAGGTGTCGCTAAAAATATAAATTGCAAAATCTTACGCGAAAAAGCGTATTTAAATATATTGAATTAGTAAGGAAGATCCAACAAGATTGCTTAAAGAAAGTTTGAAGTTCCTAATCCAATTTTTTTCCCTATGTAGGACTGACCCCCTAGGACTTAAATCGGATGCCTAGGGGTCAAAAGTCCGTTGGGGAGCCAACGACACGAAACCATAGAATGGAGAACCTGGAACGAGAGGTCGGCCTGTAGCCAGGCATACAGTTATAGTTTGTTTGTCATGTAAATATCTTTAATATACGATATTTTAATCAAGATGGTTAGAATAATTTTTGAAAAAATCAAAATTTTCGAATTTTTATCCATATAAAGGGTAGTAGGGGGTTGTGGGTTTTTCTTGAAAACCTTCCTGTTGCATGCGTTTAGGATGCTAAACTTAAATACCAGGTTTTATATTTAATGAAAGTTTCGTTTTTGGGCTATGTTGTCCACAGAAACACACAGATACACATGGAGGTTTTCTAAAAATATTTTTTTTCGATTCAGTGGGTTTCAAAACGTGTATTTCCGGTGAAATCTAGGTATCGAGTTTTTGGGTGCAATACAATGCCTTCTCTATACACTATACATATAGACAAGAGAGAAATTAGAAAGTTATACAAAAACTAATGAGGAAATGCTTCGGTATTCTGGCAAATCTAAACAAATAAAAAATTAATAAAAAAGGAAATAAAGGAGTACGGATTAGAAAACTTGAAACTACATGTTTAAGAAGTGATGTAAGGTGTGTGTGTGTTTGTGTGTGTGTGTGTGTGTGTGTGTGTGTGTGTGTGTGTGTGTGTGTGTGAAAAACGAGCCGGGAATCGGCACCATCTATATCGGGTGTGGGCAGTGAGAAATGTGGCCGATAAAACTCACCGTTGTGGGAGCTGAGGTCTCTCACTTTGTGGTCCAGAGCAAGCGCCCGCTCAGCCTCTCCCCTCTCCTCGCGTAACCTGCAACACAAACACAAATCAACATCACACGCAAGCCCTGATAAACACATTCAGCATTACCATCATAACCTTCATAAGATAATGAATCACTCCCCGAGTGCCTCCAATCTTACGAAAACGTCGGCGCCAAAATACTGCTCGAGATGCTCACTTGTTTCTTTCAAATAATAGTAATTAAAAGCGTATACATCAAGGCGCTAGAACTTTGCAGTCATGGTGTAGCGCACTAATTCGGCAACATTAACCGCACTAAACTTTCACCTGTCGACATTATCTAACCTGCGATAGAAAACTTGAGTAGTGAATAACTTCTAGGTACAGGACTTTATTATTCTGGGTATGGGACCACCATAATCTATTCCTAAATAATCGTCTAATAAGAAATATTTGGCCTATTCGTGTTGCGGATACATTTGTACGTACAGAAACCACCAATAACAAAAATAAAATTTGGTGTGTTCAATTCATATGAATTTCTCTACATCTCTGTAAGAAATTATTGTTAATAAATTTATGCTTCTATCCACTTCATACTAATAAAAATAAACACTAGCAGAAACGGAAATGTAAGTGGCGTGATATTTTTGGACGCTCTTTAACCACTCCAGTTCTCAGCGTCCCATTCTAAATTGGGGTGAAAGACCGCTTAACTTTCCTCAGAGGCCTATCTATTAGGCTTGAGGTTCTTTTACATGCCGTAAATCTACGACACAGGACCAACGGCTTTACTTCCTTTCCGAAGGAAGCCATTCTAAAGATTTTTACACCCGAAAAAAGTCATCGTCTTCCACCAGGTTTGAACCCGCGACCTTGGTTATATGAGACTATCAGAAACGGTCTTATTATTTAGTTCCTTTAAGTAGACTGGACATAAGGGAATACACTAGGCTAAACCGACAGTCGAATGTTTTAAAATGTGGTTGCTATGGGATTGATATCCTTTTTCCGAGAGTCCAAGAATTAACAATCCTGTATGAGAAAAGTATTTTAAAACGGAAACTAACAGCAAGGAAGATCTCGAAAACGGTTAACTCCAGAGAAAAATAATGCAAATCAAATAAATTGTATGTATTAAGGAGCGCTACATTTTTTGTATAGGTAGTAAATTTTTGTCTACTACTTACGGTTTACTAGTTTCATCCCGAATAACGAAGTCTTTAGAGGCTATTCCGAGAAAATGCATTCTATTTGTCTGTAAATATCTTAAATATAAGAAGAGATTTTACTCAAAAACGTTAGAGCCATTTTTGAGAAAATCAAAATTTTCGAAATTTTTTCCATGTAACGGGTAGTTTGAGGTGGGGGGGATTTTCTTGAAAATCATCGTGTCGCATCCTTGGAAGATATAAAACTTAAATACTAAGTTTGGTACTTAACGGTCTTTTAAGTTATGCTATGCTGTCCACACACGCACACACACACACACACGGACATTTCCCCAAAAATGCTTATTTTTGGATTCAGGGAGACCCAAAACATGTATTTTCGGTGAAATCTCGGTATGGAATTTTTTGATGCAATACAATTATCTTCTCTATACATTATGTACATAGTACGTGTATAGAAAGTAATATCATTTAAAATAATTAACTTATCATCAAAAGAATGCACTTCTGTTTTTTCTGTGTGTATGTGCGATGGTGTTGAATATTGCAATATTTAACGTTAGCTTTTAGTGATAGTCATTGTGTTCATATTATTAAAAAGCATTGTGAATGGCCTCATTTATTAACCTGTCTACAAGCTATTGTTAATGTTGCATTTGCGTTAACTCGTCTATGTGATGAAAATAAACGAGGTATTCATCTATACGTTCTTTCGTGATTCAGATATGGCCTTGTGATCCAAAGGTCGCGGTTACAAGCTCAACCTTGAATGATGGTTTTAAGAGTTCTTAAAAGCACAGAACCATGTGAGTAAATTTAGGGATATATCAAAAGAACTCAGGATATCACTATGGCAGAGTATTTAGACCACTTGCATGTCACTTAGCTGGCCCGGGTTCAATTCAAGCTGCACGTGGCATTTATGGTGGACGAGTCGGTGACTTGGCGGGTTTTCTCTAGGTTCTCCGGTTTCCCTCGTCATTTCTTCCATGAATTGCTTCATCATCACCTAAAATCTATTTAATTTATATTTCCTATCATCTACTTCCTCATTTTCATATGATGCATAGTCCTGGATTATCTAATCCATAATCTCACTCAGGCAATTAGCTGAGGAGTGGGGAGTGTAAGTCGTCCATATGAGGATGGAGAAGAAAAAGAAGAAATCCCATGGGAGAAAATTCCAGCACAACGGTGAAGCTGACATGAACCTGGCAATTGTCAGCTCATTAACAAAGAAAATTGTTTTTATAAAATAATTCTGATAAACATTAAAAATGGAGTTTGTATTCAAACTTATAAAAACTACAAATAACTAACAGGAGCTGTTTGAGTAATACATTCTACCAATTAAGCTACAATTAACTTATGTTTACATTATTTATATATACATATATATGTATATATAATCACCCACAAAGTCGATAAAGTCGATTTCAAAATTTCACCTGAAGCACTTCAGTGGTCCCCATAATTTAAAAAATGTATTAAAATGTGTCTGGAATACATACAGTGTGCGTCAAATTCAAATATTACAATGATATCATTAATAAAAATCGAGTTCAAAGCCAAAAGGTTAAAACTTCTCTCTCAAACCCTAAATGATTACCACATAAAACAAGCAAAAATCAAAATTGTTTAAGAAAACAGACACTATCTCTTGACATTTTCATGTGATCACTTAGCGCACACGTCACCGAATAGGATCGCAATCATTGCTGCCATATGGCTGTCAACAAAGTCAACACCACCTACCAGCTTTTATCTCAAAAGCAATGCCAACAAGTAGAACATCGAAAATAACAGCAGGGATTTCTGAAATGGAAAATGGTAGCAAAGTCAACTAAGATAAAGTAGAGTGATAAGCATTAATATGTGTAATGTAGAACTAGTGCAATCATTGTTTGCAAAGAAACCGCTGATATCTCGACAGAAACGTTGCTAATGCTGAGGAAATACTTTGACACGTGAAAAAAAAATCATACCAGCATGCTCACAAAGTTTCTTATAAAATTATACTGTCTAAAATGACAGAAAATACTTTGATTACAAGATCCATGACAATACCAGGTGGCTTAAAGGAGTTGCAGAATTCATGGGGATATTTTCAGGTGAAACAGGCCAGTAAATACCTGGCGAGATCCAATTCACACGTCGCGTTTTTGTTTAAATAGTACAACTAAAATTTCTCAGAATTTGCAGGTGTAGCTATGGTAATATTACAAAAGGCAAAACTATCCTGACACCGATAATAACTTTTCAAAAATATATTTGTTTGAAAAATGATTTTAGAGGTTAAAAATTCCAATCTTTTTTTAAAAAGTTATAATTATACAATCATTTAAGTTATTGAAATTTCCCTCATCAAGATTTCTGTGTGTGATTCAAAGTTCTAATTCAGAAAGTATAAACCAATTTTGTCAAATTCTGAGGCGCGTTGGACATTTTGACTATGTAATTTATTTTCATAATAAAATGTACGAAATAATTTATATATTGCAAAGTATTTATCTCATTTGAATGAAATGTGGTATTCATATTAACATAATAACAAAGAAATGACAGTAAAATTTGCAGAAAAATCTATACCGGAATATAGAGATTTGAAATTTCGCTCCCAGTGAGACTTAAACTTTTATTTGCCTTTCTTTTCCGAGATATTTTAAGAAATATTTTGGCTAAAGATAAGTATGTCTTAATTATCTTTATTACGCAGTTGGCTTACCCTCCTCGAATATATGTCTGACATCTCCCTAGGACCTACAAGCGAGTGTAAGGGTCAGAAGCCTGTGGGTGAGCCAACGCACGTAACCACAGAATAAAGTACTGGAACGAGTGGTCGCCCAGTAGCCTGGCAGGAGCGTGATGAAGTAGATTATACGACATGAAAGCGAAATGGATGATAGGAAAGATGACGATGGAGGAATTTGCAAAATGAGTTGCAGGGGAAACCAGAAGATGTAGAGAAAACCCACACACACTCCGTTTTATCCGCCGTAAATCCCAAATGCGAGTGCTTAGGTTGTAACCCAGGCCACCTGGGTGGGAGGCCAGCGGTCTAATCACTTTGCCGCCACTTTAATTATCTATGTATGAAAATATATTAATAAAATTATTAAATGATTATTTTTCCCGAAAATAAGGATACATATTTGTTACATACATAATTGTAACTCCGAATCAAGTGATTATTCAGAAGTATAAAACCATGTACACGGGTAACATGTAATGGAGAGTGAACAGCCAAGCAGAAGTAACATGCATGCACGCGCGCACCTTTGTTTACTTCTATCTCATGAGAGGTGACGTGTGGAGATCAACTTTTGACACCTGACATTCTAGTCGAGGTGCTGCAAAGTCTACGCAGAAAATTTGCGTAATGCATAAATTATCGAATCTGTTCCTACCGTGCTATTATCATCAACACAGGATTTTCGCACATCGTGCATGCGCTAGTCATGTTTGAATTTCTCTTCTCTTAAGCAAACCTTCTCGGGTACGCGTTAACACACATGGCTTCTTTTGGAATTAATAGCGTGCACAAGATTTTTATCCCGCAGGACTTTCTGCGTCCCTGAAAGGTACAACACATTTACCGGGTAAATTTGTGGAGAAAGAACATCTATTACATGTATAAATATCAAAAGATTTATTCATAGCTGTGTTAAAATTAAAAAGAAAAAATCTGATTGTTACACTCAAGTGACTTTCTCTAGCTGCTCTACAAACTTCTTACAACAGATTTTTTGGTTTCTACACAATGCTAATCGAGATAAACATTAGCAGAATGACCTTATTACTTAGCTCCTTGTAAGTAGAAGAGAACTAAGGGAATGTACTAGCCTTAAGTGATAGTCAAATATTTTAAAAGCTATCTTTATGCGATTGTCATTGCAACTCTGTTCTTTACGAAGTTGGCCAGTGGCAGAACAAAAGAGAAACGGACATTTCCTGTTTGAGCAAATTATAAGTACTTCACAATTGAAACCAATAACGAGGAATATCTCGAAAATGGTTACCTCCACAACAAAATCGTAAAGAATAAAATTGTGTGTTTTGACGTGAATTGTGTAGTAAATTTTTGTCTATCTCTTACGGTTTAATAGTTATGCAAAATCCAGCAAAATTCATCCAGAATAAAGAGGTCTTCAAAGCCCATTTTCATAACATTATAAGATATATATTCTATTTGTCGTGAAAATATCTTTAATATGCGGTATTTGATTCAAAATCTACAGAGTCATTTTGAGAAAATCAAAATTTTCGAAATTTCTTCCCTGTAAAGAGTAGTTTGGAGTGGGGGTGGGGGATTTTCTTAAAAATCTTCGTGTTCAATCTTTGGAAGATACTAAATTTATATATCAAGTTTGGTATTTAACCGACTTTTCGTTTTTGAGTTATCGTGTTCAAAGACACGCGAACACGTGGACACACTGACACATGGACACACACACACACCACACACACGGACCTTTTTTTAAGTGCATTTTTTGGATACAGGGAACCCTAAAACGTCTATTTCCGGTGAAAGCTTGGTATCGAATTTTGGATTGAATGCAATAACTTCTCTATAGACTATCTACATAGTACGTGTAGAGAAAGTAAAAAGTAACGTGAGGTATATCGAAGAATAAGCTTCTTAACAAATAGCTTGTTGAATAATGGGTACACAAAGTCTGTGTTTCATAAACTGACTCAGACTTGTTAATATATTTTAATAGGAAATATACACTATATTTCTACATACTCTTAGAAGCAGTTTTGCCTTTGTTAAAGCCCGTATTTCTTGCTATAAAAAACACATACACAACACGTGCGACATCTTGCAGGCAGCAATTCAATTCCGTGGGAACTGAATTCCTGTGGGTTTCTGCGCGGCTAATTATTGTGCACCGCAAGCTTTCACATCTTCACTTGACCTGAATTTCACGGCAGCAGGAATGTTATATTTCATATATATGAAATATAAGCAAATCGAACGAGCTGCCTCTTACCTGCAGTTGATGTTCACACGTGTCGTGTTCCATATACAGGGTGTTAATGAACTACACCGAAATAATTTAATAGACGTGTCTTATATAAGTAATTTCAGATAGGATATGCATGGTCCATGGCTAAACATATCACAGTTACAACCTGTTAAATTGGAATCAAATGTTAAATCAATGTCAGACGAAAACCTGGTTTGGAATATCTTTAAAACTGATACGCAACTTGTTATTCGCGATCTGAAGATTTGCTGGCAAATCTCGAAGAGAGTGCGACACTGTCCATGGATTAACTTCCTACTTGTGTTATGTAGTCTACTCTAGAGAAATTTATTTAATGAATTCTGTGGCTTAATGTGTTGGTGATCCGAAGGTCAAAGGTTCGTTTCCTTCAATGGGTTTAAGTTTTGTTTTTCTTTTCACTGTCTCTACACTTACTATTTAAGTAGTGTATAGAGATGTTGCACTCCACCCAAAAATTCGATACCGAGATATAAGTTTTAGGGTCCTCTGTATCCAAAACATGCAGTTTCAGAAAAAGGTTCGTGTGCATGTCCGTGTACACGTGTGTCTGTGAACACGATAACTCTAAAATGAAAAGTCGGTAAAATACCAAACTTGATATTTAAGTTTAGTATTTAACAAGAATGCGACACGAAGATTTTCAAGAAAATCCCTGCACCCTCAACTACATTAAGGGGAACATTTTTCGAACATTTTGATTTTCTCAAAATTGGCTCTAACGATTTTGATTAAAATCTCTTATATTTAAGAAATAAAATGTATATCATCAATTTTCTGGGAATACTTCTGAAGATTTGTTTATTCTCGATGAATTTTGCGGAGTTTTGCAGCTGGTAAACCGTTTGACCGTTTATGAGATATTCCTTGTTATTAGTTTCAGTTTTAAAATACTTATACTTTTCTCCATACAAATGGAAGTAGTTCAATCACATAGCAAGCAGCTTAAAATATTTTACTATCGATTTAGCCTAGTATACTTTCTTATTGCAAGGAAGCAGGTAATAAGACTCTTTCTGCCAATTTTTTCTCGATTAGCATTAATTAAATAGAAGAATTAGTTGTTTAACAATAATTTATCACAGAGGTGTAGAGAAAGGCATGTGAATGGAACACATCAGCTTTTTAAGTTATGCTATTCACAAATGCGTGTGAAACTTATATACAAACTCTTCCTGTTTTAGTATTGTTTATTAAAGAGTTTTTAGTGGAGTACAAACGTTCCTCTATACAAGATATATGTGATAGATAAACGTCTTATGGTATTATATAAGCCAATATATCTTTTATATTATATAATGTATTCCAGTTATCTTACATTCAATCACAGCATGTTCTGGGTAGCTGTAACCTTCATTACGTCATGTGTAGATGTATGATCTAAGCAGCATTTCCTTCGACGAAGCATTTGTTTTAATTTGGTGTTAACCAATAACCGTTTATTAGGACACGACCTTAGCTTGTAAGGGCCTTGAGCACATAGCTTCATCCCACACACCCTCTTCCATGCAGCCCCACCCACGTGACGTGAACTCACCACCCTGCACTTGGACACGTTTGTCACTGTTCTCGACCACCCTGGTGCCCGCCTGCCATCTCTGAAGGCAACGTTTAACCGTTTACTCTGCATTTAATTATAGTAGTACCTCTCTACTACGTAATTACAGGAAGTATTATATTCCATCCAAAAATTTTATGCCGAAATTTCACCGGAAATACATGTATTAGGTTTCCTAAACACAAATCAATTTTAAAAAAATCGTATGTCTTCCATTGACATGCCTTTCTTTACATCCCTGTAAGAAATTGTCGTTAAAAGACTTATTCATGCATCTAATCAAGATAAAATTATCAGAAATGGTCTTGGTTTTTGCAACCTTGTAGGTAGGAGAGAAATAAGGAATATATAAGAAAAATATAAGTATCATAAAGCTGAAACCAATAACAAGGAATGTCTCAGAAAGGGTCATGTTAGAAAAAAAAAAAAAAAAAAAGAGAGATACATAAATTATGTGTTTTAACAAGATCTAACGGGAGTAAGGGCGATGTGTGCAAATTATAGAGCTATAATCCTTTTCAAATATTTATAATTACAATTAAATCCATCTTCATATCATATTTCAATAACAATCCATTAATAAATAAAATACTCTTCTGGTTGTATGTTTTCGTCTCCCTCTTACGGTGTACCAGTTATGAAAAATTCAGTAAAATTCATCCCGAATAAAGAGGTCGTCACAGGCTAATTCCAGAAAATTCAAAATATACGTTTTATTCAAAATATACGTTTTAATGTCTTTAATAATAATGGCATTTTTAGTTCAAAATCATTAAAGCCATTTTTGAAAAAATCAAAGTGTGGTTTTGGTGGGGGGATTTTCCTGAATATCCACATGTCGCATCCGTAAGAAATATTAAACTTAGATATCAAGTTGGGTATTTAACGGACTTTTCGTTTTAAAGCTATGCTGTCCAAAGACACGCACACGCACAAGACCTTTTTCTAAAACTGCTGCATTTAGGGTGTCTTTATCCTGAGAAAGCTTATTCTTCTCTCAACTTCGTGCTAATAGCTGTATTACTTAGTTCCTTCCAAGTAGAAGGGAAATAAAGGAATACGCTAGACTAAAGCGATATTCAACTCTTTTAAAAGCGGTCGCTATGCGATGACATTGAAATTCCGTTCCCTTTGCCTGAAGTTTTGACAAGCAATATATAGGAAATGCTTAACACTGCAGCAAAAACATATTTGACATAAATTGAGTATTGACGAGATCTACACTTCTTCTGCAGTACGTTTCTTCTATCTCTTTCCAGTTATGCAAGAATAATTCCGAATGAAGAGAACTTCAGAGTTTATATCCAGGAATATCAAAAGCTATATTTTAATTGTCATGTAAACGTATTTAATATATATTTTAATCAAAGCCGTTTGAGATAGTTTTAAGAAAATAGTAATTTCCATAGTATGGAGCCGGGGGATATATTCCTGTTGCAACTTTGAAAGATGCTGAAGTTAAATATGAAGTTTTGTATAAAATAAAAACTCTCGGTTTTGAGCTATACTGCTCACAAATACAAGTCATACTGTTTCACGAGCCCCTGCGGGAACCTTTTTATAAAATGTTTATTTGGATCAGACGACACTAAAATGTGTATTTCTAGTGAAATCTTCGTGTCGAATTTCTAAGTGCAATGCCATATTTACCTACGCTATCTCCAATGTATATGCTTTAGACAAAGCGTGTCTTTTACTTTCTCTATACATACTATGTACATAGTGTATAGAGGAAGTATTGTATTCCACCCATTCCCATTTTCAGAAAAAGCTCCGTGTGTGTATGTGTGTGTGTGTGTGTGTGTGTGTGTGTGTGTGGACAGCATAGCTCAAAAACGAAGAGACCGTTAAATACTAAAATTGGTATTTAGATTTGGTATCTTCCGAGGAAGGGATACGAAGATTTTCAAGAAAATCCCTCCCACCCCAACTACACTTTACATGGAAACATTTTCGAAAATTTTGATTTTCTAAAAAATGGCTCTAACAATTTTGATTAAAATACCGTATATTAAAAACATCTACATACCAAATAAAATGTATATCTTGAATTTTCTGGGAATAGCTTCTGAAGAACTCTTTATTCAGAATGAATTTTGCTAAATTTTGCTTTACTGCTAAACGGTAAGAAATAGACAAAGACTTACTACACATAAAATGTTGATCTGATCAAAACACACAATTTGCCTATGCCCTTTACATTTTTGTTGTGGAGGTAACTGTTTCCGAGATATTCCTTGTTTTTGGTTTCAGTTGTAAGTACTTAAACTTTTCTCAGACAGGAAGTGTCCGTTTTTCTTTTGTTCTACTCCTGGCCAAGCAAGGAAGCGATTTGCAACTACAATCGAATAACGACAGCTTTTAAAACAATTGACTATCGGTTTAGCCTAGTGTATTCCCTTATTTTGTTTCTACATTTAAGGAATTAAGTAGTAGGAGCATTCTGCTAATGATTATGTCGATTAGCAAGGTGCAGGAAGAAGAGCTAGAGAAATTCATGTGAGTGTAACACATCAGATTTTTTTAATTCAGGAGACCCTAAAACCTGTATTTCCAGTGAAGTCTCGATATCAAATTTTTAGGTGGAATGTAATATCTACCTTCTTTACCTATGCACTATTTTCGCGCGCGTATATGTATGTTATTTTGTGTTTGTGTGGGTGTCTGTGAATTATAACACAAAAACGAAAAGTATATTAGATAGGTACAGGTTCAATAGTATATACACATCTTTCAGCAAGATTGGCCATACAGGGCCTGCAGTAGATTTAATTATTTTCGATACTAAATGTTGTATTTAAATTTAGCATCTTCAAAAAATGGGACGATCCAAATTACCCTTTAAAGGGAAAATGTTTCGAAATTAACTGTCTCTAAATGGCTCTAAAATTTAAAATTAATTTTAAATATCATATATATGATTCAAATCTTCTCGGGCTTAATTCAAAATCTTCTCGGGCTTCTAGCCAGGTAAAAACTTGGCTTGACACCAACGTTTCGAAGAAGTGCATCTTCCTCGTCTTCAGGGTGAACTGATCATATATATGATATTTTTATGATAAATATTACTCCATACCATGCGTTATTCCAATAAGAGGGGTCATTTCTCTGCATAATACCACTAATTTAAATTCTTTCAATATTTCTATATATTTTTATTGCTTTCTAAATGTCTAACATTTGTGGGATTTGGCAAATGCAACTTATACACACATTTTATTGTTGTAGCAATTCTGAAACACTCTATATATCCTTCGCGAGATTATGTATTTTCATTCTTAGTATGTTGAGTTTGATCATATATAAATTAATATTATTTCAAATGGTTGCCGTTACTTTACTGCATAACATCTTTGCCGAAAGAAATCCGCCCAAAGGCCACTGCAATAACGTTTTGCCATTCATCTCTCCTCTTTTCCCTGCCTCTATTGCTCCATTAATAAATAAGGTTAGCAGACAGGCGTTGGTAAAACAGAGAAAGATGGGGCTTTCACAAGAATTAACACGTATATAAAGAAACACACAGGACCCTAACATCTTTACCTCTCCCATTTTGCATTTTCCCTCCTCCGGGGCGTGAAAACGAATCCTGAGGGAATACACTTTCCGCCTCGCCAAAGAAGAAGAAGGAGAATAAAAAAGAATCTACGTTATATTCGTCGAGTTGTGGGTGGTTGGTTGATGTTCGCGAGTAAAAGGCTCGCGCGCAATAAATGAAGAATTATGACGTGCATTTCTCGGGTCTCAGCTGCCTCCATCGGGGGAAGAATCAGCAGCCACTAAGAAAATAGCCCATCCGCCATCCCCATGTGTCTACATACACACACTGGAATACGTAAGTAGGGAAAAGTGCTTTAAAGTACCGCTCCCTTTATATATATATATATATACGTGTCGGGGATGATGCTATGTGGGCGCGAGGCATCCGTAATATAAAGCCAAGGTACTAATGAGAAAACGCTTTTAAGAAAAAGGAATAAACTAATGGCAGTGAGACATTTTAATGTGTTTTTGTAATACCCGCAGTGGCTGTTATGAGCGAGCAATTTCAATGCTGGAAAACAATGCAAACTCACCACTTCGACCTCATTGTTGCCAGCTACAAAATGTCTTGGTTTATTGTAAGTGTCCTAAATATTAAAAACATGATGTGATCCATTCATAAGATCTTTCTCTACATCTCTTAACAAATTGTTAAAAACTTGTTCTTCTATCTACCTCATGCTAACCAAGATAAACGTTAACAGAAAAGGCCCTATTATTTGCTTTCTTGTGAGTAGAAACGCAATAAGGGAGTATACTAGACTAATGCGATAGTCAAGTATTATAAAAGGCCTAACATTTGTGTTTTTTGGAAATTTTCTCCATCTAAAGGATGGAGGATTTTCTTAAACTCCTTTTGTATCTCATCCTTTGAAGATGCTGAACTTAAATATCAAATTTTGTATTTAACCCACTTTTCGTATTCGTTATCATGTTCTGAGGCATGGACATACACATGGGCCTTTTTCCAAAAATGTTCTTTTTTGGAATTGTGGATGGAATATAGTACCTTCTCTACCTACTATGTATATAGTACGTACAGAGAAAGTAAAATTTTATTTGAATAATAAAAATTACCATAAGGATCACTAAAGCTTAAACAAATTTAGTATTAGTAGGGATTTATGTCTTGCGCGTTATGATTTCTTTTTCACTTCAACTAGATACAATGTAATACTACCACACGTAATAGATAAAATAACGATAGAAATGACAGTTCCATCTCTAGCTACCAATAGATGCTGAATTATAGTTGGTTCAAATAAAGGGTGGAGAATTGACTTATCACAATCTGTGATAAGACTTCATTTTGCAGATACGCACCGAAATGGAAGTCACGTGCATATAAAGAAACATAATATGCCTGATGTACAGACGCATAAGCGTGAACTAGAGCTTAAGGTGCATTTATACGTTGAAGATTATGATTCTATTAAAATTACTCAAGTTTTGGACTTTGTGTCATATAATAGCAAATTTTTCTAGTTTTCAAGAATGTAAAGTCTGTATAACATTTCTTACAAAAATGGGTTTAAGTTAGGATTTCATACCACCCTGCACTGATAATTAATAAGAACATTGTTGTAATTACAATCCAATATTTCTCTGAACTAAAATGTTCAACATGTTTTACAGTTTTAAATCACAAAGTAGTAGTCTTAAACTTACTTACTTACCTTGAATTAACTCATTTTTACATCATTAAGTTAAATAGGCAGGAAATTATACGTTTCAACTTCTATTGCCTTCATCTACGTTAAATGCATTCTATAGTGATCAAAGTCCAATCAAAATACAGTTTATATAAATACTTGTTTTGAATTATTACTAGAAATATTTGAAGTTCACATCATTGTACGTGTTTAGAAAAGCATATTAGTTTTGAAATCTGAGGTATCTGCAGTTTTATAGATGTTGCAATGTTTTAAAAAAATGTGAAAAAGTCTTCAATTTCGAGTCTTTTCACGATGTTCAAAAATATTTTAACTTTTTATATTGCAAAACGCTTTTAATTTACCGTGCCAAACAACACCAACATTTTTAAAAAGATTGGACTAATTTCTTCCCGACGTGCATATTCCTTAATGGTAAATAGGTGATTTATTAACGATGATACACATTCTATACAACCAAAGCTTTTCATAACTTGGGGCTATTACATGCCTGTTCAAGAGTGGGATTTTGAAGATATTGTTAATTATTTATCTTTAGCAGTTGATATCATCAACAACTGCCTGTCAGAAATGAATACCTTGTATATTCTGAACAAGAATGAAAACATGTTTCTACTTATTGTTTCTTTGCTCGTGTTTTGTTCTTTAAAGAATAATGCTAAATGACTCCAACCTCGAGCAATGATACTTGTAGTACATTAATTTGTTTACTCAGGTTTATCTTCTCCTGCAAGTCTTGTAAAAGTTTTTAATTAGAAACATGTTTTGCTTTTCTCTTTCCTTCCTATTGTGAGCCTGTAGTGAGAGGAACAAAGCTACAAACCAACAATTATATAGCCTGCCAATTAATAACTCTTAGACTGCGTGTCGAATCCACTGGGCGCGTGTATTTTTAATACCTCAGTAGTGTAGGCATCCTTCCAGCAGAGCAGCAAAGCAATGAAGTTCACAATTCCCAAATTGAAAGCTCTTACTTCCCCCACTGCAGTGACTTCCAAATGACTCTTGTTACGTAACAATGACTAGGGAGACAACAATAACCTATGGCGCTTATCTCTCTGCTTCAAATTAGTTCCCTATAGCGCCTTGAAACAAAAGACGATCTCGTGTAGGAAGGACAAAAAAAAAAAAAAGAACGACCCGTAGTCTTCAGTTTGTTAATTACTTGTACCATCCTCCTGTTAAATTAGACTTGTAATCTTTTTTTCCTCACCTCTCCTCTGTTCCACGAGTTGTATTAAGACTGCAAGTTGGACGTTTAGTATGTTACAGAATGTCCTAAAATGTTTCTGAGAGGAAATGAAACAGCTCCCTGTCGTGGGACCATTACCGTTCATTACCTCTTTGGTTTGCATACTAACATTGGAATCAGTGCAGAAACCGAATGTGAATAAATGAATCTCAGCTTGCGATTAATTCTCTAAGAACAAATCTCTCACTTAAAGAAATAGCATTAGCAGTAATAGTAGTAGTATTAGTTTAACTGAGCTCGTGGAGTTTTCCTGCAGCTTCAGTAACAGTAGTAGTTGGTTGATTAGTTGGTACATTTCGGAGGAATTTTCAGCCAGGAAAATGACGGGCGACCGGACCCCAGTGCGTCTCTAACATAATCCAAACAGTTCTTCATCGCGAATCGGGGAACGCAAGGTGCCCGCTCCCTAGGTCTAACAGAACCCCCATGATCCTCAGACGACTCCAAAGGCACCCAGTGGCCGAGGGCTGTATTTCCAAATCACATACATCCCCACCACCGACACTTACAAAAAGAGACCGGAATGAAAAACACCCGACCCATGGGTCAGGGAGTTGCGGGAATCGAACCCATGATCTCTCGAATGCCAGTCCCAACCCAAACGGCTGAGCCACAGTAGTAGCAGCAGCAGCAGTAGTAGTATATGAGGGGAATATAGGAGTTTATTATTTCCGTGTGTTTGTGTATGTGTGTCTGTATGTGTGTGTGTGTGTATGTGTGTCTGTAGGCAGCATATTCCAAAACCGAAAAGTCAAGCTGAATATCAAACTTGGTATGTAAATTTAGTATCTCCAATGGATGCGACACGACAATTTTCAAGAAAATACTCCCGTCCCCAACTAAGCTTTACATGTAACATTTTTAGAAAATGTTTATTTTCTCAAAAATGGCTTTAACGATTTAAATTAAATCTTTGAGCTATTTTTATGTAAAAAGATATGAATATCCTGAATTTTCTGGGAAAGACCTCTGTATTCTCCTGCATTTTGGATGACATTCATAAATCGTAAGAGAAAAATAGACAAAAACTTTCTACACAAAAATGTAGTTCTCACTAAAACACACATTTTATGGCATATACATGTTTTTTTGTATGATCGTTTCCGAGATGTTCCTTGCTATTTGTTTTAGCAAGCGGTAAGTCAACTTTAGATTTATCTCTTTTGTTTTAGTAACGTGAATGCAAAAGAGAATAGAATTTCAATTGTTTCACATAGCGATAGCTTTTGAAGGATTTGGCTGTTGCTTTAGCCTAGTATATTCTCTTATTTCCCTTCTACTTACAAGGAAACAAATAATACGACCATTTCTGCTAAGGTTTATCTGAATTAGCGTGATATAGACATAAAAATAATCTTTTGCAAGGAAAGCTTGTTTGTAGAATAGCTAGAGAAGGTCATGCGAATGAAATACATCAGATTTTTTTATAGTCACATATTTCTTTGTTCAAAATGATTACTTATCGTCATAATAATAATTTTCTAGATTATTACTTTCACAGTCATATGTATGAATACAGCGGTTGTTCCTTTGTGTTGTAACAAAGCTGAAATGCAACTGATAAACGATAAGGGGTAGAAGTCCAGTAAGAAGCGGAGACAGATTACATGGGAAGGTATAGGCGGGGTATTGTTACGGTAGAAAGAGACAGAGAGGAATTATTACTTGGAAGACCTACCTTGGCTAATAAGCAAACTCCCAGTAACAAAGCTATTGACAAGGAAGAGATTTATGATCAGGGAGGAGGTGAGGTCCAGCAAAGAGCAAACACGGGGTTCTGAATGAGCTCTCTGGAAAATAAGCATTTCAATAAAAGAGCACAACGTCTGTAGCTCTGGGCCAGTGTTTATGCGGCAGCTTAACGCATCATGTATGAATATTTAAAGCAGAGTCATTCATCTCTTAGGGTTCTTTTGTTTCTCTTGTTTAATAGCTGTTTATTTAATGTCACTTTAACTGATGATCGAGGCTTGGTTGTCATATACTTTTAATGAAAGTTTTCTAACCAACGATTGAGAAAGTCAAAGCCTGCTGCCTAAAACGATTCCTAGGAATAGGGAAGTCAGCGCCACCGAGGCTAACATACGTACTACATAAAGAAACTCTTTTTCATCGAGGACAACAGAGCACAGTTCTGGCTACCAAATATAAAATTCTATTAAAAGACACTAAATCTACTAAATAAGAAAAAAATCTGTTTTGTTCCATTCACATGACTTTCTCTGCATCTCTGCAACAAATTATCGCTAAAAAGCTTATGCTTCCATTTATTTCCTTCTAATCAGAAAAAATTAGCAGAAGTAGTCTTATTACTTGCTTACTTGTAAGTAGAAACGAAATAGGTTAAAGTGATAGTCAAAAGCTGGTTGCTATGTGATTGAAGTTCCATTGTTTGTATGGACAGGAGTTGACAAATTCCTGTATGAGAAAAGGATAAGTTTTTCAAAGTTGAAACCAAAAACAACGAATACCTTAAAAACGATCACCTCCACGAAAAGAAATTATATAACATAAATTGTGTGTTTTAATGTGCTCTACATTTTCTGTGGAGTAAGTTTTTACCCGCCTCTTAGGGTTTAGCAGCTATGCATAATTCCATAAAACTCATCCAGAATAAAGTGGTCTTCAGAGGCTATTCCCAGAAAAATCAAGATATACATTTTATTTTTCAGGTAAATGTCTTTAATATACGATATTTTAATCAAGATCGTTAGAGCCATTTTTTAGAAAATCAACAGTTTTGAAAAAGTTCCACGTAAAGGGTAGTTAGGGGTGGAGGTGTTTTCTTGAAAATCTTCGTGTCGCATCCTTGGAAGATCCCAAACCTATATACCAAGTTTGGTTTTTAACGGACTTTTCCTTTTTGAGCTATGCTGTCCATAGACACACACACAAACACACACACACACACACACACACACACACGCACAAGCACACGGACCTTATATAAAATGCTGTTTTTAGATACAGGGGGACCCAAAACATGTATTTCCGGTAAAATGTCGGTATCTAATTTTTGTGTGGAATGCAATACGTTCTTTATACACTAAATACATAGTATGTGTAATGGTTACCATGCTATTTTCATATACCCAAGGTCGCGGGTTCAAATCTGGCGGACGACGATGGATTTTTTTTTTTTTTTTTTTTTTTGTGTGTAAAAATCCTTAGCATGGCTTACTTCGGAAGGGAAGCAAAACCGTTGGTTCCATATTTAGCTTTACGGCACATAAAAGAACATCAAGCCTGATAGAGAGGCCTGTGAGCAAAATTAAGCGGTCTTTCACGCCCAATTTAGAATGGGAAGCTGAGAACCACGGTAGTTAAAGAGCGTCCATAAATAAACACGCCATCTCATTTTACAGAACAGACGCCATAACGCAGAAGCGTGGAAGCAGCCAAATCCGACACATAGTGACAAGATATGCAACTTGCCGGAACCAAAGATTCCACCAACCGGAAGAAGAATGCGTGTGTTAAATGTGCAACACAGTGTGCTCAAAACTGCAAACAAAGGACAATCTCAATAATAAGACTTGGACAAGTATAAACTATATATCATCATGGACGTTATGCAGTTAATCTGTTTATACAGTAAACGTTTTCAAAACGTTTTACTTTATTTGACCCTAAATTTAAATTTAATTCGGATTAAGTTAAAATTATACATACACTTATTACCTTCTCTGCAATCTTCCTATAGTAATTAAGAAGAACTATCCAGAAATTGTTTTCACTTTCTGTAGCACGAATGTTTATAGAAAGCATAGAATGTATTGTTTTCCATTCGAACTGAAATGTTCCGGAAATACATGTTTTGAGGTCCATGGATCAAAAACTCATGTTTACAAAAAGGTCCTTGTGTGTCTCCTGAGTGCCTGCCCATATATGTGTGTGTGGGGGAACCGGAGGACACGGAGAAAACCCGGCGCTGTTTTGTCCACCACTAATCCCACATGCGGGCCACCTTAGTGAGAGGCATCGTTCACGGCGCGGCCTCTGTGTGTGTGTGTGTGTGTGTGTGTGTGTGTGTGTGTGTGTGTGTGTGTGTGTGTGTCTGTAAGAGCATAATTCAAAACCTTGGTATTTCTCAAGGATGAGACAGGACATTTTAAAGACAATCCTCCCCAACTTGAAGATGGAAACAACTTAGAAAAGTTTGATTTGCTCATCAAACGTTTCTAACGTTTTGTTAAAAATGACATATATTAAAGAAGCACGAGAACGTAAACGTATATCTTGAATTTTCTGGGATTAGCCTCTGAAGTGCTCTTCATTTTGGATGACATTTACATAACTGGTAAGCAGTAAGAGAGAGAGAGACAAAAGCTTACCACACAAAAATGTAGATCTCGTATAACACAGGTATGTCCTTCACAATTTTTTTTTTTTTTTTTTTTTTTGTGTAGCTATTTCAGAGGTATTCCTTTTTATTGGATTTAATTTTAAAATGTTTATACTTTTCTCAAACAGCAAGTCGTCTTTATGCAGTTGTTGTAACTACTGAGCTACCATAATAACATTCCGATAGAGAGTTAAATTCTGCAACTGATTCGCGTTTTTCCCGATAAACAAGGAGATCTCAAAATATTTTGAGATGACATGCCGTATTGGCGACTTACATGTCGAAGTACTTTAAGTCCCGGGCTTCATAGTTGAACCAACCATTAGATCAATCATTGGCAATTATTTTTTTCTTCTAAACTACTGATTGTGTAGGACAGGATTGACTCTACCATTCCAAATATTAGACAGGTTTGTATGTGGCTGCCATGATACTGTGGCATAGCTCGGCGAACAGTGCGTGGAAGTAACGCTCTCCTCTGTTTATGGTGTGGCATTGTTGCTCTCATTAATCATATTTCTCTGGTTTCTAAACTGTATTCTGAGGTAATAAAAGGTGATCTCAAACTACAAAACCTAGGAATCCGATAGCTAATATGGCACAAATTATACCAACCATAATTTCTAAAACATAAAATATAATATTCCGATATCTATGGTTTGTTGAGAACAAATGCCATCAAAAATAACAATCAAGGTCAAAACAGTAACATCTAAGCTAATCTTTAAATCACGCTGCTCTGTTAAGTAATAAAGTTCAAATTCTTGCTGATTTTCCTATTCATAAAGACTGTATTGAACTTGCGTGAGCGAGTCACGGAAGTTCAGCGTTTTTCATACGTACAATTTGCGATCCAAGAATAACACTAATGGAACACGTTGACTAAATGTTTTATCAACAAATACTCGTTACAGTGGCTAATTTGCGAGCCCTTATTGCGAGTAGGCAGTAACAAAGTATACCTTGCTCTCTTGCATTATACATAGGTACACACAATGGTAAATGACACGGGCCTAGTTGGATGCCACGGTCCTTGTAAAAACTCTGAACATTCGATGGTTCTCTGCATATTTGTAACTGACGTAAACACTATGAAATAGTGATATAATACGGTGTTTGTTAACACTGTATTAAGTTTAAAACATTATAACGAAAATAGTATTCTTGAAATGTAGCTTTAAGGAATCAAAACCTTGTTACAAATATGACAATAGGTAATTAATTTATGTTTGAACTGTTTGAAGACAGGAGAAAATTAAAATCGGTGTTTAGGTAGATTCCAACTTGAACATATTGTGTATGAGAAAACTTCAATCCAGTACGTTTATCATTTATTTGATAATAAATATTAAAAATTTAATTGTTTAAAGATTTTATTTTTAATTTATATTAATTGAAGTTTCTGGCTTTATATTGACTTCCAACTGAAGCCACACCGTTTATTCTTTATTTTCTTTACATCAGTAGAAATTAGACAAAAAATTACACTTTGCTGTGGTGAAATAAAAGTAACAAAACGGGTATGTTTCAGGAAATTAAAAATTTCTATCCTGGGTCACTTGGTAAATTTATACATGAATGAAATAGGTAAAACCTTTTTCTTTTTTAATTTTATTTTATTTTACGCTACTTTATAAGCTTGGTCATATCGTCACGGAACTGTTCGGTAAGATACCTCGCTGGCGTTATTTGGTCTTTTAAGGTTTCATTCCCCAACCGATACTACCTTCGTTCGCACGAAGCAGATGATGTTAGAGGGCCGTCCAATCTAGCTGACATCCATAGTCGGATGGGAAAGTGCAGCTAGCCTTTTAAGGTCTCATCTCTATACACCATATCTACTAATTAGCTCCACGAACCGATTTTGTTATCGATTATAAAAATGTTTAATTTCTTGTCCTAATTTTTGATTTTATATTAATATTTGTGAATTAAATTAGTTTAAATAAAACTCCTGTTTATGTAATAAGAACTTCCGTCAAACCTACTGTTTTCATTCTGTGTAGCGCATTTACCATTTATTATCAGTTTTGCTACTATTTTACATGGAGGTGGACGTTTGTGTTATGGTATGAAATACCTATTCTGGTATTTACCTTACTGACCGAAACCATGAAGAATTTTAATATTTTATTTTACGTTACTTTAAGAGCTTGATCATATTGCAACGGAACTGTTCGGTGAGATACCTCGCTGGTGGTATGTGGTAAGCAGTAAGATTTCATTCCCAAACCGATACTACCTTCTTTCGCGCGAAGCAGATGATGTTGGAGGGCCGTCCACTCAATCATCCACAGTCAGATGGAAAATTTCAGCTAACCTTTTAAGCTAAATTCCATACACCATACCTACCAATTAGCTCCATAAGCAGATTTTTTATCGATTATACACATTTTTAATTTCTTGTATTACTTTTTGATTTTGTGTTAATAGTAATTCATTGTAATGTAATAAAGAACTCTATCCACCTACTGTTTTCATTCTTTGTGGATATAAGGTACTTTCTCTATATGCACTATGTACATAGTGTATAGAGAAGGTATTGCACTCCATCCAAAAATTCGATACCGAGATTTCACCGGAAATATATGTTTTAGGATCCCCAATATTTAAAAAAAAAAAGGCATTTTCACAAAAAGGTCCGTGTGTGTGTGTCGTGTGTCAGTGTGTCCGTGGTTCTGTGAACACGATAACTCAAAAACGAATAGTCGGTAAAATACCAAACTTGGGATTTAAGTTTAGTATCTTCCAGGGATGCGACACGAAGATTTTGAGAATAATCCCCCCACCCCAACTATCCTTTACATGGAACTTTTTTCGAAAATTTTGATTTTCTCAAAAATTGCTCTAACGATTTTGATAAAAATTTCGTATATTAAACATATTTACCTGACAAATAAAATGTATATCTTGAATTTTCTAGGAACAGCCTCTAAAGAGTAGTTTATTCTGGATGAATTATACGGAATTTTCCATAACTGCTAAACCGTAAGAGATGTACAAAAATTACTACACAAAAAATGTAGAGCACGTTAAAACACACAATTTATGTTATATACATTTTTTTCGTGGAGTTCGTCGTTTTTGAGACATTCCTTATTTTTGGTTTCTGCTATGAAAAAACTTATATTTTTCTCATACAGGAACTTGTCAACTCCGATCCATATAAACAAAGGAAGTTCATTGACATAGCAACCCGCTTTTGGCTATCACTTTAACCTATGGTAGTCCCTTATTTCGCTCCTACTTACAAGGAAGCAAGTAATAGGAGTATTTCTGCTAATTTTTTTCTGATTAGCATAAAGTAAATAGAAGTATAAGCTTTTTAAGAATAATTTGTTGCAGGGATATAGAGAAAGTCATGTGAATGGTACACATCAGATTTTTAGTTTTTATAGTGTTTTAGACTGAAGATGGAAGATTGTGTGTGGTACGAAATACGTAACGTGGTATTTATCTTGGCGACTGAGAGAAACCATGAAAAAGCAACTGCCAAACAGTTTGGCCCATGACCTAAATACGCAACAGAGACGTTACCTCCTAAGTGCTCCCGCTCGGTTTAATAATCATAATCTTATTTCAATCTGAAGAGTGACAGAAGTATTGCTTTGCATTTCATTACACAATTTGTTTACAAGGTGTTTCAAAGGCACTCTATTTATCAATCGATATAATTATCGTTTTATTGTTTGTCTTGAAGAGTGTTTTCTGGTGTTCTTTGTCTGGACACAATGCAGGCATATCGGCAATCTCATTATATCTGAGATATGTTTAAAGCCTTACCTCGGTAGGCAAGGTTACACAAAGTCGACATTCTCCATATATCATCTTGCTTGCCCTGGCTGCAAATGCCCCAGCATTATACTCCACTGTTATGTAGATTAACACATAAATCTCATTTATTGATGGTAAACAACAGAGGCAGAGAAATGGTAGTAGCTTCCTTATCGATATACTATTTCTATTTAACAAGGTAAACGGAATAGGGCTACTGCGGTTGACTAGACAACCATATACACATAAATATTTTATTATTTCTCAAGCAGGTATGTACGATACACACAGCAGATAGACAAGGTAGTATATTCCATCCAAAACATCTGATGTGAGGCATTCATGTGACTTTTCCTACCTGTTCTGCAAACCAACTATTCTTACTAAAGATTATTCTTCTTTCTACAGCATGCTAAACGAAATAAACAATTACTATTTAGTTCTTTATAAGCGAAAGGGAAATAAGGGAATATATCAGACTAAAGCGATAGTCAAATATTTTAAAAGCCGATCGATATGTGAACAATTGAAGTTCTGTTCACTTTACATTTCTAGAAAACAAAAGAGAGATGCAACAAAAGGTAACGTCGTTTTGAGAAGATATCTCGAAAACTTTGCACCAAAAATGTATGACGTAAATTGTATGTTTTAAAGAGAACTACATTTTTGCCGTTGTAAGTTTTTGCGTATTTCTTACGGTTCACCAGAATTCATCAAGAATGAACAACTCTTCTAACCCCAGAAAATTCAAGATATGCATTTTATTTGAGGTATAAATAGCCTTAATATACGATATTTTAATCAAAATCATTAGAGCAATTTTTGAGAAAAACAAAATTTTCAACTTTTTTCCAATCTTCGTGTCGCATTCTTGGAAGTTAAAAAATCTAAATACCAAGTTTGGCATTTGACGTCTTTTCGTTTTTGAGCAATGCTATCCACACACACATATACACACATACACACACACATGGGATCTTAAAACATATATGTCCGGTGAAATCTTGGTATATAACTTTTAGGTGGAATATAATTCTTCCTTTATACACTATATGCATAGAACGTGTAGAGAAATTAATTAGATACCAAGATTTCACAGTAAACATTTATTTTGAGGACCCCTGAATGCAAAAAATGTTATAAAGTGCTCCGTATGTGTATGTGTGTGTCTGCCAGTTTGTGTGCTAGTCTGTAATTTCAGTATCTTCCAAGGGGGGGAAAAAACCTTGCATGGAACTTTTTTCAAAAAAAATTAAGATTATTTTTTTTTAAAAATGACTGACGATTTTAATTAAAATGACTTTAAAATTTTAATTATAATTCCATGTTATTGGTTTCAACTTTAAAATACTTCAAGCTTTTCTAAAACGGGAGGTTCTGATACGTTTCATCTCTTTTGTTTTACTCCTGGCCATGGAAAGGGGATCGAAAATCAATATCAATCCCTAACCACAGATTTTTTAAGATTTTACTATTGCTTCAGTCATATTCCCTTATTTCCCTTCTACCAAGAATACGACGTGAAGAAAAATCGCCCACCCCAACTACCCTTTACATTAAATATGTTTCGAACATTTTCTTTTTCTTTAAAATGACTAACGACTTTGATTAAAAAAACATATGTTCAAGATACTTTTATCACAAACGAAATGTACATCCTGAAATTTTGAGAATAGCCTCAAAAGAACTCTGCATTCTGGATGACTTTTTTATAACTGATAAATCGTAAGAAATATACTACACAAAAAATGTATATCTCTTTAAACCACACATAGATTTTTATATGTAAAGTAATCCTTTTCCGAGAGTTCGTGTTATTGGTTTCAATTTGGGGCTACTTAAACTTTTCTCAAGCGCAAAAATTCAATTTTCGTTTCATCTCTTGTTAGAATGTTAAAGGGAACCGGATTTCAGTTGTTCCACATAGCGACAGTTTTTAAGATTTGACTATCGTTTTATACTAGTGTATTCTCTTATTTCAATTCTAATTACATGAAAGCAAATCATTTTACCATTTTAGCTGATGTTTATGTCGATTAGCATGAAGTACATGAAAGAATAATCTTTTTTAAGGAAAGATTGTTTGTGGAACACCAAGAGCAGGTCTGTGAAGGGAACCATTCCATTTTATTTCTCTTACAAAGTTAGGGAGGTTCAGAAAATGTTTTAGTATTAGAGGTGAACTACACTCGGTAACCAGTTTCGAAACCGGAAATGCTACTTTCATAATCGTAATAAAATGCACCCTGCAAGAGGTCAGGAAGGGGCATAGGAAAGTCCGATATTGTTGGTTTCTTATCTTAATAAGACGTGAGTTGCATTGAATGGTATCGATTGTGAAGGCGCTACCTATCAGCGGGAGATAGCAAAGGAAACAGAGGGGGCTACTTCTATCTATATAATTTTGACAGTTTGATCTCGGTTGTAATTTGTCTGCTCGGCGGGATCGTTGGGCCCCTCCTACACTGCAGCAGAAATGATTGAGTGAACTCGTGCTATATAACCGCTACTTGCACCTTTTATCGCATCGCTTACCACAAAATCTGCAGAGCCTGCGGGCCCCAGCCCCTTCCTGCTTTAAATGCTCGAGTTGAAATTACTCCTGATTATATTATTAATAAACAACTTATTAAGCCCTCTACGTATAATAAAACTGTCACGAAAACGATCAATGAATAACCAATGTTATTAGAGCATTAAATACCATAATAAGGACAAAAAATGTCACAAATTTTAATTGTTTTCTCACAGAAACCGTGTGTAGGACAGGAGTTGGATTGGTAGAATCAAACTGATCCACGAATCTCTCGGTCTCTAGCCAGTTGTTCTACCACTGAACTATCGGCGTTGCATTGAATTTCTCATGGAGTCAGTTGAGAAGGTCAATGCTATGCCGGGATGTTGTCATGATAGCTCAGTGCTAGAGCAACCGCCTAAAGACCGGGAGATCCGTGGTTCAAATCCCGGTTGTGGCAATAAATGTTTCAGTCTGACTCTACCTATTCATTTTTAAATGTTTTTCCACAAGGGAACAAACTATTATTATGTATCATATATAATGATAAAATGTAATGATCACTGATGAACAGATATATAAAATACTTCCGTGTTGACAACTATTAAGGAGATATAAATGCATTTACTATATCTACCACGTAAATATCCAAAAATCCAAATCCGAGAAACCTTTGTAACACTGGTATTGAGGTCCCCTGAATAAAAACCATTAAAAGGACTTTGTATGTGATTTGTGTCTACTAACAATGTAATTTAACAACGAAAAGTCGGTTGAATATCAAACGTAGGGTTTAGGTTCAGCATTTTCCAAGAATGCACCACGAAGATTTTAAAATAATCCCACCCCAAATCGTCCTTGTGCCTACTACCTACACTGTATGTACATATGTACTAGAGAAAGTAAAATGGATAGGTAGGGAGACTACCATTTCATTTAAAGAATTATAAACCTAGAGAGAAAAGAAACATTGAAATACTAAAACATATAGGTTGCTGGAGACAGTAATGTCTAATGTGTGCAGGAAGAGAAAGAAAATCTAACAAATCCGGGTAAACTGTTTATTAATTAGGTCTAGACATACTTCTTTCACTAATGAGCCTGCTGTTTGGAAGCATATAATCACAATATTTCCTTTTGATTCTCTGAGAGAAGTAAAGACAGACAGCTCAATATGGATTAAGGTAATGCATCTGTAAAATTAGATCAAAAGTAATAGAGAATTGAAAAATTATTTTGATTGATGATGATTCTAAACTTTAAGAAACTACATCATTTTTCCCATTTGGCGCACTCTTAACTTCAAATTATTTGAAGCTATAAATGGGCAGCCGCATGCTTATTAATAGGCACCCCAAACTTTAAACCTTATTTTCTCACTTTTCCATACTCACAATGTGCCACATAATACAATTTTTCTCTAATATGTTTCAAACTTTTTATACTATCTCTTAAGAGCACATTAAATAAAATAATCATATTAAGTTTTCGAAATAATGCTCTAATTTTAATAAATAAATTATTACATTTTGAAATATCAAGACCTTTGGAAAGTACAAAAATAATGCTTTCTATACTAATTAAAAATATAAATCAGATCTGTTGTTAAACTCTTTTTCTGTAAAACTGGATGTTTTAAAATGCATCAAGTGGCAAATTTTTATTAGAAAAATGAATTTAGGCAGCAAAATATTATTTAAATAACCATTTGGGCTATAATTTTGTTACATGGTAGAGATATCACTATTACGGTGTGTAATAACTGGTATAAAATTCAATAACATAATGTGGATTTTCCAAATTTCACAGATACATCAACTTAAATATAAACAGACCTAAGCCAAGAATGAAAAGCATCTTTGAGAAACTTGTAGATTTACTCCCCTTTGTGATGCGAGACCATCTAGCTGTCAACCATGCCACTGACAGATGGATCTGGTAAGAAGCCCTGATAAATCTTATTATTAAGGAGCATGATTCTGTCTTTGTTTTCATCTGCTGTGTAACACCAGTGTGCCCCTCCCTCACCTCCGCTAGCAAACATAGATTCCCGCTGGGGCAGCATTCAAATCTCATTTCCTGCGTATAGGCTACCCATGGGGAAGAAACTGGGGTTACTAGGCTCATAATTAGCCACCAAGAGGAAGTTACAAGCTTCCAAACTTAGCTCTGGAATTGGAGAATATCACCCCCGCCCTTGTTTCTTCGTTCCCAGTTGACTTCATCAGCAGCCGTGCGATAGGCAAAGAGAATCAAGTTACTCTTCTCCAATAACCTGAATCCTATGCTCTTTGTAATCATAGCTCACCGCCACACAAAAATCTGATGTTCTCTTTCACAAACACATATTCCTGACAAAATATTCATTTATCTACATCATGCTAATTGAGATAAATCTTAGCAGAAAGTATCTAATTACTTGCTTTCTTCTGAGTAGAAGGTACTAGGCTGAAGCAATAATAACATTTTTTATGTGAACAATTGAAGTTCGGTCCGCGTTGCATTGCCAGTAAAACAGACATGAATAGAAAGGCGATCTCGTATCAGAAACGTTATGTAGGTTATTTAAAATTGGAATCCATAACAAGGACTTACTCGAAAACGCTCAACTCTACAACAAAAATGTACAGGACATAAATTGTGTGCCAAAGGATGCGTAGAGAAACTAAATAAATAAAGAATTACATTGTTACACAGCTTATAGTTGAGGGATTTTCATACATTTCATTAAAAGAAATATTATTCTAATATTATAGGCTCAATTCTCTCAGCCGCAACTAAGGATACCTTTTGGCCGTTCGACAATGCCTTCATATTTCCCAAGGGAATCGCTATTACCAAATCACCAATAGGCACCAAGACACCCAATGGCCTGCTTCTGTAGACAACATGTCCAATATCTGTCTCCAAGGTTGGTCATCATGCAGAATCTCGCGTGTATCATGAACTCTCCCCCAAACCATTTGTAGTAATGGTTCAAATGTTCAACAGGGGTTTCTGAATACCATCAACAGCTCCTATAGTCACTGAAACCAATAAATCTTTCCCACAGGCACACGCATATCGGACGCAAACGTACGCACTCGCACAAACATGCATATAACCTGTTGTCCTGCAGCAGTTGAACATTGACAAAGTTTGCAGTTGTGTCTGTTTTAAAAGCTGTCACCATGCAACTGTCATTGAAATTTGTTTCTTTGAATCAGCAAGAGTAAAACCAAAAAAAAACAAGGAGTTGAGAAAAGTAAAAGTATATTTTAAAAATGAAATCAATAACTAGGAATGTCTCTTAGCTCTACAACAGAAATGCAAAAGAGCTAAATTGTGTGTTTTGACCAGATTTACATTCTTGCGTAGTAACTTTTTGCCTATCTCTCACAGTTTAACAGTTATGTAAAAGTCACTCAGAATGAAGAGGCCTTTAGAGGCTATTCTAGGATTCAAGATGTACATTTTATTTTCCATGCAAATATCTGTAAATACGGTATTTTAATCATAAATTTTAGAGATATTTTTCAAAAAATAAAAATATTCTAAATATTTTCTATATGAAAGGTAGTTTGAGTGGGGAGAATTTCTTGAAGATCGTCACGCCGCATCCTTGGATATATTAAACTTAAATAGCAAATTTGATATTTAACGGCTGTTTCTTTTGGAGCTATGCTGTTCAAAGACACACATACACACACACACACACACACACACACAAGTTGACGTTTTTCTTAAAGTACTTTTGTTTTTACTTTCTCTACACGTACTATGTGCATCCAAAAATTTGATACCGAGATTTAACCGGAAATACATGTTTTAAGACTCCCTGAATAAAAAAACATTTTTAGAAAAATGTCGGCGAGTCTCTCTCTGTCTGTGTGTGTTTGTGTTACTACAGCATAGCTCAAAAACAAAAAGGTATTTAAGTTTGATATCTTCCAAGGATGCCACACGAAGATTTTCAAGAAGATAGCCACACCCAACCGCCCTTTATATGGAAACATTTTCGAAAATTTTGATTTTCTCAAAAATGACGTTAACGGTTTTGATTAAAATCTCTTTGTATTCAAGATATTTACAAGAAAAATAAATTGTATATATTGAATTTCCTGGGAATAGCCACTGGAGACCTCTTTATTCTGGTTGAATTTTACTGAAATTTGCATTACTGGTAAGAGATATAGAAAAACTTACTACACAAAAAATGTACAACTTGAAAAAGCACACAATTTATGTCATTAATAATTTTTTTCGTGGTGTTAGCCGTTTTCCAGATATTCCTTGTTAGTGATATAAAATACTTTAACTTTTCTCATGCGGGAACTTGATAGCACCTGGCCACGCAAGAAAGGGATTTCAGTCCCATAGCAACCATATTTTAAAACATTTGACTGTCGGTTTAGCCTAGTGCGTTCTCTTATTTCCCTTCTATTTATAAGGAATAAGTAATGTTTATCTCGATTAGCATGAAGTAGATAAAAGAGTGGAACACATAGGAATTTTTTATTCAGGGGGCTTCAAAGGTTATTATTTCCTATGAATTTTCGTTACCGAATTTTTGGGTGAAATACAGTACCTTCTCTATACACCATGTACGTGTAGCAAAAGTAAAAAGGTGAATCTATATTGACTGAAGAACTTTAAAATAATAGTTACAAATATTTGTATTGGCTACTATTTTATATAGACTCTAGCAATAAAAATGGGATACAGGAAGTATGTGTAAGACAAGTTTGAGCAGTTCACCGTGGTGATGATAACTGTTCTACCCTCTCTCTGACAGGATGAGGGTGATGTAGTAAACAAAACTACCGACGACATTCCGTCTGCTTTCCAACCCTTCCACCCACGCCCCCCCTGTTAATATCTACTGCACAGTAATATTGTATCTTCTAATTACAAATTTAATAAGTGGAAGCTGCAGTTGTTGCGAGAGTTATGTAGCTAGTGATGATACACCGTGACTTGAATTTAATTGATTGAGTCTTAATTAGCTGTAAGCACTAATTAAAATGTAATTAAAGTTGGAAAATTGAAAATGTTCACCTCTTCCAGTTGACGTATGTAGTTTCATTCTGTTTGCCTCGTTATTCAATGCCGCGTGGTATTTTTGACAAATTCGGCTCCTTTTCAGCTGCAAATGGAAGCTGATGAACATGGCATGACCTCCAGATACTAAATATACTCACTTTATTACTTTCTCTACCCTGCATGCACAACGTGACAATGGATAGAGAAGGTATTATATTCCACCGAAAAATTCGATATCGAGATTTCACAGGAAATATATGTTTTGAGGCCGCCTGAGTCCGAAAAAAATATTTTAGAAAAAGATCCGTGTGTGTATGTGCGTGCAGACAGCATAGCTCAAAAACAAAAAGACCGTTAAAACTAAACTTGGTGTTTAAGTTTAGTAATCTTCCAAGGATGCAACATCAAGATTTGCAAACTACCCTTTACATGGAAAAAAATTTGAGAATTTGTATTAAAATTCCGTATATTTAAGATATTTAATTCACAAATAAAATGTATATTTTGAAGTTTCTAGGAATAGCTTCTCAAGATCTCTTTATTCTGGATGAGTTTTACAGAATTTTGCACAAGGTTCAAATCGTAAGAGATAGACAAAACTTACTACACCAAAAATGTAGATCTCGTAAAACCACATAACTTGTGTCGTATACTGTTTTATGTTGAGCTAACGTTTTTTAAGATATATCTTGCTATTGATTTAAATTTTAAACTACTTAAACTTTGTTCAAACGGGAAGTGACGTTTCGTTTCATCTGTCCTGAATTACTGCAGGCTATGCAAATTGAATCGAACTTCAGTTGTTTCACATAGAACCACCATTTAACAAATTTGATTATCGATTTAGTGTATTTCTTTATGTCCGTATACTTACAAGGAATCAAGTAATAAGACAATTTCTACTAATGTTTACCTTGATTAGCACGTTTTAGATAAAAAAAAATAACCTTTAGCAAGGAATGTTGTTTGTGTAACAGCTATAGAAAGTCATGTGAATGGATCACAGACTTTTTGTTATTTGTGTGCATTTAAAATGATTTAGGTTCTCTATATCAACAGAATTATACGTTACTATTATACAATTTTTGTTCTATAATTATTAATTTCATGTGTTCTACAAACTGCCCACACAAAACCTATCTTGCCCTTCTAATTTGTATTAAATCTTACTAATTTTGACAAAAGTAGCTTCAAAACATATTACCCTGAAGGTACACCGCAGCATACAGGAGACTGATATGTCAGATAGTACTGGCATATTGAAACGAAAACTAGTGGTTCTTGAAAATGGTTAATTCTACGAAATGATCTTATTAGACAAAACTAAAAGCAGAATAAGTATACAGCATGCACAGAAAATTTGAGATATAGACTTTTAGTGATATAAATGTGTAAAAGTTAGGATATTTTAATATAAATCACTAGCACCGTTTTTCAGAGAATAAAAACAAACTAATCATGTAAAGTATCATTTCGGTTTGTCGGATTTGCTTGAAATATGAAATGTTCTATTCCTTCAACATTTCATTTTTGTATTATGCTGCTCTCTCTCTCTCTCACGCACATACACACATTTACATGCATCGAAGAATTTCAAAAATGCTTCTTGAATAGGTAGATAACTCAGTGAGTGAGTGACCGAGTGGCTAAGTGAGTGATTAAGATAAACTAATAATCTCAATGTGAAGCTATATATAACGTGTAGCTATAAATAAATAAATCTAGATTTTTAGAAGGGCACAATGTACCCTGTAATTTAAATGTTGTTCTAAATGTTGGGTAAATCTTTGTAAAGGTACCAAAAACTAAGCAGGTAAACATTGTTAATAGTGGAAGTCAATATTTAAATAATTACTATAGGTTTTATGACAGAGTATCACCACTATTAGTAGAATCACCAGAGAGTTAATAAAATGGCTAAATCACAGCTATACATTATTGTATTAACCTGAGATGAAAGAAAAAATAATGTAAAGAAGTACAGATCGTTGCGTACCTTTATTCCTTACTCATCACGCTACAAATATGTATATTTTAGAACTAAATCGTCTTGCTTAAAGCCTTACCAGTACCGCCAAATATGCCCATCGAATTTCACTTCACGTACAAAAGATGCATCACAGCTCAGTAAAATTAACTGTCTTGAAAATAACATTCTCATTCAACTTATGATAAAATTGCTCACATCTTAAGTGTAAAAATGTCTATATTCTATATAAGTTAGACTAACGCATATTCGTTAATATGTTGTTGATGAACTTCGATTCCATGCAGCTGACACTAATTAAGACTTAGCACTAATAAAACGCAATGATATCAGTAAACGAAAAGGGAAGCCACGAAATGAACTGATTACTCAGAGAGGAAGGGGAGAGGCGAAAGCGAAGAAACAAGAGAAACAGATAATCATTTCTACTCGTTTCGATTTCAAAGAAACAAATTAGGGTGAGTGAGCGGAGGGAAGGAAAGTGATGATGATGGAAGGAGCGGGGGTAGAAATTGGAAATATGAGTCACTATTTAATAAAGGTATTAGAATCGCTGATGACGAATTAATCTTAATTTTCTCTCTGGCATTCCCCAACTCCCTCTTTACTCTCCCTATCTCACCGTTTTGATGGATTCCGGATCTCGAATATCGAAATAGTAATTCCAACTGTGGAATTCCAGCCTAGCACAGACACGATATGCCCTAAGGACCACAGTGCAAACCGCACGTGGAGGAGAATGGGAAATATATCAATAGGCATCCAAATCATATCAGAAAACTGCGAGTCATTATGGAATATTTCTCTGATCTTACGAAGACGAGCTTCATATATATTTAGGGACAGTTCTACAATAACATACTGTTTTCAACAAATTTATTGCCAAAACCACAGCTGGGTTAAGAGTTGTTGCATCTCTTTGCTCTTCTTTACCAATCTCTCTCCATTTTTCACTATTATCACTCTATTTCCTTCTACTCTCCCTCTGTCTTCTCACTCTCGAATTGTTGCCATAGCTTAGCAGTAAGTTAAAATTATTAAAATGAATATGCTCGTGGCTGTTCAAATTATTATATTTTACCTATAAGCGATGATAATTAATGAAATTTAGACGGTTGTTAAGCTCCTACAAATCTCACTTTATTTGGACCTTTACGAAGAGGTATATAACATAAAATCCTTCTTTCCAAAACAGTAAAAATGCTAATCTTACTGCTGTGAAAATTTGATGATATGCAACTTAAGTATTTATTAAAGCTGAACATTAAATAAATGGATTTGCTTTGATATTTTAGTTTACGACTGGACACTTATAAATCATTTATAATAATCTTGTTTGTAAAATTCTTCTACTGTGAGAAAATGTACAAACTTAGCCAGTGTGATATAACATACACAAGCATTTATAGCTGAAAAGTTAAACGTAGTAGATATTTGCGTGCTATTTTTAGTTATATTATTTGTGATTAGATAAAAGCATTTTCTTCTGTTTAATAATAGCTTAATAGTTTTTTTAAATAAAAGCTTCTACTTTTACTTTCTCTAAAAGGGTGTACTTGTTAGATGGAGAACGTATCCACCAAAATTAAATAACGATACTGCACCGGGAATACCTGTTAATCAAAAAGGTAATTTTAAGAAAAGTTTCTCACCCTCGTGTGTATGTGTGCATGTCAGCATAATTCGAAAACGAAAAGTTAGATAAGAACCAAACTTGGTATTTAAGTTCAGTATCCTCTGAGGGTAACAAGAAGATGTTAAACAAAATCCGTCCAGTCATAACTACACATTACATGGAATATTTTTTGAAATTGTTGGTTCTCTCAAAATTAACTCTAACAATTTAATTAAATATCATATATTAAAGATATTTAAATAGCAAATAAAATATATATTTTAAATATTTAAGGCACTGTATGCTGTCTGTCCATTATTAATTAATTTTCTATAATCTTGTATAACTGCCATAAGCTAAGCTATGGACGAAAACGTATTAAAACTACAGATCACTTTGAAATACACAATTTATTTCAATTATATTTTCTATGACATAAGGTATTTATTTCCAAATATCAGCTATTGACGGTTCAAACTGTTCAAAATTTGCATTGTTTTCGAAGCCTGTCGATTTTCAGTCGTTTATCGCGAGTGCATGTGTCGAAAGAGTATGATATTTTAATGTCAGATGATAGCGTCCAGTTTTTAAACATCTTACTATCCTATTCTATTTATAGCATAACGAAATATATAACTGCTTTACACACATTTATCTGAATTAAAATGATGTAGAAAGGGTAGAAAAGGCTGTGCAAATTTAATGCATCAGGTTTTAGTTCTGTTTTTAAATGTATACTCACATATTTTAATGTATGTTTAGCTACTTTAATTATAGCATTACTTTACTGTAGCAAAAATAAATTAGCATAGAAAAATTATGAACTGTATGGCTAAAAAGACAAAAGCAATTAAGTAAGATAGGTAGAGTCAGACAGAAAAAGTCAATGTCATAGTCG
Organism: Hymenopus coronatus; assembly: GCA_030762935.1. NCBI lineage: Eukaryota > Metazoa > Arthropoda > Insecta > Mantodea > Hymenopodidae > Hymenopus > Hymenopus coronatus. The sequence goes on along the minus strand of CM060888.1, from coordinate 80,976,180 downwards.
GAATTTGAACCATGGATCTCGCGGTCTCTAGCTGGTTGCGCTTCCACTGAGCTACCATGGCAACATACCGGCATAGCATTGAATTTTTCAACTGACTCGCATGCTTCCCGGTAAAATTATATTGAGATGATAACCTCATTGGTGAATTAGAGGATTCATTGTATAACCAACTATTATGGACAGTTGATATCAGTTTTTTTTTTTTTTTCACATAAACCGTGTGTAGGACAGGAGTTAAATAGGTAGAGTCGGACTGAAATTCAATGTTATGCCGGCATGTAGGCATGGTAGCTCGGTGGTAGAGCAACCGGCTAGAGACCGGGAGATCCGTGGTTCAAATCCCAGCTATGGCATTGAATTTTCTTGTATACACACGGCTTGTGTGAAAAAAAACTAATACCAAAAGTTAAAATAGTCAGTTATACTATTCGTGTATTTTTAATATTGTTTTATATGAATTTAGAAGTGATAAGAAAGCGTTACATTAGCAATAGTATCATCATTAGCGCGGGATAGTCATTCATAACACGGTCTCTGACATCTAGACTGGATGCTGTTTAGTCCAGCTCTAATTGCCCATGCACATTTCAGATTGGAAACATTTCCCTGGAAGTGACGTCGGAGCTAGGAGGGAGAGATGATTTCCGTCGCTGCTCGTTCGAGCATTCGCACTCGGAATCAAATCAACAGAGTGCGTGCCGTACAAACGCGGCCGGGCATTAGATGCGCGTCCATGTCCGAATGCAATTTCACTTCCCTCCATCCCTCGAGCATTACAATCAAATATTTCTACTCTGTTTAATTTTAGATATGGATCCAGATATGGCCATATCGCTCGTCAGAAACGACATGGTTTCCGTTTCTATCTCCTTTTACTTTCTCTACATGTACTATGTATACAATGTAGCATTTTTGGAAAGAAAGGTGCGTGTGTGTACGTGTTTCTGTGTGTCTGTGGCAGCATAGCTCAAAAACGAAAAGTCGTTAAATACCAAACTTGGTATTTAAGTTCAGCATCTTCCAAAGATGCGACACGAACATCTTCAGACTCTTTTTTTCCTAAACTTTGATTTTCTCAAAAATTGCTCAAAAGATATTTACATTACAAATAAAATGTATATTTTGAATTTTCTTGGAATAGCATCTGTAGACATATGTATTCTGGATGAATTTTGCGGAATTTTGCATTACTGGTAAACCGTAAGAGATAGACAAAAATTTGCTTAATAGATCTCATTAAAACACAATTTATGTAATATACACATGTTTCGTAGATTTGATCATTTTTGAGATATTCCTTGTTATTGGTTTCATTTTTAAAATACTTATACGAGAATTTGTCAACTTCTGTTCATGCAAACAAAAGAATTTGAAGTTCATAGCAAAAAGCTTTTGACTATCGCTTTAGTGTATGGTACTCCCTTACATTTCTTCTAATTAAATGGAAACAAGTAATAAGACTATTTCTGCTATTTTTGCTCCGTTGTCATGAACTAAATAGAAGAATAAGGTTATTAACTATAATTTGTTACAAAGATGCAGAGAAAGTCATGTTAATGGAAGACATCAGATTTTTTTCCATATGTTACGTTTCTATTTTCATTGACTTCACTGTTGTGGTGAGTTAAGTTCGTGTTCTCTATTACCTTTTTCGTTCTTTCCTTATTTACTATTCGGCTTCTAGCGCATACCAACGACTGCAGCGCTGAACTTAGAGCCAGGATTCTACATCTCAAGTTATGTTAAAGTTCAGCCTTAAAACTGAGATACACAAGGCATTTCAAAATTCCGCTGTAGTTAAAATTTTCTAAAAGAAATACCCTACAATACCTTTAACGGTCTAGATAGAATATAATTTTAATAGAAACAAATCATTTATAATATTATTGTTTTGCGAATTTTAATCTCATCAGGAACATATTTAAATAACATCCCAAATTTTTGTATTCATATCAAACATTTTATTGTGTGTATGATTGTACAAAATATCAGTTGTTTTATTCCGCAAACGTTGCTAAGGTAACCATATAGGAATGTTGGTTGACGTATGTAATAAAAGTTCCTTTTAAAGCAGTTTGGCCAAAAGGAGATGAAAATAAAATATGCACCTTAGTTTCAGTGATCTTTGACATTTATTTATTTGAGATTTATGATAGCATAGAACAGAACAGGTTTAGGGGCTCTTAGGGTACCGGCGGTGCTGCTTGCTTTGGGTGGAGAGCGGGTGACAGGAACATACAGCTGGGTAGTGTGGTGGTAGCGTGTCTGCCTGACATTCAACAGGTCGCGAGTTCAAATCTCGTTTAGGGTGAATTACCTGGCTGAGGTTTTCTTTTTTCTGGGTTTTCCCTTATCCTTAGAAAACGAATGTCGAATAACTTTGAGCTCTTTGGACCCCGAGATCATTTGCGCATCATATAATTTCATTCATAGTCAGATATGAGCAGATTACAGGACGTTAAGCTCTATATAAATATAAAAAAGAAAGATCCGCAGTAGTATATTCCGGTTTGTTTCCTTAAGTTATTTTTAATAAAGGATAAACATTGAAAAATAAAAGTATTCACATATATGCGTATCAAGCTAAGAGATGTTGGAAGTGCTTGATTCCGTTGTTCCAGCATGTATTGCAACTGCTTACAAAATTGGTCATTACACGCTGCAATTTCTTGAAAAATTTTGCATTTAAGTTCTTCCACAGCGTATGGTGGAAAATTTCTCTTTTAATCTCCCAGGTATAAACATCACAGGGGATTAAATCGGGGAAATGCTGGGGCCAGTCGCAGATATCATACGGACGTATGAATTATATATGAATACTTTGGGGGAACAGAATGCAGATACCCGAATAGAACCGTTTCATTTAATAAGCAATATATCGAGTTCATTAACAAACACGTGTCACATTGGCAAGAGTTCAACTTGCGTTTTACCGCCTACCAGCTAAGAATCTGTAACCTATACCCTATAAGTAACTTCAAACACCTATTTTGTGCTGTGCTTTTGCGCTTTTAAAATAAAGCGTGTTTTTATGAAACAGAAAAACAAACAGTAATAATTGATAGTTTTCATATAATTCAGAGTAACAAAATATTTAGGCACAAGTTGCTCTGACCTCATGTATTCAGAAAACGCGCTAATCGAATTTGATGACTCTATCCCATTTAGCCACAACCACCTGGGCATACCCCTCGGGAAGAGTTAGCCCCGAAAACATAAACCATAGCCTGCATAAAGCCTGCCGTTCCCGTTAATTATAGCATAATTCCGCCATTGTGTTTCACCTAAAGATAGGAAAGATGTAAGGGGGGAGTTGCCACAAAGATTTAGGTCGGTTTCCTCATCAGATCAGACCTTAAACACTTTCCCGTGCTGGAGTTTATCGCTGTTGCTTAATCTCTTCCTCCATATACTGTACACTCACTTTGGTAAATTTTGTCTTCAGGTTTGCCATGAAAATTCTGGTTCAGGTTGGGGAAAAAGCATATACGTTGCTGAAATAAGATAAACACTTTAAAGGTAATAATTTAATCAGATTGAAAATAATAATATAATGAAGATAATAATAAATGAGAAAAATTTAAACCAAGTATCTCACTTCAATTATCGAGGTTGTGTATTAGTTTTAATAACGATAAAGACATAGAGAAGAAAGTCAATGGTAGTAGTATGTTATCTGTAGAATAACTGTAAGAACTTTGCGAAAAAAACCAAGAAAGGAAACAAAAATGAAATTCTATAAATCTATGGCTGTGCCTACTCTATGTATGATTCATATTCCTAAACAGGAACAAAAAAAAATAAAATAAAGATCATGCATACAGGCATTTGAGTTGAAATTCATAAGATAAGTAAAATAGGGAATGAAATAATGATATATTTAAAATATTTTCATTAATGGAAAAATAATAAAACATAATAATAGTAATAATAAATGAATCGTCGGTTGATTGGAAAAAGAAATCTGTGTAGACGTCGTAAAAAGAGTATGCTGTTATATGAGAAAAAATTAACAGACACTGCGTTAATTAGTTCTTTCTAAGTAGAAACGAAATAAAACAATCCACTAGGCAGGCAGACTGGCAGACACTCACACGGACATTTTCCTAAAAATACTTTTTTTTTTTAATTCAGAGGATCTCAAAACGTATATTTCCGGGGAATCTCGGTATCAAATTTTTGGATGCAATATAATACCTTCTCTATACACTACGTACATAGTACGTGTAGAGAAATTACGTTTCTAAATGGCGTTTTTTTATTTATGGACGCTCTTTAACTGCTGTGGTTCTCAGCATCCCATTCTTTACTGGACGTGAAAGACCGCTTAATTTTGCTCAGAGGCCTATCAGGCTTGAGGTTCTTTCACATCTACGTGTAGAGAAAATAATAATATACTGTAAGACAAAGTTATGTGAATGGAACACATCAGTTATTTTTATTCAGCTCTATGCGCTTTCGTGAATTTGAGCTTATTCTGGCGAAGCTGAAGGAAAGCCTTAGGTTCAGTTGAGGACGACTTGAAGAGACGGGGGAGGCAACAAGTAGGAGAATCTTAGGGAGCGAGTGTACGGCGTCGGAGAGTAACATTTAGTCGGCCCCTGTGTCTGATCCGACTCCCCGTATAAACGCGTTTTAATTAGGTGACAATGGAGATACATGCAGCTTCATTAGGACACGCTGTGCGATGAAAGCCGAAAGATAGCAGCGCCGGGGACCATTATTAAACACGTGACGTCACACAGTGGAATTGTACTCAGAGAGTCGACGATATCCATCAACACCGTAATGGGTACAGCTGCTCAGATTACATTTCAGTTCAAATACGCTGCTGGCAGACTCGCAATCTCAATGATTCTCTTGCCCCCGGGGGCTTTGGGGGCGGGGATATGTGCGCTGTTCTCGCTAGTATTGTTAAGTAGCTCTTTCGGAAATAACGGTCAATTTAACTATGTATATAAGGCCGATGTCGCATTGAAGGATTGTGGAACTTGGTGAAAAAGGACCTCATACAAGTGTATGCAATATTATCGCTATACAGCGCGTTGCATTCATCTGTGCTTAAGGGACACTGGTAATAAAACTTGAAATTTCTATTCCAATATAGATTTTTCTGAAAGTTTTACTGTGATTGCATTGTTAGTATGTCAATATGAATACCCAATTTTATTCAAATTGGATAAATACTTTGTAAAATATAAATTATTTCATAATTTTGATTATTTAAACTTTACACTTCAAATTTTGAGAGAGTTAGTTGAAATTTTCTAAATGGGAGTTTTAAACTACGCACAAAAACTTTAAAACTTTTGAATTACTAAATTTATTTCATTAGTAAAAAGGTTAGAAATTATAATCTCTAAAATTAATAATTTTTCATTCAGATATAGTTTTTGAAAAATTACAATTGGTGTTATTATTCTTTTGTCTTTTTAATATTACAACGAATACTTCTGTACATTCTGGGAAATTTTAGTTGTATTTAAACAAAAACTAACATATTGAAAGTTTGAAAATTGATTTTTGAGAAAAACTAATTAATGAAATAATATGCTAGGAAACTGGTGTATTTGAAATGGATGTAGAACCCGAAGTAAGGGGCTGTTCAATTTTTATTTCTATGCATGCTCAAAGCTTCCAACAACTATTTGTAATAAAAAGAAATTTTCGTTTTTTTCCGACTATAGTCAAAATTTCGCTCCCAGTGTCCATTAAGAATTTAAAAAGCTTTACTGGCTTTGGCAAATATTAATATATGTCATAATCATTTTCTTCATCATGTCTGAACTGCGACATATAAGAAACTTACACAATCACAGTTTATGTAAGGCTCATTCAGTTACAATATGAATTATTGTCAAAGGTTTTACGAGTTTAATTCTACACTATCTGTATCTACCTCTTTATTAATTTCTTTACCCATTCTTATTGCTTTTTCAAATCAGTATGATGATAGAAAAGCAAAAGTATACAAACGAGAGAGAAGGTAACCCTAAAATCAACCTTTTAGGATAAGAAAACTACCTCAAAGTAAGTAAAAGTAAATATGAGAAATGGGAAGCTAGGCTGGCGGTTAAAATATGGTAAATAAGTAAAAAGAGATTTTAAAAATGTATCGATGCAAGAAACATACATACTTTACTATTATATATGTACCTAACTTTGCCAATAACGATACTTTTAAATATCATGAAATTAGTACAGCTCAGCGTTAAAAAACTTCATTTTTGGTTCTTTTTCAATATCCTTTATTACTGAAAATTCTCTATATATTACAACCTTCTGTTAAATATCCTTGCATTTTATGAAAACTTTCGTAATAACGCTGCAATTGTTTTATGTAATTATTAAAACACAGTTTATAGTTTTAACTCTTTTTTAAAATTTCCTATCTTTGTAAAATTGAAGAAACATTTAAAAAACATTTCTAGCACAGAAGTAACAAATTAATCTTACCTGAACAAAACATTTAATATTCGTTATTTAAGATCTAATAATATTGTATATAGTCATTATAACAAGAAATATTTTAGATAAAAATGATCAATTTAAATACAACGTTAAAGATGAGTACTTTGACTTGAAACATTGAAGTACGTAGATGGTAAGATTTAAAATTAGTCTAAATAAAGTTGTGGATTTTAGATTTTCACTGATTCACTCCTTTAACGCTACATAAACTAGATCTGTAACAGGTATAAAAAATAATGATTAATGACAAATAAATTTTGCTATTGCATTAATATTAAATTTAGCACCTTCATGCCCCATTATCTAAGAATCCATATATATGACTCGCTAATGAAATATTTTCATGTTTGGGGAATAGCGATGAACAGTGATGAAATTGTGGAGTTTTTAAAATAAAATGACACATTTTTATCGGAAAATGAAATTGTTTTGATTTTTAAATATATAATGGGTAATGTTTCCTGGATTTTATTTAGAATTATTTAATTTTATTGTTTTTTGTTTTGTTGTGTTTTGTTTACGAAAAACTTATGTATAAACTAAATTACAGAGTGCTGGAAATGGTTACAAAGATTCAAGCTTTATAGGTCATCTGCATGCCTAAATACCTATTTGTATGTACTCTATATAACGCTATATACTTTTAAACAGAATTTATATACCTGTTCAGTCCAATATGTTATTACATAGTTATTTTACTTTTAGCAAAGTTTATAACTGGTATTACAGAGTGGTGCAAAAGTCACTGGGCACTGGGCAAAGATTGAATTTATGTTTCATTACAAATAGAAACAATAATTAAAATTATTTTTTATGCTCAAACTGTTTTCTGTCTAAACTAAAACATCTTTGAAGTAGTAATAACAACTTAATGGGTTAAAACTTTCTGCTGTACTATGTCTTGCTGGTACTTTCGCTTTATTTCAACCAACTGTCCAGTGACGTTTGCGCCGTCCTGTAGGTATAGGCCAGAAATGTTCACTTTTACAATTATTTTATAATATGAGTATAGTGTCAAATTTTGCTTTATGTGGAATACAGCGACCATTACGCGTGTAATTGAACACAATTCTTCAAAACTTGGGTGATGGATTTGTCGCCATAAGCTCACCCCCTTGTTTCCCCCCTTTTTTTTAAAATGCAGTTCCGGAGTCTGATCGGGACTCCGGCGCCGTATACCCTACTTTTTATTTACCTAATTTTGTTTACTTTGATTACTGAATTTCTGTTTTACTTTTTCCACATACATACACAAATATATAAGACGCATGCCCAAGGCGGGACTCGAACCCACGATCCCCTGCGCTGCGAAACACCAAAGTGAGACGCTTTGGCGAGCGCGGCCATGGGGACCGGCCTCCTTGGGATTGCTTCCCACTGCTTGAAAATCATTGGTATAAGAGAAGTGAAGACAAGAGCTGGTTCTACCAAGAAGGCTCAAGTTACAGCAAGCGAACCAAAACTAACAGTTACTCTCATTAACGCCTTAACTCCATTCCCAAAGAGCGCCATCTAACGACAACATTAAGATTGTCATGAATAATGATAATTATAAGTTCCATCTGAAACCATTAGCCGGTGGTGTAGTTGATGGGACTGTGCACGAAAATAATGAAGATGACGTTGTAAAGGCCTTTGGGGAACAGCCTTTCATAATAAGAGAGCAAGATAATGGAAGAAATGTGTGTGTAGAGTAAGAGAAGAAGAAACAAGAGAGAAAGAAAGGGACCGTGATGAGTGGATAATATTTCTGGTAACTTGATAGCGATTTTCAAGTTGGTCTGACTCACTAAATTTGATGCTGAAGTCTATCTTAGAGTGAAGGCCTCTAACAGCAACTATTCCCCAACAGTTATGAAATAATTCACACGTGTGATTGCGTTTATATAGTGGTGAAGCAATGATTCAGTTCAACTTCATCAACAAAAAAGACAAATCTAGTTAAAAAAAAAAAAAGGAGGGCGCGGAGCGACACTTGTGGTGAAGGTCTGTGGTTCACCTCTCAGTTCTGGGATGTCAATTTTCAGTCGACTCTTTTCAAGCCTTCAAACTTGACTAGCTCGTGTGGAGTATTCCCAAAGTTCAACTGCGAAAGCAATAGGTTCTCTCAATCCACCGCCATCTTCATCCAATACACTACCATCGATGGTAAGACACCACCTGCATCTTAGAAATTAATCTGTTATCGCTTGGTGGCATGAGGTAACCCTAAAGTTCGGATACTATATGGGTAGCGTTAGAAAACAAAATAAACCATCACAATTATTTATATGAAACAAATAAAAAAACATCACAATAAAACAAATCTTAATGGTAAGAATTTAGTGGCAATAACGCAGAATTGATATTATTTTAGATTCATATTAGCGGAGTCATGCAGATTGTAACATAAACGAATGCAGTGAATTTACATAATCGGGTTTTCTAAGAAATTTGTAATATTTATATCCAGTGTATAGATGTATACTCTGTAACGCACACGCAATGTTGCAATTATATATCAATGTTACATTTAATTTCATACCATTAGAAAGTGTCACATAACCTAGCAAAACGTTATAGTTAAATATGTTCTAATTTTAAAGTGCTGCAATTAATATTTCGAAAATAATTTGTGTAGTTAGGTTTATTATAAGTTCAGTATTTTTTGTTTTCTCGTTTGTTTATAGTTGTTCAGCTCTTTGAATTTCCATAAGAATGAAGGGGTGTTGTGCAGTCAGAAGATAAATACATACCTAAATCGAGATTAGTGACCACACGAGACAATTTTTTGGCGGGTCGCACGTAACTGCACGTAACTCTTTTCCTAGCCTTATGAATGGATATCATCTTGTGCCGGCTTTTAAGAACAGGCCCGCGCAACAGTCTCTTTATATGCTCCTTCTTAGTTGCAAGGCTTATATAAGGAGACTACTAGCGCGGAGGAAAATACATTTTGGTCAAAAGACAGTCGAGCTAATTCAACACCTGTGTGCAATTGAGTATCTAAGCGATGAATAGGTTTGTTTTGATGAAATTGAAGGTATCATTTGGTACACTATACAGTAACTCTCGCTTAAGTAGCAGATACTATTGTATACATATAAATTCTTAATTTGGAGAAGAAACAAAAGAGAACGCTCTTTGAAACATATCCATAGAGCAAACAAAAATGTTTATACAATTTTTTTTGGAAATGGACTGAAGAGCATTTCTGTAAAGCTTAACGGAGGACGCAATAACAATATATACGAGTTCTAAAACAATAAATGCTCAGCCAGGGTTTAATTTGACTTGGAAATTCTCCTAAATTACATATTCAGGAACTTTTTCTATTTGCGTTTGGTTATTAAATGCACTATTTGCCCTAATTCATTGAATACCTCTGTCTATTGTTAATTACATTCTTGCCTGCATCTTTAGTTTAGAACCGCTATGTTTTAATAAAATATAGTAATAATAAAGAGCTCCTGTATGCATTTAATTTGTATACATTGTTGTTTTAATGCCATTTGTGTATCTTCTTACTTTAATCACAAATATCAGGTTGCAAAGGAAAAACATAATGTAACAATCGCATATGGAAATCACATAAGAGCCTACTCCAGAAAGCGATAAAGAACCTCGATGCCAAAATCTACGTAATAATATGGTGCTTAGAGGTGACTTATCTCTCGGTTTCCTGACATCAAACGCGTAACCAAAACTCAAGGGTGGCAATGCGTCAGAAGGGTGAGAATGGGCACCGGAGCGAGAACAATTTCTACATCGAGCGAATGAGTAGAGTTGGATGCAAAATGGGTAGCCTATACGTCAGGCGACGAAACTTCGCAGTGGCGATATCAATAGTGACGCTTAGCGAACCGATAGAATGGCTGGGGTCGAAGATGCGATGTAGGGTGAGAAGTGGTAATCATCTGCCTATCCATTTCCTGAACATATAATAGTGTCTCCCGATACGCCAAGATTTCTTAAGCATTTCCCAGTCCTGAAACGATTCCAGAAAGTTCTCTTTCGCTTCATATTTTCTGAGTGAAAATGGAAAGGGAGAGAAACATATTGAGAGGCTTGGCTTATATATATTTCTTGATAAGCCTCATCATAAAAATCCTTTGGATTCTCTATTCAGAGAGGGGATTTCAAAGAAAGACGTTGGGTAAATATCTGTGTAGCAAAATGGCAGGAACGCTACCAGTATGCATAGATATTTCTCAAACTCAATAGAATGTTTTCTATGTTTACTTTATTACTACCTTCTATATAATTAGATGAAGTATATCACCTCACAAAAATACTATATCGATATTACTATGTAAATACCACTGAGGTTCCCTTCATGCAAAGAATGTTTTTCTTTGAACAATATCCGCGTATACGCCAATATATGTGTATATCTGGTTGACTATGAACAGCAGAACTCAACAAAGAAAAGACGGTTAAATATCAATATTGGTATACAAGTTCAGCGTGTCCAATGATGAGACATGAATATTTCCAACTTGCGCATTAATATAATGCATACCTTATTTCTTATGTATTAAAATATGTTTAACGATTTTTATTAAAATATATGTATATACGATATCTGCAAGACAAATAAAATGAACAGGATATTTAATTTTCAGGTCTTGTGAAGTCGCCTTAATTCTGATTAAAAGTTTTATAAATTGCAAGGATAAGAGATAGACAATACTTATACACAATTTATGCTAAATAAAGCTTTAAAGGAATAACAATTTTCGGGATATACTTTATTGTTTGTAGAAATAATAATTTATGACTTTTTAACTTAAAAGCTGTTATTTTTCGCGGTTTCATCAATTATCCGCTCATTAGGCATACACGCATATGCACTTTTTTCTGTAAATACTTTATTAAATTCAGAGAAACTAAAACATATATTTCCAGTAAAATAGCGAGATGGAAAAATGTAACTATCAATATCTATTGAAACGTGTTTAAATACGTAATTTTGATTTCTTCTGCCTATTGCATTTTGCCTCTTAGTTTTTCTTCAAACTAAAATTCTTAAAATTGTTCCAAATATTAGTAAACAAAATCCAAAGCTAAAATACTGTGTTACATTTGTCTCTATGATTTGTATGCTATTTTTATTCTTGCACGTAGTCTGCTTGATTGTGGGAAATAGATTATAGAGATTATTGGATCTTCATATTAAAAATCGGATGTGCTCATTCACAAGACTTTCTCTACATCTCTGTAGCAAATTATTGTTAAAAAAACATATTGTGTTGCCTTGTAAGTAGAAGGGAAATAAGGAAATGCACTATATTGAAATCAAAAGTCAAATCTTAAAAACTGGTTGCTATGTGATTCAAATTAATTTATTTGCATGGTCAGCAGTTGGAAAATCCCCGTATGAGATAATTTTAAGTATTTAAAACCAAAATCAACAAAAAGGAATATCTCGGAAATGGTCACCTCCACGAAAAATATGTACATTGTGGGGATTAACGGGATCCATGTTATGACGATCTATAAATCCTTTTCGAAAGCTTTTGGAATCCATATCTAGTTATTTTTGAGAAAATCTATTTTTTTTCCGCGTGGGGGGTAGCTTAGGGTGGGTAACTTTTCTCAATAGTTTCGTGTGCATCCTTGGAAGATACTAATCTTAAACACCAAGCTTGGTATATAACCGACTTTTCATTTTTTAATTTATCGTATTTGCAGTCACATGGAAACACGCACATATATACCTGGACTTTTTCTAAAACATGTTTTTGGATACAACGTATATTTCCAGTGAAATTACCGTATAATTTTGAATGGAAAACAATACCTTCCCTACCTATGTACTGTGTACTATGTAGAGAAAGTAAAAGGTTGTAATAAAGGTTCCGGCATATCAGCTATTAAAATCACATTTCTATTTAGAATGCAATTGTATAAGATTATACTTATGAACTTTTGCATCCTGTCCAGGTGGACTTTTGCACCCTGTCTCCTGAAAAATCTGATTGATATGTGCAACAAGTTTTGATTTACACAAAATTGGTTCTACCATATAGAGTAGACGAGGTTTGAAAATGTTCCCAGCCCAGTGTCGGCGCCCGAAGCGACGTCTGCAGCGAGGGTGTCGCCAAAACGTACACGCCCTGCCCTGACAGTGCTAATTTACTAACATTTGCGTCGTCATTTGCGATCAGCGATAACAGAGAATGAGGGTGTAACTTGTTCTGCAAAGGCAGATGACGTAGTCATTTACATCTCCAATACGCTTTCAACTTTTTCACAAAATAAAACAAGCTGTGAACATGTTCTAGAATAGAGTGACTCAACGTGGGATGGACAAATGATCTTGAAGTATAAAATGAGGTTACATTGGTTAGGATTTTATATTTTATACCAGTAACATATATATCCTTTGGTAACTAATTACCTATTATATTATGTTTGTCCTGTGTTTCTTTTTTTTTATCTTTAATTTTATAATATTAGTACCTAATTTTATTGGGCTGTTTTTAAACAGTTAACTCAAAGGACTTTTGTGAATCACAGAATATTCATAGGTCTCATTTGGAGAACAGGCTGCATGGCATTTTAATAATTTCCACAAAAAAAGTTTCGTGAACTATAATTGCATGCTACAGAGTAAGACTAAGAAAATGTAGAATTAAAATACAAAACATTAAAAAAAATGAAAATTTGCCTACTGTGCAACAAATATATTTTAATTATATTACTCTACTTCAGAATGATTTGTTATTTAATTAGCATAATATTTCATTTTTACTTTCTCTACCGTGCTATGTATATGGTACAAAGAGAAGAAATTGCATTCAATCCCAAAATTCGATACCAACATTTCACCGGAAATACACGTTTTAGGTTCTCCTGTATCCAAAAAAAGCATTTTAGAAAAAGGTTCGTGTGTCCGTGTGTCTGTGAACTCGAGAACTCAAAAACAAAAATCGGTAAAATACCAAACTTGGTATTTAAGTGTACTACCTAGCAAGAATGCGACACGAAGCTTTGAGGAAAATCCCCCTACCAAAAAATACCTTTTTCGGGGGGAAAAAATTCCACAAAGTTTTGATTAAAATATGGTATAATAAAAAGTTACATGATAAATAAAATGTATATCTTTAATTTTCTGGGTATATCCTCTGAAGACCTCTTTGTTCTGAAAGAATTTTGCTGAATTTTGCATAACTGGTAAACCGTAAGAGATACACAAAACTTACCATACTAAAAATGTAGATCTCATTAACACACACAATTTCACACACACACACACACACACACACACAAATATATGAAAATAAACGGATTTCAACCACAAGGCAAGCAGGTTTTAAAAGTTTTGACTATCGCTTTAGCCCAGTGTATTTGCTTATTGCCATTCTGCTTACAAGGAAGTAAAATAAGACCATTTATGCTATTCTTCATCTCTATTATCATAAAATATACATAGAAATATAAGCTTTTTAACAACAATTTGTTACAGAGATATAGAGTTATGTAATGGAAAACGTCAGATTTGTGTTAAAAATGGGCATTAGGCATAAAACGGGATCTAGAAAAAAATAATTACTAAGTAATCATTTTTTCAGTCTCATTCTAACTTTCTGAATTCTGTCCTGCTCATACTGGTGTGAAAGAAGAAATTAACTCTCCTATATTTAATAGCTGCCTAATAAGTATTTCAATAAATGCAGATATACTAAACTATAAACATTTTCTCAATATGCCCGATGAGTATTACAAAAAAAAAAAAATAAACATTTTTAGTCTTGCGAAATAAATTATATTCTTTAGCAAGAATATTTTTATACACTACATGGTTCCGAATGTCGGACCTTTGTGGTAGCTTCCGTGCGGCCATATGACGTTCTTACTTCCCCATTCCATTGCCTCAAAGGACTCCGGCAAAAGAGAGACACTATTTTATTAGACTACGTTGAAGCACATTTTAATACGGAATTAATCTTTAAAGATAACGTGTCTAATATACATGTCTTCATTTCAAAAGTGATTTATTTAAAAAAGTCCGGCACTGATAGCGTTGTATTTAATTTAAATATAATCTCCTTAGCCTTTAAACTGTCCCATAAATGTTTGTATTATGTTTTAATAACATTGGAAATTATATTATTATGAAACTACATGCCAAATCTGTTACAAACATGTCAACTAAATTGGATGAAATTTGACGAAATCCACAATTTAAGCACCGAGGTTTCTAAATAAGTGACATGAGTTTAAATTTACAATTTAACTTCGTACAGAACCTGATGAAAAATACGAAATTTGTATTGAAACACTTTAATTCACACCTTCCTATCCTGCATTTATTTTTGCAGGGCTAACACTGTCTTATCATTTCATTCAACACCCTGAAAACACCACAGCAAGCTCTTATCACTCCTCGACGTCCTTTACCAACCAAGGGAGAAAACATTCATTTTAGATGTTTGCTAACCATCTTTGTTTTAGCTCTTCGCTTCCGTTTACTTGTGTTATCAGCTATTTTTTTTCCACACCGCTTCTCGTTAATTTGAACGCGTGCACCTGTTGGTTCATTACATTCGAGAACATTCACACAGTGATAACAGGTAGTGACGGAAAAATATCTCCTGAAAGTATTGACAATCCGCTTTTACGATCCGAATGTCAGCAAATGGCTTTCAAGTTGACTAAGCAGCACTACATTGTAACTTCTCTTCTACCTTAGTTCAAACACAAGAATGAAAGGGTACTTCTGGGTTTTATACATTATTAAGTAAGCCCTTTATTGACTTTGCTGGAAAGGCTTGGTAGAAATACGGGTGAGAGGAAATTTAGCGTCTAAAGTTAAAGAAACGACAGCAAAAACTCGTATCTTGCTATATATTGGGTCACCTTTACAGTGGTTTCATGACCAAGGAATTTCTAGTTCGCGAGTTCAGCACTGTGCGCACATTGTGACGAGGAATCAGCTCATCACCCACAGATGACACTATAGGACGAAATCACGACTTTCAAACCGAGCCAGGTGGCTCAGGCAATTTCGTCTGTAACTGGCATTTGGGAATTTTGGATTGGCTAACCTGTTACTCTGGTCCTGGGTTTTTCCAGGGAAGCTTAGGCGAATGCTGGGGTGCTATATATCTCCTTTCCGTTCATGCCTTCATTTCATTCCCTTCTTCATCCTTCAGGTTGGCGGCAGGTTTCGCTCGAGGCATTGCAGGCAGATGGTTGCGCTGCTTGAGGTTAGGTATCGTTGCAGTGGCATTGTTTCGACAGCCTCCGAGCGCCTGTATAGCCTCCTTGGCACGCAAGGGCTGTCAGCTAGTGAACTGTTAGGGACTTCCGTGTGCCTCTGCGCTTAGCTCCGTCATTTTCTGAGTGCTGATCTGTGGTTTCTCCTCCTCTAATCCCTTCCCTCGGGAGGGGGTGGTAGGCCGCCATAGATCAACACTTGGTCGCATTACCGAAGTGTCCCTCGCCGCAAAAATACTTGCGAACATAAAATTGGCCAATTTACCCCAATGACAATTTCTTTCAAGGTATAGGGTTCTTTTAGGGCAAATAAACATTATACGGGTTCAACGGCTTTACTTCCCTTCCAAAGGAAGCTGTGCTATGATTTTTACGTCAAAAAAAAAAAACCATCATCTTCAACCGGGTTTGAACCCGCAACTTTGTGTATCAGAGAACTAGAATAATAACCGCTACACCACAGGTTTGAGTAAAAACTGTGTACTTTTTCTTTGAGATGAGTGCGCACAAATTTTCAGAAACACCTCGAAAACTTTCTTACCGATGAAATAGTACATCACATCTGTAATGATGTCATAGCGTAGTTTTGAAGTAGGTGGGACCGACCAAACCGTCTGTCGCTCATAAGCCTCCTCTAACCGAATTTGAAAAATACGAAGCTATTGGTTAGAATATTAATTTGCTTTATGAACAGTTTCGCTTGATTTTATATTCATATTAAATAACTATTACAGCGAGAGGTAGGTTAGCTGTCTCTTATTTACTATTCGTTTTGGAATAGCAGTCCGGAGTTCTCTTCTTGGCGTGATAAGAGTGGGTTATATAATAGGGAGAAACAAAGGACTTTAGAGGCACTAAACCTAATGCTCACTCAAAACACCTGAGGATTTAAGACTAGCTAGATAGCTTGGTCTGCATTCGAACGGCACCGCAACGCGAAAATTAAGAATACTGCCCTTAAGTCACCATGTGGCAGAGAATGTGAGGTATTAACGATATATACTGATATGAAAGCATTTTTAAAAACGACGTTTTCAAGGAACAGTTTCTGCTTCTGTGATTTTGTATATGTGTTTTTCTTAAGCTTAATGTACTTTAACCTGGTTGTTCATGTCAGACGAATGAAATTGGTAAAATGATGCTCAAATGATCTCGGGGTCCATGGAGCTTAAATTTACTCGAAAACCCTGAAAAATCTCCAAAGCGAGATTCGAACCAGCGACTCCTTAAATGTTAGACAGACAACTAGCCTCGCTTACTGAGGCGGGCAAAGGTTACACTTGTCTCTTATGCATCGTGGTGAAGTCATCATTATTTTCATCCCAACGATCATTTCTTCGCACATAACCTTCCCAACTCTGAGTTCCTGATGCTGTTGTGCATGTTATCAATTTTTTCGGCAGACTTCAATGATGTTAGTATTTCAATATTGCTTTTATTCTGTGTAACTTTCTGTACTAACTGGAGTAAGTAGCGGAAGTATTGTAATCTCTTAGTGGAGATTTCACAGAGATGGTTTAGAACAATGTCTGAGAATAGCATAACTCAAAAAAAAACAGTTGGGTAATTACCAACCATGACAATTTGACATGAAGCCATCCCCCGCTCAAACTACCCTATCTTCTTTAGTTCTTCAATAATGACTTTTAATAATTTTTATTAAAGATGCTTTAATGACGAATGAAATGTATACCTCTTGAATTTGTCTCTTTTCGGAACGAATTTTGAATATCTGTTAAACCATAAGAGATGGACTAAATCTTATCAAACAAAAAATGTAAATCTCGTTAATCTACACAATTTATATAAACTACATTGCTTTTGTGGAGTTAAACCACTTCCGAGATAATCCATGCTGTTGATTTAAAGTTTTCAGCACTAATACTTTTCTTGAACGCGAAGTTATCTGTTTTTATCCAGGGCATGTAAAAAGTAGGTAATTTTAAACAATCACATAGCGAACATATCTTAAAACATCTGACTATGCTTGCAGCATGCTGTATTTCCCGTTCACACTATACTTGCATAAATATGTAATAAAACTGTTTTACAAACATGTAACCTGATTAAGATGAGGTAAATAGACGAATAGCTCTTTGTAGGATTAGATTATGAATGCTGAGTATACAGAGAAAGTCATATAAGTGTATCACATCATACGTGTTTTACTTAAATTGTTAGCAATGTTCTTGTTCTCTACATTTCAGAGTAAACCAGCAAAGCACACTTCCATTCTGCATTTCCTATCAAATCTATTAGTGAGTTGCATTGTTCTCAGTCTGTAGTTGGCCTTAGAGGTGAATCTCGGAGTCTTAGTGAAACATCAGACTGCATTTCTGACCATGAAATTTGATATTCTCAAATGAAGCACGGAGTCAGAATTCTCCTGGTCATAGCCCTTCATATCATTAATCACTGGGCGCTCCTTCGGATCGCTAAAAGGGGAAATAAAACAGAGAAATACAAGATGCTTACTTCTCAAGCAATCAACTGATTGACGTGTTTAAAATGCAAACCACTAAATTTGAGAGCAGCATTACCAAGAACGCAGACACTGGCGGATCTTCTTCAGCAAGTGTGGTCCATGGAATTGAGACAAGAGCTGGTATATCCACAGATTTTCTTGGTGAGTTAATTTTCATCAGTGACAGCTCCCCAGTTGAGTGATGAATGGCCTGCACTGTTCAGGTCTGGAGGAGGTAGTGGGGGATTCAACTACGCTGCCTTCTGTGTCTCTCCTTTTTATTTTTCTAACACTAGCATCTCCTCTTTGGAGGGTGCACAACATAAGGGTGGGGCTTAAAGAACTGTGCAAGATTAAAATCTGCACTTACATTATCAAATAACTTTTATTTCCTTCAACTAGAAATAAAATGTATTTCTGGAAGATGTAAGCTTAATTATTTTTTCCCTTAAATGAATGCATCTGTGAAAATAACTTTCTTCTGATTAATATGAAATTCAGAAGATTAAGCACATAGAATACACAAACTTAAATGAGTTATATCAGAGCATTACGATATTAATTTTATACATAGTTAAGTAATTTTTGATATGAGGATATGAAATTGTACTTGGGCCCTACGATTTATCACATGACTCCACAACTTTGCGATAATTTCAAACATAAAGAATTAGTAATTGATTTTCAAGCATTTCAATTTGAGGTATGAAAACAATTTAGCTGAAATTTATCATATTTTAACTAGCATATAAGCTATTCTGAAAATAGTTTAAATCAAATAAGCTAAACCTCTGAACCAAGGATCATTTTGAAGAGTGAAAAATGATGGATAGAAAGGAACTGAGAAAAATGAGCTCAAAGCCCAATGATGTACAGGAACACATCAGTTTTATAAATTGAAATCACAAGCTATAAGTACATGTTTACGCTAAGTTAACAGATGTTTTCTTTTTCGCTTCCTTCCTTCAAATAATTATCTATTTTATTTTATTTTTGGCAGAGCTGAAGCCACTTTTGCTTTTCTCTTCCGGTCAATCAAATAGAAGAAAACTAAATACAATGATTAGTGCGGATATGACATATCAACATGAATACAAATAGATATAATTAATTAATTGTAAACATAAAGAAACTAAGAGGAGAAATTGACCGGATATGAAATGGTCCATAGTAGTAATTTGTACCATATTCAGTTATTGAATAAAATACAGAATAGGTGATCAGGGAATGAACAGCAGAAGGTTTATCTTTCCACAATGAAGAACGATTATCGATTATTTGTTCTAAAACTCGAAGATTTAGGATAATCATAGTTTATTTAAATCCGAATAGACAGTGTACTAGGCAGTGTATTACCATGATATATGAATGAAATTCAAAGCAAATTTTGGGTTCGTGCTACAACACGCAATTTTTTCTCTAATTCCTAAATTGAATGAAAATAAATACAAAGGATACTCTTACTTTTGTAATTTTACCTGTTAAGATGTAACTGATATGCCATTGAATTTCATTGCTATCTAGTCAGATTATTTTTAAATGTACAGATATCCAGATCTTTAATATGTTTAAATATTGTCTTTAAATTCTAATATTGCATTCTCTACTCTAAGACAATTAGCACTACATAGCTTTAGGACAATATACTACATTTTGAAGTTTAAAAAGGAATGCTTATAATTATCTTCGTCAATTGAGAATTTTGAAAATTTAATCTAAATTGTGTATAGTTATGGAAAAGCTGTGAATTTAAATTTGCCCTCTAACTGAAAAAGCCTTAACATCTTTAGAAGTTTCGGAATTTTGAAGGTTTGATGCTTTTATAAATGTTGCTTTCCTCAAAATGACTGGTTTGTGCGTGCTTCAAACGAAGTATATGGTTGAAATAATGTTTTAGTGGGAATCTGTGAGGAATTAGTGACATATATCTGTTTATTTGTATTTTATTATTATTATTTTTTCGTAGCTTAACGACCCTTAATCTTGATGGTCATCGGACAATGAATGAAATTGATTAAATTATGCTCAAATTATCACGGGGTCCATGAAGGCTTATAGTTTCTCGAAATTCGTCTTCTCGATTAAAGGAAAAACTTAATTAAAAAAAAAAAAAACTTAGTAAGCGACTCATCATGAGTGAGATTTGAACACGCGACTTGTTCAAAGCGAGGCAGACACGCTACCACTACACTACGCAGGAGGGCTACATCTACTTATTGTTGGCCCGTTAAAGGATAACTTTGACATGACCTAGTAAAACAATAATTAATATTGTATTAGCTTTACCGTTAGTGTCTCAGAATAGAAAATATAGACACTTTTTAGCTTTTTTCACCTCATAAATCGATGTTTTGCCAGGACTCTATTGAAAATCAACCTACTTTTAATTTTTACAAGTACTTAGGAACGGGTTAAGTCCATATTTTAATGTGCTATCACTGCCAATGCTGAGAACTAGGGGACGAATATAAATTATTAGAAAATATATAGTCCCATAAATAAATTAGATCATGTAAATATTTGCAAATACCAGATGAAATAGTCAAATACACAGAGTTGTTTCTTTGTATATAGCGCACTCAATTGTTTGAGCTGTTGTCAATAAGTCAGGGAATTATTCCTAAATACAGGTTTTCATATAAAAGAAGTACACTGTACAAAAAACTAAGGAAGAGATTAGGGAGTACTGTGTATGCAGTGTGATTTTGTATAGTGCGGAAACTTTTACGTTGCAGCAAGGGCTGAAAAATAATTAAAACTATTTGATATTCCAAACAAACAGAATGTATAGGCAAAAGAAAGAAGAAAAGAATTGCCTTAAGTCACTGATATTAAAATACCTGTCAAAGATGCACTGGAAAGAATGACGAATAAGAACAAGTTTCGGGCCATAAGCAACAACTTGATGGGATAAACGCTTTATATGCGTATAGACAGGGAAAAATGGAAAATAGAAAACAACGGTGGAGTTGGAAAAATTGGACTTTTTCTTGGGTAAAACCTTATGGTTCCTTTATTAAATAAGATACATTTAGAGAAAATCACTAAAAATACGAATCAGAACATCTAACAAGAATAACATTTCTTTCGTAATGTATTAAATGCAGTTTGATTAAACTGTAGGTTCAAACGCCGTTACTCCTGCGACGCAACCATCATGACAGCTTCCCACTAAGTATTACCTAACACACAGGGGCAGAAGAAAGGGAGGCGACTTCCGTTCTTTTTTGTGTGCTAAAAAATCTGGAGCACATTAATCATATTACACAACAACAACAGCCCTAAACTGTCATTGTGCTCCCCCTCCCTCCCCCCTATGGGCGGCAGTCCCTGGACAAAACCAAGATATTTAAGTCATGAGAAGGGGAGGGGTTCTCTTTTTGTCGACAGTAAAAGTAAAGCCAAGCTGTAACGAACACTTAAAACTAACATTGCACAAAAGGGTCCAAGTATCTTTTCTCGCGAGCTCCCTCTCTTGATGGATTTTTAATGTGAGATTGAACCAAATTGTTCTATGCCGCGGTGCTGCTGAGATACGTTTTAGAAAACTAGAAGGGAGCTTTGCGAAAACTGGGTATAGAAATATAACCTCAATTTACGTCTTTGAGGAAATAAAAACTGTCTGACAGTAGATGCCAAAGCTTTAGAGAAAGAAGAAAGTTGGTTAAAATACCTAAAAACTCACTGGCATGCAGCACTGGAACGTATGGCTCAAGCGGTGACGTCTAAAGTCGACATTCGTGTTCAAATTCCTTGGACAGACCAAATTCACTATGTATTCTTTGTGGTTTCTCTTAGCGTATAAGTCACTATTACAGAACATTTCCTGATGTTATTACCCCTGCAGGAATTTCATACTGACCTCTCTTTTAAAATGTCTCTTTAAAATATATATAAGAATAAGAAAGCGATAAGAAAGTGTACAGATAAAGGGAATATGAAAATCCCTGAGGAAGGCATGTACAAAGGTAGCTCTTGCGAAGTACTAACGTCAGAACTCGCCTTACCCCGGTCCCAATCAAGGTGCTAAATATTGAATTTTTTTTTTCACACAAGCCGTGTGTAGGACAGGAGTTGGATAGGTAGAGTCAGTCAGAAGCACAGATTTCTCGATCTCTAGCCGGTTGCTCTGCCACTGAGCTACCATGACAACATGCCGGCATAGCATTGAATTTCTCAACGACTAAATGTTAGTGAGTCACACATACTGTTATGTATTCGGTAGCGAATGGGGTGTTTTTAGCAAACATAAACAGAATGTCAACTTTGAAACGTGGGAAGTATCATTTTGATAATATTTTCAGAGGTGGCACACAAACTGCAAATGGAATTGCTTGCTCTACAAAATAGCACTAACATAAAATGTTAGAAAGAAAGAGATTGGGAAGAAGGATTTATTTTCCACTTCTCTAAAATGAATTATATTAAAATCCAGCCGCATACTATGCGACTAAACGGTGGCTTATTAAGACTGTGTACATCCTTAACAGTAGATATTTATGGGCTCGTCCAAAGCAAAACACATTACCGGAGTAATATGAAGGCCTTCTATGTGCGAACTTCCCATAACGTTGCATAGTAGCATGTCCCAATGCTTCACACGCCTGTCTTAGAAAGTATGTTTATTGTGTTTGTCTTTCCGCAGTGATTCTCGCGTATGTGAGTCATCGCAGTTGGATGCGTAAACAACATAGAAAGAGCGGCGCGACCAACAAGAACCTTCGTAATGCGAATCTCTTCTCTTGATGTCGCGGCTTGATGTCCAGAAGCTTCCAGAAAGTTTTGTGACGTTATTTTCTAGCTCTAAAAGGAAGAAGGATTGCATTGCACTGTTGTGAATTGTACTGAGTCAAGAGTGACGAGTGTTAGAGCTAGTGGTGCCAAAGCCATGGATAGCGTGCAGCCATAAACTCTCTAACCGTCGAAACCCGAATGAATTATTTGCAGCAGTGAATCAAAGACAGTATTTGCAAGTGATTGTAGAGTCAATAAAAGCATTTGTTATATTGTGTAAAATGTTATCATTATCAATACATTATTTATGGAAGTAAAGTTCCAACCAAAGTCGAAAGGCAGTAACAATCGGCTAGCTGGTAGCCGTACGGGTATAAAACCGGCAACAATTGACTCCCTTATTTGGAAGAAAGATCATGCCACGCCTCACCATATTGAACTGTCACTGCAGAGATGGTTATCGACTCACGCGACATATTGTTTGTCTAATTTTTAAAGCGCACAAAAGAACTCGATTGACGACGCTCCGTATTTCTGCGACATAGGAAATTGCTGCGACAAAGAGCGCTTTACAAAACAGGCACAGTCCCTCTTATTACTCTTGGTCCCGCCTGTCAGATACATATCTAGTTAGTTGCTTTTAGCGTAACTCCTCCTTCGCACTTAACCGAGAGATGAAAGATGTATGTGTTAGCAAACGCACTTTGCCGAGTAGCCTCACTCTGAGGCAGATTCAATCTGTTACTTCTTGTTATTGTTTTCCAACAACAAAATTAGCACCAAGTCGACTGATCTAAGTGTTTCATCTTCTTCTTACTTAGTGCTGCAACTATATTTCTCATTGCTGTTCTGCAGCTTCTGCTCGGTGAGTCAAAGAGCATTTGTCATTTATTTTACTAAGTGACGTAAAAATCTTTCCTTTATCTATCACCTGCTTACATTATACATAAAAAATCTGATGTGCTCCATTCACATGACTTTCTCTACATCTGGCAAGCAATTGTTAAAAATCTTATGCTTCTATTTACTTCATTCTAATCGAGACAAAAATAGCAGAAATTGTCTTAATACTTACTTCATTGACAGTAGAATAAAATAAGGAAGTATCATAGGTTAAAGTGATAGTCAAAAGCTGGTTGCTATGTGACTGAAGTTCCTTTGTTTGTATGGACAGGAGTTGATCAACTCCACGAAAAAAGATTTATAAGACATAAATTGTACGTTTTAATGTGCTCAACATTGTTTGTGTGTCCATCTTTTACGGTTTAACAGTTATGCAAAATTCGAAAATCAAGTAGTCTTCAAAGGATATTCCCAGAAAATTCAAGATATACATTTTACTTTTCAGTTAAATATATTTAATATACCATATTTTAATCAAAGTCGTTACAGCACTTTTTGAGAAAATCAAAATTTACGAAAACTGTTCTATGTAAAGGGTAGTTGGGTATGAGAGGATTTTCTTTAAAATCTTCGTGGAAGATACCAAACTTATATACCTTTTCGTTTTTGAGCTATGCTGTCCACACACAAACAGAAAAATTTCTTTTAGATTCCGGGGGACCCAAATCATGTATTTCTGATGAAACCTCGGAATCGATTTTTTGGGTGCATTACAATACCTTCTCTATACACTATGTAAAAAGTACGTGTAGAGAAAGTAAAAAGTACTATAGTCCAACTAAACATGTATACATATCTTACAGGCAAATATAGAAAAAGATCTCTTGTACTTATAAGAGAACTATTGGAAAAAATCTGATGTATTCCATTCACATATCTTTCTCTAGCCGTTCCGTACACACAGTATTCTTACAAAAGATTAATCTTTTATCTACATCATGCTAATGGAAATGCACATTAATAGAATTGGAATTGTTACTTGTTTCCTTGTAAGTAAAAGGGAATTAAAGCAATACATTCGGCTAAATCGATAGTCAAATCTTTTAAAAGCTGGTCTCTATGTGAAACAATTGATGTTCAGTTCGCTTTATATGCTCCCGTTAGTTTAAAATTGAAACCAATAACAACTAATAACTGGAAAACGGTCAACTCTACAAGAAAAAACGTATGTGACATAAATTATGTGTTTTAACGAGATTTACATTTTTTGTGGAAAGTTTTTGTATATCCCTTACGGTTTAACCGATATGCAAGATTACACAAAATTCAACAAGAATAAAGAGCTCTTCAGAGACTACTCCCAGAAAATTCAAAATAAACACTTTATTAGCTATGTGAATACCTTTAATATACGGCATTTTAATCAAAATAGTTAGAGCAATTTTTGAGAAAATAAAAAAGTACGAAAAAGTTCCATGAAAGAGTAGTTTGAAGTGGGGTGATTTTCTTGGAAAAAACTGATCTTCTATACACTATATATATTTTGCATGCGAGCTAGAAAAGGTAAAATCTGATACGTTATATTTAAATTCTATTTTCCACCTATTCTGCAAGGAACCTTTTTAAGAGACACTGGTAAGTCATTGATTACGATTGGTCAAAAGATCGAAAATCCCTTTCCTTATAGCCAATGTTTGTTGGAACCTTTGGGCATCCATTGAGAACCAACATTTAGCTGCTCCCCCTTGCTTATGGCTCTACGCCATTTAAATATGATACAATACACCTATTGACCAGCATAGACTACTTTATCAAAAAGCTTTTTCTCAAAACTACATTTTTACATTTTCAAATTATTTCACGCACCTCAGTTTTGCTTAAATAAAACTAAAATTTATCATAATTTGTTTACTGTAATATTACAGACGAAAAAAGTATCCTAATATCAACAGAAGTTAAAAAATAATTTTATGAGAAACTCATGAATTTTAAAGATTAAAACCATTTTTTTTAAATTTATCATGGTTCAAAGAAAAAATTTATTGAAATACCACCACGCAAAGTTTTTGTGTGTGGTTCAAAGCTTCAATTCCAAAAATACTATCTAATTTTCTCAAATTATCAGCCGTATGGAATATTTTAATGTGCAAAATATTACTTAGTAAAATTTATGAAACAACTTGTATCTTATAAGGTATTTATTAATATTTCATAATAATATGACAGGAATATAATCATAGTAAAACTGTCAGAAAAATGTATACAAAGTATGAAAATTTGAAATATCCCTCTCAGAGTACCTAAAAAGCTTATTCTTCTATATATATTGTGCTAATCAAGATATGCATTAATGCAAATAATCTTATTACTTTGTTCCTTATAAATAATAGGGAAATAATGAAGCTACAAGGCTAAAGCAATAGTCAAATCTTTTAAAAGCTGATCACTATGATGTTGCAATTCGGCTTTCTTAACATGAGCAGGAGCAAAAACTAAATCGAATTAGTATTCCTGTTGGAGAAAAGTTTAAATACTGAAAAAATTACACCAATAACTAGGAATATTTCGGAAAAACTCCCAAGAAAAAAGCATGTCTGACATGAGCTACATGCTTTAACGATAGCTTATTTTAAGCTCAAATGATCTATCTTATTAGATAATTAATACATAATAGTATTCAAAGCTTTAGAAATATAAATGAAAATTGCAATGCTCTTCTTTTCTCTGAAAATTAGCAAAGGAAAACACTGCAATATTATTAAATTCAGAAATGTGTTACGCTGTGGAATCGCTGCAATAATCTTGCTAAATTAACTTGGAAATCATATAATAAAGTGGAATTTTAAAGATCTAAGTTACTCATCTCTTATGCAAACAATTTTGTTACAAATGAAGGACCCCTTAATAAAAGACCGATCTCTCTTGGACTCAGTGGCGAACCAAACTGTGCTTATGGAAAAATTACTTTTCCCTCCATGTGTTCTTTTATTTGAAGCAAGAAGGGGAGATTTGAATGCTACAGTGAAACAACTTAAGTCCAATATTGAATACCCAACGACTCTCCTACTGTTTGTTCGCTTCCCCAAGCTATTGTTCTTCTTCAGCCCTAGCGTTTTTAATAGCTCTCTAATCTGTGTCATTACTTCTCTCTGATCTTAGCATTTCCGTTCATTCCAAAGTCCAGAGAGAAATCATTTCAAGTAGAAACCTCGAATGCAGCCTAGTTTGTTGAAAATACTGTCAGTTATTGGAACATCATTCTTCTAAGTTCACAAAATCTTTTGTTTCACATTTCAGGTCTATAAAGTGCTACAATGTTTGTTACATAATTAATCTCCCCATGATAATTATAGAGAAACCAAAATTATGAGAAGGTAATTATTTCATTATTCAGGAATATCAATAAATAACTTTCCATTGTTTAACTATAACCTATAGTATGCTATAAATAGTTGATTTTGAACTATCATTTAATTTTATTCATGTTAATATTGTTATTTGGCAGTTGAATTAAGAATAACTGAATTAAAATAATTTTGTATCTTCATTCTCATATATAGATGACCTTGAGTTGATTCGAGCAAGAAAGATAGGTTGAAAAAGATATCTATGAATGAAATAAAATATTGAATGGAAAATTTGGTCAACTTAACTGAAATTAAAGAATGACTTTTTTAGGTTATGATTGCGAAGGATAAAAATAAACATTATGCAAAACATTAAGGAATATGAAGGTGTTTGAGGTCGTATTTCGTCATAAAACGAAAGTAAAACACAAGGCCATCCACCGATATGAGGCTTTTAATGTGAGCGAGGTGTGAAATACTTGGACATGTGTAGGGTATTTACAAACAATAAGCAACATTAAAAAGAAATGTCTAGAATATCTACATTTAATGTCAACAGAAGAGTTAAATTGCAGACCGATCTTTTGAAGAAAATAGAGAAACTAAAGAAAGGATGGATAACAATTTTGGAATCACAACGGACTGTTAAAGCTAAATGCTGAGAGAAGAAGAAGAATCGTTGTACCCGTTTTAGTTTATGGAAGGTGGGAAAGAAAGTAAACATTTTTTTCCAATGCACCATTAAATCAGACTTTTACATCATTACATTTGTCATGGAAGAGGGCAAAAGTGTCTTATAGGTGATGAGATACAGAGTGAAGATTACCCACACCTCAAATAGTTTCTGACGAATAAATGCCAGAAATCTCTAAAAATTGTCCATGCATAGTTCGAATTACAAAAGAAATACCAACAGTTCCGCACATAAATTGAACAGTTATACAATTATAAAAAATGTTTATTTAATCACTACGTAAATCAGCTGCAATTGTTTTAACGTTATCGCATAGTAACTACCTATCTAGTAGATTACACTGTAAACAAAGAAAGCCTTCTATCTCAAACTTCGTTCTAAATGTTATATTCTATCTGTGCGTTGAAATTCGTTTACTATGGTTTCACATATACTTCGTTTAACCAGCTGACCCTATTGCAGTGATATAAATATAGGTTACACAACGGAGGGGGACACCTCGCGCACTGTGACCTATAGAGATCTATTGCGGCTAATAACCTCATGAGAAGGGGGTGAAGTGAAAGAATCCCAGAAGGGTACAAGGTTTCAGAGCAGATAGGCTACCAGGCAAGTGCTTGACATCCGAACTTAGTCCCAAAAACCCGTCCCATTGCTGGCACTAGCAACCCTCTAATGTCCCTACATACGCTTTTAATATATCAATCATTCGCACCGTCTCTCCGCACTGTCATGAGTACGAAACCTATAAACACACTTGAAATATGACACAAAATACAGAATTAAGGGTAAATTATAGAAATGCATTTTGGTAGATTCGCCTATCAACAACGAAAAACCGCATAAAACCCAAATTCTGAAAGAGCGGCACACGAGATACCGGAACCTCCGAATAAGAGCTTTCCACGTCATCTTGTTCTTTTTATTTTTCCTTGATAGTGTTTAATGCTCACTTCTACCTCAGGTGACGACTCTGGCAGTATATGGAACCGGTGGAATGCGATGGCGGGGGAAATCGCAGAGCCCGGAGAAAACCCATCCACCCGCCTGTGTGAGACAAGTGCTTGGCCATGGCGTGGCCGCCTCGTTCAGTGTCCATGTTGCATTCTTCAATGAATGTTACTTAAACGTTTTCAAGAAAATGCCTTTAACAAGAGCTTATAATGAATAAATGTGTAAAACAATATTTACATGAATAAATGAAATCTATTGCATTATATTACACACCCCATTGATTTTGAGTTACCCCTTTGTTAATCTCATTCTGCTATGCGTATACCTTTCCCTCGACGCTAAAAATCCAGGATTCCTTGTCTGTGGGCAAATTGCACTGCTCAAAATACCCCCTTCCAGCTTTCCTGCGCTACGCCAGCATCCAGGATGTATTCTTTCATGTGAAAAATGAATCGAATTTCAAGATTAGGAGCGACTGCTCTCGCAGGCGGAAATATGCGATAAAAAGTTATAAAAGCAACAACATAGCAGCAGCGGAGAATTAAAATACCGTCGCTTTATTAATTATCAACATTTTTACCAGTAGATGGAGCAACGCGAGAAAAAAAGGGCAAATAATGATAAAGCAACGCTGCATCGCAAACTCAGGTAGACAGCTGAGTGGTAAAGATTCAAAAAAGCATTTATACTTTCTCTAGCACGTATGTACAATGTATAATGGGTAAATGAGGTATTGCTTTCCACCCAAAATTTTGATACCGAGATTTTACCAGAAATACATGCTTTAGGATCCCTGTTCCCCTGTATTCGGAAAAAAGACCTTTTTAGAAGAAGGTCCGTGTGTGTTGTGTGTCCGTGTGTTGTGTGAACACGATAACTCAGAAACAAAGAGTGGGTAAAATACCAAACTTGATATTTAAGTTATGCATTTTCCAAGGAATCGACACAAACATTTTGTTGAAAATCCCTTTACTCAAACATTGAAACATTTCGTAAATTTTAATTTTCTCAAAACCGGCTCTATTGATTTTTAATAAAATATCGTATATTAAATATATTTACATGATAAATATATAGCCTCTGACAACCTGTTCATTCTGGGTGACCTTTGCATAAACGGTAAACCGTAAACGACGGAGAAAATCTTACTGCGTAAAAATGTAAGCCACGTTAAAACACAATTTATATCATATGCATTTTTTTTTGTGGAGCTGACCATGTTTGAGATATTCGTTGCTATTAGCTTCAGTTTTAGAATGTTTCTCAGATGGGATTTGTCAGCTTCTTGCCAGGCAATTAAACGAATTTCAATCACATGGCAATCAGCTTTTAAAATATTTAACTATTTCCCTTCTATTTATAAGGAAGCAAGTAAGACCATCTCGGCTAATTTTTCTCTCGATTAGCATGAGTAGATAAAATACTTGCGTTCGTGAATGTTTGTGTGTGCTGGTATGTAGGTATATAGATTTATTTGTGAAAACATACAGTCAGACTGAAAAATTCAGTGCCAAAACCGGGATTTGATCTCCTGTCCCAACCATGGCTAGTATGGAAGAAACAATTCACAAAAAATTGACCTAATAAACAATGAATTCCAGGCCTTTAAAAACTAACGACATTTTAAGTCGCCATAAAATAACTTTATTGCTACAAAGCATTATTGCTTTATCGAAATAAATATTAACAAAAGTGTATTTAGCTCCATATAAGTAGAAGGAAAATAGAGAAATGAACTAAGCTAAAGCGATAGTCAAACATTTTAAAGCCGGTCGCTATGTGAAACAAAAAAGAGATGAAACGATAGATTTCTTCTATTTAAGAAAGGCTTTAAGCAGTTTAATATTGAAACCTATAACAAGGAATGTCTTTAACGATAGATACATTTTTTGTGTTGTAGGTTTTTGTCTATGTCTCACGGTTTACCAGTTATGCAGAATTCATCCAGATGTTCACAGGCTATACCCAGAAGATTGAAGATTTTAGTTGTTATATAATTATCTTTATTTATATACGGTATTTAAACAAAATCGTTAGAGCCATTTTTCAGCAAAACAAAACATTTAAAACCATTTCCAGGTAAAGGGTGGTTTCAGTTGGGGAAATCTTCTTGTCACATCCATTAAGTTACAAATCTTATCCCAAATATAGTATTTAGCAGTCCTTTTGATATACCTATGTTTCCCACACATAACATTTTACTTTCTCTACACACACCATGTGCACAGTGTATAGAGAAGATACTGTCAAGAATTCGCTACCGATATTTCACCAGAAATACACGTTATAGGGTTCTCTGTTACAAAAAATACATTTTTAGACAAAGGTCCATATGTGTATCCGTGTGCCTGTGAACACAATAACTCAAAAACAAAGAGTCGGTAGAATACAAAACTTGGTATTTAAGTTAAGTATCTTCCAGGGATAGACTCGAAGATTTTTAGAAAAATTCCTCTACCCCAAGCTACCCTTTAATGTAAAACATTTAAAAAACTTTGATTTTCTCAAAAATAGCTGTAACAATTTTGATTAAAAATATTCATATATGATAAATAACATGGATGAATTTTGCTGAATTTTGCCTAACTGGTAAACCGTAAGAGATAGACAGAAGCTTAAAATATAAAAAATGTAGATCACACACAATTTGTGTCATATACGATTTTATCGTGGAACTGATCTGATTATTTTCAGATTTAAAATACTTAAATTTTTCTTACACGGAAAGTTGTAAACTGCTGTCCTTGCATTGAAACGAATTTCAGCCACATGACAACCAGCTTTTAAAATATTTAACTATCGTTTTATCCTAGTGTATTGTCTTATTTCCCTTCTACTTACAAGAAACCAAGTACGCAATGTCTCTAATGTTTATCTCGATTTCCATAAAGTAGATGGGAGAATATGCTTTTTAACAATAACTTGGTACAGGTTAAGTCATGTGATTTTTCTAATAGTGCTCTTTTGGTTTCAGGGGACCTCAATACACATATTTTCGGTGAAATCTCGATCTCAAATTTTTGGATGGAATACAATACCTTCTCCATCTATTGTACGTCTAGAGAAAGTAATAATCTGTTGTGTTCCATTCACATAAATTTCTCTATATCTCTGCAATAAATTATTGTTAAAAAGCATTTGCTTTTATTTACTTCATGCTAATCGAGAAAAATTGGCAGGAATTGCTTCCATGAAAGTAGGAGGGAAATAAGGGAGTACCATTGGTTAAAGTGATAGCGGTTGCTATGTAACTAAAGTTCCTTTGTTTTTATGGACAACAGTTGACAAATTTATGTATGGAAAAAGAATAAGTTTACTAAAGTCGAAACTAAAAACAAGGAATATCACAAAAACAATCAACTCCACGAAAAATGTATATAACGTAAGTTGTGTGTTTTAACGTGCTCTACATTTTTTGTGTGGTAAGTTTATGTCCATCTTTACGGTTTAGCAGTTATGCTAAATTCCGTAAAATTCGTCCAGAATAAGGTAGTCTTCAGAAGCTATTCCTAGGAAGGTCAATATATATTTTATTTGTCAGGTAAATATTTTTAATATACGATATTCTAATTAAAATCGTTAGAGTCACTTTTGAGAAAATCAATATTTTCGAAAAAAGTAAAGGCTAGTTTGTGGTGGAAGGATTTTCTTGAAAATCTTCGTATCTATTTACTGACTTTTTGTTTTTGAGTTATCGTGGTCACGGAAACACGGACACACACAAAAACACTCACGGACCTTCTTCTGAAAATACTTTTTTTAGATAAAGGTGACCCTAAAACATTTATTTCCAGTGAAATGTCGGTATCAAATTTTTGGCTGGAGTGCGATACCTTCTCTATACACTATGTACTCAGTACGTGTAGAGGAAGTAAAAATGAAGGCGGGTAGAAAAAACTTCGCGCTCGCCCTGTTTGGAAGAAGCACCTTGTGAATTCAAAATCCTTTACGCAGAAAAACATTATCGGTTTTCGTTTCACCTGTATATCGGATGTTCAGACAAGGTAGTAGGAGCTTTGAGATGGGATATTTTGCTGAGGCAGGAGAGAATGGAAAATAATAATTGTGGACTGTCAATATTTTACAATTAGAGTTGCAGCAGACGCGTGGCATGTTGACGGTATGAATCGCCCCCAATCTAACGTGCACAGGTAGATATTTGGGGGTGGGTGCATCGGGCTAGAGAGTAGAGGTAATAATATTCTCTTCCACCCACCCCCCGCCTATCACCAGGGGTGGCGATGAGTAAAGCATTCCCCGCCGTATCCCTTTAACGGCAGTTGTCTTTGTAGGCGCTGAAGGGGATGGATATTAAAGGGTAGTTGCAGTAGTAGTCCCTGTATTATTCTACGGTATATATGTTTACGTATAGCGCATACAGGTTGTTTCTCGTGCAAGAGCTATGCTGCTAGGTCTATCGATTGGCAATGGCAAATATCGCAACTTCAAACAAAACACGACCGACGGGAGAGGGAGGGGGTGTGTGGCTGTACAAACGGACCCGGCCACATGAAAAGCTTCCATCCCCGGTATTTACGCTCAACATTCCCACCCCTACCCTCTCTCTCTTTTTGTTTATTATTAGATTAAAAGATAGCGATATTTCAGTGGTTCCCATTGCAATTATTAGCACATCACCTGTGATTTTAATTAATAAATCATTTATAAAAGTGCACACCTTTTCCAGGACTAAGCTGAGCGCCCACTACTTTCAACCACTGATGCATTGGTTCCTAGACAGCAGCTGTCGATTTACATATTGGATTTTATTCTTTTTCCCTTTTTTCAACGTGGTTGTTTTATTACGTCTGTCTCATGGCGCTGGGCAATAACGTCGACATTTCATAACGGAGACCGTAGCAGAAATTAAATATATCAAAATTAAATTTTACTCATAAAGACCAGTTATTATTTGTTTTAATATTACTTCCTACGAAAATGTTAACCCTTGCTTGATTGAATAACTTTTGCACGCTCTAGCCAATGTTATTTCATAAAATATGAGAAAAATTGTTTAGTCGGTGGTTTTAAATTGAAGGCATTCTTGATTGAATAATTTCAGGACATTCTAAAAATAAATATGGTAAAACAATAGTGACAAAAACGGAGAAGGCTGTGGAATTTTAAATATAAGTATATTCCATGCTAAATGGTTTACAGCATTTCGGAGAGAAAACACCTTTAAAAATGTTATATTAAAGGTCCTCAAATATTGAAGAGTAAGGATTCAAATGCGGGTTTTATCCCTCTGGTCATTTAAACACCTAAAGGTAGCGTTTAAATCGCATAATATAGTTGACATTTTATTATAATTTTATTTTCTGAGATATCACTTCAAAATGTCGCCCTCCGCAGTGTAATAGTTACCATTTTTAACTTCATATACCTAGTTTCAAACCCGGCGGAGGACGTAAAAATCCTTAGCATGGCTTCCTTCGGAAGGGAAGTAAAGCCGTTGGTCCCATGTTGTAAAAGAACCTCAAGGGGCCTCTGCGCAAAATTAAGCAGTCTTTCACGCCCCATATACAATGGGACGCTGATAATTACAGCAGTTAAAGAGCGTCCATAAATAAAACTCCATTTCTTTTTTTTTCTTTTTTTTTACTTCAAAGTGCACATCAATGCAGTTATTTTATTATTAGTTTCAGATTCTTTTAGTATATGTCACTAAATGCTAAGATAAAGAAAATTATTTACTTATAACTTTGAAGGTTATTATTACTAATTTTCTTATATAGCTTTGAATATGGATGAATAGATGTAAAGATTCTTTTCTCTACGAGGTGGCCCAACTGCTCCGCATTTTAGTGTGCGTTAAAAAGGTTGCAGAACTCAACGGGGATATTTCAAATTAAAACCGGTTGATGGGGAACTATTCTGAGCGACCTTCGTTTACCCCGTTTGCCGATCGAGCTAGGAAGCTCACGCTCACGCTAGCTCCCCGCTGGTCAATTTTTACTTAAAATAGCTCCGATGAGTTCTGCAACTCTTTTAATGCACGAAGGGATATCTCTACAAGTTAAATACGGGGAGCTTGAGCCATCTAGTATACTCAATAGAGCTTTGGAGTTTAACATTATGAAATCCTCTGTTGTGAAAGCTAGGTACACAGAACTGTGAAAATTAATCCTAATCTATAGTAAAAATGTCAGTTTAAATAGTTGAAGTTGATATACATTAGTAATGTCGATAACGTGTATTTACATTATTATATTTGCGTGAAGCGATGATATTAATATTCATCTCAGGCCCTTTTACCACAGGTTATTATACATGTTATTACAAATATAACTAACGCTTATGTGCAACATTTATAATCATTTAATATTTATTTTTGTAAAGAAAATCTGTAAATTAAATTGAAATACTAATGCGAACATTTCTGGATATTTTCAAACTTTATGTAGATTTATATTAATGTATATGTTTGAAATCGACAATAATGTCTTTATAAGATTTTTGTTAAAAATTTGCGAGATCCTTTCATAAGAATTTCTCTTTAGGATAAAAAGCAATAAAAAAGACAAAATATACACTTGTTACTAACCCATTCACATTCATCGTATTTGTATATAATAATGTTCTACGAAGTGTTCTTTCTGAGCGTTATCTTTATTCGTAAAAAGCCAATAACTTTTTATATACGTTATACACCCTTTTCTTCTTTAAAGAAACCTGAAAAATGTCAAAACTTTGAGGTGCTTTCTCTTTCTTAGCTGTGACAAAAGCATTTATTCTCTTGTCTTGGATCATTTATCACCGCGTGGGGGGACACAGATGTGCACACCCAGCTACAACAGTTTTTAATTCGGTTACAAGGCGCCGAGCACCAAATTGCCATCTTCGACAGCGCACATAAAAATCATCTCTTCCGCTGCGGAACCCAGCAAGTAAATACTTCATGTACAAGTGGCATATGTGCTTCTCTATATTAAGATAAAAATCTGATGTGTTCCAATCACAAGACCTTCCCTACTTCTTCATCAAACTAACTATTCTTACAAAAGATTATTCTTTTATCTACATCATGCTAATTACGTTACATACTCATATTAGGTAGTTCCGTATAAGTAGAAGGGAAATAAAATAACACACTAGACTAAATCGACATTAATACCTATTAAAATCTCTCATGAAGCTGTCCCTTTCCTTTTTAAGGAGCAAAATAAAAGAGATGAAACAGACGAGTGTTTCCTGTTTGAAAAAAAGACTAATATTCTCTAATTGAAACTAATAAAAGGGAATATCTCTGAAATTGTATATAACATAAATTGTGTTTTAACAAGATCTATATCTTTCTGTGGTAAGTTTTTTTTTTCTATCTCTAATGGTTTACCATTTATGCAGAAGTCATTCAGAATGAAGAGGTATTCTGGGGCTATTGCCAAGAAATTCAGGCTATTTATTTGATTTTCCATGTAAGCATGATAATATACTCCATGCATAATTTAAAATGAAACAAAAACGATATATGTGAAATAATTTTAAAACTAAGATATACTGAAAATTTTAAAGCAACTTTGCTATTATAAGGGCAAGGGCTATTAAATTTTCTTCCAGCAGTTCTGTGAATCATCTCCCCATTTGTTTAATTTTCAGTTAGATTGTTAACAATTTTAAACCTAGAGCATGGGTGATTTTCTATACTTGGGCAGATTATGTTTAGGTGTTAAATTTATGTTACAGTTAATCGAGTGAGATGGTTCCGCGGAAACGCGCGTGGCTCACATTCGGGTGGTCCTAGGTTCACTTCCCACTGCTGAGCTTCCTTTCCCAAGGGTTCTTCAGGGATTTTCCGGGTCCCCATGCGAATGCTGCGGAAATTACTTTCATCCCCGAATTTCCGTCTCTTCATTTCGTTCCGTTTCATCTTTCAGTCTGGTTTTTACAGGTAGAAGTGTCGGCAATTGTGCTACAGCCGAGGTGATGACATCTCGTTTTGTAACTGCTGTTCTTTCCGCTGGTGTGGCCTGCTGGTCCTCGAAACCCGAGTGGGCTGGCGGCCGCCTGGTGAAACCTAGCGGAGGAATGAAGAACTACCAGCATCGTAAAGGGCCAACTTCGAGCGCGCAACTTGCACATCTGCTGTTTTCCTTCATCTCACACCGGTTCCGGTGGCCGCGCTCCCTAATTGGTGCTTCGTGGCGCAAGGAATCATAGGTTCGGGTTCCGTCTTGGGCATGGGTGTTGGTGTGTTTTTAAATGTATATGACTATGTATTTGTAAGTAAAACGAAAAAAAAAAAAACCGGTAAAAATAGGTCAACAAAGGAAATATAGAGAAAATGAAAAACAGAAAGAAAATTTCTCATTTCCACGCAGAAGTCTGACATACAATAGCCACACAGTGATCGTTGTGCAATTCCCTCTACTTAATCCAGTCCATGTTAAAGTTTCTTGTATTATAATCGTGGCGTTCGCCACTAGAAATACTATAAACATTCATCAAACTTATAAAATACACACCATTTGATGTCAATAAAACTTCTAAAATAGTATTTACAAGAATTCCTCAAATATAATATGTTTTATTATTGTGGATCAATATTCTGTAATACAAAAATAGCTAAAAATTAACATTTATTTTCAAAAATAGTTTCTAGCTTACTTTCTAAATTACAATTTACTAAAATTCAGTTGCAATATCAAAATTCATTGAAAATCGTCAGTGCATGTAAGCATGCTGAGGTACTATTTTTAAAACACTCAAAACAAATTCAAAAACCTTATTTCAACTGCAGGAATTTATGGCTACTTCGTAAAAATCCTAAATATGTCACTTTCACACTCATTTGTGCTTTTACTGGTCCTGCTTTCTCCCCTCCGCAGAAGTCATGGGCGACAAAAAAGAAAGGAAAAGAAAAAAAAAAGCTAACATCGCCGCAAAATACCGTCATATTGTAGAGAATAAGAGAAAGATGAGAGGAGACGAAGAACAAGAAAGTCTAGGGAATCATAAAGAGTTTTCGAAAGGGGGAGAACTGGATAAAAAATGACATATGGATGAAGAACATGTTGTGAAGTAATAGTTCCCCTAAGGAACTGTCCCCTAATGCACACAGCGACGACAAGCGGTAAAGTCTGCAATGACAAATCGACGTTGCACTGTCA
Source organism: Hymenopus coronatus (assembly GCA_030762935.1). Taxonomy (NCBI): domain Eukaryota; kingdom Metazoa; phylum Arthropoda; class Insecta; order Mantodea; family Hymenopodidae; genus Hymenopus; species Hymenopus coronatus. The sequence goes on along the minus strand of CM060888.1, from coordinate 80,938,359 downwards.
GAATAACCCAGTGGCAAGAAACATTAGAACCTCTTAGAGGAGGTACGTGATTACCATTACAAGAAGAAATAAGAATATCCTCCATTGGCATTTCTTTCTTGAGGCTTAAGAACGAGGTTATATTGGGACTGTTATTTTAAAATAAGCCTCTTATAACGCAGGCAATTACAACACCTTTTACATAACGTCATCAATAGCTGTAGCGAGAATAAGCAAAGTTCTTGTGCATTATTTTGTTAAAACGTCCTTTAATCTGGTTGGTCATATCGGACGATGAATGAAATTGGTGAAATGATGCTTAAATGATCTCAGGGCCCATAGAGCTTAAAGTTACTCGACATTCGTCTTCTCAGGATAAGGGAAAACCCCGAAAAAAAGCAGTTAGCGAGATTCGAACTCTTGTTGAATGTGAGGCAGACACGCTAACACCACACTACCCAGGCGGCCTAACAGCATTTTTTATCACCTCACTTATTGCACATCATCGTTTTTCAATATTTATGCTATTCCCAAATGAAAGATGACATTTGTTTTTTTCCTGGCCAGGCAAACATAGCAGAATTTCAATATTATCATTTAACGACCAACTTTTAAAGTAGATTTTTAAATCTATTTTATTTTGCAAGATTTAACAACTTCATATCGCAACGGACCTGCTCCAAAAGATCGCTCACAGAATGTTGGACAGTAGCTTCAAGGTATTGCCGGTCCCCCGTGTCTCGCTGAGGTGCTTCACGGCGCAGGTGGTCGTGGGTTCCAGTCCCGCTTTGGGCATGGGTGTTTGTGTGTTAGTAAACGTGTATATGACTGTGTATAAATAAGTAAGAAGAGAAACGTTAAATTAATAGGTCAACTAAGGAAGTGTAGGAAACTGGAAAAAAGAGGAAAATAGGAATACAAGAAAAAAAAAAAGTCTCATCCCTGAAGTATAGTGCTAATATCGCTTCGCTTCAGTATAGCTGCTCTACCATCCGTAATCAGATGGTGAAGTGCAGATTGAGGTCTTACACCGTACCACAAGCTTCCCGACAAGCAGATGAGGTGCAGTCACTGTCGCAGTCACAATTACCATCCAGTTTTAGTTTTACTATTGTTTCAGATTTAAGTGGTATTAAATATTCACTCGGGTACATTGGCGACTGAACAAAATCGTGAAAAAACAGCCAATTTGGTTGATCACGGGATTTGAACCTGGGCCAAATATGATCTTACAGATGTCACTACCTGAGCTATTTAAAAAAAAATTACTGCCGCTTTAGCCTAGAGTATTACTTATTAGGAAGACTATTTCTACTAATGTCGGTCTGAATTAGCATGAAGTACATAAAAGAATAAGTTTTTGTGCAAGTAATTTGTTGATAAATAGGTAGAAAAACTATTGTGAGCGTAACATACCAGATTTTATACGCAATTTATTCTGATTATACAAAACAGATAAAGAAAAACTTACTACACAAAGATACAGATCTCTTTAAACACATAATTTATGTAATATACGTTTCTTTTGTAGAGATGGCCATTTCCGAGATATTCTATATTATTGGTTTCAATCTTAAACTACGAAACTTTTCTCAAACCGCAGTCTCATTGCACCGTACCGCTAGCTCCCCAGTTTTCACTTCATCTCTCTTGCTTTACTGGTATCCATGCAGAGCGAAACGAGTTTCAATTGTTTCACATAACGAACAGCTTTTAAAACAAACCCGGCGGAGGACAATAGATGTTTTTCGGACGTAAAAATCCTTAGCATAGCTTCCTTCGGAATGGAAGTAAAGCCGTTGGTCCCGTGTCGTAGATTTCGGCATGTAAAACAATCTCAAGCCTGATAAAAGAGGCCAAAAAATTAAGCGGTCTTTCATGTCCAGTATAGAATAGGACGCTAAGAACCACAGCAGTTAAAGAGCGTCCATAAATAAAAAATATCCATTTCCAGCTTTAACAAAGATTTGACAATCGCTTTAGCTCTACTTCCCATCTAATAACATGGAGCAAGTAATAAGTTATGTTCTGCTAATGTTTATCTCAATTAGTATGATATAGATAAAAAATACGTTTTTATAAATAGTTTGTATGTGAACCAGCTAGGAAAGCAATGTGAATAGAACACATTAGATTTTTATTTCATTCAATTCTGGATTCATATTCCGTCTTAGTGAAGATTTGGATGGGATCGATTGGAATTGAATAAAGATCACAAGTATAATAATGAATAAGATAATATAGCTGAAATAAATTTATTTTATGCGCTGTCGCATATTCCTGTCCTCCAGTTAATTGCCTGGCGCCCCTACTCGTATTTTCTGCGCTGGTGATCCTCGCTGAGGTATCTTCACTCAAACGTTGCGCTCTTAGGGTTTTGTAGCCGAATCTGAACAATTCCCTTGTGTTTTAGCATTTAGAGCGTCGAGTTATTATTACTTATTTTTAGGGAAAGAAATTCTCCATTAAGATAAAAGGTGGTTGGATGGCATCATATACTTCTTGAGCACACGTAATGGATCCTCGCGTGGCAGGAAGCAGAAAATAAACTGATTTTCCTTAAATGTTTCTTCCACAGGTTTCAGTTGTTTCCTCTCGTGATGAATACGAATTAAAGAAATCGAAAACTGGGGGGCTATGTAGCGTAACTTGGAGCAACTCTATTATTCTAATTGGAAAGCTTTTAACATTGAAAGGAAGAAAAGTGGATAGGCAGTGGGCGGTGTCATGCTAGGCTCGTAATTGAAACGTCCTGGGCTCTGGAGGATTCAGAGAATGGGGAAAAACATAGACAAAGGAATAAACTTATTGTGTAGGCATCTCATTTATGGTCGACTTTGGGTAAAGTAAACTAGGATTTAGTAATTTCTCATTCTTTTACTTTCTCTTCCAATGTACATAGTAGGTGGAGTAGATATTATATCAGAACCAAACATTCGATAACGATATTTCAGCGTAAATATATATTTTGAGTATTTTTAGGAAAAAGTCCGTGTCTGTGTACAGCACAACTCGAAAACGAAAAGTCTGTTAAACACCAAACTTGATATTTAAGTTTAGAATCTTCCAGGAATATGTTACAAAGATTTTCAATAAAAGTTTCCCAACCTAAAGTACCTTTTAAAAGAAAACATTTTGCTCAAAACTGGCTCTAACGATTGTGATTATAATGATTATTATATATTAAATATTTTATATATTGTGTATATTATGAAGTATATATTTTGAAATTTACGGAAATAGCCTCTGAAGACCTCTTCAGTCTGGATGAATTTTACATGGCTGATGGACAGGGATACAGAGAAACTTGCTAAAAAAAAAGGTAGATCTCGTTAAAACACATAGTTTATCTCATACTTTTGTTTTTCATTTTTGTACAGTTAATTTTTGTTATTCATTTAAATTTTAATCCTCAAGCGTGAGACCATTTTTGTTTTCATCTCTCTTCTGTTTACTTGCCAGGATGATGTCAACTGTTTCACATAACGATCAGTTTTTAAAAGATTTGACTATCACTTTAGCCTAGCGTATTGCTTTATTTTCTTTCTACAAGTCATTTCTGTTAATGTTTATCTTGACTACCAATGCAGATAAAGGAATAATCTTTTGCAGCAATAGTTTGTAGGGAAGGTCCTGTGAATAGAACACATCAGAGTTCTTTCATTACAGGTGCCGAAATATAATTGTATAACTCTTTTCTAAGCAGTATGAACCTGATAAAATCTTCATGGGTTATCAGCCGTAATTGAATGGAATTATCGCGCTTTCAACCATCCTTGCTCCGTGGCCTTCTTAAGGATGAAGACCTGATGAAGGTCATGGAGCAAGGATGACAGAAAGCTCGACGAATTAGGTATAAGTTGTACAATGGAGGGTGACAACTCGTGCACTACGGCCTACACAGATCTATTATAGCTGCTACCGCAAGAGAAAATGAAGTGAAGAGACCGCAGGAGGCTACAGGCACAGGCAGCCCATAACATTCAAGGCTCGATCACTGCTGGAGATGGCTAGAGAGGGCAATCAAGCGGCCAGTGTCACGGAGAGTATTTTTTACCTTAGGCAGGCATCCGTCATATACCCAGCATCGTCATACACTACGAAACCTAAAAGCTACCTTGAAAGTTAAGAAGGAAACAGAAAGACAATGAGGGAATTGTAGTAGACGAAAACCAGGGAAAACCACGGATTATCCATGTTCAGAGTGGAGGATCGACGAAAATCGAACCCGGAACCTCCTAAATACGAGTTTCACACTTTACGCGACGCCATTTCGCTCAGTTGATTTCCCGCATATTTAACTTTGGAAAATAAATATATGTTTTCTTATGCAGGCCATTTTATACTTTGTATTTATAATGTACTTAAAAAAATATTTTCACATAATTCTGGCGATTAAAAAACCTATTTTTGTGTGTGAAAGCTGTACTAACGTTCTCTCATATTTAAATGTAGGTAAGCATAATTTATTCCCACAAACTTTCGGAATTAAAAGTGAAATTCTTCAAGGAAAAGGCTAAAGAGAAAGTGTTTCTTTTTTAATTCGGTAACAGGTGGATCTGTATGCTAAAGCCTCTCAAGTTGATGTATCAATCATACAAATGCCTAATCACGGGTGGTTTCTCGGCTGAAAATGCGTAGGTGATTACTGTGGTTACTCAAAACGTGGTGACCTTATAAAGACATGGACCAAAACCCATACTGTTAAACAGATGCCGTCTTTTATGATATGACTTCTTCTTTGTCCATCCGCATCTAAGTTTCATTCCTCAGTATTTGTTAAAGCTTATGGAAAGCATACGGAATGACTGGGTTTTGTACTATGATGTCAAGTGGAAGTACTTATGGGAACGTTTATTACATTTTATCAGGACTAAAAGCTTTCACGTAGGTGTTATTGATAAGTACTTCACGGGTTACCAGCTGTGTTAATTGCATGAAATTAGTTGAGCTTTCGGCCATTTTTACTTCTTCAGGATGAAGGCCTACATACAACAAAGCAGGGTAAATTTGATAAAAACCAGAAAAGAAAATTGCTTCAATAAATCTTACTTCCATGATAAAAGTAAGATAAGTTATCTTCAAATATAAATATAATAAAATTAATCCTCAAAATAACAATGAGCGTATTACAAGTTATTTATAGTGCACTATTATATTATTTAAAGAACGCTTCAGAAAAGTAAATTAATTCAACATAGCAAGAATATCTGAAAAAGGCATATTTTTCTCACCTACTATGCAGTGTCAAAGCAACTATATAAATCCAGTATATTATAAATATGTAAGGCTTAAAGAGAGTTTCCAGAGTTTTTTACTCTAGTTTATGTATTTCAATTCACAATAAAATAAAAGAATTTAAACTAAAACCAGTGGAAAATGATAGCATGCAATGGTAATACGTCATTAAATTTAAACTTCTCAAACTAATCAAGGAATATTCTAGAGTGCATCATCAATAAAATAATGATCAGTGCATCATCAATTTGGGGAATACTCTAAAACTTACTGTTTTCTTACTGACAAATATTTCTCAAGCAGTATCGCATAGATGCCTAAAGCATTTGCTGACTTCTGTTATATGGTAGCAATAAACGTCAGAAAATCTATTTTGATGATCCTACATTGATTCTACTTGCAAATTCCTTTATTGACTGTTCAGTTTCTGTTGTATACAACATCAACATATGCAGAAGTTATGTCAAAACAAATGTAGATGTTAAAGTGGAGTTGAAACCTAGACATTTATAGCTAGGTTGATGTAATGATCAATATTGATTTGCGACTACTAACTCACAAGAAGCCTGCGGGTAACATGCTGAACCTCGCGTAAAGTAATCGCTTGCGTGATCATTTGCAGGCTGTCAATCCAGCATTGGACCATGTTGCTTTGTATGGGCACGTCGAGTTCCTGATGTTCAACGATGTCATCCACAGGGGGTAAATATATGTATAGTGTGTTCATTTGTTGCAGAAGCAATGCATTAACCTTAATCAAAGTTATTATCTTATAATGTTCCAGGAATTAATCATAGGAATCGTCCAATTTCAAGAGAATCTCCGTAAAAATGGAATGTGTGTAAAATAAGAACTGAAGCTTTCCTGGCGACGTATTAATTCAGTTCACCCTGAAGACGAGGAAACGTTGGTGTCAAACCAAGTTTTTACCTGGCTAGAAGCCCGAGAAGATTTTGAAGGAATGTGTGTAGTTTAAAATAATGCTAGAAGTATTGTTAAGCAAAGCGATGTTTTGAAATACTATTAAAATCGAATTTGATTATTTTGGGAACATAAGCTTTTGTTTCTTATATCCTTAAACACCCCCTCATATGCCGATCCAGCACAACCTATCTTTAATTTTTTTTATTTATGCTTTCAACTAAACTTAAAATTTGTCAACAAGTACTCTTTCAGCAGTTTCAACTCAGCCCTAAATATCTTTAATAATTACAATTTTCTATATAAACTACACTCAATACTGCAGCTGTTTCAGTTAAATCTATCTATTTCTGACATGCTATTGAACACAGCTGACAATACCTTCCATTCAAACAAACCTTAGCGCAATAAACACACTTCTGTAGTATCACCATGACAACTACACGCTGTGAATGCAATCAAGCACACAACTTCATATAACGTTATTCTCACTGTACACTATGCCAAATAAGTTACACTGGATGCAAACACGTTACCCTCTGTAGGTACGTAAGCTAAGCTACCGCAGTGCTACTCGATAAGCTACGCTGCCAATTGGGTTGCTTAAGATAAAGGCATACATAATAATGCTATGTGCAGTGTTACATCTTAAAATCTTAAATTTTGTGTGGGTGAGTAATGTACCTTTTATGTGTTTTAATTTTCATCCAAATCTATAAAATACATTGGTAAGTTTGCGTTAATCTTTTGCATGTACCAGGTATGTTCATGATTTTAAAAATTGGGAACTGCATCACATAAACTACCTATTTCGTGTCAATTTCACAAAATTCGAAATAAGTCAACAAAGTTTGGTAAGATGCACATACAATCTTCAAATATTGCAGTTGCTGAATCACGTCTTCCGTGTAGAGAAAGGAACGATAGACAAAACTGATTTTAATTAAATATAAGGGCGTGAAAAAAAAGTCTGATGAGTTCCATTCACATGACTATATCTCTGTAAAAATATTGTTCTTATATCTACGCCATAGTAATTGAGATAAACATTACCAGAAATGATCGTATTACTTCCTCCTGTGTAAGTAGAAGGAAATGCACTAGGCTATAGCGATATCAAATCTTTTAAAAGCTGGCTACCATGTGGTTCAAATCCGTTTCTTTGCATGACCAAGAATTCAGACATTTCAGTAGAGAAAAGTTTTAAGCAAAAAAAGTATATAGGTAAATTAAATTGTGCGTTTTAAAGAAATGAACATTTTTTGTGTATCTCTTATGGTTTACCAGTTATGCAAAATTCAGGAATTCATCCAGAATGAAGAGGTATGCAGAAGCTGTTCCTGGATAATTCAAGATATACGTTTTATTTTTCATATAAATATATTTAATATATGGCATTTTGTTCATAATCGTTAGTCATTTTTGAAAAAATCAAAATAATCGAAGTTTTTTCCACGTAAACGTTAAATTTAGGTTGGGAAAACTGGAAGATATGGAGATTAAATAGCAAGTTTGGTACTTAATGGACTTTTAGTTTTTGAGCTATGCTGCCCACAGACACACACACCCACTGACATACATACAGACAGGCAGACAGACAGACAGACAGACTTCACAGACAGACAACACACACGGACATTTTTCTATAAATGTTATTGTTTGGATTCTTCTCAAAACATATATTTTTCTTGCAGAGTTCAGTACAGTTTCATCTCTAATGCAGCCCTAGTGACTTAAAATGGAATGTTTAAATTATTTTATGGAATTAAACAGAGAAGTCGATTTTTTGTGATTTTTCAATGATACACATCCTTAGCATTATTTAAAGTTGGCCTGTAATCCGCAAACACGCCCATTTCCTCGTTAGCGGCCACATATGAGCAACGTAAACGCTTTGGACTAAATATGATTGCATATAAAGGCTCTGTTGTTTGCTGTTTGTCATTTCCTTGTTACCCTGCGACTCAGTAATATACAAAAGAGTTAATAAGTCGGCAGAAAGCTAATAATCTACAGTCAACAGCAGCGAATGAAGTCGGGAAAAGACGGACGTTCTGACATCTGACATTATTAGCGTCACTGTCAATGGAACGTGGCAGTTGTCAGTCGTGGCTCTGAAGCGAACAGCTCCCTTCACACACGTTTCGCCAATTGTATTCAGCTTCTCTGTCTTCTCGCTCTCTGTCTCTCTCCCTCTCTCTCTCTCGCTCACCACGTCCGGCATAATTACATTGCTAACACGGCCGATTGCGGTAGGGTTGTACTGCTAAACCAACCCACAGTCAGTCGTCAATATTAACTCTCCAAACAATAACACTGTGCCATTCAAAACAAGAGCAACGCACCGGGGACGTCACTCACTTGTAGGGCCCCGTTTCATGCCCCAGCTGCGATACGTAGCAGGGGAGAGCCCTTGTTGTATTTTCTTACACTCAATTTTTTTAATTCTTCACACTAATGGACGCTGTAGCTAATTAATTTCATTCGCTTTCAACTGAAATAATCAATGCTAGCGTAAAGTATTTTATGTTGTTACCCACGTAAAGAGTAACTTCTCTGTTCCCACAAAATTAAAATCTGTTGCTTTTCACTTTCTCTACATGTACTATGTGTATAGAGAAGGTATTACATTCCACCCAAAAATTTGATTACAGATTTCACCGGAAATAAACGTTTTGGGATCTCCTGTTTCCAAAAAAAAAAGCATGTTTAGAAAAAGGTCCATGTGTGTGTGAGTGTGTGTCTTTGACCACGATAACTCAAAAACAAAAAGTCAGTAAAATACCAAACTTGAAGTTTAGTATTTTCCAGGAATGCGACATGAAGATTTTGAGAAAAATTTCCCTACCGCAAACTAACCTTTACATGGAAAAAAATTCGAAAATTTTGATTTTCTCAAAAATGGCTCTTAACGATTGTGATTAAAATACCGTATATTAAAGGTATTTATATGGCATATAAAATGAATACCTTGAGTTTTGTGGGAATAGCCTCTAAAGACCTCTTTAGTTTGAATTATGCTCAATTTTGAGATAGACAAAAACTTACTGCACAAAAAATGTAGATCATGTTAAAAGACACAATTTGTGTTATATGTGTATTTTTTCGTGGAAATGACCATTTTTGAGATATCCTTGTTATTTACTTCAGATTTAAAATACTTAAACTTTTCTCACAAGGAAAGTTGTAAACTCTGGCCCTGTATAGAAACAAATTTCAACCACATGGCAACCAGCTATTAAAATATTTGACTATCGTTTTAGCCTAGTGTATTCCCTTATTTTCCTCCTACTTACAAGGAAGCAAGTAATTAAGACAATTTCTGCTAACGTTATCACGATTATAATAAACTGGATAAAACAATATGCTTTTAATAACAATTTGTTACAGCGATGTAGAGAAAGTCATGTGAATGAAACACGTCAAATTTTCATTCTTCCATTCGCCTTTTTTCGCCTTTCCCTGTGGAACATTTGGCCATCGGCAATGGTGTTAACTCGTCCTTAGATTTCTATTAGATCTCACTCACATTCCCACTTTTACACTTTGTGGACGATAGGGAATAATCTGGGATAGAGATAAATGTCCACTTTTCGAAAATCGAACCCTCGCTCAGCAGGCAGGAGCTGTACCGGCTGAACTACCTGGGCTGGTCTCTGCTGTTTTGTTTGCGACATATTACTGCTATAGATGCGTGTCCATGCCCATTACAGTAATTATGGACATAGCTTTACTGAGCACAGCCAAAAATGATATCAGTGCGTGGCTATATCTATTAGTTTCTACAAAAGAATACTTTTCAGCAGAAAAATTATATCAAATAAAGAATGGAAATCATTTTGTGTCAAGTAAAGTTTAACCTCTACCTTTGCATAAAAAACGGCTTGACATCCAAATAGATTAGGATTTGTTTTGTCGTACATTCCTTTTGATCCACTTCCACCCTAGGCTTAATTGTACATCGTGTTTCTCACTGCAAGAAAGTTTCAATGACTTTTTAGTGTTGTGATTTTCCTTCCTATTTTAGTTCAGTTAAAACTATAAAACTCCCAATGTAATGCTTAAGCTATTTATTTTATGATAATTTAATTACATGCTCTGAAGGTATTCTATAAAAATATATTTATGTTGTAGTAGCGTTCAACAATCAGAATTCATAAAACTGTACAGTTAAAATATTGAACAACTGAGTTACTTGTAATGTTAGAGACGAATGTTTCCTAGAAACTTCTAAATAAATTACTTTAAGGCATATGTCATGTATTATTTTAAACTTTTGGAATTTTAATTTGGGCTAATTCTTTTATTTCAATGGGAAAACTTAATATAGATGCTGTATCAATACTTTGGTAATACAGAAGAGTTCTAAAAAAATTCGTTATTGTAGATGTAATAACTCCGCGTTTCGGAAACTTAACAATTCTTGAGTCATTGAAACATAAGCCTGTATAATTAAGAGAGCACTTTCTCCTACATCGGCTTTAAGCCCTTTTCACGCTCAGAACAATTCAACTGTGCCTTGCTCACCTCATCCTAAACATGGCTGTCTTTTAAGTCCATCACAAAATGACGCCAAGGCCAGTCTTCTTCCTCCCATTGGCTATGTGGATTTCGATTGTTTTTTCTTCCTCCGTTTTATTGTTCTGTCCTTCCTCCATTCATCGCTCTCTTTCTTTTCCAGCGTTAACAGAGCCTTCACCTCCTCTTTGCCTTGCTAATAAGAAGAGTCGAACTACGAATAATAATTGTATAAAAGGGGTGTTGCTGAACACGAGTCTATCTGATGACAGGTTGATGCGCTCTCTCTCTCTCTCCCTCTGCGCTGAGAAAACGGCGAGTACTTGTGAGCTTAGGTTGCTGTCCCCCTCTGCTCAGTAAGTCTCCACCTAGCATTGTATGCAACCAACACCCATGTCCAATTTTCTTGCTTCGTGTAATAGCCGTCTTTACTCTGTATCCTTACATTTGCTACAGCGATCATGTGGCAGCTTTTAGAAAATAACATCTATCAGCGCTGCTAAAACTACTCCTGAAATTGTGTTCCTCCATGGCAAGCGTGAGCGTTGTTCTGCGGAAGTTTCTTTCTGAAACCCTGCTCTTCTAGTAAGTAGAGGAAGTATTGGTTTCTATCCAAGGATTTGATGTCCATATTTTGAAAATATATATATTCAGTTTTGCTTACATACCAAATGTAGAACCTTAAGTTTAAACGTGAGGGGGAGAATTATAAGGGCATACACCATGTTTAACATTACATTTTTATCATTAAAAATATTGGATAGGTAGAGTCAGACTGAAAAATGCAATGCCGTTGCCGGGATTTGAACAACGGGTCTCCCGGTCTCTAGCCTATTGCACTACCACTGAGGTGCCATGGCAACATACCCGGCATATCATTGAATTTCTCAACTGACTCGCATGTTTCCCGGTAAACCACAAGGTGATCTCAAAATGTTTTGCGATGACAACCCCAATGGACATTACAATGGAAGTTTTTTTAAATCCCAGGATTCAAATATAGCCAACTATTATAGACAGTTGATAATTTTAATTGTTTTCTCAAAGAAACCGTCTGACTCTACCTATTCAACTCCTGTCCTACACACGTTTCTAAGGAAAAAACAAATAAAATTATTAATAATATTATTTAGAACTACATCTAGTAAATGTAACATAATTGACCTGAATAATGTTTCTGGGGCACTCACTGTTGCAGTCATCAGGAGTATATATGATATATACGAACCTACAAAACCGTCTCTAGATACAGCAAAGTTCCTCTTTCAAACATAGGTCGTTCTAGTTATCAGTTATGGACTGGAACTAATTTGGAACCATCTCTTATGAAGAGTCCTAAACTGAATAGTGAACGTGAAAGCCAAATTTCTCAAAAGAGCTTTAGTGATATAAAAAAAAGTCACCAACTAGAATGCCCTATGTCTTGGCATGGGAGCCTTTTAGATTACAACTGCCCTCTCCAAAAAGGAAACAGAATTTATACGGACGAGAGTAAGAAAATGAGATGATGATTTCTACTCAACAGCAATCATGAGCTGGACTGGAAAGAGAAGCCCACTTAGCAGACAGGAATCCAGCACTCGAAAAAGTTACCATGAGCCTTCTATAGACTAATTGTGTCGCAAACATTGTGACTCATATCACTTTAATAAATGCACTAGAAGAACAAATACATACTTTGTTAATACTCTAAAAATGTGGGACCTATTCTGCTATTATTATTATTATTATTATTAATAGTAGTAGTATTGTTCACTGATTTGTAAATAAAGCGTTTAAGCAATCAAGTTCAACCTGCCAAAAATAAACTGATTACTTTGTCGTATTAAATAATATTGACATATTAAGCATGCAATATACGACAGCACTGCATCTTTATGGAGACAGAAGAGCACTTATAGTATGCTTTATTTCTGGGGGTAATAATAATGAGGAAGAAATGAGCGATTGAAACACTCGAAGATATATACATAAATCCAATTTAGTGATTTTAGGAAATTCTTAGATCTGTTTGACCACACTAAAGTGATATGAAGGTAGGGTATTTTGAAGTAGAACCACAATTTATACGGCACCAACATTCACAGTGTTCCGCATATTACGAGAAAGCTGTAAGAAACAGAGAGAAGGTGATTCATTTTTTCATTTGAAATGCTTTTCGCAATGTACAATTCACAACCTGTGTTTTATATTGTTTAGGATATATGTCACGAACTTAGATTTAAAATCTTACAATGTATCATACTAGTTATTAATCACACGCTCACAATATCTTTTAACTACTTAAGACAACTCTAAGGGTTGCGTGCGGAGCGCATGTCACTGCACCTCCCCTCCGAACTCCATGGCACGAGATCTAAGTCAGAATCTGCCCTCGGGGTATACCGGCCATAGCACTCTCTGTGATACACATTAACAGAACTCCAAATTACTAATCCTGCTACGGTAATGGAGCGTTTGGAATCCTCCTGCGGACACCATCAACTGCACCTGGAGCTATCGGAAACAATCTGAAGAATTTCAAGGGGCGTGAGCCCTAGTTCCGAGATATTCATTCCGCTTCAAGGGTGGAACATCTTAGGTGATTCTGGCAATCATCGTATCACTGTTATTTTAATTTAAATTTACCATAAATGTTGTTGGGCTTTGATGTCACTCAATTATTCAAAACTACCGCTTCAACATCCACACATCTTTGACTTTTACAGGAATTTCCATAGTGACATATTTCGTAATTAAATGACAGTAAAAGCATAATTACTGATAGACAAATGTCCATAAAAAGACACTGCAAACCTGTATATTTTTATTGAATAGAAGATAGACCTCTATGATGTTAAATTTTAACATTTCTGATAGAGAACTGACAATAAAAAGACACTGCAAACCTGTGGAACATCTATAGTTTTATTGAATAGAAGATAGTTGATAGAAGACAGACCTCTATGATGTTAAATTTTAACAATCCTGACAGAAAACCTTCCATAAAATGACACTGCAAACCTGTGGAACATTTATATTTTTACTGAATAGTAGATAGTTGATAGTCCTCTAAGATGTTAAATTTTAACAATCGAAACAATTTAGTGTTTATGAAGTTTGCCATTTGAGGATAAAATTAAGGCTAGGGTTATTTACTACCAGAATAAGGAATTTCTAAGTGGTCGGCATTAGGTTGGCTTCATTCAAACCATCATCAATACATAGAAGTGTACAACAGCAATCAAGAGTCACTGACGGCAGGTAAAATGCGGTCTTGTATTTTGTCTGCCCATCGCAACAAACTGAATAGGGATTGGCAGTGATTGGTGTTCTACGACAACACACCGTAAGATGGACTTTTCTCTTGGCTTTGAAGTTTGGAAACTTCTGCACCTGCCTATTACATCCGAGTGATTAGAATGCATCGGTTGTCATTAGCAGCAAAGATCAGTATGTGTTTCGGGCACAATTTAGACAAGTCCAAATGGTAGGAAAAAAAAAAAAGGGAAACAGTCTAAGTCTAGTCACTGTCAATGGAAACAAAAGAATGACTATCGAAGCTAAAACATTCTCTTGAAAATTAGTGAATTACTTCAAGGAAGAATATTCAAACAAATGCCCAAATATATTGTAAATTACATTAGAAGTTAAAACGAACATAAACAAGCTAATGAAGCCTCACCTTATTCTTGCCCACTTTCAAATGCTTAATTTTGTCTGTTTTGCTTTTCTAGCAAGTATATGCAATAAACATAGTTGATAGAGGTATTGCATTCCACCCAAAAATTCAATACCGAGATTTCAACGCAAGTACATGTTTTGAGACCCCTGAATCCAACAAAAGCATTTTTAGAAACATGTCCGTGCGTGTGTGTCTGTCTGTGTGTGTGTGTGTGTGTGTGTGTGTGTGTGTGTGTGTGAGTGAGCCTGTGGACAGCATAGCTCAAAAACGAAAAGTCGATTAAACCAAACTTGGTATTTAGGTTCAGCATCTCCCAAAGATGACACAAAATTCTCAAAAAATACCCTCTCCCAATTACTTTTTACATAAAACGTATTTCGAAAATTTTAATTTCTCAAAAATGGCTCTACCGATTTTGATTAAATTGCCATATGCCTAATATATTTTCATGACAAACGAATTGGATACCTTGAAATTTTCTGAGAATAGCCGCTGAAGGCCTCTTTATTCTGGATGACTTTTGTATAACTGGTAAACGGTAAGACATAACCAAAAACGTACTACAAAAAGAATGTCAATCTCGTTAAGACACATAATTTATGTCAAACATTTTTGTAGAGTAAACCGTTTTCGAGATATTCCGAGCTATTTGTTTCAGTTTTAAGCTACTTAGCTTTTCTGAAACGGGAAGTAATCTTTCTTTTCGTGGCTCTTTTGTTTACTCCTAGGAAGCAAAGAGAACCGAATTTCAATTGTTTCACATAGCGCCCGACTTTTGAAAAATTTTATTGTTGTCGTTTTAGCTAGTGTATTCCCTTATTTCCATTCAACATACAAGAAAGCAAGTAATAAGGCCAATTCTGGAAATGTTTATCTCAATTAGCATGAAGTGGATATAAGAATAATCTTATGTAAGAAATGTTGTTTGTGGAGCAGATAATGAAAGTCAATGGAATACATGAAATTTGTTTTATAAATGCATTCAGTTTACTTTACTATCCCCTATGAATAACAGACAGATCTGAAAATGTACTCCGCCCAAAAATTCGGCATCGAAAATAATTTGCTGAAGATTCCTGAAATCCATAATCCCACTCCCAACTTTGTAAATGTGTGCATGTGTCAGCATAACTTAACGAAATTGATAGATACCTAAAATTTGTGTTCTAAGCACAAATTGCTTATTACAAAAGTGATTTTTCTTTACAAATAAATCATTGTGCTTCATAAAAGCGCCAAGACACCTAGTAATTAAACATATGAAATAAGATTTTAATCGGCCATGTAAAACAGGCGTTAGTTGGAAGCATACACTACTTGTGCAGCTGTGTAGGTATATCATTTAAGAGTGATTGTTCTCTTCTCAAGATACTATATCCGCAATTCGATTTAGATAGAGGACAATGGAGCTCCTTGGGTGTGGCTCAATGGGCCATTATATCTTTCAACTATTCTTCGGCCAACAGTCACCCTTGACATTCTGTAACAGTCTCATTAATTGATCCTGCTGTACTTTTGAGAGAAACAGAAAGGAGTGACAAGATAAATGGCAGAAAGTTTTACCAATAACTTTTCAATGTATCTTGTTGGTTCTTTACTACTTGTTATTTAAAAAGCAAGTATGCTATGAAGTAAACCATGCTGAACTGTTCAAAGAAGAGGATTTTGAAGAGTGTGATGGAAACCATAATAGCATACAGTGCCGAGGGTTGGGAAAAATATATAAAATCCTGACAGTGCGAATGGATGGAATTCGGCGTAGTGCTAGAGTATTGCAATTGGAAAGAAGGAGAAAGAAGACCAGACAGATGATGGATATGGAGGAAAAAGTGGTGAAGAGATTTGAAAGCGTGGTCTTCAATAGTATGGACACGTCAGAAGAATTGAGGATGATATGTGGCCCATACATTTTCTACAATGGTCACCTTACAGACGAAGAAAGCAGGCAGATCAAGAGCAAAAGAGGACATATTTGAATGATGAACGTTCGGTTTCCGGATAGGATGACTTGGTTAATCGGAAAGAATCAAGATTGGAAATATAGGGCAACCGCTGAAGAGTGGAGCCCGTAAAAGTAAGAATGATAGTGAATGCACACCGATTATGGAACAGATTTAACTTGGAACCAAATATAGTTTAGGATTTTAAAAGAAAATATGCACAGCCATTTCCGGCATAGTGAGGAAAAGCTAGCCACTACTTTGGTGGCTATGTTTTGCTAGGTCTGTACTGCAGACAAATACCTACAGATATTTAGAGTTGCAGATACTTCTGTATCTACGGGACTGTTCGTTTCGACTAAGATTTGTTGGCTCACCATTCCTAATTTGTGTGTTTGGTACTGATAATAACCTTCCAAGGATGCGTCATGAAGCTTTTCAAGATAATTCCCCATTTACATTTTGAAGTTCTCAAACATAACTAATGGCTTTAATGGAAATACATGTTAAGGTCATTTTCATTACAAATAAAATGTATATTTTGGATTTACTGGAAGTAACTGAACTGACCTTTATTTTGAATGACTTTTGCATAATTGATAAAACGTAAGAAATAGATAAAATCTTCTTACTCTACAATTTATATCTCGTTAAAGCACACAATTATGCCAAATACATTTTTGGTGAAGTTAAACATTTCCGTGGTATTTTTGTTATTCGTTTACATTTAAAAATCCTTATACTATTCTCACATAGGAAATCATCCATTTTTCTTTTTTTTAGTCAAGCAAATAGAACAAAATTTCAAAGTTATCACATAGCGACAAGCTCTTAAAAGACTTTACTACTGGATCCCTTTATTCTCTACTGTGTCTAACAGGAATGTATAACAAAAGCATGTCTACAGATGTTTATCTCAATATAAGTAGATAGAAGTAGAGTAAGAAGAATGGGTAGAGAAAGACATACCAGTTGAAGCTAACCTTGGATGCAAACCTAATGTCGCATGTAAACCCCATTAAGCAAATAAACTAGCCGTCCT
Source organism: Hymenopus coronatus (assembly GCA_030762935.1). Lineage (NCBI taxonomy): Eukaryota > Metazoa > Arthropoda > Insecta > Mantodea > Hymenopodidae > Hymenopus > Hymenopus coronatus. The sequence goes on along the minus strand of CM060888.1, from coordinate 80,921,057 downwards.
AAACGAATTCAAGCATCCTTGCACCAGACAAATGCACTTGTTCAAATGAAACCCGATCTTAGAGAGATCCTAAGCATTAGAAGGCAGATTTACCCTTCGGACAGTTTTACAGGATTATGTCACTCAACTAGGAGATTAGACCAACCAAGTTGGGGAGTGTATAATGCCCTTACTTGCTCACTGTCTGGAGTTCGGCCGTGCGTTAAATCAAAACCCTTGCTCCTTTAACTTCCTAGTGTTAAAGCGGAATATGCATCATTCTTGATCCTAAATATAGGTGAAATTATTATGTGTAACTTATACACCATAATAGGTTCCAGTAGTTCGTAGTTCAAGTCTCGTATCGACTACTTAAGCACTTCAGCACTTAAGCAGTTCTCTTCTGCTGTAAAATATCCCTGACAATTAACAGAAGCACTTGTAAATGATGTAGTTATATTGTAAAACGATCTCACATTCTTCTAGTATTACTAAACTCTCTAAACAAATCTAAAGCAAATTGCAATGTAGAAATGTAGCTGCAATGTAAAGTTGTCACCATATAACATATAAGTTAAAGCGACAATAAATAAATGAATCTTAAAAAACAGGTTACATTCTAAGAGTTTTAATAAAGATAATAAACTGTTATGTGAAACGTCGAATGATATCTTTTTTGCATATCTTTTTGCATTGGCGTTAGTTATGTATATAAATAGAATATTTAGAATGTAATTCCCTACCATATGCTTGCTAATTATGAGCATCAGTAATACAACTATAATAAAAACATTCAATAGAAATGACATTTCATTACAGAAGTTCAACATGTCAGACATAAGAAACTAGTTCATTAAAGGTTAAACACTTTGAAGGATTGAAATCTCCTGGAGTAGAAATATGCACACATAAGATTATTTTGAAAATGTTTAATGATGAAAAACTAAATTAATTTTCGTGCAACTTATAAAAATAAGGTGCTTTCTCTATTTAGTACATAGTTCACACCCAAAGCTGGACACTGGGATTTCACTATGTAAATACATTTTAGGACTAAATTGAGCTTCAAATTATGCATTTTAGAAAAAGGTCCGTGTTTGTGACTGTGCCTTTGTGTGGGTGTGTCTTTGAACAATATAATTCAAAACCGAAAAATCGGTTGCATACCAAGCTTGATAATTAAGTTCAGCATATTCTGGATGTGACACGAAGGTTTTCTAAGAAATCCTTCACCCCAAACTTACTCTTTATATGGGATAATTTTCAAAGGGTTTCAATTTCCCAAACTAACACGAAACTTTTTCTAAATATGCATTATTTGAACCTTAAAACATGTATTATGAATGAGAAACAATGCGTTAAATAAATGCTGGAGAAGGTATATGAATTACATTTATGCAGACATAATGAACACGTCCCTAAGCAGCTGATCTAAAACAGAAATGGTTTGAGTTTTCTCTCGTGCTGTCACCAAGCTGACATTATTGACCCTATTTGGCAGCCCGATGAATGTGTGATCCGCTGGTCATTTTCAGTACAGCACTACCCATCGCCCCAATCCAAATGAGCATGAATGTAGAATGAGGAGTTTTTGTTTGTCAGGCTCTCTCATCTTTGCCATCGGAGGCAATGATCGCCGAAATTATAATTTCATGCACTGGAACATTGGACTTTTTAGAGCCAACTTGCAGTCACCACAGCAGGGGAAATGTCAAGGCCTTCCCAATGATTACTAGTTATCGATTACCATTTGATACAGCAGCTAGGCCTTACATAATCAACTGATAGTATTAGCAGTTGAAAACTCGATGTTATTGGTTATCTGTACTCTGGCGGTAGATAATAAATTAGTGGCATGCCGTGGTTAATTGTCTTTTTCCACCCCACAGGGGGAAGTAGTAGTGGGAACCACCCACCCCCACAGAACATCCAAATAAATAAAATATAAAATAGTCAATTAATTTAAATTGAGCTTTGTGTTTGATCCATCAGACCAAACATTTATATTGTACAGTTGGGGTAGTGCTGAGAGATGTATGGACTCTAGGGGGGACAGGAGAGGATAGTGGATTGATGAACAAGTGCTGGACCAGTTGGTAGATTGCATCCAATCGTTCACTCAGATATATGAAGCTGGAGGGAGTCGATATGTTGCGGAAGACCAGGGAGAATTGGGGGGAAAAAATAGAAACGTAACTGATTGTCTGACCCAATATGTTAGCTCTTACTCTACCGCAGTGTGATTTCATTTGTCTTTCTTTATCTTTCCAACTTTTATATACGATTTATATGCACATTATTTAACACTAATAGATTATCAATCAGTATAAATGTATACCTGAATCAGTTAATGATCAATTTACGAAATTTCATTTCTCCAGTAATGCACTAAAATACTTATTTACGCAACTTTGAATTGAAGAGGTATTTTTTACCAGTAAAAAGATTTTCTATCAACATTAAAAGTGTGATGTATTACACCAGCAAGACTTTCTAAATAACGATTCAAAAAACATGATTTTTACAAAAGATTATTCTTCTTTCTACACCATGCTAATCGAGACGATTAACAGCAGTTCCTTATCAGTAGAAGGGAACTAAAGGAATGCGCTATATGCAATAAAGCGATATTCAAAAGTTTTAAAAGATATCGTTATGCGATTGTCATTGAAAATGGCTTCTTTGTTGGGCCAGAAATAGAACAAAAGAAAAACGGACACCATGTATGAGAAAAGAATAAGTTTTTAGAATTGAAACCAATAATATTGAATATCTTAGAAAAAACGGACAAATCTATAACGAAAATGCATATAACGTAAATTGTGTATTTTAACAAAATCTACATTTTTGTGCAGTATTTGCCTATTTCTTACGTTTTAACAGTTATGTAATATTCTGTAAAAATCAACCAGAATAAAGTGTTCTTCAGAGGCTATTGCCAGAAAATTCAAAATATGTATCTTATTTGTGTTGGAATAACTTTAATATACAGTATTTTAACCAACATCGTAAAAGCCATTTTTGAGAAAAACAACATTTTTAAAAAATTGTCCATATTAAGGGTAATTTGGGGTGGGTGATTTTCTTAAGAATCTTCTAGTCACATCCTTGAAAGATAATAAACTTAAATACCACTATAAACACATACAGGGCGCGTACTTTTTTATAAAAGTGCTTTTTTTTGGATTCTGGGAACCTCAAACTTATATTTTTCGGTATAATTTCAGTTTCGAATTTTTGGGTGCAAGAGACAATATCTTCTTATTGTACGTGTAGGGAAGGTAAAAATCAAGTATTCCACAAACTGCGTACATAAATTTAAGCTACAAAAGTATTTCCGAGAGATTTACATAATAGAAATGTACTATTTTAAGAGTTGTCATAATTAGTTCTTTATTTACATGTATATAGTGTTTAACCTCCGCTTTTACCACACATGGCACCGCCTGCGGTGATGACACTGGTGATACTTGGAATGAAGATGGAGCACCGGTGGAATGCGATGAGGCAAATTGGAGAACCCGGAGAAAACCCTATATGTGGTTACCTGGGATCGAACCCGGGCCGCCTTGGTGAAAGGCGAGTGGTCTAACCACTCAGACAAGACGCGGCTGTTATTTACACTTAATTAAATTTTTCTTTCCATAATTCCAATTGCACTTTGCTCCTTTCGTCATTGGATTTTCCCGAAACTTATTCCTGCATCTAAGACTTTAATGGACAATAAGTTCCACTTTTATTCCTCAAAGAGAGCGGTTACGGAGGGAGGGAAGTGGGGAAGAGAGCGAATATATTTGAAAACTGAACTCTTTTTCAGAAGAGATTATCCCGTTAAGGAACCCTTGCAAGTATTTGGGACTAATTGAAAATCCAAGAACTCCATTGTCATGGCGAGTCCATTACTGCTGAACCGGTAATAAATTAGATTGTATACTTCTCACTCCCTGCACATACGCGTACGCGTGCATTACCAAAAGGGTGAGCTACATAGAGGGAGAAACGACTCAAATTGCATATCAAAATATTGGATTTCAATCTGAAACTCGTTTTTCTTCTGGGGATGAGTGACCGGGCCTCCATTTGTCAGCACATTGACAGCCCGTCTCGGCGTTGAATAAAAAGCTAATTCTCCCCCTTCCCCACTTCTTTCACTTCTTCTGCAGCCGCCATCCCTACTCCTCCAGATCTTACCACAGGGACATCCCGAGGACAGTGTTAACTTCTGACTACCATCAAACTGCTTCACAGTCAATGTTTACTGTATTTAATAATAACATTTATTTAAGCCTACTGAGAGGTCAAAAACAAATTTTAGTTTCTAATTCTTATCTTGACTACTTGAGAATGTTTTGATGTAGATACTTTTATCGCATATGCAACATTTATGTCACAAAGTGATGATTTTAATTTCTCTTGTCATTTGTTTATCTTTAAAATTAACTCACTTGGATTTAAATTTATACATTTTATTGCACAAATATTTTGCAAAATATAAATTATTTCATAAATTTTATTACGTAAATATGCTGCAAAATCAAAATAGCCAACGTGTCTCAAAACTTGAGAAAACTGATTAGCATTGTATGAATTGAGAACACGCAAAATATTTAAATAATGGGGATATTTAATTAGCTTTGATTATTATTTGTTAAAATGTTTGTTAATATTTATATGGTCAAACCTTTTTAAAAAAATATTATTGTAGATACTTCTGAAATATTTGAAATTTTAGTTGTATTTAAACAAAAAACAGAGGTGTGGAACATTTCGTAGAAAGGAAATTTTGAGAAAAATGCTCTTTAGTGAAATAGAGCAGTAGTGCACGACGATCTTTAAATGGCTATAGAGCACGAAGCAAGAGGAGAGAAAATTGTTGATTCTCTGTAGAGCCCAAAAGTCCAATAAGTGTTTACACATAAAGACATTTTAGATTTTTTGATTTAGTTAAACTTTCACTCCCAGTATCCTTTAAGACAAGTACTTTTCGAACTTGAAACTGTTTTTTTTATGTTGTGTTTCTTATTATCTTGTAAAAAAAAAAAAATCCTTTAGCCCGCCTGGGTAGTGTGGTGGTAGCGTGTCTGCTTGACAGTCAATAGGTCACGAGCTTGTATCTCGCTAAGGGTGAGGTAACCGGATAATTTTTTCGGGATTTTTCCATATCCTTAGTCGAGTAATTTTAAGCTCCATTTGAACACCATTTCACAGATTTCAAACATCGTCCGAAATGACCAACCAGGTTAAAGGGCGTTAAGCAAGAAACATCCTTCTGCATGTATCGTCTTTAGTTGCCTAAATATATAATAATAAATATAACTCCATGGCACGACAGCTCACAAGGAACCTTGGCCTGCCACCCGGCCGCTGCGTTCCCATCTCGGTCCATGGATGGGTAGCAGTATTGGAGGAAGAGAAGTGGTCAATGCCTCAATTCCTCCCGGCCGGTTAATGCTGTCCTCTCGACCTCCATCAAGTAGCCCCTCAATTGGACCCCCAGGGACCTCACCCCGGTCCAAGTCTCCCAGCGGGTGGGAAAAATCCCCACGCCGTCACCGGGAATCGAACCCAGTCTCCCACTTGGCAGGCAGCCGCGCTAAAACTGCGTTAAGGAGTCGACCCTGCCTAAATATATGCTGTGATAAAATAGGCTTTATCCTTGAGGTAGATATAGGAATACCCCTATAGGGATCTAACGTATAAACTTTCACTGATTTTAAAAATGTAACAGCAGCGTTTTACAGCCTACTCTGCCGCTTTTGTTATTAAAATTAGTTTTTGAAAATGTGAAGCAGAATGAAAAGAGTTCAAGCAGGGCAAAATAAAGCAGAAATAGCCGACAAAATGGGTGGACACGAAGGAAAACAAAGTGATATTTTGGAAAAAAAAAAAAAAAAAAAAAAAGCTCAGGGACAATGTAAACTAGAGGTCACCCTCAGATGAAACTGATAACGAAGTAAGTAATAATGGATGATGATGAATGCCTGCCACAGGAAATCCTTATGCACTGGCGAGTTCAACACACATTTAAAATTAATTAAAAAACGGACCCGCTCGCTACCTACCACTTTTTGTGCGTATTACGTGTGTCCGTTTCATTTGTTTGGAAAGAAGAGGTCCGGCTTGTTACATTGCAAAGAAAGGTCGGAGGGATATCTTCTTTTTTACAAACACCCCTCGCCATTACATTCGGCAGAGGCAGGGGGGGGGGGAAGGCAAGCAAGCTCAGTAGCCGGACTGTGTGTTTGCACAATTGCCACGTCATTATAAGGCACACATACACACGACATTGCACAGCAATATATTATTCCATCTATCAGAAACACGTGGCTTAATTCCATACTCCCTGCGCAGTTAAGATGAGACTATGTAGAACAGCCTGGTGCTCTCCTAAATGGATTTCAAATCTCTATAATTCGTACCTGCATAAGCTCAGCACATCTCAAATATATTGTGCTGGAAGATACGTGTGAAGATCTGAGCTGAAAGATAACATTTACGTCAAACAGACATTATTTGATAATACTAAAAGGCATTAAATAAAATCACATTTTACGAACTTATAAAACATATCAAACTCTATTCAATCTGGGTGGCTCAATTAGTTAGATGTTGACTTTCTGATCCCAAGATCGAAGGTTCAAATCCAGCCCAGACTGATTAAGTGTGCTTAAAAGCAACAGCCCCATGCAGGTAAAAAAACTTCTGCTGGATGAAATTCCAGTACATAAGCATTGCTGAAATGAACTTGACAATTGATAAATTGACATTCACAAATAAATAAATAAATATATATATACACACCTACTATATCAAACTTATTCTTTGACCAGTGTTTTGAGACAGCCCAAAGGGCAACTTTGCCCTGTCCAGTTCGGTTACGTGTAGGAGGCGCTGCCATGTGACGTCCATATCTCCCCCTTTTAGTGTCTCAAAAGACTCTGATGAAGAATATGTGTGTGCATTTAACATGTTAAGTACTGCTCGGTTAATGATTCTTGTGAACTTTGTGATTTTTATTTTAATTATTTTAAGAGTTTATAAAATACATACATTAGTATACTGATATTCTATTATCTGCAAGTTGATATTTTTCATATTTAACTATATTTTCTCAAGAGCAAGCAGACCTAGAATCTTAAAGTTTTTCATAAGCTTATATTTATCTTTGACTGATAGATAGTTCATTCTTTTATGTAAATGTAAAATGTTATATTTGTATGGAAATTATATATATTATTTCTCATTTCTACGATAACTTTATTGTTTTTACTTTCCACATGAGCGAAAAAAAGCTCTAATCTAAAGACCAATGCTGTTTAACTGCAAATGCAAGGATTGCAACGAATTTTAACAATACTATATGGCAAACGCAATAATAATTACAAGCTAACTGTGAAACCTGTTCAAGTGAAAAATTGCTTAAAAACTGACAAAAATGTCGTATAAATATATAGTAAATTAAGGGTGCAATTTAAAAATAAATAATTAGACAGATATAATTAGACAGACATGTAACGAGAATAAAACCATGCCGTATACCCTTTAAAATATTACCTACAATGCAATCCAAGATGGCACAGAAACCCAGAGAAAAGTGTGTTTTTAAGAGGTAAACGCAGAAGAGAAATCTTGAGAAACCATTTATACAATTTAATTTATATGTAATGTCCTTAATCATCGCTATTATGCACTACGTTTTATTTATTTTTGTTATTATATATTTATTTCAACATTTATCATAATTATTTAATTATTTTTTGTGTTATAACGAAATAAGTATGCTTTTACACATGAATGTTGTTACAGACAATTTCTTTTGAAGTTAGATTATCACTTATTTTATTATCTTTTATTTTCTCAAATTTTAATAATTAAAGGATTTAAAATATAGTAAAGGAAATTTAGAATTGTTAAAATTTGTCCGTTTAATTTTGTATGATTATTGTATATTTATTATTTTTCCAAAAGTATTATTTTATGAGATTGTTTGAATAATTTTGTTCTTGTGGCAGCCCTCTAATGGGGGAATTAATTTCAAATTTAAATTAAAATTGAACTTATTTCAGTGCTTATGGTTACAGATATTGCCCATTTTGAACGTTTACTTATTTGTCAGTATATTTGAAGTTTTTTGGCATTTTTTGTGCAGAACTCTAACAATAAGTTACCAAAATGATTTGTACATTGCAGCGCAACTGATTTCTCTGAGTCAGAAGCTAAGTTGATTACAATGCCAGCATAAACCCAACGCTTTGAAAAGTCGCTGAGGGGTTACGCACCACTTTAGATTACTATTGACACTGAAGCACCCCCTACATCCCCCTTTACTACCCTTATAATATAACAGATTGAGAGGGTGGGATAGGAACTTTACATATTCCTCTAAAAATGTCAGCTGATGGTTTTCCAGCACTTTCCCGATAAATGCGGCATCAGCTAGTATTCAAGTGGAGGAGGGGGGAGGCATAATTCGATGCGGTCTGAGCCAACACACGCGAGTGAATTTTTATGAGTAAATGGGATGGATGCTGCAATGTAAAACAGATTCTTCTCTCCTGCCTGCCCTTTCTTGGAAACTTGACTCCTCTCTAGAATTTTATACAAGTGGGGGATGGGAGCACATTTAGAATGCAGAAGAGAGAAAAATGGTTGAATCTGTCAAAAGCAGATGAGCTGAATGGTTTGAGACAGTATCGATTTTAAATGAGCAGGCACATACGATTTGATGGCTGGAATGGAAACAAGAATTGTGATCTGACAAAATATCCAAAATTGCTTGAATGTATCCATCCTAAGTTATAATAAAGACAACATAAGACAATAAATCTGATATGTTACATTCAAATCCTTTTTCTAATCATTGTCGTCCTCCGTGGTGTAGTGGTTATCATGCTAGCCACTAAAACCAGGATTGCAGATTCAAACCTGGCGGAGGGTGATAGATATTCTCGAAAGCAAAAATACTTAGCGTGGCTTCCTTCGGATGGAAAATAGAGTCAATAGTCAGTATAATGTTTATAATTGCTCGTAAAAAGTCCCTATACCTTGTAAAAAGAAGGTTTCTGGGCAAAATTCCGCCCTTTCGCGTCAAGTCGTGATTTTATATAGTGCCACCTGTGGCTGACGAGTCGATCCCTCGTCACCATGGCGCGTAGCGGCGAACTCACGAACTAGAACTTTAAATCCGATGAAGAAAACATCGTAACATGCCTTATGCTTCTAACCATCGATAAAAACTTCTTCAAAAGCTTATGCTTTTATCTACTCTATGTTAATCAGATACATTTTATAGGAATCGCTATATTGCACATTTCCTTGTAGGTCCAACGTCAAAAGGCTTATGACATAATCAAATATTAAAATTGGTCGCTACTAAATGATGGCTTTGAAATGCAGTTCTCTTTGTTTGACCATGGGAAAAAAAAAAAAAAAAAAAAAAAAGAATATCGAGTTCCAATTTAAGAAAAATGAGTAAATTTGTAAATTCAAACCATTAAAGAAGAATATCTCAGAACTATTAAGTCCACAAAAATTTAATTAAAATAAATAATGTGCTTTACTTGAATACTTTTAAAAATGCATCATATGGCGCATTTTTATTACAATAATGAATTTAGATAGTAAGAAGTTATTGTTTAAGTAACCACCAAAGCTAGAACTTTGATACATTGTGTATAATAACTGCTATACAAGATTTTTTCATATTGTGGACTTTCCAAATTTCACTGATGCAACGCCTTATATAATATGTACGCTTCATTTCTTTAATGCTTATCCGCAGTGGACACCCCTAGGGATACCATTAATTAAAAGCGTTTGCCAGCGTCGTAAAAGAGCGTGTGGATTCGTAAGGACAATTACAGAGGTGGCAACAGTCCTGCGCTGATCCTTAGAGAGCGGGTTTAGGGACGAGACACCCACTAAATTGCCCCGTGGAAATTGTAGATGGGAGTGACATTAAAAAGGGGCTATCGTACAGGTTAAAGAGCAGATTAGTCACATCATGGTTGTTTTATATGGGCTTTTATAGATACAAACATCACCGAGAATGTTGGTTTACGTTCGCAGGAGTTGGAATTGCCTGTTTTATGTGCTTCCCAACCTTCCTTCCTCCTCAGAGCTAATTTCGAAACCGTCAAGCAGTGCAGTCGGCCGCCGCAGCCAAGTCAGAGATTGAATAGTAAAGATTGTTTGTTTATTGTCCCGTTTCCTCTCCCTTTTTGTTGGAATGGCTCTTTGCTTACAATGTTTACTGCTGTATACCTGCGCATAAATTGGTCCTCTCTTTTCTGTTTGTTTTGTTGAGCAGCGCACGAAAGACAAACGCGTGTGACGCCGAGTGTAAGGCCGCAATTGCTTCATTAGAAGCGATAAAAATCTGATGTGTTCCATTCACATGACTTTCTCTACATCTCTGCAACAAATTATTGTTAAAAAGCTTATGCTTCTATTTTCTTCATGCTAATCTAGAAAATACAGCAGAAATAGACTTATTTTTTGCTTCCTTAAAAGTAGAAGCGAAACAAGGGAGTACCATAGGTTAAAGTGATAGTCAAAAGCTGATTGCCATGTGACTGAAGTTCCTTTGTTTGTATGGAGAGGAGTGACAGTTTCCTGTATGAGAAAAGTATAAGTTTTTCATAGCTGAAACCAAAAACAAGGAATATCTCAAAAACAATCAACTACACGAAAAAAAAAGTATATAACATAAATTGTGTGTTTTAAAGTGATCTACATTTGTTGTGTGGTAAGTTTTTGTCCGTCTCTTACGGTTTAGCAGTTATGTAAAATTCCTTAAAATTGACCCTGAATAAAGTAGTCTTCAGAGGATATTCCTATAAAATTCATAATATACATTTTATTTGTCAGCTAAATATCTGTAATATACGACACTTTAATCAAAATCGTTAGAGCTATTTTTTAGAAAATCAAAATTTTCAAAAATAGTTCCATGTAAAGGGTAGTTTGGGGTGGAGAGATTTTTCTCAAAATCTTCGAGTCGCATCCCTGGAAGATATTAAACTTAAATACCAACTTTGGTATTTTACTGACTTTTCGTTTTTGAGTTATCGTGACCACAGACACGCGGACACGCACACGGACCTTTTTCTGAAAATCCTTTTTTTTAGATACAGGGAACCTAAAACATATATTTCCGTTGAAATCTCGGTATCGACTTTTTGGGTGGAGTGGAATATCTTCTCTATACACTATGTACATAGTACGTGTAGAGAAAGTAAAAATCTGATATGTTCCATTCACATGGCTTTCTCTACATCACTATAACAAGTATTGCTAAAAAGCATATTCTGCTATCTAATTTATGATAATCGAGATAAACATTAGTCTTAATTATTGCTTCCTTGTAAACAAAAGGAAAATAAAGGAATACACTATGCTAAAACGATAGTCAAATCTTTTAAAAGTTTGCTGCCATGTGGTTGAAATCCCTTTCTATGCAAACCAGGAGTTCAAACTCTGCGTGTGAGAAAATATTAAGCACCTTAAATCTAAAGCTAATAACAAGGAATATCTTAAATGTTTCATGAAAAAACATATACGACATAGATTATGTTTTAGCATGACCTAGATTTTTTGTGTACTAAGTGTTTGTTATCTTTTACAGTTTACCAGTTATGTAAAATTCCGCAAAATTCATTCAGAATAAAGAGTTCTTTAGACGCTATTCCCAGATAACTCAAGATATACATTTTATTTTCCACATACATATCTTTAATATACTGTATTTAATGAAAAAACATTAGAGCCATTATTGGGAAAAACAAAACTTTAAAATTTTTTTCCATATAAAGGAAAAAATCTTCCTGTCACATTCCTGGAAGATACTAACTTAAATACATAGTTAAGTATTTTTACCGTCTTTTCGATTTTGAGTTATCGTGTTCACAGACACGAACACACACTAAAAATTCTTTTTTTGGATACAGGGAATATAAAACATGTACTTTTGGTGAAACCTCGGTATCGAATTTTTGGGTGGAGTGCAACACCTTCTTTATACACTATGCACATGGAACGTGTAGAGAAAGTGAAAATTGAGTACCGTGGCAGATCTAAATGTAATCACCAGTCGTCAGATAAAGGAACCTAAAGTCTTGAGGATTGCCATAGAAATAATTCACCAGCTGGGTGTGGTGCCAATCCAAAGAAACACCTCTAATGCGCCATTAATTTTCATAACCTTGTGAACCAGGGAAACGGGAACATATGCCGAGTTAGCTCGCGTGTCTGTGGAAATAACGTCACTCCGGGCAGCATATAACACATTTCATCCGCTACCCCAGAAGTGTTAGCCGCACCACTATCAGAAAGTCCATCTTCGTAAATCTTGGCCACAAGATACAAACAAACAAACGATACAAAGGGAGGTGAGAAGAAGCTTGACATTCATTGTTCCTGATGAAATTACTCCACATCTATCTTGCGAGGGGAAGTACACAATGCCGCAAGGGTAAACATCTTCCAAAACGTGCCTTATCCAATTTTCCACTAGGTCACATGCTGCTAGCCCACGCATGTTGCCAAGGTGGTTTCAGCGTAAGTGATTAAAAGTCGGATTTAAACCTTCACGCTACTGGTGTACCCAAAAGATTGTTAGTCAGTGGAAAAATATGAGCTCCATTCACACGAATTTCTCTACATCTCTGTATGAAATTGATAAAAACGTTATTCCTCTATCTACTTCATGCTAATCGAGCTAAACATTAGCAGAAATAATATTAATACAGAGTTTTGAGAAAACCTACTATGTTCTATCTATAGATTGCAACAACTTAGTGATGATAATAACTTAAAAATGTCTAAAAAATAGACCATAGTAATAGTTCATCAAGGAAAATACCCAGTGAGGACAAAAATATGATAGGAAACAATATCCTGGAACAAGTAAAAAAAGTAATTATTTAGGCTGTGACAGAAGCTTCGATGTCGATAGAGATATAGAAAACAAGATAGAAAAATTCCAAAAAATATGTGGAACAATAACAAGAACACTCAAAATAAAACAAGGAAAGAAACAAACATGAAGTTCTACAAGACTCTGGTGGTGAATCATGGATAGCGCAACAGAAGAACAGAAGTAAAATTCAATTAGCGAAAATGAGGGGTTTTAATGAAGAATTCAAGGATGCACCAGATTAGACTTAATAAGAAATGAAGTCATTAGAGAAGAATTGAATATTTATAAATTAATCGATAAAATTGAATGAAATAAATATAATTGGAAAGAGCACATGAACCGCAACAGTTAAGAAAGAATACCACTATTAATTAATAAATATAAACTAGTAGGAAAAAGAGACGTCGAACCCTCAAGAAAAATATGCGAAGACGGAACAGGTGTAAAAACCAAATCCTTTAAGTGTAGTAGTAGTAGAAGAAGATAAATGGAAGGGAAATAAGGGAATACACTAGGCTAAAACCACTGTCAAATCGTTTTAAAAACGGATTGTTATGTGGTTGAAATTCATTCAACCTGGTATTTAAGTTTAGTATTTTCCAAGGACGTGACACGATTTTGAGAAAATTCCCCTACCCCAAATTATCCTTTATGTGGAAAAATGTAAAAAGTTTGGTTTCCTAAAAGTGGATGTAACGATTTTGATTAAAATACTATATATTAAAGATATTTTCATGAAAAATAAAATGTATATCTTGATTTTTTGGGAATAGTCTCTGAAAACATCTTCATTCTAGATATTTTTTTCCATAATTGTAAATTTTAGGAGATAGATAAGAAGTTACTACACCAAAAATGTAGATTTTGTTAAAACACTGAATTTATGTTTTATATATATTGAAACAAGTTTCTTTGCACTGATAGGAATGACAAATTCCCGTATCAGCAAAGTTTAAAGCATGGTAAAACTGAAATTAATAACACGGAATATCTGGGAAATATCTATATACTGAGTTTTTGTCACTCCTGTCAGTGAAAAGAAACTAGTTTCAATTTACAAAACATCTAGATTTTAAAAGACTTGACCATCGCTTCAGCCTAGTGTATTTCCTTATTCCACTTCTACATAGAAGGAAGCAAGTGACAAGACTATTTCTGCTAATGTTTATATCGATTAGCATGAAGTAGATAGAAGAATAAGCTTTTTAAGAATAATTGAATACAGAGATGTAGAGAAAGTAATGTAAATGGAACACATCAGATTTTTTTATATTTTCGACAGCATGTATTACATATCTTATTCACAGAAACGGAAATAGCACAGTGACTGGAATACATTTAAAAAATATAATCCTTGATTTAACTCCAGCTGAAATTCTCGGATCCAAAATCGATTTATTATCGGCGTCAAACAGCGGTATAACTTAAAAGCCAAAAAGGAAGAAGGGCTGCCAATTATTTTTGACACAGCTGTTTAACATCAGATATAACAGACAATTTTTACAATAAAGAATAGTTATTCCACTAGCTTGTATACAAACGCGCATCTATCCCACATAAATTTAGGTTTCGAAAACCTGTTGAATTATCCCGATTATGTAAATCAGCCAATCCTTTGGTAGATACCGCGCAAATCCAGGCTCTTATTTAAAGCTACATCGAGTATAGAATGCCAATTAATCACTTTTACTGCTTTCAAAAGATGCACGTTAAGCATTATAGTTATGTAAAATGTAGGAGGATTAGGCACACTCTTAGAAATATATAAATTGTGATTAGATTATGGGTAGAACTTTCGAGTGTTTTCTTCGAGATGACGCTATAATTTCCATAACTGTCACTGCGCAGGTTCATTAACAGACTTTCTGTATTCAGAGTTAGTAATAAAGACTATGATGAGATGGCTTGGCTGTCAACCACTAAGAATCATAGCACCTTTAGCTTGGACTTACACGGAACATATCACTATACTCATATCGCAAATAGGTACCTCATCTATGTAACATAACATGTGTATGCTCCAAATATAGGGTCTTCAGATTCATTCGCCCTTTGGCGCCTTTCGTTTGCCCGTGCATGACGTCAATACTAGGTAACGAGTTTATCACGTATTGCCTCTTGCAGAGGACTAGCGAACGAAAGTAGAAGAGGTGGATGTCAACAGTTTCGAGGTCACCTTAGTGAAATAGAACTTTTATCGTACCCTTACAGTATTTACATTTGGGACATTCGCTTGCGTCTCGTAAACCCGCAATAGCAACATTTATGCTAATATGTAACCTAAATAATTATAGGTTATAGTAATGTAGAGGTCTGTAATGGTACAACTTCCCAAATCACAGAATACGCCTGTTCATACTCTTTAAGGCACTAAATTAAAGCCGACCTACAAAGAATAAATTAAGAAATAAAAACTAAAAAACACACAAAAAAACCACCCAATACATCAACCTGTTTACGAATTCGGCAATGCAGTCCAAGGCTCAATTCCGCACCTCCCCTTTAAGCTGAATTAATGATGAACTCATGTATTTAAAACCGGTGGTGCTAAAGGCCGATTAAATCGGAAGCTCCAGTTTAAACGGCCGTTTTCAATTTGAAGTACACTCAAATACCTTGGACATGTTCATATAGCACTGTTAATATGTGAAGAACGCCTACGGCACAATTTTTGGTTGTGCTGGTGCCAAACGAACTTGATTTAATCACTACATCATAACCGTGACTTCTATTTCGTTCCGTCCCCGAAAGACGCTAACCAGGACGGGCATCTCCGCGCATTAGGAACGCCGGTCTATAGGCAAGGTATACCCATCTCCAGATATTCCACTATTTTGATCTGAAGTTGAAACATGATTTCCTATACCACATAGATGACACAAGCAAACTTTTGGGGTATTTGCAAATGAATATAGTGATAGGTTCCATATTAGAATAACTGTGAGCAGCAAATAATTCACAGTTTTTTTTTTGTTTTTTGTTTTTTTTAAGACTTGGACATAATTTCATATATAGCATTATATAGGGTGAACCATTACCTCGAGACTGTAGAATATCTCTAAAACTAAGTATTGTATTTTAATTAGAATCGTCAATGCCACTTTTAAGAAGAAAAAAATAACTTTTTGTGTAAAGGGTAGCTTGATGTGAGCAGAATACTGTTGTTTCACTTCGTTAAAAGATATTGAACCTAAATACCAACTTTGATAATCAATTTCGTTTTCGAGTTATTCTGTATAAACACAAATGCGTTGGTCCTTTGCAAATTGGTTCGGCTGATCGAAACATGGATATACAGCAAAATCTCAACAAAGAATGTTGTTTTCATTTCCTATTGTATAAAGATGGTAGAGAAAATAAAAATACCTTATCCAGTTCTACCCTAACAAAGATTCTAACTAAATCTTTATGTTTGAAGACAGACATGTCATTCCTACACTAGAGAGGTGAGCCAACATTTTTAAAAGATGTATCAAGAAATAAAATCCTAGATATCGTGATTAAATAATAAGACTTTCTTTCTTTTGAAGTTTTAAAAGTAAAACTTACTTTTGACTTAGAAAACTATTGTTTTATTTAAAATATTAAAATGTTTAATGTCGATAATATTTCATTTTATGTTTTTGTGGCTTGTGAGTATTTTCTTCTTAACGTAAGCATTTATTAATAGCTTTTGTATTATGCAAATGAGTAATACCTTAAAGAAGGCGTCGCTTCAACGCGACTCTTTTGTTTTCTGTTAGCGTCACATTCCTCGCAGATTTCTAGAGTATATAACAACAGCATCATCAACAACTGTGTTTTCCGCTTCTTCCGAAGGTGCGGACGTGTCGGCGAGTTTATGTCTGTCTGTCCTTCCGTCCGATCATGATTAATGAGCGTATTTTAATAATAACTACACAGAGGAATGGAAGGGGCGCCAGTGGAAGAGAGGATGTTATTATATGTTTGTGAGCGTAGCGTTTATTAACTTTTTGGCACATTATTCACTTGAGCCTGCGATGTTCAGTTGTTTCGATTCTTTGGATGCGTGCACGAGAGACAGAAGGTCGTTAAGGAGTCCGATAAACGTTTCGGGCGGGGGAAAATGAAGACCTGAGAAGCTTGTCACGTGATCTTAGTGCGTTTCAGTGCAGAAAATAAACAACGCAGGTCATGAAATGATGAATAGAGAAGATATTAATTCCCGAAGGTTTTAATTAAGCACGTCAAGGTATAAGATTTTCAGAGCCGTGCCATCCTGATGTTGTGTCTTGTGCTACACTTTAATAGACGTGTACACTTCAACATTGCAGAAGTATTGATCTAGAAAAACGGTTATCTTCCGACTCTGGCCTAATTTTAGAGTTTTGCTTTCCCTATGGTAGGTACGATGTTTTAACCCAAATTGGAATTCGATGTTTTAACCAGAAATATTTTTCTCAAGATACTCTGAGTTGAAAAGAGGATGTTGCTTTAGAAAAACGCATGTGCGCATGTGAGAGAGAGAGCGGAAGAAAACAGCATTTACACAAAAACAAAAAGTAAGTATGAAACTCTTCCCCATGTGCATGGAAACTATCCTCAGGGAGAACTGTTCAGAATTAAGAGGCACAACACCATAACATCCATCTTGGCAAACGCTACGTGAAACTGGTCTAGAAGTTTACAAGGAAGTTCACTACCTAGCTGATAGATGGTAGTAATCATCGCATAGACATCATTGCGATAAATAGTAGTAGAAAATCAGAAGCAGAGATAATAGACCTGACCATCCGCTTTGAGCTGAATAAAGACCAACCTCAACAAGTTCATCTGGAAAAACAGAAAATATATGAGCCCACTATACCATATTTTAAAGAAAAATAAAATCTCAAAAAAATAACAATAGTAGGCCTATTTTTTTGGATTTCGATGAGCAATTACAGGTATAATTGTGAAATGGAGGGAAAAATATAAAATTAACAGAAGTGTAGAACATGCAATCACGGAAAACATCATAAAACGTTCCGTAGTCATTTATTTGCTTTGAATAGAGCGTAAAATGTATTATGATTTATAAATCGTTTTATTTCTCTTTTATTGCTATAACTTTTATTGTTGCACATCTTTTATAATTGTTAAAATTTTTTCTCATAGCTTAATTTTATATAACTATTATAACGTATGATAAAAATACTTTTTGTAATGCTCACTTATATCATTTTTTGTTAAAAACCTCTAAATTATAGTGTTCTGTGTCACTTGGCAAACTCATTTACAAGTCAAACTAATAAATAAATAAATAAATATATATATATATATATATATATAAAATTAGCTAGACCCTGTTTTGGCATGCTAGGTGAATGTTTTCACGACTATGGAGTCCAAAACGTACACCCATGGAGTTGTTCACTCCCCAGACTGTCCGGACTATGAAAGTATAGGTAGATACTGGACACCATTGTCTTATGCTATGTTAATTCCATATAAACATACTTTAGTCAAAATCTTTTGAGAAAGTGGAAAGGGTGGAGAGTAATTGTTTGTTCGTTACTAGGACTGTTGCGATATTCATAGATGTGCCCAAATAAATGTTTGTCCATCTAAAGTTACACACCTCCTACTGGAAAATTTATAATCCATTAAATCACGCGTTTGTATCAAATAAACATTTTTGATTACAATAGCCGTTTACGAAATACTTTTTTCCCTGTTTGTATTTTCGTTCATCTAATACACCTACATCTTTTTATAAGAACTTGCTGCCATATTTTAATGAATGCTGTTTCCACGTGTTTTAAACAAATACTTACTACTTCATCTACTGAGCAAGATGAGTCAAGGTAACCTGTATGATTCGCATTCGAGAGGTTTCGGATCGATTCTGCGTTCGATTCCGTTTCCCTCTCATCTTTGAATTCCAGTGTTTTAAACATATTCAATTGATTTAATACAGCTATAATCTCCGCGTGTAATATGTAAAAAATAAAATAAATACAGAGAAGTACCAGAAATGTACGAAGAGTAATCCATAATTTACGTAAAGACAAAAATTAGTTTTATGACGGTGGAAGTTATTTACTTCCCAAATAAGATACGTATTTTGAATTTTCTGGCAGCAGCCTCTAAAGAACTCTGTATTTTGGTTGAGTTTTGCAGATGTGCATAATGGTTAAACCATAACTTACTACACAAACAATGTAGATCTTGTTAAAACAAGTATTTATGTCATTTAAGTCTTGTCTTGTTATTGGTTTCAATTTTGACTAACTTTTCTTAAGATGTTCTCAAAGTGGACCAAACCTCAATTGTTTCATATAGAGAGCAGCTTTTAAAAGAGTTGTCTGTCGCTTTAGCCTAATGTATCCACTCTAACAAGGAAGCAAGTAATAAGACCAATTCTGATAATGTTTATCTTGATTAGCATGACGTAGAGAAAAGGTAATCTTTTGTAAGAATAGTTTGTATATGAACAGCTAGAGAAAGCTATGTGAATGGAGCACATCAGATTTTTTGTTTCCATTACATTCACACAAGCACAGGAAATAGAATGCAGTCATTATTCCTCAAATAGGTTTCGAAAAGAATGCTGAGCTGACACAGACCATGTAGATATCCTGAAACTTGACATTAAGTGACGGGATAATAGTGTATGATATTATCCAGAGAGGCTAGCGTGCCTACATGAACAGGGTAAAATGGGGCGATAATGCCAAAGGCGCGGCATAGCTGAAATTCTATACAAAGTATGAAAACTCTGCGTAGGAAGTTTATATTGCCTGATGGAGATAACCTTTATAACAGAAATTACCAACATGCAAAAATCCACACCAGGTTTACACGAGCTCCCTTTCAAATGCCTTGCTTTCTTTTAAATAAAAAGCGGTGAAGGATTGATTTTAGATACGATAACCCCTTGCGACAAAGAAACGACATCGATTCCTCTTCAATTACCTTCTATTATCTGGGCAGAGCTAACCACATTCTCAGATCTTATCTTTGGTTTACGTACGTCCGTAATTTTATATTGCAAAAAACCGTGCATTATGTTGCATATTCTCTGTCGTGAATAGTGAACAACATGATGACTGAACAGCGAGTAAAACGATGGACATTTTCAGGCATTACTTGAACTGAACCTCAAGAACCCAAGGAAGAATGCGTTAATTGGTGAATCGCTTAGTTTGTTTCTATAGATATTGAACAGTACAAGCTCTACACACACCTTCGGCTAAATTACAATTTCGTGAAAGATAATGAAGAGATATATCCTCTGTGTTTGTTTTTATTTTGTTTCTTTATTATTTTAAGTCAATTCAGTCATATTTCAACGGATCTGTTAGGAGTTATCCTGTGGATGCGTGTGTGATGGACCGTTAGCATCTTACTTCGTCACATGTCAACAGAGGCCTTAGTGCATAGCAACTGTACCTCTGTTGATGGGCAAATGGCACCTTGGGAAGTGTTTACAGGCGCAATTCAAAACTTGCCTCTTCTACTGTGAGGCAGATAATAGACTCGACACGTGTCCACAAAGACTTTAATGCATTGTATGTCAACTTCTACATGTGCCTGATGCACTACTTTTATTTTCAATGGATAGATGGCAGAGTGTTCGCTATCATGCTTTTTTTAATGTTGTGTTAGACTTCAGCTAAATATATGATTCGCTGTGACATTGGTAATTAATTCTGTATGGCCTTCAGTATAAACAATTATGCTGATATTAAGCGTGATAATTTTCAAGAAAATATATTTAAAATTAAAAACGTTAAAGCAGTCAGTCCTTAAATAAGAAATATGAACTAAAATACGGCAGTAAAAGTGATGCAGGTGAAGAGTATAAAGTACAAATTGACAAAATTACAATGAATTAACTCTTGTTTTTGTGTTGGTTAATATATGAATTTGTTGATTTATTTACTAGTAGAGTTTATAGGGTTATGTGTAAGTGAGAAATCGTTAAATCTGTCCAGTCCACATTTGAAAATATTCACTAATTCTCAAAATCCCAAATGAGAAGCTAATGCAAATCGGTTCTTTAGTTATAGGAGAATTTAGGTGTCTCTTCGACGTTCAGCTGTATATCAGAAAAATCTGTAGTTAAATAGAGGTTAAAAAGTCAGAAATATTGGAATATCACTTCATTATAGTTGCTCTTTTTTCCTTTATTTTAGGAGAAGGGTACTCCTCAGCTCTTTCGGCAGCTGGCATCTCGCTTCCTTTGATTTTCGTGGCTGATTCACAAATGTGTTAGCTTTCGGCAGCAGTGCGTGAGATTGAAAATTATCCTTAATATTGGCGAAACAAAAAAGGGGGCGTGTTGGACTCGTCATTAGCGCTTGCGGAGTGACGAACACGTGTTCTTCTGCTTCACTACTTGTTACAGAATGCCTCCCTGAGAGTGGAGCAGACAGAGGATTAAAAATAGATTAATTAAAAAAGACAAATTGGTAACGTCATAAACTTTCTAAACGAGCCGTAAAAGTTGCACGTGTTGTGTTATTTGGGAGGATATTAAAAAATAACAGCAAGAAAGAGTTGCGTGTTCAGTTCCTGCAGATGCTTTGTTTTTCAGCTCCGAAAATAAAATAACAGGCTACTAAAATCAAGGCAGTGCGTCAGAAAAGCTTTTAACACTTCCTAGAAATCTACTTTCAATTTTATGGGTAAGTGATAATTTAGTCATGTAATTTTGGATGTTGATATTGGTGTCTTATGCCTATGTGTCATGACGCTAAATTTAGAATGCATTGTAATATTCCGATCAGAGGTTATCCTCACAAAAGGCTGACCTATATTAGAAATTCCAAATAAATGTTGTAGTCCACATTTTGCATATATATATATTATGTAAGTATTCGGTATGTTTTCAGGTTGTAAATGAAATTCTGGCATTTGACCCAACCATAGTACGTGAGCACTTATCATTCTTCTATCCCCCAATTTATCGCCTCTCTACGTATGAAAGTTAGAGCATATTTCTACATCTCGCCATGCACATATCTCTAATCACTTAGTTTGTAATTCTGATCAAATTTGTAATTCTCCGGGTATTAAAGTGAGAGATTGTCAAGAATACTATGTTTTAAACAGGAAGTTTATAAAATTACGTAATTTTATTCCACAGACAAACTGGAATTACAAACTTTACGGCTAGTGTACTATAATTAAGAGTTTTTAAGTCGAACAGTTCAGCAATTAAAGACAGTGACATAACGGACATGCGGGCTGTCCCGGTTACCTGTCTACGCTGCAATTGTGAACAATACGGAGGAAAGGAGCAATATTAAATTTACCTTTATCCAATATATGAAGAATGCGTATTGTAAGTACGTTTATAGACTATTGAACTTCAAGACTGTCTTGTTTCAGTCTTCTTTTATTATATTTATGTTGCAATAGCGAGCCCCATGAACAATTACAAAACTGCTTTAAAACTCGTAAGCCATTATTGATATTATATCCTGTCATGATTTGTGGAGTGTTTTATAATTTGTATAAAACCGTATTTGTTGTATCATGGATTTATTAGCTGTCCGTGTTTATTATAATGGAGAGATAAGCTTCAGCTCTTATCAGAAAATGAAGTAACTGAATATGTGGTATATTAACATTGCTCTCTCTCTCTCTCTCTCTCTCTCCCTTTATCTCTCTGTCTCCTCTTTGATACTGTTGATACCATGATACTCGTGGGTTTTGATACAACAGTTTCGTGAACGTACTATTCTATAAACTGTTCATTTCTCAAGTTTCATATTATTTTATAATTGAAACATTTAAATCTTCGTGCCGTTAGCGATTAATGCCAGTGTAGAGAATCTCTGTTTCTAAATCCGCATTAACAACTACCAAGGGGAAAAAGAGGATAAATGGAGTGAAAACAGAAGCTAGAGAGGAGGGCAGGACTGAGAAACATGTTACCCTTGTACTTAATTGCTAGGATTTCTCTAAATGAAGCTAAAATAAATTAAATTCACCGTTTTCTACAAATACAGTCTGAAGGGCTTACCCTATGTGCGAAAGTGCGTTGGGTGTTCCAACAACACAAGTTTAAGTGTCCTTTCTATCCCTATATTTAAAATTGTACAATGCTTTACCTACTTGGGCAAAAAATTACACTAATCGAAAATTTAACAATGGTTAGAACTCAAAAATCCAAATCTATGTGGAAATGAAAACTGAAAAGAGACAAACTGATCGCTGTCAAGCACGGTATGCATTCTCATCTGGTGAATAGGTAGTTTAGTGATAAATTGGCACAGAAATAAAAAAAATCTATCACGCTAATGGCTTTGGTGGAAATATTACATAAATAAAGTACAAGATCATGCTTCTTCAGCTTGGCCACCGTGACTATGAACTTGGTTAATTTTCGGTGGATTATATGTATATAATTTAGTGTAAATATTACACAATGTTTTACATTATAAATTACCTAACATGATAAAGTTACCATTATTCAGAAATACAATACCGCTAAAATAACGAAGCTGTCTGATATTGTATCACTAGGATATATATGTAAGGTGTGTATATATAAATATATACACATATATATATACACGTATATACATTCACTTGCTTTTGTTTTAATCAATAATAAGCACGAAAAATGTTTTAAGACTTTACTTAGAGGTATCTATACTTTTCGAATAAATATAGGCGATTTATCTAAACGTATATTTCACCCACAAATTTTCATGAATTTTCTTTTTTACTCGTAAAATCTTTATTTGCGGGCATATTTTAAAAAGTAATCATAAAAACTGCATATTGTCGATATAAAAGTAATCAAAATACTTCATTTTATTTTTCTAGTGTTAAAAGTAATTACAGAATTGATTTTGTTTAAACAAACTTTACTTTTATGGTATATTGAATTCTGCAACTATGTTTGAAATTTGCGTGATTAAAAATAAAACTCATACACCACTCTATTATACTACTCTACTAAGATTTAAAAGTTGAGTTAAAAGCTTCGTAGATTATGTGTAATATCTGTTCAAGCCTTATTATGGCTAGGTTCCATCAAATATATGCCGTAAAATTGTGCAGTTCAAAAGTAAGTGGTATTAATAGTTCAATTGTATGGGTATTAGAGTGCAATAATTTCTACTAATAAAATATTTCTTAATAATATTTGAATTAAGAAAATTTAAGTTATTGTAGAATCATTCATAGAATTACTTTAAAATTGCATAATTTGTATAATAATAAAATAAGCAACTAAAATATTATTACATGTAGTATATCCCTCCAAATACTGCAAAACCTATTAACTGTAATGTACCATTATTCAACTTTCCGGATATAATTCAGACATAACTTTATAAGATAAGTTAATTATTTTTATGCCAAGTGAATTTCTAATTCGGTATTATTAGAACCACGTGTATATTTAGTTTGCTTTTCTTTTTGCAAAATTATCCTAAATTGTATTAAAAATGAAATGTGAACTCTTAAAATAAAATTATCAGCAATAAAACATGCCCCTGGTAAATATACATTTGAGCAGCGTGTTTCTTAAACCTCCCTTATGATCACCGTAGAAATTCAGCCCAAATTGCGGTTGATTTTCATTCAGCGACGCGCGGAAGTCAGAAGTCATCAGAGTCACATTCATTATAAGTAAAAAGGTATCAGATGCGAGGCATTCTTCTTCTTATCGTGCAGTAGTGGTTGTGGCATCATTAGCATCCCTTATCTTGGCCGGGAGCGAGGAGAACGTCATTTTCTCGGCTTGTCGTCTGTTCCTTGCCATTAATAACCACTCGGTCAGCCAGGCGGTGCGCGCGGCGTTACTTTTTCTGTAGAGGGAGAGAGCGCCTTGCCAGGGGCGTCCACCGTTGTTTGCTAAAAAAAACATCAAACCCTCCATCTGCGAAATGCTTACTATTATGGTTCAATTAGTACTGTCGTACTATGAAACATGGATACATCAACGATAAATTTTGGAACCGAGTCAGGTAGCCCAGGCGGTTTCGTCTGTAACTGGCATTCAGGAGGTCCGGGTTTGCTACCTGTAGACCGCGCATTCCTGCCCTGGGGTTTTCCGCGGTTTTTCTGGCGCTGCTGCAGGGCTGTACAACTATTACGCTTCCTTTCCCTTCATTCCTTCTTTCAGGCCAGCGAGGCTGCCATCTAGTGACAGTGTTAGGGACTTCCGTGCGACTCGGCGCTTGGCTCCGTCATTTCCTGTGTGTTGGCGTGTGGTTTCCAATCCCCTCATCCCTTCCCCCGGGGATGGTGATAGGCCGCAATAGCTCAATACTTGGCCGTTGTTGCCGAATTGTCCCCGCCGTTTGCATGCTCACACCTTAACCTCGTAGGTATGGCCAAGTAACCTATTTTTGTTCATCCTTAGTATGAATAGACATTTTATGGTTAGGCCGTACATAGAAACTCTGCCTAGACGATCCGGGTTCGACCGCAAGCGACCGCATAAGAGATTTGTGGTAGACAAAGCGTCACAGGGACGGGTTTTCTCCGGGCTTTCCAGTTCCCCGCACCATCGCATTCCGCCGATGCTCCATCTTCATTCCATGTATTATCAGTGTCATCGCCTGTGGGGCCACAAGCAGTAAAAGCGGCCTTTAAACACTAACAAAGAGTATAGCAATTGTCACGTAAAACCTATTCTTAGTTCTACCTTTGTTATATATGAGTAGGTCAAAACATAAAGAAGATTCTACCAAAATATAAGTATACAGTGTTGGAGGCAAATAAGTGCAAATATTTATATCAATGTTGAGGAAGATGTGATTATCCAAGATTTTCAATTGTTTTCGCTATTTTCTAAACTTACACGATGTTTTTTGAAATGGCTGTTATTCCCCATCACAGACGTTTAGTTGTCTGTGTAACAGGTCTCTCGGTTGACCCTTCTCTGCCTTTTTTCCTGTCCGATTATAGATGGCGTGATATATGTAAACATAGAGACATAGCTCGCTCAGGGCTGTTCAAAACA
This sequence comes from Hymenopus coronatus, assembly GCA_030762935.1. Taxonomy (NCBI): domain Eukaryota; kingdom Metazoa; phylum Arthropoda; class Insecta; order Mantodea; family Hymenopodidae; genus Hymenopus; species Hymenopus coronatus. The sequence continues at coordinate 80,895,225 of CM060888.1, read as the reverse complement.
CACTACACCTTGAAATGTGTGCTTCATTTATGTAATGCTATTAGTAAGCGAACAAAGTCAGATACACTTATGTGTTATATGCACTGTTCTCTACTAAATCTCAAATTATTTGCACTTATTCACCTCCCCCTACACAGCTTTCATTGCAAAATAATTTATTTAAATTTAATTTAATTAAATGAAAAATAAGTCAACTTACACTTTGAGGGGGAAGCTTAAAACTGGTCTTAATTGCATTTTAGGTTTCACAGCCAGCCATCCTCACTTTTAAATTTCAAATCCACCCTATATTATATACTTAAATATTAAAGCATATTCAATTGTTTATTCGTCTAATTCATTTATTTTACATCTTTTGTTTTAAATGGTTTCCCGACAGCCTGGATTGTTGCTATTGTGGAAGATCATTTTGAAAATTTTTTGTGTATTCAATGTTTGTAAAGTTGTGTATTTCATTCAAGAGAGAACAGAAATCATAGTTATTTATGTAGCGGAAAACAGTTGTGCCCTCAGAAGTGCCACTGCTTTTAAAGAGAGACGTCCTAAAAAAGTGCCACACAAGTATGTACAGTTGAAGAAACTGATTCTATGCACAATAAAGTAAATAAAGAAAACATTGTAACTGATAAATTTTACGGATTGAAATATTAGATCATTTCAGTAACAAATATTTCGGTAGTTCCACACACAAAGTGTTAAAAATGTAAAAAACTTTATCCCTACAAAATCAAACAAAGACGATTTTTATAGAAGAGAGAAATTTTGTGAAAAATGTCTCAGAGTATCAAAGAAGTTCCAAATTTCACACAAAATATCAAATAATAATAATAAATATGACCCTGATATGGAAAATCATATTTTTTCCACCTACTACAGGCAGACGTTAGAGAAATAAAAAGCGAGATTTCAAGCACTTATGGTGAATTAGTATTAATTTCCAACCCTTTCAAGAATAGAATTGCACATCAAAACTTTGTCTAAGAACCTATAGCAAAATTTTCATATATCAAATACATAAACACACTTTTTTAACATCCTTTAACCTAGTGGACATATTGTACGATAAATGAAATGGGTAAAATGATGCTGAAATGAGCAAGGGGACCACAGAGCTTACAAATATCCAGCACTCATCTTGTTCTCAGGAAAAGGGAAAAGTCCGGAAGAAAAAGAACAATATCTGGCAAACTCACCCTAAGAGATTTGAAACACGCATATGTAGGTTATTTATTTGTCCATAAATAAACCGCCATAAAAACAATCATTTTCTTTTGGAAGTCCTACATTCAACCCTAAAAATTTAAAATAGTATATTACAGTGAAGGAAATTCGTCTCAGCATTTTCAATATACAAATGGTTCATTACGTCATAAACAGGAATGAAACTCAAGTTGATAAGATTTTTAGATTGCTTCATCTTCCTCTCCGTCTTTGATTAATGGCGGAAAGATGCTTTTGATGTCTAGTTATTGGAGACTTTCCCTTCCAGAAATAAATTAAATTTTCTCTTTCTGTGAACATATCCAGGTATTTTTGTCGTTTCCGTCTACATGAGCGACGAAGGAAAACTGTTCCGGCGAGTCTTGAATACCCACATTAATTATGTATTTGCTTGTTAAAACAGATTTTTAATGTCACATATTGAAACAATTAGGAACGAATGCAATATATAACTTATATGTGCTGTTGTCACGCTAATAAGTTTAACTGCTTTGAAGCACAATTTTAAAATTCACATAGAACCAATTATTAACTATTTAAAACTTTGCTTACTGATAAAAGTTAGTTATTATATATTAATTATATATTATGACTTTTAGTATTTAGCATGACAGACGATAAACAGAGTGCACTAGACTCAAATGCGCTGAAATGCATTGCCATGACATGCGAGTGCAATATTCTATATAATGTTGTAGAGAAATTCTGGAGGCAGTAAAAAGGCATTTCTACTTTCTCTACATACCAACAAAAAATTTGATACTAAGATTTCACCGAAAATATACGTTTTAGGTTCCCTTAGCACCTAATAGAATTTTAGAAAAAGATCCGTGTGTGTTTATGTGTATTCGTGGGACTGAAATGATAGCTCGAAAAGTCGGTAAAATACCAAACTTTGTATTGAAGTTAAGTATCTTCCAGGGATGCGACACGAAGATTTTGAGAAAAGTTCCCCCACCCCAACTACCCTTTACATGAAACATTTTTGAAATTTTTGATTTTCTAAAAAATGGCTCTAACGATTTTGATTAAAATATTGTATATTAAAGATATTTACCTGACAAATAAAATGTATATTTTGAATTTTTTGGGGATAGCCTCTGAAGACTACTTTATTCTGGGTCAGTTTTACGGAATTTTGCATAACTTCTAAACCGTAAGAGATGGACAAAAACTTACCACACAACAAATGTAGAGCACCTTAAAGCACACAATTTATGTTACATACATTTTTTTTTCGTGGAGTTGATTGTTTTTTAGATATTCCTTGATTTTGGTTTCAGTATAAAAAACATACTTTTCTCATACAGGAATTTGTCAACTCCTGCCCATACAAACAAAAGAACTTCAGTTACCTAGCAACCAGCTTTTGACTCTCAGTTTAACCTATGGTACTCCCTTATTTCGCTTCTACTTACAAGGAAGCAGGTAATGAGACTCTTGCTGCTAATTTTTTCTCGATTAGCAGGAAGTAAATATAAGCATAAGCTTTTTAACAATAATTTATTGCAGAGTTGTAGAGAAAGTCATGTGAATGGAACACATCAGATTTTTTTAGATTATAATTATTCAGTTCATTATTTTCTAATTTTAAACGCTCTTACTCTTTTAATTAAACTTTTATAAAATAGAAAAAACACAGCGTTTATACGCTAAAATGTATTTTAGATGGTTTTTTTTTTCCTTCCTATATTGGCCTTTAGTGTAGCTTAGTTGACCATCAGGGCAGAGAGAGAGAGAATGAGTTACATAGAATAAAAACACAGAAACACACAACATTAAACATATATGTCCATTCCAAACAAAGCCCTTTCACGGTGGAGCGTCAACTGTTTTAAGCTGATACAAGGTGTCCAATCGCCCCGTTATCCCGTATATTTACTAAATAGCCCATGTCCCGAAAAAATATTTCGGGACGCTCAAATGTTCCGCTTATTGCAAAAGTGATGCACCTGTTTTAGATTACTTTCCGGTGGAGATTTTTGCTCTCTTTCAAGTTCAAACTTTGTTTAGCGTGAAATTACAAATATGAACACTAGAAAGCTCCAGTCATAAATGCCTGCGAACGTAGTTCTTAAAGATTGAGCACGTGCGGTATGATCTTTTACTCTCAGATGCTAGCAGCACTTGAATTACTCTTAATTTAAAATACTTATTGGTTAATTCAAATTTGCAAAACGTGATGCCTTGTGCGTAGTCAATTGTTCTTTCAAGTACACGTAGGTACTTATTTTATCTTTTCTGAGTCCAACTCAATGACCAATGACCACGTGGCATTTAAGTGTGTATGTAATCACTGCATTAATGTAAAAAATGCCAAAAACAGTAATATAAAGAGTGAAATAGGGAAGCTGTTGAGTGTACATTGTGCAAATCAAAGTTCAATATTGCACATGGTGGACGCTCTGTCAACTTCAGTGGTGTAATGGTTATCATGCTAACTTCATATACCCAAGGTCGCAGATTCAAACCCGGCGGAAAACGGTGGATTTTTTCGGATCTAAAAAGCTTTAGCATGGCTTCCTTCGGAAGGGAAGTAAAGCCGTTGGTCTCGGGTCGTAGATTTACGGCACGTGAAAGAACCTCAAGCCTGGTAGAGTGGCCTCTGAGCAAAATTAAGCGGTCTTTCAACGCCCAATTTAGAATGGGACACTGTAGTTAAAGAGGTCCATAAATAACACGCCATTTAATTTGGTGGACGCTCTGATATTGCGAATCATGTGAAGACGAAAGAACACCGTTGGAGTGTACAAACGCAAAGTGCCAATAAACTTCTGTAGAATGACATGCATTTAAATGTAGGTCCAAGTAAGTAATTTGAATGTATAATGTGTGTTTACTACATATACTTTTTTAAATATAAGCATGATTAGCTTTTCATTTGTGGACTTTTGTAATGCCCCATGTTTTCGTAACGTGTCCCAAATTTTTCCGAGGATTTTCTATAAGTGTCCCTGTTTTTAGACAAATATTATGGACGCCAGAGCTTATGCGCACAGTTTTTATCTGGAAGCTTACAGTGACTTTAAGTTAATTAAGCATTGTTATCAAGGTGGTGAAGTGGTTTCATACTGAGCGTTCATTATACCCTCTCCCAGCAGACGCATGTGTAATGTTGGCGCCTACAAGACAAGTAGGGCTGCGATGGGACCATCTTAACCGGAGTGTCTCCATGTGTAAACGCATATGAAGCAAATGTCAAACCATGTTAGTTCAATGGCATGTTTTGTGTCTGTGGTGCGAAGCCTCTCTTCTCCACTTTGCTTACTAAAGCAATTAAAATTAAATACATAGAGAGGGAGGGAGGGATGAAGAAAAGGAGGAGGGAGAAGTGTGTATACGCCTAAATGAGTAAATGCACTGATTTGAATTTAGAATGGAAAATTAATTAATCTTGTGACCACAGCAACGATTATTCTAGCCGACAAATGAGTGCCCATGGTCTTTAGAAGCCAAGTCTCTCTCTCGCTCTCTGAATTCATTACGGAACTGCGGGGAGCTGGTCCAGACTGGAACCAATTTATTGCCACATGAAGTGGGGACTGTCTAAAGAAAATGGCAGAACTAAATGTACGAATACACGTGGGCAACACCAGGTGCATTGTTTTTGTGGTGTTTACAATTAAACTTCAACTTCGTGTATGGCATAAACTCCTGAGTCCACTATTGTCCATAACTAAAGTATTATGTGGTGTAATCGAGTTCCATGAGAAGGAAATCTGCACCTGTTATAGCCCTGAACGAGATGGCTCAGAGGTTTCATATGTGAGCCGCATTTGGGAGGTCGTGGATTCAATCCCCGCTGTCGGCCTACCTGACCCATAGTATTTTTTGGGGGGGGGGTTTCCTCGGATCGCCGGGTAGATCATTAACCTCCCACGAATTTCCCGGTCCACTATTTTCTGCTCTCATGTCTTTTAGGATTGAAGGACCAGGCGACGGGTTGTGGCTGGATGGTGAATTTCCATTGTTAAAAAGTATCCTCTCGTCGTCGTCGTCGGAAACAGTCCTTCCGGTTCCAGGACTTCCTATGGAGGCTTTCCGGGAGAGCTTAGAGTGGCGTGGGAAGCGTTTCAACTGAAACCGATTTACTTAATTCAAGCGGGCCAGGTCGGCATCCGGAACCGGTCGCCCTTCGATCTCTTACCTCACCCCTCCCTCCCTGGGGCAAAGTAACTTTTAAATAAATGTTTTTACAAGCTAATCTCATAGATATAAGTGTGTGCAGATATCTCTTTAGATTTTTTATGAAAGAAAAATCTATACCTATTAATAACCACCAATTAATCAGAAATGCCCTAAAATATAAACAATCATAACTTTCAAAAAATAAAAATGAATAACAATTCGAATAGTTTTGAAGATAAAGTAAATTGCATACATGAATGTTCTCAGACTTCTGATTGTCTCAGAAAAAAACTTTTGACTATCGTTAGTGGTCAAATTTATTATACCTATAATTTGCATTTTAAAAGCAGGATTATAAAATCCATTGTATCTTAGTATTGTATCTTTCAGAAAATTTTAAAATTATTGGCACAAACAGCATTACGTGGAATGTTTTACCAAGCGCAATCTCTATGAAAAATCAAAATAAAAAAAATTGTTTTTTTAGAATTTCAGAATATTAGACTGCGTAGGATTAGTAATTTATTTTTGATAATAGCAGCTTATATTCTGTTTTCTAATTTGGGGAGCTGCTGTAATTACTAATCTATTATCTGCTACTCCCTACTTAGCTTACAGCATTTAAATCCTCACGTGTTGGTGTGCAAAAATTATAGCATATTTAAGGATTCTAGACGAGGTTTAAAAATGAAATATAAGACTTTTAGGAGTATTAGAATATTAGAATAATGATTCATCAGCCCTATTACATTAATATTTTTATCTGAATTTTATTACTTTCTCTACACGTACTATGTACATAATGTATAGAGAAGGTATTGCATTCCACTCAAAAATTCGATAGTGAAATTTCACCGGAAATAGACGTTTCATGGTTCCCTGTATCCAAAAAAAGAGTATTTTCAGAAAAAGTTCCAAGTGCGTGTGGTGGGTGTGTGTGTGAACACGATAACTCAAAAACGAAAATTCGGTAAAATATCGAACTTGGTACTTAAGCTTAGAATCTTCCAGGGAAGCGAAACGAAGATTTTTAGAACAAACTACCCTTTACATGAAAAAAAATTCAAACATTTTGATTTTCTCAAAAATGGTTCTAACGATTTTGATTAAAATGCCGTACATTAAAGATATTTATATGGCAAATATAATGTATATCTTGAATTTTCTGGGAAAAACCTCAAAAGACCTCTTTATTCTGAATGAATTTTGCTGTTAGACAAAATCTTACTACACAAAAAATATAGATCACGTTAAAACACATAATTTTTATCATTTCTGAGCTTTCCCTGTTATTTGTTTCAGATTTAAAAATCACAGCGAAAGTTGTTAACTCCTAGCCCTGCATAGAAACGGATTTCATCCACATTGCAATCGGTTTTTAAAATATTTGGCTATTGTTTTAGTTTAGTATACTCCCCCCCCCTTTTTTTTTCCTTATACTTACAAGGAATCAAGTAATTAAGACAATTACTGCTAATGTTAACCTTGATTATCATAAAGTAAATAGAACAATATGCTTTTAAAATAATTTGCTATAGCGATGTAGAGAAAGTCATGTGAATGGAACACATGAGAATTTTTATTTTCTTCTGTTTTCCCCCGGGAAATAATGACGATTAACTAAATGAATATGACGGTTTTAGAATTCGTTTTCAGGCGTTCGCTCTGATGACCATAACCTCTCTTGCAGGTAAAATATGGAGCTTACAGCATATTTATCAATTTATAGCGACAACATCCGCTGAACCGCGTGAAGACCTAGTGTTCGCCGTGTAACGACCTAAGAGGTGGGGGATAGTGTTACTTCGGTCTGCGATGATCACGGGCTGGACCCCGTTTAGCCCCTGCCACCTCCTCCCCTCCCCCCGCGGCCTCAAAATGAGTTACGTGCGTTGCCAGCGCAATGTTTAGCGAGTCGGAAACATGGTTTATGGACTTGTCAACTTGCGCCACTACCACCAAAAAAGGGGAGGTGCCGTGTAGGAAATCCCAAGCACTGTTGCTGTCTCTATACGCTCCGGCGACATAACACGCTGCGACATCACGACAAATCACTGTCGCAATGCGAATCAGCAACATCAAAGACCGTTCTCTCTTCTACCACAATCTCTTAACTAAGCCAGCTCTTAGGAAAAGGACCGTGTTTTCACTGCAAATGCGAGCGCTTTTTGTAGGATAATAAATTGTACAATAACACCTGCATTATGCGGGATGTTATAGGTTACAATTCAGAGCAATTCATTTTGTTTTGAAAATTATACGGCAATGGAATAGGTTTACAACTTTAAATGTAACACACTGAATTATGTGAGAGGTTTTAAGCGAAACATTTCTAAATAAATGGTCACAAAAATTTCCAGATTTTATCCCTATGGATTTCTTTTTAAGGATGTGACCTAAAACTACCACAGCTAATATCTCAGAAAAAGAATCTGATATGCCGCATTCACATGATTTTCTCTATACATCATCGAGTTCCGAGACTGTTGTTGTGTACGCGCGAGAATTAAAACTCGGCCAAAAAGAGTTAGAACAATTTCACCAATGTATATCTTTTGTTTTCCATTCCTGCATTAAGACAGTATACTTAACTTGCCGGTGCCTGGGGAAAGGTGCGTGCGAGTGTGTGAGATTCGGGAGGGGGGGGGAAGGTTCCACACTGTAGCCCCAGCTTATTTTGCATCGGATATCAGCAGGGTAGGATGATATGAAAGTATTATCGACGGGGTCCCATGTCTGGCCGAACACCCCACAGATGGCTCCATCGCTACCTCGGGGCCCAGAGCAGTATTTCCAAAGCGCATTTATCACCACGGAAGAGTGCCCCCACCGCAGTCCTCGCCGATACTTAGGTACAATCCTGAAAGAGGTTGTTGGAGGAAATGGAGAAGAAATAAACGTCAAGAAGTTCGGGGAAATGAATAAACCTCCCCAGCATTCACCTAGTGACCTGGGAAAAAGCCCACAGAGAGGTCAGCAATGGGAGTCGAACTTAACCCCCCGGGGAATCGAACCCAGAACAAACGCCTGAGCCATTTGGCCTACGAAACGATTAAGCAAAATGTTTTTGGTGAGATACCGTATTAAGGTTTCCCTTATCCTGAGAAGACGAATGTAACTTTAAGTGAGGGGTGTGTTGGATTGGTATGCGACGGGTGTGTTAAATAAAAAAAGAACAAAAGCCTATCCTCCCAAAATAATAGAATTTGCCTAAATGCATCTAATATTGGTCAATGTTACACAGATTTTATTATTTGGGTCCTGATATCATTTCACCGATTTCAATCATCCTCCGATATCACCAGGTTGAAGAACATTAAGCTACCACAAAAAATTAAACACATAAAAAACAGAAATAATGGTGTTTTCTTGCTTACTTTCTCTTTCTTCAAATTCATCTTTTTTATTTGATATACAAAATAAAGTGCTAGTAGGGAATTGAAAAACCAAAGAAGCTAATGCAAGTTCTTGGATTTTACGCCTATGCTACTTCAGATTACTTCGGCCAAGTACAATGTTAGTGTTAAGGTTTGAATGATAAACAAAACGTAAATTTGAAAAAAATTAAATGTTTAAGAAAACTCCTTCAATGATACTTAAAAATATATCATGTGATATCGAATATTTGTATGAGTAAACCCTCAGTGGCGTGGGAGCCAAAAATTCTGAAATCGTCAAGCAGAAATGGAACACAGTTGTGCCGTGCCAGAATCATGTGATGCCATTCATCCCTCCTAGAACGCATCAATACAGTTTGTGTCATCACCACATCACTAAGAAGTCTGCGAGGTGACTGTGCAGGTGACACGCTTTTTAAAGGAATCTGAATATATTATACTCCGAATTTAAAAATCTGATGTGTTCCATTTACATTACTTTCTCTATATCTCTGCAATAAATTAGCTTTAAAAAGCTTATGCTTCTACCTACTTCCTGCTAATTGAGAAAAAGTTAGCAGAAATAGTCCTATTTCTTGCTTCCTTGTAAGTAGAAGTGAAATAAGGGAGTACCATAGGTTAAAGCGATAGTCAAAAGCTGGCTGCTATGTGACTGAAGTTCCTTTGTATGTATGGACACGAGTTCACAAAGTCCTGTATGAGAAAAATATAAGTTTTTATAGCTTAAACTAAAACAAGGAATAACTCAAAAACAATCAACTCCACGAAAAAAATGTAAACAACATAAAGTGTGTGTTTTAATGTGCTCTACATTTTTTGTGGGGTAAGTTTTTGTCTCTCTCTTACGGTTTAGCACTTATACAAAATTCCGTAATATTTACTCAGAATAAAGTAGTCTTCAGAGGCTATTCCCAGAAAATTTAAAATATACAGTAATATTTGTCAGGCAAATATTTTTAATATACGATATTTTAAACAAAGTCGTTAGCCATTTTTTAGAAAATCAAAATTTTCGAAAAAAGTCCATGTAAAGGGTAGTTTGGGGTGGGGGGATTTTTCTCAAAATCCTTTTGTTGCATCCCTGGAAGATACTAAACTTAAATACCAAGTTTGGTATTTTACCGACTTTTCGTTTTTGAGTTATCTTGTTCACAGACACACGGACACACTGACACATGGACCGTTTTCTTAAAATACTTTTTTGGATACAGGGGACCCTAAAACATATATTTACGGTGAAATCTCGGTATCGAATTTTTTGGTGGAGTGCAATACCTTGTCTATACACTAAGTACATAGTGCGTATAGAGAAAGTAAAAATATGTTCACTATTTCACACAAATCATCCAAAACAAGTTATTTTCAATTATTCTTTTGGCGTTGTAAATTAAAGACTTTAGGTAAATTTAAATACTATAATACATTTAGATACGTGAGAAGCTAATGTGATAGAGCTTTTATATTGCGTCTTTAAGCGCGATCAGTATCTTTAAAATGCTAAAACAACATTAATAAATATATAAATAATTACAAGCATATTTTGTTAATATAAGCATAAACACTTTGATGCATTAAGAAAGGGACATCTCTCATGGTTGCAACTGAGAGTCATCTATTAAAGACTACTCAAGAAATTCAAGCATAGAGAAAAGGGTTTGTGCTGTTTCAGAGCGTGTTATAGAAATGGAGTTTTTCCTACCTTTCGAGGTGTTTAACGATGTCCTCATATGCGGCACGGCAATTTTCCCAAATGCCGGACCTGAAAATTGAAAAAAGATATAAATGTCATAAGCACTTTTTGTACAAAAAAAGTCAGTAACTATGGAGTGGCCAAGAAAGACTGACAATCGTAAAATGTAAAGGCAGCAGACAACACATCTTTACACTATTAATTACTTTTGGGTTTAAATCTAACAATGTAGAAGCTTAATTTTTTCACTCTTGGCCACTTCATGAAGTGCAACATATTTATTTAAAAATTGGCTGTGACATATTTGGTTAAACATGCCCTAGACATCTACTTGTTGCAATTAAACTAATTTAAAGCTCCGGTCAGCTTCTTTGTGTTATACCGGCTCGTTGACAGAAAATTTGTGTGTATATATAGGGTTTAGAAGTTAAAACCCTATAAATTGCTTAAGAAGACCTTTAAAATACCTAAAAATATAATAAAACTGAGAAAACGAACATAAATAATTAATAATTTCAGTTTCAAATACATATTTAATAATATGTTTTCAAAATTATACCATTACAGCGTATCTAAAATATGGTGTGAAAAAACTGCATGAAAGAATCCTTTTTTTATTCTTGAGCCAATAAGGTGCACTCTAGAGAAATAAATTCAAATAGGTGTAATTATAATAACATTTTCAGAAAAGAATACTTCCATCAGTAGAAAAAATCCTCTGCCCCAAATTCAAACACAAATTGCTCCAAAAGAAAGTTATATTAGGCTTAGTTCAGGCAAGTTTACGGTCGGGTTTCTTATATAAACTGTGAAACTACAGTCAAACTAAAGTGAATACAATGTATCCACGTTTACTCTTTGGTCAAGCTCATCAACATGGTGCTGGTAAAAAATAACAGAACATTTAGAGAAGGTTCAGTAATTCTTACTGGACGTGTACATTCCAGGGCTTCGTCCCTCTACTGGTGTTTTCATCTCTTGCAACCTATCTTTTTTTTTATTGTTTTTTTCGGCCTTATATTCCTTTTTCTTATTACTCTTTTTTCCTTTTTTTTCCCAAATGTTTGTTTGTTTACAGATTTCTGTTTTATGACAAACATCCATGCCCAAGGCGGGACTTGAATCTCCGATCCCCGCGCCACGAAGCTCCAAAACGAGGCGCTTTAGCGAGTGCGACCATGGGGACCGGCAAGCTTAGCAATGCGTATTAGTTAAAATAAATTGCAATTCAGACTAGACTCTGATGGACAGTAAAAATGTGGTCAAACGAAAGTAAAGTTACAAAAATCCCTTATTTTAAGCAAAAAAGGCTTCAAAATAGCCTTAAAACAAAAGCACGCCGAAAAACGCAAAAAGGATAAGTTCCACCATTTTCTGACGCATAGCGACACATAATGTCGTCTTCAGACACTACAAAAAATCACTGTGTGTGTTACACTCACATGGCTTTCTCTAGCTGCTCTACAAAACTCCTACAAAAGAATATTCTTCTTTGTACACAATGTTTATCGAGATAAATGTTAGCAGAATGTTATTATTTAGTTCCTTATAAGTAGAAGAGAATAAGGGAATGCACTATGCTAAAGTGGTTGTCAAATGTTTTAAAAGCTATCGTTATGCGATTGTCATTGCATATCACTTCTTGCTTGGCCAGGAATAGAACAAAACAAAAACAGACACTTCCTGTGTGAGAAAAGTTTAAATATTTCACAATTGAAACCAATAACAAGGAATATCTGGAAAACGGTTACCTCCACAACAAAAACGTAAAGGACAAAAATTGTGTGTTTTGTCATGAGGTACATTTTTGTGTAGTATGTTTCTTTCTTCTCTTACGGTTTAGCAGTTAAGCAAAATTCAGCAAAAATCATCCAGAATAAAAAGGTCTTCAGAGGCTATTCTCAAAAAAATTCGATGTATACATTTTATTTCGGACATAAATAGCTTTAATATACGAGATTTTAATCAAAATCGTTAGAGCCATTTTTAAGAAAATCAAAATTTTGGAAATTTTTTCCATGTAAAGGGTAGTTTGTGGTGGGGGGATTTTTTTGAAAAGCTTCGTGTCACATCTTTGGAAGATACTAAACCTAAATACCAAGTTTGGTACTTAACGGTCCTTTTGTTTTTCTTTTCGGACTCAGGGGACCCCACCCAAAACATATTTCCGGTGAAATCTCGGTATCGAATTTTTGGGTGGAATACAATACTTCTCTGTCCCTATGTACATTTTACATATGGGGCTAGAGAAAGTAAAAATTGATATTCCCAAACTTCCTAACTATCATCATCGTAAAACTTGTCAGTGGCGGGTTATGAAGTCCTACTGATAGACTTACAGCAAAATCCCAAAAACGCCACGTATCTTCCTTCCAATATCATATTACCAACGTCTTTTTGAGGCTTTAGTTCTGATTGGGGAAAGAGAAGGTTTTCCTTTATAAGTCAGGAAGGGAATAAATAAGAGAAAAAGTTTAAATCCCTCTAAAGACAGGCTCGACAAGAATATTATTACCGCTAAGCATATCTCTCGGATGTGATTACATTCCCTCTTTCTTTCACAAGATCTCTTCTGCCATTAGCGAAGGCCTTTTTGTACAATGAATACATATGTTCGTCCTATCTTTTCCCTAAAAGAGGGCGGTTTAATATTAAATCTCAAATTGGAATGAAGCAAACATATTATCCATATGAATACCTACTTCTTCGCTACCTTGCGCATGCGTTTCACTTGCAAACGCTAGACTAGTTTCAAACTGTTCTACAGAGACTTGCTGAACCTAGTTTCCATACTAGGAGAGTGAAATGAAACGTAAACAAAGCAGTAAACTTGGTTCATACTTTTCCAAAACTTATGTAGTATTAATCAAACACAATAAGACATTTCCTTATATGGGAATTGTAGAAAAATATACTGCATTTAATTCTACACTTTTCTGCCACTTGTAAGGTATTTGTTGATGACATCACTTCAAACTTTTTTTTATTACACACAATAACTTATAGCAGCACAAAAAGTATTCCTTCGGTCTCTAGTGAGCAACTGACCTCATTTCCTCTAATATATTTGGACTATTACTATGCGTTACATATTACTTTTTTGTTCGTATTTTTGCCTCAGCGTAGCCTAAAATATTATAGATCCTAAAGATGAAAACTTTTTACTTTCTCTAGCACATATGTACATCTTACATAGTAGACAGGGAAGGTGTTGTATTCCACCCAAAAAATTCATACTGAGATTTCACCAGAAATATATTTTAGACTCCTGCATCCAAAAAAAAGAACATTTTAGAAAAAACGTCAGCGTATGTGTTTGACTGTGGTCAGTATAACTCAAAAACGAAAAGTTCGTTAAATACCAAAATTGGTATTTAAGTTTAGTATCTCCCTAGGATGCGACACGAGGATTTTCAGGAAAAGTCCCACACCCCAAACTACCCTTTTCGAAAACGTTTATTTTTTCAAAAAATATCTTAAAGAATTTTGATTAAAACACCATACATTAAAAATATTCAATTTGCAAATTAAATGTATATCTTGAATATCTAGTAATAGCCTCTGAACCTCTCTTCATTCTGGATGATTTTTGCACAATTGGTAAACGGTAAGTGATAGAAACTTTCTATACAAAAAATGTAGATCTCGTCAAAACATAAAATTTATGTTCCATATAGGTATATTTTTGTTGTAGAGCTAACGGTTTCCGAGATATTCCTATTTATTTATTTCAATTTTAAAGCATTTATACTTTTCTCACATAGGAAGTCGTCCGTATTTATTTAGTTTTACTTCAGGCCATGCAAAGAAGCTAATTTCAATGGCAATCGCATTGCGACAACTTTTAAAGCATTTGACTATCGCTTTAGCATATACATTTTCCTAATTACCTTCTACTTGTAAGGAACTAAGTAATTAGACCATTTTACTAAAGCTTATCTGCGTTAGCGTGGAGTAGAAAGAAGAACAAACTTTTGTAAGAATTTTGTTTTTAGAACAGGTAGGTAAATATATGTGAATAGAAAGCATAAGATTTTTTCCATCTTTAACTTTGTCAGAAATACTTTTATGTCTAAACAGAAAAGCAACATGTCTTTCATACATTAAAGAAATATTTAGCACAGTAATTAGGCATGATACGTAAAAATCCAAAATAATTATAGTGTTCGTTCACAAACACCTTCTGAAGTTCACAAACGCCTTATGAGCATGCGGCAAAATCATTGCCATCGGTCTCGGGGCATTGGTGACCGTACAACTGTGTTTACTATCAATAGACTTGAAGTGTAATATAGGCGCTTTATAATAATTCCTGGTAGCGTGAAGGGCCCGTAAAATAATTAGAACAAAAATAATTTAGTGGATGAGATACCTCTCTTGTGACAAACGCTTTTGAATGTAGAATGGGACAGAGGAGATATACTAAGAAACACAAACAATAATATATAAATCGCCATGGGGTATATTATCTCAAAATAATTTGAGATCTTTTAATTTATTTGTTTTTCACACAAGCTGTGTGTAGGATAGGAGTTGAATAGGTAGAATCAGTCTGACCGGCTATAGAATTAAAATTTTACTTTCTCTAGTCCCGCATGTACAATGTACCTACACAGGGATAGAGAATTATTGTATTCCACCCAAAAATTCGATGTCGAGATTTCAACAAAAATATATGTTTTTGGGTCCCCTGAGTCCTAAAAAAGTACTTTTAGAAAAATGTCCGCGTGTCTGTCTGTGCGTTTTTGTAGACAACACAGCCAAACTTGGTATTTAAGTTTAGTATCTTCCAAGGGTGCGACACGAAGATTTTCTAGAAAATCTCCCACCACAAACTACCCTTTACATGGGATTTTTTTTTTAAAATGGCTCTAACCATTTTGATTAAAATACCGTATATTAAAGATATTTATATGGAAATAAAATGTATATCTATGTTGAATTATCTGGGAATAGCATCTAAAACCTCTTTATTCTGAATGAATTTTACTGAATTTTGCGTAACTGGTAAACCGTAAGAGATAGACAGAAACTTACTACACAATAAATGTAGATACGTTAAAACACACGTGAAGTTGATCGTTTTTGAGATATTCCATGTTTCAGCTATAAAATATTTAAATGTTTCTCATACGGGAATTTGTCAACTCCTGTCCATACAAACAACGGAGAATCACATAGCAACCAGCTTTTGATTATCGCTTTAGTCTATGGTACCCCCTTGTTTCCCTTCTACTTACATAGAAGCAAGTAATAGGACGATTTCGGCTATTTTTCCTTGATTAGCAGGAAGTAAATAGAAGAATAAGCTTTTTAACAATAGTTTCTTGTAGAGATGTACAGAAAGCCATGAATAGAACACATCAAATGTTTTTCAAGCTGACTCTACTTATTCAACTTCTACAGCTTGTGTGAAAAAACAAATAAATTACCATTATTTGACCATAATAGTTGGCACACAATGAAGCCCGGGACTTAAAGTACTTAAGTCATTTTAAGTCACCATCGGTATACACCATTTCGTAATAATTTGAAATCACCTTGTGGTTTACAGGGAAACATACGAGTAAGTTGAGAAGTTTAATGCCATAGGGACATGTTACCATGGTAGCTCAGCAACCGGCTAGAAATCGGGAAATCTGTGGTTCAAATCCCGGCTATATATATATGGTTTACCGGAAACAGTGCGAGTTGGTTGTGGAATTTAATATCATGTACGCATATTCTCAGCTAGCCTAGTGGTTACAGCAACTGGACTGAAACCAGGATGTCTGTGGTTTAAATCCAAATATGGCACTACAATTTGTGTCATATACCAGCCTAGTGTGAAAGAAACAATTAATTCCCAATAGAAAGAATAACCTATTATTTCAAATAATATTTAATAAAATACGGTAGTATTTAACTTCAGCTAAATAATAAATAATAAGCCAAAAATGTATTTAAGTATATACGTTGAAGCAGAGTAGGGGTAGCAGATTATTTGTTTTCTAAAATTAAATGTGGTAAGTACTGAAATAAATTTTAGAAGTAGTATTATATGTATCCAAATTTGCAATATTTCCTGGTAGTCATCAGTAGACCTGAGCGTTATATCTACAGGGTGGTGTAGTTGGGGAAAGACGCCGAAGAGGAATTTTACTTTCTCTACAGGTACTATGTACACAGTGCATAGAGGAGATATTGTATTCCACCAAAAATTCGATACCGAGACTTCACGGAAATACAAGTTTTGAAACTCTTTGAATCCAAAATAGGAATTTAAAATAAGGTCAGTGTGTGTGTGTGTGTGTGTGTCTATCTGTATGGGCAGCAGAGCTCAAAAACGAAATTTGGTATTTGAGTTTACAATCTCCCAAGGATGCTAAACGACGATTTTTAAGAAAATCTCCCCACTCCAAACTCTCTTTTACGTGAAAAAATATTCAAAAATGTTGATTTTGTCAAAAAAGACTAACAATTTTGAAGAACATATTGTATATTAAAGATATTTAATTGAAAAATAAAGTATATGTCCTGAATTTTTAGAAGACATCTTTATTCTTGCTGAATTTTGCTGAATTTATGCATAACAGGTAAACAATAAGACATAGACAAAAACTTATAACAGAAAAATGTAGATCTCGTTAAAACACATAATTTATCATTTACATTTTTTGTAGCGCTGACTGTGTCTGAGATGTTCCTTATTGTTGGTTTAAGGCTTAAAATACTTCTGTTTTTCTCTTATGAGAATTTGTCAAATGTTGGTCATACAAAAAAAAAAAAAAAAGTTCAGTCACATATAGACCAGCTCTTGTCAAATCCTGGCCATACAAAAAAAAAACACAAAAAAATTCAGTTAGTCACATATAAACCAGCTTTAAAGAGATTTGACTATCGCTTTAGGCTAGTGTATTCCCTTATTTCCCTTCTACTTAGAAGGAAACATGAAAAAGCGTGAAGTAGATATAATAAAATGATTTTTCACAATAATTTGTTACAAGGATGTAGAGAAAGCATGTGAATGGAACACATCAATTTTTTAAGTTGTACTCCTGATTAATTTTCTTAACGGTGAGTGGATGAATGTAATAACCCTAGATTCAAAAAATCCCCGAAATCGTTTATTTTTTCTTTATTGTATACGAAAGTAAAGGATATTTTATTTTTAGGTGTTGGTAATGTACATGCCACTTAATTTCAATTTTCATGCTAATAATGATTAGTGTCTTTGTTTGACAATTCAAACATACAGTATTGTGTTTTGTTAAACAAATTTCCCTCAGAGACATTGAGAATGATGGAAGAAGCTTATGATGAAGCAGCGATGAAGAACATTCAGATGTGTGTAATGGCATAAATATTTCAGTCAATATTTTCGAACGCTGAAGAAATTACTCCACATGCAACATGGACAGGTATCCGAAAATGACTTCTAGGAATGCTTCCAGTCTCTTTACACGCAGTGGCAGAAGTGTATCACTGCGGAAGGGAACTATTATGAAGGAAATGGTGTGTAAATTGCCTATGGCAACTTGTTCCTGTGTTATTTATACATTCCGGTAACCTTTTAAATGTATGTAAAATATTTATAGTCATAATTTGTCAACCTTCTTGAGTAATCGACGGATTTTATAATAAATCAGTTATGCATCCGATTAGTAATGCACAAAATGTACAACATATTTATATAATTTATATATTTTTCTTTTTATTGCTGCATTTATACCTCGGTTATAAGGCGAAATCACGACCTGCGAACGTGAAATTGGTGCAGCGACCTCTTCTTTCCAATATGGGATTCTTTTTAGTAATCAGCATTTGGGTGTGCTACTCAAGGTGAACATGTTTTAAGGTGAAGACAGTGATGTTCAAAATATTAATACAAATTTGACATTACAAAAACGACAACCAAATCCAAATCTAATATTTAACTGCAGCAGAAACGCCAAGTTCACAATGAGAGGGAGTGGAATATCCTACAACTGAGAGATCACTGGAACTGCATTTTCAACGCCTACCTGCAGTTCAAGAAACATCATCCCATCCCCACAGGAAGAAAGGAGATAGTGAAAGAGGCCTTTCTCCAGCGCGCGACTTGATTATCATTTCATCACTTTGCTTTTAATTAAAATGCAAATCTTTCATAAGGAGGATTATATGCGAAAGGGATGAGTTAAAAGAAGGGGGTCGAGAGAAGAGAGAAAAGGGGTGAAGCAATGAAAGGGGTTGGTATGTAAAATGTCAGAAACTGTGAGAAAAGAAACTAAATGATTAATCCGCTAGAATGCTGTTCTCTCCATTTATGGTTTCTTAAGCATCACGAAAAGTCAACACAGATAAAGAAGTTAATTTATTATGGACAGCTGAATTTTTCACACCTGGTAAATTTGTCACAGGCAAAATTGGGTTGAGACCACACAGGGGCATTTCGGAATTTTTTTAAAACGTCGTAAGGTATGTAGGTTAAAAATATGCGGATTTGTACCAGCCACTTGAATATACTCATTAATAATTCATAACTGTCCATGCTATTCTTACATAAAGCTCATCTGTTCTTCAATTTACGCTTAAGTAACCACTTATAGTTTGCTGTTCAAAAAGAACCTTATTCTTCTTCGGTTTTTTTCTACTCCTAAACCATTTCTCAATTATTATTTATTCTACTGTCTTTCTTAGCAAGTTATTTTATTTTCTCTGGCACCTATGTACAATCTATATTGTGTTCCATTACAAAATTAGACACTAAACATTCACCGGAAATACATGTCTTCCAAAAGGATTTTTTTTAGAAAAATATCCATGTGTGTGTCTGCGGACACATAATCCAAAAATAAAAATCCCATTAAATACCGATATTGGTATTTAAGCCCAGTATCTTCCAGGATGCGACACGAAGAAAATATCTTGAATATTATTCAAGAACATCGAAAATGTCCCCAAATCAACTATCCCTTAATGGAACATTTTTCGAAAATTTTGATTTTCTCAAATACGCTCTAATAGTTTTGATTAAAATACCAGAATATTTTAAAGATATTTTCATGACAAACGAAATATATATCTCGAATATTCTGGATTTTCCGGGAATAGCTTCATTTTGGAATACTTTATTGTATCCTGGTAAACCGCGACAGGTAGATTAAAACTTACTACAAAAATATAGACCTCATTAAAACACACAATTTGTCGTATACACTTTTGTAGAGCTGGACGTTTTCAGGATATTCCTTGCTATTGGTTTCAACTTTAAAGTACTTAAACGTTTCTCAAACGGTAAGTTATTTTTAGTTCTATACCTCTTTTTTTTAGTCCTAGGCACACAATTGTTCCACAAAACGAGAGCTTTTAAAACAGTTGACTATCGCGTTGGCCTAATTTATTACTAATCTCCCTTCTACTTACAGGACTAAATAATAAAAGAATTTCTGCTAATGTTTGTATCGATTAGTATGATGTATATAAATTAATAATGTTTTGTATTAGTACTTTTTTGCACATCAGATTTTTCTAATCCGTGTTCCAATCAATTTATTTTCTACTTTTATTATTTTCAAAACAATTGCAAGTTTTCTAAGAATACAATATTTTCTTGCCTTCTTCACTTCTTTCTTCAAGGGTTCACAGATGTTTCTTTTTCTATTAAACCTTTAAACCTTTATTTGGTATTATTGACTTGCATTTGACTTTTTTTTGTAGTTTTAACTTCCTTTAACCTGGTTGGTCATATCGGACGATGAATGAAATTGGTGAAATGATGCTCAAATGATCTCGGGGTTCCGGAGCTTAAAGTTACTCGACATTCGTCTTCTCAGGATAACCATTCCACTACCTCGTCTTTAAAAGAAATCGTATCATGTTGCATTTCTTTCAATAAATGACGAATCTGATATATTTTTCTGCCTACCAAACACTCCTGTTACTTAGTTCCTGCAATTCTATGACTATTTCCTCTTATTTTATTATGCAACAATGTCACAAAAAGCTTGCATTTTATTCTTCTTCAACGACTAACACTAATATTTTACCCTGGGAGTAAATGTTCAGAAAATTATCTCAATATAAGTTCAACAAGTTAGGTGATTACGAAACATCCTTATCGTGTTACGTTTTTCTTAGTGACAGGAGGCAGCATTCCCTTCTCAATGTATTTTACGCACCATGGGACTTATTAAGTGAAAAAAACAGGTTAGTTTAACTCAAATCTCACTACTTATCGATATAGCTGTATCCTGTATCCACTTTAGGTGGGGGTTTTGTGATAAAAAAAACGTTTAATTAAATGCAGCAAGTTTGATAACTTTATTACAATCTGTTTTCGTTAGTGTTTTCTAGACCAATTGTTTCTAAAGATTCTTAATCTCTACTTTACAAATGTTTACCTGTCCTGTCGTTTTATCGAAGTTGTTTAGAAACCTTCTACCTTTGCAATCTTTACAGCTAGGATCATAAAAAATGGTCTTTGCTGAATTAGTTTAACTGGAACTATTTTGATATAACTAAGAACTTTACAGTAACTATTTTAAGAGGCTTTCCTCAAAGGGGAGAAACAAAGTACACTTAACTTCTTACTGAAGACGTTGAAGGAAGCCTGTATTGGTGAATGTGTTAAGATTTCCAATGTTCTTTGGAAAATTCCAATTTGCCTGTCGTTTTTGAAATGTATTCAGCTAAAACTTAGCATGCTTTTCTGTAGATACTTTCATAACAAAACACTGTTAAATGTTGCCGGGCATTAACATTGGAAAGAGCATTACTTACTATATAAGGAAGTAGCCGACTCATGTAACGTTTTTGTAAGTATTCGCGAGGCAATATTATCGTAGCGCATCTGCAAGGAAGAAAATTTATGATCCGCCACAGGAATATACATGTGTTCAGTAGCTATAACCGCTTACATGTATTAACTTCTATTACGCATTGGTTCATGTAGCTGCCAAAAATGAATAATAATAGGCAATTAAAATAATGGGAGCCAGCGTCTATTGGTTTCAAATATAGCAAGACATGTTCTTGGGACTTGTTTCCTGTAAACCTTTAATTCTGTAAAGAGAGGAGATCGATCACATACAGACACTAATTGAGATATTAATATAAAGGAGTAATTTCAGCTGTGTGAGTAGGCGAAGAGAATGATACCTAATAGTGTAAAATAAAATAAAGAACTGGCTTTTGTATGCGAAAAGCATGAATACCTGCAAGTTAATCTGGAATTAATATGTCCTTATAACACATCATCAGCATTTAAACTTCTGTGCCTTCAGTTTATGAATTCTTATTCGTTGTTTGTTTTCCGGCGAATCAGACTCTGCTGATTCTTATTGAAATAAGTTGAAAAAGTTTCAACATCAAGACAAAATTAGTGGGGTTTAAAGGACAAGCAATAGGGAACGGAAAGTAATGTTGCTCTATTATTTTTTGTATGTAGCCAATTAATATATTTACACAGTTGACTTTGTATCATAAATCCATCTGATAATAGAAACTACGAGCATTTGAATTAAAATTGAAATTGAATTTTATTTATAAATGGTCTTAACTACTGCAAATCGAAAGATACTAGCCTATATTGGGTGGGAAAGAGCATTTTTATCATCCTTCAAATGTTTATGCCCTAAATCTATGACACGAGACAATCGACTCCGAGGTTCGATTTACGGCTCTGAGGCAACAATTTGAAGTGGAATCTTCACATAAGACTAGCTCATAGAAGTATCCAGTAATGTTTGGAGGAAATGGCAAACACTTTAGGTTCTCTCATTCCATCAGAAACGGGATCCGCCAACTCTGGGGATATCGGAGTCCGCTCTCGGGTACATCAGGAGAAAGGTGGAATCGAGGATTCTCCGGAGATTATCGACTGTATGGGGACGTTATAAAAAAAAAAAAAAGAAAAAAAAAACAATCACATTTTACTCAAATTTTACTTGTATCTTTTAACTTTAGAGGAGGCTAATAGCCCTATCCCGCCAACGAATAAAGTGTTCTTAAGACTGCAAATACATACGATTGGATAATAGCCACTGCAGATTAAATTTACTAAGTTCATGATACTTTATCTCAGAAGCTTAATATCAAGTTTTTATAGGATATAAATACATATAGTTTGACTAGAATCACCCATAACGTTTTTATTAAGGCAGATATAATTGTTTTTCAAGAAAATAAAACTTGTATTTATTTGGGAGGGGGAGGAATTAATCAGTGATTAATTTTATAAATATTAACCTACAATCTTATTAATAGCCATGTAGTTCCATAAAAGCATGAAGATGTTTTATGTCCCAAAATTTTATTCAGCTATCCTCAGCAGTTTCTAGGAAAATATTTCATGTATATCAGAAAATGTTAATTCTATAAAATGCTGTTTAAAATAAAAACTCTCTTATTTAAAAACAAACTCTTACAAATTTGAAGAAACGAAGAAACCACATAGCTTGTAAAAGCAGAAGCTGCTGTATTCACTAGGGTACCAATTTTTGAGCGAAATTTTCTCTAAAGATGAGAAAAATTGACCTCTTTACCTCAGAGAGCATAATTATGAATTTTTCTCCAAATTAGTGCAGAAGTACAGAGTCTACAGATGTAAACTCACTTTTAAAATACATCTAAATTACAAGTAATGTGACCAATTTATCCACACCAAAAATTAAAAAGTAATTTTAGGGAGATATTTACTATTTTATTTCCCCTTAACAAAGCAGAAATGCAGATCAGTCAGTTGTTAGCTTTGGCGTGTACTCTTAATGGTACGACAATCAATGAAGGGCCAAGCCTACCAATCCGATTGCCGGTCTTACGCTCACAGGGCATGCAATCATCCAAATGGTATACACAAATTCTCTCAACCGGAATGTTGGTTCAGCTCAGTAATATATCTAGTTTTACGAACCGAGTAAATATCAGAGCTCTATCGCATACCATAGAAATCTGATGTGTTCCATTCACATAACTTTCTCTACATCTACGCAACAAATTATAAAAATAACGTATTGTTCTATCTACGTCATGCTAATCCATACAAACATTAGCAGAAATGTCTTATTACTTGTGTCCTTGAAGTAGAAGGGAAATACGGGAATACACTAGTTTAAAGCGATAGTCAAGTCCTTTAAAGGCTGGTTGCCATGCAGTTGAAATCCAATTTTTTACGTGACCAGGCGATGAAAAATTCCGTATGAGAAAAATTAAAGTATTTTAAAACTAAATCAATAACAAATAATACGTCTGATATGGTCAACTCCACGAAAAAAAATATATAAAATAAATTGTATATTTTAACGATCTATAATTTTTATGTGGTAGTTTTTTCCTGCCTCTTCAGGTTTACCAGTTATGCAAAATTCAGTAAAATTCATCCAGAATAAAGAGTCTTTCAGAGGCTATTCCCAGAGAATTCAATATATAAATTGTATTTTTCATGTAAATACATTTTAATCATAATTTTATAGCTATTTTTCAGAAAATCAAAGTCTTCGAAATGTTGCCCACGAAAAGTATATATTGCAATGGAAGGATTTTCCTCAAAATCTTCGTGCCCCATCCTTGGAAGACAGTAAATTAAATACTAAGTTTCGTATTTTACCGATTTTTGAGTTATCGTGTTTACAGTCACACGGACATACAGAACTTTTTCTAAAATTTCTCTTTTTGAATATTTTGAATTCCGGTGAAATCTTGGTACAACATTTTTGTTTGGTATGGAATATATGTAGTGAAGGTAAAAATGATTTTTTACTGTCTCCAGAATTTCTCTACAATATTATAGTTATTTCTTGATAGTATATCAACAAACATATATATAAAGATGATTCAAATATACATCTAGGTTTCAACAGCCTTACGAAGGAACTGAAGCGTGTTCACGCGCTTCGAAAATGCAAATTTAGCGTGTAATTTGTGTTTAAACCGATTTACTGGTTTTCTCCCCGAATGATAATTCCTAAACCTTACACGTAAAGCCAGCATTTCACAGGCTTCTACATTGTATATGTAAAGATTATAGAGCTTCTTTTTCTCTCACTTAACCAATAGTATTTCGAAACCCGAAGCATAAAACAGCAAGGTAAGCGACGCGGAAAGAGAGAAAAATAACTGCTCAAGGAATCTAGTTGAAACTAAGCCTTGAAATTGGATAAAGAGGAAGGGTGGCAGAGAGCAAAACTTTTCCTTACTGTCATGAAGAGGCCAAAAGAAATCTCCTTTCTTCGGAGTTGTCGTAAGCAGATTAGAGGACGGATTAAAGCCGTAGAAAAGTGAAGAGGTTACACTCACATGCTCGGCCTTTCGCTAATCACGAGACCTCTGGTGGAGTACTGACACAACAAAATAAACTGTGTTGGCCTACACTTTTTAGCCCACTTTAAGTTGGAAAAGGTATTTATTTTCTTTAGTTTTAATTCTCAAGTTGAAGTCATAAGTAAGTTCAATATCGACAGTTTAAATAAAAATTATGATATTATAGAACCACACAATATCAGAGAATAAATATGCACTCTAGTTATTTTAAGAGTACTGTCAGGTCGAAATGTTTCAAAAACTATTGATTAAAAATCTAATGTGTTCCATTCACATGACTTTCTCTATAGCTCTGCAACAAAACATGTTAAAAAGCTTATTCTTCTATTTCCTTCGAGAAGAAATTAGCAGAAATAGTCGTATTACTTGCTTCCTTGTAAGTAGAAGGGAAATAAGGGAGTACCATAGGTTAAAGCAACAGTCAAAAACTGGTTGCTATGTGACTGAAGCTCCTTTGTTTGTATGGACAGGAGTTGACAAGTTCCTGTGTGACAAAAGCATACGTTTTTTAAAGGTGAAATCAAAAAAAGGATTAACTCAAAAACGATGAACTCCACGAGAAAAATGTATATAACATAAATTGTGTGTTTTAACGTGCTCTACTCTTTTTGCGTGGTAAGTTTTGGTCTATTTCTCACGGTTTAGAAGTTATACAAAATTACGTAAAATTCACCCAGAATAAAGTAGTCTTTAGAAGCTATTCCCAGAAAATTCAAGATATATATTTTATTTTTTAGGTAAATATCTTTAATGTATAATATTTTAATCAAGATCGTTGGAGCCATTTTTAAGAAAATCAAAATTTTCGAAAAAAGTGCCATGTAAAGGGTAGTTTGGGGTGGGGGGATTTTTCTCAAAATCTTCGTGTCGCATCCCTGGAATATACTAAACTTAAATCCCAAGTTTGGTATCTTAGCTACTTTTCGTTTTTGAGTTATCGTGTTCACAGACACACGGACACACACGGACCTTTTTCTGAAAATACTTTTTATGAATACAGGGGACCCTAAAACATATTTCCAGTGAAATCTCGGTATCGAATTTTTTGGTGGAGTGCAATACCTTCTCTATACACTACGTACATAGTGCGTATAGACAAAGTAAAAATAGAAATTTTCAGCTTTAAAATCATATATAATCGGGCTTATTCGCCGTTCTCTAAAATTGACAGTTTAAACATGACGACGCATAACCAAACCCATTGTAATTATTACTTCGACTACCACTTAAGTACAATGTCGATGGTACGTAGAGAAGATATGTATTTCATCCAAAAATTCAATACGGGATTTCACTAGAAATATATGTTTTAAGACCCCTGAACCAAAAAATCATGTTTTGAAAAAGTCAGTGCGCGCTCTTTGTGTGTGATGAAGGAGAGAGAGTATATGTGTGTCTGTGTGTGTGTTTGTGAACAACTTAAAAATGAAGTGTCTGTTAAATACCAACTTAGTATTTAGATTCAGCATCTTCCAAGGATGCGAGTGGAAAATTTTCCGGAAAATCCCACTCCAACTACCCTTTTGTTTTCGTTTGCTTCTCAGCGGGGATGGTGAGCAGGTCGTGCTCATTGAAAAGACTAAAACGAAGATCAACTCATTTGCCAGCTTTATCTTGAAATAGTTCCGTTGAGTTCTACAACTCTTTTAACGCACGAAGATTTATCTCGAAACGACGGGGCAGTTGGGTCACCTTATGTTCCAAATATCTTCCTCTCCCCTTGGGTAAACTTCCTTTCACCTTTTGTTTTCCAAGTGCCTTTCTTGCCCATCCTATGCCTAGTCATTCCTCCTTATTCGTTTTATACATATTAGTTTCCATTTCTAATGTCAATTTCGTCTTTTTCTTTATTTAATGTTGCCACAAAATTACTAAACATGTGTTCCACACCAGTGCTGAATGATCGAATCTATTATCGGTTTGAATTCAAGTCCAACCTTAGTCTATGCACACAAGTCGGGCCTAGGTGAGCGGCGAAAAAGGAGTACCTAAGTATTTCACTGAGTGACTGCAAGGCTTGTATCACAACGACGGTCCACACCAACTCCTAGATGAGCCCGTCTCATCCCGTTTGATGTCAAAAGCCTGGCACTTGGACGTTAACCAATGAACACACATCGGCTTCAGGCTCATGAGAGAAGGAAAAATAGAGTGGAGTGCTAACCAGGTAAACGTCTGACAGAGGCGGTTTAGTATTTCCTTACCAATGTAAATCACTGAGTACAATATTAGCATGGCCCCATACCTGATCTATAAATTTGAAACTGTAACACAGAGTTATTTAAGGGATATAAATGAGTTTACTTTGGATGTGAATTTCGTTTACATTTCCAAATTATAATTATTTCGCTGTAGGTAGAACGAAGACTGTAACATTTATGGTTTTACATATTTTACTTTGAAGTTATTGAGAATTTTTCTGAATTTACTTTGTCTTTATACAGAGTAGGGAAAATCATCATACAGAATTTTTCTAAGTAATGCTTCTCTATCTATGTTTTAGGGTATATGTATTAAAAAATTCTATGCGTTATCAAGTAAGAAGACTTTTTCAATAATAAAAAATTTCCGAACAATAAATATTTACTGTTTAACATAACATAACAAATTTCAGTACTGTTATAACTTTTTTCCCTTCTGTTCATAATTTAATTTGTTGTAAAGTTTATATTTGACGTCTATTGTGCGCGAATAGGAGCGTATGTAAAATTAAACTTTTTTCGGGCATTGGCAACAACTGCCATATATGTATTGTAAATTATAATCATGGCATATACAAGGGTAATTGGTCTCAATTGTGGCATGTAAAACCGAAAACGTAACTAGTTAATATACAACGAACAGTATGTCGGCACAAATATGGTCAAAAGTATTGTGTAAAGCTATCCATATGCTAATGAAACATGTCTATTTTGGCTTGCCTCCATAGTCTGCTACCTATTTAATTATATACGATACGTGTTGCAATTTGATAAAGTCAAGGTGAATAACTTAATACCAATAACAGTAGATAGAGGAGTTCAACTATACGAGCTGTAAAACAAACATACCTATTTGAATAAATGATACTTCTAAGAAAACAAGTCACATCACTTCTTTAGACTATTTAAAAGTTCTGAAGTATAACTTTGGAGGTAACTTCAAGCGAATTTTAAAGATATATGAGCGTTTATTCATATTTTTCAGATGTTTTAACTAAAAATGTATGCAGATGTTTTAAGTAAAAATGTTGAAATACTTTTCAATTCCAGTGAATTGAAAAGTATTAGATTATTTTACTTTATATTATACTGATATTCATAAACTAAGGTCCATAATAGAAGGAGATATTTATATTGGCATTGATAAAACCAACCCACCCTCTGCCAGCATGATCATCTCTGTTTTCTGAGTATAACTTTATTCTAACCAATTACCTCTCTCAGAATATGGCCCAACTGCCAAAGTGTACATTACAACATAAAAATAAATCACTAATACCTGCATGTAGTCGTATAAATTTCGTAAAGAGCAAATATTTCTTCATCCCTTCCTCTAAAAGGCGGAATTACGTTGTGTTGGTCTAGCCTGTCTTTGATTAGCAACCGTGGTGAAAATCTTTCGTAGAGGCAGTATCTGACCACCTCTTCATTTCACATCGCTTATAATGCAATGTTTTAGTTCATTTTATGTCCCTAGAGTGTTTCCAGGGTAAAGAAGTAATACCGGCTGAGTGGATCAATGTTTGGTTACCAGAAGGTGGTACCTTACCGAGGGAGAAATGCTATTGAGCTCTTGGGGAATGAGACACTTTTTATTGACGGTAGTTTACACTACCGCTGAATGGTGTAAATACATATTGTACATTCGAGGGAATTGACTTTTAAAAAAAAAAGTGTTTAGCTTATTTGGCTTCCTGTCAGCAGTTCTATTTTAGATTTAATTTAAACGGTTAACTATTTGAGTTCTAATAAAAAAATTATGTCCCTGTGTCCATATCAACGCCCACCGTCTAGAAATTTTATCATTCAAATTGTTTGAGTCTATAAGTTAGATAAATGGAACTAACCTGGCGATGGCGTCCATGCCTGGTATGCCTTGGTTTTTGATAATGGAACCATCAGCCCTGGCCAAGCCGTGGTGTGGAATCCCCGCAGGGGAGAGAATGGCGGTGTGTGCGGCCGCTGGATGGTGGTTCAACTGCATGAACTGCATGTGGTTCAGATGTGTGGGCGGGTGGTTGTAGCCATTTGCCAGCAACGGTGACTTCTCCAGCCGAGGTGGATCTATAACACAAAAACAGAAGGTACATTAAATATGATGTGAATAAGAAAACTTTCGGATAAATATTTGTTGACTACACTTCTGCTACAGCTGGAAGCACTTTAGTAAATATAGTCATAATACGTAGCTGTTTTACATTATACCATAATTATACCTATCTGATTGGAAAATACACGAGCAATTTTCCAGTAATCATTCAATTTCGCATCCTTATGATGCAGTTGCTCATCCACTAATATATTCACGTCTACCTCTAAGTAATACCGACACAGCAATGTTTTTCAAAAAATGTAATCCAGGAATAGAACAAAATATATAAACTCAGAGGCATATTAAAGTTATTATAAACTCAGGTAAAATAGTAACATTTCTAATAAAGAACCATTGTTGAACTTGAAAGGAATTAGGTTATATGTAGGTTTTTTTTTCATATGCATTATGAAACACTTAATACACCACCAAATAATTAAGAGAGGCCACTTTAGGCAGCACTTATTTTGAAAAATCGTGTTCTCCAAATCATCGACTCGCGGAAATTTATATTCTTGAATTAGAATCATTGTTGAACTTGAAAAGAATTATACAATAAGTGTTTATCATATACATTATGAAACAATTAAGCCATTACTAAATAATTGAGGCAGCACATATTTTTAGAGATCGTATTCTGCAAAATATATCGAGTTTGTAAACAAACATTATATAATGTATCAAAAACGTTAATTTATCTGTATTAACATAATATTTAAAACACAATTGTTATATTTTGTTTAATTACAAAAGGTTTAAACAAACATTTTGAATTTCAACTCTGGATCAAGATGTCTAGAGACTTATTAAAGCTCACTCTTTTACTTCCCTGAAATTATTGTTGAAAGTGGAAAGTTTTCAGAATGATGATGACGATGATGAAGATATGATTTGGGTTTAAGGGCGTTCAATTACTAGATTATCAGTGTCCTTAGAAAACTAAACGTGTCGCGAGACCAGGACTAAAAGCAGGTTAAAACCAGCAAGTGATAAAATGAGAGCTAAAATTAGACATAAAATGATGTGTAGAAACTATCCATTGCTAAAACCATAAAAAGTCCATAAAACCATGTTGAACAATGGAGCGTGAAAATAGGTGAAACTAAAAGCGTAGTACACTGATAAATAAAACAAACTAGATCCTGACGGTAAAACCAATTGTTGATAACAATTAGCAGTTTTCAGATGCTCAACGAAAATTGTTGATACCTTTATGTGTCATCAAATACTAAGTGAGATTATCTTGTGCAATTTGTACTCCTCCTATAATAATTTTTAGTTTGTTGATGAGCGAAATACAAATAGCTATTGTTAGGTTACATTGTTGGGGTTTTGCAAAAGTATTTCACTGACAATTGGCTATCGCGATTATGATTTGGAGAAATGAGCAGATTCACAGTCTGTAGCGATTTGACTCGAAGTCAATCAAAGTCAGAGATTTAGTTTGGGATGCTGACAATGCTAAAAGAGGCTGGAGGGAGCGCGCAAGTTCATTAGTCCCCTTCGTTCTCAAGTCGCAGATCACCATGTTGACGGCCGGGTGATGCGGAACCACGTGCGGTGATTTATCGTTTTCTGCAGGATAATTAGGCAACAAGATTCCCTAGCACTGCCTTATATTCTCCCTGCTCATGTAGCTATTTTATTTCACCCTCCACCTCTGCCACCGACTGTAATGTCTACAGGATAATCCAAAAGTCTAGCTCTGTATGATTCATAATATAAAGATAGTCAAATTCATCTCTATACTTTTTAAAAGTCATCCAAGATTTAAAAAAAAATCACTGGTATTTCCAATGTTGCTTTTGGTGCAGAGACTATCGAACGAGACAAAAGGAGAGTAGAAGCTTCAGAAATGATATATCTAAGATTAGTAGTTGAGTATAAGGAATGATTCTAGTAAGGAAAAGTTCCCCAACCCAGCAGGGAATCGAATTCGTGACCATTGGATGAGAAGCTAGAATGCGGAATCGGAGAGGTCGTCTTAAAGTTTTATTAAAGCTTTTGTGTAGCGTCCGTTTTTTATTATTTGTTTTATTTCCGTATTTTCCGTTTCCTTGAACTTCTGGGAAATACCTTGGGCAAGCATGAAAACAAGCAACACATCCTTGATTTCCGCATTTTGATAACGCTCAAATAATCTGCAGATATAATAATACTATTACCGAAAATGTTCTCTTAATTTTTGACTTTGAA
Source organism: Hymenopus coronatus (assembly GCA_030762935.1). Lineage (NCBI taxonomy): Eukaryota > Metazoa > Arthropoda > Insecta > Mantodea > Hymenopodidae > Hymenopus > Hymenopus coronatus. The sequence goes on along the minus strand of CM060888.1, from coordinate 80,864,019 downwards.
TAATCATTTTATTAACCCTATATTGCATGGTGTAGCCATTTGGCTACAAAGACGATTAATCAAAGATTTCAGAAAATTTTAGTGGGCTTCTTCTCTAATTTGGTATATGGGTATATTCTTTTCTGTTATTCGCTTTCTTTTGTTAGATTAGGTACTGGCATAACTTTATACAATTTTAGTTTTGTCTGTTAATGTACTTCATTCCGGAATGTTCCATCAATTATGGTTCCACATCTTCTCTGAAATTTACATATATTAATATCAACACCGTATTCTCTATAATAGCCAATATCACATCCTAGGTAGCTAAAATAGCTCACCTTTTTCAATACATGTATTATTAGCTAGCGCTCACAAATAAGGCTCAGTTTCATTTCATTGGGAATCGAACCTGAAACCTCCCTAATGAGAGCCTCAAATGTTATCGCGAATCCATCTCACTCGGAAACAATGAGATAAGTTCCACGGAGTGGAAAGTATGCTTAATGTGGGAACGTTTTTGATGTATGGGCCACGAATTTTATCACTTGGGAGCGAAGGGAGAAGAATGAAGAAAGGCTGGGGGAACGGAAAAGAATGTAAAGATAATGGGAGGCAAAGAGAAGCTAGCAGCTTCTACAAACACCAAGCAGTAAAGCGTGTAGTAATCATGGGGTGGTCACGAATCTGTCTTACAAGGCGACGATAGCTTGCTCTTGGCGCCTAGCGAAGTCCCGTGTAGGCATCCCGCGAGTGTATCTCCCAGACTTTTCTGCGTGAATCTATCACATAAATTAGAGTCCAGACGCCCGCACATCTTTCATTTCCATTCTTTTGGCTGTTGTACAACAGGGTAAACAAGTTGGCATTCCATTTACGGGTCAATTGTTACACTCATTAAAGCTGACCTGGAAATATTTCAGTTGGTTACCTGTTGAAAAGATTTGAGTTCGGTACGTAATGAAACCACCAGCTCTTACTTCTTGTTCCTTCCTTAAACAAATGAGCATCGCTGAAAGGTTATAGTAGCGTTATCAAAAGAAATTAAGAAATACCAATTATTTATTGTATTTCATTCAAACATTTGTATCGCAACATGTCCCGGTTTCAAATCCCCGGGGATGACCAATCTCACCTAGGGTTTCCTCTGGCGAATGATTGGTTTCACAAATAGATCCTATCATCCCTTTCAATTACTAGATTTAATTTCCACCTTCTTCACCACCATACCTGTCATTGAGTGAATCATCCATCCAAAATAAAAGTAATAATAATAATAAGAAGAAGAAGCTCCAGTAGTTCCTAAGTGGAGCATAGAGCATCGTTACGATGTTTCCTTGATTGGATTTGAATTTATAGTTCACGAGTTCACCGTTATGCGTCATGGTGACGAGAAATCACCCACAGATAGCACTATAGGACGAAATCGCGAGTTGCGGACGCGAAATGACAGAAACCTATGCTTTCAAAGTATAGGGTTCTTTTAAGTGCAAATCAACATTTCACGGAACCACCGGCTTTACTTGCCTTCCACAGAAAGCCATTCTAAGGATTTTTGCGTGCGAAAATATCCATCAACCTCCGCCAAGTTTATGTTTAAGAGGCTAGTCTGATTATTAAAAATTCAAATTAACGTTATAATTAAAAGTCAAAGATGAAGCCGAGCCAATCTACTCTGCATTATATGGAGTAACATGGTTATTGCAAATCCTCCTAAATGAAGACCATCCAAAATTAGCTACTTCACGAGAGGTAGGTACTGTGGAGATACAAAACGTGGCGGACTCGCAAATCCCAGCTTTATCTGTATTCCCCACCCTCACCCCATCTAGTGGTGTAGTTTAAAACACGAAATGAAATGAATGCAATGAGACGGAGACTGATTAAACTGCCGAGGTTCGGGACTTAACGTCATCAATCACGAGTAGCTGCCCTCTCGCAGCTCGCCCGTCCCCGTGTCTACGCATACGTTTAGATTGGCCCTGTCCCTGAACAGCAAACACGATTTAGCACGCTTCTCTCTCTCTTTCGCACTTTACACCATTTGTCCCTGGCAGGTAAGAAAGAGGTACACTTTTAACTGGGTGCCCAGAAGTTTCAGTAGATGATGATGATGATGATGATGATGATGGTGTTTAAGGGCGCTCAACTGCCGAGGTCATAAGCGCCCTTACGATTAAAACTTGGCAATAGCCAGTAAGAAAATACCAAACAAAAAAGTAAACACAAATAAAAGAGCTAACATAGTTGAAACGGAAGTAACAGAAACGTCCAGCCCTCTAACCAGAGCTGGATATAAAACTCCATCTAAAATCAACACATTAAAACCAAAAGAGTTTAAAAAAACCGCTATCACACTAAAACCTCAAGGTAAAAGAAAGTTTGGCTAAAAATTTAAAAACCCTGTCCACTGCTCTTGGGTCATCTGCCAGGACCTCGGCAAGAGAGGCCGGCATGCCCATAGATGACCGAATGTGTGCCAGGTGACCACACTCCAGCAACACATGACGAACTGTCTGTGCCTCCCCACAGAGCGCACAGACAGGAGCAGGTTCACGTTTAAAAAGGTAACTGTGAGTAAAAATACAGTGGCCAATTCTTAGCCGAGCTAGTACTACCTCCTCCCGGCGGAATAAACGAGAGGAGGTTACCCAGTTGACAGGGAGGTCCTTCACCTCTCGCAGCTTATTACCACGGAGAGCCGACCACTCCGCATGCCAAGTCGAAAAAACGGCTCTCCGTACAGCCACTCTAAAATCTTCTGCTGTTGAATGGGTAATCGTAACACTGGGCGCTGTGACTGCCGATTTCGCTGCCAAATCCGCCGTGTCATTCCCTGGCAAGCCAACGTGTCCAGGAATCCATGCGCACTCCACATTAAAGCCAGAAGCGTGCAAAATGTGGAGAACGTCCTGGATGCGCTGCACCAAAGGATGGTAATTGTACAGCTCACGAATGCTCTGAAGGGCACTAAGGGAATCACTAAGAATAAGGCAGTCACCTAATTTTCGACGTCGAATATACAGAAGGGCTTGATAAATAGCATATAGCTCGGCAGAATATATAGATGTGCAACTAGGCAAACCGTAAGTAGAAGTTGCGGTGCCAGTTACAAAGGCACATCCAACACCGTCGGGGCTCTTACTACCATCGGTGTAAATACAAATACGGCCACTGTATTTGGATAAAAATTCTAAAAAGCAACGACGAATACTATCAAGAGGCGTAACAGATTTCCCGTAGAGCGTCATCCCGAGATCGACATGGGAGGTAGCGCGTAACCAAGGGGGGTGTATACTCTCTCCCTTGGATAACAGCCGAGGAATGTCAACATGGTGCTGGCGTAGAAGCTCACGGAAACGAAAACCTGCTGGCCTGGGGCTCAGAGAGCGGAGGCAGTATTGCTCGTGCAGCTCAGGGGAGAAAAACGCGTGATAAGTTGGATGCCCAGGCATACACTTCAGCCCACAGCCATAATTAGCAAGCAGGACATCACGCCGACAACGCAGAGGAGGTTCTCCCGATTCGGCGTAGAGGCTAACAACTGGGCTCGTTGGAAAAGCTCCAACGGCCACACGGATGCCCTGGTTATGGACTGTGTCTAACCTTCTGAGCACTGAAGGTCGAGCTGAAGAATACACAATGCTGCCATAGTCCAACTTCGAACGAATAACAGCACGATAAAGACGGAGCAATGTCGTCCGATCCGCACCCCAAGACTTGCCACTTAGTATCCGTAAAAGATTTAGAGAACGGTCACATCGTGCTCTAAGCTGTGCTATTTGTGGTGCCCAACAAAGTTTCCGATCGAAGATCAAACCAAGGAATCTCGCCTCGTCTGCGAAAGGAAGTAAATCTGGCCCGAGTCGAAGAGACGGCGGCATATGCCACTTACGGCGCCAGAAGTTAACGCAGACTGTCTTCTCAGCGGAGAAACGAAAACCGTGTTTCGAGCTCCATGCATAGAGATTGTCCAAACACCGCTGGAGACGGCGTTCCAAAAACGGTGTACGCTGAGAAGTACAGAAGATGGCAAAGTCGTCCACGAATAAACAGGAAGAGACACCTTGAGGCACACATAGTGATATGGAATTTATCGCAATAGCAAATAGAGTCACGCTGAGTACCGAGCCCTGCGGCACACCGTTCTCTTGAATAAAATGGTTAGAAAAAACCGAACCCACCCTCACTCGAAAAACGCGGTCCCGCATAAACTCCTGAATGACCAACGGTAGGCGTCCACGTATGTTCCAGTTGTGCAGAGAACACAATATTCCCGCCCGCCAACACGTGTCGTAGGCCTTCTCGAGGTCAAAAAATATCCCAACTGTGGGGCTGTTCTTAAGAAACCCGTCCATAATCTGAGTTGACAGAGAGACAAGGTGGTCAGCAGTTGAACGTCGTCGTCGAAAGCCACACTGGATGTTCGTCAGAAGATTGTGGGATTCCAGCCACCACACCAACCGTCCATTGATCATGCGTTCCATCACCTTGCAAACGCAACTGGTGAGGGAAATAGGACGGTAACTGGAAGGAAGATGGCGGTCCTTTCCAGGTTTAAGAATGGGTATGATGGTGGCCTCCCGCCACTTGTCTGGAAAAATGCCATCAACCCAGACACGATTATAGACCTCGAGTAGGAAATCTTTGCCATCAGGAGAGAGATGTTGCAACATTTGGACGTGGATACCATCTGGACCTGGTGCTGAGTGTCGTGAAGAGGAGAGTGCATTGTCTAGCTCTGCCAGGGTGAAAAGGCGATTATAATCCTCAAGGTTGCCAGAAAGAAACGAGAATTCTTGAGATTCCACCTGGTTCTTAACTGTAAGAAACTCAGGGGAATAGTTGCCTGAGCTAGACACCTGAGCGAAAGCACTGCCTAAAGTATTCGCCACGTCAAATGTATCAACAACAGCTCCGGTAGGTGTTTTGAGACCGGCGATGGGCATATGGTTCGGTTTCCCAGCCACACGTCTTAACTTATCCCATACGACAGAGGAAGGTGTATGTCGATTAAAGGAACCCACGAATTTATTCCATGACATCTTTTTGCTATCCTTAATAACCCGCCTAGAATGTGCACGCATCCGTTTATAGTGTATCAGGTTATCCAGTGTAGGAAAACGCTGGAAAACCCGTAGAGCTCGTCTGCGAGCGCGAATAGCATCCCGACAGTCAGCGGTCCACCAAGGTACCGGAAATCGACGGCTGTAGCCAGTCGAACGCGGAATGGATTGCTCAGCAGCAGAAAGAATGGTCCCTGTAAGATGTTCGACCAAGTGGTTCACAGAGTCGTGCTCTTCGTAGCTAAATTCAGCCAAGTGGGAGTACAGTTCCCAGCTGGCGTGGTCTAGGCGCCAACTAGGTAAACGGGTGGAACATACAACGGGTGTCAAGACACTAATACGACAAGGAAAGTGGTCACTAGAATGCAAATCCGAGATGATATTCCAGCATAAGGTGACTGCCAGCTGAGGGGAACAAATTGCAATGTCAATGTGTGAAAAACTATGAAATGCGTCAGATAGAAAGGTGGGCTCTCCGGTGTTCAAGAGAGCAAGATTCTGACTATCCAAGAAGTCTTTAAGTAGCGTGCCTCTCGCACAAGCCCGAGGAGAGCCCCAAAGAGGGTGATGGGCATTGACGTCGCCTACCAATAAAAAGGGTGGTGGCAACTGCGAAATGAGGTGTTCTAAGTCGCTGTGCGAGAGGTCCGCAGATGGAGGCAAATAGATACTGCAAATGGTGAATGAAGCGGAGGGTAGCTTAATGCTGACAGCAACGGACTGGATTGCAGATTGTATGGGTACGGAGTTGGCAAAAATATCATCTCGAATAAGCATCATAGTGCCCCCATGTGCCGGGACACCGTCCTCCGGGGATAAATCACATCGTACGGAGGAGTACTGCCTGATGGTAACGGTGTCCTGTGGACGGAGCTTCGTCTCTTGTAAACATACAGCCAAGGGTTCATGCTGGCGCAGCAACAAGTCAAGCTCTGGTCGATGTGGTCGAATTCCGCGTATGTTCCAATGGAGGATAGCCATTGAGTATATTATGGGATAAGTTTCAAATCGAAAGACGCTTCTGCAGATTGGGATTAGCTGGTCGGTTCAATTTGTTCTTCTTAGGCGTTGGGCTAGTACTATTTTCAGGAGCACGATCCTGCCGTTTCCGCACTGTCCCTCTGGCAGTGGCGGCAGAATCCTCCTGGTCCATCTCCTCCACAAGGGAGGTCCCTTTTTCAAGAGCAGTTTTAGGTCCAAGTAGTTCGAACCGATTGGATGTGCTGATCGGCGAAGACGGCCGTCGCCGATTCACGCCCTCCTCCCCAGATGACCCTTCAGAGGAGGATACACGTGTGGAGTTGCGTGAACTTTTCTTACCTTTAGATGACTTGGTAATAGATTGCACATTTTCTTTCAAGAAGTCTTGTCGTACATACTTGGTCTTAAACTGTTTTTCCGGGGCAGAAGACGTCGTGAATTTACCAACTTTAGTTCCAGAGGTCGAGGCTTTCGGTGACAACTGTGCAGGACTATTCTGTGAGCTAGCGGATTTGGCAGATGTTGATACCAACTTGGGTGTAGGTGCCGAAGGCTTTGGCAGCGCTTGGGCTAAAATAACCTTTTCCGCAATTGTAGCCCCGTTCATATCGCCGGTCTGTGTTGCGATTTCCCGACGCGGTACCGGTTTAGCTGCAACTGAGCTATAGGTACCGGACCTCGGGGCAGAGGGTTGGCGGAGTCGCAGGAGCTTCCGGGCTTCCAAGAAGGACACCTTCTCTTTCACCCGTATCTCCTGGATCGCTCGTTCCTCTGCAAAACGGGGGCAGTCTCGGGAACTAGATGGGTGTTCCCCGTTACAGTTCACACACGATGGAGCTGAAGCACAAGCCCCATCGTGGGAGATGTCACCGCAGTGGACGCAGGTGGACTTGCCGGTACACAACTCACTAGTGTGACCAAAACGTTGGCATTTAAAGCACCTCAGCGGATTGGGTATATAAGGCCTAACTTCGATGGCTTCATACCCTGCCCTAATCTTTTGAGGCAGATCAACCCGATCAAAAGTAAGAAACAGGGTACGAGTAGGCAGGAATTCACCGTTGATCTTACGTTGTACCCGATAAACAGCTGAGACACCCTGAGTCGCAAGATTTTCTTGGATCTCCTCAATTGACAAACCGTCCAACGCGCGGGTTGTTATTACACCGCGGGAGGAGTTCAGCGACTTGTGCACCTCGACCTTCACTGGATAGCTGGCTAACATGGTGGCTTTAAGTATTCTTGCAGCTTGCGAGGCGGAGTTGGCTTCGACAAGAAGTGTACCATTGCGAGCTCGAACGCAGGATTTAACAGGACCAGCAATGGCATCGAGACCCTTTTGGATAGTAAAAGGGCTCACCGTAAGGAACTTCTTACCTTCCTCTGTCCTATGAATGACCAAGTAGCGAGGACCACATGACTCGACTACTTCCTTTCCAACGTCTTTATTTGAAATCGGGGGTTTAAGTTTTGGTGCCATAAAAAAAAATTGTATAAATTCATCCCCCAGTGCTCCCCACCCACCACGGAGCCCAACGAGGGGTCACCCCACTGGGGTGACAGGGCTACACAGGGGATATAGCGGGCTCGCCGTCCCACTCACCCTGGAGTTCGGTGTAATACCTAGTCCTGGCCGATTGACTAGGGGTGGGTTAGTCCCTAGCCTCCCGTTTAGGCAAATCAGAAACCAAAGCGGTGTATTAGGCTGCGCACCCTCCCCAGTTACTGAAAGACAGAAGCCCAGGCTCAGGTACGCAACCCTCAACCAACCAGGATATTCCTTTTCACCGACACGGGTCTCCACGCACGGCCTACACGTGGGTGGGCATTTTGACCTACTGACTCCCTCACCATTCTGAGGTTGCCCACAGAGGGAGTCAAGGTGGCTCGGGACCCCGGGTGCGCCTAACCCGTACCTACCGTAGTAGGCCCCTGGGGGGAAGTTTCAGTAGAATTGAGGATTTTATATATAAGAAACTGCGTTTACTATGTATTATTCGGCAGTACACATATATTAACAACATACGCAGTAAAAGCTTCACTTATATATTATATATGTTATTATACTTAATTTCAATTTATATTTGAATTTAAAATATAGGTAAAGTATTTTTAAAGGCTTTTGATAGTTGAAGACGGGGTATAACTTGAATTATTTATTCTAAATTATTAAACTTTTTGATTGGAAATAAAAATAAAAAAACTAGATTTGCCCAAAATTCGATTCGTAAAAATGCTTCAAAATATGGTTCTCTTAACGATTCTTTTAGCATTATTTCATACTCAAATTATACTTCAATACAAACCACAAATTAATAATTTATTGTAAGTCTTTATTCAATTTGTTGGTTATATATTTTTAATAATTATTGGGAAAAATATTTAAAGTTAATCTTTTTTCTAAATGTGCCTCTGAAATAGACTAACTTGATTGTTTCACTGACTATTCTTTTTTTTAATTTTCTAGTATTTACTTTGTTTTTCTGTTTGATTACCGTTTGCTTCTAACACACACATACAAAGACCCACGCCGTCTTCCTCCAGAGAACACTTTAAAGGCGCTTACATTCATTTAGTACTTAGTATTCAACTACTATTAGCATAGTTACTGTCAACTATTCTGAACAATATTATTATTCTATTGGTAATGCTCCTATATTTACGTTACCATGGGTATGCATATTTTTACTGTTAGAACCACATTAAAAATTCAATGCCACGTCTCGGAATTTTTTGAGAATTGTCTCAGCTTCTAGAAGAGACTGGATAAAATAAAAAGTGATGTGTTCCACAACCATGACATCTTCCACCTGCTATGCAGACAAACGTCTTACAAAAGACGTGTACTGTACCTCATGCTAATAAGGGTCTTCTTATTTCCTAGTCCCTTATAAGTAGAAAGGAACTATGGGAATAATCTACGTTAAAACGATTGCTTATTTTTAATTTCTCTACACGTACTATGTACATAGTGTATAGAGAAGGTATTGCACTCCACCAAAAAATTCAATACCGAGATTTCACCGGATATATATGTTATAGGGTTCCAAAAAAAGTATTTCCAGAAAAAGTTCCGTGTATGTGTGTGTGTGTTCGTGTGTCAGTGTATCCGTGTGTCTGAACACGATAACTCAAAAACAAAAAGTCGGTAAAATATCAAACTTGGTATTTAAGTTTAGTATCTTCCAGGGATGCGACACAAAGATTTTGAAAAAAAATCCCCCACCCGAAACTACCCTTTACATGGAACTTTTTTCGAAAATTTTGATTTTCTAAAAAATGGCTCTAGCGAGTTTGATTAAAATATCGTATATTAAAGATATTTACCGGACAAATAAAATGTATGTCTTGAATTTTCTGGGAATAGCCTCTGAAGACTACTTTATTCTGGATGAATTTTAAGGAATTTGGTATAACTGCTAAACTGTAAGAGGTAGACAAAAACCTACCACACAAAAATGTAGAACACATTAAAGCACACAATTTCTGTTTATACCTTTTTTCGTGGAGTTTATCGTTTTTGAGTTAATCCTTTTTTTGATTTCACCTTTAAAAAACGTATGCTTTTCTCACACATGACTATGGCTTTAACCTATGCTACTCCCTTATTTCCCTTCTACTTACAAGGAAGCAAGTAATAAGAGTATTTCTGCTAATTTTTTGTCGATTAGCATGAAGTAAATAGAAGCACGAGCTTTTTAAAACTAATTAGTTGCAGAGATGTAGGGAAAGTCATGTGAATGGAACACATCAGATTTTTTAAAAAAGCTGTTACTATGCAATTGTCGGTAAAATACCCGTCAAATTGGCCAGGAGTAAAACAAAAGAAGCAAGGAAGACTTCCTGCTTGAAAAAGGTATAAGTATTTCAAAATTGAAACTAATAACAACCAATAAATGGTTAGCTGCACAACAAAAATGTATAGGACATAAGTTGTGTGTTTTGACGAGATCTACATTTTATATGTGATAAGTTTTTATGTATCTCTTGTGGTTTACCAATTATGCTAAACACATTCAGTATAAGAGGACTTCAGAGGTTATTCCCAGGAAATTCAAGATATACAATTTACTTATCATCCAAATATCTTCAATATACGGTATTTTAAACAAAATTGTTTGAGCAATTTTTGAGAAAACAAACATTTTCGAAAATTTCCATATAAAGGGAGTTTGGGATGGGGGTATTCTTGAAATTCTTCCTATCACATCCTAAACTTTAATACTAAGTTTATATTTAACGGACTTTTCGTTTATGAGTAATGCTGCCTACAGACACACAGAAACATACACATACACTGACCTTTTTCTAGAAATGTTTTTTTTTTTTTTGGTTCGGGGGTCCAAAAATATGTACTTGTGGTGAAGTCTCGAATTTATTAGTAGAATACAATACCTTCTCTACCTACCATGTACAGAGCACATATGTGCTAGAGAAAGTAAAAAATGAGCTTATAAGAGAGGAACTATGGATACTGCCAGTTATAGAAATATTCTCACAGTGCAAAATAAAATGGAATAATGTCTGCAGTTAAAATACCAAGACAAATTCTTATATACAATAGGATTCAAAAGATTGGGAAGACGAAGGTCAAACGCGAACAGGCTTAGACCGAATTCCAATAAAGAGAATGTGTACTAAGTTGGTCATCAGGGAGCTGTGTCTCTGCCGCAATATAACCTTTGTTGCCATACAGTTTCTGAATCACATCACGGCATGAGAAGCTGAACTGGTTTCGGCAATTATCCAGTCCCAATAATTCATTTTTCGTGGTAACATTTGTTTCAATAGGCCCTTTCCGCAGAGGTTAGACCCTTGGTTACGACTAATGGGAGAAACACAAGCAAAAAGAGGAGCGAAGTATTAGTTCGGAAGATAATATACGGCGCCCATTTTGGACCGGCGCTCTACAACCGACGGGGGGCCAGTCCCATAACAAGCATCCCTGCTGAGTCCCACCTTGTCCGTTCTCTCGTTCTCTTGAGGAGCTGCCGACCAGGCCGGCCTCGGGCGACCTCCTCCACTCGCCTCAGAGGATAAACTACGTTGCCGAAGACCATGACAGCCCCCTGGCTACACGCCATCCATGTTCAGCCATCGCTGCTCCCATGCAATTGTTGTTTATACGTGAGAACGCGTTCACAAACACCCACTGGGGATTTTAATTCTAATGATGTTTATGATTGACGAATAAATGCTACACACCATTTCATATCATACAATTTTATTACGCCCTTATGACCCCAATCACTCTGTTCAACGTCTGCTTGAAAAGCTTGGCGTAGATGTATTCAAGACCAGAAAGTAAACTAACATGAGAAGAATAAAAAAAAAAAAAAATATGATGTGTTCTATTTAAACGACTTCCTGTGACTGTTTCACAAACTTTCCTTACAAAAGATTATCTTATCTACATTCATGCTAATTGTGATAAACATTAATACTTAGTTCCTTACAAGTAAAAGTTAAATACGTGAATACCCTATTACAAAGCGATTTTCAAATCTTTTAAAGTTGTCACTATGGGATTGATATAGATTAGATTCTCTTCAAAGGACAGGAGTAAAACAAAGGATATATATAAGGATGAGGACTTCCTGTTTGAGAAAATTACACACATTTTAAAATTGAAACCAACAACAAGGAATAACTCGGAAATATATGAATTAGATCCACCCACAACAACAAAATGTATAGATCATAAATTGTGTGTTTTGTCGAGATATATATTTTTTTTGAAGTAAATTTTTGTCTTACCTCTTACGGTTTAACATTAATGCAAAATTCATCCAGAATGAAGAAAACTTCAGAGACTATTCTCAAGAATTTCAAAATATACATTTTAATATCTTTAATATACGCTATTTTATAAAAATCTAATATTTTGAAAAAAAAAAATTAAACACGTTGACGTTTTTTTCCATGTAAAACGCAGTTTTGGGGTAGGGTAAATCTTGAAAATCTTCGTTTCGCATCCTTAAGAGATAGTAAACTGAAAACCAGGTTTGGTATTTAACGGACGTTTCGTATCACAATTATGCTGCCCACAGACAAACAGATACACGCGCCTTTTTCTAAAATGTTTTATGGATTCAGGGGATCTCAAAACATTATTTCCGATAAAATCTCGGTATCTAATTTTTTGGGTGAAAAACAATATTTCTCTAATACTATATACGTTGCACATGCGTGCTAGAGAGAGTAAAAACTTGGATACCTTAGTTACTTGAAGAAAAGCAAAGAAGACAGGTTTTAGAAATCGAGAGGTTATGAAGCAACCTTAGTAGTAGGAATCTGTTGACTCTTGAAGAAACAAATGAGAAGTAAACTGTCATTGGGAAAGTGAGGAAAAACCACTGAAAACATCTGTAAAGCAAATATAGAGAGCAGGTCATGTTAAATGAACAAGAAGAATAAACAATGAAGTCATTTTACAGACCAGTCAAACAAGAAGAGATGAAATGAATGGTTCAATGCTAAGATATAGCATTGCTATAACGAAGATATGGCAACAAGTTTTGGGCAAAGAAAGATATGTACAAAAACGAAAAAGATATCATAAAAATCTTGCCAGATGATGTAAGCCTATTTTAGAGTTGTCACAAACCAAAGAAGTAAAACAAAGATGAGCCCACGCGCATTGTTTACGATTTGTCTAACTATACATGTTTAACATGCTTTGGCCTGGAAATACCTACATGGCTTTGTGGCAGACCAACAATGGGTATATCCGGAAACAGCTATACGATATATTCTTGTTATAATTATCGAGTGACATGCACCTACACTGATCAAAGATTCGATTGCAAACATAATTAGTGTTGCGAGCACGACGACACTTCATCCTATTTTCTCGTCATTGTTTGAAAGTACAATCCAGATATAAAACTGCTCTTCTTAGAAACTTTGTATCTATAAACATATCTTCACGAACTACCTCTCCAAGTTAATATCGAAACGGTCATCGCCTGTCATGCACTCAAGAGTCTACCGCTTTTTCTTAATGTAGTTCCGTGAGAGAGAAATACAGAAAATATACAGAATAGTATCCGTTTGTTCATTCCCACACTTAACTTGTTTTCTCTGTTTTAAACGAGTTCAGCAGAAGTGTTAACATCAAGGCATTTTGGAAGTGTAATAAACAAGCATGCTATACTTTCTTTCAGAAGTCATCTTTTGTAAATGTGAGCAGAAAAGGATCCAAGGTCAAAGCTCCACAAATAAGGTCTACTTTTTACATTCTTTATACGTGCTATGTACATAGTGTAGAGAAGGTATTGTAATACACCCAAAAATTCGATACCGAGATTTCACCGGAAATACATGTTTTCAGACCTCCTTAATCCAAAAAAAGAATTTTTAGAAAAATGTCCGTGTGTGTGTATCTGTCTATTTGTGTGTCTCTGTGGGCAGCACAGTTCAAAAACGAAAGGTCCATTAAAAACCAAACTTGGTATTTATTTAGGTTTGGTATCTTCCAAGGATGCGACACGAAGATTTTCAAGAAAATCCCCCCACTCTCAACTACCCTATACATGGAACTTTTTTCGAAAATTTTCATTTTCTAAGAAATGCCTCTAACGATTTTGATTAAAATATCGTATATTAAAGATATTTACCTGACAAATAAAATGTATAACTTGAATTTTCTGGGAATAGCCTCTGAAGATTACTTTATTCTGGATGAATTTTGCATAGCTACTAAACCGCAAGAGATGGACAAAAACGTAATACACCAAAAATATAGAGTACGTTAAAAAACACAATTTATGTTATATACATTTTTTTCGTGGAATGGATCGTTTTTGAGATATTCCTTGTTTTTGGTTTCAGCTTTGAAAAATACTTTTCTCATACAGGAATTTGCCAACTCGTGTCCATACAAGCAAACAAACTTCAGTCTCATAGGAACCAGCTTTCACTTTAACCTATGGTACACCCTTATTTCGTTTTTACTTACAATAAAGCAAGAAATAAGACTGATTCTGTAATTTTTCTCGATTAGCATGAAATAAATAAAAGAATAAGCTTATTAACAATAATTTGTTGCGGAGATATACAGAATGTCATGTGAATGGAACACATCATTTTTTTTTTTAAGAATATGTCTACATAAGCAAATTTAGGTTTACAAATAAAACAACTTACCTTTACCTTTAATAAAACAACTTATATACTTCCATGATCATTCAATATTAAGTATTACTGTAATTATAATCCCAGTGGAATACAGAAGTTACACTAATTATAGAGGCACATTTATTTCCCCCAAAAAATCTAATTCTTTACACTCACATGACATTCTCTAGTCAGTAGATTGTCATATAATCTCTTATATACTATAGTATCCAATATAAAATGAAACCCTTCTATTCATATTACATTCTGATAAGCTTTCAAAAAAAATTATTTCTTGTTTATAATTTATTATCTTATTTATAATTTCAAATGAAAGAATATGAATTGTTCGCTTCACAATATGTAGAGTGAAACACAACCGTTGGCATATTGTGTCGGTTTTTTGTTTCTATTGAATCCTTGCGGTAAAAATATTATTCACAAAGACGCTTAATGATGACTATTCATCCTGAGGAATCTTCAGTGCAAGTATTGTCGGAAATCTTTTGGACATTAACTATTCGAATGAAGAGACTTCAAAGACTCTTTACGGAAAATTCAGTACATACATTTGATAGACCATATAAAGATGTTAAACGTATGCTATTTTAACCAAAATTATATAATAAAATAAATTTATAAAAGTAGAAGTGATATCGCATTTTATTTCAACATTTTTGTGCGCAACCCTGCGAGATACTAAAATTTAATACCAAACTTGGGGTATATTTTCGTTTTTTAGTTATACTATTCACACATAGTACACGCGCGCGCGCGCGCACACACACACACACACACACACAAATACGAAACTCTTCCAGCTGTTAACTGGCCTTAAAATTATTAGTAGTGTCGATATGGTTTATATGCTAAAATGGAATAATGATTAAGGATTTAAAATGTTTAAATTCCCTCCGTAGTGTAGTGGTTATTATGCTAGCCTCTAAAACCCAGGATTGCAGGTTCAAACCCGGCGGAAGTGGTGGATTATTTTCGGGGGCAAGAATGCTTAGCATGCTTCCTTGGGAAGGGAATAAAAGCCGGTGGTTCCGTGTAGTGCTTCTTTGCACATAAAACAAAGTTTTCCAACATTTCACGTCCGAAAGTCGTGATTTCATCCTATAGTGTCATCTGAGGGTGAGGAGCTCATCTCTTGTGACCATGGCGCATAGTGGCAAGCTCACGAACTAGAAATTCACATCCGATCATGGAAACATCGTAACGTTGCCCTTAGCTCCACTTAGAAGATTCAGAATAATAAAATACTAGAAAGGAATTACTTCCTGGAATAATTAACTGTTGCTTGCAGTATAATAATGAGTACTTTAAGTCAAGAACGGTTTATAAATCTTCCTGAATGAGCTTTTATCACAGTTCCGCGGTTAAGAAAAATGACTAGGCGACTTATCTCTTGCTTTTGGGCGTGTATGTGTGAAAAAGGGTGGATAAGATACGCATTGAAGAAGTTTTATTTATTACGTTCCTAAACGAGATAATTTTAATTAAATTTTCAACACGCAATTAGAAACCGTTTGTATTTCATGCAGCAATACAGATGCAATTAATAAATCCTTTGGAATTATGTAACTCTAGCAACAGGCAATTGCAGCAGTATGATCTGAAATATCAAAATATTTTCTCGCTGTACCTGTGCACATGTCCGTGCGAGACAGAGCGAGAGGGGGGGGGGGGGAGAAAGGGGGGGAAAGGACGTTTGGAATTGCGCTGCGGCTGTAAATCTTTTCGGCAAGCAATGTTCCGAAATGTTTTTATGCCTTTTATATGACTGTATATAAAGTGGAAAATTGGTTAACAGAAAATAAGAAAAAATAATAAAGAGTGGAATGAAAAGGTCTGGGAAAAAGGCGTTGGGATTGGGGCGGGCAGAACAAGCAGAGAAATATATTGCATCCAGTATGACAGTGCGGGAACAATAAAAGAAAACAATAATAACTGGAAATGGTAGACTGTTAACTGTTTAAAACTAACCCAGGCAAGGCTCCAGTTCGGGACAGGTAATGAAGAAGTCTAAACACCTGGGTTTAAATTAGATTTTCAGAAAGGGTGATACGACGTAACGCTTAGGAAATACCTGTAATTTTTAGTTTCTCAGCATTTTAGATAGACATCTAAGGCAGAAAGTATCACATTTACCCTCAGAATTAAATATCGATATTTCACCTAAATGTGCACTATCAAGAACATAAAGAACCTCAAGCCTGATAGGTTCATGGACAAAATTTCCGATCTTTCACGCCCAATAAAGAACGGAACGCTAGGAGTCATAGTGGTTAAAGAGCATCCATAATAACATTTTATTTTATTTTTGTATACTATAAACTACAATAAATGTAATGTATGTATGTGCGTAAACAACACGACTAAATACAAAATTTAAAAGCCAAAATATACTCTAGATGAAGAATATTTTACTATCAGAAATAACTAAAATTGTATAAAACACTTTTTTTGAGATGCTGACCTAATAAATAAGTTGTACATTATCCTGTATGTTCTGCAGTTATCTGAAAAGTTCCTTTTATTTTATTGAATTCCCAGAACTTAAATTCCAACCTTTCTTTTACTTTTTATGTGTGTATATCTTTCCTTCCTTACTTCCATCCTTCTTATTTTATTTTTTGTTTTTTGTTTTTTTTTTTTTGCGCATTAAAACTATAATAAAGCAAAGTAAATCTTAGTGTACCCTGTAGATTTGAGTTCATACATACGTGGTTAAATTATTAGAATAAACCTGATTGATTATTTATCTTACATTAATTCAAATATATTAAATGCAACATCACACTTTATCACACTTGTTTGTTTAAGCATTCTGTCTGTTTTGATATTTGGATATCATGAATACAATAAACTCACTTTGTATTGAAAGAAAATGACCAGTTAGGAATTACTAATGTAAGTAGATTTTTATATCGATGAACTCCTAAAATCGACATTTCTGCAATCACCTCTTAGTCAAAGATTATTCTCAACTAATCATTAAGACATTGGACATCATATTTTATCTTTGGTATAGCTTCTAATTCAGGAAAACATGTCCTAAAATATTCCAAGTCCTTTCTGCAGAGTTGCAACTTACCATCAACATTTGTTTCTAGAGCGGCTTTCTCTCCCTACACAAGACTCTCCCAATCCGGAATTTTGGCAACTGGGGAGTCGACAGGTGAGTGTCACTTAAAATCAGCGTTGCTATTGGTCATCAAAGACACAGCCTGGAGATGGAATTGTGATAGTCGTAGCTGCCGTTAGGCCACGTACTCTTTGTAAACAAAAACATTTAATGTCGCTCTTTAACTGTTGTGGTTTTCAGCGTCCCGTTCTAAATTGGGCGTTAGAGACCGCTTAATTTAGCTCAGAGGCCTCTCTATCAGGCTTGAGGTTCTTTTCTTTTAAATCTACGACACGGGACCAACGCTTTACTTCCCTTCCGAAGGAAGCCATGCTAAGGATTTTTACACCCGAAAAAAACCCATTTTGTAAACAAAGAGTACTCGTGTTCACTAGATAGGCTCTAACAACGAAACGTCGTAAACATGGAATTGCCAATTAGTTAAATTTCGTATTTCATTTCGAGGACTGACTCTGAAGTGTTTAATATCTTAACACCGTTAGAAGGTACGAAGTGCCATCTTTTGCAACACAACATGTAATAACTGGCCGAGCGCCAGGTGGCTTCAGGCACCAACGATTCCTGATCCGCCTACATCATCATTAATTCATATCATTCACTGTCCACAGTGCTTATTGCAGCCTCGAGGTATGTGATTTCATTTCCACAACCAGGAAATGAAATCACAGAGCTTCAATTTAAACCTTTAAAACCTCTGCCTCGAACGATACCCAGGAGTTTGTTCACACAAATTTCCATCAAAGAGAAACTGCTGAGAAAGCTTACTAATAACAAGAAATAGAAGAAGCGATCATTGGACTTTCATTAATGTTTGCTTTTGTACCACTACCTAAAACTATTAAAAACTAAATGTCGAGATTTCACTGAAAATACATTTTATTTTGAGATCCTCCAAATGGGAAAAAACAAACTTTTTAGATACATTTGTGTTTGTGTGATTTTTTTCGCTTTTATGTGTAAGTGTCTGTTGTGTGCCTTTCTGTGAACAACATAACACAAGAACGAAAAGTCATTAAATATCAAACTTGGCATTATAGCTCAGTTTCGTCTAGGCTCTAACGCGTACATTTTTAAGAAGGTCCCCTCCACTCCAAACTAAACTTTCCAAGGAAAATGTTTGGTTATTATTACTTTCTCCAAAGTAGAGGGTTGGGTACAACCACCTAACGGATTTTCAATCAATCGGAACTCTGTGTATGTGGTCAACGATGTATTTTATTCATATTGCAATGTGTACAATGACATGAGTTTTCAGATATGGTTCACTATGATTTGATTTTTTTGTTAAGTTGGTATCACAATTAAAAATTACGGTCATGATCTTACAATGCACGTCTTCCACTTCAATTGCGATGGAGCGTATGTCCATACCGGAGCGCATTCATTAGAAATATGTATAGAGCAAATTCAATTACAGCTGTTTAGAGGGGAATTCCAAGATATTTCAATAGACGTAATGCTCTCTCCATGAAGTCTGTGGATTAGAAAACGGCGTGAAGTAGGTTCAGTACGAACTGAGTTTGTTCTGATAAACGATTCTACTGAGTAAATATTTTCCTGTATAGGCCAACGCTCCATCCCAACTGAACTGGAAGTTAAGTCAGACTATAACCACAACTGTCAACTGTGTTACCAGCCTAATGGAATGTAATCAAGTTATCAGAGAACCATGTCATCTAAAATTCCGTGCCATTGTGCTCATTGCAGTGCGGATATACTGGATTTTCTGAAAATCATTTTCTTTTGCGTTTACAATTTTCAATATTTCTTTGCTAGTGTTATGAATTTTGAAATCTTCTTTTCTCTATCGGAAAACCGCTATTCTTTTATTTTTCTTCGTGACGATCACATGGTTATCCACTTGTTGGGAATCGTATTAGTCTCTAAGAAAATGCTCACAAGTTGCGTGTCTAGGAAAGAAAATATGATCCTTTGTCTCGTTTAAAATCCTGCATAAAAACTGGCCGATTTCTCTACATCACAATAGTGTTTTTCCCTCCATAAGGTTTTTACTTTCAGGATCAAATGGTGACTCCATCCAGCCATATCTCCTAGCTATTTCTCCATTTGATTGAATAACAGTGATGTTATAATTGATGTGAAATTAAAGGGTACTTGGGTTACCACCTCTATGAAAAGGTTTCACTGCTATGTGTGTGCAACGCTATTCAGCATTCTAGAGAAAGGGGTAAAGAATTACTTGTAAGCTTCGTTAAACTGGATTTAAGCTAAGAAATTTATATAAGCTCGATATTCAGCGACATAAGGCCAAAGAAAATCCTTTTTCTGTTTATTTCTGGTTTTATTATATTATATTTTATTCTAGGCCTAAGTTCAATAAATCCTTGCCTTAACAGTACTCTGCTAGGATTACAATAATGTTATTTATTGGCAGTTTGGGAGAGGGAAATATAGCAATAGGTGACATCGTGGCCCGGGTACAATTCCAGGGAACCGCATGTGGGATTTGTGAAGGACAAAGCGGCGCATGACTGAGTTTTCTCCGGGATTTCCAGTTTTTCCCAGCCATTCATTCCAACAACTGCCCCCATATTGAAGTTTCCTTTCCTCCATTTTACAGTTATTGCATTTCATCATCTTCCTCACCTTCGAAACAGGCATCGAGCTTATCACCCATCTTAGCAACCATGTCTGTTTGTTCCTCAATGGGTATCTTACTCCAAGCGCTGGCTTTAAGTTCTGGGGAGGGAAGTTTAGGTACTCCATATAAACAGGATAAACAGTGAAATAAAAAGAAATCCAGGAGCTAAAAATTATGCTCGAGGAACAGAGAAGCTCTCACTGGAAGAGGGAGGAGCTACATTTTTCGTTACCAATATAATCATCTTCCTTCAATCGTGTGTCACTTTTTATGCGTAGAAACCAGAAATTTTATTGGCGTGTAACTTAAAAGTTACGTTTAACTATACTTCTCCTTCAGTCTCAAGTGCGTTGCATAAAATGTATATACTCTGGGCTGCTCGAAGAGATCGTGGTAAAAAAGAGATAAAAATCAAAACACACCTAAAAATGAGCCCGAACATTGTTTGCCCTGAGAGATACATTTGCCAGGGGGCGGAGTAGACCCGGTCTTCTCGGTAGGCACGATTCCAAATGAAATGGAATGAAATAAACTGCAGAGTAATGTAGGGGCGTGAGCTTTTGTGGCAGTTGGAAAAGTCCGTGAAGATTCCAGTCGAAACAAGAAATACAGATAATAGCCCATCCCGCCGAATAGAAGAAAGGGAGTCTGCATTTCACGTTGTGTGGGTGACAACCCATAATTACAAGCGCTTCACAACCTGTCAACCTTCTCCAGCAGCCTTTTGGCCCTTTCCAGAATCGCTGGCTCGCTTGTTTTATACATCTGTACACTCCGCCAAGGAATGCAGTGAGTTAATGTGTTTTATGCGTCTGTCTGGTAGCTTACTGCGGTTAGCTCTTTCACATGCATAATAAGCGGTTATTATTCTCCGACGATGCAAAAACTGAAGTAAGACAAAAAGATTAACAACAGAAGCATGAGCTTTTGTTCCTTTGGTTGTCAAAAGCATATATCTACTACAGAATGTTCAATGATTCCAAATAATACACACATACAACAAAACTGTATCCGAAAAGTTCATACTAGCAATCTATTTTAGGTGAATACTGATACAAAGGCATCTCATAAAAAAATTTGATTACTATGGCAACATCTATCTTCACTAGTCATTTTAATTTTTTTTTTCCCTTCGCACAAGCAGTGTGTAGGACAGGAGTTGGATAGGTAAAGTCAGACTCAAAAATGCCATGCCACAGTCGGGATTTGAACCACGGATCTCCCAATCTCTAGTAGGTAGCTTAATGGGAGAGCAACCGGCTAGAGACCAGGAGATCCGTGGTTCAAATCGCGGCTATGGCATTGACACTTCCTATCCAATCTCTTTTCACTTATTGCCTTTACGACTTTATATAACGCGTATGTACAGTGTATAGGTATTCTATTCCACCCAAAAATTAGATACCAATATTTCATCAGAAATACATGTTTTGAGGACCCTGATTATAACATAAATTTTACAAAAGGTCACTTGTGTGTGTGTATGTGTGAGTCTGGACAGCATAAGTCAAAACTGAAAAGTCGATTAAATACCACATTAAAGCATCTTCCAAGGATATGACACGAAGATTTCAGAACAAATTCTCCCACACCAAACTAGTTTTTATATGGAACGTTTTTCGAACTGTTCGGTTTTCTAAAAAATCTCTAACGATTTTGATTAAAACGTCGTATATTAAAAATATTTACTGGCAAATAAAATGTATATTTTAATTTGTCTTAAATGAGTCTTGAAGTCCTCTAAATGACGCGTAAACCGTAACAGATACACAAAAAATTACTAAATAAAAATTTAGTTCTCGTTAAAACACATTTATTATATACTTTTTGTAGACGTAACCATCTCAGAAATATACTCTTTTTAATTTTAAAATACTTCAACTTATCTCTTATCCATTTTATATCCTTTTTGTTTTCCCAGCCATATAAAGAGCACCGGACTTCATCGCAGAGCTTTTAAAAGATTTGACTGTGGTTTTAACCTAGTATAGCCTTTTATTTCTTTTATGCTTGTAAGTAATTAAATAATAACAATATTTATGGAAATGTTTATCCTGACTACCGTTATGAAGATAAAATAATGATCTTTTGTGAGATTAATTTGTTTGCAGAACAGTTAGAAAAAGTGAATGGGACACAGCAGATTTTTATATGAATATTTGTAATGTTGAGTGTTTCAATACCAGATTGAGAACGGGAGCATTTATACAGCTTATTAAATAATTAGAATACTATTTTTCTTTTCAGTAGTTGTGTAGATCGTGAAGACATTTGTTAAATAAACAAACAATTAAACATGTTCCTAGTATCCAAACTTTTCGTGTAAAACAAATATTACTTCCCTTACAATTAAATAACAGAAATAAAGTCTGACTTTCTCATGACTTTCTCTTTAGTACAACAACTGTTCCTTTATCTACACTGGTAATCGAGATAAACATTACCAGATATGGCTGTATTAGTTTATTCTAAGTAGAAGAGAATTAATATAATAAATTAGGCTAAAACGTTAGTCAAATGTTTTATAAACCCGGCCCTTTGTGAAACAATGGAAATTCATTTCGCTTTCCATGGCCAGGGATAAAACAAAAGACGGATGAAGCGTAAAATGACCTCCCATTTCAGAAAAGTTAAAGTAGCTTAAAATTGAAACTAACATCAAGAAATATATTACAAACATTTAAATCTACGAAAAAATGCATATGACATAAATTGTATGTTCTAAGAGGATTTATATGAGTTGTCCGGCAAGCCTTTGTCTATCTCTTACGCTTTACGAATTGTGTAAAATTCATCCAGAATGAGAGGTCTTCAGAGGCTATTGTCAGAAAATTCAAGATATATATTTTATTTGTCCTGTAAATATATTGAATTGGGGTAGTTTAACGAATACCGTGAGAGACATTTTTGAGAAAAACAAAATTTTCGAAAAATGCTTCATCTAAAGGGTAGTTTAAGGTGGCGGATTTTCTTTAAAATCTTTGTGTTGCATCCTTGGAAGATGATAAACATAAATGCCAGATTTGGTATTTAACGGAGTGTTCGATTTTGAGCTCTGCTGTCCACAGACAGACAGACAGACAGACACACACACATGTATTTAAAACTCCTTTTTTTAATTCAGGGGACCCCAAAACATATTTCCAGTGAAATTTTGACACCGAGTTTTGGGTGGAATACAATACCTTGTATATCTCCTACATGTAAGAGAAAGTCAAAATTATATGTCGCCATTTAAAATTGTTATCAAAGACCTATTCTGTACAGCAATGGTGAAAATTTTTGTTTACTTTTTTATATAATTTTTCTTTCAAAATATTACACTCGATATGTCCGAACATTTTCAAAGCGTTAATTATAGTATTATCTGTATTTTTTCTTTCTTGTAAATGACCTTGCAGGATTAGGCAAAACTTATTGAAGGAGGAAAGGAAGGAAAGAATGCTATTAAAGGAGACATGATGATACATCACCTACTTATAAGGGAGTAAGTAGTGAACGAAAACAAGCTGGTCAGTTTGTAAATCTAAATGAAATCCATTTGTACAATAGTGATCCTAATCTTACAGAGCAGATATATGTGGTATCTAATCTGATGGCTTAAATGGATGCTGCAATGACAATGCTAGCAAGAAAACACTATCTTTTTTCCTTTTTATTCTTCTTTTCTCTCCTTCACCCAAGGCTTAAGCTGCATAGAGGGAGAAACACGTGGCTAAATATTCCATTCTTATCTCTTTCATTGCACATGTTTGCTGTTAGCAATATCCCATTGTAACCGGAAATACTGGTCGCCATGTTTGATCCCAATATCTGACTGTAACGTTTTCTAATACGTTGTTTTGTTTACTTTTGAAATTGAAACATGTATCAGAAAATGCGAGGGAGAATGATAGCAGTGCTTTCAGCGAGGCTTGTAGAATACCTCCCCCTTCACTTTTCCTTCCCCCACAGGGATGGTAGAAGGAGGGTGAAAAACCACCCCTCTCCACAAGCTTTTGTTAAGATGCTATTGTACAATGAGTCACATCAAATCATCGTCAAAATTAATATAATAGGAAGTTCGGCTGCAGCAGAGTACATATAGAAACAGTCTGCAACTGAAACACAATGGTGAAAGAGAGGGATGAAAGAGAAACGAAATATGACGATAATAAAATACAAAAAGATGGGCTTTAAAAAAATCCAGATGGAGATATAAGGAGTTCGGTAGCGTAAAATGGAATCGGACATATTTTGTGTTTACCTTCGTGCGGAAAGATTTCTGTTATGATGAACTCTATTTCGCTGTTCTTTTGTTTCCCTTTGTAGGCCACTAGGGAAGCCATCTGTTTCCCTTCTGTATGTTTAAAGTTGCGTGAATTGAGCCAAGTGTAATTCTAAGTAACCTTCATGCAAGATGCGTTTCTTCTACCAAGTTTTTCAGACTTTATGCCAGCTGTCTGTTGTCAATAATCTAATTGAATGTTAGCACTTACGAATAGTTCTATTTTCGGCACTGATGGCGTCTTGTCGTTTGAATTTCATAAAAACCACCCAAAACGAAAGAGATGTTTTTCTTTATTTTTGTACAAGTATTCTATCACTATTCAGATCATTCGTATTTGTAAAATTATGGTTAAAATGAGGTATCCTACCGAACAATTCCGTATGATATGTCCATGTTTTTAAGCGGCGTAAAATAAAATGGATTAAAAAAAACTGTTCTATTCAAATGACTTTCTCTACGACTATGTAAAAAATTATTCTTAAAAAGCCTATTATTATATTTACTTTTTGTTAATCAAATATAAATATTACTTTTTTATAAGTAGGAGGGAAATAAGGAAATACATTAGTCTAAAACGATAGTCAAATGTTTTAAAAGTTTTAACTCAAGTAAAAATTATATATGATATAACTTGTGTGTTTTAAGGAACTCTCAAATTCTTGAATAGTAGTCTTTTGTCTATCTCTTACAGATTACCAGTTATGCAAAAGTCATAGAAGAAGATAACTTCAGAAGCTAACCACAGAAATTTGATAATTCACATTTTATTTTTTATGCAAATATCTTTAAAATACGATATTTTAATCAAAATAGTTAGAGCTATTTTTGAGAAAATCAAAATTTTCCTATGTAAAGGATAGTTTGGGTTGAGGGGATTTTCGTGTCGCATCCTTGAAAGATGCTGAACTCAAGTTTCTGAGTTATCTAGTTCACAAACACACTTATATACCGGAAGTTTTTTCTAAAACTGTTTTTCTTATTCAGAGGACCATAAAACGTGTAATTCCAGTGAAATCTCGGTGTGTAATTTTAGAAGGAATGCAATACCTCTTCTAATTATGTACTATGTACTAATTGAGACGGTAGGTGATAATGCGTTATAGTCTCTCCAAGAAAATACAGATCCAGCACATCGCCTTACATCGCCGAAATAGGTTACTCTCTTTCCTTGTTTAAATATCGCGTTTCTAGAGAAGAACACGAACACTTCTTTAACCATATTGCTCCTCGAGTAATGATATACACCTGGAGATATATGGATGATATTTCAAAAGCTCTCTTCAAAATAAAACACAAATTTGTGGCTAACTCGTGGGTTTTATTGGAGAAGCCATTTACATGAAATGCTGACTTGTACCGCCTCAGGCTAGAACAGAACTGCTTCCTTCGTGAAACGGTTTTAAGGAAACGGAAAGGGGAAACAGAACCTTACAGTTCAGATAGGAATAAAGATGAGGTTAGAGTGGGGATTCAACCCTTGAAGTAGGAAACGAGAAAAGGGGTTAAATGCATAAGTAAAGGTTTGGACGTGTGGTATGTCATTTCGGACTCGTAGAATTGCTATGATTTGACTCAAGCCTTTTGCGAAACACCAGTTATTATAGCTCCAGGTGTCTTGGCCAGGTACATCCGCTCTTATTTTCATGTCAAACCCACATCACAGAGCGAGAAAAAATAAATAAAATGATGGTAGAAGAATTACAGTCACTCTGGGAACAGACCGTTTACCAAATCATACAAATTAAAAACGCATCGAAATGAAAATGTAAGGTAACATATACTAATTTAGAGACAAATTATTAGCATTTCAACTCGAGGCCTCGTTTTCTTCCATGCTATTTGGCCTAGTGGAGATTGTGAACGGAGCAATACTGGTGAATAACAACCAAAACGAATAAAAATCATGAACGTCCAACATGGGTTGAAAACCAATTATGTGCTCATATATATTTTTCAGAAACTCGCTATTGTCTCGATTTAAGAAAATGTGAAAAACAATAGCTTTAGGCCAAAAGCAGCACGTTCTAAAAAACTAGAACTTCTCGACACGCAAACATGACAATACACGATGTATCGCCGACTTCGATAGGATATTGCACGCAAGAGTTCTCAAGTTCCTCCAATGGTCCGTAATTTCAGATAAAAGTGGAGCTCGGAAATTAATTCCCTGTGCTTATTATACGAATTCACGTGCATAAAAAGTTGCGCAATTTCCTTAGGTTGTAATAGTATTTATTTCCGTAAGGTTTCCACCATCAGGTAGTCAAACCTTACTACTCCCAGCCGGCAATTGTTATATGCGTGTCTGTCCTGAAAAAAGAAAGAAAAAAAAAAGGTTATAAGAACTAGCCAATGAACGTAGTTATAATCGTTGTGAAATGGATATCATACATTTGGATATTTGAATTTATTATTATCATTATTATGTCTTAGTTTTCACAATTGGAAAAGCTCAAATCCCAAGGTTATTGTAGAAATGTACCTGTACTCCCCCCCCCCCCCAATGTTTTGCATGTTCTCCTTTAGAGCACAAAAGTCTATGGAATATTGCACTGTTCACCCCACAGGAAACGCGCTCAATGTCGCCGGTCCCCATGGCCACGCTCGCTAAGGCGTCTAGATTTGGTGCTTCGTGGGCAGGGGATCGTGGGTTCGAGTCCCGCCTTGGGCATTGTTATATGTTTGTGCAATGTGTATATGTTTCTGTAAAGGAACAGTAAAACCAGTAATCATACAGGGGGGGGGATGTAAATGGGGATACAGCGCCGGAGTCCTGACCAGACTCCGGTACTGTTTTTAAAACAAGAAAGAAAAAAAAAAGTCTATCAAGCAGTATAGTTCAGTAAATACTTGGGGAGGTGCGACACAAACGCAACACTTTCAATAATACAGAATTTAAAGTACCGAAGTTTTATCCCAAAGTACTCAATACCACGAGTATCTGCTGCATTGAGGTACCATCCCTGCTTTAAAACAACATGCAATATTCAATAGCATACTTTCTGTTATTTACTTCCACTGTTTTTATAAGGCGCTATTTTCATATAATCAAACTACATAATAGAATCTATAACGATTATTAAGCTTGTGTTACGCCAGGCTAGGGGAGGGAGAAATGCAATAAGTGCCAGTGAAATGTTTTTAATTACTCTGCCACGTTATTTCCAGGTAATGACTGCTCTACAAGTTTAATTAGGATATTAAAACTGAGGGTTTATATTCATTTGTTACACAAGTCGATATTATATTTATTACATCAACACTTAGCGCCATATGTATATATTATTTCCTTTGTACGTAAGAACGTAGTGGATGATGTATATTCCGTAACGCAGGTAGAAATGGAAAGAAGTGGGATAAAGACAGACAGTTAAAGAGAAACAACAGCATGAGAAAGAGACAGAGAGAGAGGAAGATAGAACAAGTTTCATTTCAAAATGAATACACATGCTCAGATGTCAGCGCTTTCGAGAAAAAATGAGGAATTTAAGAATCTTAACAACTTGCATTAGTGATTAATAGAGAATTTGATTTTTTGAATTGTTTCCCATCCTTTCAAAATTGATTAGGAGGAGGAGAGCTATAGTAGGTGTATATAAAAGTCTGAAACTGGGATAGGAGTATTGCATTTCATACAATCCTTCTTGACCAGATAGACATCGTATTTAACATAACGGGCAGCACATTTGGAACTACCAGTTAGCTAACACGATTATTAATCACTTGCCTCTGTTGCTTCCATTTCGGAACGTTTGTCGCACGTTAATTTAATTTTAAAATAACCTACAGCTGGCTTCCGAACACGGAACAAGAAAACGAACGAGGGATTCGGTTTTACGACCAATAAACAAGAAAATGGGATCTGTTGGCGACTTTTCGATTAGCTTTCGTTCGCTTTCTGCCATTGAAACGACGTCACTTGTGACTCTAAAAGTATAGGTAGCTTATTTTATTTATCTATTTTTAAGGGAATTACAAACGTGTTAAGTGATAATGCAAGTGACAAATGCAAGTAAAGCTTTAAATCTAGAAGTTCTATACTTTTCTGCTATTTAGAAGAAGTAAAGCATGCAGAAGTTAAAGACATCACAATATAAAATCCATATAAAACGAATATACTGCATTTTTTTACATTATAGACTAATATTTTCTGCACGCGTGCAAATAATAATGCCTTAAATATCAAGTAATCTCTTTACAGGATATCGATTATAGTAACTTTCCTTCACTATTTTAAACTTATCCTCTGAAATATTTCTAGAAAACTTAATTCTTTAATACTTATATATAAGTGTGTAAGTGTGTGTGTGTATTACTACGAGGTATTTTGATAATTGTTTTAACGTCATATTTGAACCTCTCATGCTACTTGATTCTTCATTTAGAAATCAATTACAAACATATTACAAATTTGTCCAATTAGAGCTTACAGTGATTTGCTTTCTTTTTCTAAATATAGTTTGTTATATGCATTTAATATTATGGATCTAAATATATTTATCAAGATGACTCACAGATCAGTTAATTAGTACTACTGTTGCTATTGTTCATATAAACTTGTGGTCAATATTGCGATTTTCCCCAAAAAATAATTAAACGACATTTTAATCATTATTCTACAGGATGTAATGAAATAGATAAGTGTTTAAATAGTAGTACATTCATTTATAACTTCCATCCTGAGAGATGGCCATTTTCTTAAGTTGTATATATTGTATATATTTCATACAGAAGTTTTAATTTCTGTATGGACAGTTTCGTTTTTGATTTATGTATAAGATTTTGTAAGATAAAAACACATATTCATGATATAAATCCTAAAATAATGTATTTAAAAAGAGAAATTGAATGATGAAGTTTCCAACAAAGTCAGATATAATAAATACACACAGGTGTGGATTAAATAGAACAGGACACAAAGACGCGCCGAAGTTCCTAACAGTTCCAGACTCGAAATCCGTCCCACTGCTGGAGTTTCCTAGAGAGGATGATGAATAATGTTCTTTTTTCTTGAGCAAGCATATGCGCCACATGCTACGAAACATAGAAGCACATCTAAACTTTGAGAAGGCTCATAAATGAAATAAAAGTTATGGAAAGTAAATATTAGGTATTGAGTATTAGGTACCATCTTGATCTATTATATATATATATATATATATATATATATATAAAATTAGTATGATTGTTGTGAAAATTAAAAATATAAACTAGGATTAGATACTCTATTATTTTAATTGTAAAAGTTTTAAACTAGATTACTAATATGGTAGATGGGAATCATTACAGAATTTGTCTACCGAACAGGGAAAACCACATAAAAAAAGGTTCAGGGTGGGCGGTCGATGGGAATCGAAATTATAATGCAAGCTTCAGATGTTACCGTGAAGCCGTGGTAACTAAGAAGTACTCATACTTCTCAGAGAATCTCACCCAAACCACGAACCTATTAGAGTACAACATAAAAAAAATTCAAAGAGCATGGACAAAAAATAAAAAGCGTACCAAAATTCTGAAAATGAATTTGACGTACACGAATATTATTTAAAAAAAGAACTGATGTGTTCCATTCACATTACTTTCTCTACATCTCTGTAACAAATTATTATTAGAAAACGTAAGCTTCTTCTTCTTCATGCTAATCCAGACACATATTAGTAGAAATGCTTTCTTGTAAGCAGAAAACAAATAAGGGAATTTACTAGCCTAAAATGACATTAAAAGCTGGTTGCCATTTGGATGAAATCCGATTCAATGCATTGTTAGGAGTTCACGAATTCCGGCATGTGAAAAGTTTTAAGTATTTAAAAAGGACTGCCTCAGTGGTCGAGTGGTCAGCGAGCTGACTTCTCACCCGGAGATCCCGGGTTCAATTCCCGCCTGGGGCGGGGAATTTTTCTTTAGCCAGATTTATTCCCTAACCCCCACAGAGTCTGGAAATATGTATGTGAGAGTGAATGTATTTGAGAAAAATAAAATGATTTAAACCAACGTAAAGAACCTACAGACAACGAGTTGTTTCAAATGCAAAACCCCCGATATGACCTTAGATGATAAAGGAGGCTATATAAATGAAACAATAAAAAAAAAAAGTATTTAAAGAGCTAAACAAATAACAAGCAATATCTCAAACATGGCCAGATCTTCATTTTTTAAGTAGTAAGTTTTTGTCTATCTCTTACGGTTTACTAGTTATACAAACTCCAGCAAAATTCATCCAGCATAAAGAGGTCTTCAGAGGCTATTCCCACAAAATGCAAGATATATGTTTTATTTGCCGTGTAAATTTCCTTAATATACATATTTTAATCAAAATCGTTAAGAGTTCATTTTTGAGAAAGTTAAAATTTTGGAAAATGTTTCCATGTATAGAGTAGTTTGGGGTGGGGGGATTTACCTCAAAATCTTCGTGTACCATATTTGGAAGATATGTACACCAAGTTTGGTATTTTACCGACTTTTCGTTTTTGAGTTTTAGTGTTTATAGACACACGGTCACACATCCACGAACCTTTTTCTAAAAATGCTTTTTTTATATACAGGGGACTCTAAAACGTCTATTTCCGATTAAATCTTGGTATCGAATGTAATACCTTCTCTATACACTATGTGCATAGTACGTGTAGAGTAAGTAATAAACACATTTTTCTTCTTTTTGTCCTTATTTGTGAGAAACCATTACATATATACATTTGCATCTGCTAATAATTAACATCAATGTCGGAGAAGAAAGAGGCTGCTTCCGATACTCAGGAGATGGTTGACCACAGCATCCTCGTGACCATCAAGGACGATTCTGGCGCGGCTGCTCTGACACCGTCACCCACTCACTACCAATGCTACAGGCAATTGTCCAGGTGAAGCGTCCTTGAAATGCTGCCCCTGAACATCAGCTGTTCTGATATAAAAGTGGGATGAAGGGGAACGAATGACATACGCAAAGAGGAAACGTTCAAACAACCGATTACTTCTAATGACATTCTTCCGCCTCGTTCTACCCCTCGTCTTCTCCCCTGTAGCTCACCGGGTTTTGTTATTGTGGGGCAGGGGACACAGTCAATTGTTTTGATTCAGTATCACACAAATCAATGGCCTTTTTCTTCAGTCTGGAGTATGCTGCCCCAATTTCGGTCGCAGTCAACCTTGGAGGTTGCATAATCTATAGTCGCTGTTCTGCAATAAGGTGTTGCATCATTGACATTTAATCAAATATTGACACAAATTATTTTTTCTTAGTAAAATATAATAAATACTAAAATTTAAATAAATTTATTACTATTCCAAGTAGTTACAATTTATTTCCAATTAGCTAGAGCTATAAATGGGCAGGCACAAGTTTTTTAATAAGCACATCCAATTTTAAACCTCGTTTTCTCGCAAACCTTTTTCCAACACTTTTGCATACTCAAAATTCAATGTAGTTTTTGCTTTCTCTACACATACTATGTATATAGTGTATAGAGAAGGTATTCATTCCACCCAAAAATTCGATACCGGGATTTCATCGGCAATTCACGCTTTAGGTTTCGCTGTATCCAATAAAAGGATTTTTAGAAAAAGGTCCGAGTGTATGTGTGTCCATTTGGCTATGGACACGATAACTCAAAAACAAGATGGTATTTATTATCTTCCGGGATGCAACACGAAGATTTTGATAAAAATTTCCCCACTGCAAACTACCCTTTACATGGAAAAAAAATAAAAAATTTTGATTTTCTCAAAAATGGTACTAACGTAAAATACCGTATGTTTAAGATATTTACATGCCAAATAAACCGATTATCTTGAATTTTCTGGAAACAGCCTCTAAGTACCTCCTTTTTCTGTATGAAATTTCGTGAATTTTGTATAACTGATAAACCGTAAGACAGACAAAAACTTAGGTACTACACAAAAATGTACATAATTTATGTCATGCACGTTTTATCGTGGAATTCAACATTTCTGAAATATTCTTTCGTATTTATTTCAAATTTAAAATACTTAAACTTTTCTCCCACAGAAAGCTGTAAATTCTTGGCCATCTTTGAAACGGATTTCAACCACATGGTAACCAAATTTTAAAAGATTTGGCTATCTGTGTATTCCCTTATTTTCCTTCTATGTAGTTACAATGAAGTAAGTAACCAAGACAGTTTCTGATAATGTTTATCCCGATTATCATAAAGTAGATAGAAGAATATGCTTTTTATCAATAGCTTGTTACAGTGATGCAGAGAAAGTCATGTGAATGGAACACATCAGATTTTCTACTAATTTCTTTCAATGAGTTCATACTTTCAAGGATAACATAAGCAAATGGCCTTAATGCTGCAATTTTGATAAATAAATTATTAAAACTCTGAGAAACCAAGAGTTTTGAAGAGTACGTAAGGTAATAGTTTTCTACAATAATTATGATCAATCTAAACATATATGACGGCTCTATCGGTAAATCATTTACTGTAAGACCTGGATTTGTAATGTGCATATTTCTATAAATGTTAGCTTATTTTTATTAAAACAACGAATTACAGTAAAATATTAATATTTAAATAACCACACAAGCTAAAATGTTGATACCTGGCAAAAATCACCATTATTGTGTGAAACAATTGGAATAAATTTCTGCTGTGGATTTTCTAAATTTCACAGATGCATTTCGTTAAGATGCATTAGGTACATTGTTAATTTTGGATATACAATTTATATTGAAGCCACTGAATATTAATATATATGTGTATGTGTTTTGTGAACAGCATAGCTCATAAACGAAAACTCGGTTAAACACCAACTCGGATAAATCACAAAGATTTTAAAAAAAAAGTTGTACTCCAAACTAAATTTTACTCGTAC
Source organism: Hymenopus coronatus (assembly GCA_030762935.1). Classification (NCBI taxonomy): domain Eukaryota; kingdom Metazoa; phylum Arthropoda; class Insecta; order Mantodea; family Hymenopodidae; genus Hymenopus; species Hymenopus coronatus. Next base: position 80,831,017 of record CM060888.1, on the reverse strand, counting down.
ATGGATCATTTTTTCAAATGTTTTTACTTTCTCAAAAATGACTCTGATGATTTTCATTTAAATACCAACCATTTAAGATATGTTATAAGAAATAAAATGTTGAATATTTTGCGAATTAGCTCTGAGATAATATTAATTCTCAAATTCTTTTGCATAATTGCTAAACCATAAGACCTACACAAAAGTGTAGATCTCATGAAAGCACAACGTTTATTTATATAAACTTAACCATATCCAAATTGTTCCATATGGTTTTAATTTTAAAAATCCAAACTGCCAAGTCGTTATCTATTGGACTTTTGTCTTGGTCATGCAAAAATTTCAAGTCATTTCATAGCAACCAATTCTTAAGAGATTTGATTATATCTTTAGCTTAATAATTGTACATACAAAGAGATGTGTAATTAAACCATTTCCACAAATTAACTAATAATAGAATAATAAGTTTATTAGGAATAGGTTATTGAAGAGTAGGTAGAGAAAGGCATATTAATAAACGAATAAGATTTTATGATGTTGTAAGTAGTTGCTAGCAAACCTGTTTTCTAAAATGTATGAACCCTCGGTAAATACGGAAAGCAGCAAAAAAAAGTTTGTAGAGTCTACTGGTCATAAAATCTTCGGCTGGCCATGATTATCTTCATAACGCGTTTTTAACACTGTAATGTTTCCGAATTTGGCCTCTATTCTACATAAAAGAGAAACAACTTTTCTTTGCTGGAGAAACCAAGGTCCTCCGTTTCACTTTTTCCGATCCGAAGCTCTCAGTTCCTGCTGTGCCGCTGGTGGCAGTAAAATAAATTGTATTGAGACGCGGGTAATAGTCGATATAAAAGAATATGGGAGGCGGAGGAAGCGGCCAGCATTATATGCCCCGTTGATGCCCACGCTTCAGATAATGTGATCGTTGCTCCTGCAATAAAATGTCGTTTCATTAGTTTTTATGACAAATTCACGACTAGTTCTAGTACATGATGCGTTCAGTGGTTATATTTTTAAACGGGAGAGAGCCTTATTCTCCAACCTCCTTTTTCTGGAGATAGCTGGGCTTCAATACTCTGGAAGTCCTTCAACAACTTCCTGGATCTGTGTTAGCGGAAAAATACTTGGATCATGTCAGTTTTCAAGACATCAAGAGGTATTTTCTCTTATCTCCAAATGCCTCTAGTTTCGATACTGTAACCTCTTGTTTGTTCTAGAGCAGGGGTAGCCAAACTTTTCATAAGATTTTTCAGAGAATGAATCTCGGTGAAGGCACTTAGGTTTAAGAAGGTAACATATATTCACAGACACGAGGCGCACATCTCACAGTTCTACAACAGCTACAGTCAAGCTTTAAATATTTAATAAATGATCAGCCTTTCATTATAGTCTCATGACAATGTAACTTATAGACTATATATTAACACTTATTACATGAATTATGTTAAGTTAATAGGAGTTGATATCCAATAAGAAAACTTTTATGTGCTATACTTATATATTTTTGAGCTGTATATCGTCAAACCTTTAGCAGTCATAGCAGATTCGTACTTTGATTTGACTTAATTCATTTTCGAAAACGCTATTTCTAGATATACGTTGATGCGAACACTGCTATTAGCATTTCAAATGAAGAAATGTATCATTCAGCAGACAGTTGTAAAGTTCAACCAAATTAACTTCCTTATAAGATTCATTTTATATAAGCGTTTAAAACTGGTGAAGAAATTATTCTAATACAACTGTAAGTTACCTTTAACTACACGCACTATGTACATAGTGTATAGAGAAAAAAAATTCATTACCGAGATTTTACCGGAAATATATGACTTGGGTCCACTGTATCCCAAAAAAAAAAAAAAAAAAAAAAAAAAAAAGTATTTTCAGAAAAAGATGCATGTGTGTGTGTCCGTGTGTCTGTGAACACGATAACTCAAAAACGAAAAGTCGGTAAAATACCAAACTTGGTATTTAAGTTTAGTATCTTCCAGGAATACGACACGAAGATTTTGAGAAAAATCCCCCCACCCTAAACTACTCTCTTCAAGTAACTTTTTCGAAAATTTCGTTTTCTAAAAAATGGCTCCAGGGATTTTAATTACAATATCGTATATTAAAGATATTTACCTGACAAATAAAATGTATATTTTGAATTTTCTGGAAATAGCCTCAGAAGACTACTTTATTCCGAGTGAACTTTACGAAATTTTGCATAACTGCTAACCTGTAAGAGATAGACAAAAACTTACCATACAAAAAACGTAGAGCATATTAAAACACAAAATTTATGTTGTATACATTTTTTCTTGGAGTTAATCGTTTTTGAGATATTCCTTGTTTTTATTTTCAGATTCGAAAAACTAAAACTTTTCGCTTACAGAAATTTGTCAACTCCTGTTTATACAAAGGAACCTCAGTCACATAGTAACCAGCTTTTGACTATCGCTTTAACCTATGGTACTCCCTTATTTCCCTTCTACTTACAAGGAAGTAAGTAATAAGACTATTTTTGCTAATTTGTTGTCGATTAGAATAAAGCAAATAGAAACATAAGCTTTTTAAAATTAATCTGTTGCAGAGATGTAGAGAAAGACATGTGAATGGAACACATCAGATTTTTATTTATATTTTTTAAGTTTGTAGACCAGTCAAATAAAAGCAGGCTGCGAGCCCTTGCCGACATCTGAAAAGCCCTGTTTCGTATCATATATTTAGATGAATATTGTCTTCATTTACGATAAAGCATTGTAGGTGAATTGAGTGTGAAAACTATGAAGTATAAAACTAAACTTCGTATTTTGTAAATTCAACAATTCATGTAGATCACATTAATAGTGTAGACTAGAACTTCTATGTGAATTTTTTACTGCAGCTTTTATCAACAGCCGCATAACTCCGAAATACTTTTCTCAATTACTGTACGACAAAAACGAATTTCAGCATCGTAAATATTTCACAGATTTATGATGTGTTGATATAATAATAATTATTTAACCTTGTCCAAAATATTTTCCCTCTACTTTACTCATTTAGTTACGATACTTTAATAGATGCGTTTATGCCAAAAAATGTTAGGATTTTAGAAAGTTCTATGATGCATTTTAGTTGAATTTACAGATTCCTGTGCCTTTTTTATTAAACTTGTTTATTAAAGTGCTGTGAACTCTTGATATCAAAGAATGTGCACGCAAATATATCATTTTTACTTTCTCTAACCCGTATACACAATATAATTAAGAGATAGAGGGAGTATTGTATCCCACCCAATAGCTCAATATCGAAATTTCATCGGAAATATATGTTTTGCGGTGCCCTGAGTCCTAAACCACCTTTTTAGAAAAAGGTCCGTATATGTGTATATCTATTTATCTGTCTTCGTGCCTTTAGACAACACAGCTCAGAAACTAAATGACAGTTAAATGTTAAGCTACGTATTTAAGGAAGATTTTCAAATAAATCCCTCCACCCCCAACTACACTTTACATGGAACATTTTTCAAAAATGTCGATTTTCTCAAAAATGGCTCTAACGATTTTGGTTAAAATACCGTATATTAAACACATTCACAACACAGATAACATGAATATTTTGAATTTTCTGGAAGTAGTCTCTGAAGAGCTCTTTATTCTGGTTGAGTTTTGCAGAATTTCGATTAACGATTAAATCATAAGAGATAGAGAAAAACTTACTGCACAAAAATGTATATCTCGTAAAAATACGTAACTTATGCCATATACGTTTCACTTGTATAGTTGGCCGTCTTCGAGATATGTTATTGGTTTCAATTTTAAACTAATAAACTTTTCTCAAACGGAAGCATGCAAAGTAAATCGAAACTAAATTGTTCACAAAGCGATCACTTTTAAAATATTTGACTATCGGTTTAGTCTGATGGATTTACTAATTTCCTTCCACTTGAATAGAGACACGTAATAATATCAATTCTGCTAATGTTTATCTAAATAAGCATGACTAAATAAAAGAATAATCCTTTCTAAGGCACATTTGTTTGTTGAATAGTTAGAGAAAGTTTTGTAAATGGAACACATCAGATGTTATCGTTAGTGTTTATGATGAGATAATAAACGTAAGATCTTACGATCAGTATCCAGAATTGCTTCTCCTTACCTACATTAATTTATGTCACCTACTTATAAAGTAAGAAGGCCAAAAATTCCTATTTACTCACTCTCGTTTAATTATTGACAGATTAATCAACAAGCTTTGTTAGAATATTTAATGGCGTTCAAGCCGTTGTTTTCATTTGGAACGCAGGTAGAAGGAAAATTAATGACACCGTTGTTGCAACATAACGATATGACAAATCGGGTTAAACCACTTCTGAACTCATCTTTTAATTTAAACTAAGAAGCAATCGCATACCTAGAATGTTACTCACTATACCCTACTCCGTTACGTATTTCTACACGTTTCGATAAGAATCTCGAAAGAAATTGATATCTGGAACTGTGGTCTGGGATCGACTCGTTTAAATTTATTGGATGTTCGACTTGGAATTACTTCTAGCATGTCCTCCGTCCCGTTGCTTTATTTTGTCCTTTATATTCCTCTACAATTACTATTTGCATTTAAGTGACGGCTACAGGAGTGGTTTCAAACCAACAATAACTCATCAAGCCCCACCCCTCCTGAAGGATATCTCCATGAAGTTATTATATACAGTCTCTCTGGGGCTGAATTGTTTTCATAACGTGCATCATACTAAATAAATTCTTTGCGAATTGGTACTACAGAAATCGTGAAATAGGAACCATGGTTGAGCTTAAAAATAACGCATATTAACAGTAGTATTACAATGTTACAATCTGGACAATGAATAGATAAGTAAGCAAGGAAGTATACAACATTTACTGTGTTCATTTATTGTTCCTTCCCACTAGCCAGTGTGTAGGTCAACAGTTAGAAAAACAAGGTTACAATGAAGAATTCAGTGACATAGCCGGGATTTCAACCACGGGATTTCAACCACGGATCTCCTGGTCTACGTTTAGTTACTCAACCATTAAGTTGCCATGGGAATATGACAACAAGACATTAAGTTCTCCAACTGACTCATTTTTCTTTCGGTAAACTACAATTTAGTTAATTTTCTGTATATCCTAAATGGAGCGTAGGTCATCATTACGATGTTTGTTTGATCGGATTTGAATTTCTAGTTCTAAGTTCGCCGCTATGCGCTATGGTGACGAGGGATTGGCACTGTAGAACCCGAAATGGCGGAATTTTGCCCAGAAACCTTCCTCTTTCAAGATATGGGGACCACCAGCTCTAGTTCACTTTCGAAGGAAGCCATGCTAAGGATTTTTGCGTCCGACAAAACCATCATCCTCAGCAGATTTGAACACCATAACCATAACACCACAAGGAGATCTAAAGCTATTTTGAGATGACATACCCTAGTGACTTACAATACCGTAAGTCCCGGGCATCATAGTTTAACCAACTATTAGGACAATTATTTTCAATTGTTTTCTCCACACTAGCCATATGTACGAAAACGGTTGGAAAGATAGAGTCAGGATTAAAATGCAATGCCATAGCCAGAATTTGAACCAGGGATCTTCTGGTCTATGTCCAGTTGCTCTAACCAGAGCTACCATGGCAGCATACCCACTTGACATTATATTCTCCAACTTACTCGCAAGATTGTTTTTTAAGTTACACAACATTCCGTCGAAATGAGACACGCTGCTTCAAGGCGTATCCGTTTTCTGTATTTTGGCTATTTTTGGGGATGAAGATCGTATAAAAGCTACCTACGCTAACTTTGTACCTTTGATTGTAACTAACTTAAACGTTTTATTTGTTCAATTACGCCAATCATTTCTACTCTAACTACGTTCATTGACCGTTAATTGAACATACGAATAGTTAACACTGCCGAAAAGGTCCGTGATTCAAAGGCGGAATTCCAAAAGAGGATTTGAGTTCTTCCAATAGAACATATATAATATAGGCTGCAGGCTTCCATAGCAGCCAAGAGTAGCTCGTACATTAGCGCCAGTCTTTTGTTGCAAGAGTAATACGCATAGAAATAGGTTCAATTGTTTGAATACCGCATCGGCATAGTAATGCCGCGTTCTGAGAGGCTTTTGCAGGCATACCAATCTTTCCATTCATCTTGCCAACATGTGGGAAACGCTCAGGGTAAAAGCAAAATCCCTAGGCAATAAATATATAACACTGCCGTGTGCACAGAAAACAATAGACGTGCTCAATAAAGTCGCCCGAAACGTTCAGCCCCCTCCCGCGCCGTTCTCTACCCCAACCAGACAACCTCGTCAACACCCCCACCCAGCAGTGAAACAATAAACACGCCATTTCGCGCATTACCAACGTTAAAACACCGACTAATAGTCTTCACTTCTAGTTGCTGGTAATTTGTACCTTCACTGACTCCGCTATAACGAGTGATCGCGCGCCTCTGTGCTTCAGTGCAGCACTGTGTGCTATTTATATGCACCAAAACTTGTGTAATACAAATGAAATATATTAATTTCTATCAATAACTGATGTTAACTTGTATAATGCACTACCCTTAAGCTAAAAGTAGTATGCATTTAAATTTTGTAACAATTTTTGTGCGTTTATTAAGCCAGCCTCTGTAGCGTAGGCATAGCGCGTCTGCCTCATATTCAAGAGCTCCCGAGTTCGAATCTCGCTCCAAGTAAGTTGCCCGAGTAAGGCTTTTTTTCCTTAGGTTTTCCCATATCCTGGGAAGATGAATGTTATAATTGACATGAATTTAATAACGATTCCGATTAATCCTAACCAAATAAACTTAAACCCCTCAACTAAAAATATAAATATTTATTAACAGTGATTAGATCGTCACGTTGACCTTTCTCCTTACAATTTTTAATTGCAACTTGGTTTTTAATTGTGTGTGTTGAATTACATTAATTTTAAAAATAACTATTATAATTTTAAAATGGGATGCCGGGCTCATTTGGGCAATGTTTCACTCACTTGATTCATTCATCGTCCAATATGATCTTCAGATTAAAGCTAAAATAAACCTGATATGTTCCATTCACATGACTTTCTATACATTTCTGTAACAAATTAAAGTTAAAAAGCTTATTCAAATACCTACTTCATATACATCGAAACAGACATCCAGAAATGGTTTTAAAACTTGCTTTCTTGTAAGTAGAAGGGAAGTAAGAGAATGCATTAGGCAAAAGCGATGGCTGAATCTTTTAAAAGCTGGTTGCCATGCGATTGATATCCGTTTCTTTTCATGGCCAGAGTTTACCGTTTCCCGTATGAAAAAAGTTAAAGTATTTTAAAACTGAAACTAATAGCAAGCAACATGAAAATGGTCAATTGTACGAGAAATCTATGTTATAATAACTAAATATACCGTTTTAAATAGTAAGTTTTTGTCTATCAATTACACAAAAACCATCCAGAACGAAGAGAGCTTTTTCCAGTAAATTCAAGATATATATTTTATGTGTCATGTAAATATCATTAATATGTGGTATTTTAATCAAAATCGTCAGAGCCGTTTTCGAGAAGGTTAAAGTTTTTGAAAAATTATTTCCATGTGAACGGTAGTTTGGGGTGGGGGAGTTTTCTCAAAATCTTTGAGTTGTATCCTTGGAAGATACTAAACCATATTAAGTTTGGTATCTTACTGACAGTTAATTTTTGAGTTTAATGTGTTCACAGATACACGGACACACTGACACACAGATACATGTTCCCACACATAGACCTCCTGAAAATGCTTTTATTTTTGGATTCAGGGGAGTCTAAAACGTGTATTTACGGTGAAACCTCGGTATAGAAATTTTGGATGGAATGCAATATGTTCTCTACCTGCGTACTGTGTACTAAGTAGAGAGGGAGAAAGTATAAAGTGTATTTATTTATTTGCTCAAGAAGATTTAAGTATATTGCTAAGATCATGCTTTCTAACATACTTTATATTCCTTAATATAAATGATATAATTGTTCCTCCAACAAACAGAAGCGAAGGCAAAATACTTCAGTTTTTAATGAGTTTATGTCAAGAAACATCATACTGCCGGCCCCAAAGCTCAGTTAATAGAGCACCTGCCTGTTGTGTGAGGGGTTCCAGGTTCGCTTCCCGCCCGGGGGTAGAATCAGGAAGTATAGAGGACAATATGAATATATAGTGTAAACATAAATAAAATAGAACAAAGATAAATACACACTGTATCCTCATTGTAACTACAACGAAGTACGTACAAGCCCTTATCAAATTAATATTATGTATATAAAAAATAAAACTTTTGTAAGAATATTTCGAAGGAGGGATAAAACAAATGAATGTTGGTATAACATATAATGTGAGTGTAGCACATCAGAATTTCTTGTTATTATTGAAATTACTGAAAATATTGAGTTAGTTTATACAAAGCTCTTAGAAATAGGTTGGTGGGTTTAGTCAATCTCTTCTCTGTGTATGTGATTTCTGTAAACGCGGGAGACAACACAAGCGCATTTAGTTCGCTTTTATTCCCATGCTACAACCCTTATAGGAGTGAAACATTTTTAAGTTATCCCGAAAACACAATTATGACTTATAGAAGGGGGAGGTCTACCGACAAAAAATATGGGGTCATGCATGAAAGGCTGCAAATCTATTCCTACATTCCCTCTGCTAGAAAAAGAAAGAAAAAAAGGGAATGGAAAGGGGGAACCAAAATAAATGAAAATATGTGTAATGTGGAGAGAGTGAAGAAGAACAGGGACGGGATTAGAATGGTGCAAATAGGGCACGGAAAGGGAAGGAACAGATAATGCTGGGGTGGGAGAGAGACCTAGGTCCCGCTACTGAGTAATTATGAAATTAAGAGAGAAGAGAAAATGGTTTCACCTTCCCCTTGCCTTCCATCGCCTCCTTCCATTTCTGCTGAAAATTAACACCGCACGACATCAAATAAAAGAGAGAGGGTAGAAAATACACTATACTATGACCAGAAGAAATGAACTGTAAACATGGCAGCAAGCTTATTTTACGTGCAGCAGACCCTTCCTTCTTTCTTTCTAGTACTGCCATATACTCCAATTAACTGCATACTAAATTAAGGAAAAGAAGAGAATTATAAGATTTTAGTTTAAGAACGTCACAGAAACCTTTTGCGGGTTTGAAGCCAACCTTTTTCCCCCACTTTCTGCTTCTACTCATTTTGTTTATAATTATGATTGTACCATACTGATACGATCAAAACTAATCACATTAATATTTTCCTGCTTTTTAGTAAAATTTTTGATTCAAATATTTTAATAAATGATAAGATATCTGACGGAATAAGCGTGTATAAAATAGGGAACATTGGAGTAAATATCAAGAAAGAAGAAGAAGCTTCTTTCAAATAATGTTGGTAAAGAAGAAAGCATCATCATCGTACAACAGGAAGTAGACCACTAATGATCTGTTCCGACTCAAAATTAGAAGCTCTCAATTCATCTTCGAACTGGACGATATCTATTCACTATGCTCTTTGAGGAATTCTATCACTCTACATTCTTAAAACATATTCCTACATTTACCCTTTATATGGAATATTTTTCGAAATGTTTGATTTCCTCAAAAATGGCGATAGCAATGTTAATTAAAATACCATATTTTAAGATATTTTCTTGAAGATCAAAATGCACCTTGAACCTTTTGATAATAACCTCACTCTTCGTTATTGATGACTTTGCATAACTTGTATGCAGTAAAAGATAAATAAAACTTACTACAAAAATATAGATCCATTAAAACACATCATTTATGTCGTATACATTTTTGCAGAGTTAATCGTTTCCGAGACATTCCTTCTTATTCAGTTTGGGGTGAGGGGACTTTCCTCAAAATCTTTATATCCTATTCTTATAAGATACCTAACTTAAATACCAAGTTTGTTATTAAATGGTATCTTCTTATTTGAGTTATGTTATTCACAAATACACACACTTACACACTGACCTTATTCTATTTTTTTTATTCAGGGGTCTTAACATTATTTCTGGCAAATTATTGAATCGAATTTTTAGTGGAATACAATATCTTCTCTATATACTAGTACATAGTATGCATACAGAAAGTAAAAAGTATCTCACATTGCGTTTTAACAAGGTCTACATTTGTTGTGTAGTAAGATTCTGTCTAGTTCTTACGGTTTACCAATTTTGCAAAAGTCACCCAGAATGGGAAGGATTTCAGAGGCTAATGCCAGAAAATTCAAAATAAAGGTTTATTTGTCATGAAAATATTTTTAACATACGCTATTTTTATAATAAAATTGCTTAAAAGTTGTTGCATCTCAAAATACCACTCTAGTGGAGTACATTCCCTTTCTAGTCCTTTTAGATTTCCACGTAATATTTTTCATATCATTAAATAATTTTGAGATACTTATACAATACTCCTAAGTGTATACTAAGGTATTAAAACTACAAAACATAATCTATTGGAGGAATATATCTGAGTGGGATTCACCCAAGCTAGAGGATTTCTTGGTGCTAATCTGTATTCTGGATGCTTCTCGCCACAATACCTATAATCAATTAATACCTCGCCTTGCCTTGTACAGCAACAGGAGCTTGTTGTCCCTATTGTTTTTGTGGCATGTAGATTAGGAGAGGGGGGAACGGGGAGTAGTACACCGGACACGGTCGTCCCGTATTAACAGCTTCCCTTCGCCAACTATGCAGGCAACCTGCGTGACAACGCCCTCCCCTGAAAATTATGCGTGCCCGCAACGCTTCTCGTGGGAAAACCTACGTGTATTTTACAAGCAGAGCAACAACTTCTAAATGTTCAACATTCTGATATGATTGTTATATAACAGACTTCAAGCGGCTTGGCTAGAAACGTCATTTGTTTGAGGTTTGTACATACAAGAAATACTCACACTTCCTGTGCAAATGGTTTATCAACTGTTTTCAATTTTCCGACTTCACAAATCTTATTTAGTGCGAGAGGCTTCACAGTCAAGAGGTCCTTAGTTTGAATCCCGGTTAAGCTTAATAATTATTCGTAGGGTCTCTCTTATCTTGAGAAGATGAATGCATAGTAACTTTAAGCTCCATAGACCCCGAGGTCACTTGAGTATCTTTAACCAGTGTCATCTATCGTCTGACATAATCTACAAGGATAAAGGTTGTTAATCAAAAAAAAAAAAAAAAAAAAAACCAATTAAGGCATTCCATCCAAAAATGCTGTCACTTAAAATATATGTTTTGAAATCCCCTGAATTAAAAAATAATAAGCTCCATGACCACACACACGTGTGTATGTAATTGACATATTTCCTACTTAGGCATTTAGAAAGCGATGGAATATATCTCGCTCCAGAATACTTTTGTTATATTTAATGTTCTCAAAACCATTTCTTACTATTTTGATGATATTTAATTTGCTAATAAAATGTATATTTAATTTTTTTCATTAAAAATAAGCTTTGTCTACCTTTGAATAACTGGTATACCATAGGAGATACAAAAAATTGCTAAAAATGTAGATGTCTTAAAAACAATTTATTTGAAATAAATGTTGTAGCATCAGCCATTTCTGCGATACTCGTTATGGATTTGCATTTTTAATACTTTTGTAATTTTTTGAAGCTCTGTCATGTTTTCTTTCACAAGATTCAAGCAAAAGTATGCAGCTTTAAGCAGATTTGACCATCACTTCAGCCTTCTTTAGCCCCATTGCACTTATAATGTAATACGATTGAAACGATTTCTGCAAACATTTACCTCGAATAACATTATTAAACAACGCGCATTTACAAAAATAGTTTGTAGAAACTGTTTTAGAAATAAACGTAGACATGCATGTGAATGTAATAATACGATTATTTTAAAGTTTAGCGTAATATTTTACATCAAGTATCTCACTGATGCCTCGCTTTGACGTTTTCATCTGTCAGCTCCTAAAGGGCTGTGTGTACAAATTTAATATATTAAGTAGTAAGGGTCTACAAGATAAAGAATAATAATTACTTTCTCTATACGTACTATGTACATAGTGTATAGAGAAGGTAGTGTATTGCACCCAAAATTAGATAATGAGATTTCACCGAAAACACATGTTTTGAGACTCCCTGATTCCTATATATATATATATATATATATATATATATATATATATATATATATATATGTGTGTGTGTGTGTGTTTTCTATGGGCAGCATAGTTAGAAAACGAAAAGTCGGTTAAATACCAAACTTGGTATAAAACTTCCAAGGATGCGACTTTTGAGGAAAATCCCCCCATCGCAAACAACCTTTTAAAAAATGGCTCTAATGATTTTGAATAAAATACTTCATGTTTAAGATATTTTTATGAGCGATCATATCTATATCTTGAATTTTCAGGGAATGGCCTCTGAAGACCTCTTCATTCGGGATGACTTTTGTATAACTGGCAAACCATAAGAGATAGACAAAAGTTTTAAATTTAACCGTTTTCGAGATATTCCGGGTTATTGGTACCAATTTTAAGTCACTTAAATTTTTCTCGAGCGGGAAGACATCCATCTTCTTGTTTCTCGTTGGTGGTGCAAACAATGTCACACTCAGCTAAAATGAAAATGCTATTCATAGTGAACTCTAAAACTTCCCAGATGGCGACATTTGGAGCATTTTGCCGCGTATAATTTATTTATACTTTAATTAAATTAATGATTTACAATGAAATTAACACAGAACAGAGCATGCTCAGTGATTGAAATGTCTGACAGGATTGCCTTTTTTGACGCAGTTCCATTTTTCCTACGATCGAATTATAATAGCGTTATAAATCATAATTATTGAACTAGGAAGTTGTCTGTAATATAAACACGTTTAATTCCACATGTTTGCCTTCGCATACAACTGTATTTATGTACGCTTACCATAAACTCATTAGTCATTAAGAAAGAGACACTTGAATGTTCTGCATAAACAACTTTTTCAGTGGGCGTCAATAACTTTCACCAGATGAATTTAGGTTAATGTAATATATTATGAAAATAGTTTGTTCTAACTGTAAACAGTTCCATCACCTTCAAAATATGCTAGCCAAAGAAGTTTAAATTTAGCTCTGCGAGCGATGAAGCGGAACATTAACTTTCTTGGGTTGTTAGGTGCGTTCAGCTTGGTAATTATGCTTGTAACTCTTCGCATGTTTCGCCGACTTTCTAGTATAAAATGGGTATGGTAATTTTTCTTGCTTAAGGTGAATTCAGCAATATTTATACCACTATACGTAATTATAATATCATCCTTCACGTATAACTGTTTCCAAAATATATTTATTCAAAAAGTAAACCAATAATTTGATTTAAAATATTATATATTTAAAATGTTGTAATCAAATAGAATCTCTCTTGAATTTTCTAGGAATTGTCCGGAAAGTTCTCTTCTTTCCGGAGGAATTTTGTCCAATTTTATATCACGGTAAACCATAAGATATAGACAAACATGTATAAATATGCATGTATCTTTAAACACACAATTTCAAATGCCTTTTGTGCACGCGAACATTTTCGAACTATGCGTCATCATTGTTTTGAATTTGCCAGTATTGTGACACTCTTTAAAGAGCTATTACTATTCAGGTGTTTCTAGCATTATCATAGAAAGGAAATAATATGTACAACACACTATTTTCAAAAAAAGTTACTGTTACTGTTACCTTTGTAACTATAACGAAATGTGTAATGAAGCTATGTAATCAAACTTTAATCTAAATAATTAAATTAAATAGAATAGATAGCGTTGCTATTCATGGGTTTCTAGCTATATCATAGAAACAGAATAATATATATACAAAACTATTTTTAAAATTTTACTGTTACCGTTCCCTTTGTAATTATAACGAATTGCGAAATGAAACTGTATTTTCAAACGTAAATCTAAATAATAAAATTAAATAGAATAGTTAACAGGAATAGTTAGTAGAACTATGTAAAAATAAACGACTGTAGAGAAAATGACATAAATGTAACACATCAGGATCTATAGCCTGATTTTCCCTTTTTTTTTTTTTTTTTTTTTTTTTTTTGGAGCAGTAGGGTATTTTATTTAATATGTATATCCAGACGTCTTTTGGTTTCGTGCACTTACTAAAGCGTATCGCAAGGTTCTGTTTTTTTTGTTTTTGTAAGTTTAAAAATGGTATATAGAACAAAGAATGAATGAATGAAATGGGCGAAATGAAAACAAAACCTTATCTGGTTTATCCACCCTTGCCAAGAACGAATGCTTATTTAAAATTATTTTTCTTTATAAATAAGTATGAAGCTAAAAATATTATTCAGTTCCATATTGAACACCCAAAACTGCGAAAAACATTTAACCTATACCCGGTTTACATTCCCAAAAACAGCATTTTAGCAGAAGATCTAACCGGTCTGTGTGTATCCACGCCCGTGTGTGTTTGTGCGAGATAGAGAGAGAGAAAGAGAGAGAGAGAGAGAGAGAGAGAGAGAGAGAGAAAGAGTGTGTGTTTAACGGTATACTCTCACTGTTCAATGTGGAGGCAAGGAGTATGAATTTGAGTTATTGCCCCTTAGGCTTCTCTAAAATATACACGAAGTTTAGAAATCAGCAATATGAGGAAGAAAATAAAAGCAATATATAACAATAGTCATTTTATTTCTGCACCCCATATGGATATTACACATAGTGTGTAGAGAAGGTATTGCATTCCATACAAATATTCGACACGGAGATTTCACGGGGTATACATGTTCTATGGATACCTGATTAAAAAAGGAGGATTTGTAGAAAAAAGTCGGTGTGTATGTGTATCGGAGTGTGTGTGTGTGTGCCTGTGAACAGCATAAACAAAAATAAAGAAATGAAAATTCGGTCAAGTAGCAAATCTAATATTTAAATTTAGTATCTTTCAAGGATGTGACACAAAAGTTTTCAGAAAAATCCCTCCATTTAAAATGCTTAACGTGAAACATTTTTTCAAAGTTAATATTTCTCTTAATATTTTTTTTATTAAAATGCCATATTTAATACATTTATTAAATCTATTAAATATATTAACATGGCAAATAAAATGTATACTTTCAATTTTCTGGGAATACTCTCTGAAGCTCTGTTTGGTATGGATATGCGCAACCTATAAATCGTAAGAGATAAAAATGTTTATGTGGTACGATTTTGTCTGTCAGGTAAAAATACACAAGTTATGCCACATTTTTTGGTAGAGTTAACCATTTTCAAGGTACTCCTTTTATTAGTTTCAGTTTTAAAATACTTATAATTTTTCTCAAGCGGAAAGTCATCATGCTTTGTCTTTTGTTTTACTATTGGACATACAAAGAGCACCGAACTTAAATGTAGTTAATTCAAAATCTTGGCTTGCTGGCAACGTTTCGAAGAAGTGCATCTTCCTCGTCTTCAGGGTAAAGCCCGATAAGATTTTGAATTACTACGTCGCCAGGAAAGCTTCAGTTCTTATTTTAAATGTAGTTGTATAACCATAGGTTTCAGAAGACCTGAGTATTGTTTTAGATAGTGGTTTTGCTTTCTACTTACAGGAATTAATTAATGATACCATTTCTGGAAATGTTTTTCTCGATTATCATGATGCTGATATAAGAATAATATTTTGTAAAAATATATTTTTTTTTGGCATAACAGATAGAGAACGCACCCGAGTTAAGCCATGACTAAAGTGTGTAGCATAAATATATATGCATAGCACAATATAATTATTAAGATGAGAAGAAAAGGAACATGAAATTAGTGACTGTGTTGTCCTATTTATCTATGCCCAGTCTTATAGAAGCAACACTCTCCGACGACAAATCCATTACAATAGTGGATATAAATCAGTCAGGCACGCTATCATATTTCACCTCGGCTGAGACACCTGGAACTGCAATTATGACACACCCTGACGCTTTCTTCCCAAGCCCTGGATGTAATAAGCAGATAGCGGGCTTCTTTGTCTCTTTTTACTTTTTAATTCGCGCGCTTTCTAGCTCATGCAGTTTTAACGGCTCTAAATCACGTAATGTCAGGGCATTAGCTAGTGTGATGGAAGATACACGCTGTACATTACATGCAGCATTATAATGAGACAGAAAAATAAACATTCGTTTAGCACTACCTCCCTCTTCTACAATATTTTAAACAAATGACTCAGAATTACAAAATCCCACCAAAGCAGCGTTACTCAAATCGTGGAGCGCAACCGCGAAGGGAAACATAAATATGTTAGCTTTCTCTAACACGTATTGTCGATCTGGTGGCTCAGTCAATCAGTTATTGTTGTTATTATTACTAATATATACATGAAGATGTTGTATTCCACCCAAAATTTGATGTCAAGATTTCACCGGAAATATATGTTTTGATGTCCCCTGAGTCAGAAAGAAGCATTTTTAGAAAAAGGTCCGTGTGTGTCTGTGGACAGCATAGTTGAAAAACGAAAAGACCGTTAAATACCAAACTTGATATTTAGGTTTGATATCCTCCAAGGATGCCACATGAAGATTTTCAAGAAACTCCCTCCACCACAAACTACCCCTTTAGATGGGAAAATTTTTCGGAAATTTTGATTTACTAAAAAAAAAGACTAACGATTTTTATTAAAATACATCCCAAATAAAATGTATATCTTACATTTTCTGGAAATAGCATCTAAAGATCTATTTAAGGGATAGACAAAAACGTACTATACAAAAATGTAGATGTCGTCAAAACCACAATTTAAGTCCTTTGCGTTTTTGTTGTGGAGGTACCCGTTTCCGAGATATTCCTTACTATTAGTTTCAATTTTAAAGTACTTATACTTTTCTGACAGGAAGTGTCCGTTTTTCTTTTGCTCTACTCCTGGCCTAGCAAAGAAGCGATTTGCATTGATAATTGCATAATGATAGCTTAAAACATTTGACTATCACTTTAGCATAGCCCACTCCTTAAGTTCCTTCTACTTATAAGGAACTAAGTAATAAGAACATTCTGCTAATGTTTATCTCGATTAGCATTGTGTGGAGAGAAGAATAATCTTTTTTCAGAACTTTGCAGAGCATCTAGAGAAAGTCATGTGAGTGTTTTATTATTTTTTTTATGATCTGAAACTGTAATTTTCAGCATTCTATTGTATATTAGGCCTGAAAGACTACTGAATGTTTCTTAAAAGCCTATTTATCAAGCATCAGGTTATTTTACGTGCCATAAATCTACGACACGGAGCCACTGACTTTACATTCCTTCCGAATAGAGCCATCCTAAGGATTTCTACATCCGAAAAATCTGCACGTCTCTCCGCCAAGTATGAACCCACGATCTTGGGAACCAGATGCTAAGATTTTGCCCCTTCCACGGAGGACGAAGGCCTTCGGATCCCAAATTCGCGGGTTTAAATCTAATAAATCGATAGTCTTTTATTAGGCTTAAAAGCGATAGCCAATGGCACTAGATTTAATTGCACGTAAAATAACTCATGTGGGACGAAATTCCTGCACACCGGCACCACTGATATGACTAGTAGCTGACAGCATCGTTAACAAACAAAAATTAATTCTGCCACGTAACTAGTTCAATACAGTAATAATTGCATACCACGCAACAATTCAATACCGAGGTTTCAGCGGAAATGCATGTTTTTAGTTTCCTTTAATTCAAAAAAGGCATTTTTAGAAACAGGCCCTTGATTATACCGTGAAACTCAAAAACATTTATGAAATGTATGTTATAAATTTGATTAAAATACTATATATTAAGATTCTAAAGTCTTATTCATTAGAAAGAAATTTTGTAAGATATTACAAACAGTATTTAACTGGTATACGTATGCGATAGATGAAAACTCATTACACAAAAATGAAGATCTCTTAAAAATACACAATTTATTCTAATTAAACTTTATGCGAGATAAGCCAATTTTGAAACTTCCGTTATGAATTATTTGAATTACACAATACTTTGTCGATTATCAGTTGGTACTCGTAACTAAACTTGCAATTGCTTACATTAAAAATGTAAAAAAAGCTAGGAGTTTTAAAAGGTATATTTAGATTTTCAGCCATAGTATTATATATATACTTCAATATATGGTTTACATTTAGCAATAAATGCGATATTCCACTGAAGGCTAACCACATTTGTATTAATGCAGTAAAACTGGATCCTCTATGTGAGACTGTATAACAATTAGAGTAGGCAGGATAGAAATTATCTAGTTCCGTATATCGCAATCCGTGTAAGGCAAAACACGCCCCTTGCTCTTGATTCAATCCAGTTGGATCTAATATGCAAGAGGTTAATACAGATGTTACGAAACCCAAATTTAAACAAATTAATGCTAATAAATGTTTTCAAATCTGCATTAACTCCATTAGAAACTGCCGCCAAAAATCTACAGAGACAAATAATATGCCGTAAACATCAAACTAAACGATTAAAATTAAAATGAACAGAATAAAACAATAAAAGTTATGAAAAACTAAATTCCTTGTTACATATTGGTATAATCATTGTTTTGTTATTATTATGATAATTACTTTTGCTATTATTAGTGCTAGTGCTTACAAATATATGTAGATATGTAAAAATCCTCTAAATTTCGAAATTGCGTTGGGAAACCTTGATAAGGATAGATTCTGGATGACTACCTGTCCATATGAGGATACACTTTACAAATTAAATCTTTTTAAATTCAATCTAACATTCTAATGTGTAAAAAAATGTAATATCAATTAAATGTATATGTATAAAAGAATTGAATTTTTAGAGCCTTAAATTTATAGCTTGTGTCGGGAAGAGTAAGCGACATTTTATGAAAAATGAAAGAGATCTTCCCAAATATGTCGCATTGCAAGAAGAAACATTGCATGTTATCTTTTAGAAGAAAATATTTGAATAAATCCCAAGTCGTTGTTAAGTTACATGTTTAAAAACAAAAAAGAACCAATTGCAAGAGGTTATTGAATAGTAGAAACACGATAGCAACCAGGTTAATGTCATGTATTTAACAAGGCTCATTTGTTCAATTCATTCACCCACCCATTGCTGTTTTACTGTTGTCTCGTCTTTGTGTTGTGACGATGTATATTAGTAAAAGTGGGAAAATGTGGAGCCGTTTGTGGGAGGTAATTAATTTTGGCTAGGAAAATGGGTTTTTCGGTGTTAAAAGCAGTACATGTTTTGTTCTAATAAAAATAACATTAATAATTATCCAAAAAGTTCTCGATGCCTGTGCTTACTGAGCTGCAATCACCCTCAGAGAGAGATTTGTCAGCTAGCAGGAAGAAGCAGCAGAAGAAGAGGAATATCCCGGAAGTCAGATAGGAATGAGGGAAAAGAGCAGAAGTTTAACCAGCTGGATGGCGACGGCACAAGCATGAACGGGGTCTATAACGTTTCCAGATTGAATGCATCCTACTCTGCCCGGACTCTTCTCACCTCAAGGATCCCTCGAAAGCACCCGGTGATATGCGAATCCCGACAGAGGACATCTTTCAGCGCGCGAACCCTCACCAATTATGAAACCATCGCCTGGTCCTCAACTTTGATACATATGACAAGGAAGTAATGGGTATAGGAAATGATGGACATGAAAGTGGTTGGTAGAAGAAGAACTTCCTCCTAATTTCGCCTGCCGATCTGAGAAACTTAGAAAAACTCCTGATGTCTGAGTGGGAACTAGCCAGAGACAAACACACGACCTCCCAAATGTGGGCCACAAACGTTACCGACTAAGCGATCCCGCTCGATAGAAGCAGAGGAAGATGTAGTAACAGCAAATGCTGCTCGTGCCCCCCTTCTTATTTGTAGTTTACCTAGACATAGAAAATTCCCATCACCAATTCCAAGAAAGCAATTGACAGAGAAGTTGCAGATGTCAAAGAATAAGTTAGTCTAAAACGAGAAGGAAAAGTCTAAGTGTTCCATTCACATGACTTTCTCTGCATCACTATAAAAATCTTATTACATGCTTCCTTGTTAATATAAGGGAAATAAGGAAATACACTAGACTGAAGGGGTAGTCAAAATCTTTTAAAAACTAGTTGCTACGGGATTGAAATCCATTTCTTTGCGTGGACACCAGGAGTTGACAAATTGCCGTATTAGAAAAATGTAAGTATTAAAGCTGAAACCAATAACAAGGAATATATCAGAAATGGTCAACTCCTCGAAAAAAATATATATGTATATGAGTCCTATGGTTTACTAGTTATGTAAAATTCAGCAAAAATTCACCCAGAATAAAGGCATCTTCAGAGGCTATTTCCAGAAAATTCAAGATACATGTTTTATTTGACATGTAGATATCTATAATGCACAGTATTTTAATCAAAATCGTAAGAGACATTTTTGAGAAAATCAATATTTTCCAAATTTTTGCCATGTAAAGTGTAGTTTGGGGTGCGGAGACTATTTCTATTTCATACTAATCAAATGGACTTATTACTTAGATCCTCACAAGTAGAAGGGGAACGAGCGAATAAACTGCCCTAACACGATAGTCAAATCTTTTAAAAGTTGTTATTTTAAACTCGGTTCTCTTTGCATGGTCTGAAGTAAAACAAAATAAACAGAATAACAACTTCCTGTTTGAGAAAACTAAGTATTTTAACACTGAAACAAATGACAAGGAACATCTCGGAATCACATAATTCTACGAAAAATGTTTGATATACACTCTGTATATTAATAATTTTTGCATAGTAAGCTGTGTCTATCTCTTTATCAGTTATGTCATCCTGATTGAAGAGGCCTTCACAGGTTTTATCTATAAATTTTAAGATACATATTTTATTTGGGATCAAAATATTTTAAACATAAGGCTATTTGATCAATGTGTTACAAGCATTTTTTAGAACATAAAATTTTCGGAAAATTTCCATGTACAGGGTAGTTAGGTGTGGGGGTATTTTATTGAAATTCTCCTGTCAAATTCTTGAAATATGTTTAATTTAAATGCCAAGTGGTTTTTAATGGAATGTTCGTTTTTGAGTTATGCCGTTTACGCGCGCACACACACACGCACACCCGTACCTTTTTCTTAAAACGCTTTTATTGGATCCAGTGGACCTCAAAACATTAACTCCATGGCACGATAGCTCACGGGGAACCTTGGCCTACCACCCGGCCGCTGCGTCCCCCATCTCGGTTCACTACAGACGTCATGGATGCGGTGCAGTATTGGAGGGTAAGACGTGGTCAGCGCCTCGAGCCCCTCCCGCCCGGTTAATGCGGTCCTCATGATCTGGAGCCGCTACTTCTCCATCAAGTAGCAACTCATGAGCCTGAGTGCACCCCGGTCCAGGTCTCACAGCGGGAAAAATCCTCACGCCTGTACTGAGGATCGAACCCAGGTCTCCCGCTTGTTAAGCAGTTGCGCTACCACCGCGCTAAGAAGACGACCAACTCAAAACATATTTACGGTAAAATCTTCACATAGAATTTGAATACAATTCCTTCTTTGTTGCGTACATCATGAGTAGTAGAGAAAGTGCTGGCTTTGACATTCCATGCTTTGCCTGATATCGTGAGAAAGTAGGAATGACGACTAAAAACTTCTAAAAATAGAATATATAGTAAAGTTCGAAAACAAATGTAATTAATATGCCAGAAATAAATTTTAATTCCTAATTTATTTTTGACATAAATTAAGCGTTTTTGTTACCTGCAGGAAATTTGATTTACAATTTCATACGAGCAGAGGGAATCGAAGCAAGGTTCCATACCCCGCAGTAACCAATGCCACCAAATCAACACTGGAGCAAGTGAATCCCCAACTATAGGGCATACTATAAGACTCCGTCAAATTTTCCCGTTCTAACAATTGAAGACATTACTAACATTTTGAGCAAAAGTATAGTAGCTTGAAGGATTGACACAGAAAAACGTTTTTACTTTCTCCACACGTACTATGTACATAATGTATAGAGAAGGCATTGCAGCCAAAAATAAAATACTGAGATTTAACCGGAAATATGTTTTGTTGTTCTCTGAGTCCAAAAAAGCATTTTTAAAAAAGGTGTGTGTGTGTGTGTGTGTGTGTGTGTGTGTGTATGGACAGCATAGCTTAGTAAGTAAAAGTTGGTATTTAACTTTGTTATCTTCCAAGGATGGATCACAAAGATTTTCAAGAAAATCCCTCCTCCTCCAACTACCTTTTACATGCAAAAAGTTTCCAAAATTTTGATTTTTTTAAAAATATCTCTAACGATTTTGATTAAAATATCGCATATTAAAGCTGTTTTCATTCCAAATAAAATGTATATTTTGAAATTTCTGGGAATAGACTCTGAAGACCTCTATTCTGGATGAATTTTGCCGAATTTTGCTAAACTGCTAAACTGTAAGAGACAGAGACAAACTTACTACCCAAAAAATGTAGATCTCGACAAAACACACAATTTATTTCATATATGTTTTCTTCGTTGAATTGATTATTTCTGAGATATTTCTTGTTATTTGTTTCAGATTTAAAATGCCTTAGCTTTTTTCACACAAAAAGTTGTAAACTGCTGGCCCTGCATAGAAATGGATTTCAAGAACATGGGAACCAGCTTTTAAAACAATTGACTATGGTTTTAGCCCAGTGTATTCCCATATTTTACCTCTACTTACAAGGAAGCAAGTAATTAAGACAATTTCTGCTAATGTTAATCTCGATTATCATAAAATAGATAGAAGAGTATGCTTTTTAACAATAATTTGATACAGCGATGTAGAGAAAGTGACATCAGAAGTTTGTTTCTCTACATATAAAGTATGTTTCACCTGAGTGGAGAGCCGCAGGCAGGTACGTCATTGGTGGTACCTGGCAGCCCCTCACTTCACAAAGCGAGCAGCCATTACAGTTGCAATCTATGTATCTATATGTATGCCCATATGTGTATACACACAAACTGACGGATATGTATACATTAGCAAGTCGCCAATTCACACAATCAACATGCGAGCCTCAAACCATAAACAAACATATTGTCATTTAACCAAAGGCTAGCCTAGCTGTTGACCGGCTGTACAGCAATGCTGCTAAATGTTTGCAGCGACTTAACTAACCACCGCGGGTAGCACGCAGCACATTAAACGCCCGTACACTGTTTATGTGGGGTATATCTGTTTGCCTTGCATACAATGACCAACAACAGGTTAGGCAGTAAATGCCACATGCACGGTTGCACTGGGACCTTGTTTAAGTAGTTTCCTACTTTTGGACGCACTCAAACAAAAGCGCAACAACATGATAAAATTCTAGGATTTCTTCTTTCCGCAGCGGTATGTTTGTTCGAGCTAATTTAATGCCGCTGGTTTTCACGAGGGAAATATCCGGCTCAAAGGGTAACATTTGCACAAACTGGCCACTTAAAAATAGCTTAATTTTCGGTACTTCGCTTGTATAGAGCGGTCGAGTTGCATGCGACGGGGAATTGTGGTGTTTAACACCGATCTAGATCCACTCAAGGTTAAAAGATACACCAATTTTTCTTCTTTTTCATTTTTATTCTCTTGCTCGCACACTTCCATCAAGCAGGATAGTTTTTAAAAGCATTAGGAAAAAAAAAAAGTAGAAGATGCTTCACAGGTACATCAATTTATAGGTATCACTAAAACCATCTATAGCCCATCGGCCTCGCGTTCAAGAGGTTCCGAGTTCTAATCTTGGTTGGGGTAAGCTTTCCGGATAAGATTTTATTTTTCCGGGGTTTTTCCTTATCCTGTGGAGAGGAATGTCGAGTACTGACATGACGAATGTATTTATTACAGCATCACTTCTTCGATTTCATTCTTTAATTCGTCCTCAGTTATTTTAATTTTGTGCCAGCGTACAAGTTAAGAGAACAGAGCTGAATAATACTTTTTGGAATACTAGGATTAATATTTTTATTTTGGGGGCAGGGGGGATGAATATAAGTTTGAATCCTTTTTAATTCCATTTTGTTTACCTGCCAGATTAAAGGATGTTATATAAAAAACGTAACTAAGAAAGAAAAAAGAATCTTCTATTTCTTCAAACCTTAAACCGATTCTATCTAAAAATGAGATTTCGAAATTCCACGGCGAATATTCCTACACGTTTTGCCCCCCCCCCTACGGCAAGTGTCTATGAATATGTAACTCAAAAACGAGACATACTCAGCAACGTCCAAGGATGGACACCAAGGTTTTCAAGATATTCTCAAAAATGGTTTTAACTAATAGCGATTAAAGTAGTTTTATTAGCCAATATAAGTAATCCGTGAATCTTTTTTCGAGTAGCTTCTGAAATCCTGTTTATTCTCAGTGAATTTTAGTATTTTTTTACATCAGGATGTAGTCAAAAGATTTAGATTTAGCTAATAAACACGATTTAAGTCGAACATATTTCCGAGCATTAACAATTACCGAGATGAGTGTTGTTATTGCTTTAAACTTTCATTCTTTACTTCTCTTCGACTGGGATTTCAAAGGGCTGCCCTTTTACCATCACTTTAGTCTCCTGTATTATGTTTTGACTACACAGTATAAGTTTGTAAAAAGAGCTTGTAGAAGAGTGGCTAAAGAAGATTTTGTGGATGTCTTACACCGGGTACTTTTATTTACAGAGTAACAAAGTAATAAAACCGTTCTGTGCCAATACTGTCTGTGTATTTCTTATGCTACAGCTCCTCACTTCGAACGCTCTCAGTGGCTTTCTTCACTTCGACACATCGGACTACTTAGGCAATATTATACTCTACGAGCATGAATGTGTGTGTGTGTGTGTGTGTGTGTGTGTGTGCGCGCGCGCGCTTCAGCCCTCCACCCTATAAAGAGCAGAAACAAGAGCGAAGAAAAAGATAAGGTTTAAGAAAAAATAGTCTCAGATATTTGTTGTGTGTATTTGTGTATTATACGTGTTTTATTAGATTAATAATTAAATTTTATTTATTTTAAACGCTAATAACATTTGAAAAATATGAAATTTCAGCTTTTGTGCTGTTGTACTACTATTGTACTAGTAGATTGGGCCCGACTGTGATTCTGTATCGCAATGAACTTCCATTACAAACGTAGCCAATTCGAGATATTATGCCTTAAGATTTACTTGCAGACTGTTTGAGTTTGAATTTATAAAATTTGACATACAGAAATTCAACCGCAGCTGGTGTATGATAACATTCGTTACGAAACGTATCAGCATGTAATAAGATTGCTGCTGAACAACCCATTTAAAAAAGTTTTGAAAACGCTCCCCTTTCAGATGCAACGTGTCAGTCAAGATAGGCGGTGTACGAAGCTAATAGAAAGGGGTGTGTGCGGTGTTTTCTGTACACACCTCGTTTACTTAAGTTTCTTGGTTGTCTCCGGACTTGGGGCCGAGCCACCGCTTTTGATTAACTAACAGGTTGCTTCTAATTTTCCGCAATTAGCTCCAATAGAGAAGACTCGATCGCTTAAACTAATGAACGTTCACATTAGCCGTTGCGTTTCACTCGTTCTGCTAATGGCCACGCAGGTATCATGCGGAAGAGACTGGCAGTCGCTTACATTTTCAACTACCGCCCTACTTGCTCTGGGCACAATCTGAAAGAAAATTGACGCGGAATTAAGAAACCGAGTACACTAATCGTACCTCATTCTTTTTCATTCGTCTAGGCCAGTTGTATATTATGCACGCTTTGAAAACTTGCAAATGCTCCGAATACAAAGGCGTGACAAAAATGCTAGATGTGTGCATTTCTTGCTCTCTACATACAAGCACAGCTATTCCTGTCTACCAAATATATCAGAGCTACATGAAGAAACTAGAATACACAGAAGTAAACAAATCCGAGGAATAAACTCGTCTTGCGTAGCAGAATTCCTTCACGGTTGGTAACAAGGCGAGCAGTAGGCTACTTATCCTGAAGCAACATTCTTCTTATCTGTGAGCTGTGTATATAGATATGCACTGTCAAGAGAAAAAGGGTCTACTGATGCGTTTGAACTTCCATAGTGTTTTTTTCTTTCTTTTTTAACGTTGTCACAATCCCCTTATCAGCTGTGTTCACTCCTGTCTTGTGTTAAAATCTTACGAAAGGGGTGGGAAATTGAAACATTTAAAGCCTCGCTAGACGTTCCGTTTCTTATTGGTTTCATGCCAAATGTCTGGCACCCAAACCCTTGGCAACGGAGAGAGGTAGGTTTTCGACTCAGGAGCGAAGGAAAGGAAGGGGTATAAGGCAAATATACTATGTAGTGGTTGGATTAAATTGCCTATTAAACATTGTCCTCTTCATTATATGCAAGTTTTGAAAGGTAAAGGGACATGGGCAAAAAACAGAACATAAAGAGGTCGCATAAATACCATGAACAGAGTTACTGGATAAGTTAAACTGAGTTATATAAAAATGAACCAAAAGAAAATTATTTAAAAACTCGTAATTTCGCATTATTTGAGGAGCCCTTTTTATATTCTTTTTCTTGTAAAAATCTGATCATAAAAATTAAGATAATCTGTATTCCGAAGTAATTATGGAAAGGTAAATCATAATTAAAATTCAATGCCATAGTCGGAATCATAACCATCAGCCTTCCTTTCTTGTTGCTGCTCTGTCATCTAAACTGTAACGTCGACGTTAGAATGTAATGAAAAGCCCATGCGACATGAATTTTCTGTAATATACAAGTTGATCTCTATTTCTCTCGAGATAATATACTATAATGTCCACTTGCATTTGTATTCTGATTCTATCTTTTCTTCCTGCGGGAAGAACAATTAATTACTAAAGCCGACTTCATTAAATTTTCTCAATGAAACTAAAGGTGTCTTTGATCCACTTCTCGTTCACATCCGCCATCACGAAAAAATATATGCCAATCAATATTTTTGTTAAAACCAGCTGGAGCCATGAATGTGTTAGAAACTTCTTTACGAATCCCTTACCAACTTAATTCACAGCTCATTATATCTGTACCTTTGTTCTGGAAGAAGTCGATTTAAAACTGACTAAAATGCAATCCTGTAGGATATTTTGAATCCATACACAGAGACTATTATCCAAATTCATTCAGAATAAAAGGAAATTGATAAGACTGTTCACCGAAACTTCAGTTTTTATTTTATTTTTGCATTAACGTATTCGTTTAATTTAAGAAATAAATGAACATATTTAAGTATTTGTAAATAATAATATGTGAATTTCTCTTTACTTCGAATGGATTTCGCATTTGTAGAGTTATTTTCTACAGATTTAAAACGAATTTCTATTTAAAATTTTTGGCTTAATGCTACAAAGTTATAACGTGAGCCCAGAGAAATTTCTATAGAATTGTCTATTATACGGTATGTACACTATTAAATGTTTTGTATCAAACTATCTATATGTTCGCTTCAAACAGGTACCTTTCTGACTGTCATAATCGAGAAACTCGCTCACGACACTCTTTCTTTCCTGCTATACCTGCTCATTATAAAGCCATCTATTCATCATCATTTACAATACATTTAGAATAGGAATTCCCTACCTGAAGACGTAAGGGACTGCCGGAACGTTATACTGTTCAAGAAGAAAATTAGGGCATACATTTATAATCAAACTTGCTGCTGTATTACTGTGACAAAAACATCCCTACTTTTATTTATTGTTAGCAAATATTTATGGGCTGGAAAATAATATGCTTTTCAATTGTAAATATGACTAATATGAGCTTCAACCTACATGAATATTCCACTTAAAATAATTTTGTTTACAGTTTTTTTTTCTTTTCATTTCAGTATACTTGTTACACCTTTTTATATTTGCTTTTAATAAGTTGTATAGAACTGTGTTTTTGTTTAATCAGTGTATCATTGATGTATTACATTTAATGTATTGCCTGGCAGAGTGGAAGGGAAGGCCTTATGGCCTTAATTCCAACCCAATAAATAAATATATACATTTGTAACTTGTAAATATAGTTGTGAACCAGAGTTTGGCGTTTAAGGCTTGGCCTTTAAATTTAACTAGGAAAATACGATCTAATAATTACACTTAACTAAATGTATTCCCAATTTTAGCAAGTTTTGGGCACATATTATGTCAGATGTATAGCTTCTACTCCAGCCTAAAGTATAAGCTTAAACTCCCATGTCGAAAACCTTATTTACTGTACTGGCATGAAAGGTCTGCTAATGTTTGAATGAGCTTTCGCAATTTTAGAATCGCTCTCATATCTACAGGGACTGAGTTCGTTAATAAAGTTCAGTTACGTTTGTTTAATACAAGAATTTTGCCTGCTATGCATACGTTCATTGACCTGAGGGAATGGCCCCACACATTTGGGAATATTCCATTGAGTGTGCTAAACTTTCTTTTAATTTCACACAATAAGTTGTAATTTTGGAGCCGTTTGGAATAGTCCCCCTAGGAATGGGGCACTCCTCTGGGAGTCCTGTGTTCTTACCACGAGCAGGGCATGCAGCTGTTTTCACACTTTGCTTTCCATTATGACTGTATTAGTCAAACTGCGTTGGCGAAATTGCAATTAATTTGGTTCTGCACACACGGTTAGGTTATTTGCCTTCATGTGAGGGAGATAAGAACATGGGTGAATAAACGAACACTGCACCATGGGCGTTGCTATGCCCAGTTGCTCCTAAGTGTTTAAACATTTGCTGCGAAAAGGTCCTGTTTTTAAGGATGCTCATTTATGAAAAGAGCAAAAATATTGCAAAAATTCACAAGTTTTAATCTTATTCTTAAACACTAAAGCCTTCTACTTTAGTTCCATGTACCATTTATATCAGCAAGCCCTTTTAAAGCATGAGACTAGTCATTTAAGGCGGCCGATCTGTGAATTTACCAAAACTCAAAAGTATTCAGAGTATTTCTGAATTTTTCACCACACCTCATATCTCGATTAGAAAACGTGGTTCAAAATATAGATGCATATATATTTTAATTTCTGGGCTATGTGTTTTAAAACAAAAATTTAAAATGTCTTTTTTAACGTGCTCCTTAAAATAAAATTTTCATGATTTTTAAACGACGTGTTATATTTATTTTCTTATTCAGTTAGAAAAATATTTGCCATAGAAATATAATTTTAAACAAATTGCCTTAAAATATTTTTTTAATTGTGTTTGTTTTTTGGAAAAACAAATTGTACATTTATCAAGCTTAAATGTGTGTGGCTAATAACATACTTGCCTTATATTAATCATTATATAGCAAGTTTTAATTAGTATATATGGAAAATTATTTGTAGTTTCACATCGTGACTTAAAAAGTGCGTCGTGGTAAACGTGGTAAATTATAAAAAAAAATATATACAATATTACAAACGAGAAAAACGCTCCAAAATTAATTAGATATTAATCATAATATTTATAAGTAACGGCCTCAAATTCTGCTTAGGTAGTTATATTAAACAGTGAACATATTTTCTTTAAGACATAATTTAGAAACCGATTAAGATGTATACAGCAAGTGCTAGAAATTTTGGGAAAAATGTGAGAGATATCAGGGAAATCATCAAATGCACATTTTCACCCTTCGCTTAGGATTGTTTAAATTGTCACGTAACTCCCTCATTTTCATTAAGAAACAAACATATTTAAAAAAATGAGGCTAAGTAAAAACTTTAAAAGCATAACATTTTATTTTTGATCATTTGCATCAATTAATACTCATCGATCTTCATAAATGTATTTCTGTAAGTTTAACTTTCCAATTTTGCTACAAAAGATAAGTTTTGCTTAGACAAGATGAAAAAAATCATACAAAGGGGTCCTCAGGAATCTTAAAATATTAAAATTATCTCTTTAGAAGAGCTTAAAAAGACAAAAAAAAAGCTTGTACATACACTAAATACCTTTTAGCAGTATAAGAGCAGAAATGTTATTTTAGTGTCTCTTTTCTCTTATTTTCATTTGCCGGTACATTCTTATTTTCAATTTGTTCCACACGGTATACCTTTCAGAGTAAATTAAGTCAATGTTGTACATTTCCTTATAAACAACAGAATAAAGTGTCAAAATGCTTAGCTGCGATGCTATTAAACAGTAACGTTCATCTTGTGTATTTTGTTTACAAAAATAATGTTCATCATTTAACATTTATTTTTTTAACAAGTTGGACGATTAAACATTCAAATCCAACATTTCTTAACATACTGTTAAAGAATTTTATAAGACATTTTTTTCTAAACTAAGAGAAAAACAGAAAATAAAAAAAAATATAAAATGGATATCTCTAAAACTAATTTAAAACAGCGGTGTATATTTAATACAATAAGCCTCAATTGCTGCATTGACATTTCAAATTATTATAACTAAGAAGTTGATTTTGGAAGTTTCACTGCAGTTTTAGGAGTAGCTATGAAAAAATAGCCTGATTATTGAAAGTTGGTTCAAAGCTGTATTTTTAATGAAGTTTAAAATATGCGTAATATTATTCTTGAAGCAGCCTCTAGATATTTCTTAAAGAAATATCAACAGAATTTGCGGCTTAACGTACGTCATTTATTTCAACTAAGGAAATTGGTACTTCCCTCCCTATCTCTGTTTCTTATTCTCTATCTCTCACTTCTCTCTTTCCCCTGCAACGCTTCTTTGTAGGTAATGAATCTTCAAGCCCATATAAGAACTGTTTATCATGTGGTATTAATAAATAAAAACTAATGAAAAATTTTGCTGGATCCATTCAAATTTCTACTTTTGCCCTACCTTGTTTTGCACATATATCGTTTATTACTACTTTTTTAAATGTAACGTCCTTAAACTGGTAGGTCATAACGGAGTTTGAATGCAATGGCGTTAAATAATGCTCAAATGAGCTCGGGTCGCGTAACTTGACATGCGTCTTCTCAGGATAAGCAGAAACCACGAAAGTAAACTTATTCAGAATTTGAGACAGACACGTTACCACCACACCACAGAAGGGATACTGTTTCTTTTCTTAATCATAAAATGTTTTTAATGTAAGTCATGGGTGATATTTTAGTCATTTTTTCAGTAAAACAGGTTTTCTGTCTGACTCAGTCCTGTAGGCTTATCGACTTTATAGACGATTTTAAGTTAGTGTGTTTGTAAATTTTGAACAAAATTGGATAAGATTAAATAAATTAAGTCTGTATTTCATAATAATATAAATTCCAAGCTTTCCGATGACATCATTTTGTCACTTAAAGTTTTTAAAGCTGTAAGTGGACAGACGTATTTCTTAATGGACCCTTTTTAGCATTTTTCCATATAAAAATGCTTCTCAGGGTGCAATCTTTACTAAGTTGTTTCACACTATTTGTACAGCATTTAAAAAGTGAATTAAAGAAAATGACAGTGCAAGTTTTAAAAATAATGCTCCAATTCTTAAAATTATTTATCACCTTTTGAAAAAACAACATATTTGGAAACTACAAAAAGTAGTAACTTTTTACAATAATTAGTCATTAATAGAAAAAAACCTGAAACAAAAATCATTTTGAAAATCCATTTACTGTAAACGGGGGCTTTTATATAAATAAAAATGCATTGTGCGGAGCATTTTATTAGAGAATTGATTTTACATAATACAATTTTAATATGCAAATAGCCTTGCAAGAATTTTTAATTTTGAGACGTGTCAAAATTACATTATAACCACTAAAACGATTAAAGTCAGCTTTAAAGTTAGTTTTTTTTTTAATTGTTTCATTTGTATAGACCCCTTTAACTTCAGTGATCATATCATAACTCGTATTGCTATAGGTTTTGGGACATTAGGTATATCACTAAACACACGCACATTCACTCTCACACGCATACTTCCAGACTCAGTGTGGCAAAGGGAATAATACTGGTTAAAGAAAAATTCCCTGCCCCAGCCGGAAACCGAACCCGGGACCACCGGGTGAGAAGTCAGCTCGCTGTCCGCTCGACCACGGAGGCGTTAAAGTTAGTTTCGTTTCCTGACAGAATTGAATCTTACATAACGTAGCAATGCTGAAGGGATTCCTGGCATTAGCTTCACCTACACTGGACTATAACCCATAAGCTATAACAGCCCACCTAAGTGGTACATACGTATTTTGCTCCCATATAAGCCTGTTTGCTGTATTTAGCTGTTGCTGTTATCGATTTATTTGCAAGAAACGTTTCAGGTACCCATCACTTGCTGTTCTCATTACCCTGCTGTCATAAACTTAAGTCAGTAAAAGGACCCCCTTGTAAGTCATGTAAGGGTGGGCTCAGAAATTGTTGCCATCTGAGTCTAGTCAGCACGATATTGATTTTCACGTCAGGCCTTCTCGTGACATGTGTACTCAACGTGTTCTGCAAAGTGGCGAAATATACGCTACATGTATCACCTCTAAGCAATAGCGCCTTACCTTCGAGTAAGAGCTGGAGTAGAGGTTTCAACATCCAAAATTGCTTTTAAATTTTAAAATAAAATGTGATTGTTATAAATCTTGACTTTCTCTATCCGCTCTTCAACAAACCATTCTTAAACAAATTTGATGTTTTACACTCTCTCTCTCTTACGGGTTAGCAGTTAACAAAACTCGGGAAAATTCATCCAGAATGAAGAGGTCTTCAGAGGCTACTCCCAGAAAATTCAATATATAAATTTTATTTGGCATGTAAATATCTATTATACGGGATTTTAATCAAAATTGTTAATGCCATTTTTTAGAAATTTAAAATATTCGAAATTTTTTCCATGTAATTAGTTTGTGGTGGGGATATTTTCCTGAAAATCTTCGTGTCGCATCCTTGGAAGATACTAAACCTAAAAACCAAGTTTAGTCTTAAACGGTATTTTCGTTGGTGAGCTATGCCGTCCACAAACACACACACACACACATACAGACAGACAGACAGACCTACACACACGGGCCTTGTTCTAAAAATGTTTTTTTCGGACTCGTACATATAGTATTTCCAGTGAAATCTCGACATCGAACTTTTGGGTGGAATACAATACCTTCTCTACCCACTATGTACATTGTACATGCAGGCTAGAGAAAGTAAAAATGTAATACGTTCCATTTACATAACTTTATCACTCTCATCTGCAAAGGGACTATTTTTACAAAGAATATTCTTCTATCTACTTCATGCTAATCGAGATAAAACATTAGTAGAACTGTTCTTATTACTTGCTTCCTTATAAGTAGAATACCATAGGCTAAATTGGTAGTTAAATCCTTTAAGAGCTGCCACTATGCACCGACTTTGAAATTTGCCTATCTTTGCATGGCCTGGAATAAAATAAAATAAAAGAATGCAACTTACTGCTTGAGAAAACTATTTTAAAATCCATACCAATAACAAGGAATATTTCGGAAATAGTTAACTCCACAAGAAACTGTACCTACCTATATGACAAAAACTGTATATTAACCAGATCTACAATTTTGGTGTAGTAAGGTTTTGTTTTTCTCTTACGTTTTCTGGCTATGTAAAATTCCTCTTGAATGAAGAGGCCTTAAGGGGCTATTCCCAGGAAATTCAAGATATACACATCATTTTCGTTGCAAAATCTTGAAAATAATGTATAATTTTAATTAAAAAAATCGTTAGAACCAATTCTGAGAAAATCGAAAAGTTTGAAAAGTGTTCTATGTAAAAGGTAGGGATGGAGGAATTTTGCTGAAAATCTTCAAGTGCATCCTTGGAAGATACTAAACTTAAATACCAAGTTTGGTGCTTAAGTGACTTTTCGTTTATGAGTAGTGCTGTTCGTTCACTAGCACACACACAGACACACATGCGCGCGGACCTTTTTCTATTTTTGAGGCCGAAGGAAGATTCAGTGATCTCAAACATGTGATTGAATAATATTTGTAGTATTTGGAGGGAGAAAATAAAATTTAATAATGTTAACGCCTTATTTTATTTGTTTTCCATCCATAATAAAGATCATACTAATTTTAATTATCACTAAACATTTCCGAACTTGATGCTAAGGAATAAACATGATATTCAATGACGTATAACTACATAAATCACCTTGTAATTGGGCCTCTATTTGGAACTTTTGCGTTTTGAAATGTTATTTTTAATGAACAAACAACATCTTAAACATTATTTATCGAGCGAGGTGGCACCTTGGAAACATGTGCGACTCGTATTCGGAGGGTCACGGGTTCGATCCTCGGCTACCAGCATTGTGACTCATGAGTTTCTAGTGGCGTCAATCAACCTTTTACTTTAATTGTTCCTGAGTATTTTATGGGCAATGTTCAGAAATCTAAAGTTTGATTAGGATTTGTATGGTTTATTTGTACTTAACTACCACCCATCTAGCGCGATTTCCTTTCCCTTATTTCCCCTTCTTTACGTTTCCTTCTCAACTTTCAAATCTATGGTAATGCGAGCAGATGGCGTGGATTCATGCTCAATGGAAAGATTACTTCCCGTATCCACTAGCAGATTGGGAGGTCCACAAGTGGGCCCGAAGATGAAACGAGCCGTCGCCTTGGAAACGTCAGGGACCGCTGCGCATCTCATCATGGCCTGACTGCCAGTGGCCTATAGCCTCCTCGTACCTTTAGTTCATCTCTTTCTGAAGCTATAATATATCTGCGTATGTCGCAATGCGTGAAATGTCCCCTTCCTTGTCTGCCCTTTGCCCTTTACCTTTTATTCATTATTCCTTATTCAATTATTTTAACAGCAAATGTTTATCTTGAAATACATTTGACAAACGTCTGCTCAAAATCGCTTTAGCAGTTCCAAAAGCCTCGACCATAAAAATCCTTTATTTCTTCCCTCCGCCGGTGCAATCAAACAACATGAATAATAAGAGTAAGCAGACGGTGGAGGGGTGGAAAGCTGGAAAAATGTTGATGAACACGTGTCAAAGACAACACAATTAGAAATAGTTTGTACAAAGACCCTTTGCTTTTCATTGGAAGCGATGGTAATGGCGGAAGAGAATTTCAACACACGAGCAAACAAATTTCCCTCTCATTGAATTTACGTGCTTGTAAGGGCTCGCAGACAATGGTTTATTTGCTTACACATTTATGTATATACACACGTGCGGACATGGGAACACCTTTCCGGAACCTGCGGAATGGAGGCGTGGTACATTTTTAAAGCTCATTTCTATCCACTTTGCTCGGCTCTCTCCCCATTTCTTTTGTACAAAGACTCAAGCGTAACCAAAACATCGATTTGCTCTCCAAATAATATTACCTTCATCAGACGCATCCCTGGTTGAGCCAAATTGCTGCCTTAATATCTCAGAAAATCCATTTTGAATGTCGTTACGCTCATGGCTTCAGGAAATAATTTTTTTTCTGTAAAAAGTGCCCATATTAAAGGAGTATCTGCCAATAGGATGACTCCAATCTGGTAATAGGCAGTGTTGTGGGAAATTAAGACGCGATGTCTGAAATAATACTGGTGAATAAAAGAGAAGTTAAAAGATTTAGCTGATGCTATGGCCCCAATATTCTAATGAATCTTTTTATCATTTTCATGCAAATCACATAAAATTCTTCACGAAAAGTCTAAAGGAGTCAAACTTTGATGCTTATCATGTGAATTTTGCAGCATTATTCTAAATACGTATATCTACACCGATATAAAGAACAATTGCTAGTCATACCCTATACTGTAACAAAGGATCGGAGTTTTTAGACAGTATATATCATTAAAATAAGCAGACAAATAAATGGCTAAAATGCACAAAAAACAGAACATAAAAAAACTTACGCTGTAAATATTTAGTTGCTAGAAATTGAAATTTTCGAGACGATGTTGTTTTTTCTATTGGAAGCAAATACTTCTTCCTAGTAACTTTCTTAACTGTATTTTTGTGTCGGTTGTAATGTTAAATTGAGACATGAAATATTCATTCTTTATAATTCACCAACTGCTCACACATTTTACACAGAAATATTTTACCGCAAGTAGATCCGAAAGTAATAATTTCTCTTTCCAATTTACTGAGTTAAGAAGCACAATTTCGCATATTACTAGCCACCTGAAACAATGTCGCAATGAAAATAGAAACAAAATATGTATGTACACTAAATATGGTGCATTGTGCAAAAAAATAAAAATGTGGTATGTGTTCCATTTACATGCCTTTCTCTACATCTCTGTAACAAATTATTGTTAAAAGTTTCTACATCATGCTAATGGAGATTAACATAGAAGGGAAATAAGGGAATGAAGTAGACTAAAGTGATAGTCAAACCTTTTAGAAGCTGGTTGTTATGTGATTGAAATTCGTTTCTTTGCAAGGCCATGATTTCAGAGACTCCCGTATGAAGAAAGTCAAGTATTTTAAAACTAAACCCAATAACAAGGGATGTCTCGAAATGGCCAACTCCACGAAAATTGCATAGATAAATTGTGTGTTTTAATGAGATCTACATTTTTATATGTATAGCAACTCTTTTCCTGTGTCTTACGGTTTACCAGTTGCACAAAAGTCATCCAGAATGTAGAGGTATTCAGAAGCTATTCTCAGAGTATTCAAGATATAGCTTTATTGGTCAAATAAAATCTTTAATACACTGTACTTTAGTTAAAATTGTTACCGCCATTTTTGAGAAAATCAAACATTTCTAAATTTTTTTCATGTGAAGGGTAGTTTGGGATGAAGGGATTTTTCTCAAAATCGCCATGTCACATCCTTGGAAGATACTGAACTTAAATGCCAAGTTTGGTATTTTACTGACTTTTTCTTTTTCAGTTATCGTGTTCATAGTCACACGGGCACATTGTCACACACCACACACAGACACAAACACGGATCATTTTCTAATTTTTTTTTCTGGATACCTACAGGGGATCCTAAAAAGTGTATTTTCAGTGAAATCTTGACATCGAATTAATGGGTGGAACACAAATACCTTCTCTGCATACTATGTACTTAACATAGTACGTGTGGAAAAAAAGTAATAGAAATTTTTGACCTAAACCATTAAAAAAGGCACTTCTGTAGCCCCTTAATATATAATGATAATAGTTGACATTATTATTACTATTATTTTTGTTATTATTGTTTTTGTTATTGTTATTGCCGTTGCTGTTATTTTTGTCATTGAGTTATTTTTGTTACGGCTACCAATTACCACCAAAGCTATAAAAATATTTATATGTTCATATCGAAATTAAGAGTACTAATACAGAAGATATAACAGAGCATTTAGTGTACGAATCATGAACCTACAATAAGTGTATTAATCTATGAATGTACGAAGGATTACGTATTTCAAAGTCATACTGCTTCACTATATTACCGCGCAGTTGGTCACGTAGTGCACAGCATGTGATTCGCAGGAGCATCGAGTAAATTTGGTCTCTGCGCTTTACTCAATGAGCATTGAGTTGGTGACGCCTGGTGTAAATCGTGGAATTCAGCATCAGTGAAACCATTGGGGAAACCCTTCTCTAAAGAAAGAATTGCGAGAAGCAAGGGCTTGCTTGCATTTTTGCTCGTTAACATCAGCGTTATCCCTGGAGATGTGTGTACCCAGAAATAGACGAGATGTGGTGACCCAGGCTGTCATTAAACTGTTCTCCCAGCGGCGACAAAAGTGGGCTCCTCATTTAGAAGCCATCCATCTTCTGATGCTGCATCGCCACCTTCGTTTTAATTATTTTAATGGATTATAGGCACCCATCAACAACCGCGAAATGTTCACATTATTCTCTGGAAACCAACGTGAAGATGATTGTGCCTTTATAAAACAAGGATGTAACAAGCTACAAGAAACTGAAGAATTGCTAATTTAGTTTAAAATCTTACCCATAGGATTATCCTATATATGGCCGGAAATGAAAACACAATGTAAGACATAAACTAACCTCGGAACCCATAAGGTATAATATATTTGATAACTTAACGTCCTGATTGGTCATTTCGGACGATGAATGAAATCGGTGAAATGCTGCTCAAATGATCTCGAAGTTCATATAGCTTAAACTTAGTCGACTGGTCTTATCATCTGACAACATTGCAAACCACCTTTTTGACCCAAATGAGAGAAACTATTCGTTGCTCTCATTATCATGGTAGCTCAGAGGTAGAGGCACAGTACGTAGAACCGATGACCGCAGTTTGAGTCTTGGCCGCCACACTATTTTTTTTCAAATCTATTCAATCTTTACAATTTCTAAAGTTTCATGGTGTGTTGAACCAACAGAATCAATATAGCTCTCTCTGTCTCTCTCTCTCTGTCTCTCTCTCTCTCTCTCTCCCCTCTCTCTCTATCTCTCTGTGCCTCTCTCTCAAAACACAAGTAATAATTTTAATGAGGTTCCTGCCTTCTATTGCGAGTTATGTCTTCAAAACTCAAAAACGTTTAAAAAATTAATTTGACAGTATAATATCGAGAATTACAACGCCCAATACAGCAACTCATATGCACGAATAATCTATCCACTATGCCACCACACACTTATTTTGAGCCTGGGCCTCCACTAACGGTTTTTTAATCTAAGGAATTTCGGGTTCGTTAGTTCGCGAGTTCGCCACTAGGAGCGCATAGGATCAGTCCTCTCCCATAGAAGGACGAAATCACGATTTTCCGATGTGAAACTGACAGAATTGAGCCCAGCACTTTTTTTCAAGGTATGAGGTTTTTAGGTGCAAATAAACATATTGGACCAACGGCTTTACTTTCCTCCAAAGGAACCCATAGAATATCAAAGCATTCAGTCGGAGGGCACTCGGCACCGAAATTGAGATTATTGACCTACGCCCCACGAGCGAGAGCCCCGGGTCGGCCGGAACCAGGAGCGATGGCACAGTCAGTTTCCAGTTTGAAGGACTCTGACAGCCGTACAGGTATACTGGGGCCCCCGCCCCATATAGGAGTCCAACGCCCCCACCAGGACTAGTCTTCATGCTTGCAACTAGCCGAAATCGAGAGTCTGAGATAGTCATTTTCATCATCCATTTTCCTTGCCACGCCACACCGAGCACCATCCGACACTTCCAACGCTGAACGAACCCATCAGGATGAAAGATGAATAGATTGATAATGAAATCGACATGGAGAGACAGAAAAATTCTACAAATGAAAGAAACCTTCCCAGCATTCGTCTGGCGACCCGGGAAACCCCCTGAAAAATTATGGTCTGGTGGGCCGCCCACAGGATGCGAACCCGCGACCTCCCGAATGCAGGCCACAGACGAAACCAGCTTAGCCAACCTACTTAGTAAGCAACCCATGCTGAGGATTTTTTTATGTCCGAAGAAAAGAAAAAATAAAAATAAAAGGAAATCCATCGCCCTCCAACGGGTTTGAACCCGCAAACGTTGTAACTAACTCCATGGCGCGACAGTTCACAAGAGAGTGTCCACAATGCCATTTTGCTATTCCCTTAACTTAACTTCCTTCTGCTTATAAAGAAATGCGTAATAAGAACATTAAGCTAAAGCTTATGTCAATAAGTATGGAGTAGAAAGAAAATTATCCTTTGTAAGAAATTTGTTTATAGAATATGTAGAGAAAGCCATGTAAATGGAACACATCAGATTTTTAAATGACTTAGGGCACAGTCTAGTACTACAGCCATAAGATAGAGCTACTTACCGCCAAGGTGCCCGTTCTCGTAGCCAGGGTATTCGCCATTGTCGAGGCGATGCTTCTTCAGCTGATGGTGGTGATGACTCAGGTGAGATGCGGCGATGGACAGGCCGACGGTGGCTCGTTTCGGTGGTCTCCCAGGCCTGGAGCTGCGGAGTAGCAGAGAGTTACTGTGGTTAGAGGAACGCGAGTTAGTAGACGGGATCGCGGGACAAGGAAAAACACACATGGTCACACGAGGCCTAAACGTATCCTATCTAGCAGCCATGCCCTGAGGTTTTCGGGGATTTACAAGGGTAATTTCACAAGTCATGGCAACTATTTTATATATCCCCAATAACCGCTTATGCGATTAATGCAATATATTATATATTTGAAAACATGGTGTACACATTACGGGATGCCATCACCAGATGACGTCTGAGTGCTTTTGACACATGCAAACTTTAGGATCCTAGTGACTGAGTTCCAAGATGGCTGTCACTAAAGTTCAACAACGAGCTTACGTAAAAATTGCATTACTGCGTGGCATGTGAGTGGAAGCCCTGAGGGACTATTTTGAAGGTCGTTAGCTCGTAAGATTATTACACGTGCTACGCTAATTTTTTTGGGAATATGTAATATGAATAAAACAATGCTTACTATTTGCGCATCTCTCAAAGTACCACACCCATAGCCCCTTGTACATGGACCTCAATTTAGCACCAACATTGCGAAGAACATTCAAACGACTTTTAATCGTATATCCTAAGTTTATTGACTGATATAAAGCAGTTGCCATGACTTCTGAAATGACCCTCGTATTTCATTCAGGTTCGATTTAATTATGTAATCAACATTGGAAACCAACTTTTTTTTAATTCTTCAGGGCAACTAGGGGTATAAATTTAATTTTTGATATCTTATTCTTAGTAAAATTCAGTAAAATATTGGTATTAACTACCAAAAGATATTCTATTCAGCAGCCCAAAATTTTGAGTATAAGCTTAATTATTCAAATATGGATAGTTAAATTACCATTATCATATTTTTAGCGAGGTTTTCATAACTTGAGCAAGCTTGAACTACAGGATGGGTCGCATATTTTATTGAAATGAAATGACATTTACAAGATGGCCCAACTGCCCCGTATTGGAACCAGTGTAAGATTTCCTTTGGTGCATTAAAAGAGTTGCAGAGCTCAACGGGGTTATTTCAAGTTAAAACCTTCCAGTAGAGAACTAGCATGGGTTATCTTTGTTTTACAGCTTTCAAAGAGCGCGACCCACTCACGTCTCTGCTGATATGCAAGAGGGGTAAAACGAAGGTGTCAGCTACTTTTCCACAACCAATTTAACTTGAAGTAGCCCCCTTAATTTCTACAACTCTTTTAACGCACGAAGGGATATCTGCACACGTCAAATACGGAGCAATTGCGCTACCTAGTCTACTTCAATTTTAGAGTCAGGACGAAGGACAAGAACTATCAGAAAACAAAGAGGAAATTAATAATTACAAAGTACTTAAGTTGCCAAAAGATTATAAAAGTAAATAAGAGCACTGTTTATATAAGTTGTAAGTTTTTCCTCTTAAAAATATGTTACAATTTTTATTTTCTCTACACAATTTTGTCTTTCTTCTCAAATTGATGTGTCATTAGCACTGCTTACTTCAACATGTCATGCTTTTTAATTTTGCAATATAAAATAGCAACACATGCTTTTCTAAACAAAATAGTATAAATAATGTAATTAATTTTTGCCTCACAACACCTGCTCATATGATATTTGCTAAGATATTTATGTTCTCATAGTTGAATAATTGCTAAGCTGAATTATGTGAGCTGCTGTAAGGATACACGCTGGAATATCAAGTTTGAAGATATCATCCGTAAATCAAACAGCTAAAGTATTGCTATGATTATTAGTTTTCAATTTAAAATGTGACCATGCTCTTTTAGAGAGGTGGGGGACATGGTTCAGGAGGGTCTACTAGGTGAGCTACTCAAGAGACATACGGACCTATAGGTTCAGGTACAAGTTTGGAAGAGGTTAGTATACTCAACGCTCCAGAAACAAAGAGGAATAAATAATCCAGTGCTCTTAAAATATATTGTCCTATTTTATATGTCTAAATTTATATTTAGAGCTTTCTCATGGCATTAAAGCAATGTTGATAAATTTACCTAAACGTAAAATATGTAGAACTTGATTAAAACTTTTATTTGCAATAAACAGCTAACGCACTGGAATAAAATTACTCTTTATTTCGCTTATTTATGTAACACAAAAGCTGATTTCAAAAGAAATAAAAACTTTCATGAGCAATAATATAAGGATTACTATGCATGTATTATACCTACCTCTCAACAAAGTGAATAGGCGTATTGGGAAATGTGCGTAAAAGCATGACGTTTGCATATTCGTAAGTTGAGGAAGAGAATGTCACCTGAATAAGGTAGCTAGAACTCTTATAATCAAGTCTTATTGAAAGTAAAGTTATATTCATTGCCAGGTGATATAATAATAATAATAATAATAAAAATAATAATGTATATATTTAAAAGAATTGCTGATGGTTATTGAAAAAAATAATGGGTTATTGGAAAAAGAAGCTGAAAGTCTTCTAATTTATATTGGAATATATAATGTTGATCTCCCGTTGAAAGTTCAACGCAAATGTTGAAAATATATTTGATATTACGCCTTTGTCGCTTGAATAAATGTGCTCCTAAGGAATTATTTACTTAGACAGTTGTATAATAATTGGCACGAATTATAGTTATAGAAGATCTTAGACACTAAATAAGAAAAAGATGGAGACTAATTTAGTTGTTCTTTTTATCTCTCTCCCTCCTCTCTCGCCCTATCTGTCTCTCTTTTTATACCACGTATGTACAAATGTACTCAATAAATAGAGAATGTATTGTGTTTCACCCAAAAATTCAATGCTAAGATTCCATTGGTAATGCATGCTTTGAAGATATATGCAAAGGCATATATGTGTGTGTGTCTGTAAACAGCACAACTCAAACACGAAAATCGGTTAGATACCAAACTTGGAGCTGTACCAAATTTGCTAAGCTTAGTATATTTCAAGGATCAAGAATATTTTCAGGAGAATCACCCATCCCAAAGTTTTCGATTTGCTCAAAAATGGCTGTAACGAATTTTATTAAAATAGCATATATTAAAGAAGTAAAATAAATATGCAAAATAAAATGCCTATCCTAAATTTTCTGGGAATAGCCTTTGAAGTGCTCTTTATTCTGCAGGAATTTTATACAACCATAAGAGGTGGACTACACCAAGAATGTAGATTTCGTTTAAACTCACAATGTACGTCTAATACAGTTTTGTAGAGAACACCATTTTCAATTTTTTTCTTATTATTTAAAGTATTTAGTTGTTTAAATGTTAAAATATTTATACTTTTCTCAAACTGAAATTCGATATTCGTTTTTGTTTTGTTTTACTCGAAGCCCTGCAAATATAATTGAATTTCAATGTTATCGTATAGTGAAAGATTTTAACAGATTTCACTATCGATTTAGGTAGTGTATGTTCTTTCTACTTACAAGGAGCTAAGTAATAAAACCATTTTTGTTAATGCTTGACTCGATCAGTATGAATTAGATATAAGCTGCATACTTCGCGGGAATAAAGAATGCCAGTTATATTTGATGATCTCTGCCAACCAGAAATTACATCCATTAACTACCCTAACAGAATTCAGTCATTCCAACACTGTTTAAAATGGGTTTTGGGACTAAAGGAAGCTGTAGATGGCAAAATAATAGCAATTGTAACTATTAATCAACATATATTGTAATCATCGTGGATTTGTAGAGTTTAACTACATAAAATAGAATTGCAAC
This sequence comes from Hymenopus coronatus, assembly GCA_030762935.1. Lineage (NCBI taxonomy): Eukaryota > Metazoa > Arthropoda > Insecta > Mantodea > Hymenopodidae > Hymenopus > Hymenopus coronatus. The sequence continues at coordinate 80,787,765 of CM060888.1, read as the reverse complement.
AAATATCTAAGCATTCACTTGTTCTAATGTATCAGGAATATAAGTGAATTGTGTAGACAAATAGAATATATTATTCTGGTTGAATATTTGTTGTTGTAATACACAAAGCAGTTTATAATTAATATTGTTATTGTTACGATGTCAAAATGAGCAACTGGATTAGATATTGCTATTTCAATGAATAGCTAAAGAAAAGAAGATGGAGAACAGGTGTAAAAACTACCACCACCAAACTGGGTGCTGTTCCGGAAGCAAGTAGGTGTAGCTGTGTAACAAAGTTCGGGGGAGCGGGCGCGTTCTATCGGTAAGAAATTTATTTCCCCTTATGATTTTTCTCCCCATCGCCTTGTTTCCAGCAACATTTCTATTTTGACACTAATGGCTGTCCGCTATTTTGTGGCGAGGAGTGAGAGAAGGGGAAGGAACGGATGTAATCCTCCCCAATGCATCTTCCCACCCCATTTACCGGACGATTGTCTTCATTTCGCGTTTCCCTCTGACCGGGCGTAACACCTTCAAGAGAGCGGTAAATAACTGCTAAATCCTGGAGGCAACTCGCAACACCGCAGTGATACATAGCCTCATATCGAGGAGCAGGCTTTCCCTGATTCATAACCCTCCCTCACAGTTTTACTACTTGCTTTGGGGCGATACCCACAATCATTTCCAAAGAATGAGAAAAGCGCAGTCGCCTGATGGGCTAGACAGCCAGTACTCTCCGAATGCTATACATACCAGCGAGAAAACTTGTCTGCTACTTTTTGAGCCCTTCTTTAGTCAAATCTACTATAATAAATTCCACAAAATGGCTATTACCAAAAAAATAATCAAATAGATTTAATAATACTGAATATGTATTAATGTATTACTTTCTCTACAATGTATAGCAGGGAAAGTATTGTATTCCACCCAAAAATTCGTTGACAGATTTCAGTGAAAATTTTGAATTCAACCCACCTTTAGCTATCCTATATTTGAAACATTTTTTTTAAACATTTTCATTTGCTCAAAGCGATTCTAATGACTTTGATCAAAATACCCTACGTTTAAGATATTTTCACGACAAAAAAAAATGTGTATCTCTTGAATTTTATGAGAATAATTTGTGCGATCCTCTTTATTTGGAATGAAATTTATAAAATCTTGATACAAAACCGGTTTCGTAGAGCAGTTGCTCCTTGCGTCTACAGGTAAATATGCAGAAAACTTCAGCCTTTACATCCACCACATACACCCTTGTGTTTATAAGGAATCTATAATGCAGCCATTTCTTCAAAGGTTTATCTCATTAAAATGTATGAATAGAAGAAATAAAGTTTCTTAAGAGTGATTTGTAATCTCCTTATAAGCATTGAGGTTTGAGAAAGCCATCACATTTTTTAATAGAGCTCACAAATGAACTTTCTGCAAAACCTAATAAAGGGCAAAGCTCATTTTCACTGCATAAATATTACAATTAATAGCTTTTGGATAAAATTTACATATACACATATTTATATATATATGTATATATATTTATTTAAATTAGGTATATCTAAACTTTAAACAGAGATGAAGATATAAGGTATGTATTGTTAGGAAATACCTATTACGATAACTAATAGTTGGAACCTGTTTTCTTTTTGTGGCCAGAAATCTTAGCTTTTACTCGTCCCCTCTTCCTTGTTGCATTAGCTCGGAATTGCCTCTCACTTCTCTGCGAGTTCTGAGACGCGCAGACTAAATTGATCATAACTGGCGCGAAAAGGAAGGGGACAGTTGCCATTTAGGCTTGTTCGTTTGTACCAAGAGCCTGCTATCGTATAGAAGGAGATGGCGCTTTCAGTTTAGGGATTCCTTTCCTTTTACTTATGTACTCTCTCGCCCTGGAGGTGGCTTTGAGTTAGTCAGGATTGCACTAAGATCCATCAAGGATGTCCAAAATCACTGCCTTCGTGTAGAAGGAGATAACGCTCTTAGATTAAGGCAGGCCTGGGGAACTTGCTCTCATAAACATTGCTAACTCTTCTGTATTGTCTCCTCTAGCTGAGCACATGACGAATAACAACAGCACGGTTTCATTGAGGATAGCACATGAGAATGATATATACAAATTTCACGTTGAGTGGGCAACCGATTATTTCTGCGTTCAAAATGTTTGTGTTACGAACAGTTGTGCTACGTAAAAATTGTAACATCAGACGATACTATAATTCTGCACAAGCTAATAAGCACGGAAAGCTAAACTTTGAGGTCTGATTATATTATAAAATATTGGTTATGCTAACAGTGATAATGCTTCTGTTTAAATGATGATACCTCTATTAATGCTGGGTATCGCTGTGTCAACCATTAAGACCGTCAGACTGCGCCGTGGCAGAGTGGTTAGACCACTCGCCTCTCACCTAGACGGCACGGGTTCAATTCAAGCGACCTTATGTGAGATGTGTGGTGAACAAAGCGGCCCTGGGGCGAGTTTTCTCCGGTTTCCCCCGCCATTGCCTTCCACCGGTGCTCCATCTTTATTTCCTGTATCATCAGTGACATCACCTCCGGTGCGACAGTAGTAAAAGTGGGTGTTAAACACTACTAAAAAAAATTAAGCTTGACATCAATAAATTTGTAACGAGAAAAAGGTATCAGCGAAAAAAGAATTGTAAAGCCTCATTTGAGGAAGAAAGACTGCAAGAATATATTTTGGTATCCATCACTCGCCTTTAAAATTGTCAAGCTCCATCACTGCTGTACTTTACATGCCGAACAACACTCTTAATAACTACTCCTGGTAGTATTGGGAGACGTCATATTTCCCTTGCGTATATCAGCTACCAGGGGCTGGTTAAAGGGTTCCTTTCCTTATAAGTGCAGGGAGAGGGTGGAAGAAATTGAATCGATATTCAGATGTTTAAAACTGGATTTCTGTAAGTTGGTCTTGAGATTCAAATGACATTCCATAATCGCGAGAAGCAACTTAATAGAAATAAAAGAAAATAATTATTGAAATATTCAAACAATAAAAAAGGATGTATCGGAAATTACTGATACCATAAGAGTTATTTGAAATTAATAATATATTTTAAACAGATCTACACATTTTTTGCAGTCATTTTTGGTATTATTCTTATGTTTATTCATTACACAAAATTATTTTTGAATAAGGAGGACATTACACGTTATTCCCAGAAAATTCAAGCTATGCATCTCATTTTCCATGTAAATATCTTAAATTTTAAAGATATATTTGATTCAAACTAGCTAGAGATATTTATGAGAAAACAGAGAAACAAACACATGTATTTTGTGGTGAGAAAATCATCTTAAAAATCTTCGCATTGCATCTTTAAAAGATACTGCAGTTAAATGCCAAGTTTGATATTCATCCAACTTTCGTTTTGAGCTATGCTTTTCTCAGACAGACAGCAACACATATACACACACAAACACATTTAAACGCACGCATATGAAATAAGTCTCTGCACTTTAAGCATCTTGAGCCAGCAAACGAAATTATTCTGTGTGTGTAAATTAATAATCAGCATTTTTGTTTAGTCTTTTATAACCAGTGGCATATCAATTGAATTTTTAGGCGTATATAAATTATTGGAAAAAAATCTGATGTATTCCACTCACATGAATTCCTCTACATCTCTGCAACGAATTATTGTTAAAATGCTTATGCTAATATTTACTTCATCCAATCGAGAAAAAAGTAGCAGAAATACGCTTATTACTCGTTGCCTTACAAATAGAAGCAAAATAATGGAGCACCATAGGTTAAAGTGATAGTCAAATACTGGTTGCTATTTGTATGGGCAGCAGTTGACAAATTCCCGTATCAGAAAAGTATAAGTTTTTCAAGGCTGAAACCAAAAATAAGGAATATCTCAAAAACGATCAACTGCAGGAAAAAAAATGTATAAAACATAAATTGCGTGTTTTAATGTGCTTTACATTTTTTGTGTGGTAAGTTCTTGTCTATCTCTTACGGTTTAGCAGTTATGCAAACTTCTTCAAAATTCATTCAGAATAAAGTATTCTTCAGAGGCTATTCCCAGAAAATTTAAGATATATATTTTATTTGTAAATATCTTTAATTTACGATATGTGAATAAAAATTTTAGAGGCATTTTAAAAAATATCAACATTTTCGAAAAAGTGGGGGGATTTTCTTTGAAATCTTCGTGTTGCATCCTTGGAAGACACCAAACTTAAATACCAAGTTTGATATTCAACGGTCTTTTTATTTTTGAGCTATGCACACACACACAGACACAAACACACACGCACTTGTTTCTAAAATGCTTTTTTTTGGATTCAGGGGAACCCAAAACATGTATTTCCGGCGAAATCTCCGTATCGAATTTTTGGGTGCATTACAATACCTTCTGTGTACACTATGTGCTACACGAAGGGACACGAAGACACACTTCTCAAGCGGAAGTGGCGTGGCACCCCTGAAACTGGAGGAAACAGTTCCATTTCCCGAGGCCACTATGTTCCGTGCTGAAGATTGCTTCTCCACTCCTCTCCCGCAATTTGAGCAGTCATCACAGTAAAGACTGAGCACAGGTCAGTCTCGACTTCGTCTTTTATTCCCCCCACCCCTTTTTATAGCTCTAATATAAGAAATAGCTGGCCAAGAGTTTATATCATTCATTTCACATCCCTCGCTAGTTTTGTACTTTATACGTGTCGTGAAGACAGATTAAGTTCTGTCAGAAATCTTGATAAGTCTCTCCCGCGATATTCTTTACGATGCCTCTTCCCTGCAACGAGCTCCATTTTCTTTTCTGATTTCGCGCCTGGAGTTCATGACCCCATAGCGGACTGTCTTGATATACCTCGTAATTTTGGGCTTTTAATGCTCTTTGGTTCCAAACGCCACTACAGCTAGTTTTCAACGCTTTGGTTGATCATCATTATTATCTTCACGATCACCATCACGTGTCTATTTACCTATTTTGTTGTTTTGCTTAGAATCGTAGTAAATTAGTGCCTATAATTCCCTATTTTCATAGCGTGTTACTTTTCGTTACTTAAAACTATGATGGCTCCTTTTTCTTCTTTTTTGCAATGAAAATGTTTAACAAGGTTTTTATCTGGCCGCGCCGTGGCCGAGTGGTTAGATCACTCGCCTCTCACCTAGGCGGCCTGGGTTTGATCCCAAGCGACCGCATGTGAGATTTGTGGTGGACAAAACAGCGCTGGGCGGGTTTTCTCCGTACTCCGGTTTCCCCCGCCATCTCATGGCTTATTGCCTCAGAGCGCAATAGTGCACCGGTGGGTGCTCTATCATTCATGTATTATCAGTGTCACCGCCTGCGGTGCCATAAGTAGTTAAAGCCATAATTAGTTATTTTTAAGCTATGGACATGTATTTATTAAATGCGTGTATTAATGCGATGTTTACTTTAATATTCCAATTGATATTTTGCGCTTTGAGGCAATAAGCCATTGTTAATAAAATGCCTGAGGAAGTTGCTAAACCTTCCGACATTGCTTTTCCTCGCTAGTAGGTCGAACCAGATAACCGTGGTCTTTGGCGATTTTGGTGTTGGCATTCTGACGCGAAGAGGTCGTGGGTTCAAATTTGGCAGGTATTTTAGGTCTTATTTGTCCTAGATCAATATAAAATACTGACTACTTAGCACAATAAAGTGTATGGTAAATGGTGACCAGGAAAAAATCTATTGTCTTACGATCAATTTAACATTAATTCAACACTTGTTCATTAATACGATTTTTTTTTTCTTCTCGTTTTGTATTTTATTTTTTAATTTTCACGTGGACTGACCTAAAACCCCGGGCATATTGTTTTGCAAACGCAACATAAGCTTCTTACCAATAATACTTAACATGCTCAATAATAATTACAAAGCGGGTGTGTAAAATATAACAAAACAGAGACTTTTAATACAATATAATGTTTGCCATAAAACTTAATAGTAACTTAAGAGTGCGAATTTACAGTATACATAATGTTAATAGTTAAATAAGATAAAAGTGAAGTAAGTATATTTAATATATGTATACTCAGGGAACTTCCAAAATATATTTCCAGTGAAGTCAGTATCGAATCTTTTGGTGGAGAGCAATATTGTTTCTAGCTATTATGTGTAGAAGTACGTGCTCTAAGAGATAAAATATTTGTGTAAAAATTGAATAGACTTATTTGGTGTTTAGTAATCTATATGTGTGAATACGTGGTGGTGTTGTGAGTGCAAGTGTGTGTGTGTGTGTGTGTGTGTGTGTGTGTGTGTGTGTGTGTGAGATATAAGAGTGTTCTTTTATTGTTCTGTTGTTCTATTGTAGCGAGTGAGCGTGTGTACATGTTTATGTGTCTGTGTGTGTATTTCCAAAGTTGTAAAGATATATAAAATAGATATGTAGGTAATATTTTAAATTCAAGTATTTTTAGACAGCATGTATGGTTACCCGAGCCATGCGACTGTGACGCAAAGATTGTATTATTGTAATTTTAATAAATATTATGTGCGTGGTAGAGAAAGTAATAAATTAAAAACCACCACATTGAATTTTTATCTATTGTTGTAACTATTTTTGGTTATGAAGAATTTAATTGGGTAACGGACCTTGCATGTGCATGTGACAGTTCTCAATAAATAGAAAGGAGAGTTTATTAATTCATACAAATTATGATAATATATTACTCAGTATATCATAAATATCACTTTGTTGCCGATATCACTCATGTGAGCAAAAGCAGGTAAGAGTTTCACCTTAAGATTTATTACCTCCAGCTGAATCAGCTGTATGTACACGTAGTAAGTGCTTCCAGCAATATTTTGATTCGAGAAAACATTCTCAGGGGGCTCTATAAATCTTGGAAGCAAAATACGTGTTAAATAAAGTTTATTTATAGCCGAGCTGGAACCTAAGAGACGCATATTATAAACTCATAAAGGTTACGTAAAACAGAAGCATGAATTTGTTTCCAGGAATATGGAACGACTGGGGCATCTGTCTCAACTCGGAAAGTAATCCTGGGTATAAACAAACAACTGAGGCGCCAGTTTAAACTTAAATGCACAGACAAAAAACGGAACGAAGTGCTGGAATGTGTTACAGGCTCAGGGATCAGTTCAGATAATGTGATTTGACGACCGAGGGAGCATTTCTGAGCATCTATGTTAAGGTATGCACTGTGAAAATTCTAACTCTTACAGTTTTATTTAAATATTTTCAAAATGATGTCACATGCTGATCTATTATACTAAGTGTGTTTTAAATGTCATGCAGATATCCTTAAAAGTGTTTGAATAAATAAACTTAATAGTGAATTTATATTACATTTTAATTTAAATTTTGTTGTTCATAAATAAACAAATAATGATTTACTACTAATTTTAAGCCAATTATTCAAGTGTTTTAAACAACAGAAACATCGTTTTCTTTTAAAAAATAAAAATATTTACAATTATTTAAACATACATTTTCCACTTTTTAGTTATTTTAGAAAAGAAAATTTAAGACTTTGGTAGCAATTTATTCTTGGTCTTATGAATTCTATAATATTATGAACAATTTAAAAGTGTGACAAAATCATAAAAAAGCCAGTTTTCTTGTAAAGTTACTTTTCTCTGCGTATCTGCTGAAAATGTGAATATTTTTTGTTATTATGAAACTTTTTAATGCGCAAAAGTATAAGAAAAATTGAAGTGGTATTAAAAGGAAATATATGTAATTTCATTAGGTCTTGTGGTCGTGATTGCATAATGGCAAAGTACTGAGACTTTAAAGGAATTTGCAAACTTCAATTGAAGTTCAAATGTCAAAGAATTTTTGGACATAAAGGTATATTTTCTTTTAAAAGTTTAGATCAAATCACAGCTGTGATTCCCCTTAATATGAGAATATTTTTGACTATAGTGTACTTAATGAGAGGGAATGTGAAAACACATTGGCCTATGAATACGTATTTAATAACCTCTATAAAATTAGAAAACGTGATTAGCAGCCTACTTGTTTCCTAGGAAACAATTAAAATTCCTGTATGAGAAACAAAGCAGTCATGTGTTTTGGTTATGAGAGTTGTTTGTAACATGCCAAAATTAACTTTTTATGTAGGACATGCGGCTGTGAGTGTTACTATGCTATTAAAATCGCAAAGCTTAAAACAAGGGGGCAGGTACCAGCGTTTTATAGCTGTAGATTAGGGAGGAAATTTTGTAGTATTAAAGTTTGAACTCCCTGTCTCATTAATGATAAATTACATTGTTGATTAAAATACATAATTCCATAATTATAAATCTAAAGAAGTGGAAAAAGATAATGTTTCGATTTATACAGCACCAGTTCAATTATCAATCAAGTTTAATTATTTTAAACAAAATAAAGATATAAAAATCTTACCATAGAGAGTTTTCAGATTGAAAGTTTACTAGGACTGAGTGATTAAATTAAAAACTTTTAATCTATATTCATTAACACTATTCTAAAATCGTATAAATATTATTATATCACTATATTAATATCCATATATATACTACCATTATTGCTCTAAAATATACACAAAAAGACGCCAAGTATTGTTTGAAAAGAGGTCACCAAATGGTCACGTATTGTGCTATTATTGCCAACTGTTAAATTGCGAATGAATTTTTAACTGCTGTTACAGCTACATTATCAATAAAATACATTTTTAAAACTATTCATAGAAAATCCTTGGTACTCTAAAAGAGAATCCCTGCGATGTTATGGTTCTGGCCAATTAATTATCCAAATGTGATATTTAAATAAATCTGTGAGGCAATTACTCCCCACAATTTAAAACGTAATTTTCTTTTAATACTATGGTTCTCTAAGTTTTGCTACCTTAAGATGTTCATTTTGCAATTTTTACCAAATATATCTACAGTTTAAAGGGTATTTTTTAAAAATATAATCTTTCCTAAACATCAAAAATGGTTTTGGGTTAAACGTTTTAAAATTTTAAGAAATAATTCAATTTAGAAAAGTCTCTTTCTTTTTCTTCTGCCTTTCACAGATTAAGTCTATCCACTTATACTGCACTCAGTTCCATTTTTAACTGGTCGTCCTGAGTCCTCCTTTCCTCTGGCTTTTATTGTAAGGCCATATTTGGATTCCTTGTTTCTTCCATTCGTTCCAGATGTTCCTTATATTTACTTTCTCTATACGTACTATGTACATAGTGCATAGAGAAGGTATGGCATTGTACCCAAAATTTGATAACGAGATTTCACCGGAAATACATGTTTTGAGACTACCTGAATCAAAAAAAAAAGAAGCATTTTTAGAAAAATGTCCGTGTGTCTGTCTGTGTGTGTCTTTGGGCAGTATAAATCACAAACGAAAAGACCTTTAAATACCAAACTTGGTACTTAAGTTCAGTATCTTCCAAGGATGCAACACGAAGATTTTCAAGAAAATCCCTCCACCCCAATTACCCTTCACATTGAAACATTTTGAAAATTTTGATTTTCTAAAAAATGGCTCTAACAATTTTGATTAAAATATCGTATATTAAAGATATATACCTGACAAATAATATGTATATCTTGAATTTTCTGGGAATAGCCCCTTATTCTGGATGAATTTTACGGAATTTTGTGTAACTGGTAAACCGTAGGAGATGGACAAAAAATTAGTAAATAAAAATGTAGAGTGCATTAAAACACACAACTTATGTTATATACATTTTTTTCGTGGAGTTGATCGTTTTTACTTTCTCCATACGCAATATGTACATAGTGTATAGAAAAAGTATTGCACTCCACCAAAAATTCGATACCGAGATTTCATCGGAAATATATGTTTTAGGGTCCCCAATATTCAAAAAAAGCATTTTCACAAAAAGGTCCGTGTATGTGTGTGTGTGTGTGTGTGTGTGTCTGTGTGTCTGTGAACACGATAACTCAAAAACGAAAAGACTGTAAAATACCAGACTTGGTATTTAAGTTAAGTATCTTCCAGGGATGCGACACGAAGATTTTGAGAAAAATACCCCCACCCTCAACTACCCTTTACATGGAAATTTTTTCGAAAATTTTGATTTTCTCAAAAATTGCTCTAACGATTTTGATTAAAATTTCGGATATTAAATATATTTACCTGACAAATAAAATGTATATCTTGAATTTTCTGGGAATAGCCTCTGAAGAGTAGTTTATTCTGGATGAATTTTACTAAATTTTGAATAACTGCTAAACCGTAAGAGATGGACAAAAACTTGTTACATAAAAAATGTAGAGCACATTAAAACACACAATTTATTTCTATACATTTTTTCGTGGAGTTCGTCGTTTTTATGACATTCCTTATTTTTGGTTTCTGCTATGAAAAACGTATACTTTTCTCATACAGGAACTTGTCAACTCCTATCCAAATAGACAAAGGAACTTCATTGACATAGCAACCAGCTTCTGACTATCACTTTAACCTACAGTTGTCCCTTATTTTGCTTCTACTTACAAGGAAGCGAGTAATTAGACTATTTCTGCTATTTTTTTCTGATTAGCATAATGTAAATAAAAGTACAAGCTTTTTAAGAATAATTTGTTGCAGGGATATGGAGAAAGTCATGTGAATGGTACACATCAGATTTTTTAGATATTTCTTGTTTTGTTTTCAGCCTTCAAAAACTTAACGGTCCATACAAACAAAGGAACTTCTGTCACGTAGCAACCAGCTTTTGACCATCACTTTAACCTATGATACTCCCTTTTTTTCGTTTCTACTTACATGGAGGCAAGTAATAAGTCTATTTTTGCTAATTTTTTCTCACTTAGCATGAAGTAAATAGAGCATAAGCTTTTTAACAATAATTTGTTGCAGAGATATTGAGAAAGTCATGTGAATGGAACATATGAGACTTTTTTATGATCTTCTATTTTATCATTTATTGTAACAATATTCAGTCTAATATTTTCATTAGAAATCCTGCCCAGCTCACTGCACCCTTTGATACTCATAGACATTTCATTTCAGTCGCCTGGACATGGGTCACATCGTTTCTCTTCATTACCGAGAATTAATTAAGCAACCCTCTAGTGTCCTACGTGATTATTCTTGGAGGAAGCATCCACGTCATCTTTCCGGCACCACTACTCCTCGCCAACGGAGAGAGCCCTAAAAGAATTGTGTTATCGTATCTGTCTATAAGCAGTGCGACAAGGACAGTGAATGAGCGCGACAGAGAACACTCCACATAGCTCGGCTTAGCATATCAACAATATCTCCTCTACGCCTCATTCCCCGGTGACTTTCTTTACTGTGGGAAACGTATGCATCATGGAACTTAGAGACGTTTATCAGAAGGAAGTGGAATAAAAGGGAAATGATGGGAAGGAAAACCATGAAGAACCCTAGGTCAGAGAGAGTGGTTGACGGGAATCAAGTCCGGGACCTCACACGTTACTCCGGAGCCAACAAGCTCAGTAGTGCAATCAAAGGGACACAGTTTCTAAAGCATTAAAGCTAGAATACAGACATTGCTGACAACAAAGCACGTTTTCTTATCAATTTGCATTCATATATGTCTTTTCATTCTGGATATATTAATTTATTCGTCTAAATTAGCTATCTACTTCAAAATCTATCTTCTAATGCAGATGTTCAATTACATGCACCATTTTTTTAAAATTACATTCCTTTATACATTTTTGATAAACTTTCTAGCATAACTTTTCTTATAGTGGTCAGTTTCTTTTAGGAAAACCTGCAGAAAAAAGTACACGATTATTTTAATTAGTTTTAAAAAAATAACCAAATCAATATCAAGAATCAAACTAGACATTTTATGGCACACAGTCTGTGCTGATTTGAAAAAAAATTTAGACCCCTCGCTGTATTTTGTGGGAGAAAATAGACTTTTTAATACGAATAAATAAGATAAATGAAATCGAAGACAATGGCGTCAAAACATGTGTTGCATCCACCTTAGGAGAATCAGTCACTGCAAATATGCTGTTTAGAATACGCTGCATTTTTCCACCAAAATCCCAAAAATAGAGAGAGAAAAAACATTTTCAGTGTGAGCTTAAGATTTGCAGAAGCTGTTTGTTTACGCGTTCACTGCATCCGTTACAACCACTATGATCTTTCCCAGCGTTCTCTGAAATATGGAATTAGTGCACACATTACTACAATAGACCTTCAGTTCAGTATAGCTATAAAACGTTATCTTCCCGAACCTCGACAGCTTCTCACGAAAAAGAGTGGCGCTTCTGCATCATGTGAACTGCACACATGCACCAGCGCGCGCTCTCTCTGGTCGTATAGTAATTATGAAGGCCTTTCTGTTCCTTCAAAGAAAACGCTGTATCCAGGACACCCAAGGAAGTCTCAAAATAAACAGAATGAATGGCACTCTCAACTTCTATACAGTTTACACTACTGTCTAAATATCTGCCTGTGAAGCTCTTTCCACCCACACTGGAGTGAATGAGAAAAGTTGAAGGTTTGCTTTGGCACAGACCTCACAACCACATATTGTCTTAAAATACAAAAAAAAAACTGATTTAAAACATTTTGACTGCGATAATAACGTAATAAATTACATTTTGTATTTGCGATTAAAAATATTAAACTAACTAATATAGTGAACTTATAGTTCGCAACTTTAAATCGAGTTTACGCAGCTGAGAAAACCTCTTTGGGATTCTTTATTTTAAAAGATGAATCCATTTAAAAACTGTATTATGTCCATATGTTAGTACGAGGGTAAGAAGGCACCAATGGTGAGGCAACTCTTGTAAATGAAGAAATAGAACAGGCAGATGAAGATGCATCATCCTACGCAGGCATTTGCCTGGTTTGCTATAAAAGAGGGACGGGGTAGAAGTGCATTTTATACACATTAATGCACAGAATAAAAATCTCCTGCTTTCCATTTACATCAATTCCCTACAAATTATTGTTACAAAACAGTATTCTTTTATATATTGATGATTGAGATAAACATTAACAAAATGGCTTCCAAGCAGAATAGAAATTAGGTAATACATTAGATTAAAGTGACAGTCAGATTTTATAAAAGAAACAGGTGTGAAATAATTGATTCTTCTAAAGTATAAGTTTCTTTTAAAGATAATAGAGATAAGATAATAAATAAAACAATAAATCCTAGAATGTCTTAAAATATTCGGCTCCAAGGAATGTCTCGGAAATGGTGAACTCCACAAAAAAAATGTATATAACAAATTGTGTGTTTTAACGAAAGCTACATTTTTTGTACCAAGCCTTGTTTATCTCTTACGGTTTAGCAACAATACAAAATTTATCCGCACTTAAGAGATCTTCAAAGGCTATTATCAGAAAATTCAAGATATATATTTTATTTGCCATGTAAGCATCGTTAATATGCGGTATTTTAATTAAAATCGTTACAGCCATTTTTGAGAAAAACAACATAAAAAAATGTTCCATGTAAAAGTAGTTTGGAGTGAAAGGAGTTTCTTGAAAATGTTTGTGTTGCATCCTGGAAGTACCAAATTTGTGTTTTGACGGACCTTACGTGTTTGAGCTATGCTATCCACGGATAGACATACACAAACACATATATGCACGCGCAGAACTTTTTCTAAAATACCTTTTTCTGGACTTAGGGGACCTCAAAATATATTTCCGGTGTAATCTCGATATCGAATTTTTGGGTAGAATACAATACCTACTCTATGCATGGTAGGTATAGAGAAAGTAAAAATTAGAAAAGTTTTGTACACAAAGGACATTTTTGGTAGAGTCTGACGCCCACTTTTACTATTTGTGGCACCGCAGGCGATGACACTGGATATACATGGAATGAAGATGGAGCACCGGTGGAGTGTGATAGCGGGGGAAACTGGAACCGCCCCTGCGCCGCTTTGTCCACTTGGTGAGAGGCAAGTCGTATAACCACTCGACCACAGCGCGGCCTAATTGTGCATTGCATAGTAATCCTTTTAGTGATATAATCTACTTCACACTTGCATATAACATCTGTTACTTATAAGCAAGAAGTCATTCTTTGCCAGTACGAGATTCTCTGTGGTTTTACTACGTTTTACGAGTCGCACAAACGAGAGAGGGAAAGACATTTTGTTTACCTTCCGTCGGAAGTGGCACTTAGCGTCTGTCACAGCATTTAATTGAACATTTCGCCCTAAATTTCCGCGGCACTTTATCAACACGACCAACCTTCGTTTTATTTACATCCAACACAATGACACGTTTTATGGGACGGACGTGTTGTGCTCAACTCTCCTGATACTTGTATCTTTCTACAGGGACCGTTTTATTATACAAGGACACGTTTTGTGGTACAGTACAACCAGAAATAGAAACAGGTGTCTTTCTTTCCTTAATACACTACTTATATCATAAACAATTAATCTCCTGTTCATTCCATCACCATTCGATCAAGAAGGCTGTTCCAAAAAAACATCTGGTAGCATTCTTTATAACAGGTTTTACAGATGTGGACAGCTTTCCGACATCATCTATTAAAACGCTGGCATTTGTTTAACTAAAAATTCAGTAACAACCACAATGCAGAGAAATGTGGAATTTTCATGAATTTTAAAAAGTTCGATCCAAAAGCTCTTCAGAATATTTTGTTGAATAGGATTTGCATTAGCAGAGTATTTAACTATTACACAAACCAAGTGACTAAGGCGTCTGAGATTTCGGGAAATCGGGGTTCACCTTGCTCACTAGACAAATGCTGGGGAGGTTTCTTCCTTCCCCCGGGCTTACCGTCCCCTCATTTCCTCTCCATTTCATCCAACCGGTCTCTTTTAAGTTTGTAAATGTCTATGAGGACTGCGTCGGTGACGCCCTTCCGTGGTGGTGACTGCATTCTGGCGTTTTCGGTCGTCCTTTAAAATGAATTCGTCTCATCCTTTCCTCTTGGGTCTGACGTAAAATAAGCCAAGGGCTGCACTGTAGATTCCCTTCCAACATCACACATAGAAGTATAAACAAGTGTATTTTTTTCCTTAATAGAAATCTCTTTGTCATTTGTTTAACTTCAAAGTCAGTAGCAACCATAACATAGAGATATGAGAAATGTTTATTAGTTTCAAAAGTGGATAGGTTAAAAGCTCTTCATAGTTCATTAGCATTACAGTCGATCCAAAATCATTAACTGTATTTCAATGGAAATATTACTTTCAAGCTCTTGATTCTAAAAGTTGATCCCATATTACGCTGATATGTTGCAAGCTAGAGCACAGAATAAGTAATATTTTCTTATTACTTTATCTACCATGTGCGTACAATCCACGTAGTAGATAGAGAAGCGGCACTTCGTGCTACGTGGTAGAGAGAGAAAAATATTCACACACAAAGATCCATTTTTACAGAAAACGAGTTTACAAATGTATTTGTCATATATTTACATATTATCCCTAATTAGTGGAGAAAAGTATTACTTGTCGGACTCTCAAAAACTCTTGAAGTTTCAAAATGTAATAATTTATTAATCAAAACTGGAGCATTGTAATTTGACCAATTTCTTTATTGCATTTTTGAAAGCCAGCATAAAAATTTTGAAGAAAAAAATAGTGATAAATGCATTGTGTGGAATATTTTGAGTATGGAGAAGTGTTGGGAAGGTTGGTGGGGTTTAAAGTTAGGAGTGCCTATTAGTAAGCATGCACCTATTCAGTTATATCTTCAGTTAATGGTGTATAAGTTGCACCAATTAGGAAAAAGAATATATTTTATTAACATATAAAAGTCATATTATTTATATCATAGGTCGTCTCCTTAGCGCAGTGGTAGCGTTGCTGCTTGCCAAGCGGGTGACCTGTGTTTGATTCCCAGTACCGGCGTGGGGATTTTTCCCACGTTGGGAGAACTGAACCGGGGTGTACTTAGCCTCGTGAGGTACCTGGGGAGCCAATTGAGGAGCTACTTGATGGAGAAGTAGCGGCTCCAGATCATGAGGACGGCATTAACCGGCCGGGGGGCGGGGTTCGAGGCGCTGACCACGTCTTACCCTCCAATACTGCACCCCCATCCATGACGTTTGTCATTGACCGAGATGAGGAACACAGCGGCCGGGCGGTAGGCCAAGGTTCCTTGTGAGCTGTCGTGCTATGGAGCTGTTATTATTATTATTATTATTATTATTATTATTATTATTACTATTACTGCTACTACTATTATTATTATTATTATTATTATTATTATATCATGAAACTAAATTATCTTAAGGAATTGTGTTAGGAGTTAAATATTTGTTTGAGTTGCTCCTCAATCAATTATCACTCTAATATACTCGTGGGAAATAGGAAATACGTGGCTTCAAGCAAACACTATCTCTACTTGTGACACTTTGTTTAATGTAGCACAAGCTGGAACAGCGGTTTTCCAGCATTATCGTGCTGCTGCACATTTTTTCTCCCTCTTGTAAGCCGAGTCTTATGGGGCTGTGTGTACCCAGGACCCCGACAGGCTGTAAACACCTTCCCCTGCACTAGATTTCCTCTCTCCCCTTTGCCGTCGCAATAAAAAAAGGCCAGTATTTCATACGAAACTGTATACAAACAAGGGTTAACGTGTTGCTCCAGATAATGCCCTGTACTGTAGCGTTAGTAAGAATATCTGCCGGTGTTCTCTTGTTTAGCTAGATATTTCAGACTCAGCGTATTTTAAGCGCCATCCCGCAATATATTATATAACTCTGCCTTGTTAATGATGCTAATGAAAAGTTGCCTATAAGAATTTCGTGCGTAAAGCTGTCTTATCTCTTCTTACTCTTTGTTTGAAGACTCTAGTGGAGGAAGTCGCCAGATATTCTGGGAGGTGTAATCGCAGTGAAGTATTTAACATCCGGGAAAGGAGAACACAATAACGGCGATGATGGGAATCACGAAAATGGATATTAATATTTATAGAGGGATGAAATAACTTTCAGGTCGTTATACCTTCGTTTCTGAATTCGTGTTACATCGCTGAGCTAGCCATTGTATTCAGATAGATTTAAATTAATCACCAGCTTTTCCTTTTCAGAAAAACCATGTGTGAAATAAATATTTTAACAATTATATTTAAATAAAACTTTTTGTCGCCCGGAGGTCTCGGATTCGATTCCCGCATGGGGAAGGGAAGTTTTCTTTAGCCAGAATTAACCTATCCACCACAGAGTCTTGAAGTAGTGAGAGTGATTTTGCGTGTATTAAATTATATAAAATGATTAACCTAATGGCAATAACCTACAGTTATTATGCGAGTTGTGTCACAAGTCAAAGCCTGTTGAAGGGGGTATACAAATAAAACAATAAAAAATCTAAAAAAAAAAATATTCTGATGGTTTTACAATATATGATTAGCAAAATGATGTGTTACATTCAAATGCCTTTATTTACCTCTATCATTTATTCGTGTGTGTACCTACAATTATCATCATACTTCATTTTAATTAAGATATATGCAGAAATGGCTACATTACGCATTTTGTTATATACAAATAGTCAAATAATTAAGAACTAGGCCTTTAAATGCCTGTCTGCAATTACTTGAAACAACTGAACATTGTCGGCAGTACTGAACAATGCAAACAATTAATAACGGATTGGCACATAGTTATTTGGAATAAGTTGTGTTTTAAGAAGATCTAATTTTTTGTGTAGAGTGTTTTAGCCTATCATTTAACGTTTGGCAGTTATACAATGCCTTTCATGTTTCGCAGAAAATTTTGGTATATACATTCCGCTTGTTATTAAATATATTTTATATATTAATCAAAATCATTAGGTAATATTAAAAAAAATCTAAAAATTCAATAGATGTTCTATTAAAAGTTGCAGATGGGGAATTTTCCTGAACATTTTCGATTCACATCTGTAGACACTGAACTTTAATACCAAGTTTGGTATTTAACTGACTTTTTTGTTTTGATTTATGGTGTTTATAGACACACAAATACAATCGCGCGTGCAAGCCTCGGTAGAAGGGATCTTAAAATATGTATTTCCGGTGAAGTTTAGATATCGAATAATTGGATAAAATGAAATACTTCCTTACTTACGAAGTGAAAGCGAAGCGTAATGAAATAAAAATGTTTATGATAAAAGTAATAATTAAATACTACACAAGTAAGTAAATTTAAAATTTTAATAATACTCAGAGGTGGCGCCCTGGCCGAGTGGTTGGACACCCGTCTCCCACCTGGGTGGCCAGGGTTCAATCCTAAGCATGTGGCATCTGTGGGGGACGAAGTGGCGTCTGGGCGGGTTTTCTCCGGATCCTCCGGTTTCTCCCGCCAGTCATCCACCAATTGCTCGATTTCATCTTTCCTATAATCCATTTCTCTTGTATTTCATTCTTCGTGTTCATGCCGACCACTCGTTCCAGGTTCTCCATTCTGTGGTTTCGTGACGTTGGCTCCCCGACAGATTTCTGACCCCTCCGCTTGTAAGTCCTAAGGGCGTGTCAGTCCTAAACACTACGAGGGTAAGTCAACTAGAAAATCCATAATACTCAGGCAGAAAGTCTGTATTTGTATCTTCTGGCTTCGGAGACTTCACAAAAGGTAAACTGATTTTTCTCAATTAAGGATTATACATTTTATTTAGTCAAGAGAATTTTGAGACACTGGAAGGGACACTCGAAGGGAGCATCAAATGACTGCACCGGCGGCTACTATCGATTCACGTTACCGACCTGGGTACTCGCAACTGTTCCTTTGCCCTTTGGAGTATCTCAAAAGACTCTGACCAAAGATACATAGTCCTTCATATGTAAGGAACATTGCAAATAAACTAATTAACTAATGTTTTTTTTTTATTTGCTCAATGCAAAGTGAATATTTTCAAAAGAAAAGTTTACAAAAAGTAAAAAAATAATTTAAACAATTATTTGATGGTGTACGATATCGTTAGAAAAATTATAATTGGCATCACACTATTTTGTTTAGGTATTTATCTTATATAGTTGCAGAAATCGTTCTATTGTCTCATAAAAACGTTTCTAGCAATGGAAACAGTTTAATTGTTTCACACATTTCTATGAATTTTACACAAATGCTGCAAGAATTAAATGTATCATTAAGCATTTAATAAGGTACCAAATACTTCTCACTTACAACTAAAAGGTTTCATAGTTCACAGAATTTTGATGAAATGAATATTTAAGAAATTATATTAAGTTCAAACATAGGCAGGAAACATCGATTTATTCACTGTTATTCTACTGCTTGTGTTTGACATTTTAATTATATCTCAAAAAGGCGGTGGCATTACCGGTCTTTAAAACATCACATGCCATTTATGTTGCACAAAGGGAGTAGTGTGGAAGAACTTAGATGAAATAAGCGACAGAGAAGTGGGGGAGAATGATAATTTGAGATAATGAGAGAAATAGAGAAAAATATCCGAGTTTAATGCGATGACGTTTGAGTGGGATGATCTTCTTTTGCCTCTTGTAGTATATTATTCGTCCTTCTGAATATTAGACTGGGTGTTGTTGCGAACTTTTGTCAGTCTCCAATAAAATAAAGGGCCAAACCGAAAATAAACAGAAAACTTGGAGAGTATCTGCCATTAGTATGAGGATACTGTAACGGAAGGGGACACCTCACGCACTGCTACACAATGGCGGATTTATGGTGGCTACATCCCTTGGGAGGCAGGAATGAGTTGAATGAGTTGTAGGTGGTCTCAGACAGACAGACTACAGAGACGTGCAGAAGTGCTTAACATTTCCAAATTTGAACACCTGCGCACCATTAGGGAGCAATTCAAGGGAGCGACGCAGCGATCCTGACCTCTGGCGATCACGGGGAGAAATATTTCCAGAGCGCAAGAAAGTGTGTCATGTGTCCGGCCCTGAAAGTGCATCAGAAATGAAAATGAAATCGTGGGGAAAAAAGGAAAAGAGAGACATGGTAGAATACACCATCTCAGCCATTTGACTCTATGCGATCACGGGAAAGCCGCGGAGCCATCTGTTAGTTTGGAGAATATCTAAAAGAAATCGGAAATTAGTATCCCGAAAAATTCACTGTTCCGATGGGTCGATGAACAGTCCACTGCTTTACAAAAGGACAAAAAAACAACAGAACATTATGCCGAAGATGGGATGAACCTAAACTAAATAAAACAAGTATACCTCTTCCACACCGCTGCACTGCTTCAAAAACGCTCCCATCCGCACAATGCGAAGAATCTCTTCCACTACATTTTAACCCTCACAAAAGAATTGAAATGACTACAAAGTTGACTCCTTTGTTTGGATTTTTTTCTTCCTTGTATTCTAAATATTACGCATGATTAACTTTCAGCAAGAAGAAGAAGAAGAATGTACCTGTATCAGATTTCTCGAAATGCAAAGTTGGGTTCCTCTCGACCCTGAGGCAAATTATAAGAAAATCTCTGTTGCATATCCCGCTAGTATTCGTTTTCTGACTTTTTCGTTAAATAACAAATATTCTTTATCTGAGATTTCCTGGGGCTGTTAGAAGGGGAGAAATGATACCTCGTGAGAGATAGACAGACAGACAGACAAGAGGGCCGTTTCTTAGTTGCTTCGGGAAGGAGTATTGCTTCTGAATAAAAGTAGATCATTCTTCTCATTGCCCCAGGCTGCCCCTAAACACGCATATTCCCTGCTTGCCTTTTCTTTCTCTCGAGTTTTTATTTATTTTCAAGTCCAAAAGCAACAATATAATGAAGATGTAAATATTAATAATGATCATAAGAAAGGGAAAGAAAAGTTATAACTGGAGTTGGATAACAATAAAAACTCTTTCAATTATAGCACAAAAGAGCAACCCAACCGTACCATTTTTGTTTATTTAATGACTTAGAGTCGAGTATATCTAAATATTAGAAACTTTTTGTTGAAACATTCTCATCTTTAACTGCAACGCCAACAAAATCTACAGGAAAGAATTTAAAATCATAAATAAAATGACCAACACAATTTTTTCGGTGATCTAACACAATTGTATAATTAAACACCAGTAGGAAACTATAGAAAGCGGTACAAATATAAATATTTATCTGAAATAAATAAACTTACTCTTTGTAGTTTTAAAGTGTAAACGTCTTTTGACTTTTAATTTATTTTGAAGCATTTTTCGCTCGGTCTGAATTTAAAATACATTTTAACTCGAAATTATTTTGTTTATGTGTTAAAACGTTTCTGTTGCTATTACTACAGTTATTTAAAGAATTTGTCTCTCTTCTTTAAAAAATATGAACGCAAAATACTTATACATTTTTACTTTCTCTATACTCACTATGTACATAGTGAATAGAGAATGTATTGCACTCCACCAAAAAATTCGATACCGAAATTTCACCGGAAATATATGTTTTAGGGTCCCCTGTATCCAAAAAAAGTATTTTCAGAAAAAAGTCCGTGTGTGTGTCCGTGTGTCCGTGTGTCAGTGTGTCCGTGTGTCCGTCAACACGATAACTCAGAAACGAAAAGTCGGTAAAATACCAAACTTGGTATTTAAGTTTAGTATCTTCCAGGGATGCGACACGAAGATTTTGAGAAAAATACCCCCACCCCAAACTACCCTTTACATGGAACTTTTTTCGAAAATTTTTATTTTCTAAAAATGGCTCTAACGATTTTGATTAAAATATCGTATATTAAAGTTATTGACCTGACAAATAAAATGTATATTTTGAGTTTTCTGGGAATAGACTCTGAAGACTACTTTATTATGGAAGAATTTTTCATAACTACTAAACCGTAAGAGATGGACAAAAACTTAACACTCAAAAAATGTAGAGCACGTTAAACCACACAATTTATGTTATATACATTTTTTTCGTAGAGTTGATCGTTTTTGAGATATTCCTTTTGCTTGGTTTCAGCTTTGAAAAACATACTTTTCTCATACAGGAATTTGTCAACTCCTGTCCATACAAACAAAGGAACATCAGTCACATAGCAACCAGCTTTTGGCTTTCACTTTAACCTATGGTACTCCCTTATTTCGCTTCTACCTACAATAAAGCAAGAAATAAGACTATTTCTGCTAATTTTTCTCGATTAGCATGAAATAAATAAAAGATAAGCTTATTAACAATAATATTTTACAGAGATATAGAGAAAGTCATGTGAATGGAACACATCAAATTTTTTAAATTGTTTATATTCTTTCTTGCTACATAATTTTCATAATAAAATGTTATAACATGCTGACAGATTGTTTATTGACAGAGGCAGTTTGTCTTATGTTACAATTCATACAAGTTATAGCTCATATTAGTTTTAAAAACAAAGAAGGCTTGAAAGAAGTTCTGCACCCCCCTTTAAAATTATATTTTATGAAGTTTTCCATGCATGCTGATAAATGTAAATAATGTTATTTTTATTCTAACGTTAACCCTTATTATATCTCCCTCCGTCTCTCTCTCTCTCACACACACACACACACACACACACATACACAGAAACATGTGATATTCATGTTTAGTTTCCACACTCTAGAGAGACGTGGAGCTGATTAAAGAGAAGTCTTTCTTTTACAGAAATCATGCCGGAAACCTATAAATACATAGACTATATACTAACCATAAACTGTAAATCTCCATTTGCCATCGAATAAGGAGGACACGTGGCTTTTGTTTCGTCGCCCTCTGTGGTGTAATGGTTACCATGTTAACTTCATATACCCAAGGTCGCGGGTTCAAGCCCGGCGGAGGACGTTGGATTTTTTGGGGCGTAAAAATCCGTAGCATGGCTTCCTTCGGAAGGGAAGTAAAGCTGTGGGTCCCGTGTCGTAGATTTACGGCACGTAAAAGAACCTCAAGCCTGATAAGAGAGGCCTCTGATCAAAATTAAGCGATCTTTCACGCCCAATATAGAATGGGACGCTGAGAACCAAAGCAGTTAAAGAGCGTCCATAAATAACAGGCCATTTCATTTTTTTGACATGTTTTTCTAGCATTCTGTGCACTGTATAAATGTGCTAATAAGTTTAACGTTAGGTGTTTGTACCCGTTTGGCTATTCTCCCCCTTGCTGTATTTTTTGGTGGGGGATAATGTTTAACGCCCGCTTTTACTACTTGTGGCACCGCAGGCGATGCCACTAATAATGATGATGGAGCACCAGTGAAATGCGATGGTGGGGGAAACCGGAAAACTCGAAGAAAACGTTCCCCTGCGCCGCTTTGTCCACCACAAATCTCACATGTGTCGCTTGGGATCGAACACGGCCGTCTCAGCGGGAGGTGAGCCACGGCGCGGCCTTTGCTGTATTAAGAAATTCTTCTTGAAATTGCAAAAAAACTGCCTATCGGCGAAGTCATTCTGGATCTGGCTGTATTCCGTGAGCCCAATACGTACTTAAAGAATGAAATTTGTTATTTTATTTATCATCTTGGACATCTGTGGCATGTGATGTTAAACTTCACAAGCAAATATTGATCAAATTTGTGTGAAAGCAGGGACTAACTTAACTGAGTCGAAATTTGGAAGGAAATGGAAGGGAGAAACACAAGAAGTAAGGCAAACCTATAATAATAATTGGAAGATGAGACAGACGGATGCTTGTAGCTTGGCTTTGGGAGCACTGCGACAGATTGTGTGACGCCCCTGTCGTTATGCAACTCCCTGGACAGCAGTAACTTCCCCTCTCTTCCCCCTACACAGAAATGTTCCAGATTCCACCCCACCTCTTCTGATTAATAAGCCTAGATTAACCCTGCAAGAAGCCATTTCCCTTGCATTTTTCCATGCTACTCTATGCTCACGATAGCTCCACTGAGACGGCCATTATCAAAGTTGCTTCTTGTTTTACTGAGACTTTTTAAAAAGCAATCTCAATATTCTGCCTTTTTATTTTTCCCTTAGAGCAATCGTCAGTTTTCCCTCCGAATACTTAGCTGAAATTTAAAGTCGGCGAGTTTAGAATAGCAGAAATTAAACTGAATACTCCGTGCAGATGGAGTCTTCCACAGCCACAACTTGGTATTTGCAGAAGATGCATTATTGCCAGCAGCAAATATACCGATTGACGATAGACATGTTGCTTTTAAATGCATTCTGCACTAAAAAGGTAATTTTATAAACGTTTGGTTGCAGCTTTAATTCTAACTTCCTTTAAAAAAATATTGCATGTTTAAATTACATCTCGAGTCTCTTTTAACGTAACTAGCTTTAAAATTAAATTTTAATTTAAAGATTTGTTTGTTTTTTATTATCTTCGTCTTCCGATCAAAGGGTACAATGTGATCATATAATTAGATGTACTAGACCCTCCAAATGCTTTTACATTTATATTTCTGCAACTTGCTTTTAATTTAAAGTACGGCAGCGCTGTGGCCGAGTGGTTAGACCTCTCACCTAGGGGGGCCACATGTGGAACTTTTGGTGGACGAACCGGCGTCTGTTTCAGTTTTCCCGGCATTCATTCCATTCTTAATAGCCCCTAATAGTTTATCTGTCTTTCATTTCATGCCTTTTCATATCATCTGCTTTTATCTTAAAATCGAGCTGATTACCCATTCTGGATTGTCTCTGATCCCAGGCACCGGTTTGTAAATCCTGGTGTATAAGTCCTCCAAACGAGGAGGGTAAACAGATACAGAAACAAAGAAAGTTTTTACGTTAAAAAAATTACTAAAAACTTCCAAACTAATAAAAATTACGATAATATGAAAACTCCACTTTTATAGTATTTTGAACCAGGAAATTATTTGACAAAAAGATTTAAAATCATTTAAATTTAATTGTTATCTTCATTATACGTACAGATTGTATAATATGGTTGGACTACAACAATACTATATTGTATATTTTTGTGTATATGGAAGACGTATGTTCAGATTAAAGTCATTAATTTTTCTAAAATTAATTCTTAAAAATTGACCATGTTCAATAAGGTCGTTAGGGCATTTTAAAGTTTTAAAATTCAAGAAAAAAACGTTTGATATAGAGGTGTGATTCCGTATCAAAATTGAAAATAAATTCTGAAATCATAGTCTTGAATTATTTTTGGAGTTATCCATTTATCTGAGATTCTTAGTACATGTTAGTCGTACGCTAAGTTGCACGTTTGCTTAAACGTTTTGTTATATTCACTCAAGTTTGCAAACATAACTTCTGATGACGTAGAGGGAAACCAATTTAGCAATGTTGTTAGTTAATTGTGCAAGAAAAAGTAATCTGAATAAAAAGCCTAAAGAAAAATAATATATATATACATATATACATATATATAGTCATGATATATGATATCTTACAGTCACATGACTTACTCTACGTGTACTGCAAGAAAACTATTTGCTACCAAATATTATTTTATCAACATAATGCTAATCGAGTTAAATATAGGAAATTACCTTATTACTTTTTTCCTTATAAGTAGAGGGGAAATAAGGAAATTCTCTACGCTAAAATATTTTAATGTTATTTATGAAGCATAGCACTAATTAAAATATTAAACTTTAAAAAGAGTTCCTTTTATCTTTTTTCTCTTTTCATAACCAGGGATAAAACAAAAGAGATAGGAAACAAATGGCATATTTCCGTTTAAGAAATGTTTAAATATTCTACAAGTAAAATTAAAACCAATAATAAAAGGGAATATTTCGGAAATGGTTAATTCTACAAAAAATGTTTACGACAAAAATATATGTTTTAACGAGATCTGCATTCCTTATGTTGTAAGCTTTTGTCCAACTCTTACGATTTGCCAGTTATAAAAAATGTCATCTAGAATTAAAGAGAACTTCTGAGGCGATTCTCAAAAACTTCAAGATAAGCATTTTATCTGCCATGTAAATATATTTAATATGTTGTATTTTAAACTAAATCTTTAAGAATTATTTTTGAGAAAATCGAAAATTTCGAAAAATATTCCGTGCAAAGGGAAGTTCAGGGTGGGATATTTTCCTGAAAATCAGCGTATCGAATCCTTGAAAATAGTTAACTTAAATACTAACTTTGCTATTTTTTGTTTTGTGGTTATGCTGTTCACAGATACACACACAAACTTTTTTTCTAAAAATGTTTTTCCTGAATTCAACGGTCCTCAAAATATGAATTTCCGGCAAAATATTGGTATGGACATTTTGTGTGGAGTGAAATATCTTCTCTTAGTGGCAGACAAAATTAAAATTAAGTCAAGCTATGTAATTCACTTTTCGCTTGATCATAATTTAAAAGGGCATGAATGCATGCATGTTTATGGAAATTACTTATGCAGTACATGCAAATCTCATCTGTAATATTGACTATTTGCTACTAATAAACTGGTTTTCTGAACATTAGTAGCTAAAAGACACACACTTTCACAATTAAAACAAAATAAATAACTTCCTCTAAAATAATTTTGAAATTGCTCGTAACATTTATTTTGAAGATACCGGACTATACTAGGTCGCGAGTATCTTATTTCCATTTTTTCCCCTCAGTCTGGTGTAAGTAATCCGTTTGAAACCATGTGGGAGCACTTGGATTGACTATGTTTTGTTAATCCAGCCGAATGGATTCACCCGACTCTCAAATGGAGAATATACAGAGGTTAACAATAGAAGCTGGTTTCCAAGTTTTTCGAGGGAAGGGGAATTGGAAGGAGGAAACAAAAAATCTATACTAAAAGAGTTGTGAAGGGGTGAGAAATATGTACAGACTATATTGTTATTTCCATCGTATTGGATTAGCGTCAGAATCCTTTCCCATTGCCCCCCTTATGCTGCAAAACGATAAAACTCTCCCTTCTCAAACCCTCGCCCACTTGGAATGGGAATAACAATTGGATTTCCATAAGGCAATACAACTCTACCATACAACACACGGGTGATATCGTGTTACATACGCGGCCCTTGTCTGCAATAATAAGTAAGTGATTATGGATCGTATGGTAGTTTTTCTTCTTTTTATTGGATTTTATCTGTACAGTCTATAGAAGGATAAGGGTGCAGCTTTTGTATTCCAGATTTTTCCGACGATCAAACCAAAAGAGATCTTTTAGAAATATGGGAACACTTTATCATAGTCAGTGGTTCACGAAGTTTTACACTATTAATGTTGCATGCTTGTCACAAACTAGTTTGTAATGGAGGGTAAAGGAAAACTAATATTATTTGTTAATTCAATTTTATCATTTCACTTATTAATTTTAAATTTTTGGACTAACCCAGATGTCACCAATTGGTTGCCCTCTGTGTAAAACAAAGAGGGCAAATTTGCCCCGGCGAATCACTCACTGTATACGCGAGAGCAACTGCGCGGAAAGCAAAACCAGAATAATTCTTTAAGTGCTGTGGCGTATGCAACATTTTGCGTTTGAAATATAATCCGCGTTTCATAGGTTGATAGAGAGATTCTAGGTTCATGATTGGTAGAACACATTTATGATATTTATTTATAATTTGAACATAGTCAGTAAGAGAACGAAATATATTTCACAGAAAACCATGGTGTTCTAGGCTATAGGTTGTGCCAAGGGTTGATAGCCCCTCCCCTAAAAGAAATTCTACTCATAATATTCGCAAAAAGGAAGTGAGAGAAGGAATATAAGACAATAGAAATAAAAATTAAAATTTGATTATGCTGATAATGTATCAATATACAGGAACATGAAGAAATCCTCCAACGTTACCTGCATAAACATATTTACTAGAAAAAAAAATAGAATTTAAACATTTCCACATAGAAAACAAAAATTATGGCACATCGAGAAAAAAATTCGGTAACGTCACAAATAAGTATTCAAAACAATAGCGTAGATAACATCTCGAATTTCAACTATTTGGACTGTGAAGTAAACGTTTATCAAGACAAAAGACAAGATAAACAAGTGTTAAAGGACATTAAAGTAATTCAAAAAGAAAAGAAAACAAGTTGCTGCGACTAGATGTGGATGACATGTTCAACTCTCGAGTAAATGTCGAGGTTCATCAAATTGTTTACAGATATTCAGTGAATTTCAGTATTTCACATTTGAAAGCATTTGTATTTTTGAAGGCTGTAGATTTAAAGTACTTATAGAGCTATAAGGGAATTGCCGGGAAAAACGAAATCAGTTGGGGAATGTAGCGTCGTGTCGATATGTTGCTATGGTATCCCGCTGGTTATAGCAACCAGTAGATCCGTGGCAATGGCATTGTATTTTTTGGTCTGACTTATTTTTCCTACTCCAGTCCTACACACGACTAGTGCAGAAGAAGCATTAACTGGCATTGTTATTACTTTCTCTAGCATACATGTGCATACAATGTATAAACATAGTAGCTATATTGTATTCTTTCCAAAAAGTTTTGCGTCAAAATTTCACCGGAAATCTGTTTTGAGGTCCCCTGAGTCCGAAAAAAGTATTTTAAAAAAAGGTGTGTGTGTGGGGGGGGGGCAGCATAGGTCAAAAACTAAGACTGCTAAGAACCAAACTTGGTATTTATGTTTAGTAGCTTCCCAGGATGTGACACAAAGTTTTAAAAAAATACAAATTCCAAAATAATAAATTCCATGTTGATTATAAGCATATAAATATGTGTAAGCAGCATTAAAAACTAAAAATAATATTACTGTTCTTACTGTTCCAATTCAACCAATTATTCTATTAAATAAACCAATTTCTCACCACAAGCTAACCTTTACATGGCTCTAACGATTTAAATTAAAATACCACATATTAAAGATATTAGCATTACAAATAAAATATGTATCCTAAATATTCTGGGAATAGCCTCTTAAGTCCTGTTTATTCTGAATGAATTTTGCAGAATTTTGCACAAGGTAGATAGACAAAAACTTAATGCATAAAAACTGTAGAACCTGTTAAAACACATATTTTATGCCATATACTTTTTTCTTGTAGAGTTGACCGATTTTAAGATATTCCTTGTTATTGATTTCAGTTTTAAATTTGTTCAAGGGAAAGAGCACTGTTAGACCACGAGAAGAAGGGGGAGCTGGGGTATGAGAGGGAGCTATCTGCTCAAGAAGTCAATATTTTTACTAAAAATGTATGTAAGTATTTATGTATGTATTAATTTACGTATGTATGTCACCCATGCTGCCAGATCTTACTGTTGCGATTAGAATGATTGCGCATTTCCAAATGCTCGTTGCTATTGTGGGAGCTATCGGACGGCGATGTTTATGTACATCAGTGCAAGCGTACAAGAAGTTTTCCGTCAGGAAAAATGTTTATACACCACATTTCCCTTATCAGCCCTTTTGTAGTGGCTAGAAAGTGCCTGATCTATAAACCATTTTGGACCAACTAGGAAGTAACATGGAGAGTGTATCTTTAAACAAAGGGAATAATTTCTGCCGCAACCACTAGGAACAGAGTTGCTTGATAGGGGAATGTTATCGTCTGTATTCTTCATTTTTAAAGAGAAAGAAGGTTGGAAAGGGGTTAATCTAAAAGCATGAGACTGCAGCCGGCGGGATTTTTAAGGGCAGATGGCTTGGTTAACGGGGATGAGTTAAAGTTGAAGGGTGAGGGTGAAGTAAGGGGAGGACTTTTTTTTGGCGGAGGCACACGCCAGAATCAATGAGAAACATGATACCGATATAGGCTGCTCCACCACTGTGTGGATCATCTCCCAATGTTATTGTATCAGAAAGGAATAGGCAACTGACAGAAGTAAAATACCAGACCAAAAGGGACGGCTGGGAAAAATAATATACAGACTCACGCACACATTGTATAAGAAATTGAATAAAAAAGAAAAAGAAAAAGTGCATTATAAAAGGAAAATCATTAGAGACTGAAATTCTGAAGCTTTAGATAAAAATTGACCAACGTTCAATTTAACACTTTTAGCACTAGCACCCTTCAATATCTTGTTCCTACTCTTTTTAATTGGTAATAAAGGACAAATTTAATTAGAGTGGAACGAAGAAATTTTAAAACATTAGTCTGTAATTTTCAGATAGGTGTCACGAACTAGTTGCCCATGAGCAAACCAGAGAGAGAGCAAATTTTCTCGATGCTCCTACAAATCGCCTAATGTGCACTGCATGACCAGTGTGCAAAAACAAGAACAGATAATTCCTTCAGTTCTATGGCAGAATGCAACATTTTTCGTTTGAAACATGTAATCCACCTTTCATTTTGCTATAAGTTCAGATTGTAGAACATTTTTGTATTATATCTTTGCATTACTCACATTTCCGATATGAACATATACATTTGTTTATAGGTTTGGTTTAACTAGTAGCCATAATTATCTGGTGTCAATCGCATTCGAAAGAAACATTGCTCTCCGTCATACCTATCATACCCGTGTTGCGTAATGACGATATAAATTGAATTTTCTGAGTGCAGAACTTTGCCGAAAACTGAACACTAATTCTGCCACTTTCTATATATGCCTATATATAGGTACATGAAAGAAAGTTTCCTCCTAGACAGGCATAAACGTAGGTGTTGATGGCTTGTATGTTGGATTGTATTATGTTCCCCGCATTATAGATTGACACACGACACACTGTACAAGAGGGATAATTCCTGCTGTCACTTGTTTACCCACTGCATGCACAGAATAATGAAATGGGTTAAGTAAACAAATATATATAATTATGCTCAAGCATATAAGCAAGCAATAGAGAAAGCAAAAAGTGACTAAGTTATTTGCTATGCATCTTTGAAATGTTTGCTCGCTAGTACATATGGTGCAGAAATTCTGAATCGCCATCTGATGTGCTCCATTCACATTACTTTCTCTACCTATTCTACAGCAAACTTTTCTTACAAAAACTTAATATTCTCTCTACTTCATGCTAATTGAGATAAACATTAGCTGAAAATATCTTATTACTTACCTCCTACTAAGCAGGAGGAGGCAAGTAATAAGAGATACATTAGGCTAAAGCAATAAGCAGATATTTTAAAAGCTGGTTTGCTATCTGATTCAATTAAAGTTTCCTTCTCTTTGACCAGGATGAAAAAATAAGTGAATTTGGACTCCCCATTTGAGAAAAAGTTAAATATTGCAAATTTTAAAATCAATAACAACGAATATCTCTGAAGTGGTTAACTCCACAAACAAAATATGTGTGGCATATATTATGTGCTCTAGCGAGATGTACAATTTTTTTTTGTATAGTAAATTATTATTAATTTTATGCAAGTCATCCAGAATTAATAGGGCTTCAGAGGCTGTTCTCAGAAAATTCAATGTCTTAAGCATGTTGTATTTAATCAAAATTGTTAAGAACTACTTTTGACAAAATAACAAGGGTAGGTAATTTTGGATTTGCGAGAGGCTTCTTGAAAATCTCCATGAAAGACGTTGAACTTATATTCCAAGTTTGGTATTTAGCGGACCTTTCGTTTTTGGTTTATGCTATTCATAGACACACGTTCACACGGACCATTTTCTGAAAATATTTTTTGGTTATTCAGGGATTCTTAAATATTTTCGGTGAAATCTTTTCAATGAAGTTTTAGATGAATCCATTACCTTCTTACCTATTTTGTACATAGTACGTGGTAGACGATGATGAATGGTGTTTAAGGGTACTCAACTGCTAGGTTATCAGCACCCTTAACATAAAACTTGGGAGTTAAACCACCTGAGCTAAAAGTATGCTAAAAAGTATCACAATCAAAAGAGCTAAAATACGGATAAAATCAGTCTGTCCAGCCCTGAATCCAGAGCTGTCGATAAAACTATGTCACTAAAACTGCTAAAACAAGAGGGAACATAAAACAATAGTGAATAAAAG
The DNA here is from genome assembly GCA_030762935.1 of Hymenopus coronatus. NCBI lineage: Eukaryota > Metazoa > Arthropoda > Insecta > Mantodea > Hymenopodidae > Hymenopus > Hymenopus coronatus. The sequence continues at coordinate 80,756,171 of CM060888.1, read as the reverse complement.
TTTCAAGGCAGATAAAAGATTTCAAAAACCTCACGTATCACTCAAATATCTGCACCAAATCGATAAAATCAAAACAAAACTAGATATGTACGGTGTATGTCACTTTAGATTAAAATTTAAAAACGGTTTCCACCGCTCCGGGATCATCGGCCATACGTGGCAGAGAATGTTAAAAGCTTAGCTTAGACTCTGAAGAATTAAACGATCTAGTATACTACGTTTAACTAGTTGAATATTTTCTTGAAGTTGTTGAATAATTAATGATCAACCTGGAAGAACAGAAGACTGCCAGCCATCGTGGCGTATCGCACAAGCGTACTTCAAGATTAGCCTTAATGGACGCAATTACAAGTCCTCCTTCACGGTCTGAATAGCAATGACCTTGCCAGATGTAAAACAATGCAATGAATAACCTTCATATCATGATGTTTATCTTCAATTTGCTGTTCCACACGAAGTGTATCGGTTTTTCTCCTAAGGGGATCTTGCTCCTGTCTTGTGTGTAACGAATGACGCATGCGTATTTGGACAGACAGTTAGGGATGTGATCTGTAGTTGAACTGCGGCGTGTGCCCGCGAGCAAGTTTTTTAGATTATCTCTTCTTATTACGATGGCCCATCTGTCTTTCGATGCCCACCCTTTTCCGTAAATCGTTAGGGCGAAATGACTTGGGCATTTAAACACCAACCAAATTGTGCTGCAGTTCAGCTCGATTATAGTCATTGCCAGCTTTTCCGTGAAGGGAATTTAGCAGGCCATCATTACCCCAGGCAAGTTCTCGTGCCTGTATTTCTTCAACTGTCACCATGTAAATGAACCTTTGGTATTAAAACGTTTTGGAGTATTTGTTTGAATCCTTACAGGTGTCATTTATTAATAAATGTTTGCATGATGATTCTTCGACTTAAAATCTGTTAGACATCACAGAGAACATCATTATGATCTTTTTACTTTCTCTACACTACTATGTACTTAGTGTATAGAGAAGGTATTGTAATGCACCCAAAAATTAATACCGAGATTACACCAAAAATATATGTTTCAAGAACTCCTGATTCAAAAAAATAACTTTTTATAATCATGTCCGTGTGTTTTTGTTTTCTTATGGTGTTTAACGCCCACTTTTACTACTTGTGACACCGCAGGGCAGCATAATTTAAAACCGAAAAGTAGGTTAAATACCAAGATTGGTATTTAAGTTGAATAGCCTCTAAGGATGCGAATCCTCAACTACGCTCTATATGGAACACTTTTTCAAATGAGTTATTTTTTAAAAAATGGCTTTAACGTTTTTTGTTAAAATACTTATGTTTAAGTTAGTTTTATGACAAACAAAATGCATATCTTAAATTTTCTGGGAAGATGTTCTGAATGTCTCTCATTCTGGATATGTTTTGTATAATTGACAAATCATGAGAGAAGACAAAAATGTAGATCTTATTAAAGCACACAATGAATGTTAAATACATTTTTTGTATAAAGACACTTAACCTTTTCTCAAATCATTATTGTAGTTTGTTTGCTTACTCCTGCCAAGCAAAGAGAATAGAATTTCAATTGCTGCACATAACTGCCGGCTTTCAAGAGACCTGTCTATCGCGTTAGCCTATGCCTTTTTTTCTTATCTCCCTTCAACTTACTAGGAAGCAAGTAATAAGATTAATTCTGCTTATGTTTATCTTGATTGGCATGATGTAGATAAAAGATTAATCTTTTGAATAAAAGGTTTGTTTGCAAAGAAAGTCCTGTGATTGGAACACATCAGATGTTTTACTTTTTCAAAACATACTATATATATAGTGTATAGAGAAGGTATTGCATTCCAAACAAAAATTCAAACCGAGTTTTCGGCAAAAATACATGTTTTGAGGCCCCTGAAAAAAGACATTTTTAGAAAAGGGTCAATGTGTCGTGTGTATGTGTTCGTGTGTGCGCGTGTGAACAAAGCAGCTCAAAAATTAAAAGGTATTTAACGGACACAATACAAATAAATTTATCGATAACGTTTTAAAACAATTAGAATAAAATATAAGGAAATTCGGGTAGTAGCATATTTGCATTATAATACGCATATGGCATACACTACAGCCAATAATGTTAAGTCACACTTAGTTTGTATTTTCAAATGTTAGCCATGAGTATATTTTCTCCAGTTTTGTTAAGTGAGCGTAGTGTTGCGAGTGAAGTAATTTATTAATTATGAACTTCATAAACTTCAGTACTTCATGAAAGAGGAGACCCTTGATATGAAGGACTGTAAAGTGGTTAATGTGAATGATTTGGGACAAACCATTCTCAACACTTAATGAGTGTATAATACAAGCGGAAACAGATGTACACATTCGCAGACATAATCTTCGCTCTAAAGTTTCTGTCCGTAGAAACTTTTCAATTAGACGTCACATCTTGTTTCTACCTGTGGATTATAGCACCCTATTCTTCTTGTAGCAAGTAGCAATGATCCAGGGTAATTCCTCCACAGCTTGAGAGACGTGACTCAGGACTCGATAGCTTGTCTCAAGGTGAGGATTATCACATGACTGTTCTACACGACGCTCCTTGTTGAGGATTATTCTTCTTATCCTCTGAGATTACTCCTCGTGTTTCAGCGTCTGGTAATATGCTAACAGTAACTTATGCTCAATTCAGTGCTTCCTTGGACAGTGTAGCAGTTTGCTTTGCAGACAGTGAATATGCTATACTTATAGTTCCTCAGAGAGACGAGAAAGAGATTAAATATAACAAGTCTGGCTTTTTGGGTTGTGTGGATTTTAAAAAGGCATTTGATCCAGTTAGACTACGAGATGTTACTACGATATTACAAATAAATTAGTGCCTAATTACATTATTGAAATCATTGAAGCCATACACAAGAATGTTAAACTATAATAACAGCAGGAGATGAGATTACAAACGAAATAAGGTTAAAAGTGGAATACCTCAGGGCGTTTCTTTAAGTCCAATATCTAGAAGAATAAACCAATTGACAGTGAAAAAAATGAAAGGCTATGCAAATGGGTGTTAACCAGATAAATAATTATAGCAGGTTATGCAGATGATGCAGTGCTCATGGTGGACTCTGAAGGAAATCCACAGAAATTATTGCATACATATGTGGTAACATAGAAAAGAGGCCGATAAGATGTTAGAAACAGATGGCATTTCCTCCAGCAAGTAATAGAGTTTCAACAATTGGAAGAGTTTATATCAAGTGTTCGTCAGACGTACAAAAAGCTAGGGAGGAGCTTGCATATTATATTAGTATAAAAGGGAAAGTTTAAAATATATAACGCGATGGTAAGACCGATCCTGATATGAAACTAATCCGAGCTGACAATGAGAAAATAAAACTGATTTATTAAATGGTGGAAATGAAGTTTTAAGATTGAAAATATGGAATACCAGAAGTGGTATGATAAGAATTAAGGATAAGAGAACAATGTGAAGTAATTAATATTAATAAATTTGTGCAAAGAAGACAAACATAATGGAATAACCTTATTACAAGAATGAAAGATTATCAGACGACTCATTTAAACAGATAAGTTGCTCAGCACCCAACTCAGTTATCATTTGCGCATATTGTCGTTTACATTTAACAGATTTCCAACTTCAAGACCCACAAACATGCTAAATAATAGAATACTTATTATAAGGCTCACCAACATGTATAATTAGCGCTATGGGCAGCTAAAATTGGTACATTAGCTATTGATTACATCGTAATTAATTTTAATTAAAAATCGGCGAGACACTTCCCAAATGTAGCTTGTCAGAGCAAGTTTAAAAAAAAAGATGGTTAAGAGATCGGAAAATGTTGCCCTTGCAACTATCTATAGCATACTTTAAGAAGGATTTTCTTGCAATCCAGCATAAAGATGGCTATAATACTGGTGCGCTCAAGAGTTAGATGCTTCCAGAGAGCCAGAGAGTGTCAGAGATAGAGAAGAAAAAGAGAAAGAAAGAAAAAAAAAAACGGTAGGAAGATCTTTAGCAATTACAAAGTTTATGCAGGTGAGTGGTTCCGGCAACGGAGGCTTCACATTACAGGTTTTTCGACTGTGGTTTTTAGAAGCAGATGTTCCTTTAGTTACCATGCAGACGGGACGGTTCAGAGCCAAAACAGTTTGCGGTTAGATTAGGTTAATGTGAGCGTCCTCTCACTTACTCCCTGTCAGGAGAAGAACAACCTACCAGATACCTTCCTTCTCTTCTATGGACCTCTGCAACTCAAGATAAACTTTCCTCGAAAATAATAACACTTTATCTTAAGGCATAATATCTTTAGAACTGCAGCAGTTTTTACACAAAAAAACTCCCTTCCCTAAGGTAGAAAAAAAGGCATGTTAGTGGAAGAAGAGTTGAAAATATTAAAACATTATGCTGATGGTACACACAGACGGGCTCGAGATTACTCTGCAGTTTGGGCAATATGAAAGAAATTAATTGCATTTAATATATTTTCTCATCCAACCCCCTACCCTCGTACGGCATCCTTCCGTGTTTTAATACCACCCTTCCCATCGTAAAAGGATCTGTTCCACCGCGCATCGCTTTTCCTTTCTCCGGGAAATAAATTCTACGTCAGAAACAGGTGGGAAAACCACCCCTGGAGCACAGTTTCCATTCATTGAGATGCTGGGACAGAGAAGAAATATCGAAACCATGGTGCACTCTTGCTTCTCTAAAAACAACTCCAGGGCAAATTAAATTAATTAACACCGCTTTTCTTAAAGTCCTATACATAATTACAAATTATTTTCCTCTTTCGTTCCTCTTTGAGTTATGTGCCCCCCAACAGCTGTTTCTTTGCTTTCTAAATTACGTGCACACGACAGGTAAAGGAAGAAATGCTAAGAGTAACCAAAATAAGCTATTATTTAGAGTCGTTAGTTTTCTTTATGAGTTCCCGCTATAATTCTTTACAAGCTATCTTGTTCTCAGATCGTTTTTCGCTTTTAAATTGCCATTCCTACCTCTTAGAAGGGTGACATCTGTTAAGGTTGTTCTAGTCATGCAATATTCAGAACGTAAACACATTTTACTGCGTGATTATTACTGCTGCTAAGCTGGTTCCTCCTAAATTTGTATACTATACCCCATAATTGAGGTAGAGGAAGTACTATACCCGATAAATTGAGATCACAATTCTATAGTTTACTTTCTTTACGGAAAGAAGTTCCGCCTGGGAGCCAATCAAATTCCATTATTTGTAAAATTAACATTGATATAATGTAAAATTTTAAAGCTTGAAACATTCTTTTCATATAATTTGCCACTTATATTTCCACAACATTCTTCAGAGAATAATATTTTCTTCATATAAATCGAATAGTTTAGATTATAGTTTCTATACTTGAACATATGACGGTATTTTGAAGGTCAGAATGTGTTACATACATTTTTGCTTTCTCTAATTAGTACATAATATATAGGGAGAAGGTATTAAAATCCATCAAAAATTCGAAACTAAGATTTTACTGGAAATACACCATATAAGGGTCTCCTGAACAAAATAAAAATTTAAAAATCATATAAAAAATAATTTTCTGAAAAAGATACGTGTATGTGTGTATTGGTGTGTGTGGGTGTGTGTGTTTGAACACAACTCAAAACAAAAAATCGGTTAAATATCAAACTTCGTATATAATTCAGCGTCTTCCAAAGATCCGACACGAAAATTTTCAAGAAATTTCCTCCCACACCAAACTATCCTTTAAAGGAAAACATTTCGAAAATGCTAGTTTTCCCAAAAATAACACTAACGATTTTGATTTAAATACCACATATTGAATATACTTATATGACAAATGAAATGTAAATCTCGAATTTTCTAGGTATAGCCTCTGAGGTCCACTTCATTCTGAAAGACTTTTGTATAACTGGCAAATCGTAAAAGATATATACAAACGTAGAGTTCGTTAAAAACACAATTTATGTTAATCATTTCCAAAATATTCCTTGTCATTGATTTCAATTTTAAAATCTTAAACTTTCCTCATACGGGAATTGCAAAGACATCGAATTTCAATCAAATAACAACTAGCTTTTATGATAGGTTTATCACTTTAGCCGAGGGTATTCCTTTATTCTCCTTCTACTTACAAAGACCTAACTAATAATATCATTTCTATTGTTGTCTCCCTTGCCATCAAGTAGATAGAAGAATAAACTTTTTTTAAGAATAATTTGTTACAAGAAGGAAGAGAAACTCGTGTGAATGGAATACATAAGGTTTTTGATTAATATTTTAATTGTAATGAAAGTTAACCTTTGGCTGTAATGAACTGCATTCAAGGAACTATATGCAAAATGTAAACGTTTTATACTTTTAAATTTTCATCAAATTTCATCATTGTTCGATTTTTAAAACGTATATACTTTAAAAGTAAAGTATATAGGACCAAGTGAAAGGCTTCGCGGTAGTTTGAGAGGCTCACTTTCAGAGGTCCCAGTTCGATTATCGTGACCACCCATTATGACCTTTGGTTTTTGTAGTTTCCCTTGGTCAGTAGGCGAATACTAGTATAACTTCTCATCCACCATGATATCATTTTATGCTTTTCCTTTCACTTCGTTTCGTTATGTTTCAGATGTGCTTCTAGTGTTCGTGACCTTTGACGGTGTTAAACAGATGAGGCGGATGCTTGCTCGAATGGAAGAGCACCATGCATCAGGACATTCTGAAAATCGACGAGGCATTTCTACTAATCCTAAAAGGTTGTAGAGGGAAGAAGGTTATATTAACTCTTGCAAATATTATTAAAATTGCTTTTTAGTCAAGCTGGATCAAGGGATAATCCAATAAATAATGGACCTCAATATACAAATACTGCCCGTGGACACTAGAGGGCTGCTTATTCCACGTACTCTCTAAGCTGTTCTAGCAGCGGGGTGTTCTTTACCAAGTCTATGTCTGCTGTAACCTCATATGATCCCACCATTTCATCCTTCCATCCCCTTGGGAGAGGGATGGGGGAGTCACAATAGATCTATGTAGGTCGCAGTTCGCGAGAAGATGCCCTCCGCTATATGCTCATACCTATATTTGCATGGGACCACGAACATATTAATAAATATCTATTATGATCTTATAAAATATAAACATTTCAAGTATTTTAACTGGTTGAAAAGCATACCAATTAACGATTCAGCACCAGGTGTTCATCCCATTAAAATGTTGTAAATAACATAGAAATAGTTTGCTAATAATGTTTGTGCCATTTTACTTCTTCTACTTCGTACATAGTACATATGTAGAGAAAATATTGCATTCCACCCAAAAATTCGATACCGAGATATCAATGGAAATATGTCTTCTAGGATCCCTTGAATCATAAACAAGTATTTTTAGAAAAACGTTCGTGTCTGTGTGTCTTGTGTCCGTGTGTGACTGTAAACAGCATAATTAACAAGAAGTCGATTTAACACCAACCTTTATATTTAATTTCAGCACAAAGCGACTACTTGACTATTGCTTTTACTTATTGTTTTTCCTCATTCCCATTGCACAAGGCAATGATATGGTAAGAAAACCATTTCTGCTAATGTTTATCTTGATAAGCATGAAGTAGATAAAATAATACGTGTTTGACATAATAATTTGTTGCAGCATAAGTAGAGAAAAGTATGTGAGTCTAGTAAATCAGATTCATTGTTTTAAGAAACTCATTGTTTTAAGAAACTCAGAACTAAGCAAGACACTTCGATTATTTTAATATTCCATTTGAATGGGAATTCCATTCGATATGGCAAAGACAAAAGCTGCACACAAACGCAGACATAATTTATTCCCATTGACTTAATGTGGTAAACTCAGTTTTTTAAGTGCAGTTTAGTAACTCTTAGGGATAAAGAACAATAAAAAAAGTTATCTGTTTTTATTTGACAAATATCAAAAAGGTGTCAGAAAAGGTGTATGAAGGAAAATGCTGCCCTCTGCCACAAAATGAGCAAGTTGATTATAGTTACTAGTGATTTCAGTGTGTCGAGTTTAACTGGAGCAAATCTAACCTCAATATTAGCCCCTAATCGTTGGACTACCGCCAAGTTGAAGCTTCATCCTCTCAGAAGTTGCAGCATTGTCTTCAACTGAAAGACGCATCATTTTTTAGTGGAGAACGCAACAGCAGCAACTGGTAGAGATTAATTTCTGCAGAGCCATTAAGTTAAATGTTATTCAGCTGGTCGCTGTGAGGGTCGTCAGCTGTCACGAATTGGGGGAGGTTCAGCAACCTTGCTTGCATGTCTGTTTCTAGCCGGAGAAGAGCCAAGATAGGGCAAATCAAATTTATTAGAAGATTGTAACTGGTGGTAAAACAACCACCCGCAGGCAAACTTCCAGAATGACTTCTTAAATCTTGAGTTATAGGTATTAAAAACAATTCAATTTTCTTTCCACTCACCAGTGAGATGGAAAACCATTTCGTGTAGTTAGTTAAAACATCAATTTTCAGGGCTTAAATGCTTTGGTCGATCTTGTTAATTATTTAGTGGTAAACAAGAGCTATGAAGGATTTGAGGTCAAAAATACCTCATGACTGAGCATAGCTATCAAGATATAATCTTTGCAAGAAGCTTTTAAGATGTGCTTTGAAGAGAATGTCACAAATATCTTATGTTCAATATTGAATATTTTACTCGAATTATAACAAAAAATGACTCACTCTTATCTACAGTCCTCTCACCCGGAAGTAAAAATCTTCCTTATTTTTAAATACAATGTTCAAAACAAATATTTTCACAATAAAATTTACAAGTAAAGGAAATAAGATTTATTTAAGAATTATAAAAAAATTGTTTTGTATACAAAATCATCAACCATTGTTTACGAAATGTAATTTTTTACTTTCTCTACACATACTAATGTATAGAGAAGGCACCCACTATATTGCATCCAAAAATTCGACACCGAAATTTCACCGGAGATTTATGTTTTGAGACCCCCTGGATCCACAAAAGCACTTTTACTTTCTTATCACGTACGATGTGCATAGTGTATAGAGAAGGTACCTATTGTGTTGCACCCAAAAATTCAATACTGAGATTTCACCGGAAATGCATGTTTTGGGACCCCTGAATCGAAAAAAATATTTTTTTAGAAAAAGGTCCGTGTGTGTGTGGGCAGCATAGCTCAAAAACGAAAAGTATTTAAGATCGCTACCTTTCAAGTATGCGACCCGGAGATTTTAAACAAAAAAATCCCTCTACCCCAACTATCCTTTACATGGAAAAAAGTGCGAAAATTTTGGTTTTATCATATTACAAATAAGATGTTTATCTTGTTGGTTTAGTCTAGTGGATTCCCTTATTTCCCTTCTACTTATAAGGAACTAATAATATGACCGTTCCTGCTAATGTATACCTGAATTAGTATGAAGTAAATGGAAGAATAAGTTTACTAACAATAATTTGTTGCAGAGATGTATTGAAAGTCAAGTGAATGGAACATATCAGATTTTTTGATAGTGTTTAACGCCCGCTTTTACTACATACCGGCTGCAGGTGATTATATATTATGGGTTCCATAGTTACTTAAATGAAAGGATACTAAATGACATTCTTAGGAGATTGTTTTTGTTGCACTGTGCAAGTGAGACAAAAATACTCTGAAAGTTAGACGTCCAGAAACAATGTCACACAACTGAAGCTCTTTTACATTAGATGACGAGTCTGTGCTGTGTTTTGGCTCGAAATAACAACTCTCGGAAAGGTGTAGGGCAGAAGGAGCAAGAGAAAAGACGTCGTTTTTTTTTTTTTTTAAGTTCCGGAGTCTTGTCAGAGCAGGACTCCAGTGCTGTATTTCCTTTTTTTTTTCTTTTTCCTCTTTTTTCTTTATTTTTCAAGTTTCCTATATTTCTTTTGTATTTCTATTTATTTTACCGACTTCTTTTCACTACACATACCAAACATATACATTTACAAACACACAAACACCCATGCCCAAGGCGGGACTCAAACCCACGATGCCCTGTGCCACGAAGCACAAAGCTAGGCGCTTTAGCGAGCGGTGCACTGATCTCCTGATTTCGTCTAGTGCTCTATACCAATGAACTATACGTGAAGTCATCCTCCAATGCGTGGGAGTATCATTTAGCTCTCGCGGATTCAAATCCGGCGGAGGACGATGAGTATTTTCGGGCTATAAAAATCCTTAACATGGCCTCCTTCGGAATCAAAATAAAGTCGTTGGTTTCGTATTTTAGGTTTACGGCACTAAAAAAAACACAAGCCTGATAAAGAGGCCTCTGAGCGAAATTAAGGGTTATTTCATGCCCAATTTAGACTGTGAAGTTGTGAGCCACAGCAATTAAAGAGCGTCCATTAATAAAACTTAATTTCAATTTCTTTGCTATACCGGCAGTTGGACGGACACCAGCAGATAAGAAAAAAACAATACCCTTTCTTCAAATGTTTTGCATTTTGCACGTGGTAGTCATGTGGTACTTGAGAGAATAAGGCAGAAAGAGGACAGGATACTCTCTAACTCATCTTCTCCCTCAGCTTTGTGAAACAAGACAAGGTATGAAGATGAGGGTATAGAGTGGGAGAAAGGGAATATTTTTCAACCCCTACTTCTGTTTTCCACCCTTCAATCAAAATGACTCATGGAATACACGCAAGTTGCTGAGCGATATTTTTTGTTCTTTCTCTACGTGTTTATTTTGTTGCCACATCGTTAAAACTGTTCGAATGAAGAGAAGGGGTAAACGCAATGCCATATTTTATTTCAAGTGCGAGTTTTGTCAGTTCTGGTTAAGTTTCGTATTTGTGTGGAAGTTACAGAATATCTTTATACTTCCCACAGTTAATAATGTTAGAGCACGTTCAAATATTTCGTGGAATTTTATGTGAGATTTATTATATTCACAACCAACTATGAGTTGCGGCAAATGTGAACATCACTAAATGAACTAAACTTAAAGCAGAATAAGTAATGTGAAGTTTAATCTACCCGAAAGGATTAACCTTATCTGGTTAAGAATAACACCACAAGGTATTGCTCTCCTGGGATTAGAAGCGGCTGTCACGTTAAAGTTTCAAGTGAATATTTGTGATATAATATGATGATAATTCATGTGTAATGTTACACTTCACGATTCAGTAAGATAAACGACTATATGTTTAGAATGTATGAAATATAGTTTTGAAATGGTCGATAAAGTTTAATAATATATATGTAAATATTTTAAAATTACTTTATTTTACGTAGAATTAGCCTCTTGGTTAAATCGCGACGGATCTGTTCTGTAAACTTCAATACTGTATTATAGTAGCAATTCTTGTCTAGAATTCATCACAAATCAATGATCCTGAAAGAGAGTTCATTGGGATATTCAAATTTGAAAGTTAATTCAAGAAAAACATGTTTAAAATTAATGCTTCTGCTTCTACAAAGAAGCGTTGGACATTAAATACAGTAATCCATATTGCTGACCTTTTTGGACGTCTTCAGCAAGAAGAGGAAGAAAAAACGTTGGAAAAGGAATCAAAATTTAATTAATACCTTACTCCCTATGGGAACTGCGGCCATGAACCTATCAACATTCGATTGTTAGCGCAACAATGGCGGTCGGATTCGCAACATTATGAGAAACAATTCTCCCTCCCCGCTGTCCGGCACACACTTCCAAGAACAAGAAGTCCAATACCCTTCACGTAATGGCCAGCAATTTCCACCTATTGTACCCGATTGTTTCCACTTTGAGCGCTCTCTTGCTTGACATGCATGAATTGAAGGCTTTTAATGCTAAGATAGAATGCTACCAATAGAAAAGCTTGAATTCACCTTCGACCCACCTCCTTTCTTTGTTTGTCTCGGCTTCTACTTAAACGGTTCTGGGCTTGCCTTAACAATCTAGAGTGTTTATGACGCCATCTCTCCTGCAATCTTTTGTATTTACTTCGGTCTTGTCCCCTACCCTCAATGTCTGGCATCAAATATGATGGATAATGGCGAAGTCAAACCTAAGTTTTCTTATTGGAGCATTTTCCTGATAAAAATTGTAGATAAAGATTGCCAAAAATTTACATTTAGGACATTATCTATAATTTTTTCAGCAATAATACAACATAATGTATAAATGCATTTATCCAGCATAGATCTGTGAAAAGTGCAATTAAGAATTTAAGGTCATAAATCAATTTGGAAGTATTTAATTTCGGGAATTATAAGAAGTGTTCCAGAGGAAGTTCTCTCAGAAAAGTTTCTATTTAATATTTTACTTCTCCAAACAGGTCATAAATATTTTGATTCAAGTTGCGGTTAAGGGATGAGTTCATAACAAACAAAACGTTTCTCTTGCACATTCTATAGAAATATATCCAAGTGGAAAATAGAGTGAATTCCTTATACAATCGGGCCGCGGTAGCCGAATATGCCTGCTCCGTGCATTCTCTGTTACACTGGAATATCCAAAAAAAGCATTTTCACAAAAAGGTCCATGTGTGTGTGTGTGTGTGTGTGTGTGTGTGTGTGTGTGTGTGTGTGTCCGTGTGTCTGTGAACACGATAACTCAAAAACGAAAAGTCGGTAAAATACCAAACTTGGTATTTAAGTTTAGTATCTTTCAGGGATGCGACACGAAAATTTTGAGAAAAATCCCCCTACCCCCAACTACCCTTTATATGGAACTTTTTTCGAAAATTTTTATTTTCTCAAAAATGGCTCTAACGATTTTGATTAAAATTTCGTATATTTAAGATATTTACCTGCCAAATAAAATGTATATCTTGAATTTTCTGGGAATAGCCTCTGAAGAGTAGTTTATCCTGGATGAATTTTACTTCATTTTGAATAACTGCTAAACCGTAAGAGATGAACAAACACTTACTACACAAAAAATGTAGAGCACATTAAAACACACAATTTGTGTTGTATACATTTTTTTCGTGGAGTTCGTCGTTTTTGTGACATTCCTTATTTTTGGTTTCTGCTATGAAAAACGTATACTTTTCTCATACAGGAACTTGTCAACTCCTATCCATATAGACAAAAGAACTTCTTTGACATAGCAACCAGTTTTTGACTTCACTTTAACCTATAGTTGTCCCTTATTTCGCTTCTACTTACAAGGAAGTGAGTAATAAGACTATTTGTTATTTTTTTCTGATTAGCATAAAGTAAATAAAAGTATAAGCTTTTTAAGAATAATTTGTTGCAGGGATATGGAGAAAGTCATGTGAATGGTACACATCAGATTTTTGTTCTATAACTTCCGCGCTCAGTGATAGTAACATGCCTTGATATGAACATTAACCACCATTAATTATTTTAAGTGGAATTGAAAGTGGCATTCATATGCATTGAAACATTCCTGGTATTCTTCTTTGTCAGGATTATAATTCCTGAACAATAGTTACTTTATAGGGTTTCAATTTTAAAAAATTGTGTCACCAATTGTTGTGAAGCACATCTTAAGACAGTTCTTTAAACAGCTTTCGAATGATATACCACCACCACCACCATCATCATCATCATCATCATCGTCATCATCGTCACCACCACCACCACCACCACCACATCAGCCTCAGCTTCCTGGGACGTTCGTTGTCCTCTTGCTTGATATTCCTCGCTAGTAGCGGTTACCTCTCCTTATTCATTATGTTCATGTGCTCAAGCCATTTTTGTCTGTGGTTCATTACTTAGCTCTACAAGCGTTCTACTTTTAATTCTTCCATTATTTCTTCACTTTTAAACTTATCGAGTATGATGTAACTCTTTACCCGTTTAAGGAGCCTCACCTCCGCCGTTTATTTTTGCTTTTTTTGTTTTGATACAACGATATCCTCAATTCTTCTATTAGGCATTTCTTTTCCGCTTCTTAGGTTGTTCTAAACTTGTTAACCATATATTTAACACTTTATCTACCTGGAACTGAAATATTAGGAAATGTCTTTGGACAATGTGTGTATATAATTCAGATGTATGTATCGTACATAATTTTTTTTTTTTTTACTTTTTTTTTTGTTCAAGGCTAAACTTTTCAGTAGACTATAAGGATAACCAATCGTAATTCACACACTACTGGTGTTTGAAAAAAAAAAAGTATGATGCACAAAGAAAAAAATGTAATCTTTACAGCTGTAACTGAGGGCAGGAGCTAACACAGTATAACACAGCTAATAAACGTAACCTTGAGTGGGTTATTCATCATAGGTATACTGCGGAAAAATATTGAGGTCATCGTTTAAACAAATTATGCGATCAATGGCCCAACTATAAACGGAATACGTGGTATTAAAGGATAAAACAGACATTGTACCGTAAAAAAAATTTAAAATAGAGCAATATTTAACAATATTTGGGACCTTTCTGTAAATTAAGTGTGTATTGAAGAGAATACAACAGCTATTTTGACAAATAATGGCGTACCTTTATGATGTGAGTTTCATCGTCCTAAATTGCTCGCGAAATGTGCGAGAAAAACCTAAAAAGGACTGCATGTTCAACGTTACAAATGTTCTTATTTAATGCACTTGTGCATAAGCCTAATGTGTGACGTAGGCTTAACACAGTTCAACTAGTAATTACATCAATTATGTCCGTAAAAGCCGTGTGTGTGTGTGTGTGTGTGTGTGTGTGTGTGTGTGAATGTTGTGAGGGATATTCCGCACTGCAGCCGTTGGCTTATTTTACATTAGACCCTTGGAGGAGAGGAGGAGATGAGTGCAATTTTAAAGGGCGGCTGACATTAGGACAGGGAGAGAGCCACCATGGAGGGCCCCTATCAGATCACAACCAATTCTTCATCCCGACGCGGGGAGGACCAGAATCCCTAGGGTCAGCCCCGCAGAGACTATTTGAATCCGCAGATAACCATCTTGTCTCCGAGAGCTGTATTTCCACAGCGTATTCACCTCCATGGAATGGCGCCTATGCTGGAATCCTCTTATAATCCTGAAAGAAACTGGTTGGGATGAAATTAAAATGAAAAGAACTGACAGGAATTTCGTGGGAATGAAGAATCCTTCCCAGCATTCCCCTAATGACTCGGGAAACCCACCGAAAAACCCATAGTCAAAGAGGTGGGCCACGAGGAACCGATCTTACTACCTCCCGAATGCCAGTTCCAGAGCCGCCTGATGCTCTGTGATGCCTAGGCAGGCTGTTTTAATTATGTTTTCGATAGTTAGTACTTCGAATCTGAATTACTTCATTTCCATATTATAGTCGCAAAAATCCAAAGTTTTCTTTATCTCTTGCGCATATTATCTTCATTGAAACCGTTATTATGCAGAAATTCATTGCGAACAATACAAAGAATAATACAAATCTATAATTTTTGTATATTTATTTGTTTATGGATCGTCCGTAGTATTCCCCATAACATGAAGATAAGCTCAAATTAGCCTAGAATCTATATCTTCAAAAAAGAAAAGTCTGAAAATAAAAATGTTATCAGCACGTCATCACAAAACAAGGTTTGAACTTAAACCCCTGCATCATTTGGCAGACACGCTACCTATTTCAGTATGGAGGTGGGCATCAGAATCGCTCTGAAATGCTAACACAGAACAGAACATCACAGACAACGTTTTGATAAAAAAGAGATACATCAACATTGAAATTTATTTTGTTCTTTTAAATTCCGTAAGACCAAACGTCTATAAAGCATACAGTTTCAGAAAATTCAGCGATAACAAAAATGCTTGAAGATAAATTACGTCGCTAAAAGCAGAAAATGCAGAAACCACTAAACTGTTCTTTATCACGGCTTCACAACGGATTTCCTGGTCTCGACGGGACGCTTACAGCGCGGAAAAGAACACAGTCAAATGAGAGATGGCAGTTTACAAATCCAACTTGACGACTGAGAAATGAAATGGGGGAGGAGGTGATGGGGATGACAGACGAACGGAGAATCGAGTTTATTCTGAGGGGGTGAAGAGTGCTGGGAGGGAACACTCAACAGTTGAAGGTTGAGTTGAAACGGCGCCGCATACTGCAGCACTGTGGCGGCTTCTTCAGAGTGGGAAATGGAATTTGAAAGGTGACAGAATTCAAATTGTTTTCACTTTATTGAAATCATATTTTACTGGATTAAAGGGAAACTAAATGGCGAACCTCGCAAAAAAAAAATACTTTATTAGATTTGTTGGCATTTTTGTACTTGAAAATTTCTTCAAGTTGATATATTATAGTTTTACACACATTTGTTGTATTTTTAATAAATTCTAAACATGAGTCCACATCTGTTATTTTGCATTCTAAATTTTATATTAATTCAGATTAAAATAATAACTACTATACTTTCTGGTATAAAGGGATAAATTTTAGTTCCTCTTTTAGGGGAAATTTCGCTCTAAAATTGTTTTAACAATATTAATATCAGGATTGGGAGGTACTTTTGAATAAGATTTGAAGACAATTATTGCTTTATGTACATTCTTTATCTATTTTATATTTTTTATAGTGTTTAAGCCCTACTTTTACTACATGTGGCACCGCAGGCGATGATACTGGCGGCACATGAACTGAAGAGGAGCACCGGTGGAATGCGATGGCGCAGGAAACTGGAGAACGCGGAGAAAACCGGCCCTGGCGCCGCTTTGTCCACCACAAATCCTACATGGCCGCCCAGATGAGAGTCGAGTGGTCTAACCACTAGGTCACGGCGCGGCCACTTCTTTATCTATGCATTCTGAATACAGCAGTTTGTGCTTTTAGTCGTGCAAATCATGTGATTTCTTTTTTTCTTAAAATTTGATATATACATATATATACATATATATATACATATATATACATGTATATATGTATATATATCATGAAAAAAAAAGGTGAAAAAGTTACCCGAGAAAAGATGTATGACGTATTTGTTAACTTTGTTTATGGTAGCAATAAGTATCTATGACTTGTTCCATGATATTTTGGTCTTGCTCTGTATACATCTCTCACAACACGGATCGGTTAATGTTCGTTACGTGCTAGTAACTTGTAATATGGGCTATTCGGGTACTCAAGTCAGCATGGACACACGTAAACACTGCTTGGAATGGGGGGAGTTCAAATTTAAGACAGTGGAGCAGTGCGTCAAACATTTGAAACTAAGGTACTGAAAATATTCTACAGTTTTCAATATAATTCAAGTTTTATCTCATACGTTTATTAGAGAGGAACATACTTCAGCTCTATACCTCCTAGGAGATTTTAAAACGAAAATAAATAAATAAAGCTTAGATATAAGCATCAACTTTACTCATCTTCAAAACTAAAAATTATATTTTATGCTTTCCTTGTATTTTTAAATTTTGGAAAGAAAAAGTTTACAGAAACAAAAACTGCGAGACTATCTTAAACATAAAATATCATAAATTACTGAGTTTCAAGAAATGATGCTGAAATTAAATAGATAAAGAATCAAATCGTGTGCAACTTTGCAATGATGGAAAATGCTGAAGTTAATCGGCATTGTCAAAAAAGAAACGGTTTAAATCACACTAGTGTGAAAATTCCCTTGAATCCAAGAAAAAAACATTTCTGAAAAAGTCAGTTAAATTCCAAATTTGATATTTAAGTAATAATCCCCACCCTTAAAGCCTCTTTTATGGGAAAATGTTCTCAAAATTTTACTTTTCAAACATGGCTCTAGCATTTTGATTAAATTGCAGTTATAATAAAGATATTTATATGCATGCCTTAATAAATGCAATCTTGAGTTTCCTGAATCTTCTTCATTGTGAATGGCTTTTGCATAGTTGGTTAACCGTAAGAGATAGACAAAAACTCCACTTCATTCTATAGTTGAAGCTTGGATAATAGTTTTGTAAATCCAATGTGATGTGTACGGTTGTCTATTCTTAGTGAACTAGAATTGTACTCAAGAACTTTTGAATGAGAACATCATGATGATTATATCTTTTTTGGTTTGTATAGTTTTAATTTATTTATATTTCTCTTGGGAAAATTTATTCAGATGTTTGCAATTTTAAATGCTACATGTTAACTATGTTGAAATATTATTTATATGCTATTGAAGGAAAAGCAGAAGCTATAAACCTTTTAGTAATGCATATTGTGAGTTTATCACGCAACGGATAAATTACTTGCTTTGACAGAACATTTGTCAGTTTCAAGCATTCAAGGAAATGGTACTTCCTTTTCAGTTATACATTCTCTGCATAGCGTAATTTCAACACGCCACTACTACAGTCAAGAGTTTACGACACGCCTACTTCCTCCGTTTATATAAAAGCAATCTGGAAGCGATTTGTGTCATAGAACAAACAAATGTGGGAGACAAGAGGAACAGTGTCTGTTTGTTCTCCTTTCATCAGCAAACTTAAGATAAATGCGCTCGAGGAATGATAAATGGCAGATGTCCCAGAAATCAAATACTTTGGTAGGAAGTTTTCAAATAGCGCAAAACATACTTTATTACATTGTTTCTCTTCCTAAGGCATGTTTTTTGCTGTTTGCCAACTTCTTAGAATAACATCTGGAATACACACGATGTGAATGAATCTGGAACTTGAATGTCAAGTTTTACTGCTAAGATTTTTTTTTAAATACAGTACCGGAGTCTGATCAGGACTGTATACCCTACTTTTTTTTTTGGTAGTGTTTAACGCCCGCTTTAACTACTAATGGCACCGCAGGCGGTGACACTAATGATACATGAATGATGATGGAGCACCGGTGGAATGCGAAGATGGGGGAAACCGGAGTACCCGGAGAAAACCCGCCCCAGCGCCGCTTTGTCCACCACAAACCTCACATTTGGTCGCTTGGGATCGAACCCCGGCCGTCTAGATGAGAGGCTAGTGGTCTAACCACTCGGCCACGGTGCGGTCCCATATATACCCTACTTTTATTTACCTTTTTTTTTTAACCTTGTTTTTCTGTATTATTACTGGATTGCTGTTTTCTTACTGTTACAACACACACATAAACACAAACATATAACACCCATGCCCATACGGGACTCGAACCCACGATCCCCAGCGCCACGAAGCACCAAAGCGGGATGCCTTGGCGAGCGTGGCCATGGGGACCGGCAGATTAAGTCAGAATATTCAATTGGACAATTCAAATAAGTAATTACAGCTGCAGTTAACTCATAAATTAGTAGTGCTTTAATTCTAGGAATAAAAATATGATGTATTCCATTCACATTTCTCTAGCTGTTTCACAAACAAACCAGTTTTACAAAAGATTATTTTTATCTATATTATCCTAATCGAGATAAACGTTAGTACAAATCGTAAATTTAATGGATATCAGGAAATACACTAGCATAAAGCGATAGTCAAATCATTTAGAAGCTGCTCAATATGTAAAGTAATTGAAATTTGCTTCTCTTTGTATACCAGAAATAAAACAAAAGATATATGAAAGGACAGACGAATTTCCGTTTGAGAAAAGTTAAGTAGTTAAACTGAAACCAAAAGCAAAGAATATCACGAAAATGTGTATTCTAAAAAAATGTATGACATAAGTTGTGTGTTTTATTATAGTAAGTTTGGTCTATCTCTTGCGGTTTACAGTTTTACAAAAGTCATTCAGAATGGCTTCAGAGACTTTTCCAGAAAATACAATTATAAATTTATTTTGTCATAAAATGTACTATACATGTAGCATTTTCACCAAAATTGTTAGAATTATGTTTCAAAAAATGAAATATTCAAAAAAATTTCCTTGTTAAAGGGCAGTTTGGGCTGAGGCATATTCTTGTATATCTTCGTGTCGTATATTGGGAGATACTTGATATTGAACGAATGTTTCGTTTTTACTGTCCACATACATAAGATAGATAAACACACATGTCCTTTTTTTCAGAAATTCTTTTCAGCGGGTCTTAAAACATATATTTCCGGTGATATGGAGTTTTTGAATGTAATACAATACCTCCTCTACCTATATTGTGCTTATTTACAAAGAAAATAAATACATATTCTTCTGCATAAAATGCATTAATTGAAATAAACATGTGCAGAAATGCTTTTATTACATTTTTCCATGTAGATACCGCGGAATTAGGGGAATAGAGTAGGCTTAAGTGATAATCAAATCTTTAAAGAGCTGGTCACTCTGTGAGGATTTTGAAATTCCGTTCTCATTGGTTGGCTAAGAAAAATAAAAGCGAATAACGATCTTCCATTCGAGAAAAGTATGAAACATGAAATCATCGAAACCAATAATAGCTTGGAAATGGTTAACTCCAAAGTAAGAATGTATTTGGCATAAAATGTGTGTTTTGATGAGATCTACTTTTTTATAAAATAAGTTTTTGTCTATTTCTTACGGCTTACCAGTACATAAAAGTCATCCAGGTTATTCCATAAAATTCAAGATATATATTTTACTTCAAATAAACATAAATAAAATAATACAATTCCTGCCAAACAAGTCTGTCTATTATATTAGTTACATATTGTTCCCTATTTGAACTTTCAGTACTTATTTTTTAAAATGCCTGGAATTTCTAAGTCAATTTATAGCAATCGTTGTTAAGGTTTGTCTATTGTTTCAGCCTCCCTTATTGTAACCTAGATGAAATATATCATGAGGATAATTTTATAAACTATTTCTTATCTATCAGTAAGTACACGAACAAATAAACCTATGTACATAGTTTCTAGACGATAGTGAAAAGAAAAATTCATTTGTGGTAACACGGTAGGTTTTTTTTTTATTTTTTTTTAACACAGCCTGATACACTATAACTATCACTTCTTTGGATTTTTTTATAATATTCTATTGATACTAACGCTACTGTTTTATTAAATATTTCTTATTTCTGTTACAACAAAAGGAATTTATATTAAAAGTGCAGCTCAAAAATAACCTGAACATATGGTGTTGGGTAATGATTTACTGAATATTTTGCATTTCAGCAAAGATGACACATGCATTAAAAACGAACTACTTCCGCACAAATAATTTCGCAAGAATAACTCTCCCACATGTTATTTTCCCAGGCTGGAGCCAATTTAAAAATAACCTCATGCCTTTTCCCAGCAAAAAACCACTCATCTAAAGTTCTCTAAATATGAAAAAGGCCTGTATATTCCTTCCGACTCCTGTTTCCATCTCCTTGCTACATTTTAAATAAACAGTGTGTCGAGCCGCACAGCTAGACAGGCACATGAATATGGTGAATGATGGCTGAGATTAGGACAGGCCAAGGATTACATGAGCTACTGATGCTCTGTGCCAGCACTCCTGACATCTGGTGCACTATCTTCAGAGTCGAATGGGAGAAAACACTATCGGCACGTATGCGCACAAAGGAAAACAAAAAAAAATCTCAAGTGATGCTTTAACACTGTTTCTCTGAGGGTAAGGTTAGGAGTGAAGCAAGCTAATGCTTCCACTGTCCAGACTTCTGGTAAACTCCTTTCTCTTAATTTTAAAGCCCGTGTCAACTTACCGTTTTAAATAATTGTTACTTAGTAATCAAGAAGTTTATGTCGGATTTTGGAAGGTAACCATGAACTACAGAAAGTTTTGTTTAGACAGTTGATGCTAAAAGTAGGTATTTTACCACATGCTGGTAGTGTTAAAAGTATAAAATTCTGTCACTCAGTATTATAAAATTATAACACTTCAATGTAGCCAACTTTGGCTTATGCGTCCACGGCCTCATTCAAGTAGAATTTGACCTTGAAAGCTGTATCGATCCATAAAATGGTGGATGATTTCAATGTCTCGAACAAGACAAAATTATGCAAGCAGCAGGGAGAGCAAAATTACAATTACTACACTACCTCTGTGTATAGAATGTTTTCGTTCTATACGAGTAGGTCATGTTGTCAGCACTGATGCTAAGCAGGGCAAAAACTGAATATCGCAGACCATTAAGCATGAACTCTATTAAATAGGTAAAACAATCTATTTATAATTATGATATGCCTATAAATATTGAGAAGTGTAAAAAAAAGAGTGTATGTCACACTTGGACTACCGCATCGTTTCGTAAGCTTCCTGCTCACCATTAAAACACTATTTTTATCATTTGTATCACAAATAACTATTTCGACATTTCTAGGGTATACA
Source organism: Hymenopus coronatus (assembly GCA_030762935.1). NCBI lineage: Eukaryota > Metazoa > Arthropoda > Insecta > Mantodea > Hymenopodidae > Hymenopus > Hymenopus coronatus. The sequence continues at coordinate 80,734,170 of CM060888.1, read as the reverse complement.
CGTCATTTTTCTAATGGTACCTAGTGTTTAAATTTTACGCTAAATATAAACATATTTTCTGTCTCTCTCAAGCTGATTCTTTTCCTCTATTTATTGCCTTTAACCCCTTCTCCAGCTCTCCTTTTGCATTCTCCTTTGATTCTGTCTTTATCACTCCATTATCTGTTTTTTCTGAGTTGTCAAGAATAGAAAACTTAAGCATAACCATTAAAGAGCCCCGCTCCGTGTTTCAGGAGTACTTGTGTGTAGCACATCCAAGAAATACCGAGCATTTGAAGATTATGCAATACACCTATTTCATACAATTTCATTAATCCCAAGTGTCCGTATGTGTGACTTGTGGAGGACGTACCGGCGTCTGGGTTTTCTCCGGGTCCTCCGGTTTCCCCCGCCACTCATCCCTCCAGTTGCTCCTTCATCACCTTTCCAATCATCAATTTCGCTTACATTTCATATCATCCACTTCATCATGTCCATGCCTGGCTACTGGTCGACCCCTCGTAACAGGCTCTCCATTCTGTGGTTTCGTGCTGTTGGCTTCTGACCTCTAGACAATAACTTGTAAGTTCTAGGGGGGGTGTCAGGTTTACAAACACGAGAGGGTAAGCCGATTACGAAATGAAACTATTTCATTAAACAGGGTTTTTCATTTTTAGTTTCTTTTAAAGCGTATAGTAATTCAGTGATAAAAGTAATTAAATTATATATGTCTCTTTAAAGTTATTGAGTGAGATTTAAAGCTCCAATTAAATTACTTCCAAACAATTTTCTTAACTTTAGAGATGCATGGGATATTTTGATTATGCTATTTATATATGTATATAATAAAATGCTGTTATATTTGTATCTATGTAATAAAATTTATTAAATAATTTATATCTCTGAATTGATTTATCAAATTTGAATGAAGTGTGTATTCATATTAATATTATAACAATATAATCACAACTTTGAAGCCCGGTACTTAAAGTACTTAAATGACATTGTTAGTCCCACTGGGATATGTCATCTCAAAATAATTGAGATCATCTTGTGGTTTACTGGGAAACACGCGAGTCAGTTGAGGACTTCAATGCTGTGCTGGCATGTTGTCATGGTAACTCAGTGGCTAGAGCAACCAGCTCGAGACCTTGAGATCGGTGCTTCAAATCCCAGCTATAACTTGGAATTTTTCAAAGCGGCCTGTGTATGAAAAAACAATTAATTAACATTAATTGACTTAATAGTTGGTTAAAATATAAGCCGGCTTTGGGATTGAATTTTACAGTATTGTTCTATATATCCAAATTATGGTCTAGAAACTTATGTGAAAAAAAAAACAACAAAAACATTATTAGCAAACGTCATAATAAAGCTTTAAGGAATATTGTAGTCAGCTTACAATCCCCATATTTAGAATTGGCAGCCCCCCTAGAACTTATAAACGGGTGCCTAGGGGTTAGAAACCTGTCGGGGAGCCAACGGCACGAAGCACAGATGAAGAACCTGGAACGAATGGTCGGCCCATAACCATTCATGAGCTTGGGGAAGTGGATGACATGTAACGCAAGCGAAATGGATGATAGGAAAGGTGATGGAGCAATTGGTGGAATGAATGGTGGGAGAAACCGGAGGACCTAGACGCCGCTTCGCCCACCACAAATCCCACCGGCGCTTGGAATTGAATCTTGGCCATCCTAGATGGGAGGCGAGCGGTCTGACCTCTCTTCCACGGCGCCACTAAGGAATATCTATAAAGAAATATATGCATTTAATCTCAGTGTCCTTTAGCCGTAAAGATTATCTTCCCTACTGCTTGGTATACGAATTGAGCCAGATGGAATTCAACAGTCGCAGAGTTAACAGAAACCAGACTTACCCTTTTAAGGAGTAGACACTCTTGAAACTAAGGGATCGCCTTGCAACAGTATCTGTTTTGTCTGCTTCAGGGAGTTCGCCCCACTGATGGACTGTGCGGAAAATGGAACTTCTAAAGCGGCAGCTCTGAATGGAAACTTTCTAGATTAACGATAAAGTCACTTGTTTAAAGTTATATTTGGAACTATGTCATGGCGTAACTAAGCGAAACATTTCCTCGCTAAAAGTGTTGTTAGTACCCCGACTTATTTGAGAAGGACATGTTATTACTTTCTCTACCACTTACAGTGTATATGGTAAGTAGAGAAGGTATTGTATTCCACCCTAAAAATCGAAACCAAGAAGCACATCTTTTGAGTGCCCCTGAATAAGAAAACAATTTTTAGTTGTGTATGTAAGTGCGTTTGAATAGCATAACCATAAAACCAAAAGTCGGTAAATACCAAAATTTGTATTTAAATTCACTATCGTCTAAAGATGCGTGACGCAAAGATTTTCAGAAACATTCCCCCAACCTAAACTACATTATATATAGAAAATGTTTCGGAATTTTGGATTTTCTCAAAGATATCGCTAGTAATTTTGATGGAAATACATGTATGTATGTTATTATGTCTGTACGTTGTGTTATGTGTACATGTATGTATTTTTATTTAAATCAAAGTGCGCTTGAATGAGCATACACAATACAAATTCGAAGTTTTGACTATCTGCTTTTATACGTTCATTTAGACTGCATGTCCATTTTTATAGTTGTTGAAGTGATATAATTCTCATTTTTGTCCATATAATTTGCAAACACATTGATCTGAGCTTAATTATATTTTTATTTGTACATAATGTATGTCATGTATGTATGTATGTATGGATGGATGGGTGTGTATGTGTGTATGCATATATATATATATATATATATATATATATGTATGCATGTCTTTGGAATGCCTGAAGTATAAAACACGACCAATAGTGTCGGAATCATAGTCCAGGGATACGAATAGTATGACAGTTTCATTTAAGCCAAGTTCAGCCCCCATTAGCAGGGCCACGAAAAAAAATGGACAGTAACTTCCCCGCTGAGAAAAGCGCCAGCATTTGAAAAGTACTACCTCAACTTACTGCAGTTAAGTAGTAAAACAGTAAAACAAAAATAAAGACACAAAATATATGAAACATGTGCAAATTCTGAGCTTTTAGCAGTCTCCTTGTATTTTTAAACTTCAGCTACAATATCAGTTTAAACATTTCAACAGCTCACGACACGCCCAAATATAATAGATTTAGTATCACTTGTGTTCATTTTTATAGAATACATTTAAAATTTCTAGAAAGCTCATAAATTATGTGGATCAGAATCGTCTGTAAGGATTATTTCATTAACACATTCCATTTTTTTCCCAGTTTCCTATATTTCCTTAGTAGACCTTATTCTTAACGTTTTCCTTTTACATATACATACACATAGACACATTTACAAACACAGAAACACCCATGCCCAAGGTGGGACTCGAACCCACGATCCTCTGCACCACGAAGCGCCAAAGTGAGACACTTTAGCGAGCGCGGCCACCGGGATCGGCACTACATTGAAGCCCAAGCCCGAGTATAGCTCAAGCCAAGCGAAATGTTCATGCGGCCCACGCTTGAGCATAGCTCGGGAAGGCATTTCTAACGCTTTTAATGCAATTCCACGATTGTATCTCGGTCTTGGGCTATGCGGCAAAGGTCATGCACCAGTTGTCGTTTAGTGTCTGATTTGTGCTAACATTTGTCCTGGCTTTTGTCAACTATTAGCAAATTTATGAGAGTTGGTAATATTGGCTGCTTTCGGGTCACAAGCGCCATTTTCTTTGAAGGTGGTGATCTGTTTGTTACGTTTAGTGTTCTTAAATGTTAAAATGCTACCTTTTCCTCGATTTCTGCTCGTTGAAGCTTAAATTCAGGATGCAATAAATGAAGTTCTAGAAAATTCCGATACTGAAGGAAGGATGGATAGTACTTGATGTTTGTAAATTTAAAATAAAATATTAATACAGGAATTATGACTTTTTTGCTGAGAAATCCTTGAAAATTATACTTTAGATTGTACCAATGAATTTCAGTAGATGTTATTGATATACTGTAAATAATAATACAATATTTTCAAAAACCCCTGGGTTTCTTGTGTCTTCAACAAAAGAAACGCCTGAGCTTCAATGTATTAAAATTTAATTACTATTTTATAAGAAAAAAGTTCACAAATTTGAATGTTTTAACAGTGATAAGGTGGAGCTTGGCGTCTCATCGTAAAACCAAATACTGCGTTTTAAAGGTCTAAGATCAGCAGCACAACTCCACCTTTATGTTAAAAAAAGAAAAAAAAATGCTTATCGTGAGAGGGAAATCTGCGTCGCGCCTTGCGCAACCTAAGGGCGATAAGCCACTTACAGCACCCTTACCGGTGGCGCCACCAAGCAATTCTCCCAGTTTGCTATCGCCAAACAGACATACGTGAGTCTGGAATTTTTACAACCACTTTCCGTCTGGTCTGTGCTTGTACAGGATGTGAGAATCGAGCGTTAACTGTTGTATCAAGCGACAACATTGTGCATAGTTAAACATTTTCTCATAGTTGTTCATTCATTGCAACTTTGTTTGTTCCTGGTGGCAGACTGCGGACAAATTGTTTGTTTTCTCAGACTACACTGCGACCGAACACAGGTCTTACCTTTGTACATGCCTTTTTATAATCCTTTTGAATTTCCATAAAAATCTGATGTGTTCCAACCACATGACTTTCTCTAACCATTCTGTAATAAACTATGTTTACAAAAGCTTACTTTATGCTAATTAAGATAAACATTATCAAGAGAAATAATCTTATTATTTATTTTCTTATAAGCAGGAAGGAAATGATAGAAACACTAGAACTAACCGATAGAAACATATTTTAAAAACTGGTTGCTCTGTTATTTATATTCGATTTTCTTTCCATGGTCAGAACAGGAATAACAAATTAATGTTATGAGAAAACATTAAATATTTTAAAATTGAAACCAATAAAATGAATGTTTCGGAAATGGTTATCTCCACAAAAAATATGTATATGACATAAATTGTGTATTTGAACGGATCTAAATGATTTGTGTGCTCTTGTCCCTCTTAAGGTTCAAAGTCAGCCAGAGGTTATTTCCAGGAATTTTGTAATGCAAATATCTTTAATATACGACATTTAATAAAAAGCCTTAGAGCATTATGAGAAAATCAAAACTTTAGAAAAATGTTCTATTTAAGGGTAATTTGGAGTGGGAGAATTTTCCTGAAAATCTTTGTGTCGCATCCTTGGAAGATAGCAAACTTAAATACTAAGTTTGGTGTTTAATGGACTAAGTTTTTGAGTTATGCTGCCCCCTCAAAAACACACACATATACACAAACACATAAACACACATACTGAGCTATTTCTACAAATACCATTTGTTGCATTCAGGAGTTCTTAAAGCATGTCTTTGCGGTGAAATTTCGGTATCGAAGTTTGGATGGAATACATCTTTTCAACCTGCTATGTAGATTGTACATACATGATAGATATAAAACATTTTCGACTTTTGGCTGTTGTAGTCAAAATTCCACTTGTCCCTTAAGGGATTTGTGAATTAAAATTTCATAAATAATTTCACATATGGGAAAATTGCGTTGAAAAGGCTGTTTTTGGATAACAAATGCAACATTCTGCACCAAGAGCTAAATAAGAATTCATTTTACGAGTATTTTCATATTTTCAGACAGTTTAAAACACCTCAAAACTAATTTGTTTAGAACATAAAATAGTTGATTGGGAAAACCAGTTAATATTTTGCGCCAATCTACATCGCAGTAGTATTACTGGTATGGAAAGCCACAACAGCTGCGAGATTGGCTGAAACCTGACATTTGTGTACAGTGCTACTACCTATTTTGCATAATATTCCCCTGCGTCATTAATTCTATTTCCCCATCATGGGCATGAAAACCAACTCGCATGTTGCTGACCTGAATCCTTCAACTCGAGGGGTTGGCCGGGGTGTGGTATTAATTTGGTCATTCAGAAGTTGGTAGTAAGTGGCGTGTTTCATACACATGCACCACCGACATGCACACTAGTGCTGCCACCCTTTGGCAATGTTCTTGAGATGGAATAATATTCCACGTATCCTAGAAAATAGCTACTCGTATATATGTTTTGCTTTGCTGGACGTAGTGTAAGGTATGCTTTTGAATTAGAGAGCTCAAAAGGGAAACTCTGGTGAGTTATATATTCACAGGATTTTCGCTACTGTTCTGCAAAGAAACAATTCTCAAAAAATATTATTATTTTAACTAAGCCATACTAATCGAGATAAATACTGCAATACATCTGCGAAATTTGGAAAATCTACATTATGTAAGATATCTTATTTAAAATGTTATCAGCTATTATATACACTTGAAATAATATGTTTGCCATATATCAAAATTCTTGCTGTTATGATTATTTAAATAAACATTTTATTGAATAAACTCATTGCTCTAATTAAAATGAGGCTCGCGATGCTTTTTTAAAATTATTAAAAAATTGAATCGAAGTTTTACAGAAATATATGTCATATAATGTTTATACTAACGTTAATAATAATTATAGAAATATTTCATTATTTGTACTCCGTAAAACACTGGGATTTTCAAAATTCAATAATTTATTTCCCATGACCATTTTCTTGAAGATACATTTGAGAGGTATAAAATTTTGAAACAAATTAGCATAATATTGCATTATGTGAAGCATTTTAAGTATGGCAAAAAGTTGGAACAAAATTTGCGAAAAAATAAGTTTTAAAGTTTAGGGTGCCTATTAACAAGATTGCAGCTTCAGTACGCCAAATAGGAAACGCGGTATATTTCCTTAAAGTTTAGAAATCATATTATTTTATTACAGAAATATATATTTTAATCCTAAAAATCTGATTTGTTCCATTCACATAACTTTCTCTACTTCTGTGTAAAAAGTATTGTTAATAAGCTTATTCTTCTATTTACTTCATGCTAATCGAGAAAAAATTAGCAGAAATAGCCTCATTACTTGCTTCCTTGTAAGTAGAAGCTAAATATGGGAGTATCATAGGTTAAAGTGAAGTCAAAAGCTGGTTACTAGGTGACTGAAGTTCCTTTGTATGGACATCAGTTGACAAATTCCTGTATGAGAAAAGTACAAAGAATATCTCAAAAACGATCAACTCCTCGAAAAAAAACTATATAACACAAATTGTGTGCTTTAATGTGCTCTACATTTTTGTGTGGTAAGTTTTTGTCCATTTCTTACGGTTTAGCAGTTATGCAAAATTTCGTAAAATTCATCCAGAGTAAAGTAATCTTCAGAGGATATTCCCAGAAAATTCAAGATATACATATTATTTGTCAGATAAATAGCTTAAATATGCGATATTTTAATCAAAATCGTTAGAGATTTTGAGAAAACCAAAATTTTCGAAAAAAGCTCATGTAAAGGGTAGTTTGGGGTGGGGAGATTTTCTTGTAAATCTTCGTGACGCATCCTTGGAAGTTACCAAACTTAAATACCAAGTTTGGTATTTAACGTTCTTTTCGTTTTTGAGCTATGCTATCCACAGACACACACACACGGACCTTTTTCCAAAAATGTTTTTTTTTGGATTCAGGGGGACCCAAAACATGTATTTCCGGTGAAATCTCGGTATCGAATTTTTGGGTGCATTACAATACCTTCTCTATACACTATGTACATAGTACGTGTAGAGAAAGTAAAAATATCCTTAAAGGGAAAAAGAGAATACACTAGGCTAAAGCAAACCGTTTAGAAGCTGGTCGTTAAGTGATACAACTGAAATTCGGTTCCCTTTAAATTCCTAGGAGTAAAACAAAAGATGATACGGGTGACAAATTTCGTTAAAGAAAAGTTTAAGTATTTTAAATTTCAAACAAATAACAATGAATATTTCGGAAAGGTTTAAACAACAATAAAAATCTGATGTGTACTATTCACATGACTTTCTCTATATCCCTGCAACAAATTATCTTAAAAAGCTTATACTTCTATTAACTTTAGTAAAACAGCAGAAATAGCCATATCACTTGCTTCCTTGTAAGTAGGGGTGAAATAAGGGAGTACCATAGGTTAAAGTGATAATCAAAAGCTGGTTGCTATGTCACTGAAGCTCCCTTGTTTGTATGGACAGCAGTTGACAAATTCCTGTTTGAGAAATGTATGTTTTTCATAGCAGAAACCAAAAATAAGGAATGTCACAAAAACAACGAACTCCACGAAAAAAATGTATATAACATTAATTGTGTGTTTTATCGTGCTCTACATTTTGTGTGTAGTAAGTTTTTGTCCATCTCTTACGGTTTAGCAGTTATTCAAAATTAAGTAAAATTCATCCAGAATAAACTACTCTTCAAAGGCTATTCCCAGAAAATTCAAGATATACATTTTATTTGTCAGGGAAATATCTTTAATATACGAAATTTTAATCAAAATCGTTAGAGCCATTTTTGAGAAAATCAAAAATTTCGAAAAAAGTTCCATGTAAAGGGTAGTTTGGGGTGGGGAATTTTTCTCAAAATCTTCGTGTCGCATCCCTGGAAGATACTAAACTTAAATACCAAGTTTGATATTTTACCAACTTTTCGTTTTTGAGTTATCGTGTTCACAGACACACACACACACACACACACACACACACACACACACACACACACACACGGACCTTTCTTTTTAAAATACTTTTTTTGGATACAGGGGACCCTAAAACATATTTCCGGTGAAATCTCGGTATCGAATTTTTTGGTGGAGTGCAATACATTCTCTATTCACTATGTACATAGTGAGTATAGAGAAAGTAAAAATGCATATGACACAAATTCCGTGTAGTAACTTTCTGTCTATCTCTTATGGTTCACCAGTTATGCAAAAATCGTTCAGAATGAAGAGCTCTTTACAGACCATTCCCGAAAAATTCTAAATATAAATTCTATTTGCCATGAAAATCCATCAATAATTTAATAAAACCATTAGATCCATTTTTAGAAAACAAAAATATTCGAAAAATGCTCCATGTAAAGGTTAGTTTGGTGTGATTAGATTTTTTTTAACTTCTTGTCGCAATCTTGGAAAGTGCTGAACACAGTCGACTATTTCGTTTTGAGCTATGCTGTTCACACACACACACACACACACACACACACACACACGTGCGTATCTTTATCTTAAAAAGTGTTTATTATTAATATTATTATTATTATTATTATTATTATTATTATTATTATTATTATTATTATTCAGTAGACCGTAAAATGTGCTTTTGGATTCAGGAGACCTCCTCGAGGTACCGAAGTTTTGGGTTGAATGCAATACCTTTCCACCTATGTATCTATTAAGTAGAGAAGGTAAACATATTATATACTTCACAGTTGTTTTAGAAGAAATCATTGGAAATGTATTTCAAACCTTTTTTCTTATCTAGCTGGAATGAATAATAATGGGTGTATAAAGATTTATACAGAAGGTTGGTAACAAAAATTATTTGTTGACTATAATTAAAAAGTTATAAAAATAATCCTTTTGTTGGTTAGCTTATGTCTTAAAATATATGTGTTTTAGGAATATAAAATCCATAAATTTTCGTTTTACCAGAGTTTACATATAACCTAAGCTTTAGTACTAGCATTCAAAACTCAGGTTGAAAAAAAGAGGCTGTGTGAATGACGTGTAACCACAAGATTGCGTTTAGGAAAAACAAATATTTCGCCGAACATCTCATTGACTACAAGGAAGCGCATGTTACCAGAGGATCGATCTGAAGACCTCAGTCATAGGGAGGCGTGACTCTAGTATTTGAGAAGCTCTCTGCATGATCACGCAAGTGCTAACCCAATCTTTAGGTACTAAAAGCATGCAACCTCTTCAACTCAATATAGTTCAGCGTAATTTTCATGCAGATCAGAGACGTTTCTCGTCAGATATGTGTAACTGAGAAAGTGCAGTAATTAATGGTGTCTGTGGAGAGATAGACCGAGTGGATGGCTACTACACGAGGCTTGCATTCAGAAGGTCCCGGGTTCGATTCCCGTCCGGTTAGTCACTCCAATTTGCTTTGGTGGTTTCACCAGGTTGGTAAGCGAATGCATTTATTTATTTAGTCATCCATTTCTACAGGGCGTCACCCATCGTTGTGTACCGGTTACCAGTAGCCTCTAAAACACTAGATTGTATGTTCAAATCTGGCTGGGTGAGGGATTTTTTCCTTAGCATGGTTTCCTTGGGATGGAAATTATAGCCGGTGGCCCCGTGTAATGTTTATTTGCACATAAAAGAATCCCATATCTTAAAAGAAGAAAGTTTCTGAGCAAAATTCCACCATTTCGCGTCTACAAGTCGTGATTTCGTCCTACAATGCCATCTCTCGTCACCATGGCGCATAGCGGCAAACACACAAATAAGAAATTCAAATCCGATCAAGGAAACATCGTAATGATGCTCAATGCTCCATTTAGGAGCTACAGGAAATCAACTATTTCAACAGGACCCATGCCATAATCACAGAAAGAAGAGAAGCAATAAATATTTAACTGCAGATAACTTTTCATGCATACATATAATTACAAAAACACAAATACAACCGCACAAACCTAGCTATATATACTTGGACAGTGACAAAGTTGTAAATTTCTATATCTTGTAAAATTTTTTTTGAAAACTTTGCTGCAATTTCATTGCTGTTATATTAATATGAATACCAAATTTCATTCACATTCTATAACTACTTACAGTACACACATAATTTCATAAATTTTATTACGTTCCACACACCTCAAAATTTAAAAAGATTGATTATCGTTTACTGAACTGGAACTTTGAACCGCACAGAAAAATTTTAAATGTGATATTTCAATAACTTTAATTACAGGATTATTATGTATTTAAAATAATAAAAGGTTCGGCCAATGTAATTTCTAAAATTAATGTTTTCTTAAAATTGTATTTTTTGAAAAAATACTAATCGGTTAGGTTTGTAATCTTACAATAAATACAAATATACAAAACTTCAACTGGAAGGGTTCCAATAAGAGTTAATAAAATAACAATTGCAAAGATAAAAATCATTGGTGAAAAGGTAATGGTTAAAAGGATTTTATTTTAATATAAAGATATTCCATTTGAGACTAAAAATTATCTTAATCCAACACCGAGATCACAAGTTTCTCTTTTGGTATGGACTGTTAAAAGAAAGTATGCGGTTATCTTGAACATTTTGGAAAATGGAAAATGTTTGTTGTATTTACGAGTAAATAAAAACTGAGACGCGCAGAACATTTTGTAAGAGTGAAAATGTAGTTTTGAGAAAAACGCTTTTTTATAAAATAGTATGCTAGGAAACAGGTATATTGTATGATCTTCAAATCGCTGTAGAGCCGCAAGCAAGGGTAGGCGGTTATATATGATTCCCAATGGATGTTCAAAGGTTCCAATAAATATTTTCTATGAAAAAATTATTTTTAATTTTTTTTGGCTAATTGTAGCTAAAATTTCGCTACGTGTTTCTCAACACATTTAAAATACTGCCTCTGCGCTCGAGCTGTTACCGTTCTGATGTTTCTCAACCCAGAGATCCCCGGTTCGAATCCCGGTTGGGTTGGGAAGATTTTTTATTTGACTAGAATCATCTCCATCTCCTGCAGAGTCTGGAAGTATGAATATGAGAGTTAATGTGAGTGTTTTAATAGCATAATTCTGAAACTACCAATGCTAAGAAACCCTACAATTTAGCGAGCAAAACACCACAGTAGTTGTTCCAAGTCAAAGAACCCGATATGGCCATAGTTGGTATAGAGGGTTAGTTTAAAAACGGTTAACTTGAAAAAATAAACACACATTTTAAGATATTGCATTTAAAATTGACAGTTTCTATTCTCTTACAAGTTTCCTTTCCCTATCATCCTTGCATCTGGCGTTTGGTTTGGCCGTCAAGGACCCTTTTCCGGAGATTATTCGGATCTCTGGGACTCCGCCGCGTCCCTCTATGGCGTGGCTAGCCGACGGCAAAATGTACTCCATCTGGCTTCGCTAAGGAACTAATGCACATCCTCTGGATCTGCTAGCCTAATGCTGCAGAGAGATTCCATATATATTTATTCTCTACTATAGTAACCAGAATAGGTTTTGTATTGTACCCAAAATTTCGATGTCGAGGCTCACCGAAAATATATCTTGATGTCCCTTAAATATAATACATTTTATAAAAAAAATACGCGTATGTGTATGAGAGTAGTGTATCCGTGTGCAAGTGTGTCCATGTGTATGTGCACAGGTATTTAAAAACGAGCATTTTCAAAAAGTCCACCACTCCAAATTGCCTATGCGTCACATTTTTCGAAAATGTGAATTTTCTCAAAAATGTCGCACAGCGATTTTGATTGAAATACCATATGTTTAACATTTGCATGGAAAGAAAGCAAAACCAAACACATTGTATGTCTTGAATTAACTGTGAATAGCCTCGTAGATACGCTTCATTTTGGAAGATTTTTGCATAATCAGTAATTCTAGGAGAAAGACGAGGTTCTACTACATAAAACATGTAGATCTCGTTAAAGCACAAACTCTATTTTTCTTTGTTTGTTTGTTTGTTTCTTTCTCTCTTTCGTTCTTACTTTCTCTCCTTTTTGAGTTAACTATTTTCGAAATATTCCTGGTTATGCTTTCTTAAATAAGAAATACAGTTCCTTTTTTATTTTGATTAAACATAGATAAAAGGATTTCACGGTCGTCTCCTTAGCGCGGTGGTAGCGCAGCTGCTTACCAAGCGGGAGACCTGGGCTCGATCCCCAGAACCGGCGTGGGGATTCTTCCCCGGCTGGGAGACTTGGCCCGGGGTGCACTCAGCCTCGTAAGGTGCCTGGAGGGGGGCATATTGAGGAGCTACTTGATGGAGAAGTAGCGGCTCCAGGTCATGAGGACCGCATTAACCGGCCGGGGGGGCTCGAGGCGCTGACCACGTCTCACCCTCCAATTCTGCACCTGGGGGACGCAGCAGCCGGGCGATAGGCCAAGGTTCCTCGTGAACTGTCGTGCCATAGAGTTATTAATAGGATTTCACAATCATAGAGACCAGTTCTTAAAATATTTTATTATCGCTTGAATCCCATACATAACTTAATAAAATCATGTTATCTCGATTAGCATGAAAGAGATAAAACAATAAACTTTTGCAAGAACCTTTTGTTACAATATAGGTAGAGAAAGTCGTGTAAATATAACGACAGATTTTTGAAAGGGTAATCTTAGCAGTAGAACTTACTGCATGGCAGTTGACGACAGCGACACAGAGGTATTTATTGATCGAGAGATTGGAACTTCCCAAGACTGTCACAAAGCTGATGGCAACAGAAAGGATTATGCAAAAGACCTGCAAGAGCGCATCTACGTCTGCGATATGCAAAACAGAGAAGAGGGAAAGACAGAAATGCAGCCCGCATATGTTGAAACACTTATTGCTCAAGTATCCGCTGCGTCTTCTCTACATGAAAAACGTGACTCGGAATGCATTTCCCTGACTCAATTAAAACTAGGAGTTCGTTCTTACTTTTCGATCATGCCAACGCGACCTTCTTCAGGGCTCGCTAACGAGGTACAGACAACATTGTAATCATTATGTTGAGAGGAAACAATGGTAAGAACTCCTGAAAAAAGTGTAGGTCAATGACTGTTTGAGGGTTGTTAGGAGGAAAACAAAAGGCTTGTATAACGTCGGAGGAACAAAAATCTTAGGCTGAGTCTTTAGGTTTATAGAGACTCAGTATGCGTATTTTGAACACACTTTTGTGCAATAATTTACTTCATATTATAAAGAAAATGAAGAAGCATTTCTGTTTTGATTAGAGAGATCACTATCACTAAATTATTCGATATGAGGTGAATGAGAAAATATAAAAAATGTAAATTATAAATAAAGTATTACTAGAACAGTTTAAATTATAGAAATTAAAACGGCCATGCATCATAAATTATAACTATCCAGCATTAATTCTTATGCACCCTTATTTGTACATTCTGTCATTTAAACCCATTAGTAATTGTTTAAATTCCCGCATTTTCAAAAAATCCCAATGGAATAATAGCACAGCTAACATCGGCAGGCATTATATATTTATTAATCCATATGGATATTTTGGAAGCCAGATTTTATGTTAAATTTCAGAACAAAGTGTTAGTTTGCCATGATAATAAAAAATTATGAATTTGAAGCACTGTTTTCTAATAACATTGCCTTTAATCATGACGGAAGCTATAAAGAATACTATGATTCAGCTTTTTTTACGAATTTAGGTAACAATTATTACTTTTTGTGTAGTTAAATGTCTTTAACCTCGTAGGTCACATTCAACGATCAATGAAATCGATGAAATGGTACTCAAATGGGCCCAGGTTCTATGGAACTTGATTTTCTCGACATTCATCTTTTCAGGACAAGGGAAAAGTCCGCCAGAAACTTTATCAGGTAACTCATTTTAACCGAAATTCGAATCAAGGACCTTTTAAATAGAGGCAGACAAGCTACCCCCGCATACAGAAGTAGGCTTAAACATTAATTGTTGAAATAACAACTGCTAAATTCCTCCACTAGAATTGTCATACTGATGATCTAAAGAACAATAACAGTTTCACACAACTTACTGAATTCTAAATTGTGACATTAACTGAAAATAATTAGTATTAGTATACAATTACTCGTTAAACTTATAATCCTGGGAGCTGATAGATCCGATTCTAGAGGCCATGATCACTAAAGAGTTTAGTTCTAGTGTTTCATCGTTTTGAGAACCACAGGTTCGTTTGCCGCCTCGAATTTTGTGTCATTGTAAATGTGTGTGTATGTGTGTGTGCTGTGTAAGTGTAGGTATGGTAAAAATATAAGTCTATGAGGTGAAGTACCCACGAAGAAAAACAATTGAAAACATTTAAAACTAGATATGAATAATAAAAAGGACAGACAAAACAAGCAACATAAGTATTTTAAATAGAGTGCAAAGGAGGATAAGTTATATAGTCAGAAAGAGGAAAAGTAACTACTCGATTGTTATTGAATGAAGAAATCTTATGTGCTGCATTCTCGTAACCTTCTGTAGCTGTGCATATACAAAACGTTCTTACTAAAGGTTATTATTTTATCTACATAATGCTAATCGAGATAAATATTATCAGAATTGGTTTTATTATTTGTTTTCATGTAAGTAGAAGAGAAATAAGGGAACGCATTAGGCTAAAGTGATAGTCAAATCGTTTAAAAATGGTCGTTATGTAAAACAATTGCATGCTTTCGTTTGAAAAAAAGTTACGTAGTTTCAAATTGAAACCAATAACAAGGAATAGCTCGAAATCGGACAGCTCTACAAGAAAAACATATGGCATAAATTATGTGTTTTAACAAAATCTACACTTTTTGTTAAGTAAGTTTTTGTCCATTTCTTACGGCTTAAACGTCATGCAAAATCCTGCTAAGCTCATCCAGAATAAAGAGATATTCAGATGCTATTGCTAGAAAATCAATATACAAATTTTATTTGTGATATAGATATCTTTAATAGACTGTATTTTAATAAAAATCGTTAAGAGCCATATTTGAGAAAAACAAACTTTAAAAAAAAAGTTACATATAAAGGCTGTTTGAGGTGGGGGTATTTTCTTCAAAATCTTCATGTCGCATCCTTGGAAGATACCAAACATAAACACCAAGCTATGGTGTCCACAGGCACACACGCGGAGCACTTTCTAAAATGTTTTTTCGGACTCAGGGACCTGAAAACATAACATAATTTTGTGTGGAATGCAACACCTTCTCTATCCACTATTTAAATTCTACATATGGGCTAGAAAAAGTAAAAAGATACATTGAAGGAATTATGCAACTGTTAAAAAGGAGGAAAGCAGAAAAGAGGGACAAATGGAGACTGGGTTTACATTGAAGGATTGTTTTAGAGCCATGGTGGAGTGGTAACACTCGAAGTGTAGGCCTGTAGACATGCAGTATTGCAGTAAGTGGAATATTTTTTTTCAATGAATGTGTCAGTAGCAAAGCTTGGAAATGCATTGTAAAATTATGGCACATGGTTCCGCTTCTTTGTAGAACACAATGTATAATGTTTGTTTGCACATACCTACTTTGCCTTATAGTCCTAGTGACCCAGATTGGCAATGAAACGTTGCACAGCAGTTTTAAATTGCATCTTTGTGGAGATGGGATGTCATTAAAAGTGTTATTAATATACAGTATCATGCGTTATTCAAGTAAAGAAATTCATGAACATCAAAACCTCATTTTGTACCTGTCTCAGCACCCTGTCAGTGATGTGATTGTTATTAATATCCCATGACGGCTGCAGAATCCAATTCTACTCTTGACGATGTTAGAGTGGGTGTGCGTGGGCAGATACACTCTAGAGATATAGACATTGATAACAAACTGTTTTCATAATGATGTCAGCAACTCGAGGAAAGCAATTTAACACTTTAGCACACGCACTCGAGAATAGACTTGATATTAACCTTCCTGGCCCGTAAGCACATACAGGTGTAAATGTTCTCACAGAATGCATACAGCTAACAAGTGGGGTATTCAATAAACTTCCCGTTGTGCACGACACAGCCGCCGTTGGTATAATCTGTGGAGTATTATTCTGGCTCAGGTGAAGACAACTTCCTCCTCGAGCTTCTTATGAATATCACAAGCCGCTTCACAATGCTGTTTCCGAAATGCTCAAGGCCATTCATTTGCAAATCGTGCGGACAGAAACATGAACAATGAAGAACCGTGATCCGACAACAGGATCTCCGGAGAGATGGACAATTGTGGGCGTTCAGCTGGGACATCAAGAAGGGGAGATTCGGAAATGGACAGTCAGTTATGTATCCCTATTACCACCCTCACAACTACAACCAATGCACGTTGTCAAGCTCACATAACTCCCTCGACAACAATATGCTACCTTTACTGCATATAATAAATAGGAGGGAGCCTACACCAATGACAGCTGCAGCTACTGGTTTTATAAAAAGTGTAGACTACCGCACTTACGCAATAACGTTACTATCTTATAAAAGGAGCGGGAATCTCTTTGCAGTGCTTACATCGCACATAAAATGCCCTTCCTTTCACAGATTATACAGTCAGTATCCATTAGGTGAGTATGAAGCATGGCTTGTTTAAATACCGGTCACGCACATAAACTGCATAATTTGAAATTCCTTCTCAAACAATCGCGAATACAATTGCATACATATACTCTCAATGTCTATGATTAACCAATATTCGTAACTATGCACATATCAGATGGGAAAGACTTTAAAAGCAATTTATATTTAAGGGATACTTCTTACAAAATAACAAAGAATATATGACACAAGCAATAAAATTTTTGATGAATAGGCTTAGGACACGGTTGCGGTTTGGTTGCACTCTGACTGGAAAATAATTACGTGCACACATGGTTTTCACTAGGACCTCCACCTTCCCAAGTACTGCTGCCCATTCACTCTGAGGAAGCGATAAGTACATGTACAGTCTTTTCTGAAGGTACGAAGTCCAATAGAAGTAGTTTTGCTTTTGATTAGTTCATAAAATGCATTGTAATCAATTGCAATAGTTGCCCATGAATGTAACTACTATGTAGTTCATTATATTTATATTTTATAATAAAACTAATTTTAACTACAAAACTTTATGTTACCACTTATAGGTATCTATAGCACAAGAAAGTTATGCCTCTCCCCTCTCCGCCCACTTGAAACATGTATCAGTATAGTAAAAATTAACTCAACCTAAATGCATCCACAAAGCCTGCTAATGAATACCACTTGTATAATAATTGTAACTTTCTAAAGCAATATATACACTTCATGCATTTTGTCTTCCTGCGCTGGCGGACATTGAATGGAAACGGCAACACAGATCTTAGTTGCACACAGACATATGTCGCTCAACCGGAAAAAAAAAAAAACAGTTGTACCATTCATTGATGATATCAAAAGTTCTCCATTCGCAGCGAGACAGGGTTCGAGAGTTAATTTTTTTTTCTCTCTTTTCTTAAGATTCTCTCTAATGCTAAGCTGGGAAATCGTATTAAAATAAAATGAATAAAAACAGAAATCGTACAGGAGACAGGTTTACCAGCGGATATCCATGTCCATAATTGGCAAGCGATGTGGGACACGGATCTTGTAAGCGAAAGCTTAAAACGGCGCATGTACTTGTACAACCGAAACTGAATTTAGTTCCCAGTTACAAACATTATAATCCTACAAATAGTCCCGTGTGTAATTCAGATTGTTCAGTTTGAGTCTTACATGTGATTCTATGCTTTAACAGTCAAGTGACTAGCGCAATGTGTGAAATTATTGATGTTCCCGATAGATGATAGATGCAGATGTCTACTTGAAGCACTAACTAGGTTTCTTTGGTTCCAAATCCTTCCACAAATCCTCGAGTTGATATTGGTTTCATGTTTAAGTCCTTTTCAAACGCAAACCCGGGGGGCTTCTTTAGCCCAGTGCTCATGCACAGAGATGGTTCTAATAGTACAGGAAATACTTTGTCGTAGAGAAACAGCTGTTGAAATTTATGGAAGGTTGCTTTACGTATTAAAGGAACAAATAAGTGAAAGCAGTAGAGCATTAGTTAAAGTTTGAAATGTTAGAACTTTAAGATGACGAATCAACACAGAGTATAAATTTCATTTCGTTAATTAGAAAGTGTTGGGCATATACCGACGTGCATAAAGTGTGGTCCATTAAGGCATGTAGCCGTTTATGTTGGTATTGAAACACCAAGCCCCATCCCCTGACAGGTGACCACCTCTCTTATTTGATTAGGCATAATACTATAACAATTATATAATTATAATATAAAAACATATAATTATAATAATTATAAAATATAATTGCTTTTCTCAAAACGTGATCAAACAACTAAAGGGTAGGTCCTTAAAGAGAACACTTCAGTTAATTATGGTGAAAAAAATAATAAATAATAAAAACATACAAATAAGTTGCTGATGAAATCTCTCATATAAATGTCGTACAGTTTAACAATAGACTCAAATAATACTTCACCATTCGCCTCTCCCAGGCTGCCAGGGTTCGATCCCAGATACCACATGTGTGATTTATGTTGGGCAGAGCGGTGCAGGAGCGGGTTATCTCCGGGTTTTCCGGTGTTCCCCGCTATCGTATTCCGCCGCTGCTTCATGTTTACTCCATATATCAATAGTGTCATTGCCTGCCATATCATTTGCAGTAAAACGGGCGCAAACACTATAAAAACCCTTCCTCTAGAAAACCGAATTATATAGGTGGTGGTATTTAATACCCACTTTTACTACATATGGCACCGCAGGCGATGACACTGATAATACATGGAATGAATATGGAGCACCGTAGAATGAGTTGGCGGGGGAAACCGGAAAACCCGCCCCTACGCCGCTTGATCCCACATTCGGTCGCCTGGGATCGAAACCTTGGTGGGAGGCATTCGGCCACTGCGCGGCCAAAGCAGCTCTAGAAAACCCATGTCAAATTAAACGCAAAAAGACAGCTGAAGGCATTAGAGCGCGTGCCCTCTTCGCTTTGAAACAGCCTGTACCATCAACAAAGAAATCCACTTCTTTAAACTGACAAGTGATAAATTATTCTTTGAGTAAATGAAACTCAGTGATACAACGTTTTTATTGCTCGCCTTCCGGGATGAAAACACATTTGTGTCGGTGAGATAATTAATAATAAAGAAACGATAGACGAAGAAAATAAAATATCGAATAACAAGTTTGCCTCATAGCAGTAGGAGTGATAACATACAATAATAATAATTAACATGACATGTCAAACCAAGTTCCAACTTAGCTCATCAAGTAAATAAAGGAAAATCCATATATCAGGACTAATGTTGATTTGTGGGTAGTATGGGGGTAGCGTGTCTACCTCACATTCAAGAGGTCGCGAGTTTGAATCTCGCTTATGTTGAATTGTTCGAGGTTTTCCCTTATCCTGAGAAGACGAATGTCGAATAGGTAAGTGAGGGGTGAATTGGATTGGTAAGCGAGGGGTGAATTGAATAAAATTAAACAAAGGCCCTTCCTCCCCCCCCCAAAAAGTAGAATTTTTGCCCAATTTTTAATACCATTTCACTGATTTTATTCGTTGTCCGATATGACCACCCTCGTTAAAAGATGTGAAACTACCAAAACAACATTGATCAAACATTTTTCTGATGGGTTCCATTAACATGCCTTTCTCTACATCTCTGCAACAATTATTCTCATTAAGCTTATTCTTCTATCTATTACATGCTAATCAAAATAAGCATTAGCAGTAATGGTCTAATTACTTAATTCCTGTAAATAGAATGAAATCATGGGAATATACTAGGCTAAAGTTATAGTAAAATCTTTTAAAAGCTGGTTGCTATATGAATGAAATTCGTTTTTTGCAATGCCAGAAATTGATAAACTGTTCGTTCGAGACAAGTTTAAGTATTTTGGAGCTGTAGCTACAAATAACAAGGAATATCTCGAAAATGGTCAACTCCGTGCTATACATTACATATATATTATGTGTTTTAACGAGATCTACACTTTTGTTTAATAAACCTTAGTCTATACTTTACGGTTCTACAACATTCAGCTAAAGTCATTAAAAAATGAAAGGCTCTTCAGACGTTATTTTCAGAAAATTCAATATAAATTTTATTTGCCTTGTAAACATCTTTAATGTACCATATTTTAATCAAAATATAAAAAACGATCGCTTTAATCAGGGATTTATTTCCCTTCTACTTACAAGGAAGCAAGTAATAAGATCATTTCTGCTAGTTTATCTCGATTTGCATGATGTAGGAGATTTGTTTTTGAAATAGCTATAAAAGGTCATGTGAATGCAACACAATGGATTTTTTGTTTCAAATGTTTCTGTACCTCTGTTTGCCTCTATTTGTACTTAGCATTAAACACAACACTTCAAGGCTTAGTTTAAAATATATATTTATATTTGCCTGAAAAGTCCTGTCATGTATTTTATCGCTGATCAGAAAGGCGTAATGCATATTTAAGTTTTGTGGCTATGGTGTTATTTGTTGTTTGTATATCCTTAGGAAAGAAAAGTAGCACTTTCTGATTCTGTGTGCAGCATTGTACACTAAGAATGAAGCTTTACCGAAGTTTTGAGGGATTGATGCAGTCATGCACACCCAGAGAACTGCAAAAATCGAACGCTTCAGATGTATTGGAATGCGAGAAACCAAAAAGATTCGCTCTCTAGATTGTCCTTTGTGCAAAAAGATTACAGCTCCTTTTCGAGGCGTTTTTGCACCTGAGTATTGCGTTGTTTACCACGACGTGGTGCAAGAAGCAACCCATGCATCCGCGAGGAGAATCCATTTCCAGAGATTAGTGAGGCCGAAGGGACAAGGGCGCCTCCGAGGAAAACATGAACAAGATTCTTGTCACTCCTAAATTCTCTTTCTGTCGAGATGGAGGAATATCACTTCACATCTTCCCTCTTTTTCCCTTCATCGCCTTGGACGCGACGATGCGTTAAAAAGGCTTCAGTTAAAATCCCCTCACTTCAGCCGGGTCCTTGAGAGAAGGAATTTCTGCAGGAGAATGTTTGATAGCTTTCTGAAACCGACATAAACCGACAACCGTGAAAAGGAAAAGAGGACAAATTTAGTGTTGGTGCTTCCACAAAGAACTGCAAGAAAATTTACCTATTGTCGTCGACACGCTAGCAGCTGCCGTAAAATCTGCACACCTCTGCTGGAAAACTGCTACCATATAGGGGTAGAGAAATTACATTGCAAGCATAATTTTTTTTTTCCAAAAACAATTTTAAAATGACAGATTTGCACAAGAACCAGTAAACCATTTATAGTTGAGAGAGCGCCAGACCACTTTAAATTGGATTTTTGGTGGACTCAGTTTTTTTTTAGGTTTTAAGTTTTTGTATTGTTTCATTTATATAGTCCCCTTTAACATCTAGATCATATCGGGGGCTTTACGCTTGAAACAACTCGTTGTCTGCAGGTTTAAATCATTTTGTTTTACTCAACACACACATTCACTCACAAATATATACTTCCAGATTCTGTGGGGGATACGGAATTCTAGTTGAGACATCTTCCCCGCTCCACCCGGGAATCGAATCCGGGACCTCCGGGTGAGAGTCAGCTCACTGACCACTCAACCACGGATGCAGACAGGGCTCAGTTTTTTTTTTTTTTTTCATCCATTCAGAAGGTTTTTGATACTTTGAGAGTTTATGCTTGCTTTTTTATATGCTTATAATTAAATAAAATAAAAATATATAAGTTTGAAATCAACTTTCATTTGCATTTGCTCTAAATATTCCATTCAAACAAGCGATGTCTAAATTTCATATTTTGTGTTCAGTTTTAGAAAAGATCATGTGCGTGTCTGTCCATTATAACTGAGAAAACAAAGAGTGGGATGAATACCGAATTTCATACTTGAATCTGCATACTGTTTAACCAAGCGAGGCAATGATTTTCAAGAACCGTTGAAACCCGAATTATCATTCATATAAAAACTGCCATTATTTTTAATTTTCTCATAAACTCTGAAAATATTTCATTAAAATATAATGTAATAATGTCACAAATTAATTTAATACTGTACGTATCCTTCAAACTGACTGGTTGAGAAATCATTAGAAAAAAAGAGTCTTTGAAGGCAATTCAGCTAATTATTTGTGTGAAATAACATTTTGTAGCCTTGGTTTTTGAAAAATTTCATGTTACAAGTTTTACATTTCTTCTAAATGCGTCATGTAAAGGAGATTTCAAAATTAGTGATTTTTCGTTTCTCGTTCTAAGAACTCAAAATGACAAATTTTGAGTGCTTTTTCTGCATGTAGAGCCCAAGAATCAAAGAACATTGCTTATTTAGTTGTTTTAGTTAAACGTATATCATACTACCTAACATGAATAGCCTTTTATGTACCTACTAAAACATGAAACTATATATGGGAATTTTTCATTGCCAGAAAAAGTTGTGGAGTGTTTCTCTGGATTTTTTTTTCTGTGATCACTTATTTTATGAGCAATAAGTAAAACTTAATAATAATAATAATAATAATAATATATGCTTTCCAATTTATAATTATTTCCAAATATATATAATTCTTCTATTTTCTAAAATACAAACAATTAAAACTTTTATAAACAATTCTTGACTTTTGTATGTTGATTTTATCTTTCAAAATAATATTAATTTTTAAAAATAATTCTCTCAAATATGGTTTCTTAGTAATCACAATTACAATACCAGTATAAACACACACACACACACACACACACACACACACACACATAAGTCAAGTAATACCGATATTTAAAATGAATACTGCTTTAGTGAGCTGCCATGTAGACCATACTCGTTACAGGATCAAACATTAATTTTTAACGTAATAGCTTGTAAACTGAAGACAATTAAAATTAACTTAGGATTAAATAATTGACAGTTAAATCTGAAGAAAAAAAATCGTATTTAATGGTCAGCCGTAACAAGCTTATGAGCGTAATTTTTCAAGCTGGTTTTCTGAGTAGCATACATTCAGAATACAAAAACTATAAGGCATGATTCATAAATTTCTCCAACAGTTCGCCACGTATTGAGAATATCTGCTACATGCGTTTTCCAATCGGGTCCAGCTGCGGGCATCTGTTGCTTTGTTTTGTTCCTTCTTGTTTTGTTTTTACTTTTTGAACTTCTCTTTCTTCGTCAATGCAAATCGCGTTCTACATCCACAGTTTCGCAGATAAATGTATCCCAATTTCATATTCCTGCTGATTGTTTTCTAGTTTAGCATACAGAATATTGAGAGTGGAGTAAATACCAAATACCGCACATATGGTTTGTTCTTGCTCCAAACCACATATGTAGTGCCTATATGCAAATAGCCCCCAAAAAACTTTCCTTTTATACTATATACCTTTGAAAGAAATAATTCAGGAGGAATTACAAGTATAGAGCAAAATACGGATACCAGGTATTTTCGCTGAACATTTTTGGTTCCAGAAATGTAACTTTTTAGCTTCTCTACTACATATTGTAAGTAGGGAAAGGATTGTATTCTACCTAAACAGTTGATGTCGAGGTCTAATCAATAATATGCGCTTTGAGGTCCCTTGAACCAAATTATTCGCGGGCATATGTGTATGTGTGTGCATTAAATTAAAGGCTAAGAGGACGACGGAATCGAGAAAGATCTGCTAGAAGGCTTTAGTTGGAGTCGGAACAGAGCAATCATTGTTTTAATCTATTTGTATTTTTATTACTATTGTTGTTGTTGTGCATAGCTTGTAATTTTGGTCCATTGAATGTAAAGCAATTTGATTAATTGTATTTGGAAATATCTTAAATGATGAAATCCCTATAGCTCTCTGGATATCGTGCACATGTGTTAGCAAGGGAAAGTGTCGCCCTCCGTGGTGTAATGGTTACCATGCTAACTTCATACACCCAAGGTCGCGGTTTCAAACCCGACGGAGGACGATGGATTTTTTCGGGTGTAAAAATCCTCAGCATGGCTTCCTTCGGAAGGGAAGTAAAGCCGTTGGTCCCGTGTCGTAGATTTACGGCACTTAAAAGAACCTCAAGCCTGATAGAGAGGCCTCTGAGCAAAATTAAGCGGTCTTTCACGCCCAGTATAGAATGGGACGCTGAGAACCACAGCAGTTAAAGAGTGTCCATAAATAAAACGCTATTTCATTTCTTAAGGGAAAATTGTCAGTTTCGATTTTTACCATTTACATACAATATTTAGCACCCGCTGAGGTGTAGAGAAAATGCCCACATCTTGAGGGAAGGGTTTAGAGGCGCGAGTAAAAATAATAAAGGGACTTTATGTGGAAATTAAACAAGCAGTGAGACCCAGCAGTTGAGTCCCAAGACAGTGGCAATGATAACAACAACAACAGAGCTGGAAATGTACAAAGTTTTAAGTGCAGCTGGAGATGGGAAATGAGTTGGAGATGTACATATTGAGAGCACTCTTGCAGCAGCCACTAGGGAGGTAGCAGGAAGAGGAATGGGCTTCCTCGCACTGCAATTACAACCTCCTGAATAAAACACATTGTAATTTCAAGGCTTGTCTTACCCTCTGCTACTCCTTGAGCTGGCGATTGTGGAATCATTCCCTTTCGACATCATGTGGACTGTGGAGAACTGCAGATGCAAATGTTGCTATAACATCTTCATCTCTTGTTCATTATTAAAGCGTTTTTATGCTGATTATTCATAAGTATACCATGATCAATGGTACCACTTGTCTTTAAACGTAGCCTGCTAAGAAAATAACTAAAATAAAAATCTGATGTAATACATTCACATGAATTTCTCTACATCTCTGCAACAAATTATTGTTAAAAAGTTTATGCTTCCATTTACTTCATGGTAACCGAGAAAAAATTAGCAGAAATAATTATATTACTTGCCTCCTTGTAAGTAGAAGCGAAATAAGGGAGTGCGATAGGTTAAAGTGATAGTCAAAAGCTGGTTGCTATGTGACTGAAGTTCCTTTGTTTGTATGGACAGGAGTTGACAAATTCCTGTGTGAGAAATTATAGTTTTTCACAGCTGAAACCAAAAACAAGAAGTATCTAAAAAACGAATAACTCAACGAGAAAAAATGTATACAAAATTATGTTTTAACGTGCTCTAAATGTTTTGTGTTTTAGGTATTTGTCCACCTCTTATGGTTTAGCAGTTATTCAAAATTCCGTAAAATTCATCCAGAATCAAGTAGTCTTCAGAGGCTATTCTCAGAAAATTTATACATTTTATTTGTCAGGGATATTTTAATCAAAATCGTTAGAACCATTTTTAAGAAAATGAAAATTTTAGAAAAAAGTTCTATGTAGAGGGTAGTTGGGGGTGGGGGGATTTTTCTCAAAACCTTCGTGTCGCATCTCTAGAAGATACTGAACCTAAATACCAAGTTTGGTATTTTACCGACTTTTCGTTTTTGAGTTATCGTGTTCACAGACACACGGACACACGCACACAGGGACCTTTTGCTGAAAATTTTTTTTTGGATACAGGGGACCCTAAAATATATATTTCCGGTGAAATCTCGGTATCGAATTTTTGGGTGGAATGCAATACCTTCTCTATACACTATGTATATAGTACGTGTAGAGAAACTAAAAATGAGTTTAGCTTCCAGGAAATACCACTATAATATTGTAATAGTAATCGGAAAAGTCAGTGCAGATCTTTTACTGCATTACTAAGAATTGTTCACGGATAAATTAAAACTTCAGATGGAGTAAGTTGAATGAATAAGTGTATTTATTTAAACCAATATACTACACTGATCACCAAGCGTAAGGGTACACAGGCTGTGCTTGCTTTTGTAATTCACAAAATAATAAGTAAAATTAAAAGATTCGTCATGAAAATAAAAAGATATGCATATTTAAATACAACATCTTAAATTTACAACACCAATAAAGCATACTCCGATGCATTAGTATAAGCTATTACAGTAAACATAAAAGAGATATGTACACACAATACTAACACCATAACAAAACAGTAACCAAAAAGAATGACATAAAATACATATAAAATATTATAATTACTTTTTTTTTACCCTCCCCCCTCTATCCTAATATCAGCCTTCTCAAATTCTCAGTTGTCTCGCCTTAAGCAGAAGCTTCCCTATCCCCTCCATGGCTTCCGTGCCTGCCAGTGGCGTACAACATACTCTTCATTCTTGGTAAAGGATCACGGTAATTATAAACAAGTCACAAGAATCCCCAAAATAAAAATTCTGAGCATCTGTATTTCTCTCTTTCTCAGTCTGTCTGTCTGTCTCTCTCTCTCTCTCTCTCTCTCTCTTTTTCTTGTGTGTCTAAGTCCAACACTTTCAGGAAGGCAAAATCAAGACTTTTTTGAAATTACGCTACTAATCTATCATTTATATGAAGTAAGAAAAAGTTGTTACTTAATTTTTTACAAAAAAAAAGGGTTCTAAATAGGTCTATGGGATGTATTTATTTAAGTAATAAAGAATGAAAGAGAGGGGGAAGTTTTAGTGAGTGTCATGTGAGGTTTTGTAAGTGTGCACGACTTTGTATAATTTTCTACAACTAACAATTAAAAAGAAAGAATATGTAATCCAGAAAATGTAAAACTCAATAAAACATACGATTTGCTTAAATCAAGTTTTTCATAATTTGTGCCTTTTTGTAATATTTTGCCAAATATAAATGGCATTTAACAGAAAATATTTATAAATGGGGAATACAGCAATAATTAATGACTCAAATATGACTTCTGAATTTATTCCTTCGTGCTTCTAGTATGTATTTAAACTTATTTCTTTCTCTAAGAAATTCTCAAACATATAAAATATACTTGAGAATCTGTCGTGGGAAGAGAAGATCGTGTGGTTATACAACATTAAATGCATATAAAAGAGTACAATCCAAGATTTATATAGCTATTTTAAATATGATTAAAATATTAATTTTACATAAAGGGTAACTCATTAGTTTATTTGCCGTAAAGAGCTTTTATCAATATTAATACTGTTAAAAAGAACTGCAGATGAGACTTATTTATCACTTTGAGGATATTAGTTTATTTATCTTAAGGGGACCAAATTGTGAAAATAGTCCAAAATTCTTGAAAATGTTCATTTTTGGATTTTTGGTTAACATGCCAAAATTATTTTCAGCCACTTGTAATTCAAACACTTGTCGGCTGACTTTACAAATGGATGTTATACTGGTGACAAGTGACAAGTGACACTGCAACTGTTAAAAGTGGTGTTTCCAACGCATGTAAATGTTCGAAATGCTCCTTGCGGTGTACATTTCATTTTATTTTTCTACCAGAACTTTAATATCATAATAAACGAATTAATTTTCTAAGCAAAAAAACTTAATTATATTTTTGCATTAAAAAATCTACTTAATCTACAAAAACAATAAAAAGATTGTGAACAAATAATTTATCATACTTTTGTTGCAGTAATATTTAATTAATTTAAAACTCATCCAATAATTTTAAGGTGATATTCCTGGGATGCAAATATAAAGTTTTGTTACAAAACCTTTCAGAATTAGGTACACAAAACAATAAAGGTATATGGATAAAAATGAACGTAATTACTTAAGAAACATTGAATTTGACATTTTCACAGCTTAGTCTCCTTTATACTAAAAGGTTAATATATTAATAAAATTATGTTTTACCTCTGATAAAACAGCTTTCAAACTATTCCATCAAAAATAATAATCCTTATTGCTCCAATATAAAACTAATGTAGTATTCTTCTAGTATTTTGGGATTTCCTAAATGAAGAAAGTTTCCCTGCTTGGCCTCATTAAATGCCGCATCGTTTGGAAGAAGATAGGGAGCACTGGTGGTGTCAGAGGGAAGGGGGGCTTAGCATTTGCCATTAATTAGGAGTAATATGGTTAGTAATTTAACATAGGGTTGGGCATAAAACACACAGGAAGCAGTTCACTCCGCGGGTAGCAGGTTAACCCCACCGAAATACCACCTGCACCTTCCGCTGAGGGAACTTTGGAATTACTCAAGACAGACGTTTCTTACCCCACCTTAATTGTGCTGATTTTTCTCTTTATATTCCTTTCCCTCTCTTCAAAAGTGATCTCTTTTTCTTTCAGCTTTTATTTCTCCGGATAGCCATCACGCGTTTGAGTGCTTCACATCAAGAGTGGCGTAAGTCAAGAATATTGTAAATCGTGATTAGGAATGAGCAGAAAATAAATGTAATAGTGTAGTGTAACGGGGGGGGGGGGATTCCGCACCTGAGATAGGTTTTTTGTACGTCACACCCCGGGAGGAGAAGATGAGATGAGAGCAAATACAAAAGGCAGCCGGAACCATACTTTGGCTGGGAGCCATCGTGGAGAATTCCTAACAGTTTAAAAGCAGTTCTTCTTTTCGACGCGCTAAGCTCTAGAAGCCAGCGGCTCAGGTCTGATTAAACGACCCTAAGTATATGGACGACCCCTGCACCATTCTGCCACCAAGAGCTGAGTTTCCTAAGCGCAATCATCTTCACGAGAGGGCGCCACCACCACCGTCCTCTCCTCTCCTCCTCCGAGAAATGAAGAATCCTCTAGGCATTTGCCTAGGTACCCTGGAAAAGCCATGGGTCAGAGAACTCGCCACAGAGAACCGATTCCTCGTCCTCCTTAATGTCAGTCTCAGATGAAACACCTGAGCCACCTGGCTTGGTAAACAAGCAACGGTTATCTCAAAGTAGCAGCTACTGAAATAATGGAGACAGATAGTAACTAGTTATCCAATAACGGTTACCGAAGTAATGACTGATTATCTCTTTAAGAGTTGCCGAGTCTGGAACACATTTACTGCAAATGCACTGGTATCGCTTACCAGTAACCAAGTTACCACAACTCGTTACTAGCCGAGCCAACTTTTTGAAAATGTTGCTTTTTCCAAAAATTGCCCTAACGATTAAAATGTCATATATTAAAGCTATTTACATAACATATAAAATGTACATTTTGAATTTTCTGGAAATAGCTTCTGAATATTTGTTCATTCTGGATGAGTTTTGCTAAAAGTTGCAATTACTTGTTAACCGCAAGAAATAGACAAAAAACTTACACCACAAAAATGTAGATCTCGTTAAAACACACAAATTATGTCATACGTTTTTGTTGTAGAGTTAATCGTTTCAGAGATAATCCCTGTTATTGGTTTCAATTTTAAACTATGTAACTTATCTCAAAATGGGCCATATTCCGTTTCACTTCTCAATTGCTCATATAGCGACGTCTTTAAAAAGATTTGACTATCGCTTTAGCCTGGTGTATTCCCTTATTTCTCTTCTGCTTAGAAGAAAATAAGCAATAAGACAAATTTTTCTAATGTTTATCTCAATACTTTTTATAGATAAACAGGTAATTTTTGTAGGAATAGTTTGCAGAACAGGTAGAGAAAGTTGTGAGAGTGGAAAACATCAGATTTATTTGTTAATATTTCCTGAATGTTTCAGCTCAAATTGCAAATTATCATAAGGACTCCCCTATTATTTTAAAATGCTAAAAGCGTAACTTATGCCGCTGTTGCTTTGAATATTATTTCTCTGGAACACGGTAATTACGCAGAAAAAGAATTAAGTTGTAAGCCGTCGGAATTAATGCATATCTGGAAGGGGAAAAATGCGGTGCAGTTTTCTGGGGGTGCTGGGATTGAATTGGATTCTAGCACCACCACACGTCTGTCGCACTAAAATTCATGCAAAGAGAAACCATTATTTAAATACCATATAAAAGCAATGTTTCTTCTCCGAAACAGGTTAGGGAATGAGGCAGAAGAGCAGCGCGGAAGGAAGGGTGAGAGAAAACAGAAACGAAGAAATTTCATTAACGTCGTCTTAAGGTAAATTTATACATTGTAATTTCCTTCGCGCTCTATGAGTTTACTTTGGCCTGTAATACATTAAAAGTATGACGTCTTAGCGAGGCGAATGCCTCCGTTTTCTCTGTGTGTGTATGTGGAAGGAGGAATAAAGAGGTAGTGTCTTGTGGAAGGAATGGGGTTTAATATGAGCCACCCCGCTGCTTGTTGTACAGAAACAACATCTAACCCCACCCAACACATTTTAACGACTTCTAATTACAAGGAAAATTGTACGACTTTAAAATACCGCGGACCTACGGCTTTAGATTCGGAATAAAATGCAAATGCAAGAAAAAGACGCTAATTACGCGACTATCAAATCTGTGCGATGCCCTCTTTACGACGCTACCTATCGTGATTCAGAAACATTAAGCGCCCCACAAAGGCATCCCCTTTTTAAAATCCACTCCTTTAGAGAGAGAATTGTTTGACGTTTAATGAAGCAGCAAGGCGAAAACTTTACTTCCACAAATCCTAACAGAAAATTACTCTCACATAAATCTCTACAAATTTTGAGTTAGTCTGTATTTTTAATTCTATTTATTTAACGACACTTTAATTGCTTGGTCATATCGCAAGCGTTCTTTCGTGGACAGTGTAGCCTTTATGGTATCTTCCCCGTGCCCATACTACTTTCGCTTCGCGCCAAGCATGTGATTTTGCTGCTTTTTTCTCTACATATACTCAAATGGTATAAGGCCAGCTTTTTGGGGCATGGCAGCAGACTCCTAGATTCTGTGGTTACAGCGGATACAGAATATAGGACTCAAGTCTATCTACTCTTTATGACGTCACCTCCTAGTGAGCCTAACTACATGAAGTTTCGGCTCTCCCATATGTGGAGGAAACGAAGGCTTCAAACCAACCAGCAGCTGAACTAAGTACTCCCTTCTTCCTCTGTGAGAGAAGTCACAATGAAGCAAAATCGAAAACAAGACACCAGCGGAGCAGCGGCAAGGACATTGCTCCTGAAAAACAGCCTTGAGAAGTCTTTATGTCGAGTTTAACATTATCAAACCAAATTCCATTAGACCAAACCTCAACCCATCCCTACATCCCTGTGGTTAAGCCGCCCTTACAGGGGTAGGTAAACAGCAAATTTACCTAGGTACACCATGACTTTACGAGATCTTGCACGCACAAGCACGCACGCTAGCCTTGTAGGTCTCATGCCTTATATACCATATCACTTTGCTCCACAAGTTGATACACCTGGGGTTCCGTCCGCTATAGCTGCTTTCAGTATCGGTGGATAGATGGCAGCGTAATTAGACTATTAGTATTGTTTTAGACTGAAGGTGGACTGAAGGTCGTAGTGTTAAACATCCAATATAGCAGATTGGTCGGCCCACGGATTTGACAGATATCCCAAAAGTTACCCCACTTGTTTTCTGATGATTCAACAATTTATGCTGCGCCTGATAATTAAATCAATTTAACAAGGATTTTGCTTTTTTTTTTTTTTTTTTTTTTTTACCTAAATTCCAGCAAAACCGATAGAATATTTTCTATAAGAACCATAGTCCTCGATAATGTCCTTTCATCTGATTTAACTGTTTGGAGTTGTTGATTATAAGTTAATATGGAAAGCTCATATAAATGAAGTGTATTTATGACTCAAGAGTAATCCATCTACTGACAAGATTGAAATATTCAGTACAGAAGCAATATCTTAAAAATTGTTTTGGGCATTTTTCAGCAGTATACTCAGCTATGGGAATCATCTGAGGCAACTGTGCGAACATTAACAAAGTTCTTATTTCACACAACTGGAGTATTCCGTTTACATGATTTCCTATACCTATTTTGTAACAAATCACTCTTGAAAAGTATATTCTTCTAGCTACTTCATGCTGGTCAACACAGGCTTTAGCAGAAATGATCATATTACTAACATCCTTATTCGTAGAAGCAAAATAAGTTAATACATTAGACTAAAATGATGGTCAAATCTTTTAAGGGCTGGTTGCTTGTATTGAAATTCGGTTCTATTTGCATGGTCAGAAGTTGGAAAATTCCCAGATAAGAAAATATAAATTAAAAACAAGGAATATCTCGGAAATTGGTTAAACCCACAAAAACAGTTTAATTGACATTTTGTCATATAAGTATAATAACGACATTTTAATGCAAAGCATTAGAGACATTTTTGAAAAATCAAAATTTTCTAATATTTAATAATAATTAAAATTCATAAAACTGTACTTCGTGAAGAAAACCGTATTGAAGTTGGAATTAATTTCAGATGAATATATTTTTCCATGTAAAATGGTAGTTTGTGGGAACTAGAAATTTTAGTACCATTATACCCCTCAAAGCGGGATATCTCAGGTGGTTTCAGCAGCGACACGCATTCGAGAGGTCGCGAGTCGATCCCCGTGGCTGACCTATCCATCCTATTTGCTTTTTCGGAGGGCTTTCCGAGTAGCCAGGCGAATTCTGGGTAGATTTCTGCCACCCCCCCCCTTGAATTTCCTGTCCCTCAATGCCGTTTCCGTTGTCAATTCATTAATCCTTTATCCCATTAGCTTCTTTCAGGGTTGGAAGTGTCGGCGACGGTGCTTGATGCTGTATAGTATGGTCATTGTATTCTCTCCTTCTCCAGACTTCGGCTGATTCCCGGAGGCGTTTAATCCTATATGGGATAGGGTCTCCTGACTGCCTGTCCGACAGTCGAGGTACTTCACTCTGGAAACTGTAGGAACCTGTTATTGCTGTACCGTCACTTCTGGTTCCGGCCGCCCGGTTTTATACTCCCTCATCCCTCCCTCCTGGGGGCTCCCTCTTTTGAGATGTGGTTGCAATAATCTGCATTGTGTCAGAGGCAATTCCCCTTCGTATGTTTCCTAATCCTAAATCCTGGACCACACTGTTTATGCTTGCTTTTGGAAGTATAAATTAAATATATTTATTACTAATTAAATCATCCTTCCAAAAATTATGAAATTAAACTTAATAATTTAATATTTAAATTAATTCACGTAATTCTATTAATTTAATCGCTCATATTTAGAAGTACGAATAAGTTTTCCAGTACAGATGAATTATCCAAGCACAAAATAATCGGCTAATATTTTAATAAAATTATTATAATTTCCTCAATAAATAAAATGCATATTGTGTTATAATATCAATTAAAATATGCTCAATAACTGCACTAGTTTTTGTCTGTGTTAGCTTAGTGAACTGATACTTCTATTATCTCATCGAATGCAAACACCCTAAACGTTAGAATGTAGCACTTGTGTCAAGGTAGGGGATCTCGCTATTATCCTGAAAGCTTTCGATTCATAGAGGAAAAGATCTGATGCTGTGATACGGCTGAGCCCTCATAATTGTTAATTTAAAACAAAGCACGACAAAATCTCACCCCTGCACCACGTCGTCTTTGTTTCTGCTGGGACAAAAGGCGCCGAGGAAACAGACACGTTTTGGGCTCTGTCCATGAGAACTCTTGTGCGTGTAACAGAAGATGGCATTGATTGTCTGCTCTATCAATGAGTTCCCAAGATCTGCAGACAAAAGAATTCGAGTAGTTTACGCGGGAGATGAGATGGCGATGTTGGTGCCCTCATGGGGAGATACAATGAAGATTGCAACCGAAACCAACACCAGCAAGATGACACGCCTCGACCGCTGCGGGCTGTCACCATTAAAACATAATCAAGCTGTGAATATCTAGCGGACTGCTTGCGGAGATTAATGTTCAAATATTCTTATTCCTCTGGATAAATTCCAGATAAAAAGTTCAGTGACACTACTTCTTTCACCTTTGAAAATTACGCAAAAGTGATATTAAGAATGGTTTGTTTCTTTGGAAAAAAAAATACAAAAAAAAAAAAAAAGAAAAAAAAACTGATGTGTTACACTCTCTAGCTGCTTCCAAACTTCTTACAAAAGATTATTCATCTCAATACTTTCTTTTAGGGTTGTGTGTAACGCCCGCTTTAATTACTTATGGCTCCGCAGGCGGTGACACTGATGATACAGCACCGGTGGAATGCGATGGCGGGGGAAACCGGAGAACACCACAAATCTCACATGTTGCCGCTTGGGATCGAACCCGGGCCTTCTAGGTGAGAGGCGAGTGGTCTAACTACTCGGCCACGGCGCGGTCTTGACTCAGCACTAATTGAGATAAACATTAGCATAGTGTTCTTATTACTTAGTTCCTTATAAGTAGAAGGGAACTAAAGGAATACACTAGGCTAAAGTGATAGCTATCTTCATGCGATTGTCATTGTAAATCAGATACTTATTGTCTGAGAAAAGTACTAGTACTTTCACAATTGAAACCAATGACACGGAACATCTTGGAAACGGTTACCTCCACAGCAAAAAATTGTGTGGTTTGACGAGATATGCATTTTTTATGTAGTAAGTTTTTGTCCATCTCTTACGGTTTAGCAGTTAAGCAAAATTTGGCAAAATTCATCCAGAATAAAGAGCACTTTAGAGGCTATTCCCAGAATTCAAGATATACATTTTATTTGGGATGTAAATATCTTTAATGTACTAGATTTTAATAAAAAAATAATCATTATATTCAGTTTTGAGAAAATCAAAATTTTCGAAAAATTTTCCATGTAAAGGATAGCTTATGGCGGGGGAATTTTTTGAAAATCTTCGTGTCGTATCATTGAAAGATACTAAACCTCAATATGAAGTTTGTATTTAACGGCATTTTCGTTTTTGAGCTATGCTGTTCAAAGACACACACACACACACACACAAACACACACACACATATTCACCCACACGGAAGTTTTTGTTTAATTTAGTGTTACTTCTAATATATTATAGAAAATTCAATATAACGAAGGGAATTGACAATAATTAAATATAAGATTTTGGAGATGGCTCAGTGGCGTTTGTATATATCCATTCGTGCTTAAAATAGTTGCAGAACTCCACGGGGATTTTTCAAATTAAAACCCGCAGGAGCAGAACTAATGAGAATGAGGAGACGATGATCAGGTCCCTCTCTTTGAGAGGATTAAAAGGTCTTTCCAATGGTGGGTTTTTACTTGAAATAGTCCCGTGAGTTCTGCAACTCTTTCAACGCACGGAGGCATATTTGCACACATCAAATATGGTATAGTTTGGAATTGTACGAGACGGCCACGCTTATATTTCTTCCTTGATTGAATTAGTTGTACTGAGTTTAGATGTATCAGCCATTTTAACTTTTCGTTGTTGAGATATGCTAATCACACAAACCACACGCATGCGCACTCACACATGTAACGGTTACTAAAATGCCTTCACGATGCAGGACAATACAGAGAATTCCTAAGAAACTATTCTCATTTATTTGTAACGTCTATGCTTAATTAAAACTGATTCTATCTATACATGCTCTCTTGCCGTTCTTCGCTGAATTTGCAGACTATTCATGCGTAGTTTGTAGGAAGGCACAGAGGACAATAATTACAAAGGAATAGCAAGCCGCTTTGCAGTATTTTTCTTCATTAACCGCACCACTCCCTCCCATCCCGTCTGAGAATGCCTTTACACAGTTATCTGCCCCATTTCTTCACATTTTCTCTCTATTTGTCTCTTTCGTTTGTTTGTCGACGACGTTCCTTCCCCTTGCGTCTCGAGGCGGAGGCGGCATTGGCCTCTGAAATTTCCTCCGTTTAGATGAAAGGTTTACTTACATTCGAAATGAAGTCAGTGAATCGCCTAAATTCAAATTATTCACACTTTAAGATACACTTGAATGAGCCCCGGCTCATTTCGTGCCGCGCTCGTGGCGGGGATGGAATAAAGCAAACTAAAGGAGCCGACTTAACTTCTTGCCTGAAAGTGGCGTAAGTGCAGATTTCTTGAGGAAAATCTAGTAAACCTGAGATCGTCGATAATTTTAGAGGCTGTGATTAAGTTTCGAAGATTAACATTTTTGGCAAATTAGCCTAAAATATTACAGAGGAATTGCACAATCAAAAACTAAAAACAAAATATTATATCACGAATCAAAGAACACGCTATTGCGGTGTTATCTCTGCTTTCTTTTATTTTCTCTCTGCCATGAATGTGAAGCATTAAAGAGCCAGAAATAAAACTGTATTTTCTTAAATGTTAGAATAAATTTAAATATTTAATCATTATTCTCCATTTTAGGTATTAAGTGAATTGACTCTTCCACGCTCGAGAGTGTGATAAATAGCTTTAGTAGTTTATACTTCTTAAAAATCCAAGCATTGTTTTTGCATTAATCTTTCTAGTATTCTTGTTAAATCTTATTTCCATTTTCTCCCCATTCCGTCAATTTTTAAATATCATAGTCCTTCACTTCATCTCTTTTTGGGTTTGAATCATGTGAGTTAGGAGTGTGTTGGATTGGTTTATAAGGGATGCATAGATCGGTTTGTGAGGGTTGTGTTGAGTAAAAGATAACCAAATCCCACCCTACGAAAGTAATAAAATTTGTCCAAATTTCGATTATAAGAATATTTCAAAACAATGCTTGATAACAGCACCACAAGTATTATTTTATAACTACACAGATTCCATCAGGAAGGTTATAATCCTCTTTAGGGTAAATGTCTTTGAAGTTTAGATGCTAACTCACACGGTCTATGCCGAAAATCAACTTGGATTTTGTTTTTCTTCTAAAAAATTAAAATTTTGTTGAATGAATTAAATGTTTTTCGAATTTTAAATACATCTAAATATTTGTATGTATTGTTATAGGTTATTACAACACTAAATTTAAAATAAAAGATATTTTAAAAGTTTAAGCTTATACTGCAATAGGCACTAGGGGTTAAAATTAACTTTGGATTTG
The DNA here is from genome assembly GCA_030762935.1 of Hymenopus coronatus. Classification (NCBI taxonomy): domain Eukaryota; kingdom Metazoa; phylum Arthropoda; class Insecta; order Mantodea; family Hymenopodidae; genus Hymenopus; species Hymenopus coronatus. The sequence continues at coordinate 80,697,017 of CM060888.1, read as the reverse complement.
AGGCTTGCCAGTTATGGTTCAGAGAGATTGCAATGCTCTTCTTCAGGGTCGAAATTCTTGAAATGATGTTTTCTAACTGACACGAATAAAGACATTTAAACTTTTTATTTAGATCATCTCTAGTTTCATTGTTTATTTTCTTATCCACGATAGGGTACTATAGGTCTAAACAATCTCAAATCAACAGCTGTACTTCTAGTATTTGTCAATTTATAATGCAGTTTTCTGCTATTGATGTAACTACTAATTCAAGCCCTATATTTTGTTTAATTTACTTCTTATGTTTTCACAGTAAAACTAGGTAAAATGCTTTCTAAACCAAAAAACTATATTACGACACCCATAGTAGGTAATTATAATGAGGAAATCAACTGCTTATATTAACTAATAACGTTTACGAAAAATATTTTTAAATGGTCTCCTTAGGTATTCACGTGTTCGTGTTTATAAAATGTTAATATTCATCAATCTTAAAAAAACTCAATAATGTGCAAGTTTGTTAATAAATGTCATTACATTACAAAATAAACATTAATATAAGTAAAAACCATACTTATTTTATTTAGTATTTTTACATTAGTATTTTCTTACGGAAATAGGAAAACAGCAATATTTTCCTGCAAGATTCAGAGCTCTTTGGCGTCAGAAAATAACTAATTTAGTTTCTTCTGGAATTTATTGTTATCCCACGCACCCATTAAAACAGTAGTTAAATGGAATTAGGCATAGTGGCGATGGACATTAGCCCCTTTTGCACGCAAGAGGCAGCACCGTTTTCCTTATTTTAATTAACTGCCGCCGTGAAGCAAGCATGGAGATCGGAGGTTTGGCTCCCAATTACTCGCTAAATCGCATCTTCAAATATTTCGCCTCGTCTTCTAGTTCTTCTTCTGGTTCCTCCCCCTCCCAAGATTTCTCATTCGTTTGAACAAAAAGAACGGCACACACCCTCTCCCACCCTCACCACTTTATCCCGATCCCCTAGCCTGCATCCACCCCACACTTCCTAACCCAACAATGAGCATGCCAATAAATCAGAGCATTTCCTTTGGATTCCTTTGAGAACAATAATTTCTCGTGTTGCTTTGTAGTCTTAGCTTTTGAGAATGAAGAGTTTCGATTAAAATAAAATTGCCCTCATTTATGAACTCTTGATAGCTTTGTATATATCCTAAGCCAAGACTTAGCAAAATAAGTGTGCTACTCTAATAGTAATAATAATAATAATAATAATAATAATAATAATTCTTGACTTTTGAGTCTCAGGCTCTTGCCCTCTGCATCAGAATTATTCATTCCATCTTAATTCTTACTCAAGGTTTATAATTAAGTGATTGTTTTGGTAATCGGTTTTCATCCGTTTCTAAATGTTAATTCCAGTTTTTCCGGCAAATTTGGAAACCAGTTAATACTCCTAGTTCTCTTTTTATCTCTTCGCACTTTTTATGCTCCATTAGAAACTCACCAGCTTCTAATTTTAGAAATCTCAAATCTGAAGCTTATGTTCTCCTTTTCTGCCATTCTGTAGCTAATCGTTTCTGCACCATAAAGTAATATTAGTAACACCACTGATTCATAACCTTTTAATTTTGTTTTTTTCGGGCTTTTTTATTTCCTACCTTATATTAATTTTATAAGACTATACAATATTTCTTTTGAATGAGGTGAAGTTCACAGGCTATTTTCAGAAAATTCAAGGTATATATTTTTTATCGTGTATATATCATTAATATTTTGTAATTTAATCAAAATCATAAGGGAAATTTTGAAAAAAATAAAAAAAATCCGATAAAAGGTACATGAAAAGGACAATCGGGGCATTTTCTTAAAAATCATCATGTCGGAAAACCCTAAGCATAAATACCAAGTTTAGTATTTATCGAACTTTTCGCCTTTTAGTTATGCTGTTTAGCTTCTTTTTTATTATTCAGGAGCCGTGAAAACATATTTCCGGTGAAATGTTGTATCAATTTTTAAATTGAATGTAATGTTTTCTCTACCGTGCGCATAAACTGTGCAAATGTGCACTTTTACAGTATTATATAAACTGTAAATCAATTTGGGATCGCTGTAAATTGGTAAGGGGAGGAGAAATATATCTAAGATTTAAAATTAGTTTTACTTTGGTTTGAGCTGAAGTTTAAAATTCTGAAATGTGCAAGACAGTCAAATAATGCGAAAGATTACTAAAAGAAATTAAACCGTTTATTATGAAAAGTTTGGAAAACATTTTACTTTCAATGTATGTTAAGACTTTTTGATAAATAAGAGCAGTTTTGAAACCCAGAAGCAAATATTTAAGTTTGTTCTTAAGCTCTACAGTAAAGACGTATGTTAAACAGTGATTTAGAACTGTAATATTCGAATGAATTTGCAAGCATTAAAGGGCTGATGGAGGCACCATGGCAGGAAAGCAAAATGCATCCAGAAATTAATATGGATTATTTCTGAGTGCTATTAGGCGGAGTTTAAATAGCAGCAAGCAAAAGAGGCAGTTTCACTTCAAAGAGAAGCGGACAAAGAGAGAAATAATAAAAAGAGACTGAGGCAGTAGCAGGAAGAGCTTCTGTGTATGAAATGTCAGTCCGTCGACAGAAGAGGGGCGGTTTGGAAATTTGATGAAATCACTAATGGTTTTCCGGGGGTGGGAGAAGGGAGGGAGGCTGGAGGAACAGCGCTCATATTGTTTTCTTTCTCTCTCCCTCTCCTTTCCTGAAACAGAACACAGTCGAAAATTATATCCCGACATGTCAAATTTCACTTAAAGTGGGTGTCTTAATTTGTTTGAATTGCGGAAATGAACTGGAAGATTGCTGAATTGAAAGCGGAAATTTTTCAAGCATAGACACAAAAATGTATTAACTAAGATCACTTATTTATCTCATAACTGAGTGTACTAAATTTTGTGTTACATGCTAGTGGTTTTAAGAGAACGTAATGAATCTTGAAACAAATTTTATGTGATTAATATTCTGAATTTCCCCTTTTAATGGTTAATATTTGGCGCAGTGTAAACATTAAACACAAAGAAATTCCCAGAATAAACACGTATCAAACAAAAAGCTGTAATAAATATATGATCAGTCTTAATTCTGCACTTAATGTCGATATACTTAGAAGAGCATAACTAGTGCTAGCCTAGACCATAGTGTGTAGTGTAATGTGAGTGTGACGGCGGGGATTCCACATACGTCAGCCAGGTTTAGGCTTTTTATGCATCAAGACACCAGGGGGTTAGGATAAAATGAAAGTATTTACAGTGGGCAGCCGGAACCGGTCGGTGGGAGGGGGCTACAGTGGAGGATCCTTAACAGTTCCAGGCAGGTCTTCATCCCGCGCCTCAGGTCTGACTAATAGCCCCTGAGTCTGCAGACGGCTACCAACGCTATCCCGCCGCCGAGAGGTGAATTTCCAAAGTGCAGTCACCTTCACGAGAGGGCGTCACCACCACAGATCTCGCCTACACTTACAAAAAGTCCGGTTGGATGAAATGGGAGTTGAAATGAAGGGACATGATGTTCGGGGAATGAATAAAGTTCACAGCAATTGAATAAAGACTTAGGAAAAAATTATGCGTCAGAGAGTTCGGCCGCGGGGAACCAATTCCACGACCTACCGAATGCCAGTCCCAGACAAAACGCCTGAGCCACTTGGCTCGTTAACCTAGACTGAACGGGCCAGTTCCCGAAATTACCGTACAAATAGAGGTATATTCTCGGACAAGCTAGGCTAGCTGTGAAGAAAGTATTTCCAATACATTTACAAATATCGAATAATTTATTCCTCATCCGTTGCTGTTTTCATTCTTATCTATATTACAGTTTAAAATGCGCTCGCAATAAATCCTCAATGTAATGCTTCTCGGGCGACTGGTATAATTGGCATATTCGTGGGACGAGGTATGAAGGAGGGGGGGCGTCACTACAAACAAACACCTTATTTCTTCTCTCTTGCCATGTAAAGCTAACCCGACGAATCTCGAGGACACCCGAAGCAGATCCTGATACGTGAGTATAGCCAGCCGAGTGATTTTTATCACTGAAGAACAGGGCTTATTAATTTACATAATGGACACACATCCATTTTAAGATCAGTTGGACGTCGTTATATTTCAGTGTTTTCAAAGTCTAGTAAACAGACTAGTACAGTTACATTATTATTCTTATTATTAAGTGTAGTTATTAACTTTCATTGAAAATATTTAGATTGCTATAGATAATTTAAATTAAATCCAAAAAAATGTACACACAATTTGCCAAGTAAAAGAGAGAGACAGAAAGAGAGAGCACGCTTGCAGTATATACCTTCTGCATACAGATTATCTATAAACAGCCGGCAAGTCAAGGAAATGTAACTGAAATTAAAACAAAAAGATATACAAACTTGCATGTTTGCAAATAGGCGACATCGAATTGCGGACATTATTTATTACTTTCCTCAGCTAAGGGTGCCACGTAGACAAAGTATAACTATACAACTAATTTTTTTAAATTACAATAATAAAGTAAATTGTACAAGTATAGAAATCATATTAAACTGATAACAATGAACTTCAAATCAAATACAAATACCATATCAAACTTGTAGTAATAATATTCCAGACTATTGGTTAAAGAACTATATGACAAACCAGCGTTGGTTAACTCCTTTATTCATACGAAAATTGAGAGCGATGTGGAACTTTAGGATCACAATATTTTGTTAAGTGCTGTTTTACACTCGCAGGACATTCTCTAGCAGCTCAAACAAACTTCTTACAAAATTATTCTTCCTTCTACATTGAGATAAACATTAGCAGAATGTTCTTATTACTTAGTTCCTTATAAGTAGAAGGGAACTAAAGGAATGCGCTATGCCAAGCTGTCGCAATGCGATTTTATTGCAAACCACTTCTTCGCTTGGCAAGAAAACCGGACTGTTCCTGCCTGAGAAAAGTATAAGTACTTTACAGTTGAAACCAATAACAAGGAATATCTCGGAAACGGTTACTTGCTCAACAAAGACGTAAAAGACATAAATTGTGTTTTGACGAGGTCTACATTTTTTGTGTAGTAAGTTTTTGTCTCTTACGGCTTACCAGCTATGCAAAATGCAATAAAAATCATCCAGAATAAAGAAGCTATTCCCAGAAATTTCAACATATACATTTTATTTGGCATGTAAATGTCTTAAACATAAGAGATTTTAATCAAAATCGTTAGTGTCATTTTTAGAAAATAAACATTTTCGAAAAATGTTCCATATAAAGGGTAGTTTGAGGTGGCGGGGGGGGGGGTTTCTTGAAAATGTTCGTGTCGCATCCTTACAAGACACCAAACATAAATACCAAGTTTGGTATTAACGGTCTTTTCGCTACCCACAGACATACACATATACACAGACGGGCACACACAAGGTCCATTTTTGTAAAATAGTTTTTTTATTTCAGGAGGTCTCAAAACATGTATTTCGGTGAAATCCCAGTAATGAATATTTGTATGCAATAGAATATCTTCTCTATACACCATGTGTATAGTACGTGTAGAGAAAGTAAAATTTTGACTTCACTATCTCCTTTGAATCTATAAAGAAATGTATATTATAGCTATTTCAACAAGGGCATACCTCTAATAAAATTAAATAAAAAAATATACTTTCATTGCATAAATATATACCAATGTGTTACACACAATAGAGAATAGAAAAATCATGTGTATATAGTACATAAGTTTATTTATTTATTGTTTGCTCTAGGGAGAGAAAGTTAGTATGTTCAAACAAAATATTATATCGATAAGGGAAATCTACAGCATAAATTAGAGTTTTATTCCATACGTGAAAGTGGTATGCATAACTGCTCCTTGTGCAGAGAAAGTAAGCAATCGCCTTTATTGAAAGTGAAGTGTTACGCTTAATTTGAATGGAATATACGATCGGAATACTCCTTCTGCACTCTGACTCCGTCCAGTTTCGAAATCATGAATGTCGAATCCATAATGACAGGTTTAGCAAATTGGCTACAACTCTAAACGAATATTCATCACCCGGTCACGAACCTGTGTATGTCACACTTCAACAGTCTCATAACGCATGCTACTCGTCGCTTGATTTAGCTTTCCCATTTACATCACGACTGTGTGCTTTCATGAAATATCAGAGCAACACTAATAAATTAAGAAACGTTCTTATACATACACTCGGAGAATGCAGGTCATTTTGAGACAGAGAAAATTACATAGCACAAGATATGAATATTTTATCAGCTGCACACTTCGTATAAGAATGGTCACAGCATGTGAATTTATGGATGATAATGATTCAGTTAACTTTAGTAATTTTATATCATAACTTCCAAACAAGGCCTTATTAGCATATCATTTATAAACGTTTTCTGTCTTTAGAAAATAATGTTACTACGTTTTAAAACATCTGCTCTGGAGAAATTATACAAGTCAAGTTTAATAGCTTTCATTGCAATTAATGTTAAGTTTCTATGAATAATTTAGCAGCGAAGCAATCTTTATTAAGATATTCATAGAAAATAACTTTTAAAAATAACGACAGATAATGCCTCGCTATTAAAAGTTAAAATGAAAGATTCTTTTAAAAAGCATCGTTTTAAGTATATATATATATATATATATATAGAGAGAGAGAGAGAGAGAGAGAGAGAGAGAGAGAGTATAATGACACTACAGAGTAACCTACTTTGATTTTCTGGCAGAGGCTTATAGTTTTGTTGTAATGGTGGTTAATTTAAATGCAGTAATAATGGAATCTAAAGCACTAGCCAAGGAAACAGTAAGAAATAGCATATAACAGGTTTCTTCAATGCTGCAAGATAAGTAACGTACAAACTGATTATAGTGAAACTGTGTTGTAAACATGTTTAAAAGATAAAACCAAAACATTGTTGTCTTTAACACTGTGGGCAAATTACTGTGTGATCAAACATCGCACGGGATCGTGGGCATGGGTGTTTCTGTGTTTGTAAATGTATATGTGTTTGTGTATGTATATGTAAAAAGGAAAAACGAATAGGTCAACTAAGGACATTTAGAAACTAGAAAAAAGAGGTAAAAAGGAATACAGCGCCGGAGTCCTGACAAGCCTCCGGGGCTGTATTTTTGTTAAAAAAAAAATGTACTTCAAGGTCAAATACAAGGAAGACATTAGTAAATTCTATAAACGAATAGTATTTTGAATCAGATGTTGAAGATTACCAGTAACTACTGTTATTGTTGTTGGTGGTGGTGGTGTGGTATACCACTATGTTAGAAAAATGGATTGGGGTTTGTGGCCAAAACCCTTTTTACAAGGTTATGAATTAATACTCCTCGTTCATACCTAGTTTTGGGAGTTAATGATAAGAATTTCTTTCCTTTGAAGCTTTAAAGTAAGACTTAATTTTGACTTACAAGACCAATGTTTTATTATTAAACTATTAAAACATTTAATATTAATAATATTTTATTTTATATTTTTGTTTTCGCCTGGTGCTACAAAGAAGCGGGGCACGTCAAGAGCAATTGGAGAGGAGAGATCCACAGATTGATGAGTGATCGGTGCATGGAGGAATATAATTGGATTGATCATGAAGAATGGGAAATGGAAGTAGAGGATAACTGCGGAGAAGCCCTCAAAAGGAAAAGAAACTAAATGTATAATCATTATTATTGTTGTTATCATCATCATCATCATCATGCCCTTCTTTAAGTTTAATGATTTCTAACACAACATGCTTGTTGTAAGCACTGGTGCTAAAAAGCAATACGAAATACATAGTAGATTAATTTATAATTGTGTATAAATAATGACAATTGAAAATATGATACGCATGTTCAAGGCAATTTTATTCTGCCCACAGGATGAAATGTCTCTTTTAGCTCCTGTATCATGTTATTATTCATAAGCATAGGAGGGACGTTGAATAGACAGTAAATGGTCACTAGGAATGATTCAAAGACTCAGTTGTAATTATTTCCAGAACATGCTTGGTCTCTGGCTCTTCTGCTTTTAGCAGAAGACGGAAAGGGAGACAAGCTTCCCTCTGCTCTTTGATATGAGGAACAAATGCGCTTACGTCGGTCGTAATGCTTATTGCGGCGGGGCAATAAACGAAAGCAATAATTAATTTATCAACATTTAATGAAGTTTTAATGAACAGTAAAAGCTCGCAACCAAAACGGAAAATATCTGAGGGGAAGGGAAATGTGAAGGAGCAGGAAGAATGGGCGAAGACTTGGAATTGAACAATTGACGGTAGAAAACAGTCTGCGTAACAAATGACTAAAGGAAACATAGAAGACCTTGTAATACAGAAAGACCGCAACTAATTTCTTTCGTTTTTAATTTTCCTTCAGATTTAATATTATACTGGCATTTGTTCAGGCATATGATATAATTAACAAACAATAATATGATAATTACTGAATTAGGAATAACTATTCTGAGTTATGGCAATATTACAGGGATTTTATTTATATTGCCATCACTATCTAATGTAACAAATAGTGTACAATCCATTCAAATAAACCTGTCTCTTAACACAAAATGCATTAGATAATTTGTGTTTTCACTTCTATATTTAGATCGTGAGGTAGTTTGGATTCAAGTTGTAAAAACCAATCAAATATCTAGTTCCCCGGATTGTTTCTATGTATGCAATGTGGTATCGACATTCTCGACGCACTTTTCTATACAGTGGGATGACATAGCGACTGGGTGTACATTACTCCTGCAGCCATATTGTGTAAAGACTAAGTGAATGAGGAGAGGAATTTAAAAAATATCGGAAAAAGTTCTATTTTTCTATACTAATATGGTGCCAAAATGTTAGAAGTTAACTTATACTCATCATACCCATTAAATTATTTTAATTCATTATTAAAGTGATTTATTCAAAACTTTAATTTTACTATTTTTATCACATTAAACTGATTAATAATACTTCAGTTTTCAGCTAGGAATTGAATTTATTCCTACATTTTCTAAAACTTTTCAAAATACCAAATATAAATGTCATCTACATTTATCCCCTGGACTAAGTATTTTCAGAACTTTCGAAGATATAATTGTTGTAAATATGATTAAAATATTGTAGACTTTATTTTAGGGCTAGAGATTATATATTATGGGATTGTATACATTTTGAAAAAATAAAGGTTTCGTGAACAAATTTCAACAATTCATATACAATTAAATCGATACTTTGAAATTTAAAGGATTTAACAAAAAGCCGCTGCACATAAAAATAGTTATTTTAAAATTGTGAGGTCTTGAAAGTTAGTTAACAGTAAAACAAAACAATCAAATAAAACTATTATTTGAACACAAATTAAGAATGGAGCAAAAACTTCACTTTTGTTTTGAAGATACGATTTGAATTATTTTGTACTATTTTTTGCTAATTTTATTCTTCTTTTATGTGTTTTGAGTTCTTGCAATGTAATTAGCTTTGAAATGAATATCTTGAAATGCTTTACATTATGAATCATAATTCCAGTACGTATAAATTATATAAATTGACTTCTTTTTGCGCGGACATAAAATAGAGAAGACCTCTATTGTTATTTATTGTGGACTATTACAAGATGAAACAGAGTCTCATTTGAGGTTCAATAGTATTTTTTACAAATCCCTCTCGACACACATATTTAAACTACTAAATTTTTCTTTACTTATATAAGCAATGAACAATTTAATGTTAAAATAATTTATGATTAATAATACTGTGGCAAATATAAGAAAATATAATTTGTTTTTTCCATTTAGGTCAAATATTTGAAATACGCAGTTTTATTACCGGAAAATCCCGGAAAGATTCTTGGGAGTCAAAAAAGACATTTGGGTGACGTTTAATCATGTATCTTATCATGCTTATAATTTAACCTCCGCCATGTTTAACATTACAGAAAGTCATACTAAGAACAAATAAATTCATGAAAGGCCGATTTTATGTGACTGTAATTGTATTCATACTTATATGCTTAATTTACACGTTAAGGTTCATTAAAAGGCTATGCGCATATTTTTAATATCTATTAACTGAAATCAAAACTTCAAAGTATCGTAGATTTCTTCAAATGTATAAAAGTATAATGAAATACAAGTATATTCGCATTCTTTTCAGCCAAAAGATAGAAAAGAGGGGAAACAGACCGGTTCCTGCATCAAGCGACACCCTTCCACTTTCTACAACCCATAGCCGAAAAGAATAAGAATGGGCTGTAGTGTTTCGTTTCCTTATATGATTGCTCTCTATGGATAAAATAAAACAAAACTAAAATTATATAACACTTCCGTGGCATGGCCAGATATGACTACAAATGTTACAGTAAACATAAAAGCAAATTTGTGTATAATACTCACTGCACTGCGTCTGCAAGCCAACCAGGCATTGAATTGTTGGCAGAACTAAATAATCTCATTTCAGCGTGAGCTCGCAAACGCTGCTCGTGATTTATGTCAGTTCTACCAACTTTATCAGGTGCGTACCTGCAAAGAAAAAGGAAAATGTTATAAAAACACAAAACGCATTAGCTTAATTATGTTTATTGCATAGATATGAGATATGTTAAACAAATGCTAAAGTGTGTGTTTGTGTGTGTGTATCCCTGCGCCGTGTGTATCTGTGAATAACATAACTCAAATAAGAAAATTTCGTTTAAATACCAAACTTGATAATTAAGTTAACATCTTCCAAGGATGCGCCACAGAAATTTTCAAGAAAATCTCCAACAGTAAACTACACTTTACATAGAATTAATTTCGAACATTTTGAGTTTCTCAAAAACGGCATTAACAATTTTGTTTAAAATACTAAATATTAGAAACATTTATGTCACAAATGATATGTATATGTTGCATTTTGTAGGAATAGGCTCAATAACTCTTCATTCTGGATAGCTTGCATAACTGGTAAACTATAAAAGATAGAAAAAAACTTCTACGCAAAAAGTGTACATTTCGTTATAACACAATTTATGCGAGTAAACCCTCAGAGATATTTCTTATTATTGTTTCAAATTTAAATTGCTTCAAACGGGAATTTGTTTCCTATTTTTATTTGATTTCATTCTTGGTCATGCAAAGAGCAACAAATTCCAATCAATGACAATTAATTGTTAAAGGTTTGCCAGTTGCTTTAATTAGTGTATTCCTTATACTTAGAAGAAACTAGGTAATAAGATATTTTTTGTAAATGTTAATATTAATTAGCGGGAATTAAATAGAATAATAAGCTTTTATAATATACTGTGGTATAGAACAGCTAGAAAAAGTCCTATGAATGGAATAAATCAGTTGTTTTTTCTAAATTGCATTTTATAATCATGTTAGTACATTGAGTTTATAGAAGATGAACAAAAATCGTTATAAAAATGCCTCGTTTTTATTCACAATATATGAATGTTTCCAAATAAAGTGAATGTATTACTTTCTCTGCATAGTAAATGGTATAAATAGGTAGAGAAGGTATTGCACTCCACCCAAAAATTCGATATCTAGATTTCATGGAAATGCACATTTTAGGGCCACTGTACCACCTAAAAAGTATTTTTAGGAAAAGGTCAGAGAGAGAGTGTGTGTGTGTGTGTGTGTGTGTGTGTGTCTTGAACACCAATCAAAACCGAAAAGTCTGTAAAATATCAACTTGGTATATAATTTAGTATCTTACAAGGATGCGACGCGAAGACCTTCAACAATTTTTGATCTTTTCAAAATTGACGGTTTTGATTAAAAGATTATATATTAGTCATTTTACACGGCAATAAAATGTATATCTTGAATTTTCTGGGAATAGTCCCTTCATTCTGACGACTATAGCATAACTGGTAAACCGTAAGAGATAGACTAAAAACTTACTAAAAATGCTGTCTATTAACTCACACACTTTATGCCATATATATTTTTCGATAAGCTGGCAATTTCCGAGATGTTCCTTGTCATTGGTTTCATTTTAAAATACTTACTCTTTTCTCATTCGGGACTTTGTGTATTACTTGCCATGCAACATTTGACTATCGCTCTAGCCTAGTGTATTTCCTTATTTCACTTCTGCTTACAAGGAAGCAAATAATAAGAACATTTGTGCCAATGTTTATCTCGATTAGCATGACATAGATGGAAGAATAAGCGTTTCAACAATAGAGAAAGTCACATCAGATGGTTTTTTTTTATTGCCGACTATAATTTCATTGCGTTTAAAATGTCACCAGACATAATTGCGTTAGGCAACTACGAGTATCCATTTCAAATGCCTTTGTGACGCCACCGATGGCTTTGACCTTTTTTTTACCCCGATTGCCTTGCTATCTATTGGCTACAGTGGAGTAATTTCCGTTTTAAATGTGACTGCTGCTCTTTATTTGCCCTTCGGAAAAAATTTAATGGCTATTATGAAGGAATAATTTGTGCCGTGCTGACATTTGCGCTATACAATACAATGGAAGAGGTGGAGCAGCGGGGAGGACGGCTATTTGATGCAACAATTAATTACCAGCACTCTGCTAAGAGAGCACCTGCATTGCGTATGTCGCCCAAAGGGATCTTCCACCACACAGAGATATCGATAAGCTAACAAGGAGGTGCACAACCTCACCAAAGTGCTTTCTGGTTGACTTATGTCGCTCCGAACTAAACCTCCCATCGTCATCCTCAGCTGCAAGCCTGAGATGTTCATAATAATCCATTCTTACCAAAAGCCTGGTCAAAAATCCAGGAACAGATGACACTAGTGGCAAACAACTTTGTAAACAATCCCCAGTTAGTGGAAGTGTTTAAAACCCGCTTTTAATGAAGATGGAGCACCGGTGGAATGCGATGCCGGGGGAAACCGGAGAGCCCAGAAATGAAATAGCGTTTTATTTTTGGACGCTCTTTAACTACCATGGTTCTCAGCGTACCATTCTATACTGGGCGTGAAAGACAGCTTAATTTTGCTCAGAGGCCCCTCTATCACGCTTGAGGTTCTTTTACATGCCGTAAATCTACGACACGGAACCAACGGCTTTACTTCCCTACAGAAGGAAGCCATGCTAAGGATTTTTACGTCTGATGGGCGACAAAGAGAACCCGGAGAAATCCTGCCCCTGTTCCGCTTTGTCCACCAAAAATCACACAAGCGGCCGCTTGGGATGAACCCGGGCCGTTTAGGTGAGAGACGAGTGATCTAACCACCCGGCCACGGCGCGGCCCAAAAAAAAATACCCAAATGATCAATGCAATGTTCCATTTGCATAAAACTCTGCTGGTTTCCATGTTGTGAAACTCCTTTCTTTGTATTGCCAGGAGCTGACAAATCCCGTATGAGAAAATTTTTAAGTATTTTAAAACTGAAATCAATTACAAGGGATATCTAAAAATCGTTAACATCACGAAAAAAATGTATATAGTATAAATTATGTGTTTTAACGATATCTACATCTTTGTGCTGTAAGTTTTTGTTTATCTCTTACGATTTATAGGTTATGCAAAATTCAGCAAGATTCATTCATAATAAACAGGTCTTCAAATGCTCGTCCCAGAAAATTCAAGATGTGTATTTTATTTGTCATGTAATTATCTTAATATACGGTACTTTAATCAAAATACTTAGATTTTACTCAAATGGAAACCGTTATTCACTCTTATTCAAGCTAGGGATGCAAAGTGGAGGGATTTCAATTGCATCACATAGTGGCTAGCTTTTAAAAGATTTGGCAATCGCTTTAGCTTAATATAAACCCTTATTTCCCTCCTAGTTATAAGGAACTAATCCAAATCGGATGTGTACCATTCACATAACCTTCGCTTCTATTCTGCAGGATTTTGATTAAAATGCAGCATAATTCAGATATTAAAGCGACAAATCAAATGCACACACTTATTGTGAATAACCTGTGAAAGTCTCTTCATACTGATTGGATTTTGTATTATCTTGAGAAATTATAGGAGATAAACAAAAAGTTATTTCAAGAACAATGATATTATTGAATATGTTTCGTAACCTTAGTCGATTCCGAAATATTCTATGTTACAATTTTACGCTTTACTAATTGTCGGACATGCTTGATAGTACACTACTTTTTCTTTCTATCTCAGCTAAGCATTTTAATGCTGTTCACATGTGTGCAGCTAAACAATTATTAGAAATTAAATGAACTTCCGGGCTTTTAGGGTAGTCTGTTGGAGTTTTCGTCCGAAACTGCGCCGGACATCATCAGTGACGTGGTCGTGTGATCTTCTCGACAGCGACTGAGTAGTGGTAGAGAAAACACCTACAAGCCCGGAAGATCATTTAATTTCTAACGACACCGACCGTGAAAGCCTACGTATTTCCATTATTCTTAATTTAAATCATTCCTCCAGAAGAATCTCTTTATTTGAATACACCAGTATATAACGGTATATGATACAAAAATATGTGTGTGTGCTTACATACATACTGATTTAACAATATATATGTGTGATGTGAACGAAAACTCAGGAACTAGCTACACATATTAAAAATTCAAGATTCAAATTTCTGTTAATATTACTGAAAAATAGACTCTAATAATAATAATAATGAATAATATTTTAATAATAATATATAATAAATGATAACTAATGATAATAAATAATAATAAATAATGATAATAAAAATAATAATTATTAATTATTTTCGTAATATTTTTACCTAACAAACAGTGCTGTTCCCACAAGTGTGGCACTTTGTTATTCACAGCAACAGAAGAAAATGTATGTAGAGAGATGGCACGTGAATGAATGATTACATTAACTAACAAGATAAGCAGACCGTTATGCATTGTGGCGACATATTTATTTGCACGCACCGCTACACTGGCAACCGCTGATGGATGCATGACTAGGCCCAATTTCCGTAAAACCTTATCGACATTAACAACTGGAAATAAATGGGAACGTTTTTGCGTTAGGTTCAAAGGCAAAACGATACGTGCGGTGGTGTGAATGCTGCCTAACAGGCAAATGTACTTGGTTGGTTGGTCGCTCGCAGCGCTGCCGTCACTACTTACTGAACTGTTCACGTTTGTCACTGAACTTTCCGCTATTAGTGACCGATGCAGTGTGCCTAATTCAGCGAACCTTGTTGTTGAACTTCATCGTGCGTTTCTGTCGAGGTATTGATGGAGTAAAGGAAGGAAAACTGGAAAAAAAAGAAGTACTAATGCGTGCAAAAGTGAAAACTGAAAAAAGTGGAGATTAAGCACTATTGATAACTTTGGGACGTTATAAACTTAAAGATTTACAAGCATGATTAATATAAAAAGTAATGGTAAAAATATACAATATCCAAAAAACGTCTACCCTTCTTAAAAGTCAAAGAGTTTGTATTTGGATTTGTGTGTGTGTGTGTGTGTGTGTGTGTGCGTGTGTGTGAGAGAGAGAAAGAGAGAGAGAGTGACAGAGAGAAATAATTCTACATGGCCATCTCTAGCTGTTCCGAATTTTTTTTTTTTTTACAAGAGAGTAATCTTTTATCTGCATTGTTATTTGAGACAAACATTAGCAGAATTTGTATTATTATTTGCTTCCTTGTAAGCAGAAGGGTAATAAGGAGATACACAAGACTAAAGCGATAATCATATCTTTCAAGAGCCGGTCGGTATGTGAAACATTTGAAATTCGGTTTTCTTTGCTTCTCACGAGTAAAAACAAAAGATAAATGAAAACAAACATTTCTTACCATTTGAGAAAAGTTTAAGTAGCATAAAAATTAAACTAAAAACATGAGTATGTCGGAAATAGTTAACTCTACGAAGAAAAAAAAAGACATGACTTTCTCTACGCTTCTGCAAACAAAGTATTCTTACAAAAGAGATTCTTTTATCTACATCATGCTAATCGAGATATGCATTAGCAAACATGTACTTACTACTTGATTCTTCATAAACAGAAAGAAAATATGGCTAAAGTGATAGTCATATCTTCTAAAATCTTATCGTTATGTGATCAACTGAAGTTCGATTCGCTTCGCAAGGCCAGCAGCAAACAAAAGTGAGATGTAAGGAAACGTAATCCCGCTTGAAATAGTTACATAATTTGAAATTGAAACAAATAGAAAGGAATATCTTGGAAATGATAAATTCTACAACAAAATTCATATGACATAAGTTGTGTGTTTTAACAAGATATATATTTGTCTGTAGTAAGTTTTGTCTATTTCTTACAGTTTACAAGGTATGCAAAATTCAGCAAAATTTATCTAAAACCAAAAGGTCTTTAAAAGTTATTCCTAGAAAATTCTAGATATACATTGTATTTGTGATGTAATATGTGTAATATACGATATTTTAATCAAAATCCTTAGAGCCATTTTTGACAAAAACAACATTTTCAAATATTTTTCAATGTAAAGGGTAGTTTGAGGAGGAGGAGGAATGTTTTTGAATAACTTCGTGTCGCAACTCGAGAAGATAATAAACTTAAATACTTAGTTTTTGAGCAATACTATCCAAAAACATAAACAAATATATACACTTAAGCTTTTTAAAAAAATATTTTTTTAACTCGATCCTCAAAACATATATTTCTGGTAAAATGTGGTATCTACTTTGTAGATATAAAACAATAAAATAAGGAATAACGACTTACCAGTTTAGAAAAGTATAGATAGTCATTTTAAAACCCAAAATACGAATAAATAATACATTTGATTATAGAATTTGAAACATGTTCCAGTTAAAGGGTAGTCTGGAACGAGCTTCTTTATTTATCGTTTCCATTTATATTGCTCCTTTAAATTCTATAGTCATATCGAGAGCTTGGACTTTGGAAACAACAGCTGCCGTTTTTTGTGCTGAACTGAAACGTTTTTTAACGATGGTTTTCTCAATTTTATTCTATTAAGCATACAAACAAAGAAAGTTCTCTCCTACATTCATATTTCCAGACTCTGGGGGAGGGGATGGTGAATGATCCTAATTAAATAAAAATTCCCCGAATCTCTGGGTAGAGATGCCAGAACGCAGTCCACACGGCCGCAGAGACACTCCAGGAGATTTTGTTGAAAAATTTTGTGTCGGGTCTTTTGACTAATTTAAATATCAAGTTTGGAATTACCGAAATTTTAGTTTGGGAAAAAATTTCAATGGAATCCCAACGCTGAATTTTTGGATGGAATTCAATATTTTCTCCACTTACTGTAACTGGGTAGTAGAGAACGTAATATGTAGTTACTTGAGGACAACCTTTACTGAGGACTCTCTTTATCAAGATTTGTGATTCTCTTAAATATAACTCTAACAAGAATTTAAAGAGAGGTTTAAGCATACAGATTATGTAATCAGGTTGTTCATTTATCAAAATAATGAGATATGAAACTTAAAACATCCAGAAACATAACTAAGTTTCTAAGCAATTCACTCAACGGATTAATTAATATAAAAAAGTCAATGAGTAACACTGCAGACAAGGTAAATGCCTCTCACCTACATTCCTTTTCAATTCCATCTTTGCCATCTGTCATTTAAGTCCATCAAGAAATGAGCAACAGAAACCTAAATGCTTAATGGTTTAAAATTTTAGAGTGCCAATTTGTAAAGCAAAAGAAAATTACAAGGTGTCAGTGTTTCTCATTTGATCTCTTCAAAATAATGAAACCGATGCGAATTTAGACAGCAGAGGGCATTGTGCCACAGCTGTCTTGACCGCTGCCAAAACCAATTAGCAACATTCAGCACCACAAAAAATGTAGGGGAATAGAACATTAGGTACGTTATATTCTCAACGCTGCTATGCTGAAAGTAAAACAGATAATAACTTTTAGTTTTATTTTCTAGCCGAGTATTTACCTAGACATAATTTCAAATTGTATCAGTTAAACGTTCCAAAAATGTTTTCTTTCACCGATAAATGCTGTCAAACAAGTAACTTTTATAACTTCTATGGGGTTATGCAGAGAGCATACCCTGCGTATTCGGTTTCATTGCGCTACTTCAGTACGGAGAACTTAAGACGCCCGCAGGGAAGGGAGTAGGCAAATGCGCGGCAATCAACTTTACCTGGTGGTCGAACGGAAGAATAAAATTATTATTCATCTATCGCTTCCCTACCCTAGACCTACCGCAAAGTAAACTTCGGGCTCTATTATTTATTCCATTAAGAGTAAAAGAGGTTCAGCTGCATGACTGATCAAAATCTGAAGTCTCTTTAAAAATATATATTACTATCTCGATTTATTGCTTACCTTCGAATACTTATACCATAGGTAAAGGAAGTGTTGCATTTCAATCGAATTTTGGGCAAATTTCTTTTCTTTGGAAGGGAAGATCTTTGTTCTATTTTCCTCAATTTACCCCTCATCATCCAATGATATGCTCCATTCACATGACTTCCTCTACTGTTCTGTAAATTAACTCTTCTTACAAAATAGATCTTTATCTTCCATATACTAATCAAGATAAATACTAGTCTTACTACTTGATTCAATATGTCTAAAGCGAGTCATATCTTTTAAAAGCTGGTTGCTATATGAACAATTAAAGTTCCGTTCGCTTTGCAAGGTCAGCAGTAAATAAAAGCGAAAAAAGAAAAAAAAAAGTTGCCTAGTTTAAACTTGAATGAGAATGTAATCCAATGTACAAAATCCAGAGAAATAAAATTTAATCATAGCTGCATATGAAATTTTCTTTTTTTAAATTTGAAACTTATTACACCATATTCAGCATAGATTACGAAGATGTTCAGTGGTTTCTTCCGATAGATAACATATGTTTTTAATTGTTTCTTTTATAAATTTTAACTTCAATGGTCATATCGAGGGCTTTAACTTGTGAAACAACTGGCCGTCTTGGTGAGAGGCAAGTGCCATTGCGCGGCAACAAGTAGTGTTTAACATCCGCTGTAACTACTAATGGCACCGCAGGCGGTAACACTGATGATATATGAATGATGATGGAGCACCGGTGAAACCGGAGTACCCGGAGAAAACCCGCCCCAGCGCCGCTTTGTCCACCACAAATCTCACATGCGGTCGCTTGGGATCGAATCCCGGCGCGGCCCATCGCGGAAACAAGGCTAATACCATTGCTGATAGGTAATGCATTCTAAACGCAACAGACTGACATGATCATTGCCGTTAATGAAGGAGTATAAATGGAATAATTAAACTAATTAAATATAGCATATGCCTTGACAACTGAAAATAATTTCAGTAAAATCACATTTACTTCAACTGCATAAAAGCAGAATTAAAGTAACTGCAACCACATAACATATTTGAACCACTTTTTAAGAAGAAAAAGGAAAACGAGAGCACTTCTGTTACAGAAAGGATAATCACTTTGTAAGAAACGAGAAAAGAACGAAAAAAGTTGTCTTTAGAAGCACAATGGAGACACAGTTTTCCTTGTAACCAATAAAAGCTTTGAAATAGCCAGAAAATTGCTTGTATTCACTTGTCCTACTGAAACAGAGGAGCCGGCAAAAGACTATCAGAGCTGAATTCCCGCGCGAACCGAAATGAGAATACTGGGAGGGAAAAGAGAGAGAAAGAAGAAAAGAGCAACAAGCAATTTGATCCCAGGAATTGCCTGAAATAAGAGAAGGGGAGAACGCAGAGGGAAAGCCAACAAATAGCTTACTGTATCCTGCGAGCACCAATAAATGTATACGGAAATAAAATATTCTTCTACTACACAGGTCATAAAGCCAATTCTTCTACAAGCCAATCTTATCAGTCCGTTTGTAGCCCACTTCCTGATGTGGGAGCATTCCTTATCCAAAGGGTCACATTTCGAATCCCGGTTGGTACGATTGCTGGATAAAGTTATTACTTTATTTACTATGTACTATATACATAGTGTATAGAGAACGTTTTGTATTGCATCCAAATTTCAGAGATTTCACTGGCAATACATGTTTTTCGACCCCTTGAATCCAAAAGAAGTATTTTTAAAAAAATGTCCCTGTATGTGTGTGTGTGTGTGCAGCATTGCTCAAAAACGGAAAGTCCGATAAATACCAAACTTTATATTTAAGTTGAATGAAAGGAAGTTGGAAGTATCTTTCAAGGATGCGACACGAAGATTTTCAAGAAAAACCCCCCACCTCGAACTACTCTTTACAGGGAAAAAATTTCGAAAATGTTGATTTTCTCAAAAAATATTCTAGCGTTTTATACTTAAGATATTTTACATGACAAATAATATATATGTATATATTTTCTGGGAATAGCCTCGGAAGACCTCTTTACTCTGGATGAATTTCTTTTTCCTTGAATTTTGCATAACTATCAAGCGTCAACGCTCATTTGAAATCACTGGCGGCAACATTTTTGAAGCTGGTATTGCAAAGTTTGTGCACAGATACGATAAATGTCTCAATCTTTTCGGTGATTATGTTGATAAGTAACCATAAGTGTACAAAACTTTTAGTAATAAAATAATTGCTTTCTATAAACTTGTCTTTTATTTATAGCCTTTCGGAGGTTGAAAAAAAACCATCCCTCGTATTTATGTAGTAAGTTTTATACCTCACCATTTGATGGAACCCGATGTAAAAAGGAAATTGGAATAGCTTGTTTAGTAATCTGATTCAGAAAGAACTTTTTTTTTTAGAATTAAGGAATTTCTAAGTGCCAATTTGTAACATTTTTATATCTCAGGTTATCGCACTTCCGTCAATAATAAAAATGGTGGAGGAAAAACGAAATTTATGCTAAATTCTTGTGAAAGTAAAAGAAGTGATTTAAAGTCATTCTGTATACGAAATGAGTTAGGGATTTCTCTAAAAAGTTATTAAGCCACCTGTCAAGTTTATTTTAAATAAGGATGGAGCTGTCAAGTCATTTGTAGAGGATTTCTGTTAGCAGAGGAAAGGCAAACGTTTGACAGAGAAAGAGAGAAAACGAAATGTCAATGTCGAAATGTAGGACTGGAAATGTCGTTTGAATTTGGAAAGCTTTGCTCCGCTGTAACGAACTTATTTCTGTTCTTGAAATGAGTCAGATTATTAAACCGAGGGAGCAAGCGGAGGAAAAAAAATGACTGAGGGGAAATGACTTTTCTTTCTCTTTATACGAAATAATAATAAAAAGTGTTGAGTAACGGTCTCTGAAGTGAATCAAGCCAGCAAGAGAAAATGTCCAATTGAAATCAACTTGGATTTTCAATTAAAAGTTACAATATTGCTCCCGCCGTTGGATTTGTTCCGTGTAGCTAGAAAATGTAAAATTAGGAACAGCATCTCAACTTACTCAACCAAACTTTGCTCTGGCGTTTAAATGGCTTTGAAACGGGTTTGCAAACAGGTGGGAAAATGGCACCGTCAGTTATTAAAGCATTTGCAGTATATATTCTGTTGTGCATAAAATGTAGCGCATAAGGTAAACGCATCTGTTTATGTTGGCACTGACAAATGTATCCCACTCTCTGCCAGCGTGACTTCCTATGTTCCTCGAATACAATTCTGCCATTGAAATCACGGATTACTTAACCTTCCATAAAATATCAAAATATGACCGAACTGATGATAGATAGCTAACATATAATTTAGCTGTCCATGTTCTCACCAGTGAAGTATCAGTAAGTCAACGACTCATTACATTTTACAGAAAAATAAAATATAATATAGTAAAAACGTAGAAATAATGTCACTGATGGAAGTTTTCATATAAATTCCGTAACAAATAATTCTTCACCTCTCCTTCTAAGATATCAATATATGTTCTATTAATCTTTCTTTTTGTACTAATCGTACTGAAACTATTTTAAAGAGACTGTGTCGAACCATCCCTTCATTTCACGTAGATTTTAACGTCACTCATTGCATTATTTTATGCCCTGTCCAGCCAGTTATTAATAGAGCTTATACCGGCTGAGTGAAGCCCATCTTTGTTTGTCTGAAGGTTATTATGTTACTGAATGATTGGGAGAAATGATCCACATTTTATACACATCAATGTACATAAAAAGCAATCAACATTACACAAACACCTTTTACAGTGTGCAATAAATGTTATTTAATATTTTATGCTTCAATCGAATGTTAATGTTTATACCTGTACCGATTAAACACATATTTTAAAGATAAGAAAATTCTTTAAAAAAATCTTGAGTGTTACATTCACTTGCCTACTTACTATCACTTTTATATTTATTCAACAAGATATTTTTCAGCAGTTTATTTTTCTATTTACTTATGATT
The DNA here is from genome assembly GCA_030762935.1 of Hymenopus coronatus. Classification (NCBI taxonomy): domain Eukaryota; kingdom Metazoa; phylum Arthropoda; class Insecta; order Mantodea; family Hymenopodidae; genus Hymenopus; species Hymenopus coronatus. The sequence goes on along the minus strand of CM060888.1, from coordinate 80,674,889 downwards.
CAGATAATTTGTTGCACTGCGTTTTAGGTTCAAAGGATTACAGGAGACTAAATTAATAATACAATCTTAAAAGTAGGGTTAAGCTGGCTTTGAAATCCCATACTCGTTGTTTCGTATCATGAGGAACAAAAGAATATTAGTTTAGCAATAAAAAATATAACATAAAATATTGCATAAATAAATTAGCGATAAATATAATAGTTAATGTCACATAATAATTAATAATTGTAATTTCCGTAAGATTTTGTACAAGTTTAATAAGATTATACAACTTTAATTCAGAATGAACAGGACTTGGAAGGTTTTCAAAAAAAAATTCAAGTTGCATTTTATTAACAAAGATAATATATAAGTATATATTGTTTTAATCAAAATCGCAACAACTAAACTTTGATCACATGAAGGATGTTTATGGTGGCTGCAAATTATCTTCAAAATATTTTGAGCGTCTCCTTGGAAGACACTGAACTTTAAATGCGGTGTTTATGCGACTCACAGATACACAAATCCGCACGAAACTTTTTAAAAGTGTTTATTTTACGTTAGGGCCTTCAAAACTTGTATTTATGGTGAAATAAATAAATTTACCTGCCATAGCCACCTGTAGACAAAACAAAACAAATTTTGAACATTTACCTACACATAAGCATGAGTGAGTAAAAAATCATCATTAGTTTTGTTTTTCTCAAATATCAAACAAAACTATTTTTATATGTACAAAGAATAGCTTACTACCCAATTGAAATAACGTATTGTAACCATATATTTTCCAAACAAAGCGTTTCTATCCATTCCAAAATTGCATTAACTTTTTCTCGCATTTTAGTCTAAAAGGAATTATTTCTTCTTGAGTTTGCTGGTTAAAACATCGTAGAAAGGATGTTTTGAATATTTTTCAAATATTACATTTGAATATTCTACAATAAAAGGTTCACATTGTATAATATGTATAAATGTAGAGAAAGTTCTTATAATTATTAAAACAATAGCTGCATTTGAGGAAAAGAATAGAATATTATTTTTTTTTCTTTTTGTTTTTTTTTTGTTAGTGTTTAACGCCCGATTTTACAACTTGTGGCACCAGTGCGGTGATACATACGCGAAGGTGGAATACGATGACGGGGAAAACCGTAGAACCCGGAGAAAACCATCCCCTGCACCGCTTTGTCCACCACAAATCTCACATGTGGTCACTTGGGATCGAACCCGAGCCGTCTAGGTGAGAGGCGAGTGGTCTAGCCACTCGGCCACGGCGCGGCCATGATCTTGATGCACGTATTTTAATTGTAATTTTGATTCGTTATGAAAAATAATAAATCCGAACCACATGTTCCGAACAAGAGTTAAAATTATTATGTTTACAATATTGTAATTTCATTAATAAAATAACTTCTCTGTGCTGAACACCTTTAATTTCAGTGGATGCTTCCCATCACTGTCGAGCTAATAGTTAACTCTCCGTGGTAATACCTAGTTATTAATAACGCACCATGAGGCCGTATTTTAATGTTGAGTTTATATTTCACTACGGTGGCACTGTGATATTCAATATGAGCCACCCGTTTGATTCCTGGTACCAGCATGAGTTAGGAAGTTTGATATGTCCACTAAGTATCTTGAGATACCAGAGTTCTACTTGAGGAATCACAGAATAGAAAAGGTCTATAAAATGGCCTGCAGATCTCGTGCCACCTTCATAGATGCACTCTGTCTATGATATTCGTGTGGACGGAGAAAGAGATTGCAGCGGTCGTCCAGGATGCCACTACTATACTAAGGTTGTCGTGTCTGAATTTAAACTTACATTTATCCTATCTTTATGCAGCAAAACTACGTACGTGAATTTTGCAACTAAACATCAATTATACATTCAAAAATTTAAAGTTCGTTCAATCCACAATTCGAGCTCCTGAATTTTTTGTTAACTTTATGGGAATAAATAAAATTACAATTTTACTTATTTTAAAACCTTCCGATTTTAAATTAATAATAACCTGTCGTATCAGATTTGAAATCTTCTTTGTAAGGAAGCGAATTACTTCTTTCGAAGAAATTAATTAAAGTTATAAATATTTTATGTAAGAAAGCAAAAGATAAGTCCAAGCTGTTGGTTGTGGTCCTTGTTGAGCTGTTATAAGGTAGTTTAGAAATTCTAAATTACTTATAAAATGACAGTTCATTTGCTAAAAGAAATAAACTCCCCCCATTCCATTTACAGCAGACAAAAGTTCATTAAAACAAAGGAACAGCTCCGTGTGAAGGATGAGGGTAACATTTTCCTCATTTATATTTGTTCGCAACAGAAAATGAACCGGAAAAAATAATACTGCCCATCCTCTTCCCTTTCATTTGTTATTTCTCTTCGTTGGGATGGAAATTGTATTTTCTCCGGCTCTCGGGTCAAGGGAGGTTTGACGCTCTAAGATGGAATTCTTCTTCTCTCTCTCAAGATCCAATAACAGACAAACCAATTCCTTCTCTCTCTCTCCTTCTAGAGCTTCCTTCCTTAACACTGATATATCTTCTGCTGCCCACATTATATCTGCTGGTCGTGTCTCCGAAAACGATAAATTTTTCTCGTGAATCTGGCCGAGACTTCCTGGGCCAAAGCTGACCAGTTGCTGGCTTCACATACACACACGCACATACACGCACACACCCCCCTACTATTCTGTGGTTAGATTTGGGCGAGAGAGCGCTACCTATCCTATATATACCACTTGTTGCTCTCCCTGTCCGCTTAGGCCACACACCACTCACACAATCAATGCGGAAACGCGGAAACTAGGGGGATAACATGCCCGGAGAAACCCGAGTAAATACGAGAAAATATATAGCTCTGTAAAGTTTCCTTTTCCGTTTGTACTGGAGCCACGAGTGAGTAATCGGGTAATTAGAGGAAGACGGAAAGAAAAGGAAAAAGAGAGAAAGTTGGTGATGGGGGTGACAGAAGCTGGGGTAAAATCCTAGTAATGACAAGTGATCAAAGGGAAAAGGGTTGAGGGCGTTGAATCGAATGCGACTCGAATCACTTTACGCTCGGACGAAGCTGCACGCGCGCGAATGTTGGGGATGGACCCAAACCAAGTGAGTGAACACTTCATGAAATTATATATAATGAACAGTGAGAGCTGCCTAGAATACCACGCACAAAAGCGATGCGTAAACTGGCAATTTAAAACAAACTGCTCGTTAGCGGAGATTTTGAAACCCCATAGGAAGACGATGTTTCCTTAAATATTACTTTTGGGCAGTTTTATAGCTTTCCTTTGATTTCATATGTTAGGTAACGCAGTTTTTCTGCACTCAGAGTTAGCAATCTAATATATCGTACCTTTACATCTCTACTTCGCAACTATCCTTGATTTTCATATTTTTAATTTCTCTACACGTACTATGCACTTAATGTATAGGAATGAGATTCATAACTAGGTATATTAAAAGACAGACATTGTCTTTGCATCCATATAATTATCAATTTTAGAAATGTATACAACATTTCACTAAATGTAAAAATTCGTTTTTAATATACTAATTTGTATCAAATATATTAATTAAAATAAAAAAACCTGATGTTACATTCACATGATCTTATATTTGTATGTTTTTCACGTATGTGGATGTAAATATCTGCAGAAACACTTTTATTACATAAACTTTTGAAGATATGCTGGAGTAAAGAAACACTAGATTAAAGTCATAGTAAAATATTTCAGATGATCGTTATACGATTCACTGACATCATCTCTTTGCTTCACCAGGAGAAGGGAAATGAATAAGCATTTTCCATTTGAGAAATATTTATTTTAAAATTGAAATAATAACTAGAAATATCTCAGGAACGGTTAACTTCATATCTATTTGACATAAATTGCCTGTTTTATAGGGATCTACAACATTTTTGGTGGTAAGATTTTATCTCTCTTAATGAGCAGGACTTCAAAGGCTATTTCCAGAAAATTCAAGATATGCATTTCATTTGGCGCAGCGATATCTTACCAAATGATGACTTTCTCAATAACTGGTAAAATGTTAGAGATAGACAAAAATCTTACTGCACAAACATTACATGAAGATCTTGTTAAAAGACACAACTTATGTCCTAAACATTGTAAAGTCAACAGTTTCCGAAATATTCCTTGTTATTGGTTTCAATTGCATACTACATAAGCTTTTCTTAGACAAGAAATCATATTTCGATTTATATCTAGAAATTTTGTTTTACTGCCATGCAAATATTATCCAATTTCAGGTGTTTTATATAGCAACCAGGTAAGATTTGACTATCGCTTTGGGCTTGTGTGTTCCCTTATATCCTTTCTACTTAACAAGGGAGCAAGTAATAAGATAATATCTCAATGATGTATATAAAAGAATATTCTTTTGTAATAATAGTTTGTTGGTAGAACAGTTAGTGAAAGTTATGTGAATGGAACATTAGATTCTTTTTCCTAGTTTTTGGAGGCTGCTATGGATATTAGGAATCCATAGCGACACAGAAAACGAAATAAGACAAAAAACTTCTGAGCACTGCTAACTCTGTGCTTTTATTGACGGCTCTCGAAGGACTAGATCATTCTCTGTGTGGTAACATGTAACAAGTGAATGAAAATTTACGCCACTGACCAAAGCTCTCAGCTTGGCTTGCTTCCCGCTTCTGGCGGAGCAAGTTTTGAGAGTGCATTGTAATCCAATGTTCTATCTTTGTCTGGCACCTCACCTGTACATCTCTCGATTACGTAACAGGGCTATAGCTTGATAGAATCAACACGATATGCACTTTAATGTACTACCACTCCGCAGCTATATATGGCGACCTGTCGCCACTAGAAGCTACCTATCGCGAGCAAACGAGATCTCGCAAGTCGATATTTTCGACGAAACATTTTGGACTGTTGAAAAATGTATATATGATTAAATTATAATTATTTCCAAAGATACAATTGTTAATTTTATAAGAAATAGAGAAGAATAATGTTTACTGAATATCAGTTTCTCTACTATTTACGCACGGAAAGTGATGTAAATCTACACAAAAATACGTTTTTGTGAAAATAAAATTATAATACGTTTTTTTGAGGTTCCCTATTTAAAAACATTAGAAGAAGCATGTGTGTATAACTTGGGACTGAAGCTCAGCATTCTACAAGAATGTTCAACAGAAAGTTAAAAAAAATCCCCCTCCCCAACCACCCTTTATGTTGTGATGTTATAAAAATGCTCATAACTTTTAATTTAAAGCCAACTTTAAATAATTTGTATTACAAATAAAATGAACATGTTAACTATTTTGGAAATAATCTGTGAAGTCTCATGCTGAATTAAATGTTTATAGCTTCTAATGCGTAAGACATAAATAAAATTTGTTACACAAAATACGTAGAACTCATTAAATCGTACATACTTTATTTCATATAACATTTGTTGTGGCGTTAATCATTCCAGAAATTCCTTACTCAATACTTTCAACTTTAAAATCATATTAGTTTTTTTTTTCCTCTTTAATATAAATAAAACGAATGTTGAAGCAACGAGCTTTATCACATATTTGAGTTAGGGAGAGGGACTATGCTGTTGGAAACTCTCTCCTAGCTAAAATACAATGTAAAAAGTAATGCAAAAGTTTAATTTTATTTCCAATTATTGTTGCACCTTAATGTATGAATATAAAGTCGTTTCGTTTTAAATATTTTCAACCATTATTAATTCATATTCATTATTTGGTTCCATACAAATTTAAATATATGTGAAAGCTTTCACGGCCAGTGTCCATAATTTTAAACTTCAAAATTTCCGGGTTGTTTTAGCTTGGTCTGTGTTTTAATGTATTTGTGTTGCTTTTGTTGCTTTTCGAGATAGTCTTAGACAATTTAATAGCCCAAAAGTTGTAAAACCTAACTCATATTTTCCACTGATATCCTTTATTTGAATATGTCAATGTCCGTTTATTGCGTATTTTGGTTCATATGACAAGGAGTATTCTGAAGACTGATAGGTTTAAGTTTGATTAAGTGCGAAATTAAAATCACTCTAAATCATATGTGGCTTATCAGGGTTTTTATGTTTTTGACAAATTCAATGAAAAGTTGCAATTATGAAGTAAGATAGTCCAAGAACATATTATGCAGATGCGAATTGTATATTAGTCAATTTTATTATGGAAATAATTAATAAACTTAGTGCAAAAGTTTTCTTTTTATATGATGCATCTGTGAGATTTCCAAAAATCCACATTATGCAAGATATCTCATTGGAATTTATAGCAGTTATTATTTAAAATAATAGTGGTATTTTTTCATGTATCATAATTCTAGCTTGCAAAGTTATTTAATTAAAGGATACATTTGTGAAATTTGAACAAAATTGTGAAAAATAAAAAAATTAATATTTTCTCAATAAAATGATTTGAATTCTAAACTTGAAGAAAATATATAGTTTTTCCCTCTTGGTGTACTTTAGCCACCAATTAAATAAAGCTACAGATGGGTAGGATCATCTTATTAATTTGTACTTCCAAGTTTAAAACTTGTTTTCTCGCAAACCTTTTTTCCATCACTTTTCCATAATTAAAATATTCCACGCGATAAAATTTATATTAAATTGCTGCAATAATTTTATACGGTCTCTCAATAACACATTAAAGTAACTAACCATATTACTCTTTCAGAATATGCCCCAATTCTAATAGATAAATTATTAAATTTTAAAAAAGTTAATAGTTTTGTAGAATACGGAAAGTAATAATTTCATACATTAATTAGGGCTAATATAAAAATATAATATGATAGAACTATTTCTAAACTCAGTTTGTTTAAATTGGGTTTTGTTATATGAATATTTTTAAAAATGTATCACATAGGTGATTTTTATTGGAATAATGAATTTAGACAATCTAAATTATTAATTAAATAACTATGCAAGCTAAAATTTTGATACATGGCAAAAATATCACTGTTATTGAGTTATAATTTTCAATAAAATGTCTTGCAAAATGTGGACATTTCCAAATCGGTGATATCGGAATTGTTGGAGTGACCTAAGGCCGCGCCGTAACCGAGTGGTTAGACCATTCGCCTCTCATCTAGACAGCCCGGATTCGAACCCAAGCAATCGCATGCGAGATTTGTGGACAAAATGGCGCAGAGGCGGGTTTTTTCCGGGTTTTCCGGTTTCCCCCGCCATCTCATTCTACCGGTGCTCCATCTTCATTCCATGTATCACCAATAGCAGTAAAAGCGGGCGTTAAACACTAGGTATCATAACAAAATTGGAATGAGCTTTTTTAAAACTCTGGCGTCTATTGGTAGATAACATACCTATGGTAAACGCTCGGTTGGCTGCTGATCTAGCGCGTCAGATTTCTTTCTCGCAATTTCTGTATTGTGAAGAGCTCACGGTTGAAGCCGGTGCGGTCACAAATGCACTCTCTCCCTGAGAGGAAGCAGGGGGAAGTGTGGCGGTCAGCGAGGCGAGAGCCGATGATGTCCAGTGACAAAGCAAACAATGCGCAAGGGGCAAGTATATCTCACATACACGGCCGCTCGGCGTAAAGCTTGACCAATGACGGGACGACTGAATGAGCGAATGATCCAGTTCGCTTCCTATCCCATGCACATTATTTTCACTCATAAGCGTTCATTTCCACCACTTGCTGCAGATACTCCGTTGAATTTGTTTGTAATCACTCAACTGTGTTTGCAGAATAACAAGTGCTGAGCTCGAGGCGAGAAACAAATGAAGCATGATATAGATTTATATTATTCTTTCTGTAGCAGAAACTGTGTGGTACTTATTGTAGAAATGAAACTATGGTGCATAATGACCTCAGAAATGTCGACATAATTTAGTTATTGCTAAAGGTCCAAAATATACATATAAATATAAATCTGAAGTGCTTCATTCACATGACTTCCTCTATCTTTTTGGAACAAATTATTCTTATATCTGCTTTAGACAAATCGAGAAGACCATTAACATAAATTGCTTATTACCTATTTCCTTCTAAGTGGAAGGGAATTAATGGAATTCACTAGCGATTTTCAAAACTTTAAAAAAATGTCACTATGCGGTTCTCTTTGCATGTCCAGGAGTAAAACAAAAACATTATGAAAAGAATGGTGTTCTTCCGTTTTACGGAATTGAAACAGAATTTTAAAATTGAAACAGCAGGAAATGCCTAGAAATTATTAACTCTACAAAAAGCAATGTATATGACGTAAACTGTCTGTCCCTATAGTTTACCACATATGCAAAAGTCATTTAAAATGAAGAGGATTTCAGAAGGTACTCCTAAGAAAGTATTTGACATGTAAATATTTTTAATATGCGGTATTTTTATTATAACCGTTTCGAAAACGTTGCCATATGAAGGTATTTTGTGGTAAAAATTCTTGCAAATCTTCATGACACAACTTTGGAAGATGCTGAACTTAGTTATTAAGTTTGGTATTTAACCTACTTTTCAATTTTTAAGTTATGTTGTTCACAGATACACATACACGCACACACACAGACACACGAATCTTTTTCTAAAAATGTTATGTAATCCATTCACATGATTTTTTTCTATCTAATCTGCAGCAAATTATTCTTAGCTTATTCTTATATCTATTTCATGCTAAACAAAATAAACACTAGAATAAATGAACTTATTACTTAGTTTCTTGTAAGTAGAAGGGGAATAAGGTTGTACACCAGGATAAAGCGATAATTAAAATCTTTTAAAATCTGGTTTATGTGTTTGAAATTATGTTTTCTTTGAATGCTCAGGAGTAAAACAATAGAGCAAGGAATAAAAAAAATCCGTTTTAAATGTACACCATTTACCTCAATAATAAATTATCTTAGATGGACTACTTCAATTTCTAGGGTATTTTCCAAAATGAAATGTAATTCAATTTAGAGCCCAAAAATATATTGCTAATATTACGTTGATTACCTTTAAATTTGTTTATTTTATAAAGAAATGTAGTATTAATGTAATTTTAAATGGAAACGTTTAGTTATCTTAAAATTGAAACCAATAACAACGAGCATCTCGGATATGGTTAACTCCACAAAACATGTATGTGACATAAATTGTGTATTTTAACGATATATACATTTTTTAGTGCTAAGATTTTGTCTAGTTCCTGCGGTTTATCGGTTATATAACAGTCATACAAAATGAAGGAGTCTTTAGACGCAATTCTCAAAGAATTCAAAATATGCATTTTATTTGGCATGTAAATATATTTAGCATACGGTATTTTAATCAAAATCCTTAGAGCAATTTTTGAGAAAATCAAAATATTCGAACATTTTTCCAACTAAGAGTAGTCTGGGGTGGGGAATCCTCTTGTAAACCTTAGTGTCGCATCCTTGGAAGGTGCTCACACACATACACACGCACATGGGCATTTTTCTAAAAATATGTTTTGGATACTGGGGACCCTAAAACGTATATTTCTAGTGAAGTCCCGGTAATCAATTTTTTAGTGGAATGCAATATATTCTATACCTATGTTTTATGTACTAAGTACAAAAAGTAAAAATGCTTTTGTTGGATATAGAGGACACTAAAACGCCTGCTTTCAATGGAATTTTCGTACCGAATTTTTGGGCGGAGTGCAATACCGTTTCTATGTAATAAGTAAAAAGGTTAAAATGATTTTCTTTTGAAACAGAAAATCCTAAAACGTGTATTTTTAGTGAAGTTTCGGTATCGAATGTTTGGATGGAATGCAGTACTGACTCTACCTATGTACCATGTATTTAGTAGGGAAAGTTTTTTTTGGGGGGTGGGCGGTACAGAGGATCCTAAAACGCGTATATCTGGTATGGAATTTTGGGTGCAATGCAATACCTTCTTTACCTATGTGCTACGTACTAAATAGAGAAAGTAAAAATGCTTTGTTGGATACAGAAGACACTAAAACATGTGTTAAATTCCGGTATTCAATTTTTGGGTGGAATTCAGCACCGCCTTTACGTATGCACTATGTAGTAGGTAGAGAAAGCAAAACTTAATTTGGATATAGGGCACTTTAAAACGTGTATCGAATTTTAGGGTTGGAACGCAATAATGACTTTACTAATTAGAGAAAATAAAATACATAATGAGAATGTAAAAGTTGTTTCCTGGAATGGAAGTCATGATCATCCAAACACAGAGGTAAACATCCATATTTCTCAGCATATTCCAAAAGGCGTAAGAAATGCTAAACTGCAATAAGAGCTGCTCCTCGTATATAGATGATAGGAACGAGAACCCTAAAACGTGTATTTGCAGTGAATTTCCGATATCGAATTTGTGGGTTGGAACGCAATATCGTCTTTACCTACGTACCGTGTACTAAACAGAGAAAGTAAAATACACAATGTTTCCTTACAGATAATGTAAAAGTTGTTCCCTGGAATGAAAGTCATGATCATCCAATCACAGAGGTAAACATGCATACTTCTCAGAATATTCCAAGAGGCGTAACAAATGCTCAACAGCAATGAGAGCTGCTTCTCGTATACTAATGATAGGATGCTATTGGAAATGAGGCAGGATTTCTTTGTATGAAGTTGCCAATGTAATAATTGGGAACCTATGACTCATTACATACGTGTCTGAGAGAGACATCTGCACATAACGCATGACCAAGTAGGGGGATTAAAAAAGTAGCTAGAAAATTACAAACCCGAGTCCCGACACCCGGCTTTGGCGGCGAAGCAGAAACTGTAGAGAGCCTATCATCCACTTTAGCCGAAAATGTGTCACAGAGTTGCCCTCCCTCTTGGGTGTGAGGAGCATCTGCTACTGGAGGGTGCGCCCCTTTTCTTTTATTGGGGCGCTGCATCTTGCTTTTTGGCCTCCAGTCCATTGTACCCAGGAAATGTTGTGCCTCGGTGTTATCTCTTTTCGGAGGCGAGCAACCATGGATATATTACCCTCTGGCTCATCTCCCTATACAAATAGAAAAGAAAACTACCCTTGTAAGTTTAAAAACGCGGTGTAGGTAGACAAATCCTCCCCTAGCCACTTGTTCTTATGGGTAGGGGTGAGGATTATGAAGTATATAGCGTTGTGAAATGGTTTTGTTGTGTGAAACTCTATATACACTTGCAACGGAGTAATCCCAGGTCCTCAGCAGGGTGTCAACGGTAGTCTAAGTGTGTCCGGGGATGCGTTAAAGTCGAGCTGAATGACAGCACGGTATCATGAACCCATAGTGAGACCGGCCAATTACCAGCTGGCATCCAATGCGTTCTTTGCGAATCTGCAAGCAATGTCATTGTGCACCCCACTTACAATGGCAGGCTTTTTCTTGGCTCTGCTTCAGTTTCTGAGAGTAGTTCTTGTGTTGGCTAATAGCGGCGGTCATGCGTAGTGTTGGACAATTACCACGAAATCCTCTGACTGTAGTGCCCTTATTGTCCTCAGTGATACACACGTGGAGAAAAGGAGCGACAAAATGCATTGTTGAGCTTTATGCACTCCTTTTTCTATAACTTCTGTTATCGCAAGATTTTTTTATTTATTTATTGCGTTTAGTTTATTGACCTTTATCCTGATGGGCCACATCGAACGATGAATGAAATCGATGAAAAGATGCTCAAATAAGCTCGGAGCCCATGAAACTTACAGTTACTGGAAATTCAGATAAGAGATAACCCCGAAAAAACCTTATAGAGCAGTCCAACCTAACTCGAGACCTCTGGAATGTGAATCAAACGCGCTACCTCACACTACAAAAGCAGGCTATACAAAAGTTGCCAATGGTTTAAAACTGAAAGATGAAAACATACTCAAATACAGGGATATTAGTTGTATTCGAGAAACTTCATCAATGAAAAATCTTTTGTGGTACTCATACGACACTCTCTACTCATGACAAGTTTTAACTACCTCTAACATTTTTAATGCGGTAAGCTTTTACCTATATCTCATGATTTACAATTATATAATGTGTTCTTTCCTCTCCCTCTTTCTCTCTCACTCTTGCTCTATTCCACCATCTTTCTCTTTCTCTCGGTGCATGCGTGTGTATGTGTGTGTGTGTTTATCTTATCATCTATATTTATATATTTTGTTGTTTTAATTTCCCTGTAATTGTACCATTTCTTACTGACTCACCATATCACTTTAAGGAAGAACCCTATTTTTACATTATCACCTATCTGTAGTAGATAGCAAATTCGACGTATCGATACGACACCGAAAGTTCATTGAACTCAGAAAAAAGCAAGTAAGAAGTGCCACACGTATACATATGACTGAGAATTCCATGGCTCAAAGTATAAACTCAAACTAATATCAATTTTATTAATTATATTAAAAAAAACAAGACTTTAAGGCGCATGTTAATTAGTCTGTCTAGTGCATAATTCAAAACCAAAAGCCGAATACACCGAGATTTTATTCTTGGGTCACAAAGTATTAAAACATGCCAAGTGAATTTTTTCAAGAAATTTTCTTTAATCTATTACTAACGTGCAAACAAGCTTCCAATCTCTTTAGTGCCATAAAATTCTTATAACGGGTTTGACTTTAATATAAGGTACATATGGGGATTAATTAAAAAAAATAAATGCATATGTTGAATTTGCTGTATTAAAATATAATAATGTTAATAATAATAGCCAAAGAGCATGCTCTTTTTCGTTTTAAAAATCTGAAATCAGTCATTAAACACCATGTTGAACGTAATTTTCAGTGTTGATTAACTATTTCCATCTAAAGCGATCTTTAGAGAGACTGCAGATATCTAGTAACGCTTCTTATCCTGAAAAGAGATGAAGCTAAAGCTAACTGACCTGACGTAATCTCTTTCAGGCAACTTGACCCCTGCAGGAATGGAATACGTGACTTCCACATCAGCAACTAGGACTGACGCCCTTGCAAATACGTCACACATTTCGCACAAGCTGTTGCATTACCGTAATCTCGCAGGTATTTTCTAACCTAAACAACCAAGCTACCATAAAGTTTGGTAAAGAACCATTACATCTAATATATAAAAAAGATTATTTCTTCCCAGGAACACATTGTCAATAATACCTTAGTGGACCGAGCGAGGTGACCCCGGTAGCGTGCGAGACTTCCACTCGATTCCCATCGACACTGACATTCACCTTTCGTAGTTTCCCCTGGTCGGTAGGCAAATTAACATTAAACTTTATTTTGATCTATCGTATTACTTTTCCATCGTTTTGCATTATTTTTTTCTTATGCTTCAGATGCACTTTTAAAGTTTGTGATATACGGCAGCACCAAATAGATGGCGCGGATATTTGTTCAAAGGAAACTGTACTACTCTTGGACACTACAGGGCCGCTTGATCGACTGGCCGTTCATCGCCTTCTCCATCAGTGAGCTCTTCGAGACTAGAAACATTAGAGAACCTCATGTATCTTGGTCTTTTTGCCTACCGTCTGCAATGATTTTTTCACTTCAGCCCTTCCTCCTGGGGGCCGCAATAGATATATTATCTATTCATCCTTAGGTTTTTTGTTTAGTTTTGTTTCTTTACACACACTATTTGGTCACAGGAGAGAAAGCATGGCATACAATAAAACACAGAAACATACCACAAACATCCATGCCCAAGGCGATACTCGAACCCGCGATTATCTGCGCCACGAGGAACCAAAGCAAGACACGAACGTGGTGATGAGGATTGGCGACACCCTTAAGTTGACCCGAGTTAAAACAAAACCCAGGCGATCAGAGCACCCATAAAATGTAGTCTTCCACGATTCGTGGCAGAAATACTGTCATACTTTCAGGATCACGAGTACTCGTGGCATTTATTGCAAACAGACGTTTATTCTGACATAGTTACAACAAAAGAAATATATATATATATATATATATATATATATGGGTGTACATATAATAATTATAAAAGCAACATTACAATAATACATTGTGGCCCAACTGTTCCATATTTGACGAGTGCAGATATACCTTGGTGCGTTAAAAGAGTTGCAGAACTCAACGGGCAACTTCAAATTAAAACCTCTCAGTAGAGCACTGGCTAGACCGACGCTTCGTTTTCCCCTAGCAATGAGCGCCACCTGCTCACTGTCCAGGGTCTAGAAATGGCACACTAATCTTTGGTTCTCAAGGTCATAGATTCAAACTCGCGGGAGGGCGATGGATTTTTTCCAGGCGTAAACATTCTTAGCATGGCTTCCTTCTGAACGGAAGTAAAGCCCCTGGTCCTGTGTCGTAGATTTACGGCAAGTAAAAGAACCTCAAGCCTGATAAGAGCAGTCCTTCATGCCCTATTTAGAATAATACGTTTTAGCGCCCTTCGCCAGGCTTGAACCCACCACTTTTTTTTTTCTTCTTCTTAATTAAAACAGTACCGGAGTCTGGTCAGAACTCCGGCGCTGTATCCCCGTTTACATTTCCCCCCCCTAAATTTACTGTATGATTACTGGTTCTATATTCCTTTACACAAACATATACGCATTGTACAAACATATAACACCCATGCACAAGGGGGACTCGAACCCACGAAGCACCAAAGCGAGACGCCCTAGTGAGCGTGGCCATGGGGACCGGCTCCACCTTGGGCACACTACCACGGAGGACAATTTCTAGTCGTCTGTAATTTTTTATTATTATGATTATTATTATTATTATTATTATTATTATTATTATTATTATTGCCATTGGTCTATATTTTCTTTTCCATCACTCCGTTATTTTAAGTAAAATCAAATAATATGGGTGATAATCCTCAATCATAAAGGAAACCCATATTGACATCTATACTTTATTTCCATCTTGAAGTATAATTTTGGTTTGATTATTATACATTAATTTTACTGAGTTTGTCCGGTGTGAAGGCATATTCTATTGCCTAAAATTACCCAGTGTTTTTCGCATACTTTAGCAATAGAATACAAGGAAGTATTTGTGTCAAATACATAAAATTAACATAGGACTTTGAACTTCCATACTTGAGTGGTTCCTCCATCAAATCTTGGTGCCACCAAGTTGTATTTCGTTACATAATGTATGACACGCTTTTCAAGGTTCGTTTAACTATCCTGTGTTACATTGCAATCATCTTCCGTACATAACAGCAGGTTGGTACTAATGACGTGACTACATTTTACCGGAGGAGGACGATTTCATGTTCAGAGCTGGAGGAATCCGTTTCGAGCTTTTATTTTGGCCTTTTGTACTGTTTGTGAGTGAAAGATCAGAACGAGAGATAAGAAATTGCTCCCTGGAACATTTTACACGGAGTATAATTTCACAATCTTAAAGAGGCGGGAACTTTTGTACGTTTCGTCTATTTTGTGCCGAGCTACAAGTGTATAATTTTCTTCTCAGGCAATGCCTTTCCGAATCCCAGCGTATGGTTTATCCCCCAGCAAAAAGAATCGTGACGTAATCCCAACCTAACCACATCGGAGACATCTGTGACGCAAGAGTTGTGACTGTTTCCGTATGCTTCAATTGCTATCATTTGATCCTCAGGTCGATTTTTAGTTTCGGAGAGTTATGACATAGCATTTATACGCTGCCCAGATTTCAGTTTCAGGCTCTGATTGATGGCTGTGAATGGCTTTTATGCAGGACGCTAAAAAGTATGAGGTATTGCATTAAGGTAGCAATCTCTCGTCATTCTACAACAAATTGTTCTTACAACCCCTTATTCTAGTATGTAATTCTTGTTAAGGGATACCAAGACCTAACATTTTTAATTTTAAAATTATTTACTTGGGCACTGCCAAAGTTAATATGAGCAAATAGAAATATGACTAGTAAAAAAATGCAAATATTCTAAAACGTTCGGATTTGTCGAGTATGGTTGTAACATTTATTGATAGTTCAACACAATGAAAACAAATGCAAGGATTTAGTTGATTTAAGCTGATATTACAGAAAATAAAATTGTTTTATTGGATTGTTAGTATTAAATAATTCCTTATTTTTCAGTATAAATTAATTATTTTTTAGCAAATGAAAACATCTATAATAAAATGCATGTATCAATCTTTAAATATCTATCATAAAATGGCTCATCTTGAAAAATGTTTAGGTAAATTAATTCACAAAACCCCAAAACAAAAAATATTGACATTTTCACCTGAAAATTAAAGCCCCTGCCTCTTAATACAAATAATACTCCATTACTCATTCAAATTATCATTAATAGTATAAGAATAATACAATTTTGGGTACCTTTCTTTCCGGTGAAATATTGCAAAACTGCCGGCATCATGAAATAAGATCCACTACTGCACACCCTTTACTGCACTATTTGAGGAAATATAGGACTCCCAACGCAGCAGCTAACGTTGAATACACATACTCGCCATTCCAATAGGCTCATCTTCTGGATATATCATTGATCAATGAATGGAAAAGTATGTACAATAAACAGTTGAAGTAAATCTTTAAACATGTTGAATCTGTCTACCATCCCCTATTACCTTGAGAGGTACAATTCGTCGTCATAAATTTAAGTTACTGAACTGATGATTGGGGCAAAAGAAACCACATCTAGTCCCTTTGCTAAGTCTTGCAAAACATTTAAAGCCAACTTAATGTAGAATTTGTACTTTTTTCCTTTAAAGATTCGACAGACATTTAAAAATACTCTACATTCAAATCAATGTAATTTTCAAGATATATTTAAAAGAAGAATCATACTTATAATAAAATTTCCCGCTCCTTTCATCAAAAACTTTTCTGAGTACTAAAAATGGATTTTACTGCAGATAACGGTTTTGTCTTTTTTTTATTTTATATATCATTTGTCAAATATTAAACTTTGTCTCTTTGGCAGTTTGGAAAAGTTGAATGTTTTCTTTCTGTCTATGTAACGCCTTTTAATTTCTGATCTCTTTATATTGACACCAAAAAGGAAAGAAATATAGACAAATAATATTTATAGCTGAAAAAGACAAAAAATATTTGAAAATTTAAAATTCAGCGAACATTTAGGAAATTGTTAACGCCCCAGAAAATAAATATTTCAAATCAATTGCGTGCTTTCTTTATGTAAAGGGGTTGTGGCGGGAGTTTCTTTAAACTTTTGGTTTCAAATTCTTGGTTAGTCCTTAACTTAAATATCAATTTTCTTAATTAATTTTTTGAATTCTCTTTTCACACAAAGAGATCAACAAACCTTTTCTTAAAAATTCTGTTTTAGGTTATGTAACTTCAAAACACATACGGTGAAATCTCGATATCAAATTGTTGGCTTAAATACAATACTTCCTCTAATTACTATAGTAGTAGTAGTACTATAGGAAACAACATCACTTCATAAAACATACAGAAAAAAAAACTGGCTGTGTTTTGTTGCTCAAGGCATTCAGAGGGAAGTAAAAGAGAGGTTTTTAAAGACCCAGGAGAAAATACACTTCAATACGGAAAATATAAGAATATAGTGTGTAATTCCACACTAAATCTACGACAATAAACTGTTTATGGTAATTATCCGTACATATTTTACTTTCTCTACTTACTATAGTAGTCCTGGTCATTCGAAGAGAATGAATTATGCTATTACAGAGGGACTAGATCTTAAAAGACTTGACTATCACATAAGGGGCTAACGAGTTCCCATATGCCCATTGTATCTTCAAGTATCTGTTCTGTAAATATTTATTTCGATTAACATGAAAGTGGAGGGATAAGCTTTTGCAAGAATAACTTCTTCAGGAATTGTAGAGAAAGTCATGCGAATGCATTGATCAGTGATTATTATTTTTTTTTTTTACTTTAGACATTTGTCTTAACTCTTGTGCTTCCACATATACGAAATCAAATGCGAATGAAGGCGATTGATATTTGTAAGACTGAATTAAAAATCTGATGTATTCCATTCACATGACGTTCTGTACCTGTTCTGCAAACCAACTATTCTTACAAAAGCTTACTAATTTATCTATATCATGCCAATAGAGATGAGCATTAGCAGATATTGTCTTATTACTTGCTTTTTGTAAGCAGAAGGAAAATAAGGAAATACACTACACTTATGCAATAATCAAATCTTTTTAAACAATGTGAAACAATTGAAATTCGGTACTTTTTGCGTGGCTAGGAATAAAGCAAAAAAGGTATGAGACAGAAAATGATTTCCCGTTTGAGAAAAGTTTAAGTAGTTTAAAATTGATACAAATGACAAGGAATATCTTGGAAAAGATTAACTCACCAATAAAACAAAAACATAATTAATAACGACATTAATTGTGTGTTTTAACTATATATATATATATATATATATATATATATATATATATAATGTTTAAGAAATTTTCATGACATACGAAATATTTATCTTGAATTTTCTGGGAATAGCCTCTGAAGATATTTTCATTCTTCATATCTTCAGAGGCTATTCCCAGAAAATTCAAGATAAATATTTCGTATGTCATGAAAATTTCTTAAACATTATTTTAATCAAAATTGTCAGTCATTTTTAAAAAAAATTCAAATTTTCAAAAGACGTACAAAATAAAGGATAGTTGGGTAAGGGGGAATTTTCTTGGAAATCGCATTCTAAAAAGAAACTAAATTTAATAACCAAGTTTGGTATTTAACAGACTTTTCGATTTGAGCTATGCTCACGGACGGTTTTCTAAAAGTGCTTTTTGGATTCAGGTCTCAAAACATGTATTTCCGGTGAAATTTCGGTATTTAGGTTTTGGTCCCAATACACTACCTTCTCTATCTACTATGTATGTATATTGTATATACGTGTTAGAGAAAGTAAAAATATTCTTGATTACGTGAACTATCAGGTGTTACGTTGTTTTCTTAAGCTTCGCCCTAATGAAATAAAAAATCTGATGTGTCCATTACATGACTTTCTCTATATCTCTGCAACAAATTATTGTTACAAGGCATATGTTTCTTTTTGTTGCATGCAAATCGAGAAAAAAATAGCAGAAATAGTTTTATTAAGTGCTTCCATGCAAGTAGAAGGGAAATAAGGGAGTAGCATAGGCTAAAGTATTAGTCAACAGCTGGTTGCTATGCGACAGAAATTCCTTTGCTTCTATGGATAGGGGTCCTTATGAGAAATACATTTTTAAAACTGAAACCAATAACAAGGGAATATCACAAAAACGATCCATTGCACGAAAAAAAAGTACATAACATAAATGCTGTGTTTTAACCAGATCTACATTTTTGTGAGGTAAGTTTTTACCTATCTCTTACGGTTTGCCGGTTATGCAAAATTCCATAAAATTCATCCAGATGAAAGTAATCTTCAGAGGCTATTCCCAGAAAATTCAAGATATACATTTTATTTTTCAAATAAATAGCTTTAATATACGATATTTTAATCAAAATCGTTAAGAGCCATTTTTAAGAAAATCAAAATTTTGGAAATTTTTCCGTGTAAAAGATATTTGGGGGTGGGGGGATTTTCTTGAAAGTCTTGGTGTCGCATCTTTGGAAGATACTGAACTTAAATACCAAACTATTGGACTTTTCGTTTTTGAGCCATGTTGCACACACACACACAGATAGACAAACGGACATTTTTATAAAAATGTTTTTTTTTGTTTTTTTTTTTTAATTCAGGGAGTCTCAAAACATATATTTCCGGTGAAATATCGGTGTTGAATTTTGGGTGCAATACAATAACTCCTCTATATACTATGCACATAGTACGTGTAGAGAAAGTAACTAGAAACAGGAATATGTACCGCGAGTTTGTCTCTATCTTATTGGATGCAGTGAAACCTACGCGACTAAACCGAGACCCACTTTATCCCGTTCGTACATAAATTTCCTCCACCGCTGAATAGCTGCAGCAGCCACGAAGAATGAGCTAGAAGCCCCCTTCCCCCTGAACCAAATAGCTACGGCAGCAACACCTCTACCACACAACAAACCCAATCAATTGAATCGAATCCAAACAGTCAGACAGTCACAAGTATTGTGGGGTCAGCCAGTTTGATCTCTGTGTTCTTTTTCACACATAAATAAAAAAAGAAACGTTCTCCCCAAACGATTTTCTCCCCTAGGCTTGTCACACAATACTTTTCCAAATGGAAGCCCCATTGAAATGACAATTGTCCCCTACTAACCTCTCTTCCATGGTTTTGCAGCTATTTTTTCGACGTAAAGATCACAAACGACACGACAAGTATAGACGCAGTAATTGTAAAAGTGTCGCGTTCCATCCAGGAACTGTGTTAGACGCGTAAGGGAGGAAGAGAAGAGGAAAGAGAAGGGAAAACACCCCCCACCCCCAACACACATGGACCTTCCTCGCTTTTATACGATTCTGTGTAAAACACACGTTGAGGGGGGAACCCAAACTGTTGTGTGTTACATTTGATCCATTTAAATCAAAAGCTTCACACGTTTATGTCGTATTTGTTTAGAGACTGAGGTAGGGAGACAGGCTTTGTTATCATGACACTCTGACTGTACAGTCACATTCTCATTTTGTTGGCATGGTTCCCGTCGTGGTTCCCGAAGGATGAACTCCATGGATTCATATTCATCAAGTCCAGAGACAGACTTTTTTAAAATGTGATAAACCTATCTTCAAATTGAAAACCAATCAGTACGATTTACATCTCTTAAATTGAACCACCACTGTTTTATATTACTCTTTCCCTTCTTTTTATAACCCTAGCTTCAAAAAGTCCCCAGAATCGTTTTCCTTTCCGTAATGTATACCTAGTAAAGGATATTTTATTTTTAGGTGTTGGTAACGTCCATAACGACGCTTCATATCAATTTTCATGTTAATAATGATTGTTGTCTTTTCTCGAGAATTAGTTTTTGTTGTTTATGCACGTTCCCATTTCATAATGTTGGCAGCAGAGCATTTTGAACATAAAGTTTTGTGTTTTGTAGAACAAATCTCCCTCAGAGTCATTAAGAATGATGAAAGAAGCTTATAGTGAAGCAGCGACGCAGAAAACTAGGTGTATAAATGGCATAAATGTTTCAGTTTTTAAGATTTTCTAGCGCTGAAGATATTACTGTATATGCTGCAAAGGCACTACAATAGGTATCTGAAAATGGTTTCCAGAAGTGCTTCCAGTAGCAGAAGTGTGTCACTGCGGAAAGGAACTATTTTGAAGGAAATTTTGTGTAAATTGCCTTATAGTAACAAACGGGAACATTTTGAAAGTAGAACATGCTTAATTTCCGAAATAAATCCCTTTTGATTATTCATTTCTTTATTATTAAAAACGAATAAGTGTAGCCCTTAAGGTTTTTAATTATTGATTGTCCTTTCTTGGCTTCCTTTAGGGGCTTCTTACTTCAAAAGCAACAATGGGTGTCAGAATTAAAAGTCATTGTTGTTAACATTTATTCTTCCGTTATCATTCTAAAGTTGTTTTACATGTCGAAATTCAGTGTTCACTAACGCAGTAAATTGCAAATATCATCAATACTTTCGGCTCCAACTGCCTCTGCGGTCGAGTGGTCAGCGCTCTTCTCACCTGTGGTCTCGTGCTCGATTCCCAGCTGGGGCGAAGCATTTTTTTTTAGAATAATTTCCCATCCCCTACAGCGTCTGGAAATATAAACATGAGAATAAATATGTATGTGTGTTTTTTTTACGAACAAGTTTTACGTCCTCATTAAAATTCAATACCGATATTTCCAAAAAAATACACGTTTTAGGATTCCCTATATTAAAAAAAAAGTTTCCAATAATTCGGTTTTATATTCATCACGAAAATACATCTGTTGAATGAATACAGTTTTTAAAAGGACTGCGTGTAGATCTCCAAAGAGCATAACTCAGAATTATTGGTGTTTAAGTTCAGCATTTTATAAGGACAAAAGATCTTCAAGAAAATTCCTGCATATGCAAAAACTATCAACATATTTTTATTTTCTCAAAAATGGTCCTTTATGATTTCTATTAAAAACACCAAACATTTAAGACATTTTCATGAACATTAAATGTATATCTTAAATTCTGAGATTAACCTATCAAGCCGTCCTCGTTATGCATGGGTTTTTCCATGATTGATAAACCATAAGATATAGGAGAAAAAAACCTTTCTGCATTAAAAGCAGATCTCATTAAAACACACCATTTTTGTCAATTTGTTGGGGGGGGGGGATGGGTAAACCATTTTCGAGATATACCTTGTTATTGGTTTGGATTTTTAAATACTTATATTTTTCTCAAATGGGAGTTTTTATTTCTTTTCCCCCTTCGTAGTCATACGTTTTAAGAGACATTGTCTTAAATATATCTGACTCAGTTTACTTACTTTACTCCATAATGAAATGTGTAAACGTCTATTGAAAGTTTACCTGGATTAGAAGTAGCTTTCTAAAAGTAGTGTTAAGAGAGTTAGAAGAGAGCACAATGTGAATGTAACACATCAAATATTTCTTTACTGGAAATATTGTGTGTATAATTGAAAAGCGTGCCTCTACTACGTTTACATAACCTAGTTTTTCAATTTGTAGTGCCTACAATGGACGAAGGCGCAATTTGCCTGTGTACTACAGGATAGGCAAACTCTCTCGCGCCAATACTGTCACTCAGCAAATATGTGTCTTTGTCAAATATAGGAACAGGTTCAATTCTAGGATAGACAAGTGACATCGATGAAATCACCCCTAGAGTTTCTCCTGCTTTAGCCACCGATACAATCTCTGCCATTAAAAATATTGTCCCTTTCTGTTTTAGAACCATAGTTTCCCCTCTGTAGTTTAGAAGCTTCTCTTGAAAATTGATAAATAACGAAAAATTCGCTTTCCTGGTCATACGAAGAGAATACAATAGCCATCCCAGAGGGACTATATCTTAAAAGACTTGACTATCACATAAGGGGATAATGAATTCCCATATTCCCATTGCATCTAAAATGTCTGTAAATATTTATTTCAATTAACACGAAAAAAGAAGAATAACTTTTGTGGGAATAACTTCTAGAGGAATGGTAGAGATTGTTATGTGAATTCAAAAATCAGTGACTTTTTTTTTTATGTTCTAGACTTTTGTATTAATTCTTGTGGTTCCGCAGTTATAATTATACGAGATCCATTCCGAATGAAGGCGATTGATACCTGCAAGACTGAATTTAAAATCTGATGGATCAATTCTAATGACTTTTTCTACCTGTTCTGCAAACAATCCTTGCTTAAACAAGTTATTCTTCTATATATATATATATATATATATATATATATATATATATATATATATATATATAGTTTAAAATTAAAACCAATAACACGCAATACCTCGGAAATGGTCAACTCTACAACAAAAATGCACGTATATGATGTAAATTGTGTGTTTTAAGGAGGTCTACATTTGTTGTGCACTACGGTTTTGAACTGAGAAGTCCAAACACAGGCAGAGGAGAGTAGTAGCTTCGCTATCGCGTGCGGATAGTGAGTGTAACAACTCCACCCTGTTTCTGCCGTCATTAATCCCTGTAGCGGTGTTAACTTGCAATCCCTCTACGATACCTCGTCTGTCATCTCTAATATTACTGGTTAGGTACCAAAATTAACATCACTAACCACTGATTGTGTGTTTCTTCGCTATGTAAGATTTTTTTAGGACTTTATCAACTTATTCTAAGAACTATTTAATTTTTCCTTCAGGTTAAACTGCTTTCTTTGTCTTTCCCTACTCCATTGGTTGAAATTGTTTAAATTCTCATGTGAATAGGATAGGAGTTGGATAGGTAGAGTCAGACTAAAAAATTCAACGCCAAAGCCGGGATTATAAGCACTGCTTGAATGAAAAAAGCAAACAATTAAATTAGAGACACTTAGTTTTTTGGTGTGGTAGCTCAGAGATAGAGCAACCGGCTAGAGACCAGGAGATGCCTGGTTCGAATTCAGTCTATGGCATTCAATTTTTCAGTTTGACTTTACCTATCTAACTCCTGTCCTGAAAAAACAATTAAAGTATTACTGTTAGAAATTAATGGGATTCTTAATTATCAAAATACCCGCAACAATAACAAGACAATCTTCATTCATGGCAATATTTTAATTAAAGGTTCCCGGATCGCAAGCTTCCAATTTCAATAACCTTTGCGCCACCTCACGGTTGCCGAAAGCAATTCACTCCGCTACATCATTTAACGTTTATTCTTTGTTATATGAGAACGGTAACGCCCTGTATAGGAGAAAAGAGACTGCTATGGCATACATCTGAATCACAAAGACCCGAACGCAGTTTTCCATACCGCCTCTTCAGCACATATAGGTACATAAAAGAAACGCAGCACCGTTCATGGAACGCCCCAATTCCGAAACCAATTTAATCCCATTCTAATACTCGTTCTAGAATCTTAACGACTCGCTGGACAGAACTTTTACGAGGCTAGATGCTACACAACTCATTTTAAAGGTTCAGGGACTATATCTGCAATGCAAAGGAGTCGACGTGGTTGCGGAAAAAACGGCAGAAGACAAAGCAAGAAGTGTTTGGTGGGAATAAAGAGGGGAAACAAAAGAAAGAAAAAAAAATGTTGACACACACGCGTGGTTCTGGTGAGTGCTATTCCAAATGGATGTACATACATAGTTGCTGCTGAAACAGAGAAAGGGTTAGGGGGGGTGTCCTAAAAGGGAGAAGGGGGGGTTGCTTGAAGTAAAATGCGTTGTTCAATCGTAGCCTTCAGCGAGACGCCGAGAGTGAGGGGGCGACTAGTGAACAGCACGAGGAAAAAAAGTGGGGAGGGGGCTAATAATCGACAAATGAAAACTTACAGGGACACCAGCCAGATCAAAGGGGTACAAGTGGACGTCACAGCGAAAGAGGAATAAAAAAAATTGCCTTCCTATCATTGTTTTCACTTCCAGTTCTCTTTCCGCAAAGGGGATACTCAAAAGAAACATTGTAAAGAGACGGAGGCAAAAAAAAAAAAATAATAATAATAAAAATGTTAGAAATTCTTATATGCCAATATGAGCTGCCACTCTGTCGTTCTGAAACAAAGTTTATGAAAATACATAAAATAAAAGCGAATAAAAATGTTTTAAAAGTTAACGCAGTGGCTCATATGGTATTAAAAAGCTGAAAAAGTGTATATTACAAACACTGATTGCGTGTCACTTCCCTCGATAAAGAAATAAGAAGGAAAAAAAAAACAAATAGCACTTTAATTAACTTCCTCTATACTTAGGCTAACTGCTATTGTATTTATTCAGCGATGTTTTAACTTTTATGGTCATATAGTGATAGTTACCTATGGTAACCTATGGTTATGTTCAACTTGTCAGTATGGCAAAGAAATGGTCTTAGTTGTGTAGTCACTTTATTATACTATTATTTTTACTTTTTCTACACGTACTACGTACATAGTGTACAGAGAAGTATTGTATTACACCCAAAAATTCGATACCCAGAATTCACCGGAAGTACATGTTTTGGGCCCCCCTGAATCAAGAAAAAGAAAAAGGTCCGTGTGTGTGTGTGCCTGTGGACAGCATAGCTCAAAAACGAAAAGACCGTTGAATATCAAACTTGGTATTTAAGTTTGGTATCTTCCAAGGATGTGACACGAAGATTTTCAAGAAAATCCCCCACCCCCAACTACCCTTTACATGGAATTTTTTTCGAAAATGTTGATTTTCTTAAAAATGGCTAACGATTTTGATTAACATATCGTATATTAAAGATATTTACCTATCAAATAAAATGTATATCTTGAATTTTCTTGGAATAGCCTCTGTAGACTACTTTATTCTGGGTGAATTTTACGGAATTTTGCATAACTGCTAAACCTAAGAGATGGACAAAAGCTTACTACACAAAAAATGTAGATCACATTAAAACACACAATTTATTTTGTACACACTTTTTTCGTGGAGTTGATTATTTTGGAGATATTCCTTGTTTTTGTTTTAAGCTTTGAAAAATTTAACTTTTCTCATACAGGAATTTATCAACTCCTGTCCATACAAACAAAGGAACTTGAGTCATATAGCAACTAGCTTTTGACTATCACTTTAACCTATCGTACTCCCTTAGTTTGCTTCTACTTACAAGGTAGCAAGTAATTAGACTATTTCTGGTATTTTTTCTCTATAGCATGAAGTAGATAGAAGCATAATCTTTTTAACAATAGTTTATTGCAGAGATGTAGAGAAAGTCATGTGAATGGAACACATCAGATTTTTACTTGTTCTACTGCCTTTTGTAAACGGATATAGATGCTGGAAATACACGCATTGAGACTATATATATATATATATATATATATATATATATATATATTCACATAAAAATAGATTTCCAACTTGTCAAACAGGACCCTAGGAATGTGGATTAATCCTTCATATATTACGCATATTTTCATGACAAAATGAAATATATTCTTGATTTTTCTGTGAATAGCGTCTAAAGTTCTCTATTTCTGCATGACTTCTGCATAATTCACAAACCGTAAGAAATAAAGAAATCTTGTCAAATGAGATCGTGATAAAAGGTGTACAAGAATCAAGTCACCAAAGAAGCATACAACATATTTCGGAAATGGTTAATGCTAGAATAATTACTATAAATGTATTTTGTAATGAAAATGATATTCTAAGTTGTCAATGATTAATGATCTAAAGCTTTTGTCACGTTCTACATAATATGAACAACAGAGGAGCTTAAATTTCAGTCCAATATCCTTTAACTTTTCGAGCACTGAGTACATTATGAAAAATATTAATTATAATAATATATTTTTGAGTCGCTTACAAAACTTTCTAACTTTTATATTCAATTATAATTTTCAATAGCAAATTTTAAGTGTGTTATTGAATTTTAAACACCATCTTGAAGTAAACTTTCAAAAATAAGTTCATAAGCAAGCGACTATTTTAAGAGAAAAAGAAATCTTACATATTTTGCCTTTTAAAAACTTAAATTGAAAATTTCAATTTTCTTGGATAAAATTAGAATGGTGGAATTAATTTAATTTGTTTTATAAATTTACCCGGATGTTAGTGTATAATTGGAAATAGATTAATAATTTGATTCTTTGCTATGAAAAAAGAACCAAAAATATAATTTCTAAGACCTTTTAAGGCGTTTAGTAAGGTATTCCAGGAAGAAGTAGCATTGTAGACATTATATTCTTTCTATCTCTTGGTTATCGATCTAATGTTATTTTAAAAAAGTTTTACTAAGGGAGGGATACTTAGAGGACATTTAAGATATACCTTCTATTTTTCTGGCTAATATCATTATAAATTATGTTTTAATCAAACTAGTATTAGTAATTTTTGAGAAAATAAAAATATCACAACGTTTTAAGCAATAAGGCTTGAAGAATCAGGAAGTTTCTTGAAAAGTCTTTACTAAAGTGGAATTCACTATTAATTTAAAGTTTCCATTTTGGAGCCTTTAAATTAGGAATACTCAAGTATATGTATATGGTACTTCCAGTCTGAGCTTCAGACCATATACTAATTACAGACTAACTTAGAGGGTTGGTAATCAGCAACATTTGTAAAACAAACTAAAGAAACATTACAAATTACTACCTAAAATAGCATTTTCTTTATTTTTATATTTTTATTTTCTCTACTCGTACTAAGTACATAGTGTATAAAGAAGGTATTGTATTGCACCCAAAATTTTGATGTTTCACCGAAAATACACATTTTGGAACCCCTCCTGAATTAAAAAAAAGCATTTTTGAAAAATGTCCGCGCACGTGGGTGTGTGTGTGGAGCAGGCAACATAGCTCAAGATCGAAAAGTCTGTTAAATATCAACTTTAATATTTAAGTTCAGTATCTTCCAAGGATGCGACACGAAGATGTTCAAGACAGTTCCCCAACCCCCAAACTACACTTTACATGAAAAAAAAATTCCGAAAATTTTGGTTTTCTCAAAAAATGGATCTAAGGATT
Organism: Hymenopus coronatus; assembly: GCA_030762935.1. NCBI lineage: Eukaryota > Metazoa > Arthropoda > Insecta > Mantodea > Hymenopodidae > Hymenopus > Hymenopus coronatus. The sequence continues at coordinate 80,647,070 of CM060888.1, read as the reverse complement.
TTGATTAAAACCTCTTAAATTTAAGATATTTTCATTAAAAATAAAATCTATAAATTTGATACTGAGATTTCACCAAAAGTACATGCTTTGGGACCCCTTCTGAATCCAAAGAAAGCATTTTTAGAAAAATGTCCACGTGTGTGTGGGGGGGGGGGGGAGGAGTCAGCAATAGCTCAAGATCGAAAAGTCCAACCTTGATATTTAAGTTCAGTATCTTCCAAGCATGCTACACGAACATTTTCAAGAAAATTTCCCAACCCCCAACTAAACTTTACATGACAAAAAGTGCTAAAATCTTGGTGTTTTTAAAAGTGACTCCAACGATTTTGATTAAAACCTCTTATATTTAAGATATTTACATGAAAAATAAATTGTATATATTGAATTTTCTGAGAATAGCCTCGTAAGGCGTCTAATCTGGATGATTTTTTCTGAATTTTGCATAACTGGTAAACCGTAAGAAATAGACCAACAATTACTATATAAAAATTCTAGATCACATTAAAAAATACAATTTATGACATACTTTTTTTTTGGTGGAGTTGGCCGTTTACAAGATATTCCTTGTTATTTGTTTCACTTTTAAAATACGTTTAACTTTTCTCACACGGGAACTTGTCAGTCCCTGGTCACGCAAAGAAAGAGATTTCAATCCCATAGCAGCCATATTTTAAAAAATTTGATTGTCGGTTTAGCCTAATGTATTCCCTTATTTCCCTTCTACTTTTACGGAACTAAGTAATAAGATCGTTTTTTTGCTAATGTTTATCTCGATTGGCACGAAGTAGATAGAAGAATAAGCTTATTAGCAATAATTTTACAGAGATATGGAGAAAGTCATGTTAACAGAATACATCATATTTTTATATTATATTATTTTCTAAAAGGAATGAAAAAAACATGTTATCCGCAGCTGTATAAACTGACCCCTCCTTATTTCTCAATAGAAAACGGTACATCTGGCCTTGTATTGGGAACTGCACACGTTTCTCTGTGTGTTTGTATATTTGTGCACGCCAGGATCTCTTACCTGCATCTGACACATCGACCCCGGCAATAAATCACTCGGAATGACATCTTCTACTTCACCGTCCGCCTCAACAGAAAAATAAAAAACCTTAGCTGGTCATGCAGAACCTTTACTTTAGTATTACCGTGTCTAACGTATTTCTTTCACATCACAGCTGACGTATCATACAGTAACCATGGTTTAATATGCGCCTTCCATACCGTTTCATAAAATAAAGCTTATTCTTTTATCTATTTACGATATTCGAGATAAAGATTAGCAGAAATTGTTTTAATTACTTGCTTCCTTGTGAGAAGAAGGAAAATAAGGGAATACACTACGTTAAAACGATAGTCAAATGTTTTAAAAGCTGGTTGCCATGTGGTCGAAATTCGTTTCTATGCAGGGCCGGAGTTTACAACAAGTATTTCAAATCTGAAACAAATAACAAGGAAATCTCAGAAATGGTAAATTTCACGAAAACATATTTATGACACAAAGCATGTGTTTTAACGTGATTTACAATTGTTGTGGAGTTAGTTATTGTCTATCTATTACGGTTTACCAGTTGCGCAAAATTGAGCTAAATTCATTCAGAATAAAGAAGTCTTTAGAGGTTATTCCCAGAAAACTAAAGATATACAAAGTTTTCGAAATATTTTCATGTAAAGGGTAGTTTGAGGTGGGAGGGGGTTTTCTCTAAATCTTCGTGTCACATTCCTGGAAGATACTAAACTTAAATATTAAGTTTGGTATTTTACCGACTTTTCGTTTTTGAGTTATCGTGTTCACAGATACACGGACACACACACGGACCTTGTTCAAAATGTTTTTTTTGGATACAGGGGACCCTAAAATGCATATATCCGGTGAAATCTCGGTATCGAATTTTTGGATGGAGTGCAATATCTTCTCTATACACTTTGTACATAGTACATGTACAGAAAGTAAAAATAGTTTCCTCTTTGAAAACCAAACTGTAGATTTAGAGACGAAAACAAAGCCTGTTTTCAGCAGGAATTGCAGATCATATAAGTCAGAAAGTGTGATTCCAGCACGTAGTATTCGACTTAATTATTGTATGGAGTCTTAAGCCTAAGGAATAAATAACATTATCTGAGTTTTGGATTAGTGCGCTAACCTTTAAAACCTAGATCTAGGATTCAATTCCTGGCCAAGATCTAGAACTAAACATTTCCCACCCTTTTATCAAAGTATGTATGTAATTAAACCATTTCTACTAATGCTTATGTTTATTAGTGAAATAAATAGTAGAATAAGCTTTTATAACAATAATTTGTAGTAGAACTTATGTGAATGTAATACATCACATAAAATGTTTCTTGTAAATGGTAGCTTGGGATGGTGATTATCTTGAAAAGCTGCTTAATTCGTCTTTGGAAGATTCTATACTAGAAAATCAAGTTTGGAATTTAACCAATTTCTCTTTTTTTTAAATTATGTATTCATAGACAAATATGAGATTTTTTCTAAAATTTCTTTTCTCATTCAGGGAATATCTCAAAATATACAATTTCCATGAAATCTAAATATAGAATGTTTGAGTGGAAAGGAATACTTCCCCTACTTACTATACGTAGTAGAGAAAGTGAACTTTTTGGAAAATATTAGTTATTCTTTATGTGGGGCAAAGGGTGCAAAGGCGGATCTCATATTAAATTAAAAAATACGAAAATAATAATAAAAGAATAACTTAAGTGAGAAACCTTGTTATGTTGGCTACCCTGGGAAAAAATAGTTCCTAACACATAAGACGATACACTAGTGATGAAGATGATGATGATGCAGGTGGTGACATAATCATTAATCATTACCAACTTCCATTCGTTACCATATATGATAATTTAGTTAATGAGTGTGTATTCTTCATTAGATATAGCATTGTACGAAGAGGATTTTACAGAAAAGGCATCAAAATGCGAGTATTCCCTGAAATTTCAAATATTACAAAAATATAAGTTGCTTTTTTAAGACATTTTTAAAATGTGCTTAATAGATACGTTTCTGCAACAAACAAATCGCAAACTCTAGGAATGTGTAAACCCAATTCCTTAAAAGCAGCATCATAAGAAATATTTTAATACTGTAATGGGCTGGAAATTTAAAAAAACAGACTTAAAGTTAATCCCATAAATCTAGGAAAGAAGATCTATAGTTTTGTAAATGTTATCATCTAAAATATTTTGCAGTGTAAAAATTGAATTAGCATTTTGTTACGCATTAATATTACTGCAAAATACATTATATATACTAGGTGCTCCTAATCTACGAGGTGATATTTTACCACGTTATATAAATATATATTTTTGGGGGTAGTGTTTAAAGCTCGGTTTTAGTACTATAGCACCGCAGACAATGGCACTAGTGCTACATGGAATGAAGATGGAGCACTGGTAGAATGTGATGAACCCGGAGAAAACCCGCCCCTGCGTCACTTTGACCAGCTGGGCCGTCTAGGTTACATAAATATATTGCTTTCACAGTAATAGCATTTTTAAAACAACTCAGTTTCAAATATTTATCGCAAGATATACTGACACAAGTAATCCCTTAAGCTATTTACTCAACAGTTAATATAATAGTCTCATTTCGCAACCATTGTAAGTAAATTGAAATTCTAGAATACCTACGTACCAACGCACTGTTTCTGTTCTTATTACTCGATACAATTGCTGCGTGCATATCCATTTCACATTTAGGATACCAGTCCTCAGACTTGTAGTGTGGGAAATAATACTTTCCGGTGCCATGTGATATTACTCAAACAAAAAAGCATTGCGCCGCGAATTGCCAGAGATGTACCACTCGATCTTACATCCGCTGCAGGTTTATCGATAAATAATAACACAGCCAGGTGTCGCATTTCATAACAACTGAATGTGTGAAAAACGCTTGTGTTATGTTTCGCTGCTATACATTCTTAATGCAGCTGTGCGTAAAATATTATCTCTTCCGCTATACTTCATTTTAATTTAGAATATGAACCGGCATATACATTAGCACACAAGATTAGAAGAGTTTGATTGTTTTTTGGTACAGTTCCAAACATCATAGCTATAGAAATTTATAGCTAACACATCATATGCAAATTAAACAATAAGTAGTAGCTATCTTAAAGTAGTAAAAACCCCAAAAAGCTATTCCATTTTTCAATGAGACATGTTTTTGTTTTCCATACCAGCATCATAACACATAATCGTATTTAAATGCTGGTGCTAAATGGAACTTTTCAGTTTATAGAAATGTTCATAACCAAATAAATCAATGTCTGAATTCCAGGCTGGGTAATGCAGAACTTCCCAATTGCAATCGGTCAATATACCTATATACACCTTCGGCTGGTCAATATATGTAGGTGTAGAAGCAGCAGCTTCTCTACTTCCTCTTCTCTTCTGGAAATGCTGTGTAAATAAAGGTTGATGTTTTGTATTCGCTGTCCAAATCTTCACAAATAATCCATCAATATTCTAGAGAACAATCACAACAATGAATCACAAGAGACTTTGTCTACAGGGAAAGGAATTTATCATAAAATTTATAAGTAATTAAAGAATAAACTCAATTAGAATAATTATAAATGTATATATATTATACATTTATAATATATATTTTTTAATATTTAATCAATTGTATATATTACAATTATTTTAAGTATATTCTTATAAAATATATATATATATATATTTTAATCAATTATTATAATGCTTTTAGGTATTGGACTAAATATCACCATTATTTATAAGTTTTTTATGTCAATTCATTCGCCTTCAATTATCAATTACAACAATACATTTATGAAAACATTTAGAATTTAGAGCATTACAAAACTTCTTTAATTTGAGACGCATTGACGGTTTAGTATTAAACATAAAACCTTTATCTTGTAAATTCAAATACAGATGAGCCTCACGGGTTTATTTAGACACTTGAGGTACTTTGTATCCCATGGAACAATGTGTCTTCGACACAGATATTCAATATACCAACAGCAAGAGCAAGTATAAGCGATTTTATTTTAAAAGCATATCCTCAGAACACAAACTACAGCCACTTAAAATCCTAAGACCGTTAACGCGGCTGAATCATACCCTAAATGAAATAATTTAGACCTCGCGAAATATAATTACAAAACACATATCATTCTAGACGTAGTGGGGATGGCAACGGTATTTAGATTCTCAACAAAGACACCCGCGCCTGCAACGAGACAACCGAAGCGACTAAACCTCCCCATAATCGCGTTACACCCCCTGCCCCGTCTTTGTTTCAAGAGGTAACAACAAACCACATTAAGACACACCCCCTCCTTACACGCCTCGGGGACAACCCCAACACGCATCGTAATAAGAAAAGGGGTTGCTCTGGCATTAGGCAAAGAGAAGGAATTATATTATTAATTTCATGGGTGGCTGACACCGCCAATAAAGCTTTGATTTACGCCTTGACAAAGCAGTTTATAGCGTTGGCGCTTCCACGAATGTTGGGTGTGAGTAAGGAACTGTTTTCCCACTAGTAAATTGGAATACACATTCACACGCGTGCACACACAAATAAACGCCTAGTATTGAATTATTACGCTGTAGCTTAGGGGATGGAAACAAAGCCTGCTTTCAAATTGGGTTTTCAGTTGCTAAAATTAAATACACTGCAATTCGCACAGAGAACTGAAAGGCTCATTATGATTTTCCGATGGCTGATTAGTTAAAAAACCTTGTTTACTTGGCGAGTTTAAAATTAGCTGACTGTTTTAGGAACTAGTACAAGGGAATATTCACATCGTAAGCTGAGAAGCGAACATGATTAACTTCCGGCAAGATGTGATACAGATACGCAGGCTCTGAAGGACTCGTTCTTATTTCTTTCGTTTCTTTTCTCTAGTTTTCCCATCATAGGAAAATTCTCAACACTAGGAATTAACAATTCGGATAATAATTTGTGGACAAGATTACCAATTTGAATAAAATGCTTGATTGTGTGCATACGTAAGTGTATGTGTGCACGTGTGTGTGTGTGTGGGGGGGGGCAGCATAAATCAAAAAAGAAAAGTCCGTTAAATACCAAATCTGATATTTGCAAGGATGTGACACAACGTTTTAAGAACATTCCCCCAACTCAAACTACTTTTTATATGAGAAACTTTACGTAATTTTGATTTTCTCGTTAGTGGCTCTAACGAAAATAACATATTAAACCTATTTACATTATAAATAAAATGCATTATTTTTCCGGAAATAGACTTTGAGGACATCTTCATTCTGAATGACATTTGCATAACTGGTAAGCGGTAAGAGATAGACAAAAACCTACTTCACAAAAAATGTATGTCAGTAAAACAAATAATTTATTCCATCAACATTTTTGTGAAGTTAACATTTCCGGGATATTCGTTACTATTGGTTTCAATCTTAAGATACTTAAATTTTCTCAAATGGGAATTGATCATTCGTATTGCTTTTGTATACTCCTGGACATGCAAGAGAACCAAATTTCCATTACATTGCAACCAGCTTTCATAAGATTAGACTAGGGCATTCTCTTACTTCCTTCTTCTTACAACGAACTGGTAATAAGAGCATTTCTGCCCGCCTAGGTAGTGTGGTGGTACCGTGTCTGCCTCACATTCAAAAGGTCGTGAGTTCGAATCTCACGAATCTCACTTAGGGTGAGTTACCCGGATAAGGTTTTTTTCGGGGTTTTCCCTTAACCTGAGAAGACGAATGTCGAGTAACTTTAAGCTCCATGGACCCCGAGATCATTTGAGCATCATTTCATCAATTTTCATTCATCGTCCGATATGACCAACCAGATTAAAGGACGTAAAACTACAAAAAAAAAAAAAAAAAAAAAAAAAAAAAAAAAAAATCATTTCTACTAATGTTTAGCTCAATAGGCATGAAGTAAATAGAAGAATAACTTCTGTAGCAATAGTTTATTACAGAATATGTAGAGAAAGTCATGCGAAATATTGCTATACAGCTTCGTGGCTTAACAACTTTAGTATCATCGAGTACATTAATGAGAAGGTGTATTAATTAATGTTGGGACCCACAGAAAGTACGGGTGAAAAACAAAAGGATGTGAGAAGGGTAAATAGAAAAGAAATAAAAAAGTCTGGATGATAATGATTTGTTGGAGATGGAGGTGAGTGAGGTTTGTTGATGCTACAGTGAGAAGTGATTTGTTCTCCCAGCAAGACGTCCTGACTTCTCTCATATTTCTCGCCAGTGATGAGGCCATTTCTTGTCCACCTCTCCTTTTTTTTTCGTTTATTTTCCCTTCCTTTACTGACCACTTCTACTATCCAGAATCCCCTTATGGCAAAGAGCAGAAAAAACGAAGCTATAAAATGACTTATCACTGATAATAAATATACCTTCCTTTCTTAATCATACTACTTAATTAGCTTAATGTACTTCTCCAACCCTTCTTTAAGGTAATGCATCTGGAATTTGGAAAACCCACAGTATGAAAGATATCTTATTGAAATTTATATCAGTTATTATACATAATTTTAGTAATATTTTCCCCATGTGTCAAAATTATAGTTTAAATGGTTATTTAAATAATAATTGTTTACTGTGTAAATTCATTGTTCTAATAAAAATGAGACACGTGATGCATTTTTAAAAATATTCACGTACAAACATTCAGTTTTACAGAAAAAGAGTTTATAAATAGAGCTTTCATATTATTATTTTAAATATTAGCCTAATTACTAAAGAAAACTTATTTTCCAAAACTCTTACATTTCCAGAATCTGACATTTATGAAATTTTGAGCATTATCTCCAAAAAGTAATCTGACCACTTTCTTTAATGTGATTTTGGGAGGTCGAATAAAAGGCTTGAAACAAATTAGTGTAGAACATTTTAAGAATGAAAAGGTGTTGGAAGAAAGTTTACGATAAAATGAGGTTTAAAGTTGGGAGTGGTTTCAGTTAAATTGACAGCTAAAGTGGGAAAATCTATATGTTTTCTTAAAGTTTAGAAGTCATATTATTTTTTAATTTCACAAATGCATCACCTTAACATGTATAACCAGCGCCCTCCAATGGCGCTGCAAAGTTTACTTTACTTTGAAGTTATTTTGCTTCGTTTATTTTATTTTTAATAGGGTTAGGACGGTGGGAGTGAAATCTAAACTTTCTATATTATTCTGTAGAGTTTTCTGGAAGTATTACTCTGATTGCATTGCCGTTCTGTTAATACGAATACCTAATTTTATTCAAACTGGTATACATTCAAATGTATTAATTATTTCGTAAATGTTATTATGTAAATATATTACAGAATCAAAATGTTCCACAAGCCTCACAATTGGTTGACCCTTTTTAATGGAGCTTTGAACCATACACGAAATCTTTACGCACTTCTCAACTGAAGGTTCCGGGTTTGATTCCCGGCTGAACGTGTAAATTTTCTTTAACCACAAGCATTTCCTATCCCGCACACGTCCGCACCTTGATTACTCAATTATGCTCTTTGTTAAAAGAAGAGGAATAAATGTTAGTTTTTCACTAAAATATTTCTTTGGAAAAATTACTATTGATGTTAAGATAATTCTGATGCCAGTAATATTACAATAGACGCTGTTGCACATTCTGGTAAATTTATTTGTATTTAAGCAAAAACTGAGAGCGTGGAACATTCTGAAAGTGTGGTAATGTAGTTTAGAAATAGTAAAATAGCATACTAGGAAACCGGTGTACTGTACAACTTTTAAATAGCTGCAGACCCCCGAAGCAAAGGATTCAATGCTTTCAAAAACCATTTGTTATAAAAACAAAAAAAAAAAGAAAGGGATACGGCTATTTGCCAACTCCTGGCCACGTGAAGAAACGAATTTCAATCACATAGTAACAACTTTTAAAAGATTTGACTATCATTTTAGTCTACGGTATTCCCTTATTACCCTTCTATTTTTAGTGAAATAGTTCATACGAATATTACTTTCTCCAGCACGAATGTACATACAATGAAATAGTAGCTAAAGAAGGTATAGCATTCCACCCAAAAATTAATGTCGAGAGTTCACCAGAAATGTATGTTTATGGTCCCACGAGTCCGAAAAATATTTTTAGGAAAAGGTCCATGTGCGTGTGTGTATGTGAACAGCATAGCTCAGATACGAACAAACCGTTAAATACTAAACTTGGTATTTATGATTACTCTCTTACAAGGATGCGATATAAAGGTTTTCAAGAAAATCCCCTCAACTCAAGCTACCCTTTACGAGGCACAATTTTGGAAAACTAAAATACCGCATATTACATATGTTTTCATCACAAATAAAATGTATGTATATAATTTTCCGGACTCTGTGAAGACCTCTTTATTCTGGATAAGTTTTGCAGAATTTTACGCAACGGTTAAACCGTAAGAGAAAAACCAAAACTTAATACGCAAAAATATATATTTTGTAAAAACAATAATTTATATCTTATATGCTTTTCTTGTAGAGTTTGCCGTTTTCAAGATACTCCTTGTTATTGATTTCAGTTTTAAAGTACCTAACTTTTCTCAAACGGAACCAAGATATGCAAGCTGAACCTAATTGTTTCATTTCACACAGCGATCAGCTTTTAAACGATTTGAGTGTTGTTTTAGCATAATGTATTCCCTTATTTTTCTTCTACTTAAAAGTAAGCAAGTAATAAGATCAATTCTGTTAAGTTTAGTTCGATTATCATGATGTAGATAAAATAATAGTCTTTTGTAGGAATAGTTTGGGTATGGAACAGGTAGAGAAAGTTGAGTGAGTGGAACACATCAGATTTTTTTTATATCCTCTGTTTATCTTGATTAGCACGAAGTAGAGAGAGGGATCAGGTTTTATAAGAATATGTTGCAGAATAGAGATGTACACACAGAGATCTTTTTCCCAAATATTCTTTTTTTGACTCAGGCGTCTTAAAAAGAATGTATTTCCGGTGAAATCTACATCAAAGTTTTGGATAGAGTACAATACCTTCTCTACCTTCATAATGCAAAGTACGTGTAGAGATAGTAAGAAATCATAAATTTTTTAATGCTTTGGAAAATCACTTTTATCACTCCACAAAGTGGCCTCAAAACATATTTTCGCTGAAATCTCGACATCAAATGTTTACTTTCTCTACACGTACTATGTACAGAAAATATGTATTCCACCCAGAATCCGATACCTAAATTTCTCCGGAAATACGTGTTTTTCAGTATAGCTAAAAAAAAAGACCGTTAAATACCAAACTTGATGTATAAATTTGGTATCTTCCAAGGATGCGACACGAAGATTTTAAAAAAAAGTCCCTCCACCTCAAACTATCCTATGCATGGCAAAAATCCCAAAAATTTTGATGTTCTCAAAAATGGCTCTAATGATTTTGATTAAAAGCTGTTATATTTCAGATATTTACATGCCAAATAAACTGAATATCTTGAATTTTCTGGAAATAGTCTCTAAGAGACCTCTTTATTCTGGATGATTTTATTGAATTTTACAAAACTAGTAAACCATAAGAGATAGACAAAAACTTAATACACAAAGAATGTAGAATACGATAAAATACACAATTTTTGGCATATACGTTATTTTTCGAGAGTTGATCAGCTTTAAAAAACATACTTTTCTCATAGAGGAATTTATCAACTCCTGTTCATACAAACAAAGAAACTCCAGTCACATAGCAACCAGCTTTTGACTATCACTTTATGGAACTTCCTATTTCGGTTCTACTTACAAGGAAGCAAGTCACAAGACTATTTTTGTTAAGTAAATAAAAGCATAAGCTTTTAACAATAATTTGTTGCAGAGATGTAGAGAAAGTCATTTGAATGGAACACGCCAGATTTGGGGATAAATTACAATTAACGGTAGAAAAAATAAAAAAAAAATGTTCCCATACCTTAGGTTTTTGTATAAAAAAATAATCAGAAATACAAGTACATATGATACGAGTATAGTTGTCATAAGTTACATCATATCACCGGAAGATCCGGTTGGAGGGCGAAGGGATAGAGAGGCGGCTTGACAGAAGATGTGAAAACAGGCCTGCTGGCTCCAAACAGCGACGGTGTTCTGCCTGAACTGGCTTTCAAACATTCCGTAATGCACCAAACCCGTTTCTCAGGACCCCTCTGGCTCTTTCTTTCTTCCTTCCCGTGGGGGAACAATAAAAATGTGTTCTGATATTCTTTTTCTTTAGTGTTTGTTTCACTTTCTGCAAAGGAATTCTCCGACAGATTTTATAACACCGTAACTATGTTAGAGAAGATTTCGTGTCCGCACGTGTCCTTCCGTGGGTTTTGAGGGCGAAACAGCTTCGCCTGGGCAGTAAAACCAAGAGTCGTAATTAATAGAATGAGATAGCGTCGAGTATGGTCCCACATTTCATTTTTACTGACCTAACGCACTGGATTTTACAGGCTTCTTTCTTCAACAAATGCTTTCATTAGAAACCGTTGATTTTGTGTCGTATTAAGTATGTATGCAGTGACTATAGGAATTGTCTCTCGTCTTTATATATTGCGTGGTGTGTCACTTTTTAATGTCGGGAACAGAAAACAATCCAATACGCAAGCCATCGACTCCTACATTAATGCCTGCCTAGGAGGAATACTTTTACTTTCTCTAGCCCATATGCACAATGTACATAGTGGATAGAGAAGGTATTGTATTCCGCCAAAAAATTCGATATCGAAATTTCACAGATTTGGTGGCCACTGGCAATTATTATAGTACCTATAACATAATAAAAGAAGTTCCTTGGCTTGGTTCATACCATTGTAATCGCATTATAACGACAATAGCACGAGAGTTAATTTTAACGAAAATTTTTCACATTTATAGCAGTGAGTATGATCAGATCGCTTGGTAATTAATTTTGTCGAAAACAAATCAAATTTCTTGGGAATAGGCTCTGAAGTCCTCTTCATTCAAATGAGTTTTATTTAACTGCTAAACAATAAGAGATAGATAGAAACGCATTCCACAAAAATATAGATCTCCAAACACACAATTTATGTCCTTTACATTTTTGTTGTGGAACGAATCGTTTCTGAGATATTCTTTCTTAATGGCTTCAATTTTAAAATACTTATAGATACTTTTCTCAAACAGGAAACTGTCTAAAGCCTTTGAAGGGTACATTTACTTAAGTATTTGAAGAGGCGTGATGACAAACACCGTTTTTTTTACGTATTAACGAGTTGTATTCTCCCAGCGGATTTAGTCGTCCTCCGTGGCTTAAAGGCACAATGCTCTTATTTTCGAGGTCGTGGGTTCAAACCTCGCTAATGGCGATGAATTTTTTCTGGCCTAAAAGCCTTAGTATGGCTTCCTTTGGAAATGAAGTAGAGGCAGTTTTCCGCGTCCTAAATTTTAAATAAAAAGAAAGGAATTTAAAAAAAAAAAGTCAGTATGTGTGCCGCTGTGGAAAGTATAACTCAAATCCGTAAATTGGCAAATTAAGCTTAGTATGCTCCAAAGATGTGGCACAAAGAATTTTTAGAACTTTATGTGAAACATTTGTCGAAATGTGATTTTCTAAAACATGGCCAACTATTTTCATTAAAATGCTGTATATTAAAGATTTTTACATTCCAAATAAAACGTACATCGCAAATTTCTTGGAAATAACCATTGCGGTCCTCTTCATTTCTAATAACTTTTACATAACTGGCAAAGCATAGCTTATAATGAGGCATTTGAGCAAAATCTTTCATGCCTAATGGGGCGCTATGAACCATAATAGTTGAAGGTTGTCCATAAATAAAACTCAGCTTCATTTTAACGGCTTTCACGTGTTGCAGCTAGCATTGTCGCCACTGAATTTCTACCTTCATCTTAGCAATCCGACCAATAACAGAAAGATGATGGAAGGAGATTCCGTAATGGAAGGTTACTTCTGTTGTGTTCAATTGAGTGGGAGGCGCCCGCAGCGAAGGAAAGGGAATAAAAGAAAATTAAATCCTCACGAGTTCCTCAAATAATATTGCTGATTGGCAAGTCGGCACGACCAACTGCTTAATTCCCTGGAGAAGGATTTCAACGAATGGGTGGGCCGACCGGCCAAGGGCAGTTGAAAGGTGGAGGATTGGATGCTTCCAATCTACTAGCTTCTTAACGCATCTCTTAATAAATTCAACCGCTGCTTCTAACCTTATGAATTACGTCAAAACAAGTGTTGCTGAAGCGTTTAAAAATATCTTATGTGCTGCATTCATATGACTTTCTCTACATCTCGTAATACATTATTGTTAATAAGCTTATTTTTATATCTATTTAATGCTAAAACATTAGCACAAACGGTGCTATTACTCAGTTTGGTCATAAGTAAAAGGGAAATAAGAAGTCAAATGTTTTAAAATGTGGTTGCTATGGGATTGAAATCCATTTCTTTGCGTGGCCAAGTGATGACAAGTTCCAGTATGAGAAAAATTTAAATATTTTAAATCTGAAATTATTAACAAAGAATATCTCGGAAACGGTCAAATCTGCAATAAAAATGTATATGTCATAAATTGTGTGTTTTAACGAGATCTACATTTTTGGTGTGCTAAGTTTATAAGTTAGGCAAAATTCAGCAAAATTTATCCAAAATGAACAGGTCTTCAGAGGTTACTCCCAGAAAATTCAAGATATACATTTTATTTTTTATCTAAGTAGCTTTAATATACAGTATTTTTATCAAAAGCGTTAGAGCCATTTTTGAGAGGAAAAAAAAGTTTGATTTGGGTAATTTGGGTTGGGGTGATCTTCCTTTCCTATCCTTAAGGTACCAAACTTAAACACTAATTTGGTATTTAACGGTATTTGCGTTTTTCAGTTATGCTGTCCACAGACACACACAGAGACACACCACAGGCACAAACGGACCTTTTTCTAAAAATGCTATTTTGCTATTTTTATTATCATTTTTTTTTCTGTGTGAGACGACCATTACTTACACTACCCCGTTGGGCATATTGGTCCAGATTTTGGACGCGTATCGGAAAGGTTCGATTTCATCTGCAAGCAACGTTATGTAACCGTCTGAACCTATCTTCCTCCAAGGCTCAAACACATAGGTAGGGATGTGATTCTCTTACCCTCTGGTACTTGTGGCAGACATCTATGTTTTTCTTCTTAACGGTGAGACCAGATGACCTCTGGACAGCCATCTTGGAACTGTTTGCTGGTTTTTTGGTCCTCATCTTGACTTAAATGTGAATGGATGAATTGTAGTGCAACAACAATGAGGTATTTCAAAATTTACGCCAGAAAGAACACGATGTCATAGACGTCCGCCACAAGCACTTAGGACAGAGGAATCACATCCCTGTCTGTATGTAGAAGCCTTGGAAGAAGATAGGTCAGACAGCCAGCTAGCATTGCTAATCAACCTTTCCGAAAGGCGTCCATAATCTTAACAACCTGACTGCCCAGCATAGAAGTGTAAATAATGATCGTCTAACACAGTTGTAAACTATGGAATCAGAGCTTTTAATACTGCTTCTTTTTTACCTTAAGAAATAGAACCTCTACTTACAATATATATTAGAGAAGGTAATAAGCTTTCGCAAGAATAATTTGTATACCCGCTAATAATCAATAGAGGGTTGCGTATTTATGACATTGCTTAAGAATCACCTTTACTTTTCAGTGCAGTTAGATGAATAGCTGAAGAGCTTTGAAGTAACAGTGTATGAATTATAGAGGTGTGTGTATCTGGAAGTAGCCATTCCATCACTGACCGGCACGAGGGTAGGGAAGGTAAAGGAGGGTGCGAGAGAGTTGTCAGCCCTGAAGCCAAGGATAGATCGGAGGGCGGAGTGAGTGTTCTTCCTCCTGATATTAAAAGCTATGTGAGTTATTTCAGAGGTCACACAGCCGAGCTATTACTGGGGCAAAGAAATACGAACGTAAAAAGAACAGAAAAAGAGGGATCAAGAAAGGAAAAGAGCATAGGGCAAAGAACTAGCATCGGTAAAGATGAAATTTTAGCGGAGATATTGCTCCAGGTCAAGCACCAATCCAGTGAAAAAGATTGCATTCAATATAAGAAAACCAACTTTTGATGTGGTACATTCACAAGAACGTCTCCACTCGCTCTTCAACAAAACATTCTTAAAAAGTACATTCTTAAATATTTAATCCGAATTTTGTCATCAACTGACATCTATCAGTGACCGTGGGGGTCTTGAATTAGTAAGCTAAATGGATAGAACAGAATGAAGAAGACAAATTCAATAAAAATCATGATATAAGAATATTATTAAAATTTGCATTTATACTCATAACAAAATATTCTAAATAAATATATAAAATAATTGAAGAGTTGAAGCTTTCTCGGTGACTTACAGACGACTTCACGGGATGGCAACCGAGTTAGATTGGAATCGGTGAAATCCAAGCTTTCGACCATCTTGACTGTTGGTCTTCGTCTTCCGTGATACTCTGATGATCGAAAGCTTGAAATTCTCCGATTCCAATTTAATTCGGTTGCTATCCCAGAAAGTCCTCTCTAATGATAAATTATCTTTTATAACTAAATTAATGTGTCTCATAACCTCTTTTGAGAAAAATTCTGAGGGTTTTAAAATATGTTGACGTTAAATTTCCCCTATTCCCAAAAAGTAATGCAATGAGAGCCAATTTTTAACTGAGAGAAGATATTTTGTAACTAAATAAGGGAGTCATGTCTTGCATATAGATTTTTTTCTTTCTACGAGTCTTTTCGGCCTCCTGCAGATCTCTCTCAAATCAGATGGTAAGGTCCACGACTACTACTGCTTCTTCGAGAGGTTAAACGTTCTTTAACGTAATAGTTCATATCGAACTATCCTAACTGAGATTCAAACTCAGAATCTCTAGGCAAGAAGTCAGCTCGCTGACCAATGGATCACAGAGCAGTTAATAATTCCCATTCTTTAAGTTCCATCGATATTTGTCATTTATTTCGATTGCCTAGAAACAGTATAGAATTTTAAAGGGTCGTGAAGCGTCTAATTGTTCAACTTTTCATTTGTATGTATACCGAAGTGTTAAATGTAGGTATTTCTGCAAAAGTTTATCTGAACGAAAATAAAGTGGATAGCACACAAAGCTTTCGTAAGAAAATATATCCACCAATAAACAATAGGTGGAAGAGAAAGTCATGTGAATGCAACACATCAAAATGTTTTATTTTCTCTAGCACGTATGTACATATATTATGCATAGTAGCTAGTGAAGCTATAGTATTCCACCAAATATTCGATGTTGAGATTTCACCAGAAAAGTGTTTTGAGGTCCCCTATGTCGAAGAAAAGCCACTTTTAGAAAAAGAGCCGCTGTCTGTGTCTGCGGACAGCATAGCTAAAAAAGAATGTTAAATACCAAAATTACTATTTATGTTTGTTATCTTCCAAGGACGCGACACGAAGATATTCAAGAAAATTCCCTACCACAAACTACCCTTTACATGGTACATTTTTAAAAATATAAATTTTCTCAAAAATGGTTTTAACGATTTTAATTAAAATACCGTATATTAAAACACAAATAAAACGCATATGTTGAATTTCTTAGGAAAGCCTCTGAAGACCCCTATTCTGGATGAATTTTGCAGAATTTTTGGATAGCTGTTAAAACGTTAAGAGAACTTACTATACAAAAATTAAGATCTCGATAAAACTTATAATTTATGTCACATACGTTTTTCTTGCAGAGCTGATCGTTTCCGAGATATTCCTTGTTATCAGTTTCAGTTTTAAAATACTAATACTTTTCTCAAACAAGAAGTGACCGTTTTTCTTCTAGTCCTGGTCAAGCAAAGAAGCAATTTGCAATGACAATCGCATAGCGACAGCTTTTAAAACATTTGACTATCACGTTAGCCTAGTGCATTCCATTAGTTCCCTTTTACTTATAAGAAAATAAGTAATAAGAACATTCTGCTAATGTTTATCTCGATTAGCATTGTGTAGAAAGAAGAATATTCTTTTGTAAGAAGTTTGTTTGAGGAGCAGGTAGTGAAAGTCATGTGAGTGTTACACTGCAGATTTTTAAAACAAGTGATATTAGATATCAAATGCATTATCGATGTAGATGTTTAGACATGTCAATGTTTTCGTCGCAAAGCGTAATAGGTACAGTTAGCATTTAGAACAGTGGTTATAGAAACACCGACAGTGTTTTATTGCCCATTTCCCGTGATCCCCCTGGAGGCACAGAAGCAGACGAGGGTCGCACATGAACCTTCCCTACACAAAGCAAAACAAACATGTCATTGACATCGACCCTAGGTTTCTCCTTGGGTCTGTGAACCTTTTGCAGAACATCACGTTATTGCTGCCAATTGCAGCATAGTTACCCAGCAAAGGAAAACGGTCAGGGTCTGGCATTCGGTCTTTGATCCTCGATGTCCGTGGTACAACTCACCGGTCTCAACCAATTTCTCGAAGTTCTAGAAGATTTAAAATATGTAAACTCTAATGTGTAACAGTCTCACAACTCTACTTTACCTTAATTACACCAAAAATAGAACAAAAATATTAAGCTTGTCAGGTGGGATAAGGTTATTGTGTCAAGTCCGCACGAGGGAGCGCCCCGAGGAGGGAGGAATGAGGTGAGAGGATACACAGGGAGGACGGAACCAGGAGCGATGGCACAACAGGATTCCTATAGTTTCCAGATTGAAGCATCCCGATAATCAGACAGGCAGACTTGGGTTTCCCGCCATACATAGGGTCCAACGCCCCCGCCAGGAGTGGTATCACGGCATCCAGCTGATAAATGGAAATATTTACTCAGGGCATCCTTCTTCCCTAACACGCCGCACTGAGCACCATCTGCAAACCCTAAAAGATGATTGAAATGACAATCGAAACGACATGAGGGATAAGAAATCCGGGGGATGAATGAAACCTACCCAGCATTTGCCTGGCGACCTGGCAATCCCCCCCCCCAAAACATGTTTCAGGTAGGTAGGCCAAGGAAGTGAACCCGGACCTACCGAATTCGGGACCTAGAGGAAACCCCCAGACATTCCACTTAGTTACAGTTCTAAACTTTAAGAAAAAATATATATCGTATTCCCCACTTGGCGCAATTTAACTACCAACTAACTGTAGTTACAAATGGGCAGGAACGTGCTTGTTTAGACCTTATTTTCTCACAAAAATTTTCCCAACATTTTCCCATACTCAACATGCTCCTCACGACACAACTGATAACTGATTTGTTTCAGCTTTGTTATACTGTCTCTCAAAAGTACGTTAAAGGAGATGCTAATTTAGTTTTTGGAAATATTGATCCAATATTGAGAAATAAATTATGGAATTTGAAAAAACCAAAGTTTTGGAGAGTATCAAAAGTAATATTTTTTCTACAAAAATTAAAATTGATAAAACATGACGGAGTTCTACTTGTAAACTCATTTTCGTAAAATGTTTAATGTTTAACGTGAATATTTTAAAAAATGCACCATGTGGTTAATGTTTATTAAAACAGTTAATTTAGACAGTAACATTATTATTAATTTTTAATTGTTCATTTATACCTAAGGTCATATCGGGGCTTTCCACTTGAAACAACTCGTTGTCTATAGATACTCTGGTTTAAATCATTTTGTTTTACTCAAATACGCACACACATACAAACTTCCAGACTCTGTGGGGGATAGGGAATCATTCTGGCTAAAGAAAAATTCCCCGCCCCAGCCGGGAATCTAACCCGGGACTCCCGGGTGAGAAGTCAGCTCGCTGACCACTCGACCACGGAGGCTGTCAACATTATTTTTGTTCTTTAACCACAATAGTTTTAATTTGGAATCATGGCAAACATCTCAAATTGTATATAATAACTTGCATACTGCGGATTTTAATAATTTCACAGATGCATTGCTTAAATTCATGCTCATTTTAAAAGATTACTTAAGGTTAACCACGAAACGCTTCAATTAACTTTGCCGATCCCGGTGGCCGCGCTCGCTAAAGTGTCTCGCTTTGGCGCTTCGTGGTGCACAGGATCGTGGGTTCGAGTCCTGCCTTGAGCATGGGTGTTTCTGTGTTTGTAAATGTGTCTATGTTTGTGTATGTGTATATAAAAGGAAAACGTTAAGAATAATAAGGTCTACTAAGAAAATATAGGAAACTGGAAAAAATGGAGGAAAAAGGAATACAGCGCCGGAGTCCTGACAAGCCTCCGGAACTATATTTTATATTTTTAATGTAAAAAAAAATAACGTTCTGGTCTCTAGCCCAGATGGGTCATGGAATTTATTTTAACTAGATTAATTTCCTATCCTCCTTATAATTCGGGAGTATGAATGTGGAAGTGTGTGTTTAATAGCATAAAACTAAAAAGCTTGACGTTAAGAAGTGCTACAGTTTATCGAGAAAACATTAGCAGTTGTTTCTAGGGCAAAGTCTCCGATACGACATAGAATTTAAATGGAGGCATATTTATTACATTACGCAATAAGACTAATCTACTTAATTTTAAGACGTGTAATAGTGATGTGGATTTAGAAGTGGCTTTTCATCTACTAATTTTTCTACATCAGGTGTATTTCCTTTATGTGCACAGAAAAATATGAGCATCTGTAATAGGTGAACATAATATGTTTTTAATAACACTTATATCAGTAAACGTTTGCTTACAAATGTACGCGGAGTCAAAGCCATCCATAAGCAAAACATCTAAATTTAAATCTATACACGATTTTTAAGTTTAAATAATTCAGTAGATTTAAAATCAATCGGCCCTTAATTTAATTATGGTATTAAAGAGAAGAGCATTCCATACTTGAAGTCACAACAATTTAAAATTAGATTAGAATATTTGTCTTGAAGCACCGTGCCTTTTTGCGGCTATTGCTAATTAAATTTTTATAAAAAATTGTAAAAATATCTCTTTTTGATTTTAGGAGGCAAATTAGAAACTATTGAATTCTTTGATAAAACCGCCATAAGTACATATGTTTAGCCAATGTTAAGCATTTTTTTAAGCAGGTAAGTGTATTTGAAAGCTAACTTCTAGAATTTTAAAGTTAAGAACTTAAATATTTATAAAAATATACTGCACGATCTATGAATAAATCTATTGAAGTTTCAATCCTGTAGTTTTAATAGTTTTTAGTAATTAATGTTTTTGTGTTTAAAAATGTGTGTTTTCAAAACATACCTCCTTTATGTCAACAACAAATGTTCAATATCAGGAATAAAGTCGGAGTACAAAATGCAGATAACAAATACATGGAATTCACGGTGGATAAACAGCAACAATGGCTCAGTAGCAAGAAATGTGTAGTCCTAAAATGTAAAGGCTTTTTCCTTGAGTTTATATTTACCCTATTTGTTTCTGGTCACGGTAAATTTGGGACATACTTCCGACGGTATTATAGAAAAGAATATCAACTGCTCTTGTGGAAAGGAAGAAACAGTAGAACATTTACCTTTCAATAGTTCTAGTTTCATGTATAGAAGATGCTACTTAAAACTCCATTTAAACAAATGCAATACAGATTTTACAATTTTTTTTATTATTTTTTTTATTTACTTATTTTTTTTTTTTGTAGTTAAACGTCCTATAACCTGGCTGTTTATATCGGACGATGAATGAAATTGGTGAAATGGTGTTCACAAATCTCAGGGTGCATAGAGCTTAAAGTTACTCGACATTCGTCTTCTCAGGATAAGGGAAAACCCCGCAAAAAAAAAACTTATCGGTGTAACTCACCCTAAGCGAGATTCGAACTCACGACCTTTTGAATGTCAGTCTGACACGCTACCAATACACTACCCAGGCGAGCTACACATGCATGTTTAGTAGAGGATATTGTTGTAAGTATTTTGTACAATTTGTTCACTACACCTATCAAAAATTGCAAAATGTGCCTGTATATTGATATTATTTTTAAATTATAAAACCCTAACATAGATCACGTTCAATAGGAGTTAATCTGTAGATTAAAAACCACATATCTCCTCCTATAATTTTAATTCAATAAGACTGAAAATATTACTGAATGTTTTGAAAACTATGATTAATAAAACCTAAGTATCAGGATTTGTATATCTGCTTTGTGCGCAGAATAAAAAAATATTTAGTGTACTGTGAACAAAACCTTGCGTTTTTTGATCTCGTCATATAGTTTACTTTTTTATTTCATCAACCATGCAATATATAAAAATCCAATAATTAGTTTTATTAATCATATTGAATGAATATTGAGTGCTATTTTTGGCCTCTTTGCAAAAAATTGGAAAAGAAGAAAGCTTTTGATTCCAGCAAAATGCTAACAAAAATTATAAGGAAGAAAATGAAGTTTAAAGGGCAATGTAGGGTGTCGCCTCACCCAATTTCGGAAATGCGTAACACAAAATTAACAGAATTTATTTTTGTCAAAAGTGATTTTTTGACCGAAAATTACTTATTGACCCCCATTTTCCCCTTAAATTTGTGAAGGTACTAATCATAACTGCATCGTAAAGAATAATTTTGAAATCCTAGAAAAAAGAATAGAAAAAGAGAAAACAATTTTTACACTCATATTTGTCTTCAGGTGTGACCTATTTGGCCATCAGGGGAGAGAGAATGACTTAGAAGACAAACAAAAAAACACACCACAA